>OV743718.1:29379963-30649529 GCA_928272305.1 Volucella inflata | reverse complement strand
GACTCCTGTCAAAATTTAAACTTGCTGCGTCAGTTAGTTTGTGTTTGACAGCTATTTTTATCAGACTACTCACTAATTTGAGGAGAAAATGGAAAAAAGTGAATTTCGTGTGCTTATTAAGCATTATTTCTTGCGAAAAAAAACCATTACCGAGACCAAGGCTAAGCTTGATAAATACTATGGGGACTCTGCACCATCGATTTCAATGGTAAAAAAGTGGTTTGCTGAATTTCGTTGACTGAAGATGCCGAACGTCCTGGAAGCCCAGTTGAGGTCTCTACACCCGAAACAATCAAAAAAATTCACGATATGGTGTTGGCCGACCGAAGATTGAAAGTGCGAGAGATTGTGGAAGCCGTAGGGATCTCGCATGGCTCAGTGGTTTCAATTTTGAATGATCACTTGGGCATGAGAAAGCTTTTCGCAAGATGGGCGCCGCGTTTGCTCACAGTCGACCACAAACGCATCGTGTAACAACTTCACAGGAAGGTTTGGCGTTGTTTAATCGTAATATGGAGGAGTTTTTGCGCCGTTTTGTAACCGTGGACGAAACATGGATCCATCACAACACACCAGAGAACAAACAACAGTCAAAACAGTGGGTTTCTAAGGGTGAATCGGCGCCAAAGAAAGCCAAGGTGGGTTTGTCAGCCAATAAAGTTATGGCGACTGTTTTTTGGGATGCACGCGGGATAATCCACATTGACAACCTTCAAAAGGGAAGAACAATCAATGGGGAATATTATGCCAACTTATTGGACCGATTCAATGACGATTTGAAAAAAAAACGACCTCATTTGGCCAAGAAAAAAGTTCTTTTCCACCAAGACAATGCAATGGTGCACACATGTGCAGTTGCCATGGCAAAAATCCATGAATTGGGCTATGAATTGCTCCCTCATCCACCCTATTCTCCAGATTTGGCTCCGAGCGACTACTTCTTGTTCCCAAACCTGAAGAAATGGCTTGGTGAAAAAAGATTTGACTCCAATGATGAAGTCATCTCGCAAACAAAGGCCTATTTTGAGGACCTCGACAAATTATTTTTTTTGGAAGGGATAAAAAAATTGGAGAAGCGTTGGACAAAGTGTATAGAGCTCAAGGGAGACTACGTTGAAAAATAAAATTATTTTTTTTATCAAAAAATCTGTGTTTTAATCCAAAAGTCACGGACTTATTGACCCGCCCTCGTAAAATAAGAACTAACATAACATAATGTCTTAAATTGCAAAGTTACTACTTATTAAATTATTTCTTATGTGAAGCGATAAAAATAATGTTGATATTAAAAAAAAGTAAATATAAGTTACATAATAAAGTGAAAAAAAAACTTTCAATCAATAGAGCTCTCTTACACTTACTTACTTACTTACTCTTAAATCTTATAAGTGCACAAACAATATACCCAGTTCCCTTTTAATTACGTGAAATTTATTTAACTAATTAATATGAATAAAAAAGAAAAATATGCTCAGCTTATTGTTGTGAACTAAACAATGTGTCTCCTAATACGTCATCGAAAATTTGGGACATGGCTTTCGGGTAAATTGTAAGAAAACAATCGTTCTACAGTATTTAAATTTTATCTGGAAAAAGGAGCAGGCTTAGAAATAAGATTTTTGACGAAATAAAATATCAACTTTACTTAAACGCAAAAAAATGTTATGTTATGTATATATGTTGTATATACAAGGGCTATTATTTCTTCTAATAAAAAGTCCTAAACGAAATTTCTATTACTAGTAACAACAGAGCGATTTCCGTTAATATGGGTCAGGGCATGCTAAAGTAAGCCTTTCTTAAATCCTCGATAAATGATGTCAACATTGTAGATACACTCCAACTGCAGAACGATTTGGTGTTTAGAATAAACTCAAGAATAATTTTCCAAATTATCGTTGACGAATTAGAGGACGCCCAGTATATATTGACTTAAATGGCTGATGCCCAAAAATTCATCTAAATGATTTTTTTAAAAAATGTTTACTTCTATTGTAAATGTAATTAAGGCTTTTGTTTATCAGAAAAGTGTATTCAACAACATTCCTATCACTAGCTTTCTTCCTCAATTCAGTTTGAATTTTAATTTGGCCCAGTGGAATAAATTCGAATATTCTTTGATCTGGAGAAATGCTGTCCAATGATTTTACATGACTAAGTTGCCCTCATCGTTTAAGCGCAATCGACATTTCTGTATTTTCGTATAGTTTTTCGGTTGTTCTTTCTTTTTAAACTCCATAAATACGAACAGAGTAGAAATTCGCTTTTCTAAGTTATTCGTGCCCTATTTACGACACTAAAAATCACCTCCAAAAAAGTGAAATTAGTAAAAGTATGCTTAAACGCGTTTTTCTCGAAACTACTTTTCTTCAAATGGCGGACAGTTAATCTCCTAAACTATTCGGCCGATTTCAATGATTTTGATCTTGTTTTGTTCGTTGTGTGGCAATTCACTTAATTTTGATAAAAAAATTAATTGTAACTTTTTTTTTAGCAGAGTATAGTATAGTATATAAAAAGAGTTGTTTTTTTTTAACTTTTTTTTTTAATCATCCGCCATTTTTTTTTTGTTTGCTTTGTGCAAATTGTGGTGAATTGTCACGTATGGGATCTCTCTTTGGAAGTCTCCCTATTTTTGTTTCAGATTTACCAATCCTGAGATTAACTGTCCACCATATTTTGAGGCCCCGACTTAGGCGCTTCCTGGATAGAGGTTAAAGAATGAATATTTAAAAAAATCAAGCAGTTTTATATTCTATAAGCTTCAAATAACAGTTTAAAAAAATCCCTTGATATATCTTGTACAGGACCTGAAAATAAATATGTTGGAAATGCTGTCTTTTTAGCCTCCTTAGGTGGTGAAATACCTTAAAGCATACATCAGTTGCCAAGAGTTATTCTTCTATTAATCCCGCTCTGATGGCGATTAAAGATTACTGAAGAGATAAAAAAAATAAATTTGTTTATCACGCCAATAGCGTAGCTGTGAAGATATAATTTGCCCAGGGCTGCCTTAGTGAAAGTACATGTTTGGTCTTGCTGATCGTAAGAAGACCGGAATTGTACTGTCAATGTCAAAATGTCAATATCATCTTCATATAAAAGGAGTTGTTCGGAGTTTTGCCAAATGTTGCCTATAGTATTCACTTTTGAGCTGCAGAAAATACTTCCAATAAGCAAGTATCATGTATCTGATATCAAGTTAGGTGAGGTTTCTTCTGACTATGAGAGATTAGTGATTTACTAGGTCCTTGCCTAAAGGATATGGCTCCACCATATTTTGGCCGTCAGTTTCTGTTGATCATATAAATTATGTTGTTGGAATACTCTATGTTGGTCTGCGCAAGCTTTGGCTCCCTCCTAGCTTAATACCTATTGGCACAAAGCCTAGACTTGTGAAAACGCTATTTTTGCCTATAATTGACTATGCTGCTGTAATCTATTGCAAGCTTGATTTGATAAGACATGTGTACAGACTGCGCTGATACAATACATCTCAAACTACCATAACTCTATTCTTGATTGTTTCCTCAAACAATTTCTTGACCTAAGATGTTGCGTGTTCATGCACAAAATTATTTAAAATATATCTCTTTTTTATATATTTGATCAGATGCTATTCTCTCAACCCACTAGAACACATTATTTTATAATCCCTGTATTCAGTTTTTGCGACTGTACGTTACCAGGCTCTGGAACACACTTCCTTTAACGGCTAAGCAAACAATGGGAGCTAAATTGTTTAAAAGAAGGTGTTTCACACCTTAAGCAATAGGAACAACTACTTTTCTAATCTTTTATGTTTGTTCTTATTATTTTTTATCTATATTTTATCTTTATACTAATATCTTTTCTGTGCCTTCCCTTTGTTTCTACTCTCATTATTCTTAACTATACTTTATTTTATTATTATTATTATTTTATTATATTTATTATTATTATTTTTTGCTTTGATTTGTGTCTAATTAATTTTTACCTGTTTTGTTTTAATTATTTAATTTGGATTGCGAATAATTTGTATTATACCTATATAGGTATTATAAGAAAAATAAATTGAATTGAATTGAATTTTGAGCGGTCGTTGCTTAATGCTTACTTTCTTATAGTTCAGTTCAGGGGGTCTCTTAAGTTTAGGACTCGACAAATGATGCACAGATATAATGAATCGGGTTTGTCATTATCTTATCAAAATTATAGATAATGCATGCTCTTCGTCAGATCCTTTCGAGCTTTAAAGAAGTTGATAACTAAGCCATAGGTTAAGAGGAATTTGTATTATAATTTTGCTATCTTCGGCTTTCTTTGGGTGGATGAATGGTATTTCTGGCGATTCCACTTTTAACAGATTTCTTTCTTTGATGGATCTCGAAATGCGGAAAACTCGTACTTGCCTCGCTTTCATACTGATAATGGATTTGCGAAGTCAATTTTTATGTGTTGGGTGTCGCTTTTCTCCAGAAGTTCGTGGAAGGCTTTCTTGAGAAGGTCATCTACCTCTTCCGTTATACATATGTACACATATAGCGCTGTTAGTGGATTTGTCTTGAAAAGCATTTTGACCATGTGTGACAGGTTAATTCCAGTTTTCTCATCCGGATATCAATTTTTAAGACATAATTTTACTTTTTTCTAGAAAAATGTTTTTTGGCTAGACTGTTTTGCAGTTCAAGTGCTAAATATTTTTCCTGCAACTCCATAAGCTTAAATCGAAAAAAATTCCGTATCATCTTTTTTCTTAAAATAAAGAGGAGCCAATCATTCCTGGAATTAAGATTCAAGCCTAAACGGTGATTTTAGGTGAATGTAGCGGTGTCCGAACAGTTCTGCTTACATATGTATCCTTTAAGGTGAAAATGTTCCTCATCCGAAAATAAATGCTAGGTTTTACATGTATTTAATGAAGTGAAAATTCAGGCACCTACAAGTGTCACCACACCTCTTTATAAAGGTTTTGTTACCAACCCACTCTATCTGAAAAGAGTCAAATAGGAACAGGTTTTAAATATTCAAATCAAAAGGTTTGAAATCAGAAATGTTTATTAGAAGCTCGGCCTAGTCAGTTATCTACATCATTATCTAAAATTTTCATTTATATATCGTTTCTTTTAATATTTTATGCTTCGTTAGCTCAAACCTAGTTTGTACTGTATCGTTGTTTGTTTTTTGATAAAAAAAAACACTTATTTTAAATAAAAAATTGTTAGAAGAATAAACTTGAAAAAAAATTTTAAGCTCAAGCGGAAGTTCACTAACTAAAAAACACTCGTAACTTTTCCCTAAAAAAAAAGCATACATAATTTCTCGCGCGTGCAAAAGCGCGAATATTGGCCTTATAGACCTAATTGTCTGTAAAAAATCTGAACGAAGGGCATTCAACTAAATTTAAATTGTAAACAAAGAGAAAAATACAAGTCAATCTTTATTACTACCTCAAAACTTAGACGTCAGTCACTCAAAAGTTTTGGGACGACATTTTTCATCTTTTCAAACCCAAACAATTTTTGATGAGATGTCAACTCTAGAGATACTAATATACTGTGCTCTAAAAAAAAAGGCAAATCCACTTTGACCCAACATTTGCAAATCTCATATTTGTCCGTATCCTTGTGTCAACTTGAGAGTCAAGTATTTTGTTTTTTAAAAGCTCTTTGGTAAACATGTGACCAAATGACTGCTGCTATATGTGTAACGGGTTTGGCTATGCTACAGCGCACATCTCCACACTCTCTTGATACATTCGTCCCTGCATCTAATTACCACCTAAAAGGCAACCTAGAGAGATAAAAGCAGAAGATGAAAAAAAAAAGGTTAGGATAACCCTAATTCAAAGGCCTAAATACCATATGTTCCCTGCGTTATTAGTGTTGTTCTTCTCAGGCGAAACATGATTACCCTAAAACGTGACATCCGTAAACCAAATATGCCTCATTTCTAACCCTCCTAGCAATCACACAGGGAGGTAGACAAAAAAATCACCCATGCAACCCACAAAATAAAAATCTCTCAGAAGTTGATGGTTCTTTGCACAAAGTTGAAGGACCCGAACGCTATATTGTGTTACAGGTCTACCATGCACGTTTTTACTTTGGAAACTTTTTTCCAATTTTTTTTTTGTAATTTTCGCAACAATATAACCTAATAACGAAGCAAGTTTTTCCAGGATAACCTCAATCGTACACTCTAAGGTTGTACTCAGTCCACATTAGCATATTTTACTTTGAAAGCGGAACACTTTTGAGGCATGTGTGAATCGCATTCATCATCACAAGAGAGCATTGCCGCATTGTTAGAGGATTACCATGATTACAATTACATATACTCGCTGAAAGACTTGTTTGTAAAAATATTGTCCGTTGTCGGTTGTCTGTATTAAAAAGTTTCTTACGTGGCAAATTAAATTGGCAATTAAGGGTGTTCTCTGGACGCGAAGATCGGTTTTTGATTAAGAATTCCGTTTGAACCACACAATACACGTGATCAAATTCATGCTGGCCAAATAGTGGAAAACACTAAAAATGAATCACATTTAGAACTGACCTTCATATGTTCGCATTGATTCGCATCGAAGCCATTCTCCGAAGCACGAGTCTGATGTCTTCTCATTTCCACCACTGGACAAACTATAGACGCTAACAAACATCTTCTGTGGTGATAGATTCGAATCAAAATGTTATATTTATTCGTAAATGATGCTAATAAAAGTTTTGTTATATGAGGTTTCGATACAGTTGATGGAATTTAGGCTAATTGTTTTTCAGTGGATGAAAATACACTATAGCCAGCACATGGTTTATCAACCTTACTATTTGCAAATGGACATGGTGTACACTTGATCGTAAAATAGTGTTAAACCAAATATATTCAAATGATCCGAGCGACAAATTAAGATTTGGACCAATATCTAATAGGAGCTAAGCAACATCTATAGCTATTTTGGACGAAGGAATACTGTAAGTATATTCACAAGTAAACAACTTCACTACAAGCATTATGCCTCTGGTTTAATTTAGAGTGTAGGCAAGCAAATGTTGCAAAACAATTTGCATTCGAAGTAGTGCTGATCAAGTAGCAACTTTTAAACTCAAGTACAACAAAGATTTCCAATTAGATATTCTATCTGATGAGCTTTTTATGGTAGCGGAGGGTGACTTGGTAGAAAACTGGCGACATTCATTTTCGACCATGGCTAATTGGTACTTGAAGCAAGGGCTTTGTTCTTCAATTACTGAAAACACTTTATAAAAGCATACATACATTTGTATGGTATATCCGAGTAAGTCAAACAAAACAAGTTCTTTTACATATATTTCAATCTTATTGTGTTGGTGTATTACCATACTCCAATTTCAGAGTGGAACTCCACTGATCCGCATTCGAATCGCATTTGTCATTACAAGACAAGCCACAATGAACATCGTGTTCGCGGATTCCCGCTTTTACAATTACGAGTCTATCGACCAATTTTCCCAATTTTTGGCCATACCCAGACCGGGGCGTATTGGTGGCTTCACCACATAAAAGTTCCGTTCAATTTTAAAGTAATCAATCTTTGTAATCATCTATTAATTTCCACACACAGCTAGAGGAACCATTAAGGGATGATGACCTCACCAAAATTGCATATTCCCATGCCGACAAAGTAGACCAATACAAGTGAAAATACTCGTAGGTAGCCATGCCCACATTTCACATCTCCCATTTCATTGGAAAAAGTCGTGGACATGTAGCCGAGGAGCGATAAAGTGGAGTAGTGGAGGTTTAAGGATCCTTGTTATTCGTATACTGTTCCAAAGCGGAACTCATTCAAAACTCAGTGCACAGGAAGTGCCCAGTGCATTGGATTTTGCATGAAGTAAAGGTTCCTGAACCATTAGCACACCCACGCACAAGGAACGTGCAATGATGCAAATAATAATGGGGAAGTGGTGGACTGAACTGTAGCACAGATACCTTTATCGAATTAACTGATTTGTAATTAAGAGGGAAGCGATTTCCAATTTCCAGCAATTCCCAACTGGCTGTGGGTGGATTTGGTTTGACTGGTAAAATATCTGTGTGATTCTCTCAACAGAATTTAGTGCAACTGTGGGAACAAGTAAACAAGTACTTCGGTGGGTAGTAAGGGGACTTAAAAGTATCTGGAACGGAGGGACGTATGTATTATATAGGTAGTATGCAGATGCTTCAGTTACGTTTCACAGCTACCATCCGTCGGGCGGGTTCATTGAAAAAAAAAGAAAATAGAAAACAAAAAGGAAATAAATGAACAATTGGTTGCACTGCCAAGTGGTTACAGTGTGGTTTGGAAGTGGTTGCACAAGCTGTTTAGCATTCAATATGTAGACAAGATACAAAGGATACTGATGATGATGGTAGAAAACATTACTTTAAAGCGATTCGACTTAATGGAGATTTATGTAAATCCGAATAGTTGAAGAAATTGTGATGGATGAGAATAGAGTTTAAAATTTTTCAGGTTTAAATTGTTAAAGTTGGACTTTCACTTATTTTCTGCAGCTCTTTAGAAGATTTTAGTTAATTTTCTATTATAAACTTTGCCAACAGATTGGTATGAAGCACTATGATTAATTAATTTAAATTACTTTGTACGAAAATACTTACAGTTGGGACGGCACAGAATTTAATTTGGTCTAATAACGCACTAGAAATCTGGGTTGATTCTAAATTCGTACATCAAACAACTCAAAAATATTTCCAGCCTTGTCGTCAAGGCAATGGCAAACCTCTGGATCTTTACCAAGAGCAAATTTTCAAGAAGTATCTTAGTTATCCGTAAGATAATATTGTACAAAACTACAAAAGGATATGAATACTCGTATTTAACTTAAAGTATGAGCTTTTTATTTCTTGTGATTTCATGAATGGACTTAGGCGGGCAGACAGTATGACGTATTGTCATCATAAAGGATTTTTGAATCAGTGAAACAGAGTAAATAACCAATATGGCCTTGTAGGCTTGGACACATTTTAGTACACTTCTTGTCTTTCCTGTCTTATTCTCACTCAATAAAGTCAAGGAAATATAATTTCCCTGCCCGAAAAGCTGGCTGGAAAGTTTGAAGAGTAGGCCATCAGCAAGCTATGTAATGTCTTGGAGATAGAAGCTTCATCTAAATTTTTAAGGAGAGTAAATTTTATCTTTCGGATGGCAACGTGTACTCTTAATTACATTTGACTGCTTTTGATGGTTCTTAATAGAATGAGCACTAGTCATCTTATATTTTTGTTGACAGCGATGTTATGTTGTATTGATTCGGCTTTTGTCATATACTGACTTATGGGAATAAATGCGTCTGCGTTGCCTTAAAGGGTTATACACACTTAATTAAAGATATGCATACAAGTTCAAAAACGAAAATTACGGCATAATTTGGTTTCTTAATTCCACACACTCTTTTTATTCCAAAAATATTGTTGAAATTACAATGATGGGATATTAGAGTACGCCTTCGCTATAAGACACGATAAGAAACGGCCCTGGTACTGATGACTCACAAAATATAATTTGTATAAGATCAAAGCATGAACTTTCTAAACAAAATTATTTTTCCCCCAAAAAATACTTCAAATGCGTTTTGTTTAAATAACCTTTTCTGAATCGGTTTTCTGAGCGAAATTTCTCAGAGACTTATTGTCTGATTAGCACAAAGTTTATTTTATTAAGTACGCAGACATATTGACTAATTAATGAACTAAGATTTTAACTCAAGACCCCTTTTTCATGCAAACAAACACGAATTTTTTTCAGTTCGTTAGTATTTCGCATGCCGTTTTTACAATTTAATATTTTCAAGGAATCCCAGTTCACCAATTAGAATATGGTATTTTTGATAAAATGCATTATTAGCCTTTCTTTTTTTGATCAAGAGGTGCGGAGCAATTGTGCTTATCGACGTTAATGTAGTGACTTATATACACATGTATAATAAAGGTTAATTCATTTGGTATACGAAAAAAATAAAAGTCTATTGGGTTATATTTTTGATCATACAAAAGAACTGTTCTTTAAATTTATTTTTTGAAGATTATTTCTTTCAAATGCTGGCTTTAACTGTGACTAACATGGTACATTCGTAAGTAACAATTTTGATGACGCGTTTGAGCTCAAGTAATGTTGACCTTGAGTAGGGTTGGCCTCCAGTAATGTTGGCTTTGGACTTTACCTAATTCCACCGGAAAAGTCTAGGGTTTTGATGTCATATGATATAGGCAACCAACTCACCGGTCCAAAAATTGAAATTAACCGTTCTCTGAATGGTTCTCGCAATTATTTTATAGTTTCATCGGCTGTGTGGAAACTGGCGATGTCTTCTTCGAACCAAATGTTGTGGAGAACACGTGGTAGCAAATAGTTTACAGAAACGTTCTGGTCGGAAACATGGACTGTGATTCACCAGCCTGTCACCAAATGGATGTTATGGCAGGTCTTGAATTTCTGCGATTTTCTCCATACACAGAATATGATTATTTGCTTATTGAAGCAGCCATTAAGTCAGAAATAGGCCTCATTGCTGAACAAAATTTTTGTCGAAAATAGTGGATCTTCTGTGCGGTTTTTCAAAAGTTCAGCGACTGAAACGGAGATGGTTTGAAAGGTTTATCGGATTTAATTCTTGCACGAATTGAACGCCAAGTCGTTGCATACGACGGCCTAAACTGTTGAGAACGGCGCCGAATCGATTTATCACGATCATCGCTTTCAATATCTATTTAATGACGTATTATTCAACACTAAAAATTTAGTTTCAACCTTTTTGATAGTATAGCGGAATGTGCTTTGGGTAGGCTGGTTATGTGGAAAACATTACTCGTAGAACGCTGTAAGAACTGAATAACTTATGTACGTTGTGTCGGGCTTAGTCTTACCATGATAAAATGTCAAATAATACTGTACAAAAATATCACATCAGTGGGGCATGACACATGGAGAATCTCATGAAATTCCGACTGCGGAAAATACTTTAAAAAATCACCCCCTATTTAATAAACAAATATATATTTTTTTAAATAATAAAGTCGCTTGGAAAAAGCTTTGCCTTGTCATCCTACAAAATTATGGCTCGACGAAATTATGATGACTAAAACGAGACGTTCGAATATCAACTGCCAGGGTAAATGGTGACATACTTACAGCGAAGTGGAAAGTAAATGCCAAAATATGCAAAGACGACCATAGACTTGAACATGTTGCAGGCAAATATGAACATGGTGATCGCAATGGCGAAAAAATTTAACAATCAATTAAAATCAGCAAAGACATTAGCGTAATAGGAATCGGTGGGATTCACCTTGTGTCATAAAAGAACGAATATTTGTCAAACGTTTAAGTTACTTTCAGTGCACGAAGCTATTGTACGTTACGTCTCCATGTGTTGTCGGCTAAGAATTGCATTGACACCTGGAATTCATATGAGCATTAATACAGATAGCTTGACTCCTCAAGTTGTCGGTAGATCAAATGAATGCTTCCCGACGTCTCTAAGAGATCAGCGGCTTTGCTTTTGTCCCTCAGTTGGAAAGACGGCTGAGTATTTACTGACGTTATAGCGGGGCACTACAATTTTGCCAAGCACTCAAGTATATTGGGCATAGGTGATATTCATAATATTGTGTAATGCCTTTGTAAGTATTCGGCGTAAGCTTGAAATGGGGTTTAAGTAATCGGCGCTGAGGTGGTGGCTGCTGATACCATATGCACTTTATCATTGAAGAGCTTACTAATCTTCTTTCCTGTTTTGCTTCTGATAAATTTTAGAAGAAAGTAATATAGGATAAGGTTAGGTTAGAGTGAAAAAATCAACCAACTCCACTTAGGCCTATTGGCTCTCTTCAATGCCACGCCGATCTGTGAAGCGTATTAAACCGTTAATGTCTATCCTGCTTAAGGCATTGTACAAATAAGAATATAAATGTAGTTTTCTTCATTGGAAGAGAGCTAAGCATATACAAAATGTACCAAAGTAATACGAGTATGTTTATAATAAGTACAATGAACTAGTTCCTTTAAAAAAATAAAAAAAATTATAGACGGAAGGCACAAGGTATTGCAGCGAAAGACGTGTCTTGTTTTCGCAGGTGTGACAGCTAAATCGTCTTAGCATATTTTTGTTGCATTTTGCTGTTAAAATGTTTGTCCCATCTAGCATTACAATAACTTTGTTTCTATCAAATCAAATGTACCATTTGCTTTCTTCGAAATTTTCCATCGAATTTTTGTACAAGGCTTCATGTTCTCTGTACTCACAATACTTTCCCATTAAAAAGATACATTCATATTCAGAGGCTTCAATTTTGCTATTCACACTGTTGGACACTGTTAAACGCAAATACAAGAGTTGGCAATACTCGTTCCCCACCTCCGATGAGATTCCCAATGTACTAGCTTCGTTAACCGACTTTTTGATTTGTAAAACTCCAATTGCATCCACATACGGGTACGTACAAATTTACTCTTGATAAACACACAAAGTTACTAGGCACTTTACTATTAAAATGGCAATCGATGCAAATTGTTGGCCTAGAGCAGCTAGTGGCAGCCGACCGATTTATAATGGCAATTATACCCTCTTTTAACTGGAATCAAATCGAAAAGTACATGGTGGGTTTGAGAACCGATTCAACACTCTTAATTGGCTTCGCGTGCATAATTTCAACTAATTCAGCGAATGTTGCTAATTAATGAATCCAACTTGTGGTACGAATATAGAGGACCACCTTCATAGGTTGAAGTTAGCTCATGCATTTTCAACACGAACTTGGTCTTTTATTTTCTTTTTGGTATTTAGTTTGTACCAACAATAGTATTTACGAATAAAAAAAATAGAGAAGATGCTTGCGGAAGTCCTTAAATTGGAAAGTATTGCCTGCAGGCGTCGCTTTGTGCACTTTACTGAAGATTGCCTTTAAAATAAATTATTCGACTTTCATGAGATTTCAAGAGTTCCGTTGGGTGCACACATGAATTTCATTTGGGTATTAAGTACCTGTGGTTACAGAAAGAAATTTAACCGTCTGAAGTTTTGTAAGAGTTAGAACGACAAAAGAAAAAATCGTTTGTGAAAAAATAGAATATATCAAAGGATTGGGTAAGGGAAAAATCGGCTTTGGTTGTGCCCATGATTGGTTCCGCTCGAATCTGAAAAGGGGCAAGTGTATAGTCGAAACTCAAGGAGAGTTTAAAAACCGCTCAAAGATGTTTTGAAGAGGCCTTTGTTAAAGGCGATGACTTTGTATTTCACTACTTCTGCATTAAACCTTTTAGTTTTCGAAATAGTTTAACAATTCGGGACTTTTCGAAGCCTTTGATTCTTAAAGGCTACTTCTTATGTCTGTTTAATCTGAGTTGGTTACAGGGACAAGTATAGTTCGTGCGAAAGTACGAGTATTGTCATCTCTTAGCGATTAATAATCTATGTCTTCTAACTATAATTTACTTTAGCTAAAAACCATTAGCTGTGTATGGATAAAAGTGACAGTGATTTGCATGGAGTATTTTCTGTGCTTACGTGGCATTAGCAAATTTTTTTTTATTGAAAAAAGATAGTTGTAAGAACATATTGCTCATCCAATATTTCTTATTCATATAGCCTTTTTTTTGTTGGGTCAAGGTACGCAGACAAAGAACTGGGCCATGGTATTTCTCTAAGTTTCTTTAAAAAAATTGTTCGATCTTTCGAATAAAGAGAGTAAGCGCTTAATGATAAAGTTATTATTCTACCAGCGGTAATCATCTCAGCGCCGGGTACCTGCAGCCTGAATCGAGCATACACCGAACATTCACAGAAGTAGTGCTCTGCAGAGTCGATATCACTTTCACAGCAAGCATCGCGGGATGTTGTGTCATTTATTCCTAGCATATTTAAATACTTGGCAAAAGTGTAGTGTTTAGTTACGATGTCAGTAAAAGGTCTGCAGTCTTTACTACTGAGGGAGAGGAGTCGGTAAGCAATCGTTTGGCTCTTTTGTTCATATAAAACTAAGCTCTCCGGCTTTTTCATGCGTCGATAGGACAACTTTTTAAATATGTCCTTTATAGTTCCAGGCATTAATGTCGTTTTTTTCATACCCTGTTATGCACAAATGCGTTTTGCACAAATGGTTTTGCTCGACTATTCAGATTATATGCATTTTAAACTCTGCATTTTCAAGAATCCATATTATTGAATTCCAACAGCAAAATGATTGCTAAGATTGAAAATCCGAAAAACCAACAGTACGGGAAATGTATCTGACTGTTTCTATAAAAAAAAAAACTTTTTCAAAACTTTGCTGTGAGAGTAATTAATCACAAGGGCATTATTCGTGCGACGAGCTTAAAGCAATTTCAATATGAAACACACCTTTTCCCTTATCTGCATGGTATGTTATTTAAAATTAAAAGTTATTCACAAGAAGTCTGTTTTTATTTTATTTCCACCATGTTTTCATAAATTTTACTTTCCAGCACTTTTAAGCTCCCCCCGGCACTAAATTTCAATATAAATAATATGATGTGCTTTACTTACATTTGTGTCCAATTCCCAGAATGAAAAAGTCTTACTGCCAACCCATTTCTCTGTGCCTAACGTCATTCCTGCATTTTTAACTAAAGACATTTTCCAAGGACTCGTTGCGCTGGTTTGTAGGTAAGGGATATTGTACATATATATACATACCAGTATGAGCGCGATACTCGTACGATGCTGCATTTACTGTATTGCACATCAAATATTCATCAGGTTGGGTACTTCTTGCCTTTCACCCCTAAACTCAAGTTCAAACATCTGAAACAACAGAAATGACTTGAGCATTACACTGATTTTGAAATTAATCGTCGACATTATCATCGCGCTCTGAAAATGAATTTATGAAGTACAAGTGCAAGTTCGAGTACAAGTGCAAGTAAGGTTAAGACTACCCATAGATACTTATGAAACTGAGTGGTTGTATACTCAAAAGCCGATATAATAAATAAAAATAAACTGTTCATGGGATTTAGATATAATGTTACCAACGGATAATTCTTGTGGATGCTCTAAATTCTTAAATGATATATACATTAAAAATTTACAAACATGCTTCAAGGACAGACTGGCAGGCAGGCAAGCAAGCAGATACAGATACATGTAGATGTTTGTATAGAATCTACCCAAACTATTGCGTGTGCAAAGCAGGCGTTTTAAGCTCATTTACTGTTTAAGTATATCTCGCACGTTCGCAAGATAATTCCAACAGCTGAATTATCTACAGGATATATGAGCTGCAGGACTCCATATATACTCGTATTCTTGGATGGTTTGATGCATGGATGGCAATTTCGTCTTAATTACTTAACGTCCATTTAGTACAGTACACTCCATTTACCGCTTATGATGCACACACTATTTTGGTGTGATCCAAATAGAATGGGCCCCTCGAATAGAATCTTCCAGCCGCTTGTATAATGCACTTAGTGAAACATTGCTACATATATGCCCCAGGACCACCTCCCTAAGCTCTGTACCTCGATGTAGACAGCACCCATAAGTCATAATATGCCAATAAAGCTTTGGATAAAGGGAGCCGCATTAAGTCATTACAGCCTTATTTAATTGTGAGGATTTTAATTGTATTAAATACATTAAGGTCGTATAGCAAAAGGCAGTGCCATCACTGTAAGGAAAATAAGTTTAACTTCAGTGGGCGGGATAGGTAGCGTACTTGTACTATCTATTGTATAATGTGGGGCAATGAGGATATCGAGTCGAATTGCTGTTTCTAAGTCAAGGTTTCCGAATCCTCCCGAGAAAAATTTTATGAACAGGTTTTTGCAAGCAACATGCCTAGAAACAAGGGCTAAAACAACTTCGAGCACGGATATTCAAGTGCAAGTACGAGTAGCTGTGCAGAGCAGATGTTGCAAATAAGTTAAAAGTTAGCCTTCACCATCATGAAAGTTGACCTTTCGAAGTGAGAATGTTTGTCCTTTTTTTATTTTAATTTTTCCTCTTGAAAAAAGAGAAGATGGATGTTGTAAAAAAGAAAAAACAAAGTTTGTGATTGTCTTGTGATTTTAAGAAGGAAAGTCGAAAGTAAGTTGGGTTATTTTTTTTTAATAAGTTGAAACGTTATTAGTTTGGGTAAAAGTATTTTTGCAAGAATCTTAACAGAGATGAGACCAAGGACAAAATCTTAAATGAATTTTGCAATTTGTAAGATTGTGGTTTGCAGTTGAGCGATACTGGTAAATTTTGATGAAGGTTTAGAAATCTGTCATTCTTTTGGAAAAGATTGATAAAGTTGGAGAGATGATTTCTTTTGAAAATTGTATGTACTCGTAGGAGTTTTGTGTTAAAATGTTGAAGGTCGCACTGGCAGAAAAATTAGAATGAATATTATGTTTTAACCGCACTTTGTGTCTATAGCCATAAACTTTACTAAACTTATCTTAAGGTTATATACAACTAATGATGCTGTTATCTTTGCTTTCTGTAAAGGAGTAGTATTAAACAGTTGAACAATTTTGAAATGTATGACGTATTGGCTGTTTTTGTGGGAGATTATGTTTATAGCCATCAAAGTAATGTTTAGGATTTCAGACATGTGTAAGAATCTTGACCCATTACTCGTATACGAGAAATGCTGTTAGCATGAAATCGAGATCGTAATTGAATTAAGAAAAATTATAATCTTTAGTGGTATTATTTCAAAACATAACGCGCACAATATCACTTGCGAAAGCGGTCTTAGTAAATTAATCAAAGTTAGCTCGTATTTTCCAGACAAAAAATATCCTTATCCCCTTAGATTTTATTCTAAGGCCATATACACATAAGACAGCGTTATTAGAGGCGTAAGCACTTTTATAGTAAGACATTTGATGTAAACAATGGACTTCGCCAGAGTGATGCACTGTTTTTTGCACTTAAAACATACCATGCTCTTATTTTATGGTTATTGAAATAGAAACCTCAGAAATGTCTCTAGTAATGCATAAGGTAGAACTTAAGTAAGAGTCGTAGATAAGTAAGGATAACCAACAATAATGGCCGAGTCATACTGTATGGGCCGGAAGCACTGACTTTTATTAAGTAATTGAAACTCCTCTTGGTTGCTGTATGAGCAAAGATCATTTCTTTAAAATTTTTACCTTTTGAACCAAAAGAATTTGGAGAGGAAGATACAATAATACGTCAAATTTGTAGGTGTTCAGGACAAGTTAAGCTAATTAACAGTAACTGTCGTTCTATTCATTCTGAACGACGCAGTAATCATTGATTTTACATTTGTCGGCGCACCCAAATAGGAACACATCTTTGGGGTGTTAGAATATCCTTAGATTCAGACTTCTTCGCGATTTGATTATAGTTGACGGACTTAAATAAATCAAACAGAACAATGATATAACCAGGAGTCTATTACTAAATCCAATAAGTAAACGTTGATCCGTGAAACAAATTTAGAAATTTAATGTTAAGAATGAGTGATGTTTTCAGGATTGTTGGGTAGATATGATCATTAAAAAGGGACAGTGTGAAATAGCAAAAATATCATTGTTGTGCATACGAATCTACATCGCGGTAAAGAGTGTTCCTATCAGATGTGGGGTGAAGGACAATACTATAAGACACCAGAGTAAAATTTCGGAAAGAAGCTCTATTCATAAACTGTTACATTTAGAAACTCGATTAATTTTCATTAATTAATTTATTTAATCGCTCTGCGCTGTATTTCACTGCAAATGTTTGTACGCTTACATTTTCTTGTTGGATATTTGGTTCCATATGAATGAATGCCAAAAATTTGTATTTTGACGGGACATATTTGTTTTTCAATTCCTTACATGTTCTTCTCTATTACACTCCTGTGATCACAAATCCAAAAACTTAAAAATAAAAGCTTTCCCTTGTAGAGCACCAGAAAATCACTTTTTATCTCCTGATTTCCCGCTAGTTGGCACATTTTTTCTCACAGTCAAGTGGTGAACCAGGTTTCCGATTATACATATTAAATTTGTTCACATTTGGGTTTTTTTTAAATTTTTTTGTCAGATATGAGGAATACTGTTTGTGTTATTAACCAGAACAAAGTAACAAATTAAGTTATTTTCAGAGGAAAGAAAATTAATAAGGTGAATTTATTGTTTACAGGGCTATATTCGCAGGAGACTGATATAAACTTAGTCAAATGGATTTCTTTTAATCTCTATGTGTAGCTAGTATAAAGCATAGGGGCCAAATGACACCACTGCAGGAGGCCACCTCGAATGCACTGGGTTTCATCGTTAATATACGTAAGCGACATTTTCCTTTCACTTGAAAAATCTGAGTTCTTAACAATCGGCACAAAAAGACAAGATAAGTGAGTGGTGGAACTAGAATTTGTCTTACTGCTGCGCTGTAAGTTTTCGTATTCTTGTTTAAAAAAAATTTGTTCCAGATAAGGGAAGCAGAAATACAAACACAAAATAGATTTGACTGTATACGAGAACAATATCAAGAGCCTGCAGTCAATAATAATAGCATCGGCTTATTACACAAAAAACACATTTGAGACCTTCAAATAAAAGAAAACTATTCGCTATTTATTGCGAAACAAAATCTGAAAATCTAACAAAAGGGTAAGGAAACAGAGCCTAATCGAGGACTACTGAAATTATTTTACATAATACACTTCTGTTTCCAGTTGTGTTTTACAGCGAAGAAGCTTGATCTTTTACCCAGGTGTATGAAACCATTTTTGGATGCTTCAAATGAAAATGATGTGCACAGCGACATCACGGTACTCCATTATAAAAATGTTTAGGCTGATGGCTTATTTGTAAATGCCTTTTTAACGTAATATATTTTTGGTAATTAATTTTACGATTAACATGTACAATAATTTAAATTATGTGCTAATAAAAGATAATAATAATAATAAATAAAAATGTTTACTATTGATAGCCATGTCCAGACATTTTTTTTCCAATCCAGATAAACGCAAAGCAGATCAAAATTGCAGCTGGGGTTGATTTAGATATAAAGGAAACTTTATTAATTCGATTTGCGGAGTTAGATGTAGGATTCTTCCTATAAGAAAGAAGTAAAACTTTGGTGGATTCGTGGTCATAGAGGTAGGTAGAAACAGTTCGACTCATTCTTTTATCGACTCTGAACAGCTCTGAAAAATTACTAACTCTGCAATTAACTCAGTCATAAAAAATTTAAGAACAAAATATGTACTTCTCATTGAAATAATCTCAGTGCTTAGTCAGACTTAATGAGCCATCAAAGTCCTTCACAAAAAATCAAAAGGGTTCTGAACGGTAAAAGGGTTTAAATCAGAAGACTGGTTAGATTTTTAACCTGACACTGCCAGCTTCGATATCACCCAAATAAAATAGGTTTTCTTCAGGAAACTGAATATTGTCTTTGCATGTAAAACGACGACACTGCGGACCACATCGAATGTAAATTTATGGCTTTAAATGCCTTAGGAAGACGACACTTTCTTAAAGAAATCCTAATCACCGATTCGGTCCATTATCATTGAACGATAATGGGTGTCTATTCACAGTTACGATTTGGCCGGCGTATTAGTTTTGAAAAATTACGGATTGATGATTTCAGCAACCCATAAACCATACCCAGCCGTGTTATTTCACAACTCAAATATGGCAATTTTGCGTACTAACGTAGATATTAATCAGGAAGCGGGCCTCATCATTGAATAAAATTTTGGTCGAAAACACTGGATCTTCCTGAAGCTTTTCAAGAGCCCAACGATGATTTGGAAGGTCTGCCGGCTTCAATTCTTGCACGAATTGAGCTTTTGAACAGGATCCTAACGTAAAAAATGCCAAATTGTTGCATGCGAACAACGAAGCTTTTGAGAATGGCTCCGAATCAATTCATCAAAGTCATCGTATACACTCCCTGCTATCACTGCTACCACCACTATATTTTTTTTACTATTGCACATGCTGGATGTGTCGGGTACAATCCAATAATAAAAATTTGTTATAGAAAATTGTATTTTCGATAGACCGTCATGTGGACCATAAGTTACTCCAAGCGCTTTCGTTGCTGCGCTGGGCCAAGTCTTTTCATGTTGAAATGTGAAACAACAGTGAACAAAAATACCATATAACTGTTTCACGACATGCGTAATATCCCAAGAAATCGCTGAAGAAAGTGCGTCTAAAAGAATCACCCTTTACATATTGCACACCAAGCCGTCGATTTCGATAGCTAAAAACCTCTCACTCAACATAGATTTGAGGGCTAGTAAAACTTTCAGAACCAATGAGTTTCTTATGAACCAATGCAAGTGAATGTGTGGACGAATTTTTAGTGGCTCCCATATAGGAATTATATGTAGGTAATCGGGCAAAAAGAGATAACACATCCAATTAGCTCATCTTTGGAGAGCAACGGGGTATGCTCCAATTTAAAAACTAATTTAAATTATACCATATCAGGGTGATACTAATTGAATTGTTGCACTCACCTTTAAGGTCTACCTTAATTGCCTCAACAACTTAAAGACTGTTCTTTAGAGAGTGCTTGTATGTTGCAATAATCCAATATAGCCATCGGCATAAATTTCTATTTTTAAATTAAATTGCGCTGTCCGAGTTATGGCATTTATCCTGTGTTTTGAATTTTTTTCGCAACCTATCCCATGTCCTAGATCACCATGTTCACACAATTTCCAATTTCTATTTTGCAGTATTTACCGTTTTTTATTATTATAAAGTTATTTTAAATAATTTTTTTGTTTGCTATTTTTTTTAGTGTAATTTAATCCATGCTTTGTAGATATTTGTTTATCAAATAGCGGGGAAATGAAAATCCAACAGGGGCGCTTATTTGAAAAGGAATACGTTTTGATTCGAGTATTAAGGCAGCTGCCTGGCACGGATTTGTATCATGGATTCTGATCAACTGCCGGGCAGAACTGTTTTTTTCTTTGTTAACAAATAACTATTTAAAATTGTGATTGTGTGCATACAGAGGCGCTTTAAAAATGCATAAAAGAAGGTTATTGGGAATCAGGTGTTTTCTGGAATAAGTAACCCCCCTCTACTTTTAATTTGATTTATATTCTGCCAATTTGATGTTAATTGGATCGTAAATTATAATCCTTGCTTAATTCCTATGGGAGGGGAGTGGGCGATAAACAAATCCGTTTATGGTTACCGGATATTGATGCAAATGAAATTATTTAAAATGGCCCATCAAACTGAGAAGGGTTAATGAAATCGTGCCGTTATGTATCAATTACAAGAAATATTGGCGAAGACAGTTTTGCGTTAAGGTTTGGGTTTTCTCTTTTTTGATGGGGGATCTTTGTGGTGACGAGGTAATGTTTTGTGTAATCGATTTGATGGATTCAGGCGCAATAACTCTTATTGGGCTTATTGATACAAAGGTGAATGGTCATTCCTTAGATTTATTGGAATAGGTATTGCACCAACTGTGGAATGTGAAGAAAGTGTTTTTTTTTTAGTAATCGAATAACACAACCGTACAAATGCACCGTGTACATGTAAGCTTTTTTCATTAACTGTTTTACTGTTGTTGAAGGATTATACCTTTTTCTTAAAATTACACATTTGCAATGGACGCATTTTCCTAATATTTGTCATACGTGGTTTAACGAGGGTTTCCCAGCCAAATATACACCTTAATTGGCCTATTAGGAATAGACTGCACCATTAGCACATAAATAAGTTTTAGGGGACCGCAGACTCTCACTTAAAGGTAATAAATCAAACAGTATTATGTACTCTACTATATTTATCCAACTTTTCCTTTGTTTCCTTCCCCGTTTTGCCTCTCAAAAAATAATGTTTTATGAGAGAACGAAAATATTTTTTGTCCATACTCAACATGATGCCAAATACGTCAACAACAATCAGCTGTCAAAACAAAACTAAAAACAGTATCGCACTAAAATTTGGCATATCTGCCTAAATATGAACGGACTTCAAGGCATCATAACCTTTTTTGCAGTAGCAGCGCATTCTGGCGGTCAAGGAGGTTACTTTTCACCCCACCTAGTATATGCTGATTGATTTACCAAAACTAAACAGTGATGTTTAGGAAACATAAAATCAATTACTTTTGTTAAACACGAGAAGAACCGACTAAAATAAAAAAAGTGACATCCTTCGATCAATCGAGAGATTGGAATTTAAAGAAACTACCAAATCCCGCGAAATCGCTGGGAGGCTCTTTTTACTTACAAAGCTTGCAAACCTAAAATTAACCTACATTTGTACGTATTTTACAAGTTTAACAATATGCGGTTTGCTTGATTGCCTGTGCTTGCGAACATTCCACGCCAGACCAGGGCAGACCATTACACCAGAAATAGCTTCTTTGATTGGCTTGTTGATTGTTTTTCGTGTTTTATGGTTTGTGTTAAGAGGCTAGAATTTTTTTGCATCCTAAGGAAATCGTGATCGGAAAAAATTTTACGAGTGATGGTCTCTTGCGATTGCAGCTTTTCAACGTTGAACTTCGGTGGTGCTACTTGATTTAGTTGTGCCTGTGATATCCGCCAAGACTCTTTATGGATGTTGAGATGGTGTACCTATATATAACAATGTGTCGGCCCTGTTATTAATTTTTAAAAATCTGAATCATTTATCGGACATTGCTATCTGCAGGTTATGTTTCTGATGACCCGCTCGAACACGGACTCCTTATCCAGCCTTTCATTAAGATCTCCTAGCACAATGTTGGAGCCAAAGCGTCGGCGGTGAGCAAGTATTCGGTCATATAGGCGATAGGATTCATCTTTGATGCTATCGTTCTTATTCCCTAGAGAAGCAGGAACGTAAATAAGGCTTACACTACGTATCATTATGAAACGTTCACTTAGATATTGAAAGTGTAAGGAATTTTTTGTTTTAATATTACAGTTTTTATTCGTCGTGCAACCTTCAGTATGGTGAAGCATGGTCCAGTGCGGATACTAGCACTTGACATTATGAAAAGAGAAGAAGAAGAAGCTCTAGTTCAAACGCTAACGCAAATGTTCGATACCCAGAGGTAGTTGGATCCCAGACTTTACTACGTTGAGGTAAGAATAAGAGCTGATTGGCAGAGAGTTAAGTGTTGACGCGTTTGTGTTCATAAAGGGTTTAATAAGGTTACAAATTAATAAAGAGAAAATTTATTTATTTTAGAATCCCAATATTAAAAATGAACATGCAAATAATTTTTTAGAGATTTCAGCAAAATTCAGTTTCACTTAAATACCGGCATGAGTTATAATGACATTAAGAAACCGCCCGCAAATGCGTTTTAAAAATAATTTCACATGAATCTGCTGAGTGCATAAATTCCATGTTTTAAAAAGGACTAGCCTTGCCTATAAATATCATATACAAAATCCAGTCAAGCAGGTTTCGGGCCGACAGTTAGTCAATATCTTGGGGAAGAAGTATCGTATTTGCAAGACAATGCGCCGGCGCATAAGAGCATCGCAACCACGGCTAAAATCAATGACTTACGGCTCCAATTGCTGTGGCATTCACCGTATTCACCCGATTTGGCTTCCTCGGACTATTATCTCTTCCCAAACCTCAAAAGATGACTCATCAATAAAAAATTCACCTCACGCGAGGAAATCATCAACGCCACGGGGGACTATTTTACAGACCTTCCGGAAAATTACTTTTCGGACGGGATCAAGAAGTTGGAAAATCGCTGGAATAAGTGTATCAAGCTAAAAGGGGACTATATTGAATAAAATAAAAACAACATTTAAAAAAAAATTTGTTTCATTCTTTTTACTTATTACCCCATCTAGTAGATGTAGACTCGCAAGTGTATCCAGTCTATTAAATCTGGTGAGTATCTTCAATATCCTAATGCTGATATAAAAAACAAATCAAGCGCATCAAATCACGCCCCTTTAGATGATATAAACTTATTTATGTCTTAAAGCGAAGGAAATGTGTAGAAAAAGTCGGAAAGACAACATTGATTTGTTGACCTGTGATGAGCACAGTCGCTTTCTATTTGGGTCGATCTAAATATTTAGACATTTTGGAAAATAATTGGGCACAATTTCATTTGGCCGCATCTTATAAATCATCACAACATGCCTTTTTCAGCCTTAAATATTAGTGGACAGAAGTCTTGTTTCCATGTGGAATAATTTTTCCAAGAGTGACGCCACGACATTTTACTTCATCGATATCAAGTGAGTAGAAATTAATTTTCAGCCAATCATCTTGAGATTGAGCATAATTCTGGCTTACAATTTTAAACTAAGCTCATATTAGATAAAACATTTCATTAGGCCAAACATTTTGTATTGCAGAGTCGTTTGTCGTATGCATCAAATATTTTCACTAGACTCGAAAAAAAACAAACTCGTTTCACATGCTGTATACCTGTATCCGTTCTTAAGTTATATGGTATAAGTCACAATGAATGACTAAGCATACCGTGTGTTTTTTGACTTAAGTTTTATAAATACGCCACCTAACCTGACTCAATGAAACCAGATCTAAAAATGTTGTGGAAATGCCAAATATACTTCCTTGTATTGAGGACTGACTTTGTCTAAAATTTGAGTTGGATAAGAAATGTAGTTGGGCTGTAAGTTTTGGAGTCAATTTTGATGCCCTATATAGACGGTAAAACAGTAAAGAAAACAACTTTGGCGGATTAGAAGGGATGCAAGGAATTCATGAATCAATAGCTTTTACAAAATTTACATAAAAACCTACACACCTAAATCTCGTTAGTTCTTGGCCCAAAAACTATCTACCGTTTATTCACATTTTCCAAACGTCAACAGCGAGTAATCGACAACCGTAGTGTAATAAATTAGAAGACAAGACCACCTTCTAAAATCAACAAATGGATCTTGCATAAGACGAAAAGGGACTGGCCTAAAAATCTCGCGAGTGAAATAATATCCAATGCTTATACACGATGGTTGAAAGCAGATACAGAGGTTCTACGAAATAGCATATCAAACCTACTCATGTACGGGGAGTTGTGGGTGTATTCATTCAGCTGCTGGTATAATATGTTGATAGGGTAACGGGCTTAGAATCTGAATCCCCTTTCATGTAATGCAAATGTTGTTTTTCTCCAAACCTAAAAGATAATGGTACAACTATTAAATAACTGAAAAACCACAAAGCCACCGGTCCAAATAGGTGGGGAGTTGAAAAGTCGGTAACCCTCTACGTAGACTAAAAAAAATAAAGTATCGACTCTATGAACTAGACCCTAAGAAAGATTCAACTTAGATCGGTACCTTGATTTTGCTACAGAAATGTGTTTTAAGCCCCTGTCCCAAAAAAAAAGCTGATTCTCTACAACATTATAATTCAGATCGGTACTAGCCTATAAAAGGGCAAGAAGGATATCGCTAGCTCTTTCGGATGCAAAATTTGCGTGGTAAAGTTGGAGAAGCTTTGACCTTCCTCTTTTAAATAGTTGAGCGCTTATCTCATCTAAGAGAGGTACATTTACCACTTTATCTATGGTTCCTTTACCTCTTCTCGTCCTACTGATTGTGTATTTTCATTTAATATTAACAAACTTATTTCATTCAGCTCAAATTTGTCTGCTCTTCAGGAATCCCTGACATTCCATGTTCCTTATATAAGTCCAAATATATGAAGTGGGTCCCCACTTTTAATGCGAAATATTATCTCCAATTTTGTAAAATGCCGAATCGAAATCTTTACATGTTGGGAAATCAGTGAATTCCTCGAAATGAAGATTTACAATACTCAATGTCAAGGTCTTGTCAAAATGATGAAATTGAGATACTAAAGAAACTCTGAGAAAGGAAAAAAAAAACGAACAAATTTTTTTTGGGATATTTTGGTAAATAAATACTCGTACAATATAATATACTCGTATACTCTGGCAATCACTTCATTCTTCATTGTCTGTTATTCACATTACAAAGATAAGCAAATACTCATATGTCTAACTTTAGGGGATAAATTTAATTCAATTCAAAATTCCTTCTTATCGGTCTGAAGCGGTTGAATGTCCGAATGCCCTTTGGCATATAGCCTTTCAGACTCTCTATCACTTCCTTAACATAATAATGGGTGATCTACATTTTCTTCTTTGTTACAAAGAGAACTCAGTTATTTCATTCTTCCATAAAGGCTTCATAAAGGTTAAGACTTTGTATGATTAACTCCTCCGGGACTGCTCCTTCTACTGTTCTCTTTATTTTTATTTATTTTTTATTTTCTTTCTCTTTTCTAAGAATATTTCTTTTGACTCAACTAGAATACTTGTACTTCGTATATCCTTAGAATTTCTTTTCGACAACGATGCATGATGATCTTTGGCATGAAGCTTCTGCTATCACTTCTTTACCCACACAAATGTTTGCCTTTAGCCATTTACATGTCACATTGATTATGTCTATCGGCTTTGGCTGCCTTTTACCCTCTATCCTAGCAATTTTCCACTATCTTACTCCTGTCATCCCTTGCACAGCACATGTGGAAATGATGGGCGGTTGGTGTGAAGAAAGCTCTGTGTTTTCTATTCCTGAAAATGTCAATAGACGACTCGGTACTGTGTTGAATAAAATTTGCATAATGCGAAAGAAAATCACGAAGATTGTTTAACCATGGATAAGGATGATGGTGCCTGCTTACACCCATTCCATTACATACTCAAATGCCACATATTGTATTTGTCTGAGCTGAGTCTTGAGTGTTTGGCATTAACAGGTGGTTTCATTATATTAACCAGGTAAAATGTTGTCAAGTTAACAATGAAGAATCTCATATCTTTAAACTAGAAATGCCTTCAGATGAAAACCATGATTTGTGTCAAGATCAAATGATAATTAAACCAATTAAGATGCCGAAGCCGCAGCTTGGAACAAAATATTATTTTAAGAATGTCAAGGTTAGGCGGTTATACCTAAATTATATTTCGAATGTCCTTGTACTCGGGGAACATTTGAAAGCCATGTAACTATCACCCGTAATGATATTGGAATCCATGGTTGTTTAAGTGTGGTAGACCGAGGTAACGGTTTTGCTAAATGAAATGCTGCACTGCTGTACCGAACTTATTTCATGATATTCAGTACTTGTGCCAAACAGCCGAGGGATAAACTTTTCAAGGACTTTTCAAATGCTTCCCTGGGGAGGAAAGGACAAAGTTTTGTGTGAATTTTTTAGTCAAATTTAGTGAGAAATGTTCTCATACACTTTTAATCCACAATGTCCCGGAGTGCAATAACATTTTTTATGTAGTTTGTATTAGGTTATATGTAAATGGATGTATTGATGGAATATAAGTTTAGGGGAAAATCAGGTGTGACATTTTTCAATTTATTGTATTATCATAAAGGCAGTCGAAACGCGTTTGCAAAGGAAATAACAATACATACCCCTGTATTGCATCATTTCCGAGTGTTTTCATTTTATTTATTTTTTAATGAATAGCGGTAATATTAACATAAGTGGATAAGAGGAATCCAATAATAATGAAGCTGAGTCTGATAGAAGCAATTCCACTGGAAATTAATTGCAATTAACCACATTCGGCAATGAAAATGCGATTGCTGTTTTGTGATCGAAGAGGTAACTGGGTATTTTTAATAAAAAGTGAGAGTCAGTATTGGGGCGTTGTTCGTGACATTTTAATAATTGTGTGTAAGAAAAAGGTGTCAAATAACTGGCATATTTATGCAGAACAAAAGCAAAGAAAATTACCTGCTTCATCTACACGGACGGATGAGTCTAACATACCATATATTCTGCATGTTACGAGTCTTAACACGATCATTCTAATCTTTTTTAAATGTTTTCTTTTATAGAGAACACTTAAGTCAAATGTCTACATATGTTGTCAAGATCATACTTTCGCCTTAGCAAGTTATTTGGTTACATCGTTCAAAATCAGCTTAAATATTGATTATGTAAGGAAAATCGATGAATGGATGATGTATAGCGTATGAATTCACGCGAATTAATTAATCGTTACGTAATTATACAGTCAGCATAGCAGATGCCTCATAGTATTCCAGCGAATTCGTAGAAGATCTTTTAAAGTGAAGGGCTCGTCAAAAATATTTAGTCGTTCAGTTCGGAGGTATGCGTGTTGTTAAATTTCCTGCTACGTCAAAACCCACTGTTTTCAAATGACCAAAAGTCTTGAGTTCGGACGGTTTCACTGTAGACGATCCTGAACAATGTCATCGTAGTTTGGATCTGCACTTAAAATGTTTGCATTTTAAATAGGTATAGACTAACAGTTACTAGGGGTTCAAATCTTTAAAAAAGCCAGGCCACCTAAAAAGTGTTGTTGAGGGATAAAAACCAGGGACAGTTGTAGCATCTAGACTGTTTTTGAACCTATAGCGCTGTATTTTAACAATCCACATTGCGATTAAGTTCTCAAATATTGTATGAATGCCTTTACATCCACACCACGTAAAATCATTATTGTGATTTTTGACGGTGCAGTCGATTTGGACAGCTTTTTCAACTTCATGCTTGAGAAAATAATGCAAAACGCAGGAATTACCATCGCGAGTATAATATTCTAAAAGACTGTGCAACTACTTGCATACGTTCATTGGTATCATACGTGGAATGCAGAGACCTATCACTGATGCTTTAGCAGGTTCTTGGAAAAACATGGAAACTAAATGGGTTTAGCTGGAAATGTGGACAACATAAAATGCTTATATGATCTGAACAAGAAAGCACACGTATATCAGTGAATCAGGAATCTTTACAATATACAGCAATTGATTTGAAGTGGTTAGGAACTACGTTACTCTTCATTTCTCTTTAAGGTCTGATAATGACATCTCGATTGGTCAGGTCCACAAATCTCTGGCATAGAAAACCAGTCATTTATAGAATATCAACTTTTAGGTAAGCGATTGTATATTAGAGTATTCTTGATCTTTTCAAATCCAAGAGTCTTCTCGTTTTCTTTGGTCCCATTTGCCATGAACGGCTTGAGAACGTATGTGAGAAAGTAAAGGAAATGACACTTGAACAAGCACTGTAGTTTTAACAAGGATAGCAAGGGAAGATGAAATTATTGGGAGGGATACATAGAAAAGCCTTCACGGCTTATATGTCTGAAAATGTCTGCTTTCCAAAAATCCGCTTCCATGTATTATTGCTAAGCCATACCACATATAGCAACTATATACCTACCATGTTCAGTGACTGCTCTACTTTCTTTAATCCAAATAGAAATCGAAGCCATCCTGAGCCACAAATCGAACACAAATCATATTTATGTATTACATTTTAGCTCATATAGTGGTAATTACACTCACTTGAGCTAGGACGAAAATAATTCCCTGTCGAAAAGTCATTTATGAGATTAATGGAATGAACAGCGATTAGATTGTGTTCAAAATTTGAAAATGTGAAAAATAAAAATGTCCAAGTAGATCTTTTGGACTGCTGGACCAGATTACTTCTGTATAACATGATCAATACGCTGTTCAACGCTGCAGGGTTTAAACGTTCCAGGAATTTCTTAGAATTTAACTGACCACACCTACTTACAAGTCAAGATTCTAAGAACATTGCTGTTGTAGAGATTTTTTTGGATTTCATTGAAGCTCATGCACTATTAAAAGAGAGGCTTGCCCATAAAGCAAAAAGGCAAAGTAGTTTCGAAAATAGCTTTTTAAAACTTAACTTTTTGGTATTGCTCTTAATTTTCCTCAGTAGTCGGAAAAGTATTCTCAAGAAACGAATTAAAAGATCGTAAGTTTTCATAATTCATTTAAGAATTACAGTATTCCAAAAGTCGTTTTTGTCATTCCTCCAAAAGTAAACTCATGTTGTAAGTTGCTTTTACCTTGGTTTTACTAGTTTTAAAACAATTTAACATATTTTTCCATTCTTTCTATTCATTCTTTTTCTTTGAGAGTCTGGGTGTCTACGAACGCACCTGATAATTGTGTACAAAGGAAAGCAAAAGCAAGATTAAAAGTGACGTTCCTGAAGGTAACTCGGCCAACTAAGTGCTACGTAAAAGAACAGCTTTTTAAATGCCGTTGCATTAAATATTGAAATCGACTCCTTCGTAAATCCTATTCCTGGATGACTTCATAGACCAAGCGACGACTATATAAGGACGTCCTCCTTTTCAGCACATGCCTTTGTTAATTTAAAAAAAAAAAATCTCTTTTATTAGCTCAAAGAACCAATTTATTTAACAGGTTGCATGTTCTCTTTTCCTCCTTACCGCTAACTACTCGAAACATTAATTTAATTATCCTTTTAAGATACTTAGTGCGGGTAGCAAAAAAAAAAAATACCCTAACCAGTGTTGCTTCCTTTGTCGGATCGTTTAATTTTTTGCTGTTCTTGCCCTTCCACTCTTACCACACTTACGAGTACGTTGGCGAAAGTCAGTCTATTGCTACTCCTGAGCAAACCATTGAAACGAGGTCAGATTTTGCTGCTTCATGCCGGAAAAGAGATGGAGAATACGAATATACACAAGCAAGAAACTTAGAAGACTATCCGCAGTTGTGGTTTGGGTTTTGCCACCATCATCCATACACGTCTTCAACTACCTTGAGTGTTGTCATCATTATCTTGCGGCACACATAAATGTTAGTTAGTTCACCTTCACAGTGTCTTAGCACCTTGTACCCTGACATCCCCTGGAAGCGTGTTATAATATTTCTAATTCCCTTAATGCACGACCTAGTGCAGCACCATTTATAACACTTGATTTTCACTTTTCCCGCCAAAATCATTAATCACTTTGCATATGACTCTATCACTCGTATACACCGCAACTTTCGGTTGCAATGGGAAGAATACGAATAATAGTAGCGACAGCAGGAAGCAAATATCAGCATGAGGCACCAGGATATTTGCTTTCTGAAATTGGTGCCTACCTCATAGGAGCATAAGCTTCATGCTTCCTTTAAAAACAATAAGAACTATGCCAACCACCACGAGGTGTGCCAACTACTAGAGTAGTCGGCTTTATGGATGAAGATAAAAGTTGTGAAGATGGGTTATTAGAGGTTAGGGAGAAGTGAGTGAGTTGCATGTCATGCGGATAAACTCGTCCGCACGGTGAAAACTTGGAAATGCAAATCTGGCAGTGTTGCAGAGAAATTAAAATTTTTGTCGGGAGCTCACCTGAGCGTGCATAAATAATTAAACTTTGCAAAGTTTAAAATCAAATAGATTGGAAAATTCTCACCGAACCAGATGGGACAGCATTTAATTGATTTATTGTGAGGCTAAGATTTTGTATCTGGTTTTGGTTAAATTTATTTAATTTTACATAGCTTTAGTAGGTGAACAGACTTACATCCAGGGAAAGTCATTTATCAAGAAGAAATTGTAGGAAACTGACAAATTAAGCGCAAAATAATAAATCTTATTAAACTAATTTTTGTGAGTTAGATTGCCTTAAAACTTGTCTGCATTCAGTTCATATTAATAGAAGCCATGAGACTAAAAAAATAAATCTATACCGACTCTTGGACATTAAGACCCTGCTTTCTTACAAATATTTAATACAGTACTCTTCTGTTTCGACATCCTTTTTAATTTTTCGCAAAGAAAAATTCGGAAGATTTGTGGAGTTACCTCCCTTGATCTTACAGTTGAATGCGAATACCGTTTCAGACTTTAGCTCGGAAAAATTTCACAGCGTATAATCAAAAATGCGCACTTTCGTGTTGCTCTTATATAGGTACAAGACACTAGAACGTATATATTGGTGTTTTTTCAGCAAAAACTCAAATAGATCTAGACTTACTGATCGCTTTATATCATTTTCCCTAAAGAATAAAATAAAACACCAATGAACGCAATTTCTTCCAAAATGTTTTGGCTGGATCGGTCGATAGGTCGGACTGTGAAGCCGGTGGTTTTATAATTAGTAACAAAAGGGAAAGATACTTTGCTGGAATCGTCGGAGCTAGATGCTTAAAAGCTATATTAAAACTTTACAAAACCAAGGACGAAATTTTGGGGCATGCCAATCTAACCGCGTTAGGTAAAGTTGAGGTAAAACGTGTTGGTTTTGAAGGTAGGAAACAGCCATTTGGCAAAGATATTTATTTCCAACAAATGACGGGGTGAAACTATGCGTAATTCCATGCAACTTACTGAGTGTTTCCAAAGCACCATTCAGAGAGCTCAACAAGGGAGGCAGGCCAGCTGCATTCTATCACAAACTGTCAATTGTATGAGAGTCAGCTTTCTGCCAAATTTTACGAAAAAGTTGTGCAATAATTTTAACTTCTTCGGCCTTATCCGTTTTACCATAATGTCTTGGAAAGCTGATGATGGTAATCTGAAAAACTCATATATAGTATCTCACTAAATGATGCCGACGTTACTAGCAATCTGTTAGTTTATTCCAGAACTTTAGCTACAAAGTTAGCAACAGCGAGGGTTTTGCCAAAAAAACTAAGCTTTTAGTGGAAGGCAGAATATGCGAGCACTATTATGCGGAACCCACGAGAGCGTAAATAGTAGGCTCTTAAACGCTCTTGAGTGACCCAATACTGAGAGTCAGAGATACCATCAACTTCTCTAGTGTTAATCATGTTATTTCCATGTCCTTAAAATAATGATTGAGACCAGTATAGGCCTAGACCGTTGTTTGCTTAATTCTAAGATATAAACCCTGACATCCTCACGATCTTCTCTTTGGGTGCTCTTCAGCTTTAGATCGGGAACGACAACATATTTTGCTCATACGATTTCAATTTCCATGTTATCACTTTAATACCAATTGACGTTAGAGCAATAGATATAGTCACTGATGTTTCGTGTGTAAGAAACCTCTCACGCAATTGAACTCGTCCGAAGTTGGCTTTCTCGCATAAATAAGTTAATCATAAATAAGCAAAGATGATAAATAAAACTTGAAATATTTCTTGCGTGTTGCGTCAATCATAGTATATTTAATCTGGTGTATTTGTTTGTGTTTACACTCGTTTCATATGCAAATGAATTTCTTCTAAACCTTTCTGTGATTCGCATACAAATAATATTTTTATTTCGTGTTCATTTTTGGATTATATTGACAACTAGCGACCCAGCCCGGCTTCGCACGGGTGTAATTTAGAAAACAAATTGAAGAATGTGAAGTACCTACTGCCTTTGATTATAGAATTTCTTATTAAGCAATGTTTGCGGCTGACTTTTGGTTACACAAAACGAACAAATTTTGTTCGGAAGTAACGCACGAAAGAGCTACGTGTCCATGGGAAAAGCACTCAACGAATGTCTGACCTTGTGATTTGTTAATAGGTAGTTATTGAAAATGACAATTTTATTGGAAACTGCAATATTTTGAATTGGAATGGAATATCCATTGGTGTCAATGAAATGCGGGGAATTAACATGGTTTCTCCAGTTCCACATCCGGTCAGAATTGGGCACTCTATAGTAAAAGTTTTAGACGTTTTCTGGAGACGTGTACCGTTGCACAATTTGGGTGGATTTAGATTTCGCAATACAATAACAGGACACCCTTCTTTTAAGACGAATTTATGTGGAGGCAATCAAGAAGGCTGCAAGCACTTCGAAAGTTTTGTTGGTACAGAATGTACAGCCTCTTCTTGGTCCAGCACGGTGTTTCATGTGATGACAATGACACTCTCATGAATGTTTTGAGTTCTAACCTATTCATACACGACCAGAGAAAAAATATTTTCAATGAAGCATTGATTTCATCAGCACGTGTCCTCATGTTACCACTGGTAAGATTTGGCAAAAGTCACCAGAGCACCATATTGTACATCCACCCAGGTAGGTTCACCCCAAACTACGAGTATTAATGAGAAGTAACGTAATAATTTGTTTTACTGTGTTTTGAAATGCTACAACCAGTGTTTGTGTCCTCAGTAATAATCGTTAGTGGAAGTTTGAATGTTGCATGAGCGGTTTGGCCACCTTCGAAAAGTGTAGCTGCAATTACGGATGTTCCTACAGCTAATGCAAGGAGCAAGTTGATAAGAAATGTTTTTCCTGTACTTCCAGGAGCACCAAGAAAATATAAATATCATTCGTTTCTGTCAATAACGCATTGTATACTTTTTTTTATTTATGTTGTGGCGATGTTCATCTTGAGCTACAATTTGTAACAGTTTAAATTAATCGTAGGAAGTTTTTCTTGTGTATTCGGCGTTAGTTTACTCAGAGTTCGTTATATTCATAGGCATCGGTAGTCCAAAACCCGAAATATATTTACCCGAAAGTTCTTTTACTACCTTATTCAATACTAACAACGCCTCGTCAAAAATGTTTTGATCATATTGGACATGTTCTGACATTAACTCTCGCCGTCGTCCATTCAGTATATCTTTCGCCATATTTTGCCTAGACTTGTTGCAGAGAGATACAATATCGGTCACTTGACAAAACACTATAATAATGGCAAACAAATAGCTTTATGATCTCGATGAACTGCAAATAGTAGCTTTCATTAATTTGTTGAGAGTCACCTTCCAAGAGACCTATCGCTTTGCAAGCTGCTTTATAGTTATTATTAGTTGCTCCTTGTATGATTGGCCTCTTACAGTGTAAAGTAGCACTCTCAAGTGAAAGCATTCACTACTGTTGGGTGGAACTACATAGACCCCCTCCAAAGAATATCAGTTTTTTAACCTCCAACTGGAGTCCCTTGTTTCCTCCGTTGAAAGGTTTTGATCCGGCCTAATTTTGTTTACTAACCATACCAGCAGATGTTCATGTTGCAACCCACGTTTCTGCCATTCAACAGTGTACATGTGGCAATGTTGTACAACGTTGTACCCCGGGATAAAAATAGTCTAGTGTGCGCTGGCCCGTTTACTCCAACTGAAAGCGCCTACACACGGGGTAATTTTGGAAACAATTTCCGATTGCAACTTACAACCAGAAGGAAAATTGCCTTGAGTGTAGGCAACTGCCGTTGGGCTTCCATCAAACCAAATCAGCAGATTGGTTCGCGTAGTCTTATAATTTCTGTTCTCCCTTTCATAACTTCCTGAAAATTGTGCTTTGTGTAGGCAAACTGCCACAATTCTACCTTCAGAATTCATTGAAGACAGATTTGCTGCAGGTAGAATTACAACATGTTTGAAATGAAAAGAAAATTTGGATGCAGGTAATTCATATTTTTGGTTTTCAATAAGCGATATAACTACCTACTCATTATGAAATCCATACTCAAATACACAATTTATCCATACTCAAACGTCCTAGAAATTGTGTGTACACAAAATTTTGTACCCCAATAATTTATTGAGCTGGGGCTGTTTACACTTCTAGTGTCAGGAAATTCAATCTCAATCCCCTTTATGCCACTTAGACCTTGAATTTCTGAAAATCCGTTCTTATCTTGAATCTAGCAAAATAAGGAATAACTGTGCGAAATTTCAAGTCCCTATGTCTAGCAGTTTTTGAGAAACCCTGATGACAAGGATAAATGGACTTGCTTTTATAGTATTTTAAAGATTAAACCTTACGTCTATTTCTGTATTTCATATCCCCATAACCTAATATTTTCCAAAAGGAAACAACATTGTGATGAAGATAACGCCATCAGAGATGCCTCTTCTGATGTGCTGGGTTTCACTCGTCCACCACAACGAAACCCCTGGTTCGATGATGAATGTCGGTAAGCAGCTAAGCAAGCAAGATGCATATAAAGCGGGGTGCCTAGAAGGACCTGAGCTGCTCATGAGCTCTATGAACGAAAGAGGAGAGACTTACACCGGTTTCTCAGGAGGAAGAGGAAAGAGCTTGAGAAGCGCGCGGTTGAGGAGAGATGCTACTCCAGGAATGAGGTTTGGAAGTTTTACCAAAAGGTAAATATTACATGCCACGGAAACAAACCCCGAACCGAAGCCTGTAGAGATGAACAAGGGAACATCGTAGTAGAATCGCAGTCGATGCAGAGAATTTGGAAAGACCATTTCTGCTGTCAGGGAGAATCAGCCTTACAACCTGGACGATGATGACCAACAATTCCGTACACTCGACCTGGGTGAAGAGAAGATAGCTATATCGAAGCTTAAGTCCAACAAAGCTGCTGAAGTGGACGGCCTGACTGCCGAGCTCTTTAAAGGGGCAGGCGATGACTTGGTAAGGAGCATAGACCAACTCATCTGTAAAATATGGTCGGACAAAAGTATGCCTGATGAATGGAACCCCAGCATTGTTTGTCCGATTCTCAAGAAAGGAGACCGTCTGAACTGCGCTAACTACAGGGGCATCAGTCTCCTTAACATCGCATACAAGATCTTATCTGCCGTATTGTGTGAACGCCTGAAGCTGTTCGTCAACAACCTGATAGGTCCATATGAGTGTGGCTTTAGGCCAGGAAATTCCACCATCGACCAAATATTCACACTACGCCAAATCTTGGAGAAGACCCAGGAGCTTCAGCTCCTAATCATGGATTTTAAGGCCGCGTATGACAGCATCTATAGGCACTATCTTTCGAAAGTCCGTCCAACTACTCGCATACGCCGATGATATTGACATAATCGGGAGAAAGCAGCGTGATGTCAGTGGCGCTGGCGAGTATTGAGATGGAAGCGGCGAAAATGGGCTTAGCGGTCAATGAGGGCAAGACCAAGTATATGCTGTTAAGCAAAAAGGACAACCAACACCGACGTCTATGGCAGAACGTCACCCTCGACAGATATAACTTTGAGGTAGTTAAGGACTTTGGCTACCTAGGCTCCGCTATAAATACAGACAACGACACTAGCGCTGAGATCGAACTGTTGCCAACCGCTGTTTCTTTGGGTTAAGAAGGCAATTGAGTAGCAAAGCCCTCTCTCGGACAACAAATTTCACCCTTATAAGACCTTTATAATTCCGGTCCTGCTCTATGGCGCAGACGCATGGACATTATCACAACTGGATGAGGGTGTTCTTGGTTGCTTCGAGAGAAAAATTCTTCGGGCGATCTTCGGTCCCGTTTGCATTGACGGTGAAAGGAGGAGGAGATACAACGACAAACTGTACGGACTGTACAGCGACATAGACCTAGCCAGAAAAGTGAAGGTCCAAAGACTGAGATGGCTGTGTCTTGTAGAGCGCATGGACACCAATGCTCCGGTCCGAAAAGTCTTCGAATCCGCTCCCGAGGGACAGCGCAGTATAGGAAGGCCAAGACTCAGGTGACGCATGCAAGTGGAAGAGGACCTCAGCCAACTTAGCGTGCGATACTGGAGGCAGCTATCCAGGGATCGAGCTGGCTGGATAAGCTTGTTGACTGAGGCTCAGGTCCACCCCGGACTGTAGCGCCACTTAAAGTAAGTAAGTAAGTATAGTTCGTCATTGAATCCATACAAACCAGATATTTTGAAGGATTTCCTTTAGAAACGACTGAGGACATTTTTATCTGCATTAGATAAAGATCGCGCTTGAGTACCATAAATTAAAAGTGGAATGACCAAAACCTAACATAGAGTCTACGAGTACTTAGCCTACGGAAAAGCGATTGGTAAGAACGATTCTTTGTTTTAATTCATGTTGACAGCATACATTTACTCAGTTTTGACATTTTGGCAGCTTTCAGATCAAAACTGGCGAAAGCACTGCTGAGTTCTCCATTGGTTGTCGATGTCAAAGATGTACGCTAGTAGTTGCATAGATTTTCAAAAATTGTGCCTAGGGCGTTTGCTCGTGAGTCGCGTTGCTTTGTCTAAAATCATTTTGATATCAAAGATGTGTGTAAAGTCATTGCCGACCTTGACGGAGCAGCGGCATTCTCAGTCATCATTCTAAATAGACAGACGAGTTTGACAGATATTTAGCTCGTCTCTGGAAATGCTGTGGTATGCGGCAGTAAAATCTGTGAAAGCTGGTGGGACTTCGCCGTAGTAGGTGTCGCAGTTTTTCATACTCTTTTTGTCCGGCCCATCCCGGATTTCTTTGCTCAATCTATGGCCTCCGCTCGTTGTTCGGTTGAACGTGGTCTATTCAGGGACCTAACAATCAACGTGTATATTCGAAGTTATTTGTCCTTAATTCGTTTCTATGCGTTGTCAACAGTAGATCCGTCCATATCAGAGAGTTTTTTTTGCTTCGTAACCTTCATTTTTGTCCATGGCCGGCACAACCCATAACCTGGAGGGCCACTTCCATTTTGAATACGGTTCGACTGAAGCCAGTAACACGTTAAGGGATGTGAGCGGTGCCGTTGGTCCAAAAAGGGCTCGTTCGGCACCATCTTCTTTTCAAGACCCTGACTTAGTCTCGGAAATCCTTACAGGTCTGAGCCCCAAATCTGTCGGAGTAGCTCGGATAAGGTCTCATTTGGTTTGTTTCGAGATTTCAATTCACTGTTGATTCCATCTGAAGAATTCATCCGCTGTTCCATTTACAGTGCTACTTTTTTTTGCCGGTCAGTAGGCTTTTAAGGCTATTGGAGTCCAAATGGAGGTAAGCACCACGTGCAGTATTAAAAATTGTTTACTGTTTTGAGTAGCTTGGTACACCAACCATTGTAAACATGTACATATGGTCTACTATTTTTTTTTACAGGAAGCGACTACAAATGCTGTTAGCTTAAATGTCAAACAAATATCGATTCCTATAAGCATGTCTAGCAAGTTAAGGAGTATAATGAAAATATAATGAAAATAAAACCGCTATAACTAATGTACACCACCTAGTATCTATTCCAAAATCCAACCAGCAAAAATAACACTAGGTAGATTAAAAGTCATTTCTGTCTTCATAAACCTGTTCCAATGTATTTTAATTACATTTTAGTTTTTCCATTTAACTCCAAAAGCAGTCACAGCTCCTCACTGTCCAGGTGTCATCCTTTTTTTAAATAGAAAATTCCTTCCGGATGCACACGAGTGAAATAAAAAAAAATTAAAATTATCACTCTGTTGGTCACTGAAGGTAGGAACCTTCAACTAAGTCTTCCCCCGAAGAATATTTTTTTGGTAGCACTGAACAGTTTAGAAATGGGTCAAGGCAAGGAGTAAGCCCCCGGCGAGCTTCTAGCCCAGGCACATCCCATTACAATTTAAGTGGAAGCACTAAATTGCTTGGCAAGGATTTTTCCACTTTAACAGTACTTTTTTACTCTCTCCCTGGGTATTTCGACATTTTGAACACCTCCTTCAACAAAATCCTCTCCAGCATGGATCGATATTTGGTAGCTGAACTTTAAAATATAGGGAATCATTGATAATTTATTGATGAAGAGCTGTAGTAGGGAACATTAGTGAACAAACTTGAATGTCTACTTTCCTGGTTTGTGATGCTGGTTTTTGGTTAGATGTAGATGGGAAATTACAAAATTACGGGACATGTTCTAAGTTTTTGAGAAAATCAATTACTCCCCAGAGGTGTATTGAGGGGGTAGGGAGGGTAATGTTTTAAGAGTGAAACTGTTTGACGACGACGGACCGATATCACCTGGCGGAGGGAGTTCGACATTTAATTAAAAATATTTCGTCGTGCTTTCAGTTTGATAGACCTAACTGAAAGGTTGTTAAGTTGCCAAAGGCCTTTGAGATGTTTGTTTATCGAATGCCATTAAATATTTTTGTTTGTTTACGATGAGTTTTTTTTTTAATTTTTTTTTTGCACTCATTTTGCTTTGTCTCTGGATTGGTAATTGCAATGTATCCCATTTCTAAGCCTTTCCCAGAAACATTTATTTGGCAAATAATTTTAATGTCTGGGTGGTTTGGGAATTTATTTACTAAGAATATTTTAGTTGTATGCTTGGTATGCGATGAAATTCAAAGAAGCAATATTTTGGAAAACGAACTGGAGACTATTTGCTGCGGTCTTCATCTCAGTGGAGTTAATGTATTTATCAAAGCTTTTAAAATGCTTTTGGTAATTGGTGTTGGCGGTTTCCAATTTTTGGAATGCCCGATCATCATGCCATGTTATGTAGATAGTCTTGAGTGAGTGTGAGAAATTTTAAAATGTATTCCAACTATCCGTACCTTATAGCTAATTCCTGTGCTAAATCATCAACTGTTCAACTATGTACAAATCTTAGTCGATTCGTTCTTCCCGTCGTCTTATCATAATAACATTTTATCCCGACTTGTTTCCTCATTAAACATCTTGACGATGATGATATATACAACTTCAACACAGAGTGAGAATTTCTCCTTATTTATTAAAAAATTATCCATAAGCACAACATGAAAAGAGCTGTAGTGATATTCTATGCATCAGTATGAATGCCACTGCTATAAGACCATCTCCGGGATGTGGACCCAGAAGATTGAAGGTGGACATACATATATTAGAACGAAAACAACTTTTGATAGTTTTGGTATAGCACGCAGCAACGAAGCTCAAGATAACCTTTGAAGCTTTGAAGTAAAATTGGTAATCTACTATGTTCAATGATTTAAACGAAATCTATCCTCTTCGTACTCGTATTTGGCTATTAGTCTTTATATTTTGATTTACTTATTTAGTTTGTAAAGAATCAACCACTTTGTCCTAATCCTCCTACATGTTTTTACTAGATATCCGACCGCATTTGGAGCTACGAGTAGTTTCATAGCTCATAGGACATACTACAATTACAATCCTAAAATAATAATAGCAACAATATTTCTAAAAGATTTAATTTACAAAAATATTTTCTTCCAATTTCTAATTCAAATGTTCTGATATTTTTCCCCACCACTTTCTCTGTTTTGAATGAATTCGAATTCGTTACTTACTTAATCAAAATAATAATGAAGTCGAAAGACATAGGTATAAGAATTTAGAGTAGCTTAGAGTGCCTGTGTGGGGTCAGTAAGTTAGTATAAGATTGTAAAGTAATTGTAAGCTAGCATTTAAGCATTTTCTGTTAGAATGTAAGAAGTAATGATAAGTAAAATAAAATGCATTTAAAACTAAAACTATGCTAAACTTACTTAACTTTAGGTGGCGCTAAGGTCCGGAGTGGACCTGGACCTTTGTGGTATGATGGACCTGATGCTAGGGCGGATATGCGAGACTTGCAAGTGCTGCGCATATGCGGATGACCTACTAATCATTCTTGAGGGACGCTCCAGGAGAGCGTTGCAAGAAATGGGAAATACGGTAATCAAGTCGTCGCAGCCTGGAGCGACAGTGTGGGCGTTGGGTTGGCATATCAGAGGAAAAGTCTGAAATGATGGTCATCAAGGGAGACTCATTATAAAGACGACATCCCACAATCTGTTTGATTAGTAAAACCATTAGATGTGTGACGCAAGTCAGGTATCTGGGTATAACCATGAGTGTTCTCACTTTGAACTTCTTACCACATTTGGAAAGAGTTAAGGACAAACTCACAAACGTTGTGGGTCAGGTGAGGCGCATAATGCGGTCTGGCTGGGGGCTCAGTAGGCGTGCTGTGCGTACCATATATGGTGGCCTTTTGTTGCTTGTGCAATATTTGGGGCAATAGTGTGGACCGACATAGTCACGACTAAGTGGGGTCTCAGAAAGAACCTCTCCTACCAAAGAGTGGTCTTACTTGGCAGTTTACCCGTTTGCCACACTATGGAAGCATTCCATGTATTGATGGGAGTACCACCTCTTGACTTAAAGGCTATTCGCTGTGGAATAGCCATCAGAGTGAAGAGGGGTATACCATTAAGGAATCGTGATTGGGTGTCTGTTAATGGAGTCAGCCAGATAACCTCCAGGAGCGTAAGCGCCTGCTAGATGAATGCGTCATATCTAGATGGCAATCTAGATGGCAATCTAGATGGGACGATAGCGTCAGGGCTACTTACCGCTTCCTGAAGGATGTCTTATTTATGCGAGAGCGGCTTGAGCTCAGATTTAATCTCAGCTTGGGTTTTCTTTTTATTGGTCACGGTTCCTTTAATGCATATTTGCATAAAAAGGGCTTGGACTGGATACACGTTTTTTGTGAATGTTCTTTGTATGATGATGTAAGGGATCCTGAAGCTATGGGTGTAGGTTTTGAAGACAGTGTTTTCAACGTCGTTGGCAGTGTTCTAGCTGACAAAGCGCAAATTGCTAGGATTCAGGACCAATCGAATATAATGTTTGCTAGGCGTCGAACTATGTAGTTATGAACTGAAGCTCAGTGAGCGGTGTTAAAAGGCGGCCAGTCCTGGGCAATTAGGTGCGCCACTGGAAATAATCGCAAGGTTGCGAAGCTCGCCCGGAGGTTATATTCTGGTACCACGGGATGTCAGTAGTCTCCGGAACTTAGTTCTGGCCTGACCTAGGAGTAGGCTCCCTTGTGGGAGTATCGTGGTGGCTGTAGTTTCTACCCTATGTCGAGGGAAGAGTAGACCAAATGGTGCTTGGACATCATATGGTTGAGCATATGTTGTAGCGTGCTTCGGCCTGATTGATTGCTTTGGCACTAATTGGCCTTCTCGATGTGGAGTTCCACTGCAACTGGGTCCCAAGACAAACAGAATGGCAAAGGTTTTAGATAGGCATCAACCCTATACCAAGGGAGAATATAGTGCTGATTGACGCATTATATTAGTCTTGTTATGAGCTTAAGCGCTCCGTGCGATAAGGCCTTCACGGCAGGTGACCACGTAAAATACAGGAGACGTTCTGTACGGTAGTGTAAAAGATGTAAAAGATATTTTGAGTATACATCTACCTATGCGAAACAAGTGACTGGTCTGACTTTTGTTTGCACCATCAAATACCTGCCACTGCATAGTATTTAGCAGTCTTGCCAGGCTTTTGCGAGCTTGCAAAAAAAATATAGGCGCTTATTCAACTTAGAACTAATTGCATAAAATCGGAGAGCATCTTTTTCTTTCCTCATCAATGGAACTAATTTTCTATGGAACTTCGAAAAATCAAAAACATAAAAACTTTTAAAAAACATTAAAATAAAAATCTGCCAAGAGATATTTACATTCAAATTTTTGATAGATAGGAATAAAAATGGTAATGTGAATAATTTTATGAGACAATGTATTGAAAATGAGATCTGTATTAAATTATCTTATCTTATTGCACATCCCCTTTACTTCAATCGATACTTGAAACTGAATGAAATGAAATGAAATTATTGTAAGTCCTCATGAATTTCCGTAAGCCTTCATAACGTGACGTATTTGTTATAAATAAAAGTATTACAAATACAAAAACAATTTAAAATACAAAGTTTTATAAAAGTTCTGATGTCATAGAGTCTATAAGAATAAAGCCATTCATTTTGTCCCAACTATCTTGATAAATTCAAAGAACCACACAAACATTGAGAGCATGCACTTAATTCTACAACCCGTTTCATTGATCCTGCAGTAGCTATTTATACTATATGGTTTTCCCAGGTCCACAGTTGTATATTTTTCATGACCAGAGTTCACCTTAGCTACTATCTGTAATATAAATCGAAAAAAGAAAACTAGCATTTCTCATCATTGGAGAGACTTCGAATACATTGCCGTTGGGGGGTGCCTCTCGCCCCACACTTGCCCGAACATGGTGTTATATTTCCTGCTAAAGTGTATATTTGTTCCCATGGTGTGACGTGTCTTAGTATTCGTTAAAAGGCTACCCCGTTGATTGGGAACCTATGTTTTTAACTAAAGACCATGGACACTCATTTGACATATCCCATGTTCATTGGTACGTAGGTATATACGTACTACACAAATCCATATATCCAAGATATTTTTCGCTTACATTTTTACATCTGTCTTCTGCAAAACCATTCTTGATGGTCTCTCGAGCTTGTGGATGAAATCCTTTTAAGGCATGCATAGGAACATGTACGAGCGTATAGCTACTAATGGAGGACTTAAATGGACTTTTGGCACTTGGCAAATGGTGTTGATGATGCTGGGAATTGCGGCCCTGGGGGTGATGGTATTGAGGGAAGTGGCGGTATTCTGTAACAGGTAAGTGATTTTTTGAGTTCTCCATTCATCGCAACTGAATTCATTTAATTTTTTTCCACTTCTCCTAGATGCTTGCTAAGTTTTTTGGGTACCGAATAAGGAAACTTCTGTCCGCTTGGAAGATTCTGATTGGTTGCTCGGATTCGGATTTGTAAAGAAAAGGATTTTCGGATATGCAGGAGGGAATAGATATTTACTGGATGAAGTGCTTACTTAGCGTTTGCAGTTCTACAAGCAGAACGAATGGTTGTCCTAATTTTGAATTATCTGAGCTACAAAGACGAAGACTAATTTGGTAGTGTTCTTCTAAGGTATGACCAGGTAAATAGTTGTACGTTCCGAGTGCTGAGTAGATTGGATTCTGGAAGGGGTGGCATGTTTTTTTATGAAGAATAAGATTTTATCGTATCGTATGGCAGTATTTGGCGAGTAATTTGCTTCTTGGGATACTCCATACGAATTAGGTTAATTAAAATCAAGAGAGAGGAAGAGTGAAGAAGAAGACTAATGTTTTCAAGTTCTAAGTGGCTTGAGAAAGGTTTTCCACTTAAGCGAGTGCAAGTTTCTTATTGCTTGAGTAATCCCAAGTTTCTTTGGAATTCTATGTTAGGATTTGAAATATCATTTATTTTGTATCGAAGCATAAGAAGTGTTCCTTTCGGAATAGCGTGTCAAATATTTTGAGATTGTACTCGTATATGATATCGTTGTATACATATTTCAATAAACCAGGTTTAGTGCATCTGAACATATTTCAGAATATTAAATATGGTGAGATGAATTTTAGAAACGATATCCAAATGCAGTGCTAAGATATTAATAGAGCTTTAACAAATTTGAAGAGAAAAAGTAAAAATCTTAGATTCATGGAAAAATGCGCTAGAGAGAAACCGGTTTAAAATAAGTCGTTAAAAGACGGAGCATTTGCGCATCAGTTGCGACCTGTTCCGGATATAATGTTAGACGGAATAGTTCTTCCCAAAAGCACTATCTTTAAGTACTTGGGATCAATCGTTAACATGGAAGCGAAATGTGACGACGACGTAAACCACAGAGTGAGTGTGGGATGGATGAAATGGCGGGAAGATTCGGGAATCTTTTGCGACCGAAAATTTCCACTTAAATTAAAGGGAAACTCTACACCACGGTTGTTAGACCAGCTTTTATATACGGTTCACAATGTACGAAGCGTTTAAAAACAAAATTAAGGATGTCTAGTGGAGTCACTAAACGCGATTGTATTAGATCTACGCGTATAAGAGGAAGTCTTCATATAAAGAATTCGATAACCGAACAGCTTGAGGCGAATAGAATAAGCTTGTATTGCCACGTTCAAAGAAGATCTGCGGAAAATCCGATTAAAAAGGCACTATCAATGGTGTAAAAATGTGAAACTCGTTACGCATAAGTTCGTATAACGAGGAAAGGGTTAATAAAAGGATAAGAAGAAGAAGAAGAACTCAACGAAATAAAATTGATTTAACTCTGAGAGTTCTTACGTCAAACTGGTCCATGGGTACTCTAGAAATGGAACCAAAAAAGGCTTTGAAGGAATGCAATAAGAATATTTGCACATTTTGTGAACAAATTAATGAATATTTGCCAATGTTATCGGTAATGATGTTTTAAAGTACGGCGGGTGCACAATTTCAACGTCAGCGAACTTAACTCGGCTTGGTAGGTTAGAAACCATCGGAGCAATTCATTGCTTAGTAAAGATTGCTCTAAATCACATCTGAGCGAGTTTCTGATAAGCCCAAAAAACCAACACGGTCATGGTTTTCCGATTTAAGTTGACGGAATCAATTCAATTTATTGGATAACTTTTGGAAACGCAGGTTCAATCAATATTTAGTGCGCACAAATCTGAAGTGTATAACGATTTCATAGCGTTGAAAGTAGTGCACATTGAGCTGATTTAAGATTAAACAACGAATGAACTCATGATCATCAGGGCAATATCAAATCGCGGAACACTAGGAAGGTAGAGTTGAGTCATTAATATACACGTAAATCATTAATCCACCTTAGTGCCCATATCTTGTTAGGTGCTCCTAAGTGTCTTAAAAACTGTGCATTGAAATTCATTATTATTTTTTTTTTTTTCCCATGGAGCTGGGTAAAAATCATTTAAAGACATCGCATGCGCGCTCTGCGATAGTGTGGGACTTGACCCACCCTCTGAAAACACCCGAAGAAAGCATGGAGTTTCCATGCTTCCAGTAATCGCACCTAGCCGTTAAACTAATCAGCTATTTGTTTTTAACACTAGTAAATCTATGTTATAAGGAACTAACTTTAGTCATTAATTTTAGTTTTTTTAATATGCTATCACTTTGTTTGCGTGATTATGTTGTAATATATATTTCTTTTCCTTATTCCTAGCTAGCTGGTTCGAATGGTTTTACTCTTCGTAATATTCTAACTAAATTGTCGTTATTAAATAGTTAGACTTATTCTTAATAAGTATAGTTTGTCTCAGTTGAATTCGAATGCAGAAGTATGTATTGAGTCTATAACTTAATTCGTGCGGTTTGCTAAGAGATGGCGTAAGTTGTATTATTCCATTGGAACATGCGTTGGAAAGCTACTGTCATTGTACGTCATTTCAGTATATGTCATTTATTTGAAGCGTAAAAAAAAAAAAAAAAACACTGTGGCGCTGGCAGCCCGGAATGGGCCATGGCCTAGCTTCTTGACACTCATTTGTGTTGCTCATGTTGTCATTTTTGTCACATCTGAGCGGGGCCTACGGTTTATCGCCGAGTCCGAACGGCACTCATTAGAAGCTTTTTCGTAGGCATTTTTACTTTCGGGAATTCGCCATTGCCCGCCGAAAGGGTGATGGCGATTTGAAAAATTGTTGGTGACCCAGTCAGGAATCGAACCCAGACTGTATGCGTGATAGTCCAATGAGCTAACTATCGGGCCATCGCCATCGCCGAAGCGTAAACAACAATAATTTTTTTTTTTTTTTTTTTTTCACTCAAATATGTCGAACTTTTTTTTCAGGCACAAAGTTCGACATATTTGAGTGAAAAAAAAAAAAAAAAAAAAAATTATAGCGTAAACAACAATAATTTTTTTTCACTCAAATATGTCGAACTTTGTGCCTGAAAAAGTGTTTTTGCGGGGAGTTCTTCTTCATTACTTTAATATGAAGAAAACTGCTGCCGAAAGTCATCGTATTTTGGTGGAAGTTTATGGTGAACATGCGCTAATTGAGCGAACGTGCCAAATGTGGTTTGCACGATTTAAAAGTGGTGATTTTGGCTTGGAAGATGATGAACGTCCTAGGCAGCCAGAAAAGTTTGAAGATGAAAAACTGGAAGCATTACTCTATGAAGATTGTTGCCAAACACAAGAAGAGCTCGCAGAATCTTTGGGTGTCACTCAAGCAGCCATTTCAAAACGTTTAAAAGCAGCTGGATATATTCAAAAGCAAGGAAATCGGGTTCCACATGAACTCAAGCCGAGAGACGTCGAAAGGCGGTTCGGCATGTCCGAAATGCTGCTGGAACGCCACTAAAGGAAGTCATTTTTGCATCGGATTGTTACTGGCGATGAAAAATGTATCCTTTACGAAAACCCCAAGCGCAAAAAATCATATGTGAAACCCGGCCAACCAGCCAAATCAACGGCAAAGCCGAATATCCATGGCGGGAAGGTAATGCTCTGTATTTGGTGGGATCAGATGGGTGTGCTGTATTATGAGCTGCTAAAACCGGGTGAAGCCATCAATGGACAACGCTACCGAACACAATTAATCCGTTTGAAGAGAGCAGTAGCCGAAAAACAACCGGAATATGCGACCAGGCACGAGGCAATAATTTTCCATCATGACGACGTTGCTATTCCGGTTAAGAACTATTTGGAAAACAGTGGACGGGAAGACTTACCCCACCCGCCTTATAGCCCAGACCTTGGCCAAAACCAAACGTTTAAATTTTGAAAAAAAACCGCACGAATTAAGTTATATACCCAACATTTTTTTTTGTACACAGGTTTTTGTAAGACATTTTTATTGGTTACGTTACAGCAAGTACAGCAGTATCGTCTGTAAAAGTGGCAACAGTAGTTCTGTCATTTTGCGATAGGTGTTCGTATATAGGAGGAAGAGCACAAGTCCTAACATACTACCTTGAGGTACTCATCTTCCTATTTAATTCTAAATAATCGCCGGATTACACATGACCCTGGTATTTCTGAGTTTTTTTTTCGAAAGATATTTTTGTAGCCTGTATCGACTAGCCTGTGTTACATTAAGGCATATTCGTTTTTCTTCTAAGGCTTTTTATGTATTATTACGTATTCTGTGAACCTGATATATAGTTGAGTTGCTGTTTCCAAATCCAATTTGGTGGTTTGGTATCAGTGCCATTTCTTCTATATTCGGGTGAAGTCGTTTCAGAAGAATTTTTCAATGAGCTTTGACAGGATTGGCTGCGATTAGATCGGACGATATTAGGTAACTTCAATGGTCAATTTTGTACCATAATAACTTCTGCGACCATCCACCTACGTGGAACATACTTTATACGCTTTCATACCTGTATTAACCTTTTTTTTTAGAATTTCAGTTATGAATACGTAGATCAATTGCCGAAGTTGTTTTCTGGTTGATCTTTTCTTTTATTTCTGTGGCTATTTCCTTATTAATGCTGAAATTAATCTCTCATCTTCGCACATTTCTTCCTTTTGTTGTAAAAACAATCATTATCTTTGTGTTGTTAGAAGACGTTTTCTAGGTGTTTTGCAAATAGATCCGCATTTTGTTTGTTTGTTTTTAACCGACGGAATGTTTATTGTTGGCCTTTTAATTTTTTCTTGTAGCCTTTCAAAGTTAGCATTCTGTACTTGCATCGTTCGTCAAATCTGTAAAGTATCTTTCCACTGACGCATTTTTTAATTCTATGGCCTTCTTAAACTATTAAGTCTTGTTTTATCACTTGGGGCTCTTGACAATTGCCAGCATTAACGAGTCTCCTCTTTTCAGATATAATGTTTCTTTTTTACTTTACTATTTTATTGTTTCACTAAGGCATTGTACCCCAAGCAGTCTTTTGTATATCTAAGGCGAGAGTCAGTACCTACTTCATTTTCTAAGTGCTCTTTCGTATCGATTGTTGTAAATAGTTCGATGCATTCTTTTGGCAAATAAAAAAAAAAAAACACTGTTGCGCTGGCAGCCCGGTATGGGCCATGGCCTAGCTTCTTGAAACTCATTTGTGTTGCTCATGTTGTCATTTTTGCCACATCTGAGCGGGGCCTACGGTTTATCGCCGAATCCGAAGGCACTCCTTAGAAGATTTTTCATAAGCAATTTTGCTTTCGGGAGTTTGCCACTGCCTGCCGAAAGGGTGATGACGATTCGAAAAATTGTAGGTGATGCCGGGGATCGAACCACGGACTCTCTGCGTGCTAGTCCAAAAAGCTAACCATCGCGCCATCGCCATCGCGGCAAATACCTACAATATTACTAGTTAGTTAGCTTGTTCATTAGGTGTGGATTGCGTTCCTTTACTACGAATTTATTATCAAGTGAGTGAGATGTCTGATCTGAGCCAAGACCTGGCCCTTCCTGTACTTGGGTAGTATTTGAAGAGATATTCTTAGTAATGAGGAAGTCGGCAACGTCCGGGATATTGTTCCTATCTGCGGGCCAGTAAGAAGGATTTCCCGTTGAAATGTTATTAGCATTGTCTTCTTTTATAGATTTAAGGAGTTTTGTCCCTTTTGTATTTGTCAATCTTGAACCGAAGATTTGTTCTTCCATTCCGAATTTACGGAAGAGGCTTTTCAAATCGCTTTGTTTCAGCCTTTAACTAAGAAAACAATGTGAGGCAGCTACCTTTATCTGGCCGGTGTTTGCTGCTTTTTATGTTTATGGATTAGCTTGTATATCGCACGACTGGTATTTTTCATCTTCATCGTCGCTTACACCTTCCTTAATTATAACTGCAGCTCCCTCTCTTGATGCATTGCAAGAATGTGTGGTATTGTATTGTAGATATGTCTTGTATCCGCACAGTTTATATTTTGTTCCAATTTCGAAATGTGTCTCGGAGATTAGCTATGTGTACATTCTGTTGATATCGGGAGTCGCTCGCAAATCGTCTTTGCGATTCCCGAGACCACTGGCATTCCATAACAGGAGTTGTATGTTTGAAGCCATTCAAATATTTAAGGTACAGTTCTTTTCTTACAGTTTTGTATTTGTATTTTTTTTGAAGAGTTATTTTATAATTCTTTTCCATATCTTCTATTCTGTTAAGGATTCTGTGCATTGTATCCTCCATAGCATTGTTGGAAGGCTTGGGGGATCTATCTGGTTTGACAATGTCGCTCAAAGTAACCTGTGCTTATATTTTCTTTCAACTGGTTATTAGACTAAGTTCTCATTCTTCCTTGAGGGTACATTTTATTTATCCTTTTTTTTATTCGTTCTGGCCCTTGATTTTGGTCTTATGTCTCTTTTGTTTAGATTTGCACTGAATTAAGATGTTTCTTTTTGAGCAAGTCTTTTGCTTGTTAGCTATCTTTTGACTGCTGGGTCTATTTTGCTACTATGCAGCCTTTGCAGTTTGCTGGGTGTGTCTCGCTACAGTTGGCGTATTTGGGGTTGGCCTTTTTATGTTTAATGCAGTTTTTGTTATTTTGTGTGTAATAGTGAGTGTATTCATACTGTTTATAGTTCTTCATTTGAGGAGAATGTACATTCGCCACTTGTCACTGCAAAAGAATGTACTCAACTATTTCAGTTATATTTTTAAAATCTGTAATATGAAATTCGTACACCTAGCTTTAAGTTTTTTATTAAAATAAAGATTCATATAAAATTAAAAAAATTAAATTAAAAGTGTAGTTTCATTGTAACAACCTTAATCGGTCTTGTTTATTTATTTTCAAGAGAATGACTTTATGATTTATTAATTTTACAATTTAGTGGAGCTGTAGGAGAGATATTTAAGAGATATTTAAACCTTCAAGACCAACGTTCATAGTCATCTCTCTTTTTCCTCCCTAATCTTTCTCGGCCCAGGCTGTATGCAAGCACTGTAAGGGTACAAAATACCCACTGTGCGCTTGTTTTATACTATTGATTCATTATCAATTATTTTCCAATGCCCTTCTACAAAATAGCTTGAAGAGCTGTCACATCGTTGCCCATGATAGTGCTATTATCGGCGAAAAGCATAGAAGTTGTTCCGGACTCGTTAATAAGACCAGAAGAGAATCTTAGGCTACATTAAAAACGGACTCTGAACACTGCATTGGGGGATTTTAAACCTTAGTTCGAACTATCCGGTTATTCCCCCCGTCCATTTTACTTTCGTTCTAATTTTATTGCATATCATTCTTACAAAGGACTCGGGTACATTCTGAGATTTAGTGAGCTCCAGTGGACGCATTTTCTAAGCTGAAAGGCAAATTCTTTGAAGATTCTTGATGTTTAGCATTCATTTTTCGCAAGATCTGATTCGCGTCATATATCACACACCTTGTGTGCTTTAGCTTGTCTTAAGTTGCCAAGCCATTTTGTGCCAGATTTTCTTTTCGTTGGTTTTTCATTGTTTCTTTCAGGAAAAAAGCTGTCGTCAAGAGTCAATGCTGCTTAAGATCACTTTAAAATCTTTGTCTTGATTTTTCGAGTACGTATGGTTTTTAAATTTTTTCTTTTTTACTTCCAGAGCTAAAATATGGTAACTCAAGAGCAATCGACGTACAGCTGGCTGTGTGAGAAACACCCGGTTCTTAAGTCAAGAGCGTCTCCTTGATTAATTTAAATTAAATTGCAAATGCTAAATTGCTGGGAACGAGTGGAATAAGTGGTATAAACACCGTTTCAGATACATCACAACTCATAAGAATTTCGATCTAAGCCGATTCGATTTGATAACCTTAAGTAAAGTTTCGTTGCATAATTTCGAAGGATTTAAGTTCATAAAAAGCATTGTGGATCACCTACTTAAAGTGAACTCCGATATGGCAGACGTTACCGGGTAATAAATAACATCATTTTGATTGCCTACAGCGTTTATCCAATAAACATAATTTATTTGTTTTCACGATTGGAAACAGCAGCGGTGCATCCAATTTATAAATGGGATAAATTCACGTGCAATTTTCGAATGTCCTCCCAGATATCAACAAGGAATTCGAAAAGGTGATGAATAGAGATCTAACTTAGTGGATTGAGGACGAAGATATAGTTCCGGATAACCAATTTGGTTTTAAAGAGGTTTATGATATTTCATATGCCGCGTCTATGCTTGTATGTAACTATTATCTAGTAGACTGGAGAACAATAATCATGCGTAGGTGCTTGCTTGATTGACTTGGAGAACGTCGTGTATAAGTAAATCACTGCTGCACATTTGTTTTGAATATGCTAACTTATCGACATCGTTAAAAATAGTTTTCAAAAAGGTGATGTTAATGTGCCGACGCCTTTGTCAGGGGCGGATACCAACAAAAAATTTATGGTAGAACAACACGGGCCGCTTGCTTATCGAAATGTAAACAAATATTTTGAGATCTTGCGAGATCAATATCTATATTTTAACAAACATATAGATGTTGCTCTGACCAGAAAAATGATGATTTTGTTCTTACAGAGGGACTGTTTTTAAAGCAGCGTTGCGACAGTAATGATAATCTGCTATTAAGTTGTACAATATGAAATGTCATATTTTCACTCAGTTCGCAATAATAAGCTCTCAAGTTAACATCTGGGGCATAAAGTCTAATTTTTTTTTCATATGAGATAAAGTGTAACGTGTATTTAACGTATGAAACCTTTAGGGTTCGTTTTAAAACTACGAGTACAATAATTTTTTTTCTCGTAAGAGAAAAGGTTTTGATACGAGTACCAATGGATTATAAAGGGTTTTTTTTTCAAGATTTATTTAAAAATAAAACACAGAAAAATGTGTTTAATATCCATGAAATTGACGTTATTTGACAAGTACTTTTATGGCATCAATGGACATATGTATGTATAGAGCCTCTGTGGCTTGCTCGTTCTTCACTTAATTTGAAGGTCTATTTTAAAATTAAAATCAGGAGGCCGTAAAAGGACTAGAAGTGCTCATGAGCTCTATGAGTAAAAGAGGAGAGACGAAAACCGGCTTCTCATGCCAATGATATTGACAAAATCGGTGGAGAGTAGCGTGTTGTCAGTAGCGCTTTTGCAAGTATTGAGATGGAAGCGCCGAAAATGGGTTTAACTGTTAACACCGACGTCTCGGACAGAACGTCACCTTCGACAAACATAACTTTGAGGAAGTTAGAGACTTTGTCTGTCTAGGCTCCGCTATAAATTCAGACAAAATTATTAAAAATGTATGAGGGAGCCGCCAACTTTGAAAAAAAAATACTTCGAGTCATTTTCGGTAACGACAAACTGTACCGGACTGTACAGCGACATCGATCTAGCCAGAATGGTGAAGATTCAACGACTAAGAAAAATAAAGTTTTTAGCCCATTGGCATAAACAAACGTCTTAACGTAACTTCATTAAAAAGGCGACCGGACTATTTCTCGAGATATCACGATTGCCGAATTTCCATGTGAACCAACTGGCACCATTTTGATGGAACCATATATCACTTATGTCCAAGTCCGTGCAATTTTGGCCAAAAATAGTCTTCCAATATAGAACGATAGTGAACTACATTTACCGCAGCATGGTGATCATTTTCATCAACGACAAAAAAGCGGTCCAATCACACTTCTGGTAAAAAATCCACATCATGGAGTCTCGTGAAGTTCATGTGAGTTTGTTATTGAACCACTTTCGGCTGTGATATTTTCGGTATTTTGACCGGTGTGCTGTCCCACTGGCACAGGAACATTCAATTTCCGATGAAATCACTTTATTCGGACAGTGGAAATTCATTCTGAATTTGGCCAAAAATAGTTTAAGAAGTTAAAAGTTTAGAGCCAATTCAAAAAGATTTTTAAAGAATATTATTGGATAAAGGATATGATTATAACAAAATAAAACAGAGATAAAAGTAGAAAGATTGAGTAAAGAATTTTTAGATTGTATGCTCATCTACACGCTATCAATAACCTATGTATTTTTCCACACGATGAAAATATCATGAAGACAGAGGGCAAAATACAATAGTTTCAATCGGCCAAACAACGGACCCAATAAGAGGCTGGGAAAGGAAAACAATCATCGAGTTTTTTTTACTGCTTTTATTAAATTTGGCTTATTAGCATCAGTCATGCTTTAAGTGATTAAATTGTTAGGTGTCAATCCTCAATTGCGAAATAATAATTCTAATCATTTTGATTTTTTTATCCAATTTCAATTGCTAATTATTTAATACATCTTCAATTTGTGTAGTCATAGACGTTCTTATTCTGGTGTCATATGATTTTTTTTTTGGATCTTTAACCTTTTCTCTAAATACAATTGTATTTTTTCCCTTATTTAGACCAAAGCTATTTTCTAAATCACGTTGATTTTGGAAACTACATTATTTCATGTCAATTGAAGTGGTTTTGAGTCCCAAACTAATGACACTTAAATGCCACAGAAATGTTATGCGTTTGGGAGTTTTCTTTGTGTATGCAGTTAACTACAAATACAAATTGCAAACAAATTAACAGCCACATAGGCTTTTGGGGCTTTGGTGGATAAAGAGCAAATCGCGTGGCACTTAAATTACATTTTTACCATATAAATTATGTCAGCTTCATAATGAAAAGTATGCCTTTGTAGTGGCACATCATGTGTAACAATGAATTCCAACATCGATTGATAGGAAAAATTTCAAAATATGCCCAAGCTATGGTTTCCATTGAGATGAAACTGCATAACTACTCTTATATAACGGATAGGAATTTTTAAAATGAAATTCCTTCCCTGACAAAGTGCTGGTTTTTTGCGGATATTACTTTTATAAAATATTTAACTTTAAGAACAGGTCGATCTTGCTCTGGTAGAACAAATTGCTTAGTGTGGGATATTTATAAACAAATTTCCTTCTTCAATACTGTAAAAGTGCAGGTCGTAATTTTTATTTAACTTGGTTTCAGCTTTGATCCAAGGAGTGAGTGAGTTAACTGCAACAGAATACTTAACCAGTAATTTGTTGACTTTTAGCTGCCCTTCCAACTCGAGCTCATTCAGTAATTAGATTTTGTACGAAAGGGTAGGCACTGATCGGTGTCAACTTGGCGATGCAAAGTAAAGTAACTATGACTAACCGAGCTTGATTTGTCAAACAGATCTTGAGCAGGAAAAAATATTAATTTTACAATGTCCCATAATATAAGAATGTATCTCGCATGATTGAATCAACGATGACAATAATAGACTGCTTAATAGTGCAAGTCAGAATTCATAAATACAGATGGTAGCGGGTGAGCGGGTACCTAGTGGGTCAGCGACAGCTCTTATATCATCGAAGTGGGTAACTGTTTTTTTTGCAGAAATGAGATTTCAGAAAAAAACATTTTACTTGAGGAGGCCGAACAACCGTCAAAGCTCCGATAATTTCTAAGCAATGTCTATTTGTTGTAAGCCGCAGCCTTAGGTAACAAATCTTGACTTTCGGCACGTGAGCGAACGAATTGCGACAAATTGCATGAACGCAAAATTTTTAAACATCAGCAAGGGTCTCACGTGAGTCACGAATAATACAACCGCCCACAAATTTATCAACATTATTTCTATATCTACAACTTCTACGCATATCAAAAACCTAGCCAAACGTCGATTTTCCGAAAGGAAAAATTGAGAAGTAAAGGCTGTGTTTTGAGAGTGTTGTTCAATAAGTGATCGTGACTTATTGTGATTTTAAACTTAAAATTTTCAATTTCAATTTTCAAATTCAAATTCAACTTTAGGTAGGTAAAGGGTGATCCAACAACTAATGTGGAAGTTTTTGAAAGAAATGTAGAATTCTTTTGATTGATAAAGTTCGATCTATGGCAATTATGAACGGAATACAATATCGTTCATGTGATTCCTACGGCTTCTGTTGTAAGGGACCATCCGAATGTCAAATTTTGCTATGACTTTTTGAAGAATAAGTGGGTCAATGGCCGCAATTTCAGTTTGGATGCTATGTTTGAGATCCTCAATTGCCACTGGGTTATAGACATTACTCTTCAAATAACCCCACGGGTGTCAAGTCGCATCATCTTGGATGTCAATTAACTTCTGCTCTAACAGAATTAATGCGATCTTAAAATTTCGTACGCATTTAATTGATTGATTGATGGCTTGTGTGGGCGGCAGCACCATCCTGCTGAAATCAAAGATCGTCCAAACCCTGGCTTTAAGCACTTTCGCTTACAGTGGGGTATTTTGGCGTGTACGTGCTGGCCGAGCATGCTGATATATACATATTTTTTTTTTTTTTTGTGGGTAGGTGTGAAAATCTTCATAGACACTATGAACCCGTTGCTCATAGTAGTGTGAGATTCTTACTCACTAAAAACACGCCTCCCTTCTTATCGACTACAACTAAGTTACCATATCAAGTAGTTTCCGTTTCAAAGAACGTTCGCGTGGGGCAGGTAGCTTTCCAGCAAAAGCAACTGCTAAAACCGCTATTATATGCGGATAGTCCTAATCGCGCCAAATCGAATGGTTTCATTCTTTGTAATCGACGCACTAAGTTTGTCTCGTCCAGAATTTGAGGTATTTTACTATTACAATGATAACTTTGGAGAATATTTCGGCTGCTTGGTTTAGTACAGCCCCAAAGTTGCATACCATACGTCCAAATAGGTTTAAGCACTTGCTTATAGATGAACAGTTTGTTATGCTTGCTTAACTTGGAATGTCGTCCTAGTAGCCAGTACATTTGTCTGAAATTATTTTCAAGTTCATCACGTTTCTTCTTAACATGCGGCTTCCATTTCAGTTTTACATCTAGTGTCATTCCTAGATACTTTGCTTCATTTGCATATGGTATTTGTACCGAGTTAACGAAAATGGGAAGGTTGTTTATTTTCCGGTAAGTAAAATTAACATGAGTAGATTTGGTCTCATTGAGAACAATTCACCATATCTTTGTCCATTCGTAGATTTTATCCAAAGCCGTTTATAGCTTTCCAGTAGCTAACTCGACTGAAGTATCTGTAGCTAGTAACGCCGTGTCGTCCGCGTACGTGGCTACTATGGTACCTGATTCTTCCGGTATGTCTCGAGTATAGAGTAAAAACAATACCGGGTCAAGAACACTTCCTTGCGGAACTCCAGCAGCTATCTCTTTAAATTCCGAATGTTCGGTGCCATGTTTAACACGAACAATTCTGTTTTCCAGGTACGATTTCAGAATCGTATGCAGCTCTCTCAGAAGAACCTGGCTTAGCTTAAAATTTAAGCCTACGTGCCATACCTTATCGAAGGCTTGAGACACGTCAAGAAACACGCTAGAACATATCTTTTTCCCCTCTAAGACTTTCTCAATTTCATTCGTAATTCTAGAAACCTGATCAATTGTGGAGTGCTTAGTTCTAAAACCGAATAGATGTTCAGAAATTAGACGTCTCTCTTTAATGATCGGTTGCAAGCGCTTCAATAGGAGCTTTTCAAATATTTTAGATATTATCGGCAGAAGCGATATGGGTCTGTAGGACTTTTTTTTTATTTAGAGATTTGCCTGGTTTCGGGACCATTATAACTTCGGCAACTTTCCATTGGCTTGGAACGTTTAATAATCTTAGCGCGGCATTTATGAGTTGGAGCAGTTTGATCAGGGCTTTGTTTGGCAGCTCCTTGAGAATTTGACCAGTTATCAAATCATAGCCAGAGGCTTTGTTATATTTCAATTTTTTAATTGTTTGGTTAAGTTCTCGTAGCGACACCTCTTTTTATTCTAAAATTGTTCGGTGCCGTAATTATATAATTGGAACCTCCTGTTAACGCCTGTCCGTCAAAAGGCTTAAACGTTTCTTCTCGGAGCTCGGCTAATAAATCCGCCTTCTCTTTATCTCCTTTTGCCCATTCGCCATTATTTTTTCTTATGGAAGGAAATTGCATTTGAGGCTTTTTGATTCCCTTCATGGCTATCCAGAGGGAATAATTTGAACTTCTTTCGGCAGTCAGACCTTCGAGATATGTAGAGATATTCCGATTTTTGTAATCTCGTATTGCTTCTTTCAATTTGTTGCATAAGTGGTTTAAGTATGTTTTATGCTGGGGAGCACGGGATTGTTGCCATCTTTTTCGCGCTCTCCTCTTTTCTCTTACCAGTTCTATTATTTCCGGCAGATATTTTATTTCACTAGTTGCTTTCTCTTTTCTTGTTGGAGTTGGAGTGTTGTTCCAGGCCGCGTTCTGCAGAACTTTGATGAATCTGTCGACTTCGTCTTCTATTTCGTTTTGTGTTTTTAGCGACACGTTTAGAACAATATGTTCATTGCAGTAGTTTCTAAAACCGTCCCAGTTAGTCTTGTTATTAGTTAATCTAGGCGCCACTTCTTTCTTAATTAAGAGTATGCTTAGTGTTAAAATGACTGGTAGGTGATCTTAGGAGAGATCATAACTTTCCTCGATGTTTGTAGAAATTTTGGCTGCTCCCTTTGTGATAAAGAAGTCTACAAGATCGTGGGTCTTTGTTATAAATATCCGAAGGCCAATATGTTGGTTTTCCTGTCGAGTCGTGAGAATTAGGGAGAAAACGTGAGCCAATGAATCTGGCGTAACACCGCTTTTTTTATTTCGTTGCGACGCTGCTTGTGCATACGTTAGCGCTTCAATCGGTGGCGGCGTTTCCTTTGCTATCTTTTTTTGTATATCCTTCGACTTTACCACGACGGATTTTTTTTCATTCACTGCCTGTTCCTAAATTAGGTTTATTTGTAGTTGCGTTTGGGTTTGGACGTAAAGTTTTTTTTTAAGCATATAGCGTCTTTTTTAGAGTTCTTTCGCCACTTCACATCCGATAGTTTGCTGGGTGCTTTCCTTGGCAATTTATGCAAGACGGTGGAAGTTGTTTATTTAAGTTGCACTTTCTGAGAGATGTTTACCGGCACATTTTACGCAACGCGGTTCTTTTTGGCAGTAAGTCTGCGTATGATTGAAGCCTTGGCAACGCTTACATTGCGGGATCGATCTTGTGTTCTTTCGCACAGGTTCGATTTTGACTACGATATTTAGAATAGTTTTGATACTGTAGATATCTTCTTTATTTTCGGACTTATCGAAACTAAGCATAAACAGTGGAAGTCCCCGCTTAACCAAGATTTCCTCGTCTTGCTCTGTTGTTCTCTTTTCTTTTTTAATAATATTTACGACGTCTAGAACTTTAAGGCCCTTTGCATGGAGGTCGCTTATAATATCGTTTTTAGTGCACGAAGGGTGAAAACCTCTCGCTACTACACGTAATGGTCTTTCTGACTTGTTTTCGAAAGTGAACCATTGGATCTTCTCGGAGTTTAATTTTTCGGACAATGCTCGGTAGTCATCGGAGTTGTCGACGTTAACTTTCCACACATTGTTGCGCAGTGACGTAACCTTATACTTACATTAAATATATCTTTGAGAAAGCAATGCAACTTGCTATAGTCTGAAACCCAAACAACGTTGATTGGATGTGGAAGACGTAATTTTGTTGGGAGTTGCTTTTTTTGTGACCCCTGTCTCTTATCTGGAACGACTTCAGATGAGGAACCAGCTTTATGTTTCTTAGACGGTCTTTTCTTTAGTGAACTGCTTTCTTGGGCTTAATTTATATGCTTTGTTTTCAGAGTCTTGTTTTGCTCTCGGAGTATGTCTCCTTTTTTTTTAAGCTCTTGAAAAAGTAGCTCCATTTGCTTAAGCTTCGTATGGAGTGTGTTGTTTTCGTAATCCAAGCTTTTATTTGTCACTGAGTCCATTTTTTTGCGCGTAGGCTCTTCGGGCGGACTTCTTTTCCCGGAGAAATTCGATCTTGGTGGTGGAGATCATGATACCCTTGAACTTTTAGAGAAGGCATCAAGCGACTGCGGTAAATTCATCGAATTTACTAAGTTATTTGCGTTGTTTGTATTATTTGTTTTGTTTTTGTTCATATTTAGATCCCACGAGTATGGGGGAAGGGGGGTCCACCGCATCAGAGACCCCTGTAATGCGGCAAGGCTACGTTACAACCAGCGGACGCCAGGTATCCGGAGGGCTCCGTTCGCGGTGCTCTATTGATTTTACATCCCGAGCACCATTCAGGCCTTGGCACGGGTCGCAAACACCTTGCCTTGAGGATGGGATACTTATTTGAGTGGCGGCGCCCCCTCACGGATATGGGAATCCGGCCCAGATGGATTTTAGTCGCCACTTACGACAGGCATTCCTACCGAGGGTATATTCTAACCCCTACCCGCAGGGGGTATGAAGTTTGGCTTGATACCGAGCCAGTTTTTTTCAAAACGCTTGACCACTGCGCGAATTCACGAATTTTATGAAATGCAACTTTAACAGATCTCCTATTTTAGTAATAAGATTGAATACAAGATTTATATTTTTTTATATTTTGTGGAACTGTTTTCTGTGATTTTTCATTGATTATTTTGGAAAGCGACTAATGTGTTCTAATCAGAGTATTCCGCGTGTGTTTATTTTAAGCACCATAAAGCTTTAAAAGACGTTAAAAACATAACGTAAGTCATTTTTTCTATTCGCATCATCAAGTTTATGAGATGCGACAAGAAATATGAATTTGATGTTATGGAAGAAAATGATGAAGGAGATATACGAGTAAACCATAAATTGATCTATATAAAAAATTTTTTATTAAATAATCCTTGTTCACCTGAATAACTTCAATTATATTAGTAAACATTTTCGAAACTTTTGTGCGACGTTGAGCAAAAACGGTTTGAGCCGAAGAGGAGAAAAGAAAGCAGAAAAATAAATTGTGTCTTGGAGGAACATTCATAATTGCAATCGCAGGCGCCAGACCTAGCCAACCTGAAAAGTCGTTTGAACGATAGGAGTAAGAGAAGAAAAACTAAACAAAATAAGGGAAACACTTCAAAATGAGGAATTAATGTTTGAAAATCAAATAAAGCTTAGAGAATATAGACAGAATTTGGCATCGAAAAGAACTCTTCAAAAAGTTCTAAATTAAAAAAAAAACCTTATTGTGATAGTTTTAAAGAAAATAAGGAAAAATTACCATTTATTGGACAACAAAATACATCGATTACTAATATTTTTGCAGGATGTAGCACACTCTTTTAATAAAACCGACGGAAAGTCCCTCGAACTAATTACTAATTGACAAATCCCAGCAAACACAATAAAAACAAAAATTCGATAATAGTGCACTGTCAGATGTTTTTATATTCCAAGGTTTACTTGTTTCCATGGGGCTGGTTTGTGGTCCAAAACTATTTGGCAAAATCCAACTCTATCTTCATACCGATTCTATTTATCTACCAGCCAATAACCATAGAATAAATGTTTTTAGAGAGAACACAGACATTGCTTAAAGTGAAATCAGTTATATTGAGAACATAATACGCCCGCTGGTCAAAACTGAAATTTGGGTGGATAGAAAAATATGTAATGCACTAACCGAAACATCATAAACATAAAAATGCTGCTCAGCTTCAAAAGATTTTAATAATTAAAGAATGGCACACACCAAAATTAATGAAAATGTATTGAGTTTGGATTGACAATCCTACATGCACAAATCGGACTTTTTAAGAGCCTTTACATCTTGCTTATAAACTCTCTTTACAAACATGAGAGCTTAGAACAAAACACGATACAGATGTGAGTAAGATCAGAAAATTCAAATTCAAATTCAAAAAGTGTTTAGAAATAAGCTTGGTTTAATAGTGGATTTTCCACAAGCTGGTTGTGGTAACACCAGTCGAAGTTTTTTTTTTATCTGCATGTTGCCGCTGAAATAACGCTGAGCTAATAAGCGCGAGTGCTGACCAGCAGACAAAAATAGCAGCACTGTTAACGGGGCAGCGGATGAATTTCCCAATTTCCAATTTAATATTTGGAAAATAGATGGAAGAGCTCTTAATAAACCAACGACAGCTCTCACATCCCATAATGGGTTACTGGCTCTCGGTTTAATCGACCCCTCGTTCTGGGAGTATCGAAACTAAAACTGGCCCTCCAGGTTGAGGCTTGTGCCACCGGGGTAACTGCGCAGCCATAGAAAAACAATTAAAAGTTCTGAAACATAAACAAGCTTCGGATATGGATCGATCTACTGATGACAACCCATGCAAATGATTTAAGGATAATGAACTTCGGATATACACGTGGAATGTTAGGTCCCTTAGCAAGCCACGTACAGCCGAACAACTAGTGGAGGGCACAGACTTCTGCAAAGTAGACATTACCGCCATCCCAGAAATGCGATGTGATGCGCCGGACATTTCTCCCACATAGGAGAAAGATGAAAACCCCAAAGATGACTTTATAAGTTCTTAAGCAAGACCTACGAGTAATGCATTAGCTATGCCATTAAAATTGTCAGTGTCAATTTTATCTTTGGTAGTACTGTCGAAAGATATAGCCAGCACGACACCACCTCCGGTAACGGATTCAGGCTAATCAGCCGAACCGAGGTCTGTAGAGACGAAGAAGGGAACATCGTATTAGAGTCGCAGCCGATGCTGAGAATTTGGAAAGATTATTTCTGAAGACTGTATAACGGACGATGAAGACTAACAATTTCGGCCTGGATGAAGAAAGCAATATCTAAGCTGAAGTCCAACAAAGCTGCTCAAAGCGGCGAGCGATGACTTGGTAAGGAGCATACACCAACTCATCTCTAAAATATGGTCGGACGGGAGTATGCCCGATGAATGGATCACAGCTTTATTAGTCCTATCCTCAAAAAAGGAGTCCCTCTGAACTGCGCCAACTATAGAGGCATCAGCATTCTAATCATCGCATACAAGATCCTATCTGCCGTATTGTGTGAACGCCTCAAGCCGTTCGTCAACAACCTGATACGTCCATATCAGTGTGACATCAGGGCAGGAAAGTCTAACATCGATCAAATATCCACACTACGGCAGATCTTGGAGATAACTCATGAGCTTCATTTCGCCGCTTATGACAGCATCTATAGAGACGAACTATACAGAGCAATGTCTAGTTTTGGCATCTGTGCCAAACTCGTCCGTCTGTGCAGGATAACGATGGAGAACCCACACTGCTCCATCAAGGCCCGTAAAGATCTTACCGAGACATGCGATTTCTTTAACATCATACTTGAAAGAATAGTGCAATTTGCAAACACAAGAGGCACAATCTTTCAAAAGTCCGTCCAATCGTTTGATAAAAACAAAGTGATGTTAGTGGCGCCTTTGCAAGTATTGAGGCGGAAGCGGAGAAAATGGGCTTAGCGGTCAATGAGGGCAAGACCAATTATATGCTGTCAAGTAAAATGGAGACTGAACGCAGATTTCTTGGACAGAACGTCACCTTCGACAAGACATTGTCTACCTAGGCTCCGCTTTGATTCCTGACAACGACACCAGCGCTGAGATCAAATAAAGAATAACTCGTGCCGATCGCGTCTTCTTTGGACTAAGAAGGGAATTGACTATACTCTGTCAAACATAAATTGGCAGTACAGGGAAGTTAGGGATATTTGTCTCTCATTCGCACTCTTTTGTTTTCCGTAAGGTGCTATTCCAACAAAAGCTCTTACAGGGTTTTCGTAGTAAGCATTTCAAATTAACAAGAATCTGAAAGAATAGTATGTAGGGTTACCGTTCTTTATTTTAGATTGAAATTTTCATTTACATAATTTGTTTTATTTATAAAAAAATAAAGAAGAGTGAAGGGAGGGAAAGCGCAGTAGAAGAAGACCGTGACTCGGGTGGCGCACACAAGTGGAAGGGGACCTCAGGCAACTTAGCGCGCGGAACTGGAGACAGCTAGCAAAAGATCGAGCTAGCTGAAGACGCTTGTTGACTGGGGCCCAGGTCCACCCCGGAGTGTAGCGCAACCTTAAGTGGTTTCATTTCAGGAATGAAAGAAACGGGTGTTGTTTTAGACTTCGCAAGTCAGCAGGTTTTATCACGTATAGAAAACTTCGCATAAAATATCATCGAGACTGTATCATTCAGTTTTAAAAACATGATATATATTACTCCAAATAACAATCCAATACAAACTTAAATTCTGTCACTCGATTTAATTTCACACATTTTACATTTAATTTAAGAATTCATCCGACTCGCCTCTTTAAGACTATCGACCATTAAGTCGAACAGAATGTTTATTTTTATAGGTATTTCACGTTAAGGTCGATCCTCTTCTACACATTTGTGAAACTATTTTAAGGACTTCTCCTTATATCCATTTGTTTTACTATCACTTTCCCGGATATAAAATCAAAATCCCTTTACAACTATACTTTGGCAAAGTTTGGGTATTCAAGTTTACAAGAAGTATTCCCATAGTAAAGTACAAAGTGCTCTTCTACCTACTTACTGATTCGTTAAGTTTGCGTTAGGAAGGCACAACTATTCGTAGATGAGAACATTCAATTGAAAGGAATGTTATAGCTTCATAGAGAAGCGGGGTGTCTTGTTTAAATAAATTCCTTTAAATATAAGCAATCACGCAACTGCAAGTCCCTTTGGCCTTGAGTATGAGAATGATGTGCAAAGAAACAATTGTTTGCCTTAATCCTTATTAAATGAAGATAGGAACACTAAACAATAATCTTTAGCTTGTATCAAACGACATGTGAATTTGAGAATTTAATTAACGATGAGAAAGCCCGCATAGTCTTGAAAGTTTCAACTTAATTGTTTAACAATTAAATTATGGAAGTTTCTGTGACATCTGAAATTGTTTTGGGTATTTCATTTTGTGATGAAAAAACAGATTTCCTCCATCTATGATGGTATGTATGATGTGCAGACCCTAAATAAGTTTCATATTTTACGAATGCAACGAAGAACACTAGTGTTCAGTTTGCACGACAAAATCGAAATACTTATCTAAATCTGTAACTAACTGATTTTGGCTCGATTATAAATATTTATTTTGTTCTTGCTCCTACTTCTTTTGAAAAAAATCATTTTCCTCAAATTTTGATCTGATTATGTTGAATCTCCAGCATAAATTTTTCCATGAACCTAGATATAAGATTAAAATACAATTGAACTGAATTTTCCTTAAGAATAAAAACCAGAGCAATCTTTGGTTTCTACAGCTAACATGATCATGATCAGGAGATTGGTGTTTTAGATACGCTGTTGTAAATATAAACGATTAGTATAAGGCCTCGTAGAAGTAGCATCTTCCGACAGGTGCTGATTCCTTAAATGACGAGAATGAGCCTCTGCAGCCGAACATCTTGCAGCTCTGCTAATAAGTCCTACCTCACGCCTCCCCGTGGCGCCATCTGGGAATCTCACTAGAGGTTGCGAAGTGAAGGGGGCAAATGGCGAGTTTCCTGCGCCATTAACCAGGATTAGTGTAGGAAAAACAAAACAAGACCTTATCCGGGCTACTCCGACATATTTGGAGCTCAGGCCGGAAAGGATTTCCAGGACTTAGTCAGGGTCCTGGAAAAGATATGTTGGTGGACGAGCCCTATAAGGGCCAACGGCAGCGCTCACATCCCGGAACGGGTTACTGGCTTCGGTGTAACCGACCCCTCGTCCTAGGGGCACTCAAAGTGGAACTGGTCCTCCAGGTTGGGGGTTGTGCCGCCGGGGTAACTGCCCGGCCATTTAAAAAAGATTAAGTTACGAAGCATCAACAAGCCTCGGATATGGACGGATCTACTGTTGACAACCCACGCAAACGATTTAAGGACAATGAGCTTCGGATATGCACGTGGAATGTTAGATCCCTTAATACACCACGTGCAGCCGAGCAACTAGCGAAGGCCATAGACTGCTGCAAAGCAGACATAACCGCCATCCAAGAAATGCGATGGGATGGGCCGGACAAAAAGAAGATGAATAACTGCGACATCTACTACGGCAATTGCTATCGACGGCAAAAGCAGCGCTTATTTGGATGCGGATTTGTTGTCGGAGGCAGACTAAGACGAGAAGTCCTCAGCTTCCGGCATGTCAGCGAGCGCCTCGTAGCAATCCGCATCAAGGCTAAATTCGCCAACATAAGCCTCATATGCGCGCATGCCCCCACAGAGGAGAAAGATGACGACACCAAGGATGCCTTCTACGAGCTGCTCAACAAGACCTACGAGCAATGCCCTAGCTATGACATTAAAATTGTCCTCGGTGATTTTAATGCAAAGCTAGGAAGAGAGTGTTTCTTTGGTGGAACAATCGGACAATATAGCCTGCACAACACCACCTCCAATAACGGATTCAGGCTAATCGACTTTGCGGCGGGGCGAAACATTATCGTGGCTAGCACGCGGTTCCCACATCTCGACATACACAAGGGGACTTGGAGAACTACTGATCAATCAACAGTCAACCAGATTGATCACATTGCGATCGACGCAAGACACTCCTCCAGCATTATGGATGTCCGTACGTTCCGAGGAGCCAACATCGACTCGGACCATTACCTTGTTGTAGCCAAGGAACGGTTGCGGATATCCCAAACTACGCCAAGACAAACTAATGCTGTGAGAAAATTCGACGTCAGACGGCTACAATCGCAAGAGATCGCCGAGCCCTTCTCCGATCGAGTGTCTCTTAATCTCTTAAGAGGTCCAATGCCGCCAGCATCAAGCATCGAAGACCATTGGAAATACTGCCAAAACGCCATCAGAGATGCCGTTTCTGATGTGCTGGGTTTCACTCGTCCACCACAACGAAACCCCTGGTTCGATGATGAATGCCGGCAAGCACATGCAGCTAAGCAAGATGCATATAACGCGGCGCTGCTTAGAAAGACCAGAGCTGCTCATGAGCTCTATGAGCGGAAGAGGAGAGACGAACACCGGCTTCTCAGGAGGAAGAAGAAAGAGCATGAGAAGCGCGCGATCGAGGAAATTGAGAGATGCTACTCCAGGAATGAGGTTCGGAAGTTTTACCAAAAGGTAAAAATAACATGCCACGGAAACAAACCCCGAACCGAAACCTGTAGAGATGAACATGGGAACACCGTAGTAGAATCGCAGTCGATGCTGAGGATTTGGAAAGATCATGTCTGCAGACTGTATAACGGCGATGACGGACCAAATACCGCTGTCAGGCAGAATAAACCTTTCAACTTGGACGATGATGACCAAAAATTCCGTCCACCCGTCCTTGATGAAGTGAAGATAGCTATATCGAAGCTTAAGTCCAACAAAGCTGCTGGAGCGGATGGCCTGACTGCCGAGCTCTTCAAAGCGGCAGGCGATGACTTGGTAAGGAGCATACACCAACTCATCTGTAAAATATGGTCGGACGAAAGTATGCCCTATGAATGGAACATCAGCATTGTTTGTCCGATTCTCAAGAAAGGAGACCCTCTGAACTGCGCCAACTACAGAGGCATCAGTCTCCTTAACATCGCATATTATATCTTATCCGCCGTATTGTGTGAACGCCTGAAGCCGTTCGTCAACAACCTGATAGGTCCATATCAGTGTGGCTTCAGGCCAGGAAAGTCCACCATCGACCTACGGCAGATCTTGGAGAAGACCCATGAGCTTCAGATAGATACCCACCACCTATTCATCGATTTTAAGGCCGCGTATGACAGCATCTATAGAGACGAGCTATATAGAGCAATGTCTAGTTTTGGCATCCCTGCCAAACTCGTCCGTCTGTGCAGGATGACGATGGAGAATGCACGCTGCTCCATCAAGGTTGGTAAAGATCTCACCGAGACCTTTGAAAGAATAGTGCAAAACTCACGAGCAAACACAAGAGGCACTATCTTTCAAAAGTCCGTCCAACTACTCGCATACGCCGACGATATTGACATAATCGGGAGAAAGCAGCGTGATGTCAGTGGCGCTTTCGCGAGTATTGAGACGGAAGCGGCGAAAATGGGTTTAGCGGTCAATGAGGGCAAGACCAAGTATATGCTGTCAAGCAAAAAGGACAACCAACACCGACGTCTCGGACAGAACGTCACCCTCGACAGATATAACTTTGAGGTAGTTAAGGACTTTGTCTACCTAGGCTCCGCTATAAATACAGACAACGACACCAGCGCTGAGATCAAGTGAAGAATAACTTTTGCCAACCGCTGTTTCTTTGGGTTAAGAAGGCAATTGAGTAGCAAAGCGCACTTGCTGGTTATGGCTGGAAAAAATTTGTTAAAATGTTAAGAAATATGTAGAAAACAATTTTCATTTTAAGCAGTGACATCTGTCAGTGTCGTAGTTTTCGTGTAAACTCAATGTTTCCATCCTGACAGTTTGTCAGAAATCTGTCAAATTCAAACAAACCCACATCAGAAGCTTCATATTTCCTTAACTCTAAAACTGTTCGCTTATTTTTTCCTCGAAAACAAAACAGCCTCCAGAAGTGCGTATATTTGCAAGTGTGGGGAGATGTGTAATATATACACAATAAGGAATGCCCCTCTCAGGCATGCTATCAAATGTACACTCATTTGCTACCCAAACAATTTAAAGTGTTTTGCCTGATTGTAAAGTTCTTCTTAGGCATCCGTCGTATCGTACCTACTTACAAATTGAAAACCCATTAACAACACCGTAATTCTAACCAATCTAACCCTCAGGCTTTGCACAAACACAAGGCAATCAATTTTTGAAATTACTTCCCCAACATGATTGATCTCTTAAGGGCGCTCTCTGTCATTAATGCGAAGCGTGAAACAATATTCAAATTCAAGTACTTTGGCAGGATGCCTATGACTTTGATCAACTTTTAATTAAACAATGCGTTCAGTATCGAATAATGATTTCTTGTAAACATACGAGTACATACGAGTATCAACATTTGTTTTTCATGTGCGGTGTCTAAAAAACACCTAAGGGGTAATGGATTAACATGAAAGTTCATTGTGCTTCAAAGCCTCCACATGAATATTTATCGATTATTCAAAAAAAAAAAAAAAAATTAAGGACGTCTAGGTACCGTAGTATACGTCTGTAAGGATTCAAGTAAAAGGATTTCATCGTTTCTGGTAGCCCGAAAAGGGTTCTTCGTTCTTTGGTTCTGCATCAAATACTTCAATTTCAATAAATTAGGGAGCAATCGACCCTGAACAATAGTTCCGGAACAAGGATTTTTATGGCCTGGCTAAGTAAGGGCGTATGCATACACCACACAGGCACAAGAGTTCACACGCTCTCATGTTTGAAAAGCTAATGTTAAATTTTGCAGAATAATTCACAATGGGATGTCGGAGCAATGAAATGGAACTGTTAGATGACTGTAAACCGGGCCCTATGAAGGCACCTTTTTTGTAAATTTTGGCTGCACGCGAACCGTAGAAATTGATTAGTATGATAGATGAGGTATGGTTTGGGTTTTGGAGCTAGCCTTTCTGGTTGAATGGATTTTTAAATGGTATTGAGATTTTGCATAGTTTTGAGAGAGTTTTTGTGAATTTGTCCTAGGCCAACTAGAAACTAAGGCCATAAATCTTACTTCTGCTATCACTTCATTTCCGTGCAATCCACCCATAGTTGATTCGATCTGCGCTATAGTTAAATTAATCATTTTGTTGTATTAAAGTAAGACTTTTTTGGATTAAATGGCAATGACGACCTTTAGTCGGTTTCATTATTTTCGGCAACGTCTTTTGAAAAGAAAGGAGCAAAGTAATTTTTCCAGAAGAATACTGTAACTTTTGTATTACTAAATAGAAGGGATATGTTGGAACGAGCATTTGTCGGGCAAGGGATCATTTTCAACTAGTGAATGAGCTTTTTACCTTGTTCCAATTAATTTTGCTGTGGGCTACTAAGTACTGTTACCTATTAGAATCTTTTCGTGTTTCATATTATAATCGATAACCACCTGAAGCTTTTCGTTCGTCAGGAGTCTTTTTTGTGTGGAAGGGCGTAAAAAGCAAGTGGAGCAGTACTTCTTACGCAGTTATCAGAGTGCAATAACTCCAGCCGTCCGGGTACACACCAATCACAGATTTTTTATAGGGTGGGTTTCCTCTTCTCAGAGCCAGCCTTTTAGAATTGGTTGCAGTGAATTAATTTTATACCATTTACTTTAATTTGGACATTAGCATTTAATTTTTTATGGAAAACATAAGCTCAGTTTGTGATAGATTGCTATCTAAGCAAGCCGTTTTGCTAAGTGCAAAAGGATTTTTTATAATAAATTTATATTTAATTTATTTTATATTCATATTTTATTTGTTTTTTAGATTATAGAGAATAGGTAAACAGGAATCAGTCATTCTAGGAATTTTATTTAAATTCAGATCATCGGCAGAGTTAAGGTACTTTGAATGTTTACCTTGAAGATTGGAAGGCATGGCCTGACAGCTATTTCTTGAACTGTAGATATTTTCTTTTTACTAAACAACACGTAACGTTTTAAAGGGTATGGACGAGCTGATCGAACCGCTTACACTAGCATCTATGAGACTTTTGAAGACGCCTTTCTTACTGGCTTTTTTAGGAGCAAGGTGAAACCAGTTTGGTGAAATGATATGAAAAATGAAAGGATACAGAAGTCTTAATGACAAATTTGAAACCAAAAGTTAGACGAGGTGGAAGGAAGAGTTGATATTTCGCTTAACCGAATGGCTCTTATATGAATACTTGAGGAGACCGTTGCGGTCTACTTGAGAAATAAATGAGTTGTAACAACTCTCTGATATATTCGTAGTTCTTCTTTTGTTAGGTGTCATCTTTATCCAGATATGTTATAGTCGATGATGTTATAGTCGAAGATCTTTATGGCTAATGCAAGAAAAACTAAGTAAGTTTACTAAATAAGTTTAACTAAATAAGTTTACATATATCAGTTTGTTATCATACTTTTAATAAAAAAACTTATAAAAACCAATTGACACTTGTCTACGTCCCATACCAAAACGCATACTAATTGAATTAATTTCAATTCTAAATGAACATTAGCTCTAAGGCACGGCAGTCAAGGCACATTTTGGAATGTTTTTACTAAGTAATGTAAATTCATAATCCCTAGAAGAGAAAAGAGGGACTACCTCTGGTAGGGAAAACCTACTTTTCCAGATTAAAAAAAGGTTTCTGAAAATAAGGAATCAAAGTTCTCTTAGAACATAATATTTAAGTTATGTAAAATTCCTTTCATAGCCCGCTTTTAGCTTTTATTTGATAAAATGAAATGATAAAATTTCATTATATCCTAGATGTTGGACCTTTCAATGCTCAGATACGGCTTAGGTCCAAAGTTCTCGCAACGATAACGATCAACGAGCAAGAACAAAATATATGAAATGATACCCTGATACTGCTGCTCCAAATGGCAGGACATATTTCATAACATTCTCCACATTGAATGAGGCTGGAGTAACATCTAGAGACCTACATTTTGCTTTAGCAGAAGGCGTTCGAATCTATGAATATGTTAAACACTACGTCAGAAACCACCCAGTTTTAATATTGATATTTGAATGACTTCTCCTTCTTTCTTTAAGTGGCATTACAGTCCGGGGTGGACCTTTGCTAATCAAGTGCTTTCTTAGCCCAAAGAAACAGCGGTTGACAAGAGTTATTCTTCGTTTAATCTCAGCGCTGGTGTCGTTGTCTGAACTTATAGCGGAGCCTAGGTAGACAAAGTCCTTAACTACCTCAAAGTAATATCTGTCGAGGGTGACGTTCTACCCGAGATGTCAGTGTTGGTTGTCCTTTTTGCTTGATAGCATATTATCATATAATAGATATGTTATATACGAGTAATTAAGTACTACGTAATGTCTACAATGGCAACACTCACGTCATGGTGAAAAGACAAACGGAAACGAAAACGAGATAGTCTCTATCCTTGTCTTTCGTGAGAAGACAAAGATCAGAGACATGTTTGATAGCTTCTAGTATTAAGTTTGTCTTAAGCATGAATTAAACTAATAAAGTGCTTCTACGTTATTCTCTCCAATATTTCATTCTCCTTGGTAATTGTTGCACACAAAAGAAGTGCAACATCACTATATACTTGGTCTAGCCTTCATTGACCGCTAAGCCCATTTTCGCCGCTTCCATCTCAATACCCGCCAAGCGCCACTGACATCACGCTGCTTTCTCCCGATTATGTCAATGTCGTCGGCGTATGCGGCGTTTATTTCCTCGTAAGTTTTGCACTATTCTATTCTGAGGTTCGATTTATCGGGCATACTTTCGTCCAACCATATTTAACAATTGTGTTGGTGTATGGTAAAACTTCCGAATCTTATTTTTGGAGTAGCATCTCTCAATTTCCTCGACCGCCCTTTTCTCATGCTTTTTCTTCTTCCTTCTGAGAAGCCGGTGTTCGTCTCTCCTCTTCCTCTCATAGAGCTCATGAGCAGCTCTGGTCCATATATGCAGCGCCGCTTTATATGCATCTTGTGTAGCTGCATGTGCTTGCCGGCATTCATCATCGAACCAGGGGTTTCGTTGTTGTGGACAAGTGAAACGCAGCACATCAGAAGCGGCATCTCTTATGGCGTTTTGGCAGTGTTTCCAATGGCCTTCGATGCTTGATGCTGGCGGTATTGGACCTCTCAAGAGATTAAGAGACACTCGATAGGAAAAGGACTTGGTGATCTCTTGCGATTGTAGCTGTCTGAGGTCGAATTTCCTCACAGCATTAGCTTGGTTTGGCGTAGTTTGGGATATCCGCAACCGTACCTTGGCTACAACAAGGTAATGGTCCGAGTCGATGTTGGCTCCTCGGAACGTACGGTGATCAATATAGTTGACCATTCATTGATCAGGAGTTCTCCTGAAGTCCTGAAGTTGATTATGCTGACATATTCTTGCCATGTTTAATCCCTATACATAGCAAAATTTAATGCAAACTTTAACGAAGTACTGATTTTATGGTTTTATAAGAAGTGTGACTAGTTCTATTTTCTATTCAATATTTATTGCTGTCCACTTTTGTGAGAAGCTGTATTTCACCAGATCCAATTATTTGGGGAAATGTTTCCGGTCAACGTTAACAACAAAGTTAAAGACATTTTAAAGCCAAAGTGACATCCAACTTACAAGAACGTTTAGCTTCAAATAGCCGAAAAGCATGGGGTAAGGCAACTATGTACAGCAAATCATGAAATCAACTGAAATTCACATGCCTCTGTTCCTTGTTAGGTTTCCGCCAAATTAAAAACCAATTCCAGATCAAAAACAAAAGACAAGAAGAAAATACATAAACCCTTGTTTCCTTTTTAATAGAAATAACTTATCGTTTTTTTGACATCATTCTTAATCCGACAATAATAGTATCTTCCAATTCTGTCTGCTCGTCTCCGCATATCCTGCAGCTAGAAGAAATATAAATAATTCTCTTAGATATCAATTTGTACTTCACCTCAATCCTCGATATCTGTTTAACTGCTACAAATCCATAACCAACCTTAACACAGTATGATCAAAGCTTACATGTAAGTCCCTAATTGTTTTCATGAGGCAGCGAGGAATGGGGGACCACATAAATGTTCGATAACTTTTCATTTTATTCGTGAAGAACATTTTTTATTTGCTTACTTTTTTTTGTCTAATACTCGACACGGACATTTTCATTCCCAAGAAAAAGTTTAAGTCAACTTTGTGGAGTATACCGAGACCGTATAATCCGTTACCATCCCCTTGCACTTCAATGCGTCTACATTTGAAAATCCTTAAGCTCCGTACTTCACCAATATATAGCAAAGCACATCGAAAACACTTTAACTGTAAAGTTTTGGCTGGGTTTCCGGGTTTGCTGGAATAGGAAACTTCTCCGAACAACTGAAATGAATCGGGGAAAAAGGAAGAAAAACACGTAACAACAACAGTAATAACTAGCACATTGGTCCTCTCCTGATGCGGACTTCTACTGTATCGGGGTGGCATATTAAATTGAAAAACAAAACGGAAAGTTGAAAGATTTAAAAAAACGAACATAAGAGTTCTACAGGATGTGCTTGACTAAATATTTTCATTGAAAAGTTTTTTTTTTTTTTTTAAGCCTCGAGCATGTATTCTAACTCTCTCAAGAGGAAAATAAGCACCACGACTACTGGTACTTTTGCTTTATTTTCGAAATAATTTTTCAACTGTGATGCACAACTGGACCTCCAAGTTCATAATGAAGCAAATGAGAACAAAAATTACAAAGTCAACTAGCGTCGCCACTTAAGAAAAGATATTCGCAGAGGCAAAGCTTTACCACAGCGCACAAAATCGATAAATTTGTGGATTTACAAAAGAAAATTTTAATCATTGGTTTAAAATACTCGTAATTTTTATTTTTTAAATTCAGGTAAAAGATACGAGTACATACAAATATGTATTTACGATGACTTATTCGTTATTCCATTTTATCTTAACTCAATGTCGTCTTAAACCATGCATGTTGCGTATGTACACTGAACTTGGGGATAATTTTAGGAGACAAATTTACATGTTTACTATGTATTAACAAATTTGATAACCGCGGTTAGGTTATGATAATCGCTGTGGTGATTTCTATATTTGACGAAGTCTGTTCATATTTCTTTGACTCTGAGGTAGCACTTTCGACAAAGTAAAATATGCAGGCCATACATTTAAGGGATCCGGCAGCCGATTAGTGCAGCTCGAAATCATTCCATCACCTACTGATATGAGCAGCAGAAGATACAATAAGTTCAATTCTAATGTCAATTGTCAATGTATGTATTTTCCCTTACTTTTTGTTTATGTTGTTGATAGTTTCAAAATGATCTCTCCATATCTCTTTAAGGACAATTTCTTCATTTTTGTTTTGTAAAACTTTGAGCTACACTTTTAGTTTTTTTTTTAAATGGTGTTTTTGGCATTCGATCAAAACTTATGTTGCAATTATGAAATGTAATCGCAACTTTACGTCTATTTCTTGTCATCATTCACTTTTGTCTCGCTCACTTTTTTATTGAGTTTTTCCTTTTCTTTTTTTCGCCTTTTTTTCTTCTTCTAATTTTGATTGAATCAAAAACCACGCGGTTAATTCGTACTAAGATTGTATTAAGTGAATTAAAAATCCTTTTTTTGTATTTGAAGTAATATATTAATAAATCATGTGTTAAATCTGCGAAAGAGTCTTATCGTTTACATTTTGCATTCGACGAACTAACGCCCCACGCGCCGTCTCAACAACTTGTAAACACTTTTCTGCAAAGCCTTGATTAATGCAGATTCATTAAATATCAGAATACTTTCCACCCATGTTTGAATTATCCAATATCAACATTTTATCGTTATTTATCGTTATCACAAAGCTTAAGTCCTCTTAAAACTAAGAATTTCACCAAGTCAAAAAAACTTTTTATTGAATACTTCTAGTAAATTGAAGCAAGCCAATATTCAGTCGAACGATGTTTTTTCTTTCTCGCGACTCATTTCGCTATCGTTCTATATAATTTAAACGCAAAGGTTAGAGAAAGAGGGTATCTTGAAAGCGCAGTTGGTAAATAAAGCCAGGACACCACCTTAGGATGGGCTAATATTGCTGTAGCCAAGGGACGGCCGCTGTTATCTTAAACGTCGTTAAGAAGAGGAAATACATTATGACGGAAAGCTACATTCGCAAGACTTTGCCAATAAAGTGTCTTTTAACTTTGATACTTCGGTCAATAAAGGAATGCCGCCAGGTGGCGTTCTAATCCCCTTTCCTGAAACAACCTTTTGCAGTTGAGATTGTTATTACCATTATTGCGGTTGTTACACAAATTCTCAAAACAAGATGGACAGATCGTAGGAAATCAGATGAGATTTTCATAAAACTGAATAGAACATTCAGGAAAAAAATCCCACACAAAAATTAGGTATGAACGAAAGCTTGGCTTATGCCTAGCATTTATAAAGTCAATCTATTTATTTCAATAAGGCAATCGAAAATAAATGGATCTATTTCCAACGAAATTTTTAAGCAAGTTATCGGTATCGATGCTGTCCGCTTTAAGGCAATCTTACAATGTACTTGATAATTTAAATGGACAATCTGCTTTTCAGGTTACTTAAAAGTTCTTACTTACTGTATGAATATTACTCCAGTTACACATCAATAAAATAACATCGAAGTCACTAGCGACCGATCACCGAAATAGAGGAATTTCATCTTCTCGAATACCAAGCGTGTTGTAGACGATAATAGCGGCCATAGAAAAGGGCTGTCAAGCAGCGATTCAGTCCTTTCAATTAGTTTCTCTCACTTTGTACATATTGAGTTTGTTGGGTGCCGGGGCATTGGGACATTGCAGGAAGTTATTAGGGCGCTGAACCATGGTACGCTCAATATTCTGTTAGAAAAAGATCTAAGGGGAAACTTTATGTGCAGGAGTCTAGTGAATGTTCAAATCCCAGGAAGTCCAAATTGAAGCATGATTTTTCAGAAAGATGTACACCTTACATGACAAAAGGAATATGAAAATTTAACACGCGATTGCTGACAAATAATGTAAAAATTTGGGTATCACCATATTACAGGAATTCTGGAAATCTCTTATGATTCTAGGTTTAAAGTGCAGAGGTCATAAAGGACTAGAATAAACCTAAAGATGAGATATTAAAGTTACAGGAGATAAAAAAAATCAATGTGTCAAAACAGTGTGGGCAATAGACAAAGTCTAACTTAAACAGCTGCTTAACCTTCGAAGGATTTTACTTAAATTACCTTCATCTGTCTGAGGGAAAACATAAACTTAAAATATCACATTTGGGGAGAGGGTTCAAATCAAATAATTTGCAAAGTTCTAATTAAAAAAAAAAACAGAAATATACTCGTATACAATAACAATTTATGAATATGTATTTCGTTGGATCGCTGAAATCGTAATAAATAATAATTAAGGCTCAAGAGGTGGTGCATATACTATACGACACCCCATTCATATTCCCTCCCTTGTCATCCTTATTGTATGATATTCTTAAGAATCCTGTCTTTATTTAACAGGAATCAATGAAAAAATAAATAACCTTTAATTGACCCATAATTATGTGGATAAAGAAGGTTTAAGGATGATAAAGGATAAAGTCCTTCCACCGCATTAGGCAGCATAGATGGTGTGTGTTGGTATATTAAACTCATCGCTGACGTGCATAAAGTAATAAAGACCAACACGCTATGTGTACAACATTGTGCGCCATACAAATGATAAACGACTTAGTCCATTTATCCTATTTTAATCCTCTTATGACCAGCATTTGGCACATTGGGTTAAATGTTACAGAATATTATACAGTCCACTGTATGAGTAGTCCACTAAAGTCTACAACCCCGAATATACAAACATAAAAACAAGTCAAACTGCCTGAGATCATAAATGGCCAATCTTCAGTGTCTGCAAGCTAAGGTTAAAGTATGTTCAGCAAGAGAGTTATCTATCAAAACAATGTATAATGCTTTGCATTATGACACTCCTACTAGTGTACAAATTGTTCTGTAAGTATACAGGTTGTTAGTTTGTCACTTTTCAATTCAGATTACACTCACACCTACTTCCTTCTGTTGTGCAAGATTCTTGACAAACTCCTTTAAAATTACATTCTTTAACTGTGCACATGTCTTTTCAATTTTGTCAATTCTGGAAACCAGTGTATAACAGCCATGTCAAGTGCCATTGACAAATTTCAAATTCCATTCGACAGATATCGTGTTGTGAATTAAATTGCAACTTTATCCGTTCGATGGTGGAAAAGTTCAGTTTTGTTTTGTATCCCTGTCTGATGTTAAAGTTACTCCTAGCTACTTTCTGGAAACCAATTTCTAAGCTTAACTAAATTGCGAACTTAATAAAAGTATAGTATTCGACTGGATGATACATAAGTTTCAAAGTTGATACGCAAGACTATTGGCAAAAAAGTGAAATGCAATTAAACTTTTACTACATTGCTGCTCAGTTGCCAAAACTAGATTTTGTCTTCTAGTTTCATTTTGTCCATGTTTTTATTTCCATTGTTCTTGTTGAGCATGCCCTGTTTTTTTTCTTTTAGAAGAAGGTAGACTGTGGTGCTAGTATTATTAACCCAAACTTTGTTTTTAGTTTTTGATGTAGGAACGAGTCTCTCGATTGCATTAACATAAAGTAAATTTTCGTGACTGTGTGTTTTAATTAAGATCTCAGGGGCCTTAAAACAAAGTAAAGAATAATAACGCCCAGATTATGTAGTGCAGATTACCCATAGTAACCAGAAGTTAGCAATTTCTAACTCACACCCCTTACCGAAATATTAACAGTACTAAACTATATATGTAAAGAAATGATTTGAAACAAACCAACAATTTTACAAATTACTTACATACAATTAAGGAATATCAGACACTATAGGAGAATTGCACCCACATGACTTCAGTGCAACAAAAGGCTAACAATAAATTTAGCAAGGGAAACTAATAAAGATTACTTAAACAGTTTTTAAATATCTGGTAGAAAAATGCTAGTACTTGGAAAATTGAAGAAATTAATTGGAACTTTCGAGCATGTACAATAAATAAAAAAGGCCAACTATATAAATGAGCGCTGTATATAAATGATTCGAAGATTGCTTTCGCAGGCGCAATACCTTAGCCTTTTATGCTGAAAGTCTCGCAATACTCAAAGCTCTGAAGTTGTTAAACATTTAGTCTAAGCTGCCCAACATGAATCCACACTGATATGGGTCTTTGTAGGTAGGAGCACATCTGATAATGGAACGGCTAACGACATTTCCGGAGTTAATTCTCACTTAATTGGAATTGAACATGATGATATAATTTTAATTTGGACTGCATATCCGTAGTAATTTATCATACATGTCATTCAACAGAACCTTGAGTCGGCAACATCTTCTTCGAAGTAGTTATTATAGTTTAATTATTGCACATTTCGCAATTTAAAGTTCAGAGTGGACCTAGACTTCAGTCAACAAGCCTATCAAGCGCGTTCGATCTGTCGTTAGCTACTTAGTCGATGTCATTTACCGTCTATAAGGTTCGTCGTTGTATCTCCTCCTCCACTCACCATCTATGCAGATGGGACCGAAGATCACTCGAAGTAGCGAAGAGCACCCTCATCTATTTTTCATAATGTTTATGCCTCTGCGCCATAGAGCAGGACTGGGATTATTGAGGTCTTATATAGGGTAACTTTAGTTTTTCGAGAGAGGGCTTTACTAGTCAATTGCCTTCTTAGCCAAGAAAGCAGCGATTGACAAGAGTTATTCTTCGTCTGATCTCAGCGCTGGTGTCGTTGTCTGAATTTTTAGCGAAGCCTAGGTAGACAAAGTCCTTAACTACCCTAAAGTTATATCTGTCGAAGAGGATGCTCTGTCTGAGACGTCGGGGTTGGGTGTCCTTTTTGCTTGACACCATATGCTTGGTCTTGGCTTCGCTGTCCGCTAAGCTAACCCATTTTCGTCGTCCGGTTGGACACCGACCAGCACTCGACTGTTACCACTTGTAGGAATTATAAGCACAATTGATGTGAAGAAACAGTTGCAAAACTGGATATCGCCAGGTTGACACCACTCAGTGCCTACCCTATTTCTACAGCGTTTAACCATCTGTTAGACAAATTAAAAGCGAGTTAGATATCGAACGCTGCAACAGCACAGTACTGTTTTTTCTCTGCTTTTCACTTTCCTTATATTATTTCATCCACAATATCACGGTAAATGTTTGACTTTGTCTCCTTCGGTGCAGTTTAACTGTTGTTGTTGCTTCGGCCTTGTCACGTTTTGGGATGACAATTTCATTGGTAATACTATAGTTAGTTTTTTTTTTTTTAGCGCCTTCATTTCAGGCAAGATTACTTCCGTATAGGGCCATAATCTGTAATGGCTTACTGGACTTATTGAAACACAACAATCCGAGACCCTCAAGTGAAGATTAGTAGCGACCTCGTAGAAAGCTGCATTGACAGGGAATTTTGAAACCACAAAGAAGGGCTGAAAACAAATCAAAAACCTTAAACACACTAAATATAAACCAATTATTGCCATATGGCAAATAAAGAGAAAGTTGACAGCTTCTGTAGAAGGAATGTATAAATTCTACAGGTTGTGGTACTGAATTAGACGTGAAGAACCGAAAATAAAAAGCAACGGCCTTATGGAAAACCAATGTTTATCGTGTAAGTAAGAATCAAGCTGGGATTTTTAAAGGTACTTTAAAAGTGACCATGAATGTCACACGAAAGCTGGAAACCTCTGTAAATAATTATTCTCGCCGCATTTTAGTACTCAGTGGGCATTGGTCAAACATTGGTCAAATCGTAAATTAAACAGTCTTTTAATAAATGTAATAAAAGGTGATGATTTCGTGGACATCGAAAGATGAAAGAAGAAATATTGTACCAAACGTATTGTTGTCTTTTGACCGCTAATTCTTAGACATGATGAGTTATACCTTTGAGCCTGCTTTTGACTTGTGTCGTAGCTCGAGAAACAATATAAAATAGTCCTTCTAGTGCAACTATTTTAAACCACTGGTAACGTCTAAACTGGAAAGGGAAAAGTCAGATTCTAGTTAATAAGATGCGACCAAAAATGAGACCGTGTACTTATTTCATCATGATCTTGTTAAATTCTGGGCAGATCAGAAGAATATAAAAACCGCTGTATCCTTGCTGTATCTTTATAAAAACGCATACATTTAAGATTGCAAATTCTTAAAACATTTAAGCTAGTACATATCTTTCCAAACTCACTGTTTAATACTAACGGACAACAATGAACTCAATATGAAAACCTAGCGAATATATTCAAATAAAAGCTTAAAGGGTCACAAATCCCATATGCACCGAGGCAAAATTCCACATTAGGCTTAAACGAATATACCTGTATAAACTACGTCCGCAGCATGCACCCAAGCAAACTCTGCTGTAACTACCAGTTTTCAGCATCAACATATTCAAGTATCCAAGCATCCGTGCATCGAAAACAATAACAACGCAACCATTGGCGATAATGTACTATTATCTTCTCGAATTTTATGGGGAGCTGAATATATGCACGGGTTCGCTGCATTGAGGTAACACACAATGTCCGAGGAGATATGTATGAGTATACCCTGAATATCCATCTAGAGATAGAGATAGAGTTAGTTGACTGGACATGGGTACTATTCTCTGCCAAATGCTCCTTTGGTTCTGAGCTAGATTTTTGGGGTATTTCTATTATCCGGAAGTCTATAAAACAACAATAAAGTGGACAAATGCTAACCAACACAAATCATAAAGGGATTTATTGGTACCGGGATAGAGTAGCTATTCCAGCTAGGAAGAGTGGTTTTGTGCTGTCACTGCCCTAGCAAGGTTCATGATACTCGCGTTTTCCTCTTAATTTACAGTTTAAACTAAGCATAGGTTATAGGTTGGTTACTATTACTAGCAGGGCTTATTCATGATTATTTCCAATTTGAATAGAACCCCACATGATGATGATTAAAGTCATGGCATTAGGCAAACCATAGATAAGGGGCACTGAATTTAATTTTTACAGACAAAAGCGAAAGACCTATCTCTGGGACAAGCAGAACGTAGTGATTTTTTGTTTGACTGGAAAGTCTCTAAACATCTACTCATACATATGTATAGGTATATTTGTAAAACATTTTTTCAGATTTTTTATTAAAGCTTCCACTATTTTGTTAAATTTATTTAGAAAAAATATCCAGTTCTTTTCACATCAAGATAAAATTTATTGGAGTGGTTCATTTATGTATGTCTGGTTGTATATGTGTCAACATGTGGAGAACAAGAACGAACTACAAATTGAATTGGAATTTCAGAGTTTTATGGTCTGGTCGGTTCATTCAGTTTTGCTGAGTCTAACTCAGGTATGGAAACTCAATTTTTAATTGATTATTGTACACGAATTCATGACCAAGAAATTGAATCGGATTTACTGTAGGGAAAAGGATTTCAAATTGGATTTGGGGAGATCAGGGTTCACTGAATTCAAATTGTTAACTGACTTTACTATCAGTTTGTAAGTTTAAGAATAGAAGAAAAGAGAACGTTTTACATGGATAACATGATAATTGATATGTTGGTCCTTATGAGGTTGGAGACACAAGTTTACACAAAAACGTATTTTCAAATATGTAACTATTAGGTGTTGGATAGATCTACTTAGAAATGTAGGGTTTTAAGAGTAACATTCGTCGTTTTGCCCACCATATACTCATCTTTCTTTTTAATTGGATTTTAGAATTTTTGATTGATATTGCTAGTTCCTAGTTTATTCAATGAGGATTTCGAACACTATAATTCTCTTCGATTAGCCCGCAAGAGCAATGCTAAAGTGTAAAAATTTTCCTATGGGATAAGAGATGATTAATCCCCCATAACGAATCGATGTTCAGTGTCAGTTAAATTCCATATAAGGTTAGTCTTAAGCTACTGCTATACAGAAATCATCAATAAAATGATTTTTGTATTCCGAAGTTGAGCAAAAGATGCAGGCAAGTTGATGCAATTAAAAAAAAATAGACAATCGTATTCACGATTTTTATAAGCCCTAGTCTCAGTATACTTAACACAGCTGAATATCACACTTAAAAGTATATAACTTAAGATCGCAATTGAGTGAGAATACATTAGATCCTGGACAAGATTTTGCAATTTTTGCGATTATACGGTGTCATCGAGCTAAATCAAATGAATTTATTATTTAATTATTTATTTTTTATTTTTTGAATTTTTTTTAGTTTTTAAAAGAAATAAGATTTATATTGGATTACTTAGTATAAGAATAGAATCAACGTTCTGGCAACACCACTCCCTTTGATATTTAGTCAGAATTGTTTTGTCTGTTTCTCTCTTTTGGATTTATGTTTAACTGTTGGGAGTTGCCTGCTACCTTTTTTTGTATAAGGAGAAAAAATCAGTGGTTGCATTTTTGGAAAAGTGAACTTTCCAAGGGGCAATTTAAGAAAGTACATGCTCCCTAAAGCAATGTAAGTTAGTTTAATTCTTGTTTATGTTCACAATGACATTTATTGTTTTTTTTTAGAAAACAAAGATCAAACTTCACAAAATAATCCACAAGCCTACATATACGAGTAATAATTTCTACATGATGAGCTGCAAAGCAAATTTGATTGTAAGAAACTAGACCATATAATAATGCTTGCAAATCAGAGAAGCGTTCTGACTGTTTTTTACTCACTTAATTACTCAAGGTGGCGCTACAGTCCGCGGTGGACCTGGGCTAGCTCGATCCTCGATCGATAGCTCTAACCTTTGCTAGCTGGCTCCAGTTTCGCACGCTAGGTTTGTTGAGGTACCTCTCCACTTGCGTTCACCACCTGAGTCTCGGTCTTCCTTTACTGCGCTGTCCCTCTGGGCGGATTCGAAGACTTTTCGGACCGTTGCTTCACATGACCCAGCTATCTCAGTTGTTGGATCTTCATTGTTCTGGCTAGTTCGATGTCGCTGTAAAATCCATACAGTTCGTCGTTGTATGTCCTCCTCTACTCAATTAAGACGGGACCGAAAATCACTCGAATAATTTTCTTCTCAAAGCAGCGAAGAGCACCCTCATTCATTTTTGATAATATCCACGCCTCTGCGCCATAGAGCAGAACTGGGATTATTGAGGTCTTATATAGGGTAACTTTAGTTGTCCGAGAGAGGGCTTTACTACTCAATTGCCTTCTTAGACCAGAGAAACAGCAGTTGACAAGAGTTATTCTTCGCTTGATCTTAGCGCTGGTGTCGTTGGATGTATTTATAGCGGAGCCTAGGTAGACAAAGTCCTTAACTACCTCAAAGTTCTATCTGCCGAAGATGATGTTCTGTCCGAGACGTCGGTGTTGAGTGTCCTTTTTGCTTGACAGCATATGCTTGGTCTTGCCCTCGTTGATCGCTAAACCCATCTTCGCCGCTACCGCCTTAATACTCGCGAAAGTGTAACTGACATCACGCTGCTTTTTTTCCGATAGCTGGAGGGAGGATGAAAGTTATCAATAGTTGAGAGTGATAGGGGCCAAATGATACTGAGGATACGGAACCGCATTATACTAAGAGGTAAACGAATTTCTTGCAATCTCTCAGTAGAAAAGACTACAGACTACTTACTGGAGTAAAAATTTTGAAAGTACGTAAGTCAAGTGGCAGATGTAACACATTATCCTGCGATGCTTTCTGGGAGAGTGGTATTATCATAGTGGTTTACTAATAATACAACTATTTTTCATAATTCAAAACATAGTTTTGACTAGCAAAGGAATGTTGTCATATATTCTGGGGCACAACAGATATACATACATACATACTCTCAGCATTCATAACTCCGCTGGTCCATATGGTATGTCTCCCCTTGTTCTGAAGAGTTGTTTTTGCACGCTGACGAAAGCGAACCAAAATATGTGTCAAAAAAGAAAGTTACAATTGATATATCTAAAGTATTTGACATCAAGTTCTTTTGTTAAAAATGCGTGCATTTGAGATAGATGACTCTCTTGATGAGTATATTAAAAATTGCCTTTCGGAACGTTCAATTCAAGTTGTCTTGAATTCACTCTTCAACGCTTTTCTTAATCTTCATTATTAATCCCTTGTCATCTACTTTTAACAAAATATATTGCTTTGCTGATGAGAATGTCCTCTGCTTTTCATATTCGATCCTTTACTCACGTCCTTATTGGCTGCAAAACCGCAACGGCATCGTATGCTGAGCTCATTAAATTCCGATATAAATAGCATAACCAATTAGGGAAATATCAATAGATTGGAATTTAATGCTTCCAAAACACAATCCTGCCTGCTGTCGTTAAAGCTAAATTTGAACGCCCAACTGTTATTCATGAATAACACTTGCATCGTCGAAACTGAAAAACTTTCCATTCTTTGTATACGTGCCAATGACAACCTTTGTTGCAATGATCACATATTCGAAGTCGCCAAAAATGCTGCGAAATGTCTAATTTATCTAAAAAGATGTAACTTAAATTTTACCCTCTCTGATCTGGTATGAATATGTATATGGCAATCATATTGAATATCGGATGTGATGTTTCTTGTGTCGCCTTGTTTAATCGATATTTTCAAAACCAATGCTCCACCGAAATTCCCAGTAGCATCCAGCTTTTAATGGTGAGACCAAATTGTTAATGAGAGCTGGCTTGTTGTTGTATTCTAGTCAACTACACATCTTACTTGATTTTTTTTGGCTGAAAAAATGCAAGTTTTTCGGGCATAGCTGGGATTCGAACACCGAACCTTCCAATGTGGAAGGCAGCTCACTACCATCACTGATCGATCTGTTTCATCTCTTAGCTACGAGTATTTCAATGATTTCTTTATCGATTAAGTGTTTGAAGAGTAAGTTCTTAAGCCATAATTCACAGCAGCTTCGTAGTCTTTGCCTCATAACTCTTTACAAAAGTGGTTTGAGAAGACCTTTTATGCAAACTTTTTTTTTATGATTTTTTGTGTCAGGCTCAGGGTTTTGACAACATTCATGTGCAAGGCGGGGGTAACATTGTGATAATTTTCTACCTCTCGCTGGCTGCACAAAAATAACGTACTCTTTGCAATTGGTTCTACAGTTAATGTCAGTCAAACAATGACGTTAAATAAATGTAATTTGGATTGTTTTTTAGTTATGCTACTGCTTGAAAATAAAAATGATTTTAATTAAGGAATTCAATTTTTGTTTTTTTGTGCAGACCAGTATCTGTTTTACCTCACATCCTCACGAAGCTCAACTTGAGTTGTTTTCATTTAAGGCAAATTCTAGGAAAATTGCATTTTCTTATTTTTTTGGAAAAAGCGAAGTGCCAGGAAAACTTGCATCCACTTGGATTTAATTGACTATACGAAGTTTACGTAGCAATCTTGGCAGATCAACTTCATGGAAACTTATGTTAATATATACTTAATTTTTTCTTTTAAGTTTGTGTTTTATATTAATGTGTTCATAGGAGTCCCCAATCTATTGATGTGTGATAGGAGGAAGACATTATTTGTCTTCATAATCATCTTATCAAAGGAGCGGTGTATAGTTTTTAATCACTTTAATTTTAATTAAATTCGAATTTCCGATTTTTTTAGGAGTTTAAAATGTAGACACCCACCATAGTTAAGAAGTTGAGTTAATCCACTTACTTCTTAGGTGGTGTCTGTGAGCCGAATTTGATAAAGAGCTTGGAAATATTAATTTTTCTTGGAAGCATCAATATGGAAGACGTGCGTATGTGGTTTTAATAGTTCCGGGTACTTAGGAGTACTTTGCGATGAGTTTTCCGAATAGATAATATGTTCTTTTTTTTTGGCATGGATAACTTCGTGGCTAAGGTTTTCCGGCAGTGATTAACACACATCTGATTGTTAATCACAGACATATTAATCTTTTACAAGTCATGTTCCATATCATAATGCATACTTAAACGTTGAACGCTACATCCCTAGTAGCTTGTACGATACTAAGAAAAATCATTCCATAGATTTGATCTGATTTAATAATTAACCAGTCGGAATTAGTGCGACAGATGGGTAACGCCTGGTCCTTTCTGATAGAATACGTAAATATAGTGAATTGAAAAAAGTTATAGGACTACAATTACTGATCTAAGGTTAAATATTTCTTATAAATCATAGACAGTCAACGAACTTCAGGTTGTCTTGGAACATTAGCACTTTATTTGTTTCCACTATCCAGTAACTTTTTTTCAGTTAGTCTTGCTTTTTAGGCTTTAACATTGTTTGATCTCAACCATATCATCACTCATCATAAGATTACAAAAATAGTGTTTTTTTTTAGTAAGCCAGTCACAAGTAATTCGAATTCCCGCCAAATTTTATTTTTCGCCAAATATTTTATTTCTTACATTCGAATAACACTTTTTGCATGTCTAAAGTAAACTACTGTAGGGCTAATAAAGGAACAAGTTCACTTGTGATTAACCATCGAATAGTGGGTTTCTTTTTTAATTCTCTTGTCGGCGATTAAGTCTCCCATTTCACTTCGGTTCGCAGCATTTCGCTTTTGAAGAAAAACAAATTGCGCTCCAAGATCTATTCCGCGAAATTATCTCTGTGAGATTGTTATAATCAGGACAAATATGTCAAGAAACAGGAACAAAACTCCTTACCTGCATAAACCAAACGTAATTAGAGAACCGTTATTTTTTTTCTTTTTTTTCAGGGATAAATTTTCTTGTAAATACTATGAATTTTTTTTTTTTTTTTTTTTTTTTTTTTTTCCCCGGCGAGGGCTGGTGAAAATCTTCCATCAGACACTATGAGGATCAGAAGCGCGTGCTCATAGTAGTGTGAGGTTCTTACTCACTAAAAACACCTCCCTTCATTGTTGATTTTAATACCGCAACTAAGTAGAACTTATCAAGCAGTTTTTATTTCATAAGTTAGTCACGATTGGTAGGACACTTTCCAATGGAAGACCCTACATATTCCGCTTTCTTAATGCGGTTTCAATTTATCGCGCAAGGTCCAACGGTTTAGTTCGTTGAAGACGGCGTAGTATGTTTCGTTCGTCCAAGACTTCTAGGACTGTATTGTTGATATGGCCGCTTAACCGGACTTTATGTTTTCGTGCGCAGTTCCTGACTTCATCTTCCACGAAAGGAACTCCGAGGTCTCGATGCAGGTCATTATTTCTTATAAACCATGGGGCACGCACAGATTGTCGTAGCACTTTATTTTCAAAAGTTTGTATTATATTTACATTTGATTTCTTAGTACATCCCCAGAGTTGTATACCATAGGTCCACACCGGCTTTAGCACTTGCTTATAAAGAAGCAGCTTGTTTTCTAAGCTTAGCTTGGAATGTTTACCAAGTAGCCAGTACATTTCTCTGTATTTGGCCTCTAGTTCTTTTCGTTTCTTTCTAACATGCGTTTTCCATTTAAGCTTCGCGTCAAGTGTCATTCCCAAATACTTAGCCTCGTTTGCAAAGGGGATACACACCGAGTTTATAGAAATGGGCAAGTGATTTATCTTTCTGTAGGTGAAGTCAACATGTACAGATTTTGTCTCATTAAGGGTAATTCGCCAGATCTTTGTCCACTCGTAGACTTTATTTAAAGCAGTCTGGAGTTTCGCCGTTGAGTCTTCTATTGATTCTCCAACCGCTAAGATAGCGGTGTCGTCAGCAAAAGTAGCGAGAACAGTATCCTCGACGTGTGGTATATCTCTTGTATATAAAAGGTACAAAAGTGGGCCCAGTACGCTTCCCTGCGGTACTCCGGCTAGGATATCTTTAAATTTCGAAACATAATTTCCGTATCGAACGCGAAAAATTCTATTTTCAAAATAGCTTGTCAATATATTATAAAGCTTTAATGGCAAAATTCGTCGCAGTTTAAACTTCAAACCTTCATGCCATACTTTGTCAAAAGCTTGTGAGACGTCAAGAAATACGCTCGAACAAATCTTTTTTTCTTCCAGGGATCTTTCAATTACATCAGTAGTTCTATGCACCTGATCAATTGTTGAATGCTTAGTCCGAAATCCAAATTGATGGCTGGGAATAAGATTTTGGTTTTCGATAATTGGGAGAAGACGTTTTAGCAAAATCCTCTCAAAGATTTTCGACAGGATCGGTAGAAGAGAAATGGGTCTGTATGATTTTTTATCGTTTGGAGGTTTTCCTGGTTTTAGTACCATAATGACTTCTGCAACTTTCCACTGGCTTGGCACGTATTCAAGCCTCAGAGCCGCGTTAATAATGTATAAGAGCTTTATAAGTGCTTTTTGGGGTAGCATTTTCAGAACTTCTCCGGTAATAAGGTCATACCCCGGAGCCTTCTTTGGTTTTAATTTCCTTATTACAGTTTTGATTTCAGCAAGAGTTGCATTTGTCATTACAAAATTACTATATGCTATTTCTACAGAATTGGTGCCGGGTGCCAGTGTCGGGCCGTCGGAGGGCTTGAAAATTTCTTCAAGATAGTCAGGCGGGTAGTTTAAGTTACGTTTAGCCGTGTTTTTTCGTTGACAAGGTGTATTGTTCCACGCAGAACATTGGACTATTTCAACGAAAGAATCCACTTCGATTTCGAGTTCAAGTGCTGCTTTAAGTGAAACGTCTAGTTCTAGGTTATTATTAATCTCATTTCTGAATCCTTCCCAATTAGTATTTCGTCCAGTTAGTCTTAATGGTCCTTGTTTTTTAATAAACGTGTCGTTCATTGTCAGTATGACTGGAGAATGATCGGAGGAAAGATCGAAGCTTTCATCAACGTTTATATCCGAGTTACGAATTCCTTTAACAACGAAGAAATCGACAAGATCGGGTATTTTCGTTGTGTCTGTTGGCCAATAAGTCGGCTTGCCCGTTGAATAGAAGTCACAATTGTGTTCCATACATGCTTTATAGAGTATTTTGCCCTTTTGGGAGACACATCTTGATCCCAAAAAAGTGTGTTTGGCATTGAAATCACCGCCAATCATAAAAGCCGATCCAAGAGAATTGAATATATTTTTAAATATATGTTTTGAAGGCGTAAATCGTGGAGGACAGTAGATGGCTGAAATAGTAAAGGAGTTCCGTACCGATTTTACGCGCACCGCAATTAGTTGTACAGACTCGAGCTCTACTTTTATATCTTCGTTGTGCTCAAGAGACTCTTTAATGTATACAGAGGATCCGCCTCTCGCGTTTCCCGAAGGGTGATACGCGTAGTAGTCTTTAAAACCTCTAATTTTTGCAGATGACCCATTTTTCAAGTGGGTTTCGGAAACCAAACAAACGTCAATGTCGTTTTTCCTTAGGAATAACTCAAGTTCATAAAGTTTTTCTAAGATTCCGTTTGCATTCCAGGTGAGTACGTTTAATTTTTCCCTTTTCATTTTTTAGGCGAAGGACGTTTTTTATTGAACCTATTTTCAAACTTCTTTAGCTTATCTAAAATAAGTTCATTGATTTTGTTTTGCTGCTCAAGCTGCGCGAGAATAACGGAAAATACTTGGGAAGTAGGATCTCCGGAATCTTTTGCCTTTAGCTTGGTAGCTTCAGCGTATGTAAGTTTTTTGGATGCTTTCTTTTCAACACTGGAATCAATCACTTTCGCCTTGGCGTTTTTAACGATATTTTGAGCAGATCCCGATGTTTTTTCTTTAGTTTTGGGATTCTCTTTTTGTGGCTTAAACAACTTGTCACGTCTGTTTTGCAACTCCTTTGCTACTTCACAGCCACGGAAATTTGCTACGTGTTTACCCCTGCAGTTGACACAAGTCGGAGGGGTTTGTTTGCTTACGTTGCATTCTTTGGACAGGTGTTTACCTGCGCATTTTACGCACCGAGGCTCTTTTTGGCAGTAAGCTTGCGTATGGTTAAATTCCTGGCATCGCTTACACTGCGGGATCAGTTTCGAGTTTTTGCGTCGAGGCTCAATTTTAACAATAATGTTGAGGATTGACTTAATATCGTATATTTTTTGGGTATGTTCAGTGTTCTCAAAGGTTAGCATAAAGAGGGGAAGGCTACGTTTAACTGTCATATCCTTTCCTTCAATTTTTTATTTCTCTCGCTTTTCGATGTTGACGACATCAATGATTTTAAAACCCTTGTTTTTTAAATCACTTACGATATCTTCTTTTGGGCAAGACGGATGCAGTCCTCTGGCGACGACACGAATAGGTCTTTCGCACTTGTTCTCGTATGTAAACCATTGGATTTTTTCGACGCTTAACTTGCGAGAAAGAATGCGATAGTTGTCAGCGTCCTTGACGTTGACTTTCCATATATTATTATTGCGCGATGTTACTATATAGTCCGATCTCGGCAGGGTCATCAATATGTTTTGGAGTTTCTTGTAATCTGAAACTCCAGTGACATTGATTGGCGGGGGTGTTCGTTGTTTTTCCGCTTTGATTTTTTCAGGACTCATGTTATTGTTGACATTTTTCTTCGATTCATCTCCCTTTGCTTCACGTTGAGAGACGATTTTGGGAGAAGACGCAGCTTTACGCTTTTTTCCGGGGCGTTTTTGCAAGATCCAGTCGGTTTCTCGACCTAGCTCTTCTTCATCTGTTTCGTAGATATTTTTAACAGATTCAATAGACATAACGTCGCTGTTTGACTTTTCCTTGGTTTTCAGTTTTTCCAGTTCTTTTTTAAGATCTTCGCATGTCGCTTCCATTTTGGTTAGCCTAGTACGAAGTTCGGTATTTTCGTCTTTCACTTCGCGCTCGGTATACGGAGGGTGCATTTTAGTCGCCTCTTACGACAGGCATGCATACCTCGGGTATATTCTAACCCCTACCCGAAGGGGGTATACTATGAAAATAAAGACATTAACTTAATTTAATTTTGTTGAGGAGTTAAGGTCGGGTCTGAGATATCGTGTAGGTTGTGATGCAATCGCGGTTGTAAATTGCATATTACTTATTAAGAAAAAAATAATTGTATATTTGGTGTGTAGTTTTTACTAACTTAAAAAGTTATGGAAATGTTTTCAACCCCTTCTTTCTCAGAGAGAAATCCAGATTATTCCTCCCTCCCTTTGCAATTTGTATTTGTGTTTCACCAAAACGAATCAGCCATTAAAGTTTGACCGATTTAATGTGAGATCCACTGTACTAACGAAATCGTAGTTAGGATTGCATTGGCATCCTTAAAATGTTTTGTATTCATTGGGTTACTTCGTTTATTGCGTGCTTACATTTTGATCTTAAATGGTCACATGCTTTGTCTTAATAAACTTCAGGCTTATGCATCGATTTTTTCCCAAAACAGACATCACAAGCAATAATTAAAGAATTGTATTATTTGGATAACTGATTTCCTTAGAACCATTCTCCAGATCAGTTTTTTTCCGATTGAAAGAACTTGTAAGTAAAGGCAATAGTTTGTTAATTTTGCATTTCCTTTATCTTATACACCCTTCTGACAAACAAACTCATGCCCTTGTTAGAATAAGTTGCAGGTTAAAATCTTTAAAAATAAAAGAGGTGAAACTAATACCCGTTCATTGTATAGGTAGTATCTATTTTCTAAAATAGATCAACGTCATAAAATACTTGGTTGCATTCATTTGCCATAAATGTCTCCCCTAATCTGTGCACATTTTCTGACATCCTATCTGGAAATCAAGAATAAACTCTTCCACGCTTCACTTGGTTCCCCATTGCCGGCAAGATATATTGGCACTCATATTTCAAATTACAAAAAGGAGGAGTGCATCACGTTCGACATGGCCATGATTTCAGATGCCCATACCTATACCGTGTGCTCGTATCTGTACTATGCGCACATATCGGAAGCAGCCTTGCAGCAAGGATAAGAATTAGGGACAGCTGCATGCTCACATTCTCTGCTAAATTCGCAAATCTCCGTTAAAGGGGACATTCCGAGTTGTCGTACGTAATGAGACTGTGACATCTCATTGATTGCATCTGAAAAGAAGATACGAGCAGAGTGGATACCACATACAGAACAGAGCTTTGGATGACAAGCAATCTCACCGAAATTCGATTCACTTGCCTGAGCATTTCAGCATCGTTCTTAATGTCGACGAATGGATTTGAAACAATTTTTTACTTTCTATCCATTACTTACATATGAATGGTATTTACGTATCTATATACTCGTACATACAGTACTGGAGATCTGGGATATTTATTATTATGTCTTTCAGGATCGCAGCAGGAATCAATATATCTAATTGCTGCTAGCAGTTGGAGATATGGATTATGGGAATGACCGGCTGTGTTACGAAAAGCAATTTTAAAATTTCACTTCTAATGTCCTTCAGAATGTTATAATGTTTATATTTAAAAATAAATATTCCTCACAACGGCTGTCTGAATAGCACCACAAATTGAATAATAACGAACACATGTTTCCGTATCCTAACTCAGTCATTTGATTAACCGGACATCCCCGGTTTCCGCTTGTATCTCTTTTATCGTTTTGGTTTAGAGAAACTCTTCTACACTCATAGATTTAGAACAACCCATTGGAAAGCCTCATCTATGTAACCAACCACCAATAGACAGACAACCCGGTGTCCTAGTTGTTTGCATAGAAGGAATAATTGTCAGAAGTTGACGCATTCGTAAGAGACGCAAATCGGCTAAAGCGGTAGAACTAAATGACGAAGGGGTTCAAGGAGAGGAGAATGTGTGTGATTGCAACTGATTTCAACTTCCGGATGTGGTTATGGTGGTCGAACTACTCCAAGTAGCCACTGTATTTGAATTTATGGATGTTTATCGAGTTATTGCAGAGCTATCTTTGTCTTGTCGATTTACAAACAGAGCGGACGTGCTAGAATAAAACTGGTGATTTGGTATAACGCGCTAATTCGCTTACAGAAGCCATATGACGTTCAGAATGTTGTTTCTGCAACTTAATTAAACTTGTAGGGCGTTTATCGGAAATATCAACATGCCTATCTGACAAAAACATACCGCAACTGTCACGAGTTAATTCAGCGCATTTATAGTAGAAGACTAAGAACTAGGTGAATGTCGACCCCAGGCGGTGGACTCTTAGTTGATGAGAGTTAAGTTGAAATGCAAACATATTTTGACAAGCCATTTTACGAGCTCAGTAGGAGGTGTGGTTGAAGTGATGAAAGTGGTAAATCAGTTTTTGTGTTTTTTCCTTTTATTTTGCGGGGATGTTGTGAAACTCTGAGCAAACGTTTTAAGTTCTTTACTACGAGTAAATAGTGGATGAGTCTTCCCTTTGTATACAAGTTACTTTTTAGATAAAATTAGAGGGTGTTTGGAGGTGGTTTTATATGAAAATGAGAGCGGCGATTTCAAAATCTACATGTGCAATGAGAATTTATGTGTACTCTTTGCACTTTAAAATTTTTTAAGGGATTTGAACGAATGAATTCAAAATGTGCCAATATGAAGAAAGTTCTAAGTATAAAAAGGCCGAAAGAACACGCGTTTGTGTGACAGGAAATAAACATTCTTGGTTCATTAATATCTTTCACAGAGACGACTTGAGTTGTAGCTCATATTATAATTGGCGTATTAGCAAAAGTTATTTTTTCTAATTTACTAATTTTAGATAAAATAGGATTCGCATTGTTGCCAAGTCTTCTAAGTAACAGCTATTCTTGAAAATTCATTTTTATAATATGTTGTTGAGTATTGATACTTCTAGTCTGAAACCGATTCAAAAGCATAAGTTACGAAGGCCTAGTAACAACGCTACTATCAACGCTGAGTGCACACTATATGCGAATCGTCATCATTATCTCCACCTCCACCTAGCTAAGAATGAATTCTGCACAACAGCATAGTAAGGGAAGCCATCGTCCTGGATAAACAACATGCGTGGGATGTGACTGTTACAACGCTTCTCTCACTTTGTAGATTTTAAGTCTGCACAATGCAGCGAGATTGAGGAATCTGCTTTTGACCAGTATGTATATGGTAGCTTGGGATTAGAAGAAACTTTATAGATCTATATTACGATAAACCACCAACCAATAAAGATCATTAACTAGGGTTGTTTTGCGTTTTAATTTAAAGGTCTGGCGTTTGTAGTTAACTCATGCGCTCCTGGTTATTATGTCGCTGGTGATTTCAGCGTTGTTGCTGAGAAATCCGGAAATAGTTCTTAAACTTCCGTCACCTATTAAACGAATTTAAATTCTCGTAACAATAAACAATAGGGAAAGAATTTGGTTGCAGTTTTAATTTAAATTCAGCAGTTTTCGATACTTCTCACAAATCTGATCTGACCTCAGGAGTAGTTGACAAATTCGTATCCCAATCTGTTTGAAACGAAACAATTCCATTGAACAAAGCTATTGTTACTTCAAGTTCGGTAAAATACCGGCATACGATATTGTGTTTTGGTAAGCAACTAGCTTTAATGAAACTGTTTGAACATACGTCAATCGGTTATCCTGCAATCTTTCCGACAGAACCATGACGCTAGCATTAAATGGAGACTAGAGACTGTACTGCTAACATATAGCTATCAGCGGTGTTATACATGTTGTGTCAGAGTTCACCTTAAAACCATAGGAAAAGCTAGTATATCTTGAAACGAACATGCTTTCATGTTACTATATTCATGGAATTAGTTTAAGGTTCAACTTTCAGTAGCTTTATTCCCGATCCGCGAAGGTCCAGTTTACTTCTGAAGATGACAAGGTTGATTGTTGTTGCTATTCACTTAATATATTAACATGGCTGAGCCAAATTGAATTATTTAACTCTTTCTCCATTATCTCCACATCTTGGTACCTTTATTCATCCTGCAGCACTCGACAGCTCCATTATCCGAGATGGTCTAAACAGATAGATATCAGAAGTCCAGTTTAGTTTAGCGCATGATGGTGACTTTAGCGACTTAAGGAGGGATACGTTTCATGATTTTGACGAGAACATGAATTTTAAGCACTGTTATCATGTTTAACTTAGAATACAAATATAGATAATTGTATTCCAAGAACAGCTATCAAATTATTTGATAATAATTATTTTCGTTTTAATTAAAATGAATAGTAACACAATTTTCTATAATTACATTTAAACAATGGTTGTTTCTGGTGAAACTAGTAATCCATCAGGCATGCCATCCATCACCAGCGAAAATTAAAAAAAAGCTCACAAAAACGTGGATAAATAAAATTTGTTAAAGTGAACGATAAATTTCCATGAATTTATGGGAAAAATTCAATAATTTACCGCTTGCTCTGTCATTTTTGTTTTATCTTTTTTTTTCAAAGTTAAGATATTAAAATTCATAAGTGTCCGCGGCTCTGTTAATAATTTTGTTCTTAAATATTGCTGATTAAAAATGTGCAATTTAATTAAATTTGTGACATCCAAAAATATATTAATCTGAAGCCAAACAGTATTTTGAAATTACCTCCGATGTGATGGAAGTACGCGGAAGGTATCCACAAAATTCCCATGCTGCAACTGTAAACAGCCCCATAAGCAAACACAAAAGCATACCCTCACTTCTCTTGTATATTAACATAAAGGTGAATGCGGTAGTTGGGTAGATGGAATGAGCGATTCCAGTAAACTCCACCAATACATTTTGAATCTTCATGCCATCATAATATATCCCTTGTGCTCCTATATACATATATATGTATGTATTTGCGCAGTGTCTGGTTGTGTTTACTTTTAAATATTTAATGGTAGTGAATTAAATTTCCAGAGGAGGTCTATATTATCCACAGTTAACAACCCCCGTGCACCCACTAAGGTGGTCCATTCGAATTGAAATTTGTGCGATTTATTTTTCAATGTGTCATGAGTGTGTGCAAAATTGTTCCTTCAAAAGCTCCATTTCTCGAAGCTAAGCTGGCGTAGTAAGGTATACATGACATTAGAATGTTTTTTGATAGATAATACCATCTAGAGCTGCTGTGAGAAGTGTTTTCACATTAATTTTTCAGGGAGTCCAAGTGTATTTTATTCTTCGACATAGTTGAGATCAGTATTATAGAGTTTTTACTAAAACACCATAGAGTAACATCTCTACATCAACGAAGTTCTGCCCATAACACCTAAATATTGCGCTCATCTCGATCAAGTAATTGGTTTTTACAACCCGGCATAGCATCTTAGTTGTTATTGTCAACAAGCATTTATTATTTGCCGTAATAGCTGCTTTAGAATACTAATTTTATAGAGTTGTTCTATAGAGTCTGCTTCCCAACCTTCGACTCATATAAAGTATTTGTTATATTACAACCTTCTTCCTTTCTTTGGTAACCTTGTGGTGGCAGGAAGGTTTTGGAAAGAAGGTAAAATGTTGAACTAAGCGCCAAACACGTCAAGACTAGTCCCTGGTGACCATAAAGAATTTGTTTCCAGATGACACTCACAATAACAGAAATTAATCTACGTTCTTCTCAATTGCAGTCGAGGCACAGATTTTAGAGGCCCAATCGACATTCTTAATAAAGACTCCGTCGTTAAGGCGGTGAATCCGGAGTTGCTGAGAGAAAGAAGACGTAAAGCAACCCCATGTCGTAAAAAGCCAGCAAGTGCTGTCAATGACATAAGAGCCATTTCGCTTTCACCGATTTAAACAGGTGGAGAGTTTCTTGCATTTCTTTTGTTAATTGATTTTTCCATGTACGGTGCCCGGAATTCCGGCGTTGGCACAGACAGCAGCGGCAGTTCTGGTGGACGAAAGTCACATAAGGAGACTAAGCCAATCAACTAAAGTAAAACCAGCTATGGTTTAATTTCCAAACAATGTTCGGAGAAGGCAGGGTTTGTAATCAGAAAAGGTCACAATTCTGGTAGTCGTGGATCGGTTGATGTTGTAAAATCTACTTCGGGCAAACCGCGTAGAAGATCCGGCGAAATTGGTGCTGCAATTTTCAATTCGCGTGAATAAAAATTGGATTTTGCTGAAAAACCACCTTCGAGAAAACACGAAGCGCCGAAGGGTACGGGATCGGCGTATCTATGAGGATGTCGCTACCACTTCCCTTCCACTTCTGTTTGGGAATGCTGCCAATGACAACATTCTGAATGACTCTGAGTGCTAACAATGTGTTGATTAACTGTGAGACATAGGCAAATCAGATAATGATTGCAATCAAATAGGGGGCTGTGGCTTGAAAAACGAAACTCTTAAAAATAGTAGATGCAGCAAACTCTTAAATGATAAACAAGACTGTTGCGAAAATCCCACCTAGAAACTAGGGCATTTTAGGTTTCTGGACAACCCAAACAGACTCAAGTTAAATATATAAAATTTGAATTGTTTATTCAAGAGACTTTCATAGAAATAAATTCACTATTGCTTTTACAATTATGGTTTGGCGATTTAACAATTTTTCGTGGGAAACTGAAATGACGAAGTTCAAAGAAATTTATTATGAGAATGTGAAAGTTGAAATGTAGTTTAATACCTAAATGTAATAAATGTCTCGTGTACATCTAACGAGATGTTTAAATTATAAATTATTTGCCGGGATATGTAACTCGCACGCCACCTTCTTAATGTAGTGATGCGTTTTCATACCCTGTACTCTGGATTCGACATTGAAATACGAACTACTTTTTTCATAAGAATTGGAAGTCCTACGACTTAAACAGAGCTGAGTATATTAAATCTGTGTTCAAAGTTTGTTTATCACTTTGGGAGGTTTTAATTCCATTCTATTTCCGAATAAGTGCAGACAAGAAATGATCATCCCAATATTTGTGTATTAAATTTACTCAGATCAATATTCAACGATTTCTTTAAACAAGGGGAATTTAATAAACAAAATTTGTTTGTTGCAGCCACAAGCCACGAACGGAGAGTGGAACGATTTCGCTGTTTCGTCAAATTATTCACCGGTACTACCACCAGTGGTGAAGGCATTAGTCGATCTTATTTGAAACTATGATAAGTGATGGGACTTATAATATGTTGAGATGGTTGTCCTCAGACTACGTTTTGGGGCAGTAGTACTCGTATATGCATTGTGAGAGAGGATGATCGGTTTGGTTGCCACAAATTGGTTGGCCCCACTAATTGCCTTGAGCTAGTTTGTTCGGTTAGGAGCCAATTTTTCAGTTTGTCCATTCCATGGTGGAAAGCAGATCTATCACAGATACGTAAGGAGACTAGACAACTCCTGAACAAGTGGCTTAGAAAATGAATTATACTCGTAAACCGGCGCTGGTGTAGTTAAATTTTAATCTAAGATCAAAAACATTCCAAAAGGATATACTTTTACATAATTTCCAGTTTGCCGGCAGATAATACGTTTCTCTTCTGTTGGCCTTCATCGTACCGAGTTACTACGCAAAAAAAAAAACAAATATGTGGCAAAAAAAAAAGAAAAAATTATAAATCATTGTAAAATTAAAAGAAAACACAAATATATCACTTAGATCTAAGGTCATTAGGTTGCGAACTAGTGCCATTATTTTTCGCTCAGCGTAGTCTTATCAGCATCACAAGGCATTCATATTTTCAATTCCAAATTCAATTTCATGTGGTTAAAATTCCACCTTTGTAACAAATTATCCCCTTACTGCTTTCTTACAGAAGCCTCAAACTCGACAACAATTCGACCTTTCACGATTTTGATGAGCTGTCTGACTCAATACAGATAATTAACTCCCAGCATCCTCATACTGAAATCGTTTTCACGGGCGATTTCAATATACACAATTTTGAGTGGCTTCGACATTTTGGACAGACAACACTTGAAAGACGGTTTTTTGAGACCTTTGCTGCGAGAAACAACTTAACCCAGCCTGTAAACGAACCTACGCAAACACCTGACATTGATGGTTACGAGTATACCCCACTGCACTGAACTTGTTTTAAACTTCTCACCCTGATAAGTACAAAGTCGATGTGCACTCCCCTCTTGGTTCAGACCATTGCTTCATATCAAATAATTTTACGTATTCAGACACCATGTTAAAAAAAAAAATCCCAACAGAACCCTTTGAGAAAGCCATTGGAGTGAACTTTAAAACTTGCTAAGGAATGAGACGTAGAGAAATCGAAAAAAAAAAATATATTGAAACGGCAATACGATTTCCGTGGTAATTTGATAGCATGTCTCACCGATAAACGGAACCTAGACTTGTCAATTCAAAAGCATTTGACAGATTTTTAGATCAGGCTTTTATTTCGAAAATGCGCATATTACGTTTCAAGTCTGATATCCACAAAATCAATGCTGTTACCTCACAGGGGTCCACTTTTTCCCGACAATCTTCTGTTTCCCCCTTTTTTATCGTTTATTTTTTTACCACAGGTGATCCAATGAAATTTAATGTAGAATCTCGTATCTTCTACACATCTCACATTCGTTTCACTATAAATGCTCATCAGTTTATCGTCAAGTCCACTTTTTTTTGTCTAGAATATCGTGATTCTTTTCCGTGCCATATCTTCAAACATTCAAAACCAACAAACATCAGTACCCTTTTGTTTTTCGTCCCTAATTTTACTTCGCCTGTACCGCCTTTTTAAGGTTATTCAAAATTCTTTAAGCGCCAGCAGTTTATAAGAAAAAAACCCTAAGTGTGTTGTGTACTCATTGTATGTGACACAACATCCTTATGGTAGTTCTACAGTTCGGGTGATCTCCGAATAAAAGGGGAACCACTCTACTCGAAGCGATGGCGCGATAGTTAGCTCATTGGACTATCACGAAGACAGTCTGGGTTCGATTCCAGGCTGGGTCACCAACAATTTTTCAAATCGCCATCACCCTTTCGGCGGGCAATGGCAAACTCCCGAAAGTAAAATTGCCTACGAAAAAGATTCTAAGGAGTGCCGTTCGGACTCGGCGATAAACCGTAGGCCCCGCTCAGATGTGACAAAAATGACAACATGAGCAACACAAATGAGTGTCAAGAAGCTAGGCCATGGCCCATACCGGGCTGCCAGCGCCACAGTGTTTTTTGTTTTTTTTTTTACTCTACTCGAAGAATGGATGTCGTTGTAGCTAATGTGGGAAATGCGAACACGTTTAGTAGACCGGGTGCAGGCTCGATTATTGATATTACGTTCGGCATACGACTTGGCGCGTCAGCAATCACTTCATTACTACAGTGACCAAAATGCAATTATAATCCATCTCCATAGTCTTACACGATCTCGAAACACTCAATCCCAAACTAGCAAGACGAAATGGATCGTGAACACCTTAGATGAGGAGCTCTTAGAGTACGCAATCGCTGAAGCTAGAGTTGAAGGGAGAACAGCGAACGAGATCGTACGTCAAGTAACGCGACAACTGCACGCTGCCTGCCTGCGAAATATCAGTGGCTCGAACTGGGACATAAAACCGCTGGCGTCCAACGTATTTGTGGAACAAGGACGAGTTAGGAACTTCGATCAGCCTGTCTTTAGGCACGAAGAAAATACCAACGGCCTAGACGCGATACGGATAGACGTTTGATATTGGGGACAGCATATAAAAAAGCAAGCGTCGCACTCAAATCCACCATTGAGTTTAGCAAAAGACAGTGCTTTAAGATCCTTGTACGCGAGTGAGCGAAAATGTATGGGATAAAGCGTACAAAGTTATAACCGCGAAGCTCAAAACGCCTCAGCGACCGCACCAACTTGCTCGCTATTACTCAGCAGAATCATAGAAACTCTGTTCCCCTCTCAACATGACGGAGCACTATTAAGCGAGATCGGAGAACAACGCGAACACATTCCTGCGGTAACAATTGATGAACTCACCGCGGCAATCGAGAGGGTAGAAGATCGAAAAGCTCCTGGTTCGGACGGTATACCAAGTAGGGCTTTGAAAATAGCGATGAAGGCCCGCCTAGACGTTTTCGTTATTATGTTTAATGCATGCTTAAGCGAGGGAATATTTCCGGAACAATGGAAATACCAACGATTGGCTTTATTACCGAACGGAAATAAACCACCGGAGGAGCTCTCATCTTATAGGCCGTTCTGTATGCTCGACACTATGGGAAAAATATAAAAGCGATTTATATTCAACAGACTTATATATATGCAACGGCTTTAGAAAGGGCCGATCGAAAATTGACGCTATTAAAGTCGTAATAGACAAAGCCCAATCGGCCACAGAAGGTAGACGATGTAGAAGACAGTAAAATGTACTGCGCCGTGGTTAAACTTGACGTGGAAAAGGCTTTGAACTTGGCGAACTGGTGGCGAAAGATTAAATGTACCGAAGTACATATTAAGATTGATCAGGAGCTACTTTACCGATAGGTAGCTCTTTTACGACTCCGACGACGGGACGAAATTGTATAAAAATTACAGGGGCGTGCCTCAAAGATCAGTGTTAGGTCCCTTACTGTGGAACGTGACGTCATCATTCTACTCCTAGTCCCCAGGGAAGCCTATATTTTAGGTTTCGCGGATGATATTGCTGTTGTAGTCGTGGCGAAATTACTTGAAGAAATCGAGTTGTATAGTATTGCAAGTAAGCAATAGCACTGATAAACAACTGGCTACGCGATATGAGTTTAGAATTCGCGGAACATTAAACGGAATCCGTTCTCATTACGAGTAGAAGGGTGCTAGAGACGAAAACGAAAACGGAGAGCACACAATTGTTTTCAGCCCATTTATAAAATATATAAAATACCTGGGAGTGATGATTGATGCTCGGCCTAATTTCAAGCATCACCTAGCATACGCTTGCAAGAAATCATCGAAAGCGGCGGCCCGAAGCAAGGCAAACGATTAATGCTTGCGAGAGGTCTACCCTCCATACAGCTGTACGGGGCACAAATATGGTCTGACGTGCATTTCGAACGGTATCCCACGACTCGATGTTGGTACTATCCTCTATGGTACCAATCGAAATCCCAGCTTTAGAAACCAGGCGACTTTATGAAAAACGCGTGCAAATCGGGCCATCCATAAATCAAGCGAAGAAATTCGAAAGAAGCGGCAGTATGGGAGCGTGGCAGAAACAATGGAACGAGTCCTAAAAGGGAGATGGACGTACCGACTAATCCCAAGGATTGAAAGTTGGGTAAAACAAAAAACACGGGGAACTGAATTACTATCTTACACAGTTCCTAACGGGTCACAGTTGTTTCCGGGAATATATATTCAAGCGAAACCGTAGTTCGAGTCCGTCCTGTTCTCGCTGCGTTAACGTGGATCACGTTTTCTTCGAATGTGCTCGGTATGCATACGAAAGAGCTATGTTGTGTGAAGAATTAGGTGAACGGTCAACACCAGAAAACATAGTTCAATATATATTGAAATCTGAAGATCTTTGAGCTGCTGTGAATCATGCAGCAGTACGAATGATGTGCGATCTAAGGAATTTGGAGCAGCAGCGGAACTCGAATTCGCTAAGCACCCCGTGACAAAGCAAAAAGCTCAAATCCGTCCCTCGCGAAGTAATACTTAGCGGTAGTTCTGCGGGGGAATAAACGGAAAGATTCCCCAGGAGGTGGTTTTAGTCAGTAAGAATCTGACACTACCAATGGACGTCGGACCATTGGTGCCTATGCAAGGTTTCCACCTTCTCGGGCATATGTTTATTTAAGATATGACACAGCATACAGAAAAGTTCCCTCAGTTCAGAAAAACAGCAATATGTGGAAGTTAATGATAATTTATTTTATATATATTATGCTACTGATAAAGCAAATATAAAAGTGGAGACTTTTTCTGTTCCTTTCTAATGCTTTAAAACCATCGCCACTAGAAAATGATAAATATGGTGGGCCCTTTACTAGCAATGATTTATTCATTTGTCTCCTAGGCTGTTAGACACTAAAAATGCAAAAAAGTTCGGATCTTCTTCGCCGCTGCTGGCCAAGACAATTGTTCCTAGGTAAGAAACCTACAGTAAGGCTGTATTCAAATATTAGTAGTATGCTCTTAGTTCCGTTATGATTTAGCTAAGCTCAGCCTGCTGAAATTTAAAACGGATCTTAACAGATATGTGAGGTTCATTAATTTCTATTAGGACGTTAGGAGTAAGGCCAGTCAGACGTTAAATAAAAAGCAAAGCAATAAGTGTTAAAAAAAATAGTAGTGTCCAACTTTATTTCAGAAAAAAAAAATTCGGAGTTCACATTAAATCTAGGATCAACTAAGTAAAAAAATTTATTTATAATATATTTTATAATTTAAGTGGTAAAAAAACCAATTCTAAACTTTTATACAGTTGGCCAAGAAAACTACTAAAAGTGACAGAAAATTAATTTTGAAATTACGTGAAGATGTAAAAACGTATTCATACATATGTAGAGGGAGTAATTGGATGCACACCTTAAATCATTAAGTTTGAGCCCGAAAAACGCGGATGAAAGAGAAAAACAACTGAATTTAACAGACGCTGCATCAAAATAAACCTTTTTGCACTGTCAAATGTTATTCAGAGGGAGCTAGGGTCTATCTTTTGTACTGTCACAGTTAGAAAAAACACTTATGCTCGGACTCATCAACAAAAAGCACAAAGTGGCTGTGAAGTAATGACGCAACGTATTATGGACCGATGAGATAAATTGCCATTTTCGGTGAAACTGAAATACCAAATATCAGCCAAGATAAACAATAAAGACCAAAATAATGGTTTGGGGCTGTTTTTCTTACCAAAATGTAGACACGATACAGACATCATGGCAGAAGCAATGCTGCCTTATGCTAAAAATGGAATACGAGTTATCCTCCGAGCAAGATAATGCCTCAGAGTAAAGTATTCTATTAAAAATGCTAAGGACCGGTATGGGGCAAAGGGGGTAAGGAAATAATGTGGTCTACACGGTCACCCCACCGAAGACGTTTACTAGCCAATAATGTAAAATTTCGAAGCACAATAAAGAAACCACAACTGTCAAAAAAAACACGTAGAAAAACGACTCAGTTGGGCCAAGGAGAATTTGGATAGAGATTGGAACAACGTTATTTTTTCGGATGCAGCTTATTTTTGGGCATGGTTTCCTATCACTCATACCTGGTGTACACAATCCAGTAAATTAATCCAGCGGGCCGTGAAACACCCGGCAAAGTGCACGTTTGGGGATGCTTCTCAAAACTATGATTTGGCAATTTGTTCATGTTTACAAATAATTTAAACGCAGCCAACATGGTCAAAATTTATAAGAAGGCTTTATTACCATCTGTCCAAAGGTGGTTTAAAAGAAGGAATGAGAATTAGTTATTGCATGAAGATAATGACCCGTGTGCAGTGGGTGGAAACAAGAAAATGACGTCGATGTTTTAGATTGGCCATTACAGTCGCCGGATGCAAATCCCATTGAAAATGTTTTGGCATTCATGAAGCTAAAGCTCCACGGAAAGAAGATCTCGACGGTCAAACAATTATTAAAAAAAATACGAGTTTTATGGAGATCTTTGTCTCAAGATTGTGCTATAAGATTAGTAGAAAGCATGCCTCGAAGACTCCAAGCAATTATTTATAATGGAGGAGAGTGGACAACATATTAATTGAAAAGCATTCAAGTAAATAAACAAAATAAACCAGTACAATTGATTTTTTTTTATTATTTAAGTTCTTCTTTAATTTTTGTCTGTACGATGTTATCAAACAGACTGTATGTCTAAAAGTAGATTTTATAAGCAATATGTAATATATTTTAATTTAATGCTAATTTCAAGCAAATATTAATATTTATTTGAACGGATGTTGTTTTAATACATGTATATATTTGAAATTTAAAAAACCTCAACAAATCAAGATATAAACCTTAGCATGTTATATACTGGCGTCAAAAATTAGAAAAAAAAAAAACAAAGTATTGTTTTGCTTCAGAGCTATAAAAGCAAATATGAGCATTTCTTTGGAAAATGTCTATTTTCCCATGACTTAGTTGCTATGCGGACTATCTTCTTTTACTTACACTGAAATCTCAGTACTATTAGAAATAGAAAAGCTTATTCCTAACGACGCTACGCCGAAATGTGAGATATTTGACGATCCTAGGATGTGGTCCCTATACCACTTATGCTGATTTTTATCCGCTATAAGCAGCCACTTTCTTCACGGGATGTTGTTCTCAGCTGAACTACCCAAAAGCTCCCCGGTTAATAGTATTAGAGAGTGCTTACTGTTGCACTGATTTGTGTGAAACTAAATTGTCTGATTTCGCTCGCCATGTTCTACACTACGCTGCACTTTATTCCATTTTAACGTCTACTGCTGATTTTGCTGCAATTAGAACTTTGAATTACATAAATACTCAATATCCATGAACTGCAATTCTGTCTGCCCGGTTTAGATATATACGAGCAAGAGTTGCAAATATATTTTCATAAACTTCCTCAACAATCATCCATAACTGATTGTTTCCTCGTAGAAGGCTTTAATGGTTCCTAGATTTTCGGCGCAATGAAGTATCTCGAAATATTGCGGGATGTTTGCCTCTACAGTCTTTTTCTCAGTTTTTAGTAAATCAACATAAACCTAATTTTAGAGTTGCGTTGAATATTAAAAATTGTTCCAACATACGAGTATATTCTTAGCGTAGTATTGGATACAAATTGCATATTTCATATCCAAATAACAATTTTTTTTGTCAAGGTTTTGAAGCTCAGATACATATGTATGCACAGTAAAAAAAATTGGTTTGAAAAAAAGCTAAAGACAACCAATAAAACCTCTTTAAACACACATGGTATGGAAAACAGCAGACTTCTACAAAGGAAATGTCTCTGACTTCGGCAAAAATTTAAAATCCGAAAAATACCACAGACAACCAGGTCCCGAAATATGTAATCGTGCACATATATTGAAATTGAAATCGTGAATATGAAAACACAACCACCATTAAGGTGAAATTTGTCAGAATTCAAATCTTAAAGTATATTATTGAAATTTTTCGTAAAACCCAGTTTTGTTAGTTATATTCCGCTCAGCCTTTTTAATGTAAGCTATTGCATTTCACAAGGCCAGGCCAGATCCCTTCCTCCAGATGAAAGAAAATGTTCACAATTCTTAAAATTGTTTAGTTAAATGTTATCTACCGGAAGCAAGCAATAATACAACAAAGCTATTGCCATTCCATTTCATCATATCTGTACGAATATAAAATAAAAGTATATGTGTTCGGATGTCTTTCGAAATACAGGTCCTTGTGTTTGAGTTTGTGTTTGAGGTATCCGAGCTCAAATATTCGGATGCAAATCCTTTTTGATATTTGCTTCACTTTTCCCTATCCGTAGTTATGATTGAATTCATGTCGCTGCGGCACTTATTGAAATTACTTTTTATGAAAATTCCAGTGATTTGAATAGAAAGCAGCTACCGTAACGATCATTTGATATACGACTATGAGTACGGGTAAAGTACGAGCTACCCGAAGGGTTACCCGACGGGTAACTCGTATCCTTCTTAGACATGCAAAGCGTTTTTGCTGCCAGAATCGCTCGTTTGCAATCAGTTCGCTTCGCTCTGCAAATTTTGTAAAGTCAATCGGAGCGTGTTGCTTCCTTTACTGCCGCGCGCTCCATCTCAAGTGTATAAACCAAATTCAATTCAATCACCAATCGATTTACAAAATTTCAAAAAGTGCATCAGCGTTGTGCACTAAGCGTACACTATTGTACATATATGTGTGTAGTGTGCGGGTGGGTGGATTTAAATTCCTATTGTCAGGATCGTGCCTTTAAGGAAATGCAAATCAACAAAGGGGTATTCGCATTCTGCTCGGCGTTCTGCTTTGCCTTGGCACCACTTTCGTGCTACTTTCAAAGACGTGTTATTTTTTGTATGTGGATACTTTTGCTGTACTATTGTAGAACGATGACTTTGGGAAATCCTTTGGGTTTGTTTAGTAATCACATGAGTGCAGGAGCAGGTAGTGATTCTTTTTGAGAACTTCACAAAGGCAAGGTACAGTATTTGCTTCTCCATTGGCGTCTATGTGATTTTAGTTGGCAACATATATTCCAGGATGTATTCGTTTGCTATTTTCTTTACTCAGAAAGGCGGTGTCTCGTAAAATGGATAACCAACAACAATATTGTGATGGTGTGAGATAGTATTCCTCTGGGGAATTCGTATTCGATTCAAGGCTGCTCCTTGCAATACCGATTCATACAAACAGTGTTCCTTCGGTTCGTTTAGTATGGTTTATTACGTTTGTGCTATGAAAATATTATACAGACAGACATACGAGTACTATGAATACATGGCAATCATCTTCAGTTCGTTCTTGTTTCACTTGCATTTGGCCAAGTGGAAGTTTTAAGAAAATGGCTGCAGTTAGAAGATCCATACGTATTTTGCTACTCCCTATCGCATAAATGGCATTGAAGTGATTTAACGCATTCGATGGTAACTTAAAAGGATATGTGGAGAGTTTCTGACGAAAAAGAACTCATATTCATTTACCCCTTCTAGGAGAACATCAATATGATGATCAAAGGAGGAATCCCTGCACTCAAGCGAATTGAATCCAGTGATACAGTATATCACATTCTTAGGATAACTGACAGCCCTGTCTAAAAATTTTAAGTGAACATAAGAAACAGAAGACCTTATGTTTGTACGATTTAATTTAGAAAACCATTTAATATGCTGATGCAAACGAAAAGATTATCAATGCAAGTCGGTGTTTACTTTTGCTATATGGAAGTTAAGAAGTTTTGGAGTCTTTGAATATTTCAATATACTGTATTTTGTAGTGATTTTGACTTCACCAGCTACAAGATTTTAGGGAGACCTTTGTGGCAAATTTGTAACCATTCAGCTGAAAAAGTGACAATTTTCGGTGGCCGCCATATATACAGCCTAACTGTTGAGGAAGGGGATATCTAGAGCAGAACTCTCTACAAACGTCAACGAGCAGATAATCTAGTACAGTGGAAGGATTTATCACGGCAGCTTTTTTCCAGAGGCTCACTAAGAGCAGAAAATGCAATATATTGTACTGCAGGATCTTAATGGAGGGCTAAACTCTGAAAGGGTCTGTTAGGGTACAGAATATCCCTAGCTGGATGCTCGTTGTTGTAGAGGTGATGAACCAGAAAAAAAGACATCACTTTTGAAGTCATAAATTAGCAGGCCGAACGGATATATACAAAAATTATGGAAATATGATAGCGACATCTAATGTGGTAACTAATTTTTCTATAGCTAACGTAGGCGAACATTTACGGCCGCTTTGCAGCATTGGCTATAAAATGATACAATTTATGAAACTTTTAGTTAACAGTTAAGATTTAAATCATAGAAAAATTAAAGCTTCTGTAAACCACTCTTAACAAAATTGCATTACAATTTTAGGAGTCAACAATAGTAACAGTAGGAATAGTAACAAAAAAAAATACATAAGGTAGCGAGCAATAACACTTCATATTAATTAGTGCAATGTAAGTATCTGCTTTGTATATAATTACATTAGATAATAGATTGTTCTTTGCAAGGTTATAACCCCTTCTTTATGATTGAGCTTAAACGCAAAGTTTAGTTATTGGACGCCTCAAAACTCCATTCTGAGTTCTAGGATGCTTCCATTTGTATCTTTTATTCATTTCCTTGAGGTACTCATCCTTCCATCGCCGACAAAATTGAAGATACAAAACCTTAACCCTTTCCCATCGCTTAACATAATGTACGGATATTTCGCAGAGAGCATGTTCTAGAGGAATGAACAGACGACCACCGCGAAGAAAGTGACCTGGGGCAGTGGAGGAATGTAAAATGCATTTTCGGATATGGAAAAAATCGGTCGAGAGCTAAGATACCATTCGATTCTTCCTAAAATAAAGCTTTGAACTCTTAACTTCAGCCTCCGATAACAATGTATGGTGCGCCTGGTGGAATAAATTTCCAGTCCAGGTTATGGTCTTGGTATCTTTCAGATACATCCTTGGAGAAAGTATACAGGAATTGCTCAAAAACTATAGAAATCATTTTGCTGGCTCCTACTAAGTTTTTTTTTTAGTGTCTTAAGCACTCGCCGTCGAGTGATGAATCTGCTTAAAGCTCCTAAAAAGCATTGGGTAGTCAAGTCACTCGTTGCCTAAGTGGCTAAGCATATGAAAAAAACAGAAATCCGACAGTTTCTTCCTGAAACTTCGTCTTTTTATCTCAAATGGATCAGCGAAATCTCGACCGGTGGTTTTCCGTCAGAAAGAAGAAAATATTATAACTCGCTTGAGATTGTTCAAGGGATTTTTTTTTTTGGGAGAGACTTGTTTTTTGAAAGAGCTATTGTAGATACTCGTCTCGAAAATAAAACGTTTGAGTCAAACGAATAACTCTGAATTTAGCGTTGGTTATTTCTTCAGCAAGCATTAATTTGGACGAATAGGATAATTGGAGACTAAATCGGTCGAATCGAGATCACATGCAAGATTTTAGACCATAAAAAGAATCTCTCTACAATGGTTTCTATATTAGGAACTATCGCTGTAAAATTAGCTTTAATTTGCCTCTGATAAAGTAGAATATGATAATGAATTTGTAAAATAGGTTGAGGCCATGATTATTTAGCTTAGCAGAGCCAGGTGGGACCATGCCACCATAAACTATTCGCTTTGAGATCCACTGAAGATAGTAATCTCGTTGCCAAATCGGGTAGGTTTTACTCAACCAAGCCAAGACAATAGAACAATCTGTTCAAAGAAATAGTTCACCACTGTTCAACACAAAGATGTGTTTTGACTTTGTGAAACAGTTTTGATAACAGAACACCATCACAAAGTTCAAGTCTCGGCGGTGAGAGCTGTTTTATCGGAGCTTTGCGCATTAAATATGACAAGACCACTCGCTCGCACCATGCTGAATTCGCAAATAAAATGTTGCTGCATAAGCTAGTTTTGAAGTATCACAAAACGCATATATTTGTATTGAATCACTTGGATCTTGCTTAATCCACCGAGGAACCTGGATAAGCTGGATATCAGGAAGGGCAGCATGGAAAAATTTTCAATGATGTCACGTTAGCGGCACAAGGTATGTGTCCAAGTCCGTGCCATCACGCTGGATTTGCTGCATTATGATTTTTGCAGTAATGATAACTGGAGCTTACCATCCATCAGGATCGAATAGCCTCGTAATTACAGAACGAACTTCTAATTTCGTTAATAAATGATCATCAAAAATTTGGAAAAGAAGTGAAATCCCACTTAGCATACTATTGTACATATCCCAATAGTTTTGGAAATACTTTAATCTTCCAATCTTAGAAAGTCTTGGTCATAAAGATGCAAAAAACGAAAATCGTTAATTAGATCAAAGAAGGAGAACCCTGAGGAGCATAAGGCATTAGAAAGTTGACGCTGCGATAGTAACGCAGTTTTAATATATGGGCTCCAGAAAGAGCATCGTCGACGTAGAAATCGTTTTTGGGACTCTCTGACGCGAGCGGGAAGATATCTTTTACATCATCGGCTAGTTGCAGCAAGGTACGAATAGCCGAGTATGGGGCACAATTTACACCAAAAGTAACAGTTCATAGTCTTGCATACTGCCATCAATGGGAATGCGAAACAAAAGTCTTTGATATGCAGCGTGTTCAGGATGAACCAATATTTGGCGGTTCATCTTCTCCATTTCAGCGTTGAAGACATAATGATAAGAGTGCCATCTTAATATTAATGTGGATAAGTCGATTTGTAAAACTGAGCATTCTATAGCATGTCATTAAGACTCGTTCCGTTACTTGAAGGATTCGATGTACTGAAAACTAACCGAAGCTTTGTTGTGATGCTATCAGGTCTTATCACTGAGTAGTGTGATAGATAATAGGAAATCTAGTATGGTTTCGGATTATCCCCTCAGAAGAAGCTAACTACATGTGCCTCAGGGTTGCATATTCAACAAGAACCTGATTGTATTTCGAATGACTTTCGGGATTTTTCATTAAAGTTTTCTCAATTCGATGAAATTGTCAAAATTCAAAAATGAGAAGAAGATTTTTAAATGGAGGATGGACAATGTAGCGCCCGCTATCATCACTTGAAGTTGTTTTGGGAAAATCTGCCCACAGAATATATCTTCCTGAGATTGGCGCATGCTACTTAAAATCTCTTCAACTTCCCAAAACTTCGCGATTTGTTCGTCGATTGAAATCTCACTGAAATACGACAAGATTGGTGAGTAGGAACTGACACGTTCTTAAGAAAGTGAACCTAAAAGTACCCAGCCAGATATTGGAGCTGGGTGACTCTGATTAACATGTTCCGATGATTGGACAGGTGAAGATTGTTGAACAAGAGAAGAGTGTAGCAGTGTACGATGTTTCTGTTTGGATTGCAAGCAAGTATACATGCTTCGACAGTCTTTTTCACAATGAGTAGAAGCTAGACAGTTTCGACAAACATTTAGCAAATTTGCTTTTGAAATCCGACCGGGAGTTCTCATCTGCAAAAAAGTTTGAAACTGCCGAATCGAATGTGAACCTTTGCATAGTTTGCAACTAAAATTTTGAGTGCAAAGCTTTGTGTTTATTTGTACTGTGCCCTTTAGGTTGCTGACTTTTCGGTCTTGATACAAATTTTGTTAACAAAAGATCCACTTCCTCTTATGTTGGAATATCACTTTTGCTTTTAATGGATTGTTCCCATGAAGATAATGTTATTTCAGGTAACCTATTTGAATATAGGTACACTAGAATTGGATCCCACGAATCTATTGACACATTATGAACCTTAAGAATCGATAGGCAGTCATTGATCTCCCACTGGAGATCTTTAATGCCGTTACCAGACTCAACCGAAATTACAGGCAGATTAAAAAGACGTTTCAATTGATAGTTCACTAGAATTCGTGTATTTTCGTTTTGATATGAAAGCGCTTTCCAAGATAGTTCAAAATTATCTGCTGTTAGAGGCAATTTAGAAACTTTATTGTTAGCTTCACCCTTTGCTTACAAGCGCAGAATTTTTAAACCGAACACAATTTTGGGTGATTTATATCTCGTAACGAAGGCCAAATTGGATAATCACCGTAAAATATTTCAGTGTCACAAGGAGGAAGGAACCCTTATACACTACTCGAGATTTGCAGTAGCACTTTAGCTACACTTAAGCTTTTATTACAATCTTCCTTTTTACGAGTTAACTTATTTGCTGAATCAAATACTTCACTTAAACAATTAATAAGCGTTGTGGATCACATCCGATATTTAGTTTTGATTGCCTCTTGATCTTCACCCTGATTGTCACGGATTGTCACGCAAGCAAAGTGCTTAACACATTTTAATTTTAGACCAAAGATCCTCTATCTCACTTTTGGATGTTTCTAAATCAGTTAATGTTTTACCAACCATGTTTTATCAGAATTGGATCCCACGAATCTATTGACACATTATGAACCTTAAGAATCGATAGGCAGTCATTGATCTCCCACTGGAGATCTTTAATGCCGTTACCAGACTCAACCGAAATTACAGGCAGATTAAAAAGACGTTTCAATTGATAGTTCACTAGAATTCGTGTATTTTCGTTTTGATATGAAAGCGCTTTCCAAGATAGTTCAAAATTATCTGCTGTTAGAGGCAATTTAGAAACTTTATTGTTAGCTTCACCCTTTGCTTACAAGCGCAGAATTTTTAAACCGAACACAATTTTGGGTGATTTATATCTCGTAACGAAGGCCAAATTGGATAATCACCGTAAAATATTTCAGTGTCACAAGGAGGAAGGAACCCTTATACACTACTCGAGATTTGCAGTAGCACTTTAGCTACACTTAAGCTTTTATTACAATCTTCCTTTTTACGAGTTAACTTATTTGCTGAATCAAATACTTCACTTAAACAATTAATAAGCGTTGTGGATCACATCCGATATTTAGTTTTGATTGCCTCTTGATCTTCACCCTGATTGTCACGGATTGTCACGCAAGCAAAGTGCTTAACACATTTTAATTTTAGACCAAAGATCCTCTATCTCACTTTTGGATGTTTCTAAATCAGTTAATGTTTTACCAACCATGTTTTATCAAATCTTGAAGAGCTGAATGAAATTGCACAAGCTGATCAGCAGCAGCGATGAAATCTTTTAACACGGTCATTGTAATTAATGATGGAAAGAAAACCTATCTCCAATAGAGACGAAACGCGAAAATTTGAACAATTATTAGCTTAAAAAAACTTTACGCTATCAAATCACTCATTATACATGTCTTACCTCTGTGAGGTCGCAAACATGAAGGCCGATCGGAAATATTAAAAAGAATCATGTATGAGAGGTTTCCGAATAAGTCGGAAATATGATACTATGTATATTCCCTATAAATATGATATATCTTAATGTGGCAAATAGAGAAAATGCAACAATTTTCTACAGCTCTGTTTGCCTACGTTTTGATCCGAACAGGGTCCTCCTAGTATAATACCAAAAAAAAAGAAATGTTTGAAGAAAAAACCACTAAGATGAGTGTTTTGTTCTAACTGAGAGAGAAGGACATATTCACAACAAGTCAACACTGTCAATTATGCAATAACTTGTGACAACATATGTATGTTTATTAGAAGAAGAAACTTCTTTTGCGCTTTAGGTGCATTTAAGGTTAAATCTGTTTGGTTGAGTGATAACATGGGTTGCACTAAATTGCTATTAGTGGTCAACCTAGCACGGGTCTCATTTATGGCATTTATTTTCAATCAAATCAGATTTCTTGACTTACGAGTATATCAGGTACCACTAGCTTATCATTTACTTCACACTGAAATGATTTAATTCGTAAGTGCACACAAAGCCCAAGTGATAAAGATCAGACAACGACGACGAAGTTATGTGTGGAAGTCAATTAAAATAGAAGAAGTATCTAACGGATTAAATTATAGACGATTAATGGTAGTGAGGTTGATGTCAGCCACATAAAATGAGTCCTTGCACTCATCTATTATAGCTACACAAAGGTCATGAAGTTTCTTACAAGTTTTAATTGTGAAACATTTTAGTGAAATTTTTACGGTTCTAATTTATTTTTTTAAATTCTTGATTTAATGAATATTCAACTGCCTCCGATTTAATCATAAAGTAGATTTCTTCATTTTAGACACTAAAGCACCGCATATACCCATACCATAGGTATTTGTACATCTATAAAGCTCTCCCTTCTGCTTTATATCCTGAGAAATGAAACTCATCAACATTATTCCAAAGGAAAGGCAACAATTTTTGTAACGCAAACAAGCAGGAAATTGCATCCCGAAAAATCACAAAGCATAAAGAATAAATAATACGCAACCACCCTGAACCGTCATTCTCCCCATCCATAAGGAATATGAGTAGTGGAAAAGTCAAAAGATGAATACACATAGCGACCAAGGAATAGAAATGAAAGGTACTCGTAACCCAAAAGTTACCTGTTGTTTATTTTGCCAAGATTTCTGAGAATTCCTTCTTGCCTTTTTGATTTCTTTTTGTTGGATTTCCTTGCTCTGTTGATATTTATTTTGCGGCTTTAACTGTTGTTTCCTCTATCGTCATCATATCACATCCGCTCCAGAATGAGATCCAGTTCCTTGACTCTGTAAGCGTTTAACATGTCCTTTGTAGTCCTTTCTGGCTACGATGTTTTTTATTTTTTTTTATTTTAAGTATTGTTCCGCTTTTGCGGCAATGAACTTTTCACCAAACCAATACATCATCATCAACGTCGGCATCCTATCGAACAACGATATGGGGTAACAGAAAAGAGGGTACCCGCCCATCAGCTACATCCGGCGGCTATAATCGTACTCAACACAGCCGGCATTACATTTTTGAAGGAAGTATTCGTACTCGTACTCGTTAGGTTGATGGGACAGCTGCATGAGTAGTTGCAGCAGTGCTAGTGCATTAACTCATACATAAGACACGTTATCAAGTAAACTGGAGGAACGACAGAAGAGAAAAGCTACAATAAGAGACCTGAAAAAATATTTTGAAATTTATTTTAGCAACATTGCGCAGCATACACAAATAGTGCTGGAAGTACAATATGTTGGTACGAGTTGGAGATACGTACGTACCAGCTCCTGTCCCATGCACCAAGTGTGCTTTAAGAAAATCGATCATCGCCCTGATGATGATAAAGATATTCAACCCAGAATTGGGGCGGCCTTGCCACAACAGTAGTGTGTGAAAATAATTGCTGACAATGACATAAAGGAGATTTTGCCAGATGTGAGATGCAATCAATATGATAAGAGGATTTGTTTGCAACCAAGAAAATGCTCGGTGCATCAACATGAAGTGGATAGCTACCAAGGGATCGAGATGGTCACAGTCAAATTATTATCAGAAAATGTGTGTTCTCTATTCGACACAGCCGATTTTAATTCTTGTAAGTAGTTGATTGTAATATAAGAATAATGAAAATTAATCTCGTAATTGCACATATTTGGAAGAACATGTAGGGCGAAAACGACGCTGGGGTCAACTTGGTCTATCTGTTCTAATGCGTTATACTAAGAGATACGATGTACAGGATCAGATATGCAAAAAAGAAAATCAATTCGGGTACCATCTCTTCACCGATTTTTGTGACGCTTTTGAAATCGTTCATCGTCTTGAGGTTGAACATGAACCTTTTAATTTAAAATTTGGGAGAAATTAAGCATCCCCTGGACTGTTTTGTGATTTCTTCAATGTAGTGCTGGATCAGAGAAAAAGCAAAGTTGTTGTTAACAAACAAGGCACTACCTTCAACAAGACTGTCAAGCTATTGGATACGAACTCGATATCATCGGTGGCAGCAAGCCCTTATTGAGGCTTTTTTGGCTCTTTCTCCAGAACAAAACATAACTGTTAACAATAGTAACTTAGAAGTAAATGACATGCTAGCAGAGATTCGGCAAAGACTTACTCTATAAACCCCTTCTATTTCTTTTTGGCCACAAAATACCCTTACTCTTTCTACCATTACAAATCATTGATCCAGTCAATTCACCTATATGGAGCGGAGTCAACAGGAAACCAGAGCAGGCAATGAATATTGTCGAGAGAAAAATTCTTTCTCGAATATTTGGTATCCTATAAGAGAAGGGCGAATGGAGGAGTAGATGAATCCTTGAAAATATGACCTTTATCAAGATGAGAAACTTTCAACAATAACGTCAACTCCAGCTAAGCGACAATACATATCATGCACCAGACCATATCCAGGATCGTGTGAGTTAAGCACCCATATCGAGACAACAAGGAAGACTAAACCTATTTTCTTAAGATAAAGCTATCACGGATACAGGAATGCTCGGTTTGGATAACTGGAAACAAATTGCTTAGAATGAAACAGAGCCGTTGGTTGCTGTGTTTTAGCCAGAGACCGTTAAGCAAGTAAGTAAGTTTACTGCTCTGTGTCATAAATATAAAAAAAAATCAGAAAATTTATTAAGTATAAATTTTAAGAAAAATGCATTTTAAGTAAAAAAATGGAACCGCAAATTTTCATAATTTTGAGTTTAACGAGCCATAACTTTTTTTATGAATTGTATGTACTACTAAAGTATTTTTTTGAATATCTAAAACTGCATCTGTGCTAGTTTAGAAGTTATAGCGTTTAAAGTGGTTACACCTCCAAATTAGAGGTCACCCACTTTCATGGGCTGTAATTTGAAATGGAGTGAGAATAGACCTCCCCCTACCATACAATTTTTTTGTTAGGCGGAACTTCAGAAATATGCCCTTAAAGGATTATACTGCTAAATTGGGACACCCTGTATATGACAATGCCATAAGCAGCAGTTTTTGTTTTTAAAAAAACTGTGTACACAAAAAAACACAACATCTGTGATTTCTTGAAGGAGACATACGAAGTCTTTGAAAGCTACAACTTAAGCTTACGTAATAATACGTTCAAAGTAAATTACCTGTGAAACAACTCATTCAATTATTGCTTCACTTTGCAATGTTGAAAAATATTTGTATTGCAAATAAATGTTTTCGAAACCTAACAATTGGCAATGGAACCTGGATCAGAGAATAGCTATATAGAGCCCCTCAGAGGGCCTCAGTCAACAACCTTCTCCAGCCAGCTCGATCACTGGCTAGCTGCCTCCAGTTTCGCACGCTAAGTTGGCTGAACTTCTCTTCCACTTGCGTGCGCCACCTGAGTCTTGGCCTTCCTCTACTGCGCTGTCCCTCGGGAGCGGATTTGAAGACTTTTCGGACCGGAGCATTGGTGTCCATGCGCTCTACATGACCCAGCCATCTCAGTCTTTGGATCTTCACTCTTCTGGCTAGGTCCATGTCGTTGTACAGTCCATACAGTTCGTCGTTTTATCTCCTCCTCCACTCCTCGTCAATGCAGACGGGACAGAAGATCGCTCGAAGAATTTTTCTCTCGAAACAACCAAGAACACCCTCACCCATTTTTGATAATGTCCATGCATCTGCGCCATAGAGCAGGACCGAGAGAGGGCTTTGCTACTCAATTGCCTTCTTAGCCCAAAGAAACAGGGGTTGGCAAGAGTTATTCTTCGCTTGATCTCAGTGCTGGTGTCATTGTCTGTATTTATAGCAGAGCCTAGGTAGCCAAAGTCCTCACCTACCTCAAAGTTATATCTGTCGAGGGTGACGTTCTGTCCAAGACGTCGGTGTTGGTTATCCTTTTTGCTTGACAGAATATACTTGGTCTTGGCCTAATTAATCGCTAAACCTCTTTTTGCAGCTTCCGTCTCAATACTCGCGAAAGCGCCACTGACATCACGCTGCTTTCTCCCGATTATGTTAATATCGTCGGCGTATGTAAACCTAGTTGTTGTAAATTTTAGTGCGAACATATGCTCGAATCTGATTAACGTTTATCAGTTTGAGTTCATTTTAATATGAAGAATCTATCGACCTTAAAGTATAATGCGAATATGTAAAGGCACTCCAAACCATGTCTTGTTTTGTTAAACCTACATACTTAAAAAAAAAATAATTTTTAAGTTCAAATCTCACTGCTCTTCAGAGTCGGTAGACTACAGCTGGAATGACATAAAGGCTTTCTCGTTACACATAACATCTTTAAGGACTTGTGGTTGGCTGTGTATGATCCAGAGAAGACCACTTGTAGAGGACACAGTCGGAAAGGTTGACGCTATGGAGCCTAGCGACCGCATAAACACAAAAAATTGCGGAGCGATTGAATATACACTTTACTACAAGAATTAGGATGGCAGCTCTACTATCAACCAAGGAACACCAGGGAAAAGGGAAAAAACTTTCGCTATTCTGAGCAATTTCTCCAGTGACATATTTCAAAAACCAACTATTCTGTAATACGAGTATTTTGACAAGATCGCTATGGTCGGCTTTGGTTGATAGGTATAAGCTATAAGCTTACCATTATGCTGTTTTGGCTTCTTTTGTGCAGTTAACCAATCTTGTGCAAAACACTGCTCCGATCTCAGTTGCATAATGTGTAGTGATACAGGAAATGAGCTTCAAAAACAATAATTGTTACAGTTCCTTGTGTTGCTTTTGCTTTTATAAAATGAAATGACATGAGAAAACTTCCCATCCACTCCTTAAATTGTAAGCACTTATAATCGAAAATTTTGGATAAACATCCATCGATTGTGAGGCACGTGAACGACTAGTATTTATTTTAAGTTGTTACTGATTTGCGGAATTCGTCTTTAGTGCAATTTGTTAGGTCATCCTCATGTGGGGAATTTCAGTGCGCATAAATCGGTGACAAGTATTACGAGGAATTGTATATGCTCGTAAACAGCTGCTAGTTATAGATATAACTGATAAAATCAACAATAAGCATCTCCATCGTAGAATCTTTTTTCCTTTTTTTATTCGGGAAAAATCTTTACTGCTGAAAGAGCCATTGGCCTGAATCTGATTGAATAATATTTATCGAATATAGGAATGCCGAATGTGGGTCAATATGTAACATACTCTGAGTCGCAATCACTGTATCTGGTAATTTGTCAGGATTAAGCGAATTTTGATATTCAATTATAAATATTTTAAAGGTCTGAATGATTAAGGAGACTTTAACTTCGAATACTTTCTGAGTTCCGTAAAGGCATGCAGTCTACAAATTCCTTTATGAGTAAAGCTGAAATTTGCATAAAATAACCTAGCTGTCTGAAAAGCATTCTTAGCAGGTGCTAATCGGGCAAAGGATTTGGTGCATAAATTGTTCACTGCGTGACTAAACGGTTTTTATCAACAAGCATAACATCGCCGCAGTCTTGATACAATAAAATGTTGTTCGGATAACCAATTCTTAAGTTAACTTAGTAAACTTACTTCATTTTTAGTTGTTCAACAATCTTTTGACTAAGAAAATGGCTCTCACTTTGGATTTGGTTATTTACTAAATCGAAGTCAATGTTTAAGGCATTCAGCTTAAAAATTAAGTTGTGCTACGGAAAAGAAGGAGAAACACGATGTAATTTATTATCCTTTCGAGACTGTATTTTTTATAATGCACCCGTTTTTGAGATCTACAAAAAAGTTGGGACAATTAAAAAAGCCAATTATACCTAATCAAGCCGTGTAATCTACAAAATCTAGCAGAATGATAGTGACCAGTTCGAGAGACTTGGTTGTTGTGAATGGTGAAGGTCATTTATCTAAGTACTAAATATAATTATACGTGCCAGTGTATTAACAAGACATTTGTTCGGGGGTTACGTGGTCTGGGTCCGACGTCGGAATCAGCAAATGTATTAGCAGGATTGAAAACATTAAGATACACCATACACCATACACCATACACCTCTAGTATTGTTAGAGACCGGCTGGGGTTCAAGTTCCAAACTTTACTGTAACTAAGTAAAGTAGCAAAAAAGTAACCGTCAATTAATTTTACCAATTACAAAAGCCCAAACCTAATTTATTTGGAATATTCTTGCACTGTGATCTGATGCTGAAATGAATAATTGAGGTCAAACAACCCTCATTGCACACAATTCTTGGCAAGACAAGACCAGCAGAGAGAAGGGACGGAGAAATTGAGTTATATAAATAAATAAAAATATAACTGAAAATCAAAACTACTCTAATTGATACTAAGAACGGTACACACTTTGTAAAGATACATATACTTATACAAGTATTTACCCCATTTATTGGACAGCAAATTTTCACAGCTATAGGCAATTAATTTAAACAAAATGCGAGCTACAATAATGAGAATGAGCTTTCAGCATGTCGCTCATTAACTAATTTTTGCTCGACACACTTTTAAACCTCCCCAGCAAAAAATATAAATAAAAACAAAAACTTGGTATCAGCCACAAAACTTGCAAACGCAACTGTAGACATACTCGTACTTAAGCTTCATCATATCCTGCCCCAGTTTGGGAGAAATGAGGCGAAATAGCCTCTTTTTGCCGGAAATTATTGTTTGTTTCAAAATCTGTGGAAAATTTGTCCTTTTTGTGGGTGGCCTTGCTTCCATCCTGCCTCTCCTACTGCTCCTAAGTTTATAATTGCTCCTGCTCCTATTTTTGGTAGTTTTTGTTCTGCCAACCTACGCTGTCCTCATGCCTTTGTGTGTACTTTTCATATGAGGTCCTCGTTGTCATTGTGAAACAAATAAATATAGTTAGTGTATGTCTCAATGTTCCAGTTGACAGTCCTCAATGTATAGGTTCCCCAGGATATTATTATTAATTTTTTTCTCCTCTGTAGACTCCAAGGATACGATAATGTGCGGTGAAAGCCTTTGAGTGCTTTGTTTATCATTGCCACTGGTTCCTTTTTTTGTTTACTAGAATATTTATTTAATTCACTCCGAAGGGGTAAGTAGTACGGGACTCACCGACTCATCATCCTCTCCTCTGCACTTGGAAAGAAACAATATTAAAGAAAAACAAAAGCAAAAACACGTCATCACAAAGGGTAAATGTTTGTGTTTTTCTGCACAGTAGAGTACACAGAAGCTCAGTAATAAACGGAGTTCAGTATTGAAACTGCTTGTAGCGCACTTTTTTTTTGTCTTTTTAAACTCCTACTTTTAACGTGTCAATTTAGGTTACACCACTCACTTATACAAATGCATAGACCTGTGCATTCATTTAGTCAGCAATGGATGTGTAAAACTTGGAACAGCAGCAACAAATCAAACAAACTGTAAACGATTGAATTTCCTTTAACAATGGATAGCGCAAGGATATGCCTTCGAGGATTATCTCCAGCATTTTTTCAACCAACATATTTCCCGCAGAAAAGGAGTTAAAAATATTTGCATACAAAATGGAGATGAATTCGAACTTTCACAGTGGAACATGTTCACCGTAGAAGAGCAATACATTTCCCATGTCAAAGTATATAATTAAAAAAAGGTTTTGTTTATATGAATAAAAGTTAAGTTAACTTTACAAGATTAAATGTTTAGATGAGATTAAATTTGTCTAGCTTTATGAACATAGCCGAAGAAGAGATTACACATAGACTGCGGGAGGGATTTTGAAACTGAGCCAGCGCTCTGTTTGGTTCGCATGGATTCTTAGGTTACCAGAGCCTTAATTTGAGTCACTATTTGAGTGAGAACGGAATGCCACTATAGAGATATAAAACTATGTCTACTATTATACGCTTACTATTAAATAAAAAAATAAAAAATTTGATAAAGGATAATCTATAGAGTATCTTATCGAGCATCAGCAAAATCTTGGTTTCACTTACTAGGCGATGCTGACTACCCATGGAATGGTTCTGCAAGCTACCTAGCAGCACCAAAAATATGAGCGGATGTTCTGCATTTACCTGGCTGTAGCCTAGGTATCTTCTCGTAGTCAAGGGAAAGGTTTTAACGAAGAAAAGTTACGATCCAAAGAAAAAACAAAATTTAGTATCGAGTTCCCTTTTATTAGCAGGTTAAGCACAAACAAAGATATTCTCCTGCGCTCAGTTCAAAAATTTACTTAAAATGCTCTTAGCAAACTTGTGCTCATTTGTTATAAAAAAATAAAACATTTTCAACAAACCACTTTTGCTATGTAGCGGTTATCATGACAACCATAACAGGTTAAGCAAATATAAAAATATTTTGGGAAAGGCGAGACAGTTTTGATAAAGATCTGAGTTCTAAAGAAAGCATAAATAAGCATGAAAGTACTGCAGAAAACGTTCAATTGGATTAGGAAACAGCGATCACAAAAGTAAGAATACCGCCTTTAGGCAGTAACAAAGTATAAAGCTCTACCAATTAAGGTGGTTGTGCCTATGACCCACCAGCTGAGCTATTGAAAACAGTGAAACGTATCGAAGACTATACATAAACTTATTGGCATTATTGTTTTCGGTAGAATGAATTAACGTTTGAGGAGTGCAAATAAGATACCGAAGGTGCTTATTTGATTGCTCTTATCATGATATCAATCATTCTCAAAGATAGGGCCTTTATGTGGGATTTCTATATACCTATGCCAATGCTCAAATAGATTTTCCCTTAGTTTCACGTTTGATTAGCTACATTTCCCAACTCCAAAATTTGCTCAAAATTTAGAAAGCCGTAAAAGTTCGATAAGAGCAATAAGCTGAATAGGGTTTGAATTTTACTTTGCTTTGAAAAAAAGGGAGGCATCTAAAACAGCTGCTACAAAGGGAAGTTCAATAACACAGGAATTATACATGCTCATATCTAGAATGAAGTCTACATCAAAAAAGATTCCTATGACTTTTTGTAGTAGATTGTTACTGATTTTATCCGGATTGATTAAGGCATACATACCCTTACATCAAAACTTGTGGACACGTGAATTTGTACTTTAAGACTTTGAATCTGTCAATTTTCAAACAGAACCCAATTGAGAGTTCATAATGTATAAATAAAAAGTTATAAAGATACATCAATCACTTACAATAAAGTTAAACTTTGAATGGCGGAACACTTCGGCTCTTACTAACAATCAAATGAAGTACTCGTATGCAGCCGTGGTGTAACAACCAAACTTTCGAAAATATCTGTACCTACTTACTTACTTAAGGTGGCGCTACGGGGTAGAACTTGGCCTCAGTCAAAAAGCGTCTCGAGCCAGCTCGACCCTTTGTTGCTGAGTTGGCTGAGGTTCCCTTCCACTTGCGCGCACCACCCGAGTCTCGGTCACTGTCCCTCGAGGACGGATTCGAAGAATTTTCAGACCGGAACGTTGGTATCATCCACTCTACATGTCCCAGCCATCTCAATCAATTGACTTATTAGCCCAGAAAAACACTGATTGGCAAAAGTTATTCTTCGTTTGATCTCAGTGCTGGTTTCATTATCTGAGTTTATAGTGGAGCTTAGTTAGACAAAGTCCTTATCTAATTCAAAGTTATATCGGTCAAAGGTGACGATCTGTTCGAGACGTTGGTGTTGAGTGCCCTTTTTGTTAATATAAGCGGCTTTTTTAGTAGTAGTATGGCATTAAAGAACAAAGTAAAAAATACATAATGTCCATGGTTTCCGTTGATATTCAAAGTGCAATAAGCATTCGCAGATCACTATATGCTAAGTGGAAACTAAGACCTACTACTAATAACTAGGAAGTTCTCTGTAGAGCTAAAAATTCCTCTTTCTTTGTTTCAAGAAGGCCGAAAAAGGGTATTTTTTCTCTAAACTTAATGTTGATTTAACACCTCAGAAGCTTTGGACAAATCTACACTCTATTGGAATTGGAAAAAATAATACAAACGCAAAAATTCAGGAGCTATGTAATGCTTTTACACCAAATCACTTCAACATTTCCACGTTTATTCCTCAGGATCACTTTCTATTTGGTCATATCCATCCTATTTGGGGTTTGATGTAACTACCGAATTGGAAGTAATTTTACTTATTCAAGCACCAAATTCGAATGCGATTGGTGAAGGTGGACTACATTTACGTTTTGGGAAAATAATACTTCTCTATATATATTAAAAGCCCTTTTACACATATATGTATTTTCTGTATTATGTCCTCAGATTTTCCCTATGTTTGGAAAAAAGCGAGAGTAAAACCTGTCCCCTGTCGACCTCCTATTTCCGCCCCCTAAGTATTTTATCGTGCCTCTCTAAGGTATTTGAGAAAATTCTTGCAAAAACCGATTATTGGCCACCTTAATCATTTCGATTTAATGTCAAAAGAGCAGTCCGGTTATCGGGCCCATCATAGCTGTTCTACTGCTGTAGTGAAGGTGCTTGATGATATACGAATCCAATATGATTACTCTTGTCTGCTTACTCGATTTTTCAAAGGCGTTTGATTCGGCAAACCATGAGATTTATGCAATAAATTGAAAAATTAATTTGGTTTAAAGGACAATTCTGTTCGTTTGATTTAGAGTTATCTTCCAAATCGTTTTCAACGGGTTGTTGTGGATGGAAAGTCTTCTTAGCTAAGAAGTATACTGTCAGGGGGCCCCCAAGGTTATATTCTTGGTCTACTCCTATTTAGTCTACTTATAAATGACCTGCCACGCGTTTGCCGCAATACCTCTATCCATTTATATGCTGAAGTTGCATAAATATATTTGTCCCGTCCATTTGGACTGGTGGAAGACTTTGTAACTAGATTTAACTCAGACTTGTCTTCCATTATATTGGTCAGCTTAGAAAAGTCAACTTATACTGATTTCAAAAAGCAGATTCAATACTGATGATCTTCCACCCATTTATTTGAATTCCACTAGGCTGGTTTTCTGCGACACCATTATTAATCTTGGATATTGGGTTAATCGGTTCCTTTCCGCCACTGAATATGTTAACTTCACTGTCGCACATACATAAAGGGTCATTAATTTTTCGATTTCGAAAGTAGTGTGAAAAACAATATCATGCAAATGGCCGTCTCGGGAAGATTCGCAGCATGCAATTCTTTTGAGATAATTTTTCACCACTTTTTCGCAAAATTCGGGCAGTATCTCGCCCATAACTTGAGTAATGTTGGTTTTTTAATGCGTCTAGAGTTCGGGGCTTATTCGCGTAAAAACGGTGTAAAATCGCATGATATCGGTGGCCAATTGATGTTGCCAAAACGTGAAATTACGCGACCAGAAAAATTCTCACGCCATTAAGCCATAATTGGTCGTGTTGTGTGGCTTGTTGCCCCGTCTTGTTAGAACCACATATCGTCCAAGTCATGATCTTCAATCACCGGCCAAAAAAAATCGGTTATTATAAGTAACCGTCCGCCCATTGGCATCTTCGAAGAAATACACCTTTCGCCTATATCACACCAAACAGTCATTTTGTCTGGATGCAACACCACCTCTTCGATCACTTGTGGGTTTTCTGAGCCCCATATGTGGCAATATTGTTTGTTTACATACCCACCGAGTGAGAAATGTGCCTCATCACTGAAGAAAATGTTGTTCGAAAAATCGGTGTTTATTGTCTGTTTTTCCAACACCCAAGAAGTGTGAATGGTCAGCAGGCTTCAATTGTTGCGTAAGTTGAAATTTATAAGCATGGAGATGCAAATCCAAATGCAAAATACGCCACAGTGAGGTGTACGACACGTTCGATTGCTGCGAATGCCGGGAAATCGATAAATTCGGATCATCAGCAACACTTGCATTACGTGATGCACAGTGAAGAAGTTTTAATAATGCAAAATAAATAAAAAAATTTTTATATTTGTAAGAAAATACCTAATTAAAAAAATTATTCAACATTGAAAAGTCAAAATTCAATTTAACTTAATTCCGTGAGGAAAATACACACTTCAAGTTTTTTTGCAATAGGATATAAAATTACCATACTGTATTCTCAAATCCCTCTCCCCCTTTCCCCTTTTTCTTCCCTTTTCTATTCTAATCTGCTTTTTTTTATTTCCCCTAAAATTATTTGTAATCATAATTTGTAAAACTGTTATTTATTACTGTCATTACAATTTTCTATTTTTTAATTGTTTTTGTATGAATATAAATCAATTGCTTGAACTCTAAGAACTACAAGAGATATTTATCCTAAGGGACATCCATGTAATAAGATATTGTAATTAATTAATACAACACTATTTTCCTAGAAAAATGTTACAAGATTTTATTGGCAGGAAATGTATAGATAATTGTAGACCATTTATTATGCACATTTCCCCTCACTTCTCACCCTTTTTACCTACAATTTAAAAAAATACTAAATTCTGTGAATCGAGAATATAGAATTCACTTTTCATTTAGGAAAGAGGGAACCAGCAAGAGTATTTACTTTAGTACATTGGTATCACTATTTTATATGTATTGTAGCGATTAATTGCGTTTTATCAAAACTAAATTTTCTATTTAATTTTCTATCTTCGAAAATCTCTCCACAACAAACTTAAAATGCAACGACAACGTCACATCCTTTATGAGCCGCTGTAAAACCTGGTGTGCGATATTTCGCTCAAAATTCGCGCTCAGTTGATAAGCAGTACCCATGCTTCCTTTCCGCCTTTCTACCAATTAGGCAGAATGCCATTTTGGTGATAGCTCTCTTCCAGGTACGTGGTGCGCGGAGTATTCCCAGTATATCTTTAATGGTGGAAAATAAAATCCCCAAGTTTCATTGCAATAGTGTTCATTAATATCGATAAGAAAACAAAAAGATAAGTTCATCAAAATAAACCCAAATTAAAAATAAATCTACTTTGCTTGAAGGTAAGAACAAACATATTTAATACAACCGAGAGTGTATAAAAACTTCGTCTTTTCTTTTTTCCAGACACGTGTTGCTAGTAATCGTGAGTTATCTCTAAAATAAGGCGTAAATCCTAATTAAATGAGTCATATTTCGATCGCTCAGGATTATAACTAACAATAAATGATATTATTTTAAATGCTAACCACGAGAGATATCACGATTGCAACACGTGTCATACATCGCACCTGTATGACCAAATTCATATTGGACGAATTCTACGCTACTATCATCCCTATTAAAATCACCTCTGCGCCCTCACCTCAATCAAAAATCACATTCAGCACCAGAATTCGCTACGTTCCAATTTCAACAACGAAAAGTTACATAGCTACCGACGAGAAAACTAAATTGAACTAAAAATTAAATATGTCTAAAATTTGATGTGATAAACTTTAACTTAACTAAAAACTCTTAACTTAACTAAAGCATAAAATTTCGTAGTAAAATGTGTATTTAGCTCAAAATGAGATCTTTATTCTTAATCTAATTTTCCTTTTGATTGAATGTGTTATAAAAATTTGCCAAATAATTTGTAACTGAAACTACTTAAAAACTAAAACCTAAACACCTAGATTTAATGAAATCAAGCGATCCAGTGTGCACACCTGATCTGCAGCAGTAATCAAAGTAAGTACAAAACATATTCGTATAATTTAATTAATAATATCAAAACGTCGCGATCAAGTTTGGCATCTTTTGTTTAACAAACATACTAATTTACTTATACATATACTCGCAGAATTTTTGCATAGTAACCTTAAAATTTATTGTCCTTTACTCAAACATACCTTCTGTAATGAATTAAAAATGTAATAAACTAGAATTATTTGAATTGATACCATGATTAATTAGTGACTTTCGAAATATGGCGGGTGTGTATTTAAAGATGTGAAAATGTGATCGGTTTTCCTCGAAGTAAGGGGGTTGCTTACAATAGGCAGGCATAGCAATCGGGGTGCACTTTGTGCATAGTAGGGTGGGCCAGTCCTGCAAGAAAGCATTGTGTCATAACAATGACTTTCTCAGCTAATTTACAGCATAGCTTAGTAGGTGTATGTATGAATATTCAGGATTTCCCGTATGTGTAATTTATTATATCATTCGGCACGATAATTATTTTGTAGGTAAATGAACGACAGCAAGATGCCCCCCATCCGACGAGCTCAGCCGAGCATCGCAAGCGTGCCACCCCGCTGTCACAAGGGATACTTCACCTTTCCCCATATGCTAGCAGACCACCGTTACCATAGTATTAACTGTATTGTTACAGTCTCAACTGGTTTGGATATTTCCACAGGACTTAAAAATAAAGTAAAATTACAGTGCGAATATAAAACGTCAATGAAAATGTAGTAGTTTCTTTGAAAGAGAAACTTTTATGTAAGAGTTGACTATGAAAACATTGTTGGTACACTTTAGTCTTAAGTGTGGGCTATTTAAGTTGACACCTTTTTTAAGTCGTGGCTAATTATTCGTTGTTGGAAAGGCTCTTCGGAAATAGCCAGAGGCTGTAGATGGCATTTATACGAAAGACTCTTCAATATGTCATTGCCACCCGACGATACCGAGCATTAAAGACATGCGTTCGCAGTGTCAGGGAGTTATAAAAAAGTAAGCTGATGACACTTTATACTACCAAACAGAAACACGACCAACCGATTTGAAATGAAAAGTGTGAAAAGTAGAAAAGCAAACAATGAGACACATTTTCCTTCTTATAAAGAATGACCTTCGGAGCCTCGCAGCTCAGGGTGCTGCCATAAATGAACTGAGAAATAACGAAACCAAATAGTATGCACCTGAACATTTTTCCTATCAGGGTGGATAAGAGATTGTCTGAAGACTCGAATTTCAGCAATATCTCTTCAACAAAAGAGGTGGCCTCATATTACAATAACTTCTATTGCATATGTATTTAGGTTGCTGCTGAACGTGGATTAAAAAATCGTATCAGAGTACTGTGTTGAACATTTGAAGAATTGATTAATATCAGTGTGGCTTCTGGACTGGTAAATCAATGAAAAGTCTAGCAAAAGCCAATAAATATCAATTCCAGACTCGTCAACTCTTTATCGACTTCAAATCCTCATATGATATGATTCGAGATCGAGGACATAATATGCACCATTATCTGCCAGAATATCCAATTTTCTTTTAAATTTTAACTTTAATGTTACTTTATTGTTGATTCCTACAAAGTTCAGCAATATTCGTTGATATCAGTGCTCTTTCAAAGTGAGCAATAACTGAATCCTTCACGAATTGAACAAGGTGGTACAAATTGGTTCGAAGTAATTGTAGATAAGTTTGAAAATATGCAAGCAGTTTCGCACGCTCTTCCTCTTCCACTTGCGTGCGCCACCTGAGTCTTGGCCTTCCTCTACTGCGCTGTTCCTCGGGAGCGGCTTCGAAGACTTTTTGGACCGGAGCATTGGTATCCATACGCTCTACATGACCCAGCCATCTCAGTCTTTGGATCTTCACTCTTCTGGCTAGGTCCATGTCGCTGTACAGTCCGTACAGTTCGTCGTTGTATCTCCTCCCCCACTAACCGTCAATGCAGACGGGAACGAAGATCGTCCGAAGAATTTTTTTCTCGAAGCAACCAGGAACACTCTCATCCATTTTTGATAATGTCCATGCCTCTGCGCCATACAGCAGAACCAGGATTATTAAGGTCTAATAAGGGTGACTTTTGTTGTCCGAGAGAGGGTGCCTTCCTGGCCCAAAGAAACAGCGGTTGGCACGAGTTATTCTTCGCTTGATCTCAGCGCTGGTGTCGTTGTCTGTATGTATAGCAGAGCCTAGGTAGGCAAAGTCCTTAACTACCTCAAAGTTATATTTGTCGAGGCTGACGTGCTGCCCAAGACGTCGGTGTTGGTTTTCCTCTTTGCTTGACAGCATATACTTGGTCTTGCCCTCATTGACCGCTAAATCCGATTTTGCCACTTCCGTCTCAATACTCGCGAAAGCGCCATTGACATCACGCTACTTCCTCCCGACGAACGTCAGACATCTCCATGAAATAAACTGGAATCAGTACGCACAGGAACACGAACGATAAAATGAACCTTCAAAGAAAATGCAATGGTCGAAGAACTATGAATACATCAGTATCTGTAATCAATATACTATCGATCACTCTTTACTAGCTTCTAAAGGCAAAATACTAAAGCAAGGATCTTGGTTGCTGGGAAAAATGGTTTTCTTTGCTATAAGTACGAGTATTTAGTTTGAGATTTTTAGACTATGATTCAGCGAATGTATGAAATATATGGCGATGGCTACAGAAATTCGCATACATTCTTGATTGTATCAAGTTCATCGGCCAAAACCAATGGAGCTTTTTACTTGAGACTCTGATCAAACCGGAAGTATAAATTTATTCCCATCAAAAGTGTCTAGGTACGTATCTGAAAGTTTTGTTTTATGTTTCCATAGAAGAATTAGACTTTCAACAGAAGAACATATTAGTTCGAAAATCTTTTCACTTCTTGGTAAATACCGATTGACTCAACAATGTAAGGCGGGTGGGGAAGTATTACTATCGTTTGAAATAATTTAGATGGTGTTAAACAAATTGACAAGCTAACACGAACATACCCTTATTTAATCACATTGTTCAATTTTTAAACATGTTGCCGTTAATTTTTTGACCTCGGTCTTTATGAATTGATCCACTGTGGACAAAGCCCAGTACCCACGAGTGTAGTTGACGCATGAAAATCGTATCTAACTACCTTGTCCCCCCCCCCCCCCCCCCCCCCCCCCCCCCGTAAAACTGATAACGGTTGTGGTCGGGAGAACTCAATACAATTACTCGACTTTTTCAATACTTTTTCGGCACAATCGCATCTATTCTGTGGCTAAAGGCGCCGAGAGGATGCATTTACAAATGTAATTTGGATTGTTGGCGATTGATTACATACATCGTAACGGGCGTAAATTCAATCAATGGATGCATTCAGCAAATCAAAGGAATGCCGTCTGTCGGTTGTCGATAGGTGTACGAGTATACGTCGTACGCCTCGTTAAAGCATTTCAATGAAATAGATCCGCTTGATGTCGTTGGCGGAGGGATGTGGGAGTTGTAGATTACGGATTGCTCGCTACGGGATCATGGTGTGGAAAACCAAATACGGGCCACATCAATGCACAAGTAATGCTTGTTCACCACAAATATTTGCATAATCCTCCCAGGAATTGTCGGAAAAGCAACAGAAACACAAGCAAAGCACTGACAAAAAGTGAAAACAAAAATATTGAAAAGATTTATGCCGTTAAGGGAAGGGGATGGGTCGACGCTAGGTAGATAGAATGGAGGTTTTCTATACTATTTTCTTCTATACAATAATACATTTTACCAAAATATGTGTGAGTTCGTGAGTACACTCAAAGTATGAGGCTTGAAAAATATAGAGATACGGATAGCGGGCGTATTCGAGTATTCACAGTTTTGACTTCAAAACATCAAGGTAGAAATGCTTGAATGTGGCTTAATTGTATTTAATGTGCGGCTGGTAGGTGTCTCTCCTCTGGTCGGTGGAGTGCTATTTTAGCACTGTGGTATTTATGACCCTGGTTTTAAAGGTGACCAGACGTTTGCAGATTTTGTCTTTTTAGATTGAAGGTACATGAAATATGCTATTGGTGGAATTATTTAAATTGCTGTAAGGAGCAAGGGGGGGTCTCTTGGATGATTTGTAAAGGAAGACAAAGTCGAGACGAAATGAAATAAATCTGCCCAATGTTCCATTCACAGTTATCCTAATATGACGTGTAGATGTGTATACACAAAAACCACTTAACTTTGGCTCCAGTAGAGAAATTTTCTGAGAGACAACATTTAAGGATTCAGTTAACTTTAATGTCTTAAATTGTCAATCAACAGGTAGATAGCAGCTTGCATAGAGGGCTCTTTCTTGCATCAAATAATTAATTTTCTTAAGTTTTTTGTATAATTAACGGGCACTCAAGGGATTTTGCGCACCTTTAAAATGTTTGTAAACAACATGGTGATTAAAAGATGGGGAGGGAAGAAAGAGATATACCTATATGCGTTGGTTTTAAACGTTGGTAGGTTATATTGACCAGAAAATAAGGATCTCGGACGAATCACGAAGTTTAAGAATACGGCCGAAAGTGGACTTAAAGATAAACTGATGGGCATTCATAGCGAGACGGGTGTTAGGTAGAAGAGGCGAATTGCCACTTATGTTAATGTTAAAAATAGCGATAGCAAAAGGTTAGGCAGGAGTTATTTCGTCGATGTTCGGTGTTGCCAATTGAGTTAGTGATATAAGCATCACCTTGGAGTTTTATCGCATGGTTTTGAATCCTATCTAACAGGAGCAAAGTGGTTGAAGGAGCATCTGACCAGATGTGGGCATTGTGCTCTAATTTTGGGCAGAATAATGCCATATATATTGATGCTAGACTAGATGGGGTGAAATATTTCCTATACTGCTTGAGGAAAGCTAGATAATTCGCAGCGTTTCTGACGACCATTTCCAACCTTGTCACACCAAAAATGACAATTTTTTCGGTTTTGACGAAACAAATGCTAATCGTGGATAATAGCTGGGTGTTTAAATTTCGTTTCTACGACAGCATAGCAAAGCATACAAGCGACAACTTGAATTGAACGTTTAAGAATAATGTCGTCGATACTAAATTTATGCATTTTCAGTATAGAATAGAATCTAAGCTGAAATCAAATAAAACAGATCGACCTGTTGGACCTGACAGCTTATCGACCAATGTAATTAAAGCTGCTGGAAATGACTTTGCAGGGAACATACACTAACTCATTTCAGAGATCTAATCTCTGGCAGATCCTGGAAAAAATAAAGAAGTTATATAAAGACGAGCTTCACATTGTAGAACCATTATTGGAAGAACACAGTAGACTGTCACTGTTGCGTTTGCTTGTTCTGAAGCAGTAGATGTCAAAATGCTTTCAGCGGTAAATAAAACATGAAAACGTAGTATATGGTATTATCAAGACCAGGCGTACAACACCAATGAATTGGATAGAATATTACAGCAAACAGCTATAATTTCGAGGAAGTAAGGCAATTTTTTTAACTTGGCCCTGCTATTAATTCCGCTAATAATACTTTGGTAGAAATAAAAGGAAGAACCACTCTTGCTAATAGATTTTTTTTTTGGGCTAAGAAGGCAATTGAATAGTAAGGGCCAATCCCGTAAAACTGAGGTAACTCAATATAAAACCTTGATCATTTAAGTCCTGTTTTATGGCGTTGAAGCATTGGCTCTATCGTATAGGGATAAAAATATCCTCAGTCGTTTTGAAAAAAATCTTTTGAAGTATATTCGGTCCTATTTGCATTGACGGACCTAGGAGGAGAAGATAGAATGAGAAACTATACAAGAAAAACAGCGATACCAACCTAGTCAGAGAAATGAGATGGTTGGGACATGTATAACGAAAATACATCAATACTCCGGCCCACTTAGTACTCGAATATAACCCGGAGGGAGAACGTAGAGGATGACTTTACCTCTGGTGGCGGTAACAGATGTCACATGTGTTTAACGTAGGTACCTGCCGTGAAGGCTCAAGCCTAAGTTGCGTCTTCGCACGAGGTATCAAAACAGTGCGTTGATCAGCGCCCTTCGCATAGTTCAAGTACAACCTCCAGTAGCAAATTCGAAGTCGTGTGTAAGGCATGCACTTCCCCTTTGGTGAAGTATCGAGGCCTATTTAGGGGTCCCTAACTTCTCGTGATACCAGAATATAGCTTCCGGTCGAGTTTCGCAACTTTACGGTCACTTACAGTTAGGCACCTTATATCCCAGGACTGGCGACCTTGTCACTATGAGGTATATCTACTGCATAATGCGTTGTTAATCGCTAACAGCCTATTCCGTCTTCTGCTGAATGGTTCTCCTGCGAAGCTACGGGTACTCTCGAACCGTACGGTATCAGAGAGCACTCCTCCGACACCGTAGGCCTCACCATCAAAGGTGATGCCCATAGTCTGCAAGTCTCCAATATCAGAGTAATTCGGATACTCACAAGGACCCGGTGGCGGTAACAGATGTGTCACACACGGGATGCCCATACATCCATGGGAGCAATGAAACGCCTTGTCTTCGCAACCTTCATTAGATTTTACCAAAGCGGAACTGTGTTGAGGGCTCAGATCCACACTTGGTATGAGTCCAGGCCTACCTAAAACATCTTACTGATTTTAGAGTCTCAGTACCCAGCAGTTATAGCCAATCCACTCCCAGAAGGGCCACCCTCCCTGCGTTTTATGTTTAACAGCCACCGTGACGCTCCCACAAGGAGCCAAGGGGACAACAAGTTAGGCCCGGGCCAAAGTCCGGGGGTTTCTTAACTGACACGGTATTGTGTTTTAAGCCCTGGTATGGACTACGGGTGGTTTTGCCACTCAACAAGATCTATGCCGGCAGCTTGTAATTGTACAAATCATAGCAACGTAAAGGCGTAAAGGTCTGATGATGTTTATGAAAAGTTTAGTTTTGCTCTACCCCCGCTTTTTATTAGACAACGTCATTGATGGAAGAAGCCTTGATAACTGGGCGGGTGCCGGGTGGCGGTAAAAATAGAAGGGTCTCAAACCGACTTGATCTGCGCAGCTGGAGACAATTAGCTAAAGACGAGCTAACTGGAGAGACTTGTTTTTGAGGCCAGGCTAACCCCGTAATGTAGCGCCATCTACATAAAAATTTAATATACGAACTTGTTACTTGATAAGTAAGCTAATAACGGATGAGTTCCTAAATTTACCTATAAATTATGTTCCAAAGGTATTCTCATTAACTTATCGGTACTTATTCTAATGAGATAAAGTGCAACATTTGTGATGTTTCCCATACCTTTCGGTAAATAGCTCACTTATGCCCAAAACACATGTGTAGAAAATCTATTTGCAGTTCTGCTGGCAGCTCTGCCCGTGAAACCGATTTGCAGATATTTTTTGAAGTCAATCGCATCGGCTGCTGTCATTTTACAGCTCTGTCACTTATGTGTGACACTGTCGATTGCAGCGAATTTAGAAACAGAGATGTGTTGCAGAACAGCGATGCGTGCAGCATTTATACGTAGCTTCGCGAATTAAAACATGTGTGTTCTAATTTCACTGCACACGAAATTCTGCTCGTGTGTTGGGCATTAATCTATAGGAATGGCTTCTCAACATTGAGAAAAGGAATACCAGGTAAGTATTTTAATTCCAATATGATTTTTAATTTTGCTTTTGACACATTTTTTTCCACTTCTAATTTTGAAGTGACGGTCGGGCGCAGTAGAGGAAGAGCCCTTCATAGACCAACGGCGGTACTCATATCGCAGAACGGCTTACTGGATTTCGGTTTAACCGACCTCAAAGGTATCAAAGATGGAACGGGCCCTCCAGGCTTGGTGTTGTACCGTCAGAGTACCTGTCCGGGCATGGAAAAAATACAATAGTTCCGAAACATAAACAAGCCTCCGATACGGATGGATCTACTGTCCTGAAATGCAAACGATTTGAGGGCAAAGAACTTCGGATAAAGATGTGGAATCTTAAGTCCCTTAACAAGCCATGTGCAGTCGAACAACTAGCGGAGGCCCTAGACTGCAAAGCAGACGTAACCGCCATCCAAGAAATGCGATGGAATTGGCCGGACAAAAAGAGTATGCAAAACAGCGACACCTACTACGACGATTGTTATCGACGAATGCGGATTTGTTGCAATAGGCAAACTTAGGCAAGAAGTTTTGAGTTTCCGGTATGTGAACGAGCACCTCGTAGCAATCCGCATTAAGGCTAAATTTACCAACATGTCTTCCACATACATATCCTTGATTCGAGGTCAAAAAAATTAGAGTAACATTTATAGCTATGAGGCGGTTACAATTAACACATTTTCGAAATACCTAAATTGCACACCATACAGGGACTTTTCGTGGATGCAGTGTTCTTTTGACAGTTACATGTTGATGTGGTCTTCCCTTTATGCGATAAATTTGACTGCTATACTATTCGCCGTGGGAAAAATATGCTTCATCGCTGAAGAAACTGTTGTGTGAAAATTGGCCAATTCTGGTGTGAGTTGAACTTTATAAGGGTGTGGATGTAAATCCAAATGCAAAATAGGCCATAATATGCCACAAGACAAGTCCAAATGTTGTGAAACCGATAGATTTGGATCTTTTTCAACATTCTTATTAGCGGCAGCTGTATTTTCTGTAAAGCGTGCGTTTCGTTGATTGATAGGTCTTTAGAGATCTGTAACGTAGCCAGTCTCTTCAAATATATATATAAATATACATTGTTCTAAAGGCAAAAGTTCAGATGGACCATAATCTGCTCATAATGCGCGAAACGTACCTATCACAGAATTACTATTTTCACAATTTCAATACATCCCTTTTGAAAAATGGCAAACACTATATTAAACGTATACAGTCTAGGATAAAAGTACTGTTTGATGTATGTGATTCAAACAGGGACGTCAAATCCGGCCCACGAATTGGATGACTTTATATGTTCATATTGTACATACTAGCGTAACACTGATGAGAGATTTAAGGAGTGAGTCCGAAGGTGAGTTTGAGGTCAAGCTGATGTGCGTTCATAGAAAGACATGTTGAAAGTTTTAAATGGCGGAATGACACCTACCTATAGACGTGGAACTTTAATGCATTTTGGTGTTAGTGGAAACCCAACGATAACCGGAATTCAGATCCATGCTAAGCTTAACTAACTTTCATCTCTACTTAAACAAGAAACTCCCATAGATCTTAATTAGCTTCTAAACTTATCGTTTCAGCCGTAAGTTTCAGATTAATATTAAGAATATTCAAGAAAATATTTAACTGCGCTTAGGGGAAAGGATTAAATGAGTAAAGGTACAAACTTTCTACTTCCACCCCCGTCCCATTTAAACAGCACGTCGGTGTTTTTTTCGTGAAAACAAATAAGCCTAATCAATACCCACACGGAATTACTTTTGATATGTTCTATACCAAAGCACGAAAAGTCTCACTCTTCTTTTCAATGCATCAGTTCTCAAAAAACTAATTAATCCATCTTAGCTAGGAATCCAGCAATCGTTTTAAATACCCTTTTTTCATATTATGCTCCAGCTAACTCGAAGAATTCGTCCGAATCAAGCCAAAATACCCGAGTTCCAATAGAAAATTTCCCCTAAACTGACTATCTAGTGTTGGTATATTTAATCAGGTAATATATATACGCACGTATACATTTGAATACAAGTATTGACATATACCATCCAGACAAGACCTGGAGCTAAAGTCTTTTTATTTTTATCCTGTCTCTTCAAAGTACAGACACTAATTATTCTGAACCACTTGAATCCATTCCCTTTATATTCTGTCGTCCTAATGCTCTGGTAAAATACTGTAAAGAATTTCTGAGCCTCTGGCATATACGACTTCTGGGTCCTCAAGATGTGTTAAGATACTCCTACCGTGTATGCCGGATGAATTTTCTAGAACTTATGCTCAAAGGAATTTGAATATAGCCTGGGTTCCAAGCACAACAGAATTCCTTACATCCATTGGAGGAGTGCACCTACGGGTAAAAAATAGCAAAGTCCTTTCAAAAGATAAAAAAGTAAATAAAGAGCCAAAGCAGTATCTTCTGTCACTAAGCAAAGGCAAGCCATTAGGCGGATTGTAATCATTGCAAGCAAAACGTGAAATGCAATTAAAAAGATGCACCATTTATCTCTAAGATTAAGCTGTATCTAAAACTGAACTAATCGATTCTATTCGCTCACAACATCATCCGTCTGTTAATCAAAAATCTCAAATGACCAACCATTTGGTAACTTTTGTAGCCAGTTTTGGGAATCGAACACCGTTGGCAGACACAACCAACAACAATTAATCAAGCAATACGCGAATCTCGATACCTTATCCTCTCGGTAGCACGCTTGCCACTAATACCAGAAACTCAAAGCTAAAGTAACAGCAACAAAGTCGAACACTGGAGTTGTACGGATAGGTGGCACCCGCTGAAATTGCACATACCCAATAAGGACATCAAGAAAACGGCTGCCATAGCCGTGTTGATTAGGTTCATGGAAAACTTGACGAATCGTTGAACTTGGTAATTGTGTCGTTGAAGGAAGGAACACCGTAAGTCTTTACTTTGTCCCAAACCCGATCCCATGGTGGCACTTATAGCAAAGGAATTGCCTGCTTGAGTTTGTTTGAAAAGCACATACCGTTTTAGGTCCGAAAATGAGAGCCCTTTTCAAAAGTGTACAAAACGATGTCAATCGAGTCATTATTGCTGATGTTAATTAGCGCTAAGAGCAATCCTAACTAAGATTGGCCTTTTCGATTGTACTGTAGCTGTGTATATTTCAGTCGAGCCAGTTGGGAACGCTCAATATACTTCCAGCTGGGACAGCTTAATTAGTGTTAATTTAGAGGCCACATTTGGGAATTTCATGAAATCGTTTCGATGATAAATGCTAGTCATTATATTTGATGTTTTGGGTTCGCAATACCTAAGTATTCCTGCTGTTACTATATTTCCATGTGCGTGTATTTGGTAGTTACATAGGTAATGAATAAAACCTAATTAGTTAAATTGAATGTTAAATACTGACTTAAAGAAGCAGTATACTCTTCCGAGCAGTGATTGAGATTAAAAAAATTGCAGGCTAAGAAATTGATGAGGTGAAATGAAATATAGTATACGGGACGATTGCGAAAAATTACTTGGGTGTGGAGAAACAATGACTTCATAACTAGAATTTGCTACAGAAATGTACTATATATTCGGCAACATAGTCTAAAAATAAGTCTCATTATATCATAAGTATTCATGAAATCGAAGAATAGAATGTATTTATCCAAAGTTTTAGGTATTTACATACGTTTGCGATTTTATTGCTTCCAGTAAATCTGTGCAGACTGTAATCTTATGAAAAACCATCGTTTCTACTTACGAAATGACTTCTAGATCTTATGAATGGGCTACTCTGCGAAGGATAAGATGCAGTTAAATGAGCTTTTCAAAATTATGTTGTATGTGTTAACTGGAATTAAAATTTAAGTATTAAATCCCCGGTGTCGTTGTCTGTATTTATAGCGGAGCCTAGGTAGACAAAGTCCTTAACTACCTCGAAGTTATATCTGTCGAGTGTGACGTTCTGTCCGAGACGTCGGTGTTGGTTGTCCTTTTGGCTTGACAGCATATACTTGGTCTTGCCCTCATTGACCGCTAAACCCATTTTTGCCGCTTCCGTCTCAATACTCGCGAAAGCGCCACTGACATCACGCTGCTTTCTCCCGATTATGTCAATATCGTCGGCGTTTGCGAGAAGTTGGACGGACTTTTGAAAGACAGTGCCTCTTGTGTTTGCTCGTGAGTTTTGCACTATTCTTTCAAGTAGGATGTTGAAAAAATCGCATGACAGCGCATCGCCTTGTCTAAATCCTTTCTGAACATCAAAGGTCTCGGTAAGATCTTTACCGACCTTGATGGAGCAGCGTGCATTCTCCATCGTCATCCTGCACAGACGGACGAGATTGGCAGGGATGCCAAAACTAGACATTACTCTATAGAGCTCGTCTCTATAGATGCTGTCATACGCGGCCTTAAAATCGATGAATAGGTGGTGGGTATCGATCTGAAGCTCATGGGTCTCATGGCAGTAGTGTGAATATTTGGTCGATGATGGACTTTCCTGGCCTGAAGCCACACTGATATGGACCTCTCAGGTTGTTGACGAACGGCTTCAGGCGTTCACACAATACGGCGGATAAGATATAATATGCGATGTTAAAGAAACTGATGCCTCTGTAGTTGGCGCAGTTCAGAGGGTCTCCTTTCTTGAGAATCGGACAAACAATGCTGATGTTCCATTCATCGGGCATACTTTCGTCCGACCATATTTTACAGATGAGTTGGTGTATGCTCCTTACCAAGTCATCGCCTGCCGCTTTGAAGAGCTCGGCAGTCAGGCCATCCGCTCCAGCAGCTTTGTTGGACTTAAGCTTCGATATAGCTATCTTCACTTCATCCAGGACGGGTGGACGGAATTTTTGGTCATCATCGTCCAAGTTGAAAGGTTTATTCTGCCTGACAGCGGTATTTGGTCCGTCATCGCCGTTATACAGTCTACAGAAATGGTCTTTCCAAATCCTCAGCATCGACTGCGATTCTACTACGATGTTCCCATGTTCATCTCTACAGGCTTCGGTTCGGGGTTTGTTTCCGTGGCATGTTATTTTTACCTTTTGGTAAAACTTCCGAACCTCATTCCTGGAGTAGCATCTCTCAATTTCCTCGATCGCGCGCTTCTCATGCTCTTTCTTCTTCCTCCTGAGTAGCCGGTGTTCGTCTCTCCTCTTCCGCTCATAGAGCTCATGAGCAGCTCTGGTCTTTCTAAGCAGCGCCGCGTTATATGCATCTTGCTTAGCTGCATGTGCTTGCCGGCATTCATCATCGAACCAGGGGTTTCGTTGTGGTGGACGAGTGAAACCCAGCACATCTGAAGCGGTATCTCTGATGGCGTTTTGGCAGTGTTTTCAATGGTCTTCGATGCTTGACGTTGGCGGCATTGGACCTCTTAAGACACACTCGATCGGAAAAGGACTTGGCGATCTCTTGCGATTGTAGCCGTTTGACGTCGAATTTCCTCACAGCATTAGTTTGTCTTGGCGTAGTTTGGGATATCCGCAACCGTACCTTGGCTACAACAAGGTAATGGTCCGAGTCGATGTTGGCTCCTCGGATCGTACGGACATCCATAATACTGGAGAAGTGCCTTGCGTCGACCGCAATGTGATCAATCTGGTTGACTGTTGATTGATCAGGAGTTCTCCAAGTCCCCTTGTGTATGTCGATATGTGGGAACCGCGTGCTAACCACGACAATGTTTCGCCCCGCCGCAAAGTCGATTGGCTTGAATCCGTTATCGGAGGTGGTGTTGTGCAGGCTATATTTTCCAATTGTTCCACCAAACATACCCTCTCTTCCTAGCTTTGCATTAAAATCACCGAGGACAATTTGAATATCATAGCTAGGGCACTGCTCGTAGGTCTTGTTAAGGAGCTCGTAGAAGGCATCCTTGGTATCGTCATCTTTCTCCTCTGTGGGGGCATGCGCGCATATAAGGCTAATGTTGGCGAATTTAGCCTTGATGCGGATTGCTACGAGGCGCTCGCTCACATGCCGGAAGCTGAGGACTTCTTGTCTTAGTCTGCCTCCGACAACAAATCCGCATCCAAATAAGCGCTGCTTTTGCCGTCGATAGCAATTGCCGTAGTAGATATCGCAGTTTTTCATCTTCTTTTTGTCCGGCCCATCCCATCGCATTTTTTGAATGGCGGTTATGTCTGCATTGTAGCAGTCTAGGGCGTCCGCTAGTTGCTCGGCTACACGTTGTCTATTAAGGGATCTAATATTCCACGTGCATATCCGAAGCTCACTGTCCTTAAATCGTTTGCGTGAGTTGTCAACAGTAGATCCGTCCATATCCGAGGCTTGTTGATGCTTCGTAACTTATGTTTTTTTTAAATGGCCGGGCAGTTACCCCGGCGGCACAACCCCCAACCTGGAGGACCAGTTCCATTTTTTAATGCCCTTAGGACGAGGGGTCGGTTACAACGAAGCCAGTAACCCGTTCCGGGATGTGATCGCTGCCGTTGGTCCATATGGGGCTCGTCCGCCACCATCTCTTTTCGAACACCCTGACTAAGTCTTGGAAATCCTTACCGGCCTGAGCTCAAGATATATCGGAGTAGCTCGGATAAGGTCTGATTTTGTTTTTCCGACACTAACCCTGATTTATTGCGCAGGAAACTCGCCATTTGCCCCCTTCACTTCGCAATATCTAGTGAGATTCCCAGATGGCGCCACGGGGAGGCATGAAGTAGGGCTAATTAGCAGAGCTGCAAGATGTTCGGCTGCAGAGGCTCATTCTCGTCATTTAAGGAACCAGCACCTGTCGGAAGATGCCACTTCTACGAGGCCTTATACTAATCGTTGCCATCAACACAACTTTACTGGCTTTAATTTCTAGGGAGGATATTTTTTACTTAACAGAAAAAATAACACTGGATGGATCGAACTATAGGATTGATAACGAACTGCAAAAGTTCGAGCCTTTCAAAAACGAGCTCTGATAAAAATAAAAACATTCAATCAAAAATTTTAACGGTTTTTAATTTCATTTTTTATCTGTTTCATTTTATTGGGCATTGTCTTGCAAGGTACTGACTTGAAATAAAATGACCTGCCATTTTTTCCTGTTTTTAATACAAGATAGACCTTTCAAAGTTGCAAAAGTTGTGAGGAAATAAGATATACATATGAATTTCCGAAAAAAATGATTGAAAACTCATTATACGTCGGATACATTTCCGATCTGCCCGCACCAATACGGTTTTTTCTCAAAATATATCTTAATGACTTGGACACATTATCCGAAACACCCTGAATGTACATTTGTATATTATTTTGTGTTTTATACATACATGCAATAGGTAATTGTGTGAAACAGAATTAAACAACTCCACGTCACATTAATACTCATCAGATATGAGTTTGATCTATGATATTGTGATCAGTAAACAAAAAAGTGAGATATTCAAGTAAGACACCGAGGAACGTCGACAGAGCAAATAGTAAAATACCCAAAAGACACGAATTTCACTTTGGCAAGTGAAGGCAAATCTCATTTCATCCAGGGTATTGCACACAAAGAAATCATATGGCAGTGGTTGATCATTAGGTCAACCGGAAATATGATCTTAAAAAACCGTTTATAGTACTTTAAATATGTTCTAAGAACGATGTTATATATTCTTAAAATATGCTCTAAATACTATTGAAGACTGGAAAAATCACGAAAAATTTAACAAAGGATATTATTTTTAAATAATTTTTATTTGAGGAAACACAACAAAATAAGAAACAACTTAATTAAATACAATAATTTAAATATATGTAAAAATTCTTCTTGAATTATAATTACTTTAAATTTTTTATTGCAATAAATGAAAATAATTTTGCTAAAATTGTCAAAAAGTAAACTTTGCCTATTTGCTGTAAGGACACTTTTGTACATAGAAAAACTTCTTTCCACCTCAACGGATGCAATAATGGTATATTTAAATGCCATTATCTCAGGGACTGTGTATTCATTCACTGTCGAATTTTTTCCGGACAGACAACTGGAAATTTCTTTTAAAGTCTTAAAACCACGTTTTTTTTTCCAAGACATTTGACAATGGAGCTCACTTTAATTTCTGTATCGTTGACAGTCCGTATATAGGCGGCAAGTTCTAGACCATTCGTTTGTCTTCAACAATAATTATGATCAGAATGTTACTAAAGGTACTAAATTTTTCGTGCCTCAATTGAAAAGCATTAATTTTAGAGACATGTGGTTTCAGTAGGATGACGCCACATGCCACACAGCTCGCGATTCAATTAGTTTACTAAAAGACATATTTGACGAACGATTAATTTTACAAAATGGCCTTGTTAACTGGCGATTTCGTTCGTGCAATTTGAAGCCATTAGATTATTTTCTCTGAAAATATGTAAAGTTGCCTGTCTACGCTGATAAACCAGAAACAATTGAGCACTTGGAAGCACGGTTGCGGCGGCGACAAGCCCAAAAATAATGCTTTTAATTTATGTCAAATAAAACCAACTTCGTGGATATTAAAAACATTTTTACGTCTTTTATTTCAATATATTTGGATGACCAAAATGAAAAATGCGTGAAATAGTTGGTTCGATGTTTGAATCTTCATAACTCTAAGGGCCCGTTCACTGTGTGCTGAGTTAACCGTGTGTCTAAAAGAAACTTAAGGTTAAAGAAATGTTCACACGTTAAACGTTTGCAATCTCGGAGTAGTAGTAGTTATCCGATTGAAGTAGCCGATGTGCTGCTGGCGATCCAAAAGTCAGTAATGATCAATATCATCTAGGACAAGCTTTAGCACTTCAGGAGCCTGATTCCACAAGGGTGAGTTTTGCTGTGTACACTCGCTTGTTCGCATTCTGCGACCGTGAGAGTGAGTTTTTTGGACAGTTATGTTGTACATAATTTAAGAAGTTTATTCCCTCTGTTTTTGGCTGTGAGTAAAGCTCGTGCCTTCCCCAAAATGGGCGACATAAAAAAGCCATGGTGAGCAAAAAAATAGTATTGGCCGATTTAACTTTCTATTGTGATGCAGATTTGAATTATCAGTTGGGGCTCATTTAAAAGTCACTAATTATCAAATGCTTACCACCAATTTGAACGTTTAACGAGGTGCGTGGATAGATGTCTACCAATGGCGCAAGTATTGGCGAGACCAATAGTAAGTAAATCAAACCGTTTAATTAATATACTCGTAGTAGCTTATTTTCCTTACTTTTCATTTAGACTTCATGCTATAGAGTGGGACGCATTAGTAAAGGCTTCCATCCAAAGAAGGGGGGTGAATGAAGCAGCTTGGTCCGTACGAAGAGCGCATAGTTTCTACCGCAATAAGCGGCGCAGATGTTTCGGAGATGTTAAACTTACCGCATTGGCAAGCTGATATGGTAAGAAGTTTTAAAACTGATTTCGCATTTTCGAATGACTTTTTTCTGGATTTTTTTTTAACAAATTCAGAGAACGATAGTAACTCCCAGTTAGGCATCGCAAGTTTCAGGAACACCTTCAGATGAAATCAATATGTCAGGGATTGTGGAAGTCTCAGACGTTGCCTCAGATATGGGACTTAGTTCGATTGCTAATGCAAAACCAGTAACGAAGGAGGCAGGGCCCTCTTCTTCAGTTGCTACAAGACCAACAAACGAGGTATTTTCTTTCGAATTTCAAAAATTAAAATTCAAGAAAGAAAACTGATTTATAATAAAAAAAGAGATGAAGTGCAGCAAAATTACTTAAATTGAAAAGAATGTGAGGGAAAGCTTCTTGAACTAAGAGAAAGTGTCAAGAAAAATTAGTTTGAATTTGAAATTGAAAATAAACAATAAATACAATTTTCTGAATAGGTAAATATATTTTTCTTAAAATTACCAAAAGTTTGTTTGAATTATATGCTGACTTATTATTTGTTTTTGTCGTAACTTATTATTGTCTGGATGAAAAAGTTGTCCATCGTTACTTGGTTTGTGCAGTTCTTCATTTTTACTAAATTGGCATGTATATTTCCTTTTAAGGGAATGCATTTAAAACTTTTGCAGTTTTTATAGGATAGAAACCGTGTGTTCTGTGCGAAGAAAGATACCCAAATTTATTTTTCAAAATCGGAAGATACATCGTTCCACCATACACCTCGTGGTTTTTTGAGCAATATTGTACTATTCCATTGCTCTATTAGATGTCGTTGTACAGGGTGTCATTAATCATGGATGCTGTGGAAATCCCCCATCCACCAAGCCAGAAATTCGTTTTCTGCATCCTTTTTTGAAACATTCGTGCAAAGCTGACCGGCGCCAAATCTAAACATAATGTCAGGTACTTGAAAACCTTGCAATTGTATAGCGAATCAAGTATTTTGAGTCGTAAACTAAGAGCACATTTATGGAATCTGCTACAGTAATAAGCGTATTCAAGGTCATACTTTAGAGAATTTATTTTAATGTGATGGAATCTATAAGTCCTACAATCCCGGAGATTGCTGCTACATTGTAGAACTCGGCTTTCATTGTGGCTTACTCTTGCTAGTCTGAAAATGTAACATACCCATACACTATTTCATCAAGGATTTTTTCTACTTCATGCATACAGCGATAAACCGATGTCTGAGACATACAATACAACTGCTCTCTGATAATTTCCTGTGGCAGATTGTTGCTCGTATTGATAAAAACGATGTTGAATTTTTCCAAGAAAGAAGTCGATGAATTGCTGTTCCATTGTTTCTTCAGATGGATTCTAAAAGATTCTGATATGTTTTTTGATAATTCTTCATTCACTTGTGGAAACATATATGATAAGACACAAACCAACTTCGCTTACATTAATTTGATACGAGTATACCGATTTTGTCATCTAATAGCTTTGTTCAGTGAGGAAAAACTAGAACAGAACCGCACAAATTTGTGAAAAACCTCAAATCAAATGAGAACAGAAAAGTACAGCCCATATGAAAGTTGTCAAAAGTTAATCCGTTTGTAATTTAAAATTTCACTTGATTTAGCAAATAACCGCCAACAAATAATACAATTTAAAATCACAGTTGATTTTGACACTTTTCACAATTGTGTTCTACATCGAGAGTAGGTGCAAGATTTTCTGTTCCGAACAGGCTGGAACAATCTCACTGAACACAAAGCAGAACAGATTCGGACAGCAATTTTTCTCAAAGTACAAGCTTTTCTGTTCCGAACAGTTTGGAACAACCTCCTTACATTGACGTTATATGCAGAGCTCACTTTCGCTTTTAATATACACTCTTTCAATAAAACTACAAACAAAAATAGTTCGAGTTATTATGGTGTAATAAAATTCGAAACACCAACTTCAAACTGAGTTCAGCTCTCTAGACTGTCAAAAAATTATTCACTTAGCACGTTAAAATTGAGAGGCTGATGCGGAATTGGAATTGGTGTACACAGCCTGTGAGTGTGAGTTAAATTGAATATGTACACGGACGAGAACTCACCCTTGTGCAATCGGGCCCATGGTGAGCATCTCAGAATCTACAAATCTGCTTCAAGATGAGAGGGCCAAATCTGCGATCATTTTCAGGGCAGCGGGAGCTTAAATTTGATTGTACGAGTATCATAAGTGACTGCTATAGTAACACAAACCATGTCCTGAGGGCTACAAAAAGATTCCCTTCCATGATTTCTCCCTTCGATGCACCATAAAAGCAATTTCACCCTTACCGTGATGTGATTGAATCAGTCCGCAGTTCCATTGACTTCGTCAATATCAGAATTTTGTTTCCAACTATCACAACACTAACATGAAAAGATTTCCTTGGCCCACCCAAAGAAATATCATCAAATTTTCCCATTGCGAAAATATCGCTTTACTAAACCGAAAAGTAAAATAAACATCCTGGAAAGTGCTTCTTTGACATAGACATTTAACATTTAACCAAAACGTCATATCCATCATCGCCATGTATACCATCTTCTGAAATTAACGATGCAATAGTTACGTCAGTTTTCTCAACGCTGTGGTGTGGTAACTTGGAAAATACTAAATTAATTTTTATAAAATTAATAGCTATCGTTTTTATTAGACGTAAAAAGCGCCAGCGTTGAGGATTAAGTGCCATCGAATGAAATTCCCAACTTCCGGTAGTTAAACCCTTTTTTTATTTTATTTTTACCAACAGGCACGTGCTCATTGCAGTTGGCAGTAAACGGTTTGGCTCCTCCACTGTTTTAAATCCCCTAAACCTACTTATGCAGTTGGAGTACCTAGGGTACCTAGATACGATCGAGTAGCATTCGTATCTACTTCAACTTTTCCAATGTCACGTACATGGCAGACATCTGCACCGGTGCTATGTTTCGCTTCGTGGAAATTACAACCGCAACACAGCGAAGAAGAAAAATGGTCTGCCTTACGTGTTAATATGATACACGTAACGGTGATCAAGGATGAAAACCACTTAAAGTAGTTTATTGTCTCTTATAGACATCTAGGACAGGTGGAGTTTCCTGTTTGTGTTTCTTTTCGTTAGTCGAAGAACCGGAAACAGCTCGGAAACATCGCTGTCGTCGTTGAAGATGCCTACAATGAAACATCTTACGATTCAGGAAACTTTCTCTTTCTTGTCTTATCAATTCGCTGCTCCAACACCAAAGGAGTCGTGCTTACAGATTTCGATTTGTTACCATGGTAAAGGCGTCAGCACGTATTCCATCAATTACTGTCGCAGTGTCTTCCTGTTTTTTTGTGTGAAGGCACGAGAAAAGTTAGCATCTCTATCAGAACGTGAATCTAACGCTGAATGACAAAGCTCCTGCCTTTGCTTTGTCTGTGTTTCGTGTTTGGTGGTAATAGGTGTCAGGGAGTTTCCTGGTTACACTGGGTGAGTATGTCATTCACTAATCTCACGACCGCCTCTTATTCTCCTGCTTTGATGCCTTTGTCTCCTATGCCATGGATGCGCCTGAAAACGTGTTTGTGCGCGTATTTTTTTTGCGTAAGTAAAATTGCTGAGGACCTACCAAAGAATACTCGTACTTGAAAGCTTGGTGGCGGTTGTCAGATTGCTCTTGGTATTACAAGCAACGTTGTTGGAGGAAGCCACATGGAAGGTGAAATTCCTCAAGACACAGAACTCACAATAGACAAAATCATGTTTTCTCAACGTTGTTGGTGAGCCTTCTCTGGCACGAACAATGTTGTGTTTCCAATGAAAAGTTCAACAAAACAAGGATGTCGATGTTGAATAGAAGAAGGTACGTTTTCCGAGTACTGAACATTGGTGTTCATTCATTGCTCTGATGCTAATGGGAAAGGATGTTAACACTGGATGGGGTAGATAAGTGAAGATAGTGGGTATACATACCCGGCGATAGCTTTTACGGTTTTCTGCTAGAGGGTAAAGATTAAATTAAGTAGGCCACCAAAGTGGGGTATTCGGAATAGTTATCTTTACCATTGATCAGAGGGGTGTTGTAAACGATATTCTTAGGGGTTAATTGTAAATTACTTTCGTAACAAGTTTAAGTGGCAACATGAATACTTCCTTGAGAATAGTTAGGGTCCCTGACGTTGAACAGGTCTTGGAGCTTGGTTAATACGATTTTCAGATTCGTTCCTTATTGCTTCAATATTCGGAAAATGGAGGAAGCTCCAGGAAGATGTTATACACATAAGGTGATGTCTGCCGATTGGATATGTAAGTGTGGGATTCTGTTAAGATTCATTATATGGTTTTCTGGATTTATGTCTTCTTTATGGAAAAGTAATGCATGATTTATGGTTTCCATGTAACATTTTGTACCTACATTTTGTCTCCATTTTGGTTTGGAATAAAATAATTACGAGAATGTTATTGGAGGAGCGTTTGGGGAAGTGAAGAAATAGAAGAAGGAATATGGTTATCAGAATATATTTCGAGAAAACCTTTGATAAAGAGCAATGAAATTGTGTGGGAGAGGCATGAAATACAGCTTCATATTTTGTTTTTTCTCATTAGAGCTAGTATCCAGCTTAGTTTGTAAGGACCTAGCTTGACTAAGGATACGTAAAAGATATCACTTGACAAATAATATTATAATAATGGGAACTATTTGAATGAATAATGAGAAAAATCTTCAAGTTGCATATAACATGCCTTGCAGCAAAAATTTTCGATTGAACAGACTTACACCAGGTATACCATTAATATTAAGATTGATTTCAGTGCAGACGAACAATATAAATGTAGGCAGGATATTATTCTATTGTGCCTTTATGCCTCACCGTATGATAGCATTGTCCTATGTGCAAACAGGGCGCCTTTGTTATTGTCATGTTTTTTCACTCACTGCAGGTTGCCTTGTTTTATCTGCGCACCCAAACGAGGCAACTGCACTTACATAAAAAAAATCTACAAAATCGATTTGAACAGCCTTAAAGTGGAAATACGTAAGATAGCTGATATTTTATTATTAGACAGTGTAAATTATGTGCGAAGGTCTTTTGTAGTTTGGCGCCACTGTATTCTGCGAGTCTCTGAGAAGGCAAATCGATTAAGGGCTAGGTAAATGATGATCGATTCTTTTGCGTGTTTCCAAAGTGGATCATTAAGGGCAATCAATTAAATAACCTATAACAACTACTTTAATAACGCTATCTTTGATAGCTAAAGGTAGAAGGAGCCCTCTCACTTGAAAGCAAACTCCAATTCACTGCTGCCACTCACTTTCAACAAAACAGTTCGATGCATAGATACTTAGTTCATTACTACTTTCCTATATTGCTCAGAATGTTAAAAGATAAAATATAGGCAGAACGGGTGCGCGAAAGTTTTATGATTAAGATATTTCAGCAGATGGTTAAGTTATCTTTTTAAAAAGAGAAAAAGCTCGATTAGTTGTACCATAGTACGAGTATATTTGCTTCTCCGATTTGGACGTATTAACACTATTGGCTAAAAAAAAACACATTCTGACGGAGGTTTAACATAAAATCCACGTTTCCGTTTGTCTGTTTCCCAAAAAATTAAAGTTTGTAATTATTTTCTTAAACCGGTCGTACCCTCCCTATTTTATAGGGATATAGACAACTTACAATTTCTGACTTTCTGATCAATTTCTTCTTCTTCTTATACAAAACGCCTTCTTGAGTTTTTAGAGTTTCCTTTCGAAGTTGAAAGCGGTTTTGCTTAGATTAAACTTATTCCATCAGATGCATGTCCCATGAAGGGTTTTTGTCGATTGGTTTTACTGCAGCACACCTTCAGAAAAAACCTTCTTCTAAATCCCAAATATGTATGCACCTTTCATTCGTAAAACAAACCAGCAGGGGTTCTTTCTCTGTTCAGTTAAATTAGTATAGAATTCTTTCCACGTTTTGGATACAAACAGAAGGTCGATTGAAGCTCTAAATAGAAAGGGGGTAATGAATGCTAACAATGTTATTTTGTTACTTGAACTATAGAGTTTTAAAATAGAATTCAGAAAAGAACCGGGTTTATGCACTTGACGAGGCTAATTTGTTTTGACTATATAACTCCCTTGTGTTAGACTTGTGGATTCTAATCTCAAGAGCCCTTTTTTATTGTAAACATTTTTACAGAGGACACATATTTACAATGTAGATGTTGAATGTTAATCATGAACAGTAGACGTATACAATGAAGGCCCAGTGTATTTAAGATGGAACTTTAAGTTATGTGAAAGTTTGCGTTTTTTACATTAGTTAGAGTTTAAATAAAACTTCTTCCAGTTTAAAACTATATGAGACCATTAACACTGCATTTAAATGTGAATATTTTCTTCCAAATCAAATTAGATGATTAGAGGAAGATTCAAAATTTTGTATTTTACAGCGAAATTAATAAATTAATTTATTTATTAATCTACTTATTTATAAATATACATATATATATATGTATATTTATTTATTTATTATTATAGTTAATGTTTAAATATTTTGCTGTTTTTCTTGTTAACTTGTTTATCTATATTTATAACATTTTGTTATTTATTTATTTATCTACCTATTTATTTATATATTAATTAATTAATTAATTAATTTATTTATTTATTATCAACTTATTTATTATTATTATTTATTTATTTTTTTGCTTCATAAGAGGATTTTTAATTGTTATTTTCCCTTTAAATATACTCAAAAATACAAAAAAGTTCGTGAACAATATTATAAAGTTTTTCTCAGTTGAAAGATATATTAAATGTAATATTTCTGTGTGTAAATGGTGTGATAGCAAACCCTGTACAAATTTTACAAGCGAAATAAATATCTTTCTATCTATTGCGAAAGGACGCTTTGGTCAAAACCTACTCGGGTTGTAACCGTAGATATCTTTCAACTTAAATATCTCATTTTTGTATAGAAAACTGTAAGTTGAAATTATATTTTAGAATAGAAAACGTAGTTTCAAGAACGTCAAATAGTTTCACTCTTTTCATGTTCGTTTGTAAATGATTGTATTTGCAATTCTCATTCTAAAAAGAGAGTTCTTCCTATTCATGCAGACTGGGATTTTTTAGATCACCTTAACACAAAGTTATTTGCAATACGTACACGGGTCAATATTAATCTTGAAGGCATAGAAGGTGGTTTTTTTTTGTTTACAGCTAAAAAGAATTGGGTTCTCATTAAATGTGCTATGAGCTATAGCAGATTGCTTCAATACTCTCGGCACATTGAATCGCCGATGGAAGCAAAATAGGAATTGAGTAATAGAAGAAAGTGCAATATCAAAAAGTGCAAATCCTATTCATTTTTGGCCGATTTAACCATAAAGGAAGTGTCAAGAAATTCTGAAAAAAAAATTCAAAATTTCATACTACAACTACAACGCTCTGCGATTATTTTTTAGCAGATGGGAGAACCTAATTAACATAATAATCAAATCGATAATGTTTATGTAGACTTAGATGTCGTATTCGCATAGAAGTTATATAGGGTCATCCAAAATGTGTTCGGAATTTGATATCCTATTTTCAATCACATATTTCAATTCGAACCGTCATCCGAAACTGTCATCAGCGTTTGGATGACCAATTCTCAAATAACTTTTTCTACAGCGACGAGGCTTAGTTTTCACTCGGTAAATACGTTAAAAAAACAAAATTTTTGCATATGGTCCAGTAAAAGTCGACTTGTAGCTGTCGAAAGATCATTGCATCCCCAAAAAGTCATTGTATGGTGTGCAATTTAGTCATTTCAAAAATGTATAAATTGTAACCGTCACCGTTAATTCTCATCGCTATAGCCAGGTGTTACCCCTTCCCCAAATTTTGGCCTCATATCGAAGATATGAATATGATAGGCATATTTAATAATTTCCAGAAGTTGGTGTTACACACAACATGACCGATTTTTTCTTTATTGCAAGAAAAATTTATGTATCGCTTTTTGCTGATGTGAATTGGCCACCAAGATCGAGTGATCGCAATCGGATTTCTTTTGTGAGCCTTAACAAAAAAATTGTGCTTATGTACATAAACCGCAAACTATTGACGCGTTAAAAACGAATATTTGCCAACTTAGGGCCAAGTTTATGCCTTATACTCGTATGTGTCGCCAGTCTTCGAAAAATATCTTGTCATAATCAGGTCCTGCAAGAACTCCCATTTAATTTGCTTTCGGAGCGACAAAATGGATGAGCGTGTTAAAGCGAAAAAGGAAAGAAACGGAATGATCTCAAAAAAGGGTGCGTTTTCTCATCTCTTCCCATCATAATGTACTAACTCCTTACTAGACATCTGGTCATCTCGAAGTGTTACGGTCACAAACTGATATAAAAAAATCCTGAGCCCCTGGAAGGCACAACGACTCACTTTCGATATTTGATCTCATTAACAGGTTATCAGATTACCATGATCGCGGAACATAGACCAACACAACTGGAAGACTTATGAGTACTTTAATAAATATTTCACCAGCAAGGAAAATGTTAGCCATTTGAAAGTTACTCGTAAGTACGCATGTTAACTTTTTTTTATTTTTCAAAGTCACCAACAAAAGATTCCTAGTTTTTCAATAACGTGTGCATAATTGCAGCGCTTTCTTTCGCGCCCACTTAAATATTAAATAAAGCAAGAATTACGAGTATGATCATCTCTCACAGTTTCGGTAATGCATCTCATGTGTTGTAAACACATTTGTCTACTCCTTTTAATTGAAAAAAAAGTTCCTTGCAAGTAGTTTGACAAAGACGATAAAGACCCCCACCACCCCCTCCCAAAGATATTGTGCTCAGAGAAACATAACCAAAACCCACCATGAGGTTCATTTATTGAAAGTCCTGCCAAGCTTTTAATTCAAACTACTGATTTACACAGAAAAGGTTGTGAACAAAACGTCCTGGCCCATCCAATATATGGTACATATTTACTCGTATGTACAAGACTATAAGGGAGGAAAAATGTCCAGCAAAAGAGGAATATTTATGAATTCAAATAAACCTCCTTCGTCAGCAACAAGTTTAATTTTTTCACCTTTGTACGTCCATAGGATACCCAGATACGAGTACATACGAATACACAAATAAACAGCCATGTACACACATATGCCCTTGTGTGAATAACCAATTCGAGCGTACTATAAATAACATAAAATGTAGAACACATTCCAGCACTCACTTTGGATACATGACAAACAGCGGGAGCGGCTCTATGGGACTTAGAGGGAATAAATATTGTGACAAACTATCATTTCATCTCTTGAAATAGTTTCGGTAGGAGGAGAGAGGGTGGATGGCCAAACCTAATTAATTTTAACTCATTCTTGGCGCGTCGTAAATTCGTACTTGGGCAATAGATTGCCGGCCTTCGTTTTGTTCATTCGGTTTTTTGGAATGGAATGGGGGGAGGAAAGATGTTCTTTCGGATCGATACCGATACAGGTTTGTCCTATTTTCTTCGTTTTTCTTTGGCAACAATTTTTTTAAGCAAAAGCGTAGAGAGAATACTTGATTTAGTCTGGTATGGATTGGTCGTACCTGGATTTTGGAATGCAATCATTGGATAAAACGAGCTCAAAGAAGTCAAGGCCGTTAAAAGATTATATTGAAGGGAGGGAAAAAATTGCACGAGTAAGCAAAAGATATCAAAATACGAGGTTACACTTTCAAAAGGTTTTGGATATCTGCACCAGACAGAGGCAAAGGCAAAAGGCTTAGTAATTGAATATCAGCTAAAAGGATCTCAATGAATTAGTTCTGTCACGATATCTTTTTATGATATCTTTATTTAGCTAAAGTAGATTGGTCACGTTATTGAAGGGGCCACCGGTTAAAAGAGTGTTTTCTGATTTATTGAATCTGAATCTTGAATCTGACTTTAACCTACAACACGTTTCGTGTGCGATTTACTGTTCTTTCAAGTTAAAATTATCCTTAGATTGGCAAGTGAGAGTAATGAGTCTGTACGGAGCTTACATTTTTGTTGAGGATAAATCCTAGTTAAAGGTATTATTCCGTAATGATAAGGACACATTCGCTATCTTTTAGGCGTTCAAAGTGCAGTCAACACAATTTATATACTTTTCTGATATCGCCACCTTTTTAGCCAGCATAAGGGTTTAAATAAATTCAGGATACCGGTATCGCTAGCCTTTTCTCTACTAAACATTTGCTGAAGACTTGCAAAAGAAGTCAATATCGAATCAACGTTTGGATACAACAACAACACTGTGGCGCTAGCAGCCCGGTATGGGCCATGGCCTAGCTTCTTGACACTCATTTGTGTTGCTCACGTTTTCATTTTTTTGTTACATCTGAGCGGGGCTTACGGTTTATCGCCGAGTCCAAACGTTGGGATATGATGGTTTAATAATTCTAGTGAAGTCATGTGAATAAGTAAGTTTGGTGTACACCAGCTAGAATAAGGGGATGGTTTTTAATTTCTGCCGTTTTGCGTATGGGCGCATAAGTGGTATAAGCACAGGATAAAAATGTTTCTACAGTCGTCAATGAAATAACAAACTTCAGACTTATAAGTGGTACGTTTCCAGATTTATGGCAGTATTGGAGTATCTCAAAGGTGATTTTGCTTTAATAGAAGAGATGATGACATGCTGATGCCGACTGAAAGACAAAGTCTTTTGTATCTGACGTACCACTATAAAAGTATTTCATTTGTCAATCCGCCCTTAGCCCAAATTTCCATATTAAAGAATATATGGGATTGTTTAATAAGTTTTTTGGTTTTTTTTTTGGAAGTAGTGTTCACCGTTTTAAAAAATCTCTGAAATTTATGTTGTATATTCCAATATCCTTATCCTTTACATTTTTAAGAGAAATTGTTTTAATCAAAACTCAACACTTATTTACTTACTTTAAGTGGCGCTATAGTCGGGGGTGGACCTGAACCTCAGTCAACATGCTCGCCAGCTCGATCCCTGGCTAGGTGCCTCCAGTATCACACGCTAAGTTGGCTGAGGTCCCCTTCTACATACTTGCGTGCGCCACCTGAGTCTTGGCCTTCCTCTACTGCGCTGTCCCTCTGGTGCGGATTCGAAGACTTTTCGGACCGGAGCATTGATGTCCATACGCTCTACATGACCCATCCATCTTAGTCTTTGGATCTTCACTCTTCTGGTTAGGTCGATGTCGCTGTACGGTCCATAAAGTTCAATGTTGTATCTCCTCCTCCATACGTTTTTTTAAAATGGGGGATAAGAAAGTTAATTTTCGGCATATTTTCTTGAAAAAAGGTGTGAAAGCGACAGTGGCGCAACCTGGGATTTGCTAGTGCTGTTTGCTCTGGATGCCCAGTCACCACAGACAACGGTCAAATCTTGGCTGAGGTTGGCGAGAGATCGCTCAGCCGATTAACATCGCCCATACAACCGTTTTGCAGAGAATGTCGAAAAAGGTTGATATTTGGGTTCCTTACGAAGTTAGTGAAAGAAACATTATGGATCGCATAATGCCATGTGAGTCTTTGTTGAGATGAATCCGCTTGAGACTTTCCTGAGAAGAGTGGTTACGGGAGACAAGATAGGTGACTTACAATAATATTCGGCTCTTGTAAAACACCGAAATCGGTGGCTAAACAAGATTTTCATCCCAAAAAGGTCATGTTGACCAATCAGACAATAAATGTCATTAAATATTGTTCTCAGCTCGATACTTTGAGCTTAAGAGTTGGCGAAAAGTTGCGGCGTTTTTTTTTCATCAAGACATAGATTTAGTGACAAAACAAATGGTGAATTCATTTGGCTGGGAAGTTATGCAAACCCATCATATCCTCTAGACCTTGCGACATCTGACGACCAACTGTTCCGCTCTCTTCAAAACAATTTTTACTGAAGGTAATTCGATTCCGAAGATGATATCAAGACGAAACTAGAAAACTTGTTTACCTATAAGTCTGCTGGCTTTTACAAAAGAATGATGGTTTCGGCTGTGATGTCTGCAAGTGCTATAGCCAAAGGTCATGAAGCGAAATTCGAAGAGTCCAAAAGGAGTGGTAATTAAAAAAGTGTTTTTCGACTGCCTGTCGCTTGTTGTAAGGCGACTTATTTGTTGGTCGACTGTGGCAGTAACAGCGTCGACCACATTCTCCTTTGGTTTATTGATTCGTTGGAAAAGATGCATAGTGGCCTCCAAAGGCAGCATGAAACCAACATATTTCGGGTGTTTTGTTGTAGTTCTAACAAAATTTGTGGATTCTTTTGCCAAAATGGAGCGATTTTGATGGAAAAGCGTCCAATTAGCATTGATTCGTTTTCTGTTTACTGATTCGAAGGGTAAGCCGTTTAGTCAGATGAGCTGCTGTAAGTCTCGCCCTTTGTTTCAGTGACGTTTTTCATATTTTTAAATAAATTTATTACTTGTTTGCACTATTATATATCCGTACTAATTTCGGGGTCACCAATTATGGCGTGCTGTTTAATAAAGAAAACATTTTCCACTTCAACAAATACAAGTGTTAATTAATTATTAAGTAAATAACAACAATATATAATATAAACTTCCAAAGGTAAAGTAGTTTTATACGTGATATTGTAGGACGCCGAAAAACATAAAAATTAAAAAAAAAGAAACACAAAAACCAAAAAATAAAAGAAAGGAGACCTGTTTTCTTCCCGACGGTTTATTACAAACTGTTCCATTATCTGATATTTTTCAGTTAGACATGAGTAGTTATGTACATACATGTAAACATTTAAATGATATGAATACATAATTGTTCGATCAAGTATAGGGTGTTTCCTACTGAATAATATTTAATGTCAATATTTGTTTTTTTTTTAAATACATATATTAAATATGCTATAATATACTGGTCGATATCTCCTTCGCAAGCATGGTAAGCCAAGAAACGGAAATCAAATGGCGTTGAAAGTTGGTATCAGTGGCAGTGGCTGCAGCTTCTGGATCAGTCAGTTGGTACCAACTTGTTAGTTCACTTTAGGAAACTTTGTATGCAAAGATCTTGATTTGAAGGCTTACAAGATCTAGCAAGAATTGAAGGCCAATGATGCTATTGAGAACATACTGCCAATACCAATACCTCAATACCAATGTCATACTTAAAAAGTAGTCGAAAACTTTGTTTCCCGAATGGCATTCATTAGATCCAGCCGTATCGATTTTGTGTATTTGAAAAGTTGTGTTTAAAAATTTATTCCGTAATAGAAGAAGAATGAGGATCTGCCAAGAGAAAGGGCTTTAAAGAAGTTGTCTGCTCTTGCCCTTGTATGCATTTCGAGAAGTCTACTTAGCCTAAGAAGGTATCTGCGCTCAACTTCCATCTCTCCTGCCCGATCCATTGTTTTGCCCTCCCCATTGATTTTGTGTCCGTTGTCCCTTTGAAAAAGTATATTACTGGGAAGAATTGGTGGGCTCATGAAAATCGTCTTTCTGCCTTTATGCTTGTAGGAGGGGACAGCCAATAAGTTCGCAAGAATGTATGGGCGTGAGTCTCTGTAAATGTGACGGACGGCAACTTAATCAAAGACGTTTTATGTCTGAAAAATCCCAAGAGTCGGAGAGCCAGGTGGACTGCCACTGACGCTCCATTTGGTGATGGAGAAAGAAAATGAAATTGCAACATTTTAAAAATCTAGAACTCTTTTTGCGTGCTTTTCTTAACAAAATTATAGACAAAAAGATTCACGGGGATTTCTGTAATGTGCGTCATTAATGTGATATGATGTACAATGACTTAAAGACGTAAAATTAATTTAGGGTACTGTCTATTGAGACTTTCTTTAATTTACTTCGTCGCCGGTTGAAGTTCAACTGCTTGTCGTTTATCCTAACATTCCTACTACATGCAAGTTGATGAATTCACAACAAATAATAATAATAACTTGAGTTCACAATGAGCTTTCTATTACACACTTCTTTTTTTAATCTTAATTATTTGGTAGCGAGATTACCATACCGAATAGGTGGTGCACTTACGCGACCACTTCGAGTCACATAAGGTGTGGAACTTACGTCAGGTACTTTAGGTACCTCTATATCTAATTTAGGTTGGAAGCTGTCGCGATCAATTGGATCATCATGAACTACTGGTGAATCCGTCTGTTTAACTGTTCGTTAGGCTTCGTTTTTTAAGCTGCTACGAGGTGACATATTTTTATTGTGGTAATTCCTACTTAGTTCTACGTTAACATCAGAATTACTTTTCTTACTAGGTATAATATTGATTTCCTTAACATTATAGTCTTCGTTATTTACATTGTTTCTCATGTGATCTTCGAATAGCAATTCACTTGTATTGATTTCATTATTTTGTGTCGTAGCTAAAAATCTTCGATTTCTTCGAAAATAATTACCAAAGTTGTCTAGTACAATATATGACCTATCTTTAACATTACCTACAAATTGCTCGTAATCACAATCTTTTCCATTTTTTTTAAAATGTTGCTTTGCGGATACCTTGGAGTAGAAAAAGTAATGAAAATTTTTGTCTGATTGGCAAATTCCTCGAATGCCGTTGACCTGAACGGGCTATTATCACATTTGATTTCCGATGGATATCCTACGCGATCAAATATTTTCACCATTACTTCAAGTAAGGTATATAGTTAGAAGTTTTCCGAATCAGTTTCTCTGACATGACAAAGCCCGAATATGCGTCAATGATCGCTATATAATCGTGCCCTGCAATTTCAAATAAATCAATCGCGACTCTTTGAAATGGGTACTCAGGATTAGAGCCTTGAACCAATGGTTTTTTTTTTGAATATTTCGTTTAAATTTTTGGCAAATAATGCACTGCAAAACGATTGTTTTATTTTTTCGGATATACCAGGCCAAAAATAAAGAGAACGTGCACATGCAAGCGTTTTTTCAACACTCAAATGTGGTTCGTGTAACCACATGCAAATTTTTTCCTGCAGTTCAGAAGGAATTACAAGTCTATGGTCTTTAAAAAGAAGTCCATTTTCGAAATGCTAAACTCAAATCATCAAGTTGTTGATATCGGGGCCATTGCTTCTGGACATATTTACATATGCGCATGTACTTTTCATCATCGTCAATTACACGCAAGTATAAGTTGTAATTATCTTCCGATAAGCACACCTTCCGAGTGATTGAATTGATCGGGCAACTGTGCCCTTGAAAGGAAGTCCGCCACAAGCATTTCTCTTCACCGTGTATAAACGATGTTCATCTTCGGATACTTGAGAAGAAGCAGAAACATCCTCTGTAGTCAAGGAGTGACATCAATAATGTCACGCTTGACAAGTACCTCGAGTGGCTTATGGTCACTTTGAACCGTGAACTCTTGTCCGTATAGAAAAAGTGGAAGCGTTCACAGGCAAAGACAATTGCCAAAAAATCTCAATTTGAGCTCATTTTTTTCACTAGCACTTAAAGTGTGTGAAGCGTAAGCAATTGAATATCCATTCTGTACCAGAACGCATCCCAAACCATCCTTTGATGCATCCGTTTGAATGATAACTGGTTTTCTTGGATAATAAACTGCCAGTACAGGCTCTGACGTTACCATGGAAATCAATTTTTTAAATTCGTTCTCATGTCTATCCGTCCAACTCCATTCTACCTCTTTTCGGGTTAAATCACGCAAGGCTGCAGATTGGCATGACAAATTAGGGATAAACTTTGCAAGATACGAGTATTTAAATAACCCCAGTAATCTCATAACCCCGGATTTGTTTGTTGGCTTCGGCATATCTAGAATGGCTCTGATATATCGAAAATCCAGTCTAATTTGGCCCTCTGAAATTAAATGTCCCATGAACTTAATTTGTTCTGACACCCATGGTTAATTTGTATTGGGCAGCGCTTCAAAGGTAGAACTCCTTACTTGGGCTCGTCTTATGGGTAGGGCTTAAGGCGCGACTACTCTATTTCGAAGTCATCAGTTTTATGATTATGACTTTTGAATAAAAGGCAATCAGTCCTTTGATCTACATAGCTGATCTTAATTAAGTGCGAATAGAAATTCAAGAACTTCGGATTGATGTGTATTATCTACTAGTTATTTATTTTTTTCTTTATTTAAAATATTAATTTAGCCATTATTGCGATATTTTGTATATTTACAAATATATATAGCATAAGTACTCTAACATTTGTTTATATTTTATTGATTAATAATTTGCCCTTACTGGAGAAATTACTTTATATTTGAATCTGTATAAATTGGTTTAAATTTTAATAAAATAAGGTAATTCATTGTAAATTTTAAAGAAATGTGAAATGTGTAAATGTGATTTATTATTTCCAAACAAATACAAATTAAAGTTATTCCATAAGTTATATGGCTGTACATCCACCCTTAAGGACAATTTCCTACTTAAATATTTATTTTACTTCTTTATTTAACAAAAATAACTTACAAAAATAAATTTATAAACAGGTAAGACATCAGGGCAACAGGACCATAGATGTCGTATAGATATCATAAAGTGCTTAAGATTTGATCAGCTATTTGTGTATATAAATTTTTTTTATGAAATTACTATAAAATTCATATTTCTTTAAATTTATTATGTAGTTTTGTGGCTTCTTTAATGCGCTGGAACGTTCGGACATCAGATGGATTAAGTACTTCTGTTTTTTTCTGCATATCTTCTGTTGAATCGGTATTAGTAGTTTGGCGAGAGATTGGACAAACGGCAAATATATCAAATATATGCCAAATTGAGAGGGCATATCCACAGTTTGGGCACTCATCAGGGGGGTCGTTCGTGAAATAGTGTCGACTAGAAAAAAGAGTTGTTCCTAATCTGATCCGAAAAATTGTTATGCATTCTTCTCTGGTTAGATTTTTGTTGTATGGAATTCGGAGATGTGTTGGGTGATGTTGTCGAAGAAAGTTCTGTTGACTAAGCCATGAGCTTTCGAGATCTTCATTTTCATTAGCTATAATAACTTTTCGGATGAGCTGAGAGATGTTTGGCAGTTCTTTTAAGTACGGGTAACGAGTCGCTTTTTCTTTCTGCATTATCGGCAGCCTTATTTCCTTTAATGCCAGCATGGCCGGGTATCCAAGCTAAAGTTATGTTGTTGTTATTATGAAGGATGCCTCGGATGTTGTTTAGTGTGGAGCAGTTATTTGTTGCGCTTTAATTCCGGTGAGATGCCAGTTAGAATCAATGTCTTAACTACCCATGTTTTCGCAGTAGAAAGAGCTTTTAACAATGCTGTAACTTCTTCTATATAACTACCAGCTGCATCTGGAAGGATACCTTGGGAAATGATGATCTCTTCGTTGTTTGCATTCAACTCGATAACTGCGTAAGTATAGTTGTTGTCTCTATAGGAACCGTCAGTGTAGAGTGTTTTCAGAGGCTTAATAGTTTCAATAAGGGGACGAGGTGTGCAGGTTTCCCAATGTTTCTTAAGGGATGCATCCATTAGCAGAAATCAGGGTCTGTATTTTGCTTAGGGAAGATATTGAATTTTTCCTGTTTTTTTTTTCTGCATAGATGTTTCTTGTGCAAATATATGAAGAGGATGAGAGAAATCAGTTGAATAGCTTCAATTGGTATTATTCTCAGTGCTCCTGTGGATGTTCGGTAGCATTCGTTTACGGCTATATCGATGCTCTCCAAGTTTTTCTTTGCGGTCCACATACATTGGGTTAATCCATGTTGGAGGGTGCCTTCGACCAAAGCCTAGGTTATTTTGAGAGTGGTTTCTAGATGTGGTTCTTCTCGACGAGAACATATCATTTTCAGAGCGTTGTTTCGATTCATCACTTGGTTAATGGTGTTTTTAATGTGAAGATTCCATTTCAGATTGCCACTGAAAGTTACACCGAGGACTCTTAGTTCTTTATTTAGGTTGACATTGGTGTTTAGAATCACGAGTGGGGACGTTGAGCATGAGCATTTCTTTTTCCTACAAAGGTGTGGTGCCTCTATTTTTGAAGGTGGAACAATTGCACCAATTTTTTAGGTCCAAGCATGCATTTCACTGTCTGCCTATTTCAAGACTGTGTTTATCTTAGATGGATCTCCAGAGGCTACCATGAAGATATAGTCTACATATACCCTAACGAAATCGAGTTTATGTTTTGGTTGTACAAGTTCAGTTATAAGTACATCAATGTATGCATTATAAAGATATACTGACAATGATATCCCCTACTTAAATATATTGGCATAAAATGTTTTTGTTTTTTTGACACACATAAGAGCACACATTACAATTCTTTGTTTTATACTAAGCTTTATTAAGGTTTCTAACATATATGTTATTCTAGTGTATCTACTATGTACATTTCAATATGCATCTCATTGCTTTGTTTTGTAATTTTTGAATTTTATTTAATACTTCTACTTACCCCGAAAACAATATAGTTGAACAATATTCAAAATTAAATGGAGTCTTATTATCGTGTTATAAATTGTAATTGATGTTAAAATATAGAATATACATATGTGCTTTCTTATTCTTCTTAAGTATCCAATTTTCTTTGAAATGTTATCACATGTGCATTCAAAACGTGATTTGATATTTAATTTACTATCACCAATTATTCGTAAATATTTGATTTGTTTTGCACACTCAAATGAAAGAACACTACTCTTGGTTTTTGCGATGTTCAATTTAAGTTCATTTATATTTAGGTAGTTTCTAATATTGTTTATGTAATTTTTTTAGCCGTGTTTTGTAATTATCTGTTTCAAATCATAAACCATCATCTGCAATAATGTTAGTTCATACCTATCAACAACATTCTGCATGTCGTTAATATATAATAAAAGCAACAACGGACCTTGTTTAGATCCTTGAAGAGCACTTAACTCAATATCGAACGGTTTTGATAGCACATCGTTAAATTTGACTATCTGTTTTCTGTCAAAAAAATAAGATTTGAACCAATTTAATTCCACATTTTTTTCACGATATTTTGTTAGCTTTTGCAGCAATATGCATCTGTCTACGGTCTCAAATGCCCTCTTGAGATCCAGAAATATTGCCGCTATTTTTATATTCTTATCCATCTTTTCCTTTCCACCTCAAGATAATGAAGTTCAGAGCTATTTCACAGGAATATTTTTTCTGAAACCGAATTGTTGCTAAATCAACAAACTATTCTCTTCTAAATAGTTTTGTAATTGAACTATTCAATTTTAAAATGCCGTTAATTGATATACGTTAGAATTGATATACTGTTTTATTTGTTCCAAAATTTAGAATGCAACCTGTTACGGTCGCTTGTTAATCTTTTTATTAATTTTGAAAGAATCAAGTTTGCTTATAAATATGCAGCATCATTCCACACGGTTAATTCCTTCGGTCTAAAACAGCGTTAGGAATAACCTTCTTAGTTTAAATCTCTTCTTAATGCAAGTCAACTACCAAAACATTTTATCAGTTATATTCATGAATATGGTAAGTTAATATCAAATCGAAAAAGAATATCCTCGAGGTTTTATCGAGCGCCTGAAGATAGATCATCAGCTTATTAATGACACATAAATTGCAAGCTTTAAAATTAATTAATTCTTCCAGCTAAAATCCATCGAAATGACGGTCCGCCACAACTATAAGGGATGCAAATGAATTCGAAATACACTTATCTGTTGCATATTGTCTTTTCTGTCTTCCTTCAACCTTACGTCACGCAATTTTATATGAGAAATTAAAATTACCATATCGTACCCTTATAATGGAATCTACATGCACCATCAACCTTCAATGAAATCCATGAATTACATTACTTGGCCCCGAGATGAAATGATGATGACTGCAAAAGCAGATGTTAAAAAAATCTCGTGTAATCTCTTCATTAAATAAATTTTTCGTACCTTAAATATATAAATTGCTTTATGCTAAGCTGTCTTTCGTTGGAGTTTCTTTATACTTTTATCTTAAGAACGGTATGAGAAAGATATGTCATTAGTCATTTTATGAGCCTCAGAAAAGGAAGTCGTTGGGGTATGTAACAAAACTTAAGCTCTTGTGAAGTTTGAATTTTTTCTTTCAAAATTTGCTAAGAATGCCACGTTTTTATATTTAGACGAAAAATCCTGCTTTTGTATTTTGATTGAGTATTTGAATTTTCCGAAAATATATCTTATTTGTGTGGTAGTAACTTATTTAAAATTTCTTAATCCTTTTTCTGATCCACCGTAGTATGAAAATATGATTTTTCACCCAGGACAGGGCAAGGGTTTAAGACTTCTTTAAATAACAAACTATTTGATATTTAACGTATGTGTCCATTCATTTATAAATAATTATTGTTGAAGTGCTATTTGGCATTTACCTTTATTTATGAAATGGGACAAACGTAATGTCATAAACATAGTAATGTGAATTGGCTGTCATCTTGTTAGAAATGAAAAACCTTGGGCTTTGTTTGGATGAAAAGGTCCGCTTAGATGCATACTGTTCCATACATGACCCAAACCATTTGTTGGTCAGTATTTCAAGTTGGGGAAATCATAATCACGTGCGGCATCGGATAAAGAATAGTGCCGCAGTGCGTCCCAGCTTGTCGTAAGAGGCGACTAAATGGGACACCAATCATTTAAAGGCAACTATGACACCAAAAATGAGCCTGTGACACTTTAACACCTTAAAACTTTCCCACAAGTTTGTATGCAATGAGTGGGTTCCCGCGTCTGGAGACTACCGGTGGGGTAAAAGAACAATCAATCAATTCGAAACGAGCATACAAGTGTCAAACCACTCACACTTAAGATACACTTCATGGAAATGATCGCAATTAATAGCACTACCCCGCTGGGCACCACGATTGCAACGCTCTCGGGTTATCCCAGAGCAAGCAGAAGTGCTTGTGTCATAGCCCGATGGACTCTGGGGGCGGGCAAAATGAAGTTTCCAAAATGTTTTCATAAACTTCGGTTTGCAAGTTGGATCCTCGGATCGATGACCTCAAAAATTTTAGAACTGGAAGCGATTATGCGTCGCAGAACTCTACAAATCCTATGCGTACAGGAAACGAAGTGGTGTAATACAGCGCGTTTTCTAGATTCAAGAACTAAGGCATTTAAGATGTTCTACCATGGAACGGTCAATGGACGAAACGGTGTTGGAATCGTTGTTGCAGCGGATCTTATAAACAACATCGTTGGTATCTTGAAAATAAGCGACCGCTTGATGAGTGTTAAACTCGTCATACACAATGAAACGTAGAACATTGTTAGCGCGTACGCTCCACAAAATGGATGCGACCAATCGGAAAAAGATACATTTTGGTCAGAGTTCGGTAATTTGCTTAGAAATATACCTATCGATGAGATGCTCTTCGTAGGCGGAGATTTAAATGGCCACGTCGGAGAAACAAATGTTGATTATGAGGACTGCCACGGCGGTAAAGGCTTTGGAACCAGAAATTCAGCTGGCGAAGACATCCTTGTAGCGTGTAGGGCTTACGGCTTAACCGTCTTAAATACAATCTTATCACTTATAGCAGCGGAGGCCACGAAACGCAAATAGATTATCACCTCTGCAAAATGTCGATGAGAAACCGTGTTAAGGACTGTAAAGTAATACTTGGAGAATCGCTAGTAAGCCAACACGGTCTGCTCATTACAGAATTTTTCATGGCGGAACCACCGAAAACACGGGCATCGTTTGGAAAGCCAAAAATCCGGTGGTATAATCTATCGAAGGAACGAAGCGCAAGATTTATCGCACTTTTTAAAGAAGTACTTCAAAATATAAATGGTATAGCAGACTCACTTAGCCCGCAAGAAATGTGGAACAGCATGCACGAGGAATGCATAACACTTGCAAAGTCCCATCTGCGGACTATATCGAAATACCAACACGTCGGCAAAGAAACATGGTGGTGGAATGACGAAACCAAACGGGCTGTGGCCGCCAAGAAGAATGCATTTCAAGCGTGGACAAAATGCGATCGGAGCGACGATATCGAAAAAGCTCGACTGGCTCTTGAATACGAGCGCCTTAAAAAGATCGCAAAGAAAGTCCTGGCTCGAACTCGAGCGGCAGCAGCGGAAAACCTGTACCAGGAGTTGGAACAAATATCCTCACGGACGGCAGATAGAAGACAAGCTATACAAGAAGTTCAAGAAGTTCAAACGTCGTTCAATACTACAGTGCCAAATATTTTTAAGCTCGCTGCTCAGAGGCGAAAAAATTCGATGGAAATAACCTCGCCGAAATACATAAAAAATGCAGGCGGTCGCTTATTAACAAATGAAAAAGAGATATCGTGCCGACTGCTGGTCTATTCGAGAAGAATGTTTCGGACTTTTCAATCGAAGAAATAAGTACAGCAATCGGAAAAATGAAGCGGCGGAAAGCGGCGGGACCAGACAGCATTCCATCAGAGTTTTGGTCGAAGATGGAGGGGATCGGCAGCGTTTGGCTATCGAAACTTTTAAATAAATTAAAATGTGGACAACCTATGCCGAATCAATGGAGAAGTAGCTTCTTGGTTCCATTATACAAAGGAAAAGGCGACACTCGAGAATGCAACAACTACCGTTCAATCAAGCTTATGTCGGGGCAAATAATAAAGCTCGATAATAGCCAATATGGATTTGTTGAAGGAAGATCGACGGTGGACGCTATCCAAAGCCTACGAATCAAAATAGAAAAGCACCGAGATTCGTCTAAGGGTTTACACATGGTATTTATCGACCTCGAGAAAGCATTCGATCGAGTGCCTAGGGATCTCATATGGGCCGCGCTGAGGTCTCAAAACGTACAGGAAAAGTATGTTAGAATAATACAAGACATGTACGGAAATGTGAAAACTGCGGTTAAAAGCTCTGCAGGACTAACGAGAGAATTTCCAGTTAATGTCGGAGTGAATCAAGGAAGCGTACTTAGCCCTTTCCCCATTAACGTAGTATTCGACTATCTTTTAAAAGACTGCATGCGCGAAGCAAATGTAACGCCGATTCTCTTCGCTGACGACGCAGTTATACTTAGCGATAACGTCGAAGATTTACAGAACGCCTTAGATTCATGGAGAAATGCGCTAGAGAGAAACGGATTTAAAATAAGTCGTTCAAAGACGGAGCATTTGACGTGCCCATTTGTGCATCCGTTGCGACCTGTTCCGGATATAATGTTAGACGGAATAGTTCTTCCGAAAAGCACTATCTTTAAGTACTTAGGATCAATCGTTAACATGGAAGCGAAATGTGACGACGATGTAAACCACAGAGTGAGTGTGGGATGGATGAAATGGCGGGAAAATTCGGGAATCTTTTGCGACCGAAAGTTTCCACTTAAATTAAAGGGGAAACTCTACACCACGGTTGTTAGACCAGCTTTTATATACGGTTCACAGTGCTGGACAATGTACGAAGCGTTTAAAAACAAAATGACGGCAGCGGAAATGAAAATGTTAAGGATGTCTAGTGGAGTCACTAAACGCGATTGTATTAGATCTACGCGTATAAGAGGAAGTCTTCATATAAAGAATTCGGTAACCGAACAGCTTGAGGCGAATAGAATAAGCTGGTATTGCCACGTTCAAAGAAGATCTGCGGAAAATCCGGTTAAAAAGGCACTATCAACTACGGTCACTCAAACTGTAAGAAAACGCGGTCGGACAAAGAATTCCTGGATTTCTCAGATGGCAAATGCGCTACAACGCCCGAAGCGATCCAGGTCCGAGCATTATGTAGACGCATTCTGAGGTCTGCGACATTAGCCAACCCCATAAGCGGAGCAGCAGCGATGCAGTAAAAATGGGAAACTCGTTACGCATAAGTTCGTATAACGAGGAAAGGGTTAGTAAAAGGATAAGAAGAAGAGAAATCATAATCGTTCAAATGCATGGTTTGCCAAATCTGGCATCAACCGTTTTCATAAAACTGACGTTTGAGTAGCGGTAAATCAAATATGCAGCCTCTTGTTCGATTTGGTCATATCAATTTCGTGTTTAGTATTTCTTTCTGAATAGTTAACCATTATAAAAGTAATTTGAAATTAGATTATAGTGTATTGAATCAGATTATGAAATAAATAATAGCCAGAGTAAGTTTTCCTTCGTTTTTTGGCTATTGTTTGTTTGTGCCACATCTGGCACAGTATGCATTTAGCACATTTCAAACGAATGCTGTTTCGTTTCTAGATGTCTGGCACTCTTAGAGAAGAAGAAATTGCTAAAATATTATATAACATTCCAAGTGACAGTGAAGATGAGATAGACAGCGATGAAGATGTTTTGTATAACCAAATGGAAATTATTAGCTTGAATGAAGAGCTGTTGGACAATCTTCTTGGAGATGAAAACCAAATAGAAATTGAAGGTCCTGAAATGGAACAGCTTTCAGATACCAATCATTCAAGCGATATCCTATCGGAGGATTTTGAATCTATTAAAAAAGATCTTAGTTGGGAAAATAAATCCATTGCGGATCAGATCCGATTCAGTGGCCCTACCGATAATTCATCTTGTGTAACAGAGCTTAAAACTCCATACGAGTTCTTTTGCTATTTTTTGATGATAATATATATATTACGAATATTGTAAAGTAAAGTAATTTCTATGGACGGACAAAAGCCATAGCTGATTCATTTTCTTTAACAAAATACGACATCTTAAATTACCTTAGAACTTTAATTATATCATCTGTTGCGAAGTTCATAGACGTGAGAAATTATTGAGATCGAGATATTGGTCTTGACTTAATAAAGAATTCAATGACACTTAACACTTCAACGAAAATTTCAAAATAGTAACGGACAGAAATTCATCTTCATTTGATAAGCTGTACAAGGTTCGTCCAATTATTGAAGGCCTCAAAAAAAATGTTTGTCAATTCAAATGGAGGAACACCTTCCAGACTGGATAATCATTCAATAATTACCCGTGTTCAGTCTTTGATAAAATCCCACATGGATATGGAGCTCAGGCCGATGCGAATTTCCGAGACTAAATCAGAGTCTTGGAAAAGAGATGGTGGCTGAAGAGCCCTTAATATACCAACGGCAGGACTCAAATCCTAGAACGGGTTACTGGCTTCGGTCTAACCGACCGCTCGTCCTAGGGATTTCAAAAAATGGAACTGGCTCTCTAGGTTGGGGGGTTGTGCCGCCGGGATAACAGCACGGCCATGGAAACATTCCACGTTTAACTGAACAAAAAGCGGAGGCCCAAGACTGCTGAAAAGGCATAACAGACATCACCGCTATCCATGGAAGGCGATGGGATGGGCCGGACAAAAATAGCATTTAATATATTTAATTTTTATAACTAGTTCTCGTTTCAAGAAACATTACTCAACGCTAATACGTAACCATAAGAAAGTTCTAGTCATTTCTCGCATTCTCTGAACCTATAATATGTTTTCCGCCAGGATATGGCATTGTTCATATTCCATAAGGAGTAACAAATCACAGGGGTGAGGGTGTTAGTGAATTTTAACACCCCAGCAAGACACCATAATGGCAGTTTTTAATATTTTTCCAACCATACGCCAAAAGACAGACGTAATGACTCATTTGTCATCCTCGTTGTGACACAATTAAAGTTTTCTAGGAATGGGATGCCAGACAACATGTACATTTATAGAACTTCAAGAGTTTAAATGACGTTAATTAACAACATACCCACGATTTTTCAGTCAATTCTCTTGGCTAACTTGAAGAAACCGGCAAATTATGTAGATGAGTAAAAACAAAACAGTCGCCATCACACCACGTTACCGTTGCTGCTTGTACCCTTAACTCCTGCCACTTTTGCCACTGTTCATCTCATTAAATCAGCTCAGCCACCCGTTAATTTGCGTTTTCAATGAACCAGAACAATTAAATACTCAAATCCGCAAATAGAACCGACAGACACCCTCCTGCGGCGTAGTGTCTTGGTTTGACTTTAAAATCAGTAATGTTCTGGAGCGCACAAAAAAAGAAATAGAAATAGAAACAGAAACAAGAACAAAACAAAACAAAACAAAACAAAACAACAACAACCAACAGCCAACACAATGTGCTAATTAGTCCTGAATTAGTATATCCTTCGCGCATAAACAGGGTTTAGCTTTAAAACTCTTCGTGAAGAACCGGCGGATTAATTGGGAACAGCGATTTCGGCAAATTACCACGCCAATGACGCAATCCACACAAGCATCATATAAACTGTACACCTGTGGGGGTTTTTAAAGCCTCAAAATACAAGTACATACCTACTTACCTCATCCTCTGTACCCTACAAGAATAGATAAAGAAAGTGAAGGAATTTTGGCCTAAGGACGATAAATTAGGCAGCTCACGAAGGAGTTTAAAGTACTGACAGCTAAGTGCTGCAGGGAAGAATTATCCAAGTCGTATCTTGGCCCTTGGGCTGTGCCGTTCTGCTTCTTTGCTGTTTACAGATGGTCTTTCGACTCGAATCCATGTTTCTGCAATAGTAGCGGGTCCAAGTCAGGTTCGGCCTGTCTGCAGTCCACCATGCCATCGCGCAGCAGTAAACAACGCTGCGTTTTCTGGTAAATAGAATAAATTTAAAATAATTTACTAACTTTTGTGATTTGTCTGTTTCTATGTGTGTGCTTGTGTTGGTGTTGGTTTTGGTGTTAGGGGTAATCCTTCTTCGAGTTGAAAACGACTTTTGGCACACACAGCTTTTTGCAATCAAGTTTCTCCTTACCCAGGGTAAATAGCAGTCTTATGAATGCAGAGCAGACAGAGTTCTAGGGTGATTTGTCTTTTTCCCTTTTTTCTTTTTATATTCCGTACTTTTTGGTTTGATGTTTATTTTTGTATATACACGCTATCCACAGTCCTTTTTTCAGGAAATTCGTTGAATTTTCGTAAATGGGGTTGCCATGTTGAAAGAGGTACAATACAATAGGATACCACCAAAGCGTTTTTTTAATTTCATTTTCTTTTCCTTTTTAAGTTGTGTTTCGAGATATTGAACATTTGCGAACCTTCTTTTTAATATTTAAGCATCGTTTTGTAGAAAAAAATAATAAATCAAAGGCCTAATATCATAAATCCTTTCAAGGGCATTCAAAGGGCGGTTGTCTTTGAAAATCGAGGGTAAAATCATAGAATTGTATTATCCGTCAAAAATATCTCTTTTCGCTTCTACTTCTTTATTAAAGCCAAGACAGAAAATTCCAGCATTTACGATTTAAAAGCCTTTTCTGACTTTATAATCGAAATAATATTAAGTCGTATTAATGGAAAAAGATAGCCTGAGATATAAAAAACAGAGGTCTTGTTTAAGCCATTGATTCACTACAAAATAAGTTTGATTTCAACATTTAGACAGAAAACTTCTAACAGTAAATACCGCATGCTAAATGACAAGTATTGTTAAACTATCATTCATTCATTTATTTAATATGTATCTTTTAATAATTTACTGGCCTCATGTGGGCGCTCTAGGGCCTAACCTCGTGGATTTCCATCCATTTTTTCCTCAGATCGAAGCATATGCATTATGAGGAATGGGGAGCTGGGAAGGTTATTTCTCCAATTTTGAAATCGCCTACAGAGAGCTATCTTATCCCAATTGGTGGAGATATTTGCGATGGCCTTCATGGCCAGACAGGAATTGCGTGAGGTGGTAGGTGCAGTTTCCATGTTCTCAGTTTAACCGATTTTCGATGGAAGGGATAGTTTATAGGTCCACCTGCTTTTAATCCTATTATCCCATCGAGCTTTCCGCAATTGAATTTTCTTTCTATTCTTCTTAAATTCGTCTTCTTAAGCAAGCCTGAAGTTTCGACGCTTTTTTGCTCTAATAATCAGCATGTTGTTTGAATTGCAGTCGGTTGCTGATCATTACTCCTAGGTATTTGACGGTTTCTTTGGATCTGAAGATTTGAGTTCCAACTTGTACATTCATATATTCCACAGATTTCCGACTGATTATTAGAACACCTTTAGATCAGCGGATCTTAGCCAGCTTTTGAATTGGTTGATCGCCACATTTGTAGTAGATTCTACTTCCTTGATTTGTTTTGCTACGGTAACAATACCGTTGCCGTCGACAAATCCAATTATCTTCACTTAAGGTGGCAGTGATAGTCGCAGAACTCCGTCGTATACTATTTTTCAAGTAAGCGGCCCAGAACAGATCCTTGCGGGACCCCAGCTATGACATCGTAATGTTGCACTCCGTCGTCAGTATCGTACCCCAGTTTCCTGTTGGTAAAGTAGCTCGCCACTATCTGCGACAAGTATTATGGTGTATCCATCCTAGCAAGAGATCTTCTTATAGTGGGCCAATTTGTCGAATTAAACGCGTTTTTAACATCTACCGTCAATACTGCGCAGTATTCTCACCATCTTTCCCATTCAATCGCTTCCGCTGCCATATTAACCACCGTGTCACTTGTAAGCCGCGACTTTGAGGGTGGCCGTGGTGTAGTGGTACATACTAGCCATCGCCTCTCACTCGGAGGGTCAAGGTTCGAATCCCACTCATGATAACTTTTTCAATTGTGTAATTGGAACTCAGTCAGAAAAATCTGCGTGTGCAGGCATAACACTGGCATGTAGATTTGGCTGTTGTAGAGTTTCAAGCACAGAACAACCGTTAAAATTTTTAACCTGAATCATTCCGAGTGAAGAAAAACTCTCCGTCCTATTTCGGACTCCCAACCCTGGAGACCTGAGTTTTAAACCACTGCATCACAACAATGCTTTCCTTTCTCCTCCTTCTATCTTTCCCCCCGCGCCATGGTAACAGTAGAAGGGTATCATAAGCCCCTTAGGCGCGCGTAAGATATAAAAAAAAAACTTTCGGAATCCGAACTGTTGATTGGACAATGCCCCTTTCTTTTTCGCTATTGTGAGCAATCTATTGTAAATGATTTGCTCCAGGATATTTCCCATAGCGTCCAGTGGGCACATTGATGTGACGATGGGTCTCCTGGGGGTTTGTTTTCCTTAGATAGTAGAACAAGATGTTGCAATTTTCAGTACTTAGGGAAAATTCCTTCTTCAAGCCACTTTTGCAATAAAAATGTCTAGTCTTTTACGAACAGTGGCTTTCGCTGCTTTGTTTGGGATGCCGTCAGACCCTGGCGTCTTGCTGTCTCCTATCTTTGTGAAGTGAAGCTATTGTCGGAACCAGGAAAAAACAATTTTTTTTGACAAAATAGCGCGCTCTTGAAATTTGAAAAAAATAAAAAGTTTTTAAAATATTTTTTTTTTGGAGTTCCAATCAAAAAAGGGCTACTGGTGTACTGAATAACATATTAAAATTTGAGATTATTCGGATGAATAATTTTGTTTTTGCTTTCCGCCGCGCTGAACAGAAAAAAGTAGTTTCGAGAAATATGAGTTTAAAATTTTTAGTATGTATGCCGGGGCAACCACGCACTACCTGCTAAAGGGGCTGTAAAACCTAAAAATCCGTCAGTATCATTATAAAAATTTGGCGGATTATTTTCCAAAGACTATACCAACTTTCGCATTATTAAAATAAAAAATTTTTCTTTTTAAATTTTACACCAAGTCCCCTCAAGGATATCTTATAAGTGTATTATTTTGCACGAGTTTTGAAAAATAATAGTTCAGTATTTGCTTTACATTATTGTATCAAACATTGAAACACAATATCACCGATATTCGTCTTGTTGTTTTCGGTAAATTGTTCCCACATTTTTGGCTATAACTCAGGAGATGTTGGGTAAGAAGTGCGTTATGATTGTACGTCTAATGATTGTTGGCACAAAGAAGTCTGTTTATGTACTTGCTATAAAAAAGACTTTAAATGGCATTGCCTTCGCGTTACAATTGAAGTAAGACTATGGGGTCTTTGCTACATCGTTGAACTTATTCTTTTTTTTCGCCTGTTATCATTTCAATTGCATTGCAAATTATGTGCTTAATTACAAGTTTCATGGTATTCGTTCGTCTCTAAATTTTAATATATCTGTAGATAGGTTCTTAATTTGACCCTCTCCTTAATAATACATTTTGTAGCGGATCCTGTATAATACAATATAAAAACCCTTTTCCAAAAAATGTTCACCCCCGCAAACCATTAAGTTAACTTATCTGACATCATCTGACATCTGACAAGTGCCCATGTGATGGTAAGCGACTTCTTACTGCCGGAATTGGATGAGCTGAGCTTGGTGAACATGTGATTTCAATAAGACGTTGCAACCGCACACACAGCACGAGCCACAATGGCTATTGTGAAGGAAGCGTTCCCTGGTCGCGGAGTCTCCCGTTTTGGCGATTTGGCATGGTCAGCAAGATCGCTCTATTTAACCATCCCAGACTTCTTTCTCTGGGTCTACTTGAAGTCGTGGACTTATGCCAACAAGTCTCAGACAATCGTAGCCCTGAAGGAGAATATTCGGCAGGAATGGGAACAGTTATCACCGGATAGTCATGGAAAATGCGTTTTATCGCACTAATGTGTATCAATAATGGCGGCAGTGACTTGGTGGATATCATCTTTTCCACTTAACAGAAAAATTGTAAAGGTTCAAATAAAGATTTCCATCACATCTCCAGATGTGCGAAACCGATCACACCCAAAGTGTGTTGAGGTTTTATTACAGGAAATACTCGTAGATTCAAAACCGAAACAAGTAAATTAAAGACTGCTCGGGTGAGCAGGAGAATATATCAGTAGATGTCAAAGATTAAGAAGGAACATTTCTGCAGATTCTATAACAGCGACTATTTTTTAAGGGCTGTTAGAGTAGAATGTGTATTATCAAATATTATTCACCCAATCGGGAAATAAATGTTGGGGTTTGTAAAAAAAAGGTCCGGCAAAGCCGTTGAAGGCTAAGGTAAGTTCACGAAGATCGTAAAATTTGGAGAAAAAAGCTTGCTAAAAAGCATAACTTAACGATGCTCCAGTATAGAGATATACATGGATTTGTTTAACTATACCTAGGCTTGAACCTTCAATTTTGGCCTTATTATTCCCTTAAAAAACTCGCTACGTAGTGAATTTTTGAGAGACTGCCACTAATGCGTTATTCAAAATATCAGTCATGAGAAATGTCATGTTTAAGGCAAAAAACGTTGAAAGTTTCGTGACTATTATTTGCTTTTCACTGTGATAACTAAAATTTCGCACACCATTTGACGAATCAAATATATGAAGATACCCGAATAGAAGTGGCACCACAAATGTTTTGGTTTGTCAATTTATCCAGGAATTTTTGGTCACGCTCACGTTGTGTTTCACAAGATGGATTAAGGCGGATCTCCAATTTTAAAGAAAATTCCGATAATTGAGACTAAAATGATTTTAACCACGCTCGAATGCCCCATAAATAAATTTTTAGATTTAATTTTAATTATTTTTTCGGTCGCACAAAAAGCGAGCACGAGGAAACCGAAGGCATTCCAAAAGTAAGACAGAAAAAAAGTAAAAATAACCAAACGACCATTAAAATCTTGCCTTATTTTCCTACAAAAACACAGAGTTCGCCGGAAAAAAATTAACGAACCATGGAATATGCTCTCTTTGTTCTTTGAAAAATTTAAATCTTTGGAAGGATATGGCCGGCCCGCTTCACAGACTTAAATAAAAATACAAAATGTGGGAAACTTGTAGTCGAGTTGCATCGAATGAAACCACATTGGTTGGCCATCAATCTACCAAATCGCTACATCTACAAGATACAACACCAACATCAGCTTGTTGGAAATAAAATCAAAATTAAGAATTATCCAATTGTCTATCAATTTGCTGGCATCCGGCAGTAAAGACTGCCAAAGCGAGGAGCATTAAATGGAATTGTATGGACGAAGCAAAAAAAAAAAAAACCACAAAGCGGCTTGCGGTTAAATTGCCCGGTTGATGTATCGTTACAGAAACAAAAATTGCAAGAAGTAGACCCACAGCCCTAGAGAGCTCTGTAGGTACTCGTATATACTATATGTGTTTGCTTTTATATGACATAAATTGTTGTTTTTCTTTTAAGCAGCTTTGTGCCTTCCTTACAAACTGCTTTTGTGAAAATATCGATTTCAGAAAGGGGCCATTATTCAAGATGCATAAAGTGCAAAAAGTGAATCTTAAATAGTGGTGGAATAGAATGGCAAATGCAGCAGCAGCAAATGAATGATGCAGACTGCATGCATTGGAGCACAATTTTGTCGAAGAAAGACGCAGGATCCTCGCCAGTGTGCAAGAGAGAAACAATTCATCTAAATAATCCTTTTTGAATTTATACCCCTCTGGGACATATAAATTTAGCTATGCTTTAAATAATTTGCATGCCAAGGTGAATCGATATTTCTGAAGGTGTGGTAATGCAGATAAATGTGGCAAGAGTGCAAAAGCTACAATGAGTTCTAAAGGTGCACATAATTACCCTTTGAGGATAGCATTCCAATGAAGCATCTGCTTTAAGTTGGTCAGAAATTATTTGCTAATTGATGATGCCACTTCAAAGAGAATCCTGAATGGGCCAATGTAAAAGTTTTGGAAAAAAGTTTCAAATTGTTGTCCTCTGAAGTGTTGAATTTTCAGTGCATACATTTTCGCAAAAGTTAGATAGCATTATGGGTTATTTACAACAATGTTGTAAAAGGTGCATATGTACTATTTGATGTATGCATATTTGCATTATATTCGTATGTATAAGAAGTAAGAAGGGTTGGGGTTTTAGATTGTGAGTTTCACAGTGTTAAGCATCTTTTTCTGTTATCAAAATTCGTACATAAGATTTTCTGGAGTATAAAAGGTCAATTTTGCCACGAAATTATGTAATTGTATATGTAATTCGGGATCCAGATTCAACATTAGTCTAATGAAGTATCGTAACTTCTGTGAGGCCATAGGAATATAAATTTTATGACCTCTATTCGTAATAGGATGTTGAAAGTTTAAATTGGTGAAGAAGCCATTTTTGACGGTTTTGTTGCAACGTACAGAGTTATTGAATTAACAAAAGATTTTGATTTTCAACAAATTGATTGTATGACACCGTGATAGACGGTGAGCAGTGAGGCAAAGTTTCCGCCTTTAAATATCATAATTTTTCCATTTCTAAGTAGTGAATCTAACAGCAACTAATCGAATATGTTTCGATAAAGACAAAAAAAAATAGATCGAGTAAACGAAGAACCAGGTCGCTTTTTTTTTTAGTTCAGAAAAGTTTGCAACTTAAAACACTAAGAATGCCATTTTTCCAGATGACTTGCATGTGAGACTTTATAAATACGCAAGTAATGTTTAGATAGGACGGATTGAACAATTTTGAAATCAAGAAAAACATTCGTTATTCATGTATTTTGTATTTTTGTTATTCATTATGATTGTAGACTATTATATCCAATTCAAATGACAGTGTCATCGTTTTTGCGCAACACACTGTGACTAAGTACACAAACTTGTTTTGAATAGCTGTCTTACGATCGGATGATCCTCACGCTTAAATAGTTCATATGTACCGTGCTCTATTATGAGATAAATATGGCCCTCGATCTATGTAACGGGGATTTTTTAAATAAACTGCTGTTGTGAAGAAAACTACACTGTGGTTTGTTTTTTCTTTTTTAAGGCACGCCTAGGCCACATGATTGCACTACACAATTCTCCCACGTTATTACTATGCCTGAAGTATTGGTTTAGTTTGCTAATCTTGGCTACCATAAAACAGACCGCCCCAAATGGTTGCCAATGGATGATCTCGGTAATGAGATCAAGATTTTGTTGTTGTTTCTTGCATTTGAATAAAGAAATTATTCTTCGGTTGGGTGCTGTAGAAATAGGATAGGTACTGAGAGATGTCAACATGGCGATATCCAGTGTTGCAACTATTTTTCTACACATCAATTGTGCTTATAATACCTTTACGTGGTAACCGTCGGATACTGGTCAATGTCAATCTGGACTGGACATGCTAAACTCATAAGCGCGAGTGCAACCCTGCAAACGGGAAAGCGGATGAATACCCTTGATGGGGCTATTTCGACATATTTGGAGCCCAGGCCTATAAGGATTTCCGAGACTAAGCCAGAGTCTTGGAAAAGAGATGGTGGCACTCACATACAAGAACGGGTAACTGGCTTTCGGTCTAACCGACCCCTCGTCCTAGGGGTATCAAAAATGGAACTGGTCCTCCAGGTTTGGGCTTGTGCCGCCGGAATACCTGTCCGGGCATGGAAAAAATACAATAGTTCCGAAACATAAACAAATGTCGGATACCGATGGATCGACTGATGACGCCCCATGCATACGATTTAAGGACAACGAACTTCGGATATACACGTGGAATGTTAGGTCCCTTAACAGGCCACGTGCAGCCGAACAACAAGCGGAGGCCTTAGACTGCTGCAAAGCAGAAATAACCACTATCCAACAAATGCGATGGAATGGGCCGGACAAAAAGAGGATGAAAAATCGCGACATCTACTATTACGGATTTGTTGTTGAATGCAGTCTTAGACAAGAAGTCTTAAGTTTCCAGCATGTCAACGAACGCCTGGTAGCAATCCATATTTAGGCTAAATTCTATGAGATTTTGAACAAGATCTTAAATCCGGCCCCAAGGGACACAGGTGACGAACGTAAGTGAAAAGGAACCTCAGCCAACTTAGCGTGCGAAACTGAAGGCAGCTAGCAGAAGATCGAGCTGGCTGGAGACGCTTGTGGACTGAGGCTAAGGTCGACCCCGGACTGTAGCGCCATCTAAAGTAAAAAAGTAAGTAATAATTCATCGACGAAAGACGAGAAGCTGTTCCTTACTTCTCGATATGCTGCTTGACTAAGAAGTCTAACAAGGTATTTCAAAGCAACAGACTAAAAACTTTACTTCGAATTGTTTGCTTATTTCCGCAGCGTATTAACCTCCCGGGAACCCTAAGAAGAAATGCTTCCAAATAATATACATGCGAAAGGAAAGGTGAGACAAAAAATGCTTGGGAAACTTGACTTTTCTCAATGCCATATTTATAGTATGTCGGTGCCTTATTCAATAAAAATGTTATTTAAATTTTTCCCAGTTTTTTATTTTCACAAGTTTATAAATAAAAGGAGCAAAACATGGCTTTGTAATTATGATTAAAAATAAATTATACAAACAATAAAAACTAAGTAATTTGCATTTCTGCCACCGAATCATTTATTAATTAATTAATTAATTAATTAAAACAATACAATAGAAATAAAATAAAATATTGGATAATAAAAAATAAAAAACGTGTGTCTCAACATAATGTTTATAACCACTCAATTCCAAATTACATCAAATAAAACTTAACTTAAACAGTCTTAGTTAGTATCTGGAAAAAAATAAATAATAATAAAAATAAAAAATATTTATTTATTTATTGAATAGCAACAGAATAATCAAAATTACAGAGTAACTTAGTAGCGAGAGCATCAAGAGGCTTTAGGCTATAAAAATAAAAAATAATATTTACTTAATTTAAACAATTAAATTTCCGCAAAACAGTTTATTTTCAAAGCGCAACACAAGAAAGTTTATATTCCATCTTCTTTGAGGATTTTCCGACTGTCATTCTCCTCACAGACTGTTACACCTCTTAAATGATGGTAAGGGTACAATGGTACTGAAGCAGCGAAGATGTTCAGTACGTTCCAGGGGAACGAATTTTTCAATAAGCTTCTCGTTCACAATAAGCTTCCAAGATCTAACTTCAACTTCATATGTCGAAGCACTTAAGTCTAGGTTGATTTTCTGTTGGTTGATAGTCAAAAATCATTTACATTAAAATCGGGATCATTTAAATCATCAACATCAAATCCATTTAAAATTTTCAATGTTATCATCGGATAAAGCTGTAATGCATGAATAAAATAGTGGTAAGAACTTACCGCCGGTATTTAAAACATACACCTGTAGTACCCGTAAGACACTTGGTAAAAAACAAATGTTCTACTGGCTGAATATAATAAAAAAATGTATCATATCCTTGTTATAACTTTACATCTTTCAAAGCTAAGTTAAGATTTAGTCAAGACTTTGTTTATAAATCGATGTTAAACAAAAACGATAACAAAAAACATGAATGACATCTTAAATATATTTGGATCTTCTTACTGCAACTTCATACTCTTGCACTTGAAACTTGTCTGACATATTCTTCACACATAACGCATGCGCGGTACCACTTGGTATTTTCAAGACTATGGGTTTTTACGTTTGAGTTGGAACTCAAGAATGGCTTCAAAAATGTTATAAGAAGTCTACTACGTCGAACTATTTGTCACTGGATTGCTAAATTCAAACTTGCTCGTAGTGACAAATGAAATTCAATATAAACAAAACCATAAGACGTGTATATCATATTTTAGAGGAACATGAGTATTAGGGTATGCGAATAAACCTCTTTTCAAAAGGGGTTTGCCGAAAAACACAAAGTACGTATGATTAGAAAACATTTTTGTACTCGGTACACTAAGGAGTGTATGGCGAAGGATGAAGCCAACCAAAGTGACAAAAATTTTATGAATAAAGTCAAATTTTGCTAATATAGGTATATTGTATTATTTTATTTTAGTTTTGGGATTTCTTGTCCACCTTGTTACGATTTGAGTAAATTTTGAAATCTTTTTCAAAATCCATAAAGAATAAATAAAAGATATTTTAAGAATCGCGATCGTATTCAGTATGTTGTTAGATTTTAATAATAGGTATTGGCAGTTAGCACTAGTCTAAGTAATTATTAACTTTGTAATTTATTTAGACCTTAATAAAATAGTAATAATAATAATAATAAAAGGTATTCCTCTATTATATCATCATAATATGGCACATTAGCTTCATCGATTAGTAATCGTTGCAACTACCAGAGTACGCCTCGTATTGCAGTTTATAAATGTGCTCTATACAATTTCGAGCTTATTAAAGTCAGGATCTATAATCGTTGCTTTTTGTTTGAAGGTTCCGATCTTAGTTTTATTGTTGGATGAGTAATGGGTTTACTTTACCCTTTCCATCTAAGAGAATAGTCGCTAGTGTTTACATTTTAATACAATGCGGGACTTACGAAACATGAATAGATAGCTAGAACTAAGAAGCCAACAGCACAGCTACTTTTCGCACTCAGACGATTATACCTTTTCATCTCACATTCAAATCACAAACGTATGAGAAAGAACAATACAGTTTTATTATTGTAGTTTTAGTAATGTTTACCTTAGTATACACATGTTTGTACATTTGTACAAAGATTGTAAGTGAGTGAGCATCAATTTTGCACTAATCGTCAATAAAGAATATTCAAACTGGAAACAAATGTTCATTGCTCATTTTTGTTCTTGATTTGAAAGTAAGTCATAACGTATCCCCAATGGCTTCTATGAGGTCATGTAGTCCATATTCATCAAGTGAATATAACATACGCACCCAAAGAAGATAAACCCAACAATAAACAAGAAAATTTGAGAAGATTTTCGAAAAAATGTAATTTCTGGAATGATACACAGTGTCTAGAACATACTCTGAAATATTGTCCTTTACTTATGAAATGTCCTGCCGAGCCCTTTGTCTCCTAGTCATTGTAATTCTCAATTATTTAATACCGACATATAACATACTTTTCTTTCTTTCCTCCACATACTTTGTTTTCTGCGCACTTAGTAAGTTGGGTCAGTATTAGTTGAATTTAATTCTACGACCAATATGACTTATTTATGGCAACTGAAATGCTTGCAGTTTTTAATGGGATCTTAAGTTAAAAGCAAATATCTTGTGATGGCAACACTTCAGTATGATGATTGAATATGACCTTCTCTCTCACAATTTCAAATTCCCTTAACTTCAATCACAATTAGATGGTTTCTTTTCCTATTCTTACTGATAAGTGAAAGAAGAATTGAAGAATTTTGGTGTTTTAGGTTAAAACATTCTTTCGTCAGCTGCAAACAAAAGTTGCACTAACCTTTCCTCTTAAGATTTAAATTATTTTTAAGAAATTAATAAGACTGACAATGGAACAATTTTTACTTTTTTCTTTCACTGTCTTCCGTCTGACCAGAATTGACTGGTACTGATCTGATTCTTCATCGCTGATTACTGATTTCATTTTCCCAGTGAGTCTTAGTCAAATTCCATTTTTCGCAAGGACTTCCTGAACTTCAGTGTTTGCTTTCTTCTTCTTTTTTTGCGACTAAAAACATGTAACTGTTTTAGTATTAATTTTCTTTTCAAGTTTTCGTAAAGAAATATCAGGGGTGATATTTTTTTTTTTTCAGAGTCGTCGCTATATCCTTGGATAGGACTAGTCTTGTGCATTCTCCCTTTGCATTGTCCCATTTTGTATCAACTATTTTTCACTAAAGTTTCAAAGTAAAACCAGATCGTATACTGCAACAAGTAAACAAGCAGTATGACGGTGCCCTGATTATATTGACTATAAGTGTGATTCCCTACCTCTCCTTAAACTTAACCTGAATATAATATATAATACATTCATAAAAAGAGTTAAAGTTAAAATAAAATGCTCATTAGTTGCTCTGTATCTAAGTAGGATTGAGGGATCGAACCTAACCTCCATAATAGAAGAACCATGCTCATTTTTTTTATAATTATGCTTGCAATAAAGAAAGTTCTCTATCTTCATTCTGTTAATGTCATCATAATAGCTACGAGTATTCATCTGCTTGTCAATTCCATATGCAAATGAAACCAAATATGTGCGCATTATTTATACGGCTTTCGAACAATACAAGCAGACGCAATCTCTGTTGTTTTATAAATAAAGTAGCATTTATCGAATTTTCATTATTCATTGTAACAAAAGGCCGTATTCTTCAAAAGAGCTCTCGGCGGATTGTACTTGTATTCATTACACTTTGTGTTGACTTTTGGAACTGCACTTCTACAAGGAGTTGTTATACTCGTATTTTGTAATTTAAAATTGACTTAATGGGCTTCATTTTCATTTTATGGGAAGAGCACTCCACTTATGACATTTCAGAAAAATGTATTTTACAAAATGATCTGCCCTTAATATCTATCCCTTACAGATAAATTGCAAACGCAATGCCATTTTCATAATGCGCTCCAAACAAACACTCATGCTCAAGCTAGAAAAGTGCATTCAATCGGAATTTCAATAAATGGAAACAGTGCTCTTCTGTTCAGGATACAAAAACTAGCACGGTGCCACGTATCTGTAAAAGGAAACAGCACCACTCAGAATCCAAATAGAGACAATGGAAACAGGAGTGACGGCGGAGATGAGTATTTCAGTTTGCTTCCAATTCGAGATGAGACTTATTTTTCAAGGAAATGAAAAGTGTTTACACAATAAGCGCACTGTAACTCACTCGTACTTGTTTTGTCGCGTAATGAAGAAATTCTTTTCAGCGTGAAGAACAATGGGTTCATGGAATGTAGCACAATACCTCCTATAACTGATGAACGGAGGTCATCTTAATCGTTACAACACCGTGCACTAAATAAGGAGGGGGCACTAAATTAACTTATGAATTTGCTATATTGTACTTCAATCTAGTCCAAAAGTATTATTTAAATTTATTTAAAAAACGTTGTCTTTGGTCTAGTGCTGAACAATGAAATGCACCTTTTATATTACCTTGCTGATTCTAGGTTAACAAATTTTTGTTACGGTTGATATCGTTGTCTTGCGTAAATGACTTGCCACTTTAATATTCCGTTGAAAAGTTGATTTAATCTCGAGAGGTTTCAGTTAATAGAACCCTTCAGTCTTAGTTATAAATGGTTGACTACTTTTTAACTACTACTACGCCAAAACTACATTACACTGGACGGCATTTGAGGATGCATAAGTTACTCGTATATCATCAGTTGAATTAGCATTTCAAGTTTCGATTGCTAAATCGAGGCCTTTATAATTGATTTAGTAGCAACAATAATGTATATTGAATAGAACGCCCCCTCCAACAACTAGATAAAAAATCATAGAATTAATAAAAAGAGGTAATAAAGATGTTGAATGTAAATCGAGGTTTGGGCAACTGAGCCGGGCAATTATTGAGTGCCAAACAGGAACTAGGGTAAAGCCTAAACAACACAATTATGAATGAGTTAGCTAGTAAAGGTTTGTTATTTTTTGTTATCATTTTGAAGAAAGAAAACTTAATTTTGAGTGAAGCAGGTGTTTGCTCTATGGCTTATGATCAAAATGTGTATGCTTAAAAAATACTTATGTTTAGTTTTTTTTTATTTTTCGCCTGGCTCAACTTTCTTAAACAACGCTCTTTCCAATATGAGAACAGAGACAATTTTAGGAAACAGCTATTTATATTTTATTAGAGTGCTTACTTAAAAGTCAGTATGTTTAACAGCATTGACATTCGATCGCAGTTGTGTTTATTTCAAAGTTCCGCTCAAAATAATTTTATAGCCAAGTGCTGCTTGATTTAATTTTAATCGAAATTTTTCAGCCTTTTCTAGTCTTCCATTCCAATAGAGTTCAATAAGTTTTTTTTTATACAGCCAAGTAAAGTTTTGGAGTGCCTGGTAAACTTATCTCTCTGTAACTGACTAACAGTCCCAAGGAATCTTAACTACACTTTAAATAATTACAACAAGCTTCTCCAGCCAGCTCGATCCCTGGCTAGCTGTCTCTAGTTTCGCACGCATGCGCCACCTGAGTCTTGGCCTGTGCCAGCCATCTCAGTCATTGGATCTTCACTCTTCTGGTTAGGTCGATGTCGCTGTACAGTCCGTAGAGCTCATTGTTTTTCCTCCTCCATTCTCCTTCAATGCCGACGGGACCGAAGATCGCCCGAAGAATTTTTTAATCGAAGCAGCCAAAAACGCCCTCATCTATTTTTGATAATGTACATGCCTCTGCGCCATAGAGCAGGACCGGGATTATAAAGGTCTTATAAAGGGTGACTTTTGCTGTCCGAGAGAGGGCTTTGCTACTCAATCGCCTTCTTAGCCCATTAGTTGGCAAAAGTTATTCTTCGCTTGATCTCAGCGCTGGTGTCGTTGTCTGTATTTATAGCAGAGTAGACAAAGTACTTGCCTACCTCAAAGTTATATCTATCGAGGGTGACGTTCTGCCGAGACGTCGGTGTTGGTTGTCCTTTTTGCTTGACAGCATATACTTGGTCTTGCCCTCATTGACCGCTTAACCTATTTTTGCCGCTTCCGTCTCAATACTCGCGAAAGTGCCACTGACATCACGCTGCTTTCTCCCGATTATGTCAATATCGTCGGCATATGCGAGTCGTTGGACGGACTTTTGAAGGATAGTGCCTCTTGTGTTGGCTCGTGAGTTTTGCACTATTCTTTCAAGTACGATGTTGAAAAAATCGCATGACAGCGCATCGCCTTGTCTAAATCCTTTCTGGACATCAAAGGTCTCGGTGAGATCTTTACCGACCTTGATGGAGCAGCGTGAATTCACCATCGTCATCCTGCAAAGACGGACGAGCCTCTCTATAGATGCTGACATACGCGGTCTCACGGCCTCGATGAATAGATCTGAAGCTCATGGGTCTTCTACAAGATCTGCCGTGGTGTGAATATTTGGTCGATGGTGGACTTTCTTGGTCTGAACCCACACTGATATGGACCTATCAAGGTTGTTGACGAACGGCTTCAGGCGTTCACACAATATGGCAGATAAGATCTTATATGCGATGTTAAGGAGACTGATGCCTCTGTAGTTGGCGCAGTTCAGAGGGTCTCCTTTCTTGAGAATCGGACAAACAATGCTGAGGTTCGATTCATCGGGCATGCTTTCGTCCGACCAAATTTTACAGATGAGTTGGTGTATGCTCCTTATCAAGTCATCGCCTGCCGCTTTGAAGAGCTCGGCATTAAGGCCGTCCGCTCCAGCAGCTTTGTTGGACTTGAGCTTAGATATAGCGTTCTTCACTGCATCCTGTGGACGGAATTGTTGGTCATCATCGTCCAGGTTGATTCGGTTGATTCTGCCTGCCAGCGGTATTTGGTTCGTCATCACCGTTATACAGTCTGCAGAAATGGTCTTTCCAAATCCTCAGCAGTGACTGCAATTCTACTACGATGTTCTCTTGTTCATCTCTACAGGCTTCGGTTCGGGGTTTGTTTCCGTGGCATATTATTTTTACATTTTGGTAAAACTTCCGAACCTCATTCCTGGAGTAGCATCTCTCGATTTCCTCGATCGCGCGGTTCTCGTGCTCTTTCTTCTTCCTCCTGAGAAGCCGGTGTTCGTCTCTCCTCTTCCGCTCATAGAACTCATGAGCAGCTCTGCTCTGCTCTAAGCAGCGCCGCTTTATATGCATCTTGCTTAGCTGCATATGCTTGCCGGCATTCATCATCGAACCAGGGGTTTCGTTGTGGTAGGCGGTGAAACCCAGCACATCCGAAGCGGCATATCTGATGGCGTTTTGTCAGTGTTTCCAATGGTCTTCGATGCCTGATGCTGGCGGTATTGGACCCCTTAAGAGATTAAGAGACACTCGATCGGAAAAGGACTTGGCGATCGCTTGCGATTGTAGCCGTCTGACGTCGAATTTCCTCACAGCATTAGCTTGTCTCGGCACAGTTTGGGATATCCGCAATCGTACCTTGGCTACAACAAGGTAATGTTCCGAGCCGATGTTGGCTCCTCGGAACGTCCTGGAGGAGTGTCTTGCATCGATCGCAATGTGATCAACCTGGATGACTGTCGATTGATCAGGAGTTCTCCAAGTCGCCTTGTGTATGTCGAGATTTGGGAACCGCGTGCGTGCTACGACAATGTTTCGCCACGCCGCAAAGTCGATTAGCCTAAATCCGTTATCGGAGGTGGTGTCGTGGAGGCTATATTTACCGATTGTTCCACCAAAGATACCCTCTCTTCCTAGCTTTGCATTAAAATCACCGAGGACAGTTTTAATGTCATAGCTAGGGCATTGCTCGTAGGTCTTGTTAAGGAGCTCATAGACGGCATCCTTGGTGTCGTCATCTTTCTCCTCTGTGGGAGCTTGGTTGCGTATAAGGCTAATGTTGGCGAATTTAGCCTAGATGCGGGTTGCTACGAAGCGCTTGCTCACATGCCGAGGCTTGTCTTAGTCTGCTTCCGACAACAAATCCGCATCCAAATAAGCGCTGCTTTTGCCCTCGATAGCAATTACCGCAGTAGGTGTGGCAGTTTTTCATCCTCTTTTTGTCCGGCCCATCCCATCGCATTCCTTGAATGGCGGTGATGTCTGCTTTGCAGCAGTCTGGGACCTCCGCTAGTTGTTCGGCTGCACGTTGTATATAAATGGATCTAGCATTCCACGTGCATATCCGAAGCTCATTGTCCTTAAATCGTTTGCGTGGGTTATCAACAGTAGATCTGTCATTATCCGAGGCTTGTTGATGCTTCGTAACTTCTTGTTTTTTTAAATGGCAGGGCAGTAACCCCGGCGGTACAACTCCCAACCTGGAGGACCAGTTCCATTTTAATGCCCCTAGGACGAGGGGTCGGTTACACCGAAGCCAGTAACCCCTTCCGGGATGTGAGTGATGCCGTTGGCCCATATAGGGCTCGTCCGCCACCATCTCTTTTCCATGACCCTGACAAAGTCCTGGAAATCCTTACCGGCCTGAGCTGAGTAGCCCGGATAAGTCTTGTTTTGTTTTTCCGACACTAATCCTGAATTATGGAGCAGGAAACTCGCCATTTGTCCCCTTCACTTTGCAGTCTCCAGTGAGATTCCCAGATGGCGCCACGGGGTGGCGTGAAGTAGGGCTTGTTAGCAGAGCTGTAAGATGTTCGGCGGCAGAGCGTCATTTTCGTCATTTAAAGAACCAGCACCTGTCGGAAGATGCTGCTTCTACAAGGCCTTATACCCATCCATCGTCGAAACTTCTCATGCAGCTAAAAAAAACACCTTTTATGTGATTAACCCCGGTTAAATGGTTTTACTTAGCTTACAGAAGTATAATTGTTTTGTAGTTATATTAAAAATTGTATTAGGCATTCTACCAGCTAGGTTTTTTTTTAAATGGAAGTGTTTAAGGGGTTTCCAATAGGTATATTAGAATCTTCCGACTTTAGATTAAATGTTTAGCTTTTTTTTGTTGTTCAAGGCTATGTACTTGTTATTTTCAAGGCGAGTCAAACCTGGTGAACGTAAGGCTTTGCTCAAGTTATCAGTAATTTGAATAGGATGCATTTTTAACCCCCAAACCAAACGATTTTGTTTTTAAAATTTTTTAATGAATCTCCCCTTAATGCCTTTCACTTATTATCCAGAACACCCTGCATATAACGATTCGCTGTATTATTTTATTGTGCAATAAGAAATATACTTAAAATATAAGTATGAAATACTTATATGACTTGGCTGCGAAAATATTTTGAGATAATGATCATTGCTTCCACTCCTAAGCTGAGATTTTTTCCGCCCTGCGTGATGCCTTTCGGTACTTGCAGCTGAGTATAATAAGCATGTTGGCGCGATTCTTGTAGCTTTTGTCAGAATTATGTTGTTCCGAGAGTAATAGATTTTAAAAAAAAAACTTTATTTCTCCACAAAAGTTTAAATTTACATTATATTTTATTTAATTTTTAATTCGTGCTTTTCGACGGTTACAAGACGAGTGCTCTTACTTGAAAGATTCTTTGGGTATATTGACGTAGTTTATTTTAGTTTTTTGATGACATTGCATCAAGCCGCTTTCTCGTGGGAATGTGGGAATGGAATGCAGGTATCAAATGGATAGGTTTTGTCTGTGGGATGCGCGTGTTCGTATGGAACATTATGAGAGGGGATGTGGAGGGTAAGCTTTACCAAAGGTTAGTTCCGTATGCGACGTTACTTCAGCAGTTCTTATTTTCATCGACATCACTTGTCTTAGGCTTAATTTCAAGATCACGCTACACGCTATATAATAACGTATTTTTTCTGTATTAATAAGTTTACAGGAAACAAACCACTGGAAAGAGAAGCGCATTTGAATCTATGTGTAAGTCATTCAGTAAACGGAAAGCAAGTGAATATAACCACCAATGTTTAGTACTCGTATGTAAACTATTCCGATTGTACGAGCTTCACGTTGCCGAAAAATGAAATGAATGAATGATAAGATTTTTTTTTACTCAAATGCATCTATTTCTACGCAACATTTTTTTTAACAGTAGGAATATCTACGAAATCTCATGAATCCCTATGGTGCTTATTGAAAAAGCTCACAACGCGTCAGACACCCGTCATAGACAGCTTAGTTAGGATCCACTGCATTGTAATGTTTTTTGACGGAACGTCACTGCCACACATTAGCATAATATTTATCCTATATCGAAGCATCCAAAATGACATTTCTCACCCAGTTGACAGGATTTGCACTCCTATACTTTTGGAAAGCCCTCTACTTATGCTAACAGATATGTAAACGTTCCAACTCACTTGAGTTTGATGGGCCTATATTTGCGGAAGACTACAGATCAGTTCCTTCATACGAAATCTCACAAATAAAAGAAATACAATTGAGGAGGTCGGATATGATTTCCATGTCCCAAAGCACAAAACAGCACACTGCATTGACAAACTGTCAGCGTACAAGCATATTCCTAGCAGGCAGCTCCATGCATTCCAATTTTTGTTGTTCACTCCAATTTTTCTAAAGAATCTGATTGAATGGGATGTTGCTGGAGGACGAAGAATCATGCTTTGGTCGGGAGAAGTCATACACAAGGATGTACGACGTTACACAAGCTATATACTCAAGCATCCGAGGAGCAACTCTCGACGCTAAAGTGCTGCAAATGCGTTCAACATGTTATGAATTTCAATTTCGAGTCAAGGCACATGAGGCAAGTGCTTTGTTGTGGTACGAATACTGTGTCCTTGGTGGCAACAGTGAAATGTAGCACGATGGAGCTTAATGTCTACCCTCATCATCATCATCAGCTGAAAAAGAAGAAATGCTTTTGGTATCACCGTCATCATTGTTTTCATCGTTCTCTCCATAGTTTGATCGGTTCTATACCAACAAAGCTGTTATACTCGTATTTGCAGCTTTTCCCATTTCAAAGGGTTAGCTAATCGGGGATTATTTTGGCTTTAGGACTAGCCAAAATGCGGTACTCGTACTTAAGCAGTTATCTTTTCCCTCCATGTCCCTTAAACGTTGCTATCTACAGCCCCAACAGTTGGCGACAGGATTGGGTAAATATTTGTACGTATTTACGCACTCTTAACCGACTCAGTGCACCTCCCCTATACGATTTTGAGATGAAGCTTTTTTTGTGATCGCTTTAGTTCATTCCTGCAGTGTGAATAATTGTATGTTTTTGTGTATAAGTGCATGTTGCGCAAGGACAAATGCTCCTCGCGTACATTAAGTGCAAATGTAGGAGTAGATACAATATGAACAGGCTTGCCAGGTTTTTGGGAATTTAAAAAGAAAATCACGTCTGGAAACAACTGCTGAATATTGGAAATATTGCATTTTAACATTTATGAGGATATATTGTACAAGCATATTTAGTAAGGCTCACATTACATTTTAAAGAACTGAGATCACAACATAATGGAGCCCACGACTCAGCCTCAAACACCATTACCGTATGCCCTCATCCCGATATGTAAATACACTATAAACAAAATATTTCTACTAATCGCAGTGTACGTAGAAGGCGTTATTTACCACCATTAGTTAAATATGTTGAATAAAGAAGTAACTCAGTTGAGTTTACACGTTGAAGGATTGAAATCTTAATAAGCCTCTTATAGGAGCTACATTATAAAACTGGGAGTTGAATAACCTATGAAGTTTTTGTTGCTTCTTTTGTAATTAACTGTTATATATAACATATTTCTCCCAAGTTTCTACATTTCTACTGAACTGCTTGTGGGGTTGGCTACATTTGCAGACTTAAGTATTTTTTTATGGTGTGCTCTATTGTGGATTACTTCGTTGGCGAGGCGGGAAATTTGCTTATACTTCTGCATCGTTAATCCGTTTATTTTTCCTTCGACCTCTGCTTTGAAACACAACTGCAATTCTTGTACGGAATTAGTCATTAGTCGCATTAGTTTTAATGCGGAAAAAGTGAAAAAAGTGCGAGAGATTGGGAAACAATATTTAAGAAAGTTAAAAAGAAATGTCAAGACAGAACAAATATAAAAATGTTGACAAATTATTAAACTTTGAAGTAGAATAATACTTTATGCTAATAATATAGAAAATCAATTCTTGGATAGTGTCAAAACCGAATGGTGGGCATCCATTTATACGTATATACATACACATGTGTTATAACACGTACACTAATGAATTTAATTGGTATATGAAAAGCTTGAACTAATTTATACCTTAAGTTCAATTTATATTATTTATGTTTGGTTTATGTGTGGAATCATTCCATCAGTTACGCCATCTAGTTGACTAAGAAAAAGCCTGCCGAACCGTCGTTTTTAGAATAACAACAGAAAACAGCATTAAAATTTGAAGGCAATGAAATCTGTTCTACAACATAATTATTTTGGCCATCACTTTTGCGGACAGTAGCACAGGTATTATAATATCATTTAACGAATTTAATAACGCTGCCAATCCTGGAGTGGAATTGGCTAAGTTGATTTTTGAAAGGCGTTTTGTTGATTGTCGTTTTTGATTATCAACTACACTTTGCAATTAAATTTTTCTTCAGTCTTGGCACCGCAATAAAATTTTTGTTGTTATTTCGTTGTCAAGGCCAATGAACTGACATAAACAGTCAGCTTTGAAATTTTTTTAATTTTATATTTGAGTCAATTTTTATGTTCGTGAGGTGTTTTTTGTAAATTATTAAAATGTGATAAATATAATCGAGCAAAATAAATTTATTTAATAACTACAGTTTGATTTAATCCTTCATCTTTAGAGACACAGCTAACAGAAATCAGGTGGCAATGTTAGACAGATTCTTCCTCTTAGTTGGCGCTACAGTCGGGGGTGAACTGGACGAACTGTAGACGCATGACTAAGCTGATGTCCGTAAACTTCGTGGTTAAATTTCCTCCTCCATTCCCCGTCAATACAGACGGGAGCAGAAATAACAGGTAGTATATTCCTTTCGAATTGGTCAAGGGCTTTTACATCCTTTTTCCAGATGCAGGGCCGAAGTCCGATGCACTTCTTGAGTTTGCTGGGGTTGTCCACATTGTAAACGTCTATATCCGGGATTTGTGGTTGTGGTCTGAATCATTTTGTTTGCCACGGTTGAGAAGTTTACCCTACAGATAACCCCCAACCTAGAGAGCCAGTTCCTTAATTTTTCCTTAAAGGACAAAGGGGTTGTTGTATCCCACTTCGGGGGTATGTAAGCTACCGTTTGCTAGTTATACAGCTCGTCCGCCATCATCATTTTTCCAGAACCCTGACTAGTCCTGGAAATTCTTATTGCCCAGGTCTCCAAACATGTTGAAGTATCTCGCATAAGGTTTTGCCGTCCGATTTTCGATTCCGTCGTTGACTCTATCTTGAGGGTTGCTCCCCCTGGGTCATCCTTCTGACGGACTCTGATCTACATCTAAGACGCATATTTCAGTCATCAGGAGAGCAGAATCAGCCTCGTTTGGTACAGTCCATGCGCACTGCGGTTAATTGAGCTGAGCTCTCGCAGGTCCGAGTGTCCAATTACAAATGTATAAATACGTATCCAGCAGGCAACGCAAACAATTGATGATGAGATTTTGTCCCCTACATACATTGTTCTTTATAATGCTAGATTGGCAGCCAAGTCATTCCATATTCCTTCCGGAATATGTTTGGGTTCTACTTTCGTTAATAAAATTATGATTTGGAAAATTATTTACTTTTCTATCAGAAAAAGGAATATTATAAGCACAACATGATTTTTTAATTCATTGAACCTTAATCACATAAAATTGTAGCGACTAGCAAATAATACCTACTCAAATATTTGAAAACGACACCTTAATAGCTGTCACAAGAAATGACAGTTCGAAAACGACTATCAACTTTATAATCAACTTACGCAGAGCAATAGATTTGATTTTGATTGTCAACAATCAAGTATCATCTTAGCCGATTCCATATGTGATCATTAATGAAAATTGAAAAAAAAATTGAAGATTTTGGAGGTTGGATTAAAATGCAGATTGGTGTTGACTTTGAAAATACTTTTCAGTGAAACATGCCATTAAATCAAATTATTGCTGATATGAAAAGTACTGCCATCTATTGACAAGTTTTTGTGTCTCAAAACAGGTAGGTATGTTACCATATTCTTTAGGAGGGAAGAACAACTAAAAACATCTTTAAAACAAGGGGGGATATATCATTCGGCCCAGCAGATCTTCAGATACTATTGTTCCTAAAATTGGTCTCTTTGAAATTCGTCACGGTCAACTGCAAGCGACGACATTTTACAATCTGGTAGCAAGTAGATATGTCGCCTTAAAATAACTATCTAAATTACCGCTAGGGTGAATTATGAGGTAGAATTTTAATTTTTGCCAAATGACTGATAATTATTCTTACATTCTCAGCACTGAAATATGTTTTGCTAAATGTAAGAGTTTCTTTTAGTCCGCTATGGGATCAAATTAGCAGTCACCGTTTAGCACCGAATTATAACTTCACCAACTCTATTTCCACCTTCTGCTGCTTTTATTCATTACAGGAGAGAGATCGAATGAAATTGAGCTCAATAATCATTTATTTTAAAATAGCTTGAAAGAAATTTCCGATGAATTTGCCTTAAGCATTAACTTCATCTTAAGTAACAGCCATTAGAAAGTTAGTTTTTGTTTTCTTCGTAAGAAACATAATTAAAACACACAACCCTTCTTCCATGTTGTTATGTCTGCAATGTACACCATATGAATGATGCATAAAATACATCATCTTAAAAGAATATAGATGACTTGCTGATTAAAACTGAACAGAAATTCTGACGCCGTCTTAGGATAAGTATTAAAAATTGATATTTCCAAAAGGCAATAATTCTACAAGACTTATAAGGATCCTAAAAAGGGTAATAAATTCAAGCTAATAACCCAAACAAGCCATGGTTATTATATTTTGAGGCTAAAAAAATTCTGAGAGACTTAACATTAAACTGGTTATTCCATTAGCTTCCGTTATCAATAAATTAACTCTGATCTGCAGTGCAAGGACCATAACGCAGATTGATACTCATAATTTCGAAAGTCGACTAAAAGCTGACATTAAGTAATAGATAAGTTTAAAAAAAACAAGTCACTTTCTATGTTCATAATAAAACTTCAAAATGAAGCTGAGGTTGTCAACCGACCACATATGCGTAGTTTTTAGTATTCTCAATAGTGGTATAGCGTTCCTTAGAAGAACCATTTGAAACTCGATTGTGGATGCCGTATAGTTTTGCAAAAAGATTAGTTTTTGTATTTTAATGAGGTGGCAAGCCTTATCATACTGCTTCTTCTTCCAGTGCAACATTAAACATCTATTCTGGTTACCATACAGCATGCACAACCCCTTTTCAGCACTGCTTGTCAACGTCGAAAATGTTAAAGTTGTCGCTAAGTATAAAGAATTCTGGCTGCGATGCGTGTTTACGTGTACGAGTATGTATATTTAAAACGCGACAAGTTAATGAACGAACATCAGAAAAATCTGTGTCACAGAGCGGTTATGTAGATTTTATTGATTTACCCATGTTTAGGACGTGTAGATCTATTCAAGACGTCAAAGAACGACGAATTTCTTGATTTTTAAGAAAAAATTTTCATATATGTACATCCATACTTATACGAGTATATGCGCCAAGGCTAAAGGAATATATTTGCAAAGGAAACAGGACATAATTCAGTAGACACTAAGCATACTTTATGAGTAGGTAAGGTACGAGTGTATGCTGAAGATTGAATCTTATGTTAAGGATGTAAGCAGTGGTATCATTTGTATTCATATGCTTACCAGTATAGATGGCTGAGGGAGGATTCAATGGAAACCCACCTGTCGTTTGCTGCAATCCGATGCAAGGAGTAAATGCATTCAATTTCAAGGAGCAAACGATGTAGAATTTTCTTTATATTTTTCTCAAAAGTGCGCAGAATAATAAAGAATATAAATATATACATATACATATATAACAATCCGTTATCATGGGAGAGTTGAGGTAAGCTGTCTGCCCACTAGTACTCCCACTACCGCCAACGAGCAAGGACAAAAGATTCAATTTCCATAGAAGGATTGCATATTTGCACAAGACATTATGCATACTCGAATGTTCGTTATATGCACATGACTTACCAATACATACCAATACCAATACTTGTTGGAAAATGTGTGACAGTGAAAGAGTTTAAGGTGGGCTTTAGCTGAATAAAATTCACGAGTACATAAGCGGCATCAAAAGAGGAAACGCTGCATACTAATAAGTTGAGTCCTTGGTCGATGTTGTCTTCAGTTGTCGAACGTTTTAGTCATTTATTTCAGCTGTCAGTGCATACGTACTAACGAACTTATATTCGTCATCAACTTCATCCTCGTCATCATCTTCATCATCGTCATCATCGTAATCATTGTCATCAAGAATCGTTAGTACTTTGAGCGATGTATAGTATGCTTTGCTCTGCAAAAGAAATTCCTTCTCGTGGATTATTTGTCAAGATACTTTCGCAAAAGTACGAGTACACTGCATTCAGAAAGCGTAAACAGAACCTTCAGACTTCTAGATGGCTCTTGAGTACGTATTATTTGCCGTCGGGTGGTACGTATGATTCGAGTAGAAAAAAATTGTAGGAGAAGAAACTTAAAGGACGAAGAAATATATGGCATTCGTTATTTAAATTTAAAAGGAGACATCCAATGATATACGATGAATACATAGTCAAAGGTGATGAAAGAATGTAAATTAAATTTATCTTTATAACATACTGATGCAAGGTAATGATACCAAACAGTACTTGAACTTAAGTTAGACACACAAGTTCAACAATATATAATGTCTAGTAAATTACAAAACAACATAATAAAACAATTTGTATGACGAACACAGAGGAATATAAAATATATCTATAAATATATGTTGCAAATAAAGCAAAGTCAATATACTACCTTGTTCAGAAAAGGAATAACCACCGTGTGGTGCTCCCATTGTTCCGATTTGAGTTCTGTTTTTTTTTGTTAAGTTGGTACATCTGTTGTTGATATTTCCTCTAAATCTTAGCGTCATAGCTTGACATTTGCAAAAGTAAGCCAAGAGTACAACAATCTCTGTGTGTGTTGGCGATAGTATACAAGTATTTGAATGTCTGAAGAGTAACCAGAAAATCTAAGTGAACAACGTTTCTGAGAGTTTAAAATCAATCCCAAATTAGAAGCACAAAGACACACCAATTAGATTAGAGGTTCTTTCAGAAAAAAGGCAGTCGACCGTGCCATAATAAAATACCCTTTTTGCCGTTTCTAGCTGATCCCACAGATAATATCAGAAATGTTCTATAAAGTGTCAGTAGATGGTCGAATTAAGGTTTGAGTGGTAAATGCTATTACTTAAATAGGGGAATAGGGCAGCAGAGCTCCAAGAAAGAAGCGCCGACGGAGAGATCAAAGTGACATAGAATGATCGTAAGATAAAATAGTAAAGGAATTTTAATGCATAGCTTATTGGGGTGGGAGTCGCAGCGAAAACATCGTCGTAGCATCCTAGGCATTGGTTCATGGTATCTGTGATTTGTACAGTGAAAGTTAAGGCCAAAGTGGGGAACGGACTTAAGATAAACAAGATAAGTATTGAAAGAAAGAAGTTGAAGTTACCAAGGGCTAAACTCTGATCTAAAATGTGTATATTGGCAATTTTTTGTCCAGAAGATAGAAGTTTTAGTCGATCAATGTTAAGTGGTAAGTTCATGTCATCAGAGGAAAGGCCTCATAAAGCGAATCGAAGAAACCAGCGTGGTATAGCTTTTACCTGGTGAATTTGGTTTTACAAGCTTTTATTTAGCTTACAATGTATGTACACTTATGGACAAAATAATAAATACAGCTTGGTGAACTTGTTTTGTGTCCACTTTTTGTGGCATTGATTGTATTTTGCTCCTGAACTGCATACTTATTGACAACTTGGTAAGTTTGCGTACTCCGCATCGTTATTCATATGGAGAGTTCGTCACATTTATTACAGAATGCTGTTCAAAGTGCTATGTAGTCTGGTTTTGTGTGGACAATAAAATAAATACGTTATTGCTCTTAGGTCCGTTTGCTGATACGAAAGATAAATCTAATACATAACTAAGTATAACATAAGTTCTATGTGATACTTAAATTTATGTTACTTGCAAGAAAAAGTTTATGTTGAACATAGTAAGCCCCTACTTTAAAATAAGAACTAACTTCAAGTTGGTTTATTCAAATGTCAAAAATCGGTTTGATTTTGTGAAACGTGTTTATTTATTTATCGCTATGGCTACAAAATGTTGCGAAAAACTTCTCCATCCGTACCACCTTGATGAATAACATCAATTTGTATAGTGATATGCAAATCAATTTTTAATAATAATTGCCGGGAGACTTAATTTTTATGTGTGTACTGTCAATAGCTCTAATTACATTTGGAAATGATGATATACGAGTACAAAAGAAATCGCGTTATGTTTTTGCAGTTTCAGGAAATTGTATAAAGTCGTTGCCAAGCTTAGCTATTGCCCTGGAAACTTTCAAAACTATCCTTGAAACTGTTGAGACATGCATTCCATCAAAATCGGCCATACTAAACAGATGATTACCGGTTGCAAAAAAACGCAACGTAACTAAAAATTGATTAATCCGAGCAGTAGAATTGTTCCTGGGAAGGGAAAATGTATGTTTTAATTTTTATATAGTCCAGGCACAACTGTTTCCTGCTGGATAGACATTCTTAAGAGCATTCTTTTTTAGTCATTTTTTTTATTTCTTTTGTTAATCCAAATCTTTTGAAAGAAGATAGCTCTTCAAAAGAGTAAACTTCTAAAATTTCAAGAACTTCCACGTCATCTTCTATCAAGTCCGGCAGTTCAAAATTCATTTTTATTGGATTCTGTAATAATATTATTCTAATAATCTTCACGATTCTTGACTTATAAGTGAAAAACAACAGGAAATGAACATTTAAGTTCGACATGACTATCTTATGTGACACTTTTTCTTCCACCTTATTTATGTTCAACGTTTTTTTTAACGTTTTCAAGTGGAATTGGTTAAGTAATGCAAAAACATCCCCCCCCCCCCCAATATATTAAATAAGACTTACATTTTAGTTTTGAAAATGGGTCGCAAGAAGCACTGTGCCTTTGACGAGGCAGGCGTTATAAAAAAAATTGCAAAGCGAGTGCCTGAGTTACAGAAATATTGCTGCAGCGGTCCGCTGGTTTTTAGGAAAGGTGCAGAATGCATTAAAGGCAAAAATAACTGAGGAAAGAAGAGGAAGACCTAGAAAAACAAAAACAAGAATGGACCGAAAGATCATTTTGGAAGCGAAGGAAGATCCATTCGTCTCGTCAGGTGCCATTTTGAAAAGAATTAATTCAAAAGTGTCTTCAGGGAAAAAAGGAGAAGGTTGGTGGAACATACCTTGTCAGCCAAATCACCCAGGAAAGTATCACTTCTCGATAAAAGACATTTGAAACTTAGAATGGACTATGCACTTTAGCACCAAAATTGATTTGGCGATGAAGGCCAAAAAAAATGGAGAAATATATTTTGAACGGACGAATGCAAGTTTAATTTATTTGGGTCAGATGGCAGGCGATTCGTAAGACGTCTTCCAAATTCGGGATACGATTCCCGCTACACTACTAAAACGGTGGGAATATTATGATTTGGGCAGGATTTTCTTGGTATGGAGTTGGTCCTATTCATTTGATTGAGGGAACGATGAGAAAACAAGGGTTTATAAATATACTAGAAAGTGTACTGCTTCCATTTGCAGAAGAAAATCTCCCCATCATTTGGACATTTCAAGCTGATAATGATGTAAAACATACAGCCAAAGCAACAGAAAACTGGATAGGTGCAAAGGGATTACGAGTTCTACAATGGCCATCCCAGTCGACGGACCTTAATCCCATCGAAAACCTCTGGAAAATGGTTAAGGGTGTTATAGCCAAAACAAGGCCGAAAAATAGGAAGGAGCTTTGGTAGGAGGTCAAAACAGCATTGGATTCTACGTCTCTGACCGTGTGCCAAAAGTTGGGTAACTCCATGCCGAACAGATGCACAGAAGTTATCAAAAACAAAGGTCCAGCGACCAGATATTAAATATATGAATCTTTGTATTATATAATAAATATCAAAATCAAGAATTTTAATAAAAATCTCCATTACTATTTCACTGTAGGTATTTATTTTTTTGTCCAGATAAAAATGCTCTTTTTAATGCATTTTATTAAAAAATCAAAGTAAATGCAATTAACTTTCCATATGAATAACGGCTCGGAGTAAGCGAACTTACCAAGTTGTCAATAAGTATGCAGTTCAGTGGCTAAATACAATCAATGCCAAAATAATATTACACAATACAAGTTCATCAAGCTGTACTAATTATTTTGTCCATAAGTGTATGTTAGTTTGTTTAGGGCAAATCTTGCAAGCTGAGTTAGAGCCACTTCTTGACATCCGATCGAGCTGAAATTTTGCATACACTTTTAGTTCCGGTGACAATACAATATGCAATGCTCAATATTATAATATTTTCAGAAAGATGGCGGATGATGTTTTTTTCTTAACCCTCTCAATGTGGGTATCAAAAGGGCTTGAGGCGTTGAAAACGATTAAGTAAGTGACATCATACCAAACTCAATTCGGCCGCCGATAAAAGATGGCGGATTACATCTTTTCTTTCAACCCCCTTAATATGGTATCAAATGAAGGAGCTTGAAAAGTAGAAAACAATAAAGTTAGTGACATCAAACTAGATTCAATGTGGCCGCCGCTTCATTATGGCGGATTACCCCCTAAATATGGGTATCAAATAAAAGGGTTTGAAGAGTAGAAAAAGATAAAGTAAGTGACATCACACTAAATTCAATAAATTCAATATGGCCGCCGATGGTGGATTAGATTTCCTTTTCAACCCCATTAATATGGTTATAAAATGAAAGGGCTTGAGGAGTAAGAAAACGATACAGTAGGTGACATCGCACAAAATTCAATATGCCTACAGCACCAAGATAGCGGATTAAGTTTCTTGCTTTCAGATAGCTCATGGACTCAGAATTGACTCTCAGTGGGGGAACTCCTCAATGGTGAACAGCATAGTTACAAAACTGTGTATTCAATTCTGACAGCTCGTTTGGCTGGCTTTATACCATGACTTGTGTAATTTGGTGAGATGGGCGTCATTAGCATTGGGTTGTAATCCAAAATCAAATATAGAACTTTGTTTCTTTAGGCATCATTAAGGTTCAAGCTGAAATAAGTGGCGCATGGATCTGCGGTGAAATTCACACAACACAAAGCCATGTGTTGGTAAAAAGGAACAAAACAAGAAATAAATTTCAACACCACCAACCAGAGACACATACCAAACAAGACAAGATAATCTAATGTGACATCACATTCAAACTATACCTCCGCCCATTCAGATTAGAATAATGTAACTATTAAAAAAATAAAAGCATAGGATATTCTTATAGATTGTACTCGAAAAAATGACAACACTGATCTAAATAATATTATACCATCCGATATAAACAAGTGAGAAGGGATACCTAAGGAGTTAGAAATATTCGTTGCTGATTTACAATAGTCTGGTAAATGGTGCCATTGGACACTATACATAAATCATATGGCCCAGCTTTCGGAAAGCACAAATGTACGAAATTGATATACCATCCGTCTGTATAGACTTCGGTAAAGATGGTGTCCACATTATCCAGCCCAATCTGTGCAATTTTCGGCAAAATATAGATAGTCACGGCACTGCTGAACGAATAATATTTTCAATTATGTTATGCTGGGCTTGCACAGTACACAGAATGCAGTGTACTACCGTTGTCTATTTAGGCAATAAAATTCCGCGCTGCTGGCCAATATGTGGCTTTACGTCAAGCTCTAGAAGGTCTTCTTGTAGAAGAACTAGATTGCAGAAAATTAATAACAATGACGTAAAGATTGAAGTAAATAGACTGAGAAACATGCATGTACAACGAAAACTAAAATATATATATATATTATATGTTATACAATTTTATAGTGTAATAAATCTATGGGTTTGCTTTTGTTTGATTTATTTGAAAGTTTATTTTGGTCTTTTCAGAGTATATACTAATGTTATGAAAAGAGATTTAGTGGTACAGTCGACATTCGTTAATTCGAACTCGAAAAATATTACGAATTATCGAGAGTCTGAAATATCAAATGGTTCGAAATTTTCGAGCAACACAAATTTTTAATCTGTACCCAATGAAAACTGAAACTAAACACCAAACGGAAGTGTGTGTCAAACTTCATAATCATTTCAATAACAAATGCTCGTGCAACGATGATAGAAGTTTGAACTTGTCTAAAAATGTACCTCTATGCAATCTGACAACTTTGAATTGTTGAGTGTTTGACGCCTATAAATTCGAATTAACGCGTCGTTTTGTTACTTAGCGATGATTTTTTTGTTCGAGTTACCAAGTGCTTCAAAGTGTATGGACTTTCTTCGAAATATATATAGATTCTCTAGGGAACTCGTGATAACTTCGAATTATGGAGATTTTTAACTTTTAATTTATTAACGAGAGGCGACTCTATAAGGGTTGAAGAACTACTTATCCATATAGAAACGAAAATTGAGTTCCCTATTACTTACAATATTGCACCAAGATCACGCAACCAATGGGGTGGGTTGATTTATGTTCTAATAAACGCAAAGAGGAGCCGGAAAGCCATTAGAAGTTTATGTTATTGCCTGAAAATTTGTAACATTAAGCTTAAGCGATTTTAAGTTGCATTATGTCGAAAATCTGTCAATATCATCCGGCGGTTGGGTGCTATAGAAATAGGGTAGGCACTGACAGATGTCAACCTGGCGATATCCAGCTAATATTACCTCCGCGTGGTAACCACCGAGTATTGGTCAATGTCCTTCCGGACCTGCTAAACTTATAAGTGCGAGTGCCGACCAGCAGATAAAAATAGCAGCACTATAAACAGGACAGCAGATGAATTCCCCAGATGGAATCAACGGGGCTTCTCCGACATATTTGGAGCTCAGGCCGGTAAGGATTTCCGAGACTAAGACAGGGTCTTGGAGAAGAGATGGTGGCGGAAGAGCCCTTAATGGACCAACTCCTCATATCCCAGAACGGGTTACTGGTTTTCGGTTTAACCGACCCCTCGTCCTAGGGGTATCAGTAAATGGAACTGGCCCTCCAGGTTGGGGGTTGTGCAGCCGGAGTAACTGCCCGGCCATTGAAAAAATACAAAAGTTACGAAGCAACAAAAAGCCTCGGATACGGACGGATCTACTGTTGACAACCTATGCAAACGTTGTAAGGACAACGAACTTCGGATATGTACGTGGAATTTAAAGTCTTTTAACAGGCCACAAGCAGCGGAACAACTAGCGGAGGCGCTAAGTTGCTGCAAAGTAGACATAACCGCCGTCCAACAAATGCAATGCCCCCACAGAGGAGAAAGATACAAAGACCTCCTACGGGCAATGTCCTAGCTATGACATTAAAATTGTCCTCAACCTCGGCAAAGCTAGGAAGAGAAGGTATCTTTGGTAGCACTGTCGGCAGATATAGCCTGCACGACACCACCTCCGATAACGGATTCAGTCTTATCGACTTTGCGGCGGGACGAAACATTGTTGTTCCTATATTTCGATATTCACGAGGGGACTTGGACAAGACCTGATCAATCAACCGTCAACCAGATCGACCACATTGCGATCGACGCCAGACACTCCTCCAGTATTATAGATGTCCGAACAATCCGAGGAGCCCACATTTACTCGGATCGGAGATACCGCTTCCGATGTGTTGGGTTTCACTACCGTAACGAAACCCCTGGTTTGATGACGAATGCCGGCTAGTACATGTAGTTAAGCAAAACGCAAAGTCGACGAAATTAAGGGATGCTACTCCAAGAATGAGATTCGGAAGTTTAACCAAAAGGTAAAAAAAACATGCTACGGACACGAACCCCAAACCGCAGTCTGTAGAGACGAACAAGGGAACATCGTAGTAGAGTCGCAGTCGATGCTGAGAATTTGGAAATATTACTTCTGCAGATTGTATAACGGCGACGACGAAACAAATATTGCAGTCAGGCAGAATGAACTTTTCAACCTGGACAATGATGACCAACAATTCCGGATGAAGTGAAGAAAACAACATCTAAGTTGATGTTCAACAAAGCTGCTGGAGCGGACGGCCTGACCGCCGAGCTCTTCAAAGCGGCAGAGCAATGTCTAGTTTTGACATCCCTGCCAAACTCGTCCGTCTGTGCAGGATGACGATGGAGAATGCACGCTGCTCCATCAAGGTCGGTAAACACCTCACCGAGACCTTTGATGTCAAAAAAGGATTTAGACAAGGCGATGCGCTGTCATGTGATTTCTTCAACATCATACTTGAAAGAATAGTGCAAAACTCACGCATACACACAAGAGGCACAATCTTTCAAAAGTCCGTCCAGTTACTTGCATACGCCGACGTTATTGACATAATTGGAAGAAAGCAGCATAATGTCAGTGGCGCCTTTATAAGTATTGAGACGGAACCGGTGAAAATGGATTTAGCGGTCATTGAGGCAAGGCTAACTATATCCTGCCAAACAAAAAGGATCCTGAAGACCGACGTCTGGATGAGAACGTCACCCTTCAGAGGTATAACTTTGAGGTAGTTAAGGACTTTGTCTACGTAGGCTCCGCTGTAAATACAGACAACGATACCAGCGTCTGTATTGACGGTGAGTGGAGAAGAAGGTACACCGAAGAACTATATGGACTGTACAGCGACATCGACCTAGCCAGAAGAGTAAAGTCATATAGAGTGGATGAACACCAATGCTCCTGTCCGAAAAGTCTTGGAATCCGCCCCCGAGGGACAGCGCAGTAGAAGAAGACCGAGACTCAGATGGTGCACGTAAGTGGAAGGGGACCTCAGTCAACTTATAGTGCGAAACTGGAGGCAGCTTACACAAGATAGAGCTGCCTGGAGACGCTTGTTGAATGAGGCCCAGGTCCGAACTGTAGCGCCACCTAAATTAAAGTAAGTAGAAAACAATCAGCAGGAAAGAAGATATGTCTGAAGATTTTCATGACTTAGATGGATAGAAATGAATTTTTGCATAGTATCGAAGCATTCTTATAATGAATAATAAATCCTCAAGAGGGCTACCTTAAGGTACAGCAGAAAAGGCTTTAATGGGCCTTGTACCTAAATATAACATGTGAAGCGTCGATCTCCGAAATAGGATTCAATTCACATATATTTAAAAGCCTAGAGCTTTCAATTTATGCTTTAGTTAGTTTGATTATGAGATATTTTTTTAAATATTATTTGACACCAATTTCTTAAGGTTTGTGGATATAAAAAGCCTTTTAGAAATGCATTTCGATTTTGCTTGCAATGAAATAATATTGGATCATAAATGATTCTTAAATACAGCTAAGAAATGCAGAAGAGCTTAGCAATAGGCCGATAGTTGGCGATTTCCTTGAAGCAGAGGAATTATGTAAGAATTCTTCCAAATCATGGAAGGATTCTTTAAGTGAACGATATCTGTAAGTGATTGAGTAAAATAACGCGTAATTTTTTTTCAACAGTATTGCAAGAAACCAATACCAATAGTAAAACATCTTAACCAGAATTGTTTCCTTATAAGTGCAAAATGGCAGGTAAACAAGAGAAACAATCTTAGTTCTCAGATCACTGAAGGTCACTAAACTACTTTAAAAACCCATCAAAAGAAGATGTATCATCGGGATTAGGTGTTATCCAAAAAGAAGGAAAATTTCTATCTGTTCATTAAAGATTGAGTATTTGCGACCTGTGCTTATTACATAGACTTGTAAAACTACGCAAGGAAATGAGCTGCTTAGACACCTTCAGGAAATTTTGACATAATTATTCACTTACATTACCTGAGTGAATCAAGAAAGCGTTGTGACACACCGTGTTCCCCCTATATTATTTTTATTATATCAGACATCTGCATTACAGGTTCCGCAGAATAAAGCCTTCATACACACATGCTCCACACTGTAGGTAAGTCATGAATAGATCCTAAATTGTCTGCTGAGCCGCATGACGCACTCTCAATTATAGGATAACACCCTTCAGCGAAAGGCTTTGATTGTCTATGTGGATTAGATCCTGAAAGACATTTGACAAATCTGTAAGAAGTCAGTACCTAACCGCTACTTACTTAAATCGTGTATTTGATCTGAAGATTCTGCACACAAGCATAAAGAAATAGTCTTGAGTTTCAGGCATGTGATATGTTAGTTCGCCATACCTAAACCTTCATGTGTGCAAATAAGCAAATCGATCAATTCAAATAAGATTATGTAATGTTGTGGAATATCCGAAATTGACCATTTTTAGTAGACGCAACAGTCCAACCCCAGCCCTTACATTACCCGTGTGTAGCAAAGCTGATCTCGTCAGAAACGCTCGAATAATCTGGCTAAGATGGCAAGGTCACCTTGTACGTATTTTATCAAGTTCAACCAAAATGGACAACGTAGTAGAAGACTCCACCATTATAATCGCATACAAGTGAAAGGGGCCCCCAGAGATCTTCGTGTGCATAATCAAGTGCAGCTGGTGAGGAGCCGTAATACTTGGAGAGGTATGTGGGCTAAGACCCTGGTCCCGGACAGGTATGCATGAATTAAGCCTGGCGCCATGGGTTGGGACGGTACTCATCAAATTGGGTTAATTTTGGCCTTAATTTACATCGATAAATCGTGTTGAGTAAAGCAGCGGGAAAATCCTGCAGGAATTTATAATTTCTGGAGTAAAAAGAGATTCGTGATACTCAATTATATGCATACTAGCTGCTCGGTGTGGTTTCATCACTGGCCTTTTTATTTCAGAGAAGAGCCAGATTTCAGGTCGCCAATTCACCCAGACAATGATCACTTATAACTTCTTCGAATATATATGTATATATAACATTGATCTACTGCTTCTAATAGATTGTGGTACGTGCCCCCCCCCCCCCCCCCCCCCCCCCCCCCCCTACGAATCAAACAGTAAGCTTTGTACAGCGAAATCTAAGGACCGTGGAATTCGGCGCCTTTTCATTTACTATTGGTAGGGCTATGTAAAGTCGTTGGTGTATGTTGATTAACTGAAAGACATTTAGGCTTCGGGAGCTGATTTTAGCACTTCGATGGTCAGATGGAGCATCTAAAGTTAGAAAGATTTCTCAAAAATATATACAGAGAATGCACTTCATCAAGGACAACCAACGAGTAATATGCACAAAAAAATAAAAAAAGATTAAATTTTAGTTCTATTTGTATTTTACGAAATTTTCCCAAATCCCTTAAAAAAATCCTTTAGGTATCTGTATGTACAACCTTTAAAACGTTCGTACAATAGACCGTAGGAATACTCCTAGAAAATTGGTGTGCTCATCTGTTTAAAGTATTTTAAACATTTTTCAACGAGAAGACATACACTTTACTGATATCAAAACGACTTAAACTCTTTCAAATAAAATCCTATTGTTTACTAAAATACAATACAACAAAATTTTATCTTGTGTTCTTCCACAGCCATGAATACCAACAATCTCAAAGGAAAGCAGCAGATTGTTTAAAAACAAGGTCTCAACCAGATGGCCAAATATCAAAAGCCACATCACATCAACTTATCCTCCGTGTTTCAGATTAATCCTCCAATTTTATCCAATTCTCCTTGGATGTTAAGAAACCGCAAAGCCCTGTGGGACATTGAAGCCACGAATAAAGTCAGTCTTTATATTATAAATTACATCCCATACCAATTTCATTTTCAAGGTTAATTTCATGTCCTTTTCCCATAAAATCATTAAACACTCAAATGGTAATAAGAAATTAAAGCCAAAACTCTCCAGCATTAAATTAACGCAGAATCTAATTTGAATTCAAACACCAAAGCACTGGTACTCACACTCACACATACAGAGACGATCAGATTTACAAAAGTACGCACTGATACGCTTATTTTATAATCACCGCCCTCTGGCAATTCGAAAATCGATTATTTCAGCGTTACCTACCTACATACTTTACTAGCAGTTTTGTTTCCCCGTAAATTTTTGAAAACAATACCAAAACGAGAAATATAGCGGGTCATAAGGCAAACGCCAAATATCATTTTAAAACTGTTCAGTGCATTTAAAGTTTAATGAAAATCGAAATTCAACTGACTGAAAATTCAACTCAATATTCTTGTTTACTCGTCATTGGAGTGCATTTTCAAAAGTTTATTCAAATCGACAAAGTTTTGGGAAATAATTTGACGCTATCTGTTTTCTCTTCTCGATGCTGAGAATAATCGCAGAGCCGTTAAATTTCGTTATATCCTTGAATCTGTAGACAGTCCAAACTTATTTCAAGTACGAGTACTCATTCTCATAGGATCTCCTTGAACTATGATACGAGTACGATGATAGTATTTCTGGAGTGCTATCACATCAAAACAGTACGTACGGCAACTCTATGGCTTAGGCTTAGGGCGGAAGGCGTGTATTTGGCAATATACTCAGGAGTGTCATTCAAACTTGACACATACTAAACACTCGAATCCAACTATCTACAGAAGTCATCAAAGTTTTAGCGAAGAGGAAGGCAACTTCTTGTGTAAAAATAAAGAAAGCAGTTCTCCATGACAAACTCCTCTTCCCATAGCCAAAGGAGCCCAGAAAATCATTTTAATCTTCAATCGCGATAACGTCGGCCCAACATTATTGAAATGTTTTTATCGGAGAGACTCAATACACACTAGCACTTGCTCACCCTCTCTTACAGTCCTTAATCTGGATTCAGGATTTGCTGAAGTAAAGTTAGACGAGAGGAGTTCTGGAAACTTTTGTGTACTCGTATTGTTTGCAAACGTCTGACAGCACTCCTTCCAAACCATCCCCTCGTCATTTGTCGTGTCGGGAATGGAATTGATTCCTTCCTGGACGTAAGGATGATAAGCAACCGATAAGAAGGGAGCTCAGGAAAGCAATAAAGATACAAAGAGAGTGCGATATGCCTGCAAAAAAGGACACGGCACAGTAGGTATCACAATCCACCCACACGTACGTACTCTAATGGCAACCAAGGGCGGCAACGGCAATGGCAACGTCAAAAGGAATTATTGATTCTTTATTATCCTTTATTAGTTATTATACTTTTTTTCCATATGGATTTTGTGTGCAATTTGTGTCCTACCATAAAAGGACAATGTCGGGTTAATCCTTTTTGATCCAACCAGGGACTAGCTCCTAGCCTTCTCAGCGATCATTTGGATATAGTGTTGAATTTGTTTGTGTACTCTTATGTGTGCCACTCAACAAGTCTTGGTACTCACGCAGCCAGAAAATATTAAGTAATTACACAAAAACAGGACATGACAGGGCTTCTTTCTTGAGATGTGTGGGATATTAACATGGGACCTGACATTAATTTGACCTGATTTGGTAATAAAAACCAAAATCAATGTGACGCAGAATAAGAGACTATAATGGGAATTGTTTAAGTTAAGTGCACAGAGACGTTGGTGGTGTTGTCACGGCAAGAAGTTACAGGGTAATTAAGTATTGTAGTAGAGGCATTTTTCTCTACGAGTACATACACACTCGTACGTAGCTTTGAAATACATTTGATTCGGTATTATGGGTTCAAGCGAATCAACAATTCGTAGTATAGAGTCGTCGAAATTGCTTAGAATCTGTAATATGTACGTCTTACTTAAAAAAATTCACTGAAATTTCAGTTATTCATTGTAAGGAGATTTTTTTTTTCGTTTTTTCAATTATGAGCTCGTGCATACCATATTTTGGCATAAATCATTCCATATTGTCTACTTTTAATAGATATGTAAACGTTTAGTTCATGTTAACAAATCATCGGTTAGTCAAGACCACAACCAAAAGATCCCTCGTCGTTCTCAAGACTTCAGCATCTTTTGTATTTTTAGAAAATTTTTTGGCAAACATCCGTATAAGCATCCGAGCTTACTGAATGGGCTCTAGACAAATTTTATTAATTATAAATTTTATGTAGAAAAACAACAATTGAAGGTTTTAAAATAGTAAACAAGATTTCACAGTATCAACGAAAAGTGCCTTTGCATGATATTCCTAAAAAAACAATGCAAATGTATCAATAGTACAGAAAACTACGGTGCGTATCCGGTTTTATATTCACCACGCCCAGCGCTAATACAATCACCCGCATTATCACTGGAAATACTCATCAGTAACAAAGGAAAAGCAAATGAAAAAAGAAGAAAAAGAACTCAAGTCGAACTCTTCGGTGTGTTGGAAGTTTCCTTCAAATTGCCTGCAAATAAAAACACAATTAAACAAAGAACAAATTAATTATCCTTAAAGGAATTTTAGTTAGGTTTGTTTCAATTCGTTCATTTCTTTCGGACCCTGCTCTGTTCTCTATATTTCTCGTTAGGAGTTTCCGTTTTGTTTTGAGAGACAAGACAATGACAATGACAACGACCACGAAGGACGAAACCATCGTAAGCGATCCTTAAATGAAGCACTCGGGTTTAGTTTGCACTTTCGGATATTTCATTTCACCTTCTATTCTCTTCGACTTACATCTGCTGCTTAACTGTGTGCGAAGTTGAAGAGCAAATGAAACTGTTTAATATCTTTAGGAATTGTTGTGTTCTTATTTTTTATAGGGTATGTTTGGTTTGGTTGGTTGCCTTAAGTAACGAAGTGATACGACTGAGATTAAACTCTTAAAAAGTTTTTGTTTTAATTGTAACATCTTCTGAATCAACTGAAATGGAACGGATTCAAACTTAATAGGACATCGTTGTCAAATATTATATTATTCTGAATATTCATTTACCCATGTATCTATTGTATATATTATAATATACATATATTTTACGCATGGAACATACCATATTTAGATAAATTTCCTATTTTAGAATAAGGAGTTGCTCATCACACATGCAGATTAAGATTATAATTAACAGAGTGGAGGTACGCCTACAGCTCATTTTAAAAGTCTGAAGTCTGAAAAACTGAAAGAAGAAATGAGGTTCAATGTGCTTAGATAAAAATAAAGATGTCCAGATCCTGGAGTTCAAATTTAATTGCTATTTTAATAATGAACTGACACACTATTTCAATCGTTCATATCAAACCTTAAAAAAAATTCGAGATGTGCCAGATATCTTTTCAAATTAAATTCCTTGATACGTCCAGACTAAGGAAGATTAGGGCTTATACTAATTATTAGTACCGTGAATAGTTTTCAAATAAATTGTTTATTTATTTTGCGTACCCTTAACTGGTTAGCACACAGCGCGGGCGAAGGAAAGTTAGGGAGGATAGAAGGACAAATACGACCGTTCGTTTGTTTTGAAAACTTGCAGGTTATAATGACTAGAAAATAAAGAGTTTAACAGGGCATTCCATAAGCGTGTTGTATGGCTTAGAAATCAAAATCGCAAATAGCGATATAACAATTTGAGACAGGAGAGGTTTCGACGGTGTTTGAGGTTGTTAATCGACTGGGTGATATTAGCATCATATATGAGCCGTATCACATATGTATATGAATCCTATCTAGGATTTTGTACGCATTTTGGAAAAAAGAGGTTAATGCCAAAATCCGTTAAATGCCTTAAACATATCAAGCATAACATTCTTGTTTTCGGAACTGTTCTCCATCTGCTTGAAAAGAGTTCTTTAAATAGGATTACCGAAAAAGCTTACACAGCTAATCAGCATTAAGGAACACCCCTTCAGGAGAAGGGGAGTCGTAGCATCTGGACCAGCGAACTTGTGAATTTTAAAATCTTTAAGAACCCTTTCTACTACACTAGTGTGGAAGATGATTTGTCATATTGAAGGTTCAACGCACTCAAATATTGGGGGAGATAAGGCATAGTCGATTGATTGAGTCGCCATTGTCTTTACTCAACGATGCACCTTCCACTCGCCGCATCGACATATAAACAATTTTGTTGTAACCTTCTTTCTTCCAATCGTCACATCGATTCAAGGTCCCAACATGTTGGGACTTATGTCCCACCTAACATATTTTTTTGCCATACACCTCAAACTTGAATTGAACCAAAATTCTGGAGTCGGTGGCTCGTTCGCTCGCTAACAGGAACAGGAGACCTCGTCGCTAAGCTAAAGGTATGTTTACAATTGTCAGGCATCCGCCTATTACTTGGAGTTCTCCCAGGAAAGGTTTTTTTTTTTAATAGATATTAACTCTGTAAAAATTTGGGACTTTCATATGTCCTATTTCCGGGAAAAAAAATTTGGAAAAGGAAATAAATGGGACTTATGTCCCTGCACCATTTCGATCTTAGTGGACGTCGCGTCCTGGATATGACTTTCGTACCTTTATATTTTTGGGATTGCGAGGAAAATATATTATCTTAGCCTCAGCTGAAGGATTTTTTAAAAATATAAGCAGTAGCGATGTCTTCTATTTCCTCTAACTTGGGGTTCTTCTCTGAATTGCAACACTACGAACACCACCATGAGAAGTGTGAAAACCCAATCGTCGCCCTAGTGGCACAAAAACGTAACTACATTTTAAATATATTTAACATTACACACATCAAACACAAATCAAAGTGAAAAATGTTTCACCTATTCTTTAGTTATAAACCTAACCTTTAAATTTCAAAATTAATCTTCTCAAAAGTTAATATAATATAACACACACATCGAAAAATAAAGAAAAGTAAAAAAAAACAAAATTTTAATATACGTTTTTGTGTCACTAGGGCGATGCAATATATCCCTGATCATCATGTTACCATAATTTTTTCTAACGCAAGCAAATAAGCAACCTCTGGCCAAACCCTTCAAGTCAGTGATCTTTGTTCGAGAAATTTGCACCGAGACCCCAAGACATTTGGGTATTTTTGATGAAATATGCCTAGTTAGCTTCTTCGTAGGCTCTTTAAAACTCTGTGTATGTACGATGTGGGGGGCTACTAGCGGAAAAAACAGACAATAACAGAAAACAAAAAACAATAGAGACCCTATATTGCTTGAACTCGTGTTTTTATATGATGAATTCATTGAAATATCAACGTTTCGAGATCACACGATTGGATGGTAATATACAATACTATATGTACATAGGAAAGATTGCTTGGTATAAATTAACTATTATACTTGTGCTTAACAATAAATTTACAAATTGGAATAATTGCCTACACTGAGCAATTCATTAACTTGCTTTTCGTAGGTTATCATCATTCAATGAATTCGCCGCGCTATTGACGTCGAAATAGCGGGTTGTTTAACGAAAACAGATGAGTTCATTTGTAAATACAAAAAAAAATTAATTATAACCATTAACAAACAAATTCAATTTAATCCAAAACGTGTTTCTTCGATGCCGGTTGAATAAAGAGTGTGAGATGGTGACATTTCCAGAACGTGAGAAATGTTGTCATCGCCATGTCATAAATCAGTAATGCCACTGATGCAACAGCAGTATTCGTATGGTTTTGTATGTATGTATAGGTATAATGAACTTCCAACTTTAAATATATGTACACAGCATACCTATACATATTAATCAACTTAACTACACATGTAATCTTAAGTTAAATGTTACACCAGTCATAATCGAACTGAATAGCCATGATTTCATTTACGCCTTTTGTTAAATGGATGGCAACGATTAGTATAAGGCCTCGTAGAAGTAGCATCTTCCGACAGGTGCTGGTTCTTTAATTAACGAGAGTGAGCCTCTGCAGCCGAACATCTTGTAGCTCTGCTAATAAGTCCTACTTCACGCCATAAATCAGGATTAGTGTCGGAAAAACAAAACAAGACCATATCCGGGATACTCCGACATACTCGTATTTGGATCTCAGGCTGGTAAGGATTTCCAGGACTTAGTCAGGGTCTTGGAAAAGAGATGGTTGCGGACGAGCCCTATATGACCCAACGGCAGCGCTCACAGCCCGGAATGGATTACTAGCTTCTGTGTAATCAACCCCTAGTCCTAGGGGCATTAAAAATGGAACTGGTCCTCCAGGTTGGGGGTTGTACCGCCGAGGTAACTGCCCGGCCATTTTTTTAAAAAAAAATAAGAAGTTACGAAGCATCAACCTGTTGTTGACTGAGGCCCATGTCCACCCCGGACTGTAGCGCCACTTAAAGTAAGTTAATCAATTATTTTGAAAATCAGCTTAAGGGTATCACACAACAGAAGCCGCAAAAATACTACTTTCTTTATGTTTTCGTACAGAAGCAGTTAAACTAAAACCAAAAAATTTGTATATGCATATACAGATATACAAATATACACATACGTTAGCTTCTCTATATATATTTTGGTTGAAAAAAAAAACCTAAATAAAAGTCTATCAATTTTTCTTCCATAAGAATGTTAGGGGGGCTTAGGTTAGACTATAACAAACGGGCTACTTCCTGTTATAGTAAAAGGATTTACTATAACTTTTTTCTTTTTTGTTGCAATGGTTTCCTTAAGGCTTCCTTTAACATTTTCGCTTTCACATTTTGTTTGCAAAGGATATACTAAGAATAACAAAGAAAAGAATAGAAAGCAAAAGTACTTACCTTTCAAGTGCATGGAAATTTAATGCTGCAATTGAGAGGGATTGAGGAAGAAAATTTGCCATTCCCATCAGAAGGACGCAAGTGCTTAAGGAGACGAAAGTTTTAATTGAGAATTTTTCAAGAAGAAGCTGTTACCGAAAATAAGTCCGACGGCAAAATGAAGGTTATTTGTGGAATGAAAATGAGGTTTTCCTTTTGAAATAGTTAAGTGACACATTCATTGGGTTGCTGCTTTGAATTGGTTTCGTTTCTTTATGTGAATCTTTTGTTACGAATATTTCTAAAGTTTAACCTCGAAAAATATGCCATTGATTAGTGTGGAACAATTCTTGTGAATGGAGTGGAAAAAGTTTAGGAAGTTGGCTTTTTTCAGTGCTGCTAATAACAGAGAGCAAATTCATTTGAAAAATGAGTTTGTTCAAAAAACGAAAATTGCATTCATGAAAGTAAAATAAGTTTTGATTCAGAAGTAGCTTACTAGTACTGAGAGCTAATATAACTTTCTTACTGCAAATTAAAAATTCTTTCATAATTTGTTTGTATAAGGAAATATCGAAATACGAGTATGCTCCAAGTTAAACATTTACACGTTTCTCTTGAGAATAGATGGTAGTTGTTGGTGATTTGGTGTTGGTTGACCAAATTATTTCAAACTAATATCGGACGAAAAACTTTGAAATTGAATACCGTAGAACAGCAGAAATGTACATACTCGTATAAAACTGAAAGCTAGTAAAAGTAGCTTTTATAACCATAACACATACATATGTAGGTTTGTTGTAGATTATAGAAATTGGTTGCTTTGAAGAATGCTAAAGTTGCCGAAGGCTTCATATTGCGTAACGCAGCTGAAAAGGATAAGTGTACCACAGTTGCGCAAGGAAAGGATCTAATCATTTGTTGTTACGAGAACTTATATCTCAATTTACTCATACTATAGACTGTGGCTTTTGTTAAATTTTGTTTACGAATTCTCTTTTTTCAGGCAAAGAACTAGTCCACTATTTGATTGTACCTTGGTGCAGCTCATTTTAATGGAATCTTTTAGTCTTTTAAAAAAGACTGAGTGATGTCAATGCCAAGTAAATGCTGCCTGATGCAAGCATAAGCCGAACATTCGTAAGGGAAGTGCTCCGCGGGGACCTTATCACTTTAACAGCAAGCGTTCCAGGATGATCTATCACTTATGTTCAACACAATAAAGATGTAGTGCCCGTCACAATGCCAATAAGCAAACTGCAGAAACACTGCGGATCTGATGGCCAGCAGAAAGACAGCTGATTTTCAGAGACGTCGAGACACTTCTTTTAGTTTGTCTGCAACCTGAGATATGAAATACCTTTGTCAATAGAAACCTTAACCAAGGATGTAGGCAGATTTAATCTAGGTTCTGAAAAACTCTCGCCTGAGTCTTATATCTTAACCCGCCCTGAAATGATATCTTAAGAAGCATACGGAATGAAAGCTTTCACTGATCTTGAACTTTTAGCTTCACCCCATTTCTAGACCCTGAATGCGTATTAAAGGGTTGTTTTTTATATAGGTAGCGACGCAGAGTTGACATTGAAATAAAAGACTGAAAAATATTTTTAGTATCCATGAAATAAACAGCATTAATGAGCGAGTATGATTTCGGGCATGGGCCACCGCAGCAAATTCACACACTCGTAGAGGTAAATCAGACCATTTCTTGAAATTAATCGTTCGTCAAATGAGTCTTTTAGTAAATCTTTTGTATCGTGAGCTGTGTGAGATGTGGCGCCGTCCTGCTAAAACCTCATGTCTCATGCCTCATGTCATCAATGCCCTCCAAGTGAGATACGAAAAAGTCAGTAATTATTTCTCTGTACCGCTTACAGTTGACAGTAACGATGTAATGGTGGTTCGACAATTACTTGTTGATTATAATCGCTCCCAATGTGGCAATTCTGTTTATTAACCAAAAGTCTGCTTCGTCACTGGAAACAAATTTTTAAGTGAAATTGTGGATCAACAGAAATGTTTCCCTTGGCCCACGCGTCAAATGTGCGGCGCGAATGATAATCGTGTGGCTTCAATCTATGCAAAATTGTCCATAAGGTATACGGACATAAATTAAATTGTCAACCACGAGGAAATATTGGCACATTTGGATCATAATAAACACTATGTTGCACACAATCAATCCTGGATGCACTGTTCGTCATCTAACTGGGTATGTATTGTCGTTTAACTACTAATTTACTTTAGGTGGGCCCACAGTCCGGGGTGGATCTGGGACTCAATCAACCAGCATCTCCAGCTAGTTTATTCTTGTGCTAGCTGCCTCCAATTCCACACGCTAAGTTGACTGAAGTCCCCTTTCACTTGCGTCCGCCACCTGAGTCTTAGTCTTCCTCTACAGGGTTGTCCTTCGGGGGCTGATTCGAAGATATTTCGGACAGGAGCATTGGTGTTCATCCGCTCTACATGACCCAACCATCTTAGTCGTTGGATTTCCACTCTTCTGGATAGGTCGGTGTCGCTGTACAGTCCATACAGTTCTTCGTTGAACCTCCTCCTCCACTTACCGTCAATGCAGACAGGACCTAAAATCATTCGAAGAATTTTCCTCTCACAGCAGCCAAGGGCACCCTCATCCATTTTTGATAATGTCCATGTCTAAACCCTTTTTGACATGAAAGGTCTCGGTGGGATGTTTACCGACCTTAATGGAGCAGCGTGCATTCTTCATCATCATCCAGCATTGTGCACAGACGGACGAGTTTGACAGGGATGCCAATACTAGACATTGCTTTGTATAGCTCGTCTCTACAGATGCTGTCATACGCGGCCTTGAAATCGATATATAGAAGGTGCGTATCGATCTGAAGCTCATGAGTTTTCTCCAAGATCTGCCGTAGTGTGAGTATTTGATCGATGGTGGACTTTCCTGGCCTCAAGCCACACTGATATGGACCTATCAGGTTGTTGACGAACGGCTGCAGGCATTCACACAATACGGCAGATATGGTTTTGAAGGAGATGTTAAGAAGATTGATGCCTCCGTAGTTGGCGCAGTTCAGCGGGTCTCCTTTCTAGAGGATCAGACAAACAATGCTGAGGTTCCATTCACCGGGCATATTTTCTTCCGACCATATTTTATAGATGAGTTAGTGTATGCTCCTTATCGGAATTGTTTATATATCATCGTCCAGGTTGAAAGGGTCATTCTGCCTGACAGCGGTATTTGTTTCGTCGTCACCGTTATACAGTCGACGGAAGACTGAGACCGCCGCCGTACTGATAACCGTTTTTGCACATCATTTTCTCTGGAATGATGCAGTGGCACCGAGGTGCGTAAGAAGAATGCGTACTGAAGAAAATATTGCATCCCTTCCAAAGTGTTCAAGAAGATCCAAATTTATCGACGTCGTTCACAATAGCAAGATCCAGCTCGTGCAAGTATTGAATCCGAATGATCATCGTGTGGGTAAATGAGCCCAAAACTTATTGCAGAAAACATTCGATGAATGCATTATTTCGCGTAATGGACCTGTAAATTGGCATTCAAGTCGGATGAAATCCATCAGACCCATTTAAAGATTAATTCCAGAATGTATTTACTTGATTGAACAAAAGTAAATATCTAACTGATAAAATTGCGTGTGTTTTGCTCAAAATCAAAGTAAGTATTGACTTAAAGGAAGACCTTTTATAATTTATAGACGGACGATCTGAAAAATCGTCCTATTGTTGGGCACCAACGTGTAATATTTAGATACGCACTAGCCATGAATTCATAAATCTGATTTAGGGAGAATTTTGTTTAAAGTCAGATTATATACATATAAATATAGACATGTAGTTTACATTCCGTGCGGCATCGGATAAAGAATAGTGCCGCAGTGCATCCCAGCTTGTCGTAAGAGGCGACTAAATGGGACACCAATCATATACAGGCAACTATGACACCAAAAATGAGCCTGTGACACTTTAACACCTTAAAACTTTCCCACAAGTGGGAAACAATCAGTGGGTTCCCACATCTGGAGACTACCGGCGGGGTAAAAGAACAGTCCATCAATTCGAAATGAGCATACAAGTGTCAAACCACTCAAACTTTAGATACACTTCATGGAAATGATCGCAATTAATAGCACTACCCCGCTGGGCACCACGATTGCAACGCACTCGGGTGATCCCAGAGCAAGCAAAAGTGCTTGTGTCAGAGCCCGACGGATTCCGGAGGCGGGCAAAATGAAGTTTCCAAAATATTTTCATAAACTTCGGTTTGCAAGTTGGAACGTCGGATCGATGACCTCAAAAAGTTTAGAACTGGAAGCGATTATGCGTCGTAGAACTCTACAAATCCTATGCGTACAGGAAACGAAGTGGTGTAATACAGGAAATAAAGCGCGTTTTCTTGATTTAAAAACTAAGGCATTTAAGATGTTCTACCATGGAACGGTCAATGAACGAAACGGTGTTGGCATCGTTGTTGCAGCGGATCTTCTAAGCAATATCGTTGGTATTCTGAAAATAAGTGACCGCTTAATTAGTGTAAAACTCTTCATACACGATGAAACGTGGAACATTGTTAGCGCGTACGCTCCACAAAATGGATGCGACCAATCTGAAAAAGATAGATTTTGGTCAGAGTTCGGTAATTTGCTTAGAAATATACCTATCGATGAGATGCTCTCCGTAGGCGGAGATTTAAATGGCCACGTCGGAGAAACAAATGTTGATTATGAGGACTGCCACGGCGGTAAAGGCTTTGGAACCAGAAATTCAGCTGGCGAAGACATCCTTGTAGCGTGTAGGGCGTACGGCTTAACCGTCTTAAATACAATGTTTATTAAACATCAACGACATCTCATCACCTATAGCAGCGGAGGCCACGAAACCCAAATAGATTATCACCTCTGCAAAATGTCGATGAGAAACCGTGTTAAGGACTGTAAAGTAATACTTGGAGAATCGCTAGTAAGCCAACACCGTCTGCTCATTACAGAATTTTTCACAGCGGAACCACCGAAAACACGGGCATCGTTTGGAAAGCCAAAAATCCGGTGGTATAATCTATCGAAGGAACGAAGCGCAAGATTTATCGCACTGGCTAAAGAAGTACTTCACAATATAAACGGTATCGCAGACTCACTTAGCCCGCAAGAAATGTGGAACAGCATGCACGAGGAATGCATAACACTCGCAAAGTCCCATATATAGTCCCCATATGGGGACCATCACGTCGGCAAAGAAACATGGTGGTGGAATGACGAAACCAAACGAGCTGTGGCCGACAAGAAGAGTGCATTCCAAGCGTGGACAAAATGCGATCGGAGCGACGATATCGAAAAAGCTCGACTGGCTCTTGAATACGAGCGTCTTAAAAAGATCGCAAAGAAAGTCCTGGCTCGAACTCGAGCGGCAGAAGCGGAAAACCTGTACGAGGAGTTGGAACAAATATCCTCACGATCGGCGGATAGAAGACAAGCTATCCAAGGAGTTCAAACGTCGTACAGTACTAAAATGTCAAATATTTTTAAGCTCGCTGCACAGAGGAGAACAAATTCAATGGAATTCGCCGAAATGCATCAAAAACGCAGACGGTCGCTTACTAACAAATGAAAAGGAAATTTGTGACCGGTGGCTTGAATACTGCAAGGAGTTGCTTAACAAACAATTTCCACGTGATATCGTGCCGACAGCTGGTCTATTCGAGGAGGAAGTTTCGGACTTTTCAATCGAAGAAATAAGTATAGCAATTGGAAAAGTGAAGCGGGGGAAAGCGGCGGGACCAGACAGCATTCCATCAGAGTTTTGGTCGAAGATGGAGAGGATCGGCATGCCGAATCGAATCGATGGAGAAGTAGCTTCTTGGTTTCATTATACAAAGGAAAGGGCGACTCTCGAGAATGCAACAACTACCGTTCAATCAAGCTTATGTCAAACACAATGAAAATCGTCGAAAAGGCTTAAACGAACGTCTCGGGCAAATAATAAATGTTCTTATTTACGAGTACTACATAAAATTTCAATCAAAAACAGGTAACAACTTTGAAAGCTTTCAGCGTTATTCCTAGGCTAACAATATTTTATCGAAAAGAGAAGTTTTAGATTCAAACATTTTAGATTCAAATTTTATAAATACGTAGATAGATCTTATTTAGAATTACTGATTTAATTTTGAAAGCTGAAAAAAGTCCAAAACCGAGTTTATCTGAGTTTACTTTTGTGGATTTTTCTGTTGTCAATGAGAAACTATAATTCCCAGATCTTTTTGAACAGTTTTTTCAACAAAAATCTTTGAAAATTTATTGCCAACACGTCTGTTCGTTCGTATAAAAACTTTGTCACCTGGTCTAAAGGTCTGAATTTGTCTGTTGTTTGTCTAGGTTTTCTTTTTGAGTCTCAATAATAATTCGCCTTATCTCATCCTTAAAAATTGTCGGTATTGAGTGGATTATGTCAATTGGCCTTTGTTTGGTGACCGAATGAATCGTCCTGTTGTACTTAACTGTGGCAAGTAAAAGGACTTCACCGGTATCGCTGATGTTCTGCTCTATTTTTATACATCTACCTATTTCAGATAGAGTGCTGTGAAACCTTTCAACTTGTCCATTTGTGGTACTATGGAAAGATGGGGTGGTAAAGCTTGTTATTGAAAACTATGGTATTTGTGTCTTTAAAAAAATTAAGAATTTCCAAAAGGGGCTCTTTTATATCTACTATTGCACGCGACTTAATTGATTTGATTATAGCAAATCTTGAAAATTTATCCAAACATGTAAGGAAATGTGAACCGGCAGTTGTATAAATATCCAAATGCAAGATTTCACCTGGATGGGTAGGTATGGGCGTTTCTCCTATTTGAGGTATTGATGGATGTCTCTGATACTTCGCCTCATTGCAAATTTTACAATTTGGCACGATTTTCTTTAAAGATTTTCTTATACCAGGGAAAAAATAATCTGCCAAAACCTGTTGGGTATTTTCGCTCGCAGACCGATGAGCGCGATTATGCTCGGTTGTCAAAAGTTGAATTTGGTCAGTTGGATTAAAAATATCTGTAACCATTTTTTCGGTGTGAAGGAACTTAATAATATTTAATAATTTATCTTGAATTTGAGCTGAGGTGGGTAAGTCACAAAGAATTGCATTAACAACATTTGGATTAATAGTTCCTTTAAACAATTGAATTAAATTTTCTGGGCTATTGAATGTAGTTGTATGTCTAATTTGGGTTTTAAAAATAATTGTGGTGGATTTGGCAGGCTCAGATCCTTTACTTAAAATTAACTGATTTCTAAAGCAGTTGACTGGGACCGGAACACTTATAATTGTTTGAGTCAGAGATTCTTCGCTATGAAGAGCTGAAGAATCTGAGCTTATTGTCTGATCTGAAGCGTTTATATGTTGTCGCGATAAGGCATCAGCAATAAGATTCTCTTTCCCAGGCTTGTAGAAAAACGTTGGTGAGAATTCTTCAACAAATGCCCTCCATCTCATCATTTTCGCATTAGGGTTTTTGTCGGAAATGGAAAAAGTGAGCGGCTGGTGATCTGTATAGATGTTAAGTTGTTTCACTCCATAAAGATAGTCCCGAAGTTTTGCAGTGACCCCACTATGGCAAGAAGCTCTCTCTCATTCGTTGCGTAGTTTTCCTCCGCAGAGGACAACGTTCGGGATATCAGTGTTGTGGGTCTACCCTCTTGAGAAAGGACAGCACCAAGCGCTTGGGATGAAGCATCTGTTGTCAAGTCAAAGGGCTTGTCAAAGTCAGGATATAGAAGCAGTACATCCTCTGAAGCCAGAATCTTTTTAATCCTATCGAAGGCTTGCAATGCCTCGTCGTCTAACTCTATTTTGGTGTTTTTGGACTGTTTGCTTCCTACATTTCCGTTATCGCACATGTACTTTGTAAGAGGCTTTGAAATTTGAGCATAGTCCTTGACGAATCGACGGTAGTCGAAAGAAAAGATCGCAGACCTCGTAGAGTCCTTAGAACCTCGTATCCTACAATATCCTTTATTTTCTGAGGGCAAGTTTTTATGCCCTTATTAGACACAACGAACCTTAAGATTTTCTTCAAAAATCTTGATTTTTCAAGCGAAACTCTCATATTTGCTTCTTTGAGCTTAAGAAGGACTCGCTCAACGTCTTTTATATGGTCTTCCTCTTTTTTTGAGAAAACGATAACATAATCGATGTAGACATGACAAGTTTTTCCTATCTCTTCTCTCAAAACATCATCTATTGCCCTTTGAAATATGCTGGGTGCATTTTTTAGCCCAAATGGAACCCTGCAAAACTAATACTTTCCGTTGTTGACGGCAAATGCCGTTTTTTCTCTGTCACGCTCAGAAAGTATAATTTGGTGGAAACCAGCCTTTAAATCAAGGGTTGTAAACAACGATGCCTTACCAAGATTAGCTAGGATAACCCCGGTATCCGGAATTGGATACTTGTCGCTTATTGTTTTACTATTAAGCTTACGAAAGTCTATGACTAGACGCATTTTACGATTGCCAAGTTCATCAACAACCCAAATTGGATTGTTGTACGTAGATCGAGATGGTCTCATTATTTTATTGCGGAGCAAATCTGCAATTTCATTGTTAACGAACTCGGTGGCAGCCATAGAATACGGATATGCTTTCGAAAAAACCGGGAGGTTGTCAGTCGTTCTTATGGAAGCAACAACTTTCGTATTGAATGGTGGTAGTTCATTTGAATCGGCAAAGACTTCTGATTGACGTTAAATCATTAACAAAAATTCGTCCGATAGTGTTGGATCATTCATTGAAGAGACCTGTTTACATCTCTACAGTAAAAGTAAAGTAATTTTTCTCCAACACCATTGTACCATTTCTAAGATCTAAATTGGCCGCTATTTCTCTCAAAAAAATTAAATCCAATAAAACCATCGAAAGCAGTAAGTGTTGGAAGTAGGAAAATTGAACCGTTCTTATCAAAAATGTTCATAGTGCATTTTGATGTTATCTGGGTAGTTCCATGAATAGACTCAACAGAGAACCGCTCGTTTACTATCCTAGTCGCTCTAATTGATTTTAAATTTCGAATATAGTTCTTAGCAGCACCTGTATCAACTAAGAGTTTTATTTCCTCTCCTGCCAGTGTTCTGGTAATGTATGGCGGGAAGGACCTGTTCGCAGTGGTGTTAGGTGTAAGCTCACGTTGATTGAGGTGATTTACTCTTTGAAGCTTGGGAAGTGTTTGCCTATCAGATTCTCTATGACGCTTAAATAATGGTCTCTGCTGGTTTGACTTTTCTGGAGATTTTCGGAAATTATTGTATTTCTGAGAAGAATTTTGAAAATTTTGACTGAAATTTTGTACTGGATATTGGGAATTATTTGGGTTTGAAAGTAGTTTGGATTTTTTACATTAGAAACTGTGGGATCTAAGTCCATTGTATTTGGAGCCTGCTTTATTTGTTTTGAAGTAACTGGTCTGTAATGGGGAGAATGATTAATGCTGTGATTGAAGGGATTGTAGGGCTGTCTTGGCACAACGTTGTTAACTTCGAAATGTTCAGTTCTATTGGAAAATGAGTTTGCAAAAGCATACCTTTGCATATCGGTAGGACGGGATGAAAACAAAATGTCACACATAGGTTTTCGAAGGCCTGAAATGAAAATCCTAAGAGCATCTTGTCGATACTTCTGACTTAAGAAAACACACAGTGGTTTGTTACCTTCATGTTGCATTATAGTTTTGTTTACAATTAAGGTTAACTTTTTTTCTACCTCATCGTAAAACTCAACTATTGACATTTTCCCCTGATGTAATGTGGACATTTCCTGTTCCAATAGGTAAACAGGTTGCTTATCTGCATAGGTGAAATCTAACCTCGCGATTATCGCTTTGAAATTTAACACAGTGTTTCCCACTAAATTTAGGTATGGATTTTACCAACGATACGTTGCAACTTATATTGGGATCAATTGAAATTTCGCGGTATTCCTCAACGCGTGTAGGAGTCTCTAAAGCCCTAAATCGCGTTGTAAGTTCAATAACTATCACATCGAACGCTTGTCGAGCTTGTTCGGTTTCAACCCGAACTGCAACGGCAACTACCGCTGTCAATTGTTCCGCGTCCATTGAATCAATAATCTTTACAAAGAACAAAGAAAAATAAGAACTCAAAACTAAAAAAAATGGATTTAGGAAACAAACACTAGCTACACTTATCTACTTGACTATAGCTTTAGTTTTAATATGAATCAAATTTTGCTTGTTAATTTAAGATGTCCATGTTAGTAATATGTACATACATAAATTGTTTTCTATTTAACCTTGTCCATGCATATATAGTTGATACATTTTCCTTCCGTATTTCTTCTTATCATTGGACATTATGGACGATATCCTTTTCTATATTTGGGGCATGTACACTGTGTGGTGTACATGCTTTGGCACGTATTTTTTTAAATGTAACGAGTAATAAGCAGCAAAAACATCCCACCCATCCGTCGATATTTAGCCCGGCAAGCCACTAGTGTGCCATACCACTGCTACAAAAGGGAACCTAACACCTCTTAGCCCTCGTTAGTTTTGCTACAAGTCGTTGACACTTGGTTAAGTTTTGATATGTGATGTTAAATTATGTTCCTAAGCTCCTCTAATGCCGTTGGCTTATTAGTATAAGTCAATGACTGGATGTCACTCGACCGGATTATTTACCTAGCTTAAACAATTTGCGAACTTCCTCTACAATAGATTAATTTTCAGTTTCAGTTTAAAAGCATTTTATTTTTCTTATCACTACGTCTTACATTCTAACAGAAAATGCTTAAATGCTAGCTTAAAATTACTAAACAATCTTATACTAACTTACTGGCTCTACACAGGCACTCTAAGCTACTCTAAATTCTAATATCTACGTCTTTCGACTTTATTTCGGATATTTATTTCCTTTACTTAGACTAAGAAAAAAATTTATTAATTGTTTGACCAGCTGTGTGGCATGTGGGAATATCTTGTTGGAATTACATAGCACTGATGTCAAGTTCATCCAATGCTGGCCAAATACGGCGATCTTTTCATCGAAAAAAAAAAAGGTCTAATCACACCTCTGGCATAAAACCCACACCTCTTAGTCACTTTTTCTGGATACAATGGAATCTCTTGACGCACATAAATCCGCATGTGTTGTTTACTAACGCATATTTTGCTTACTGAAAAAGCCATTAAGTCAAAAAAGAGCTTTATAGCCGAAGATGATTTTTCGATGAAATTTGGAATTTTCTCCAAACTGATAGTAAAATATCTTGTGTAGAAACCACTTCAAAAGATCTGTAAATTAGGTATTTACAGGTGTTTAGTTGGATTTAGGACAAGATCGTTATTCATCACTCATTGATCAATCACGAGTAGATTCTGATTTAACTTTGGAACAACCTCTCCCATCATATCAGCCGGCTGCAAGGAATAAAGTTGAATATAATCAGCGTACAGGTGGATACACATATGATTACAAATTGACAGTAAGTCATTATGCTACGCGTAAAAGAGAATTGGCTCTAGAATTTGACCCTGAGAAACACCCGGCACCAGGACTCAAAAAAATGATGTCCAATGGCAGACAGTTAATATCAAGATTGATAAATCTGAAACAATAACAAAACGACATCTTCAAAAGAACGGTCCCTTACGTGACAGTTCACCATAATTTTTCAAAAATCAAGAAAACAAAAAAATGGTGTATGTTTGAAAAAAAAGTTGTAAAAATACTCCTGCTTTTCACTGCGAGTATTCTCTGATAAAAAAAAATAGAATTGTTTGTGTCAGACTAGGAGACGAAGTATGTTTCGCAGTTTAAAGAGATCTTAACCGGCTACCGCAGGGAAGTGTTCTCTGCCTGTCTGTATTTCCTCTATATTCAAGACATACCACAAGAAGAGGGAACAGTTCTAGTTACACTTGCCTTTGATACTGCTATATTAGCAGTAGGTAAGGCAATTGAAGAAACAACGGTGAAACTATAAAGCGCTCTCGATAAAGTACCTATATATGAATGGGCAAGGGCTTGGCGGATAGCCCTCAATTAGACCAAATCTGTTCATTTAAATGTTACATACAGATAAACGAGTCGGTTTATAAACACAGTTTGTATTCCATTTGCAAACGAAGCTAAAAACCTTAGAATGACTCTCGATGTAAAGCTTATGTGGAAATGGCTAGTTAAAAAAAAGCGAAGAACTTGAGAACAAAAATAGAGAAATGTATTGGTTGCTTTATAAAGATTCCAAGCTAAGTATCGTTAACGAGCTGCTCTTATAGAAGCAAGTGCTAAAGCCGGTCTGAACCTATTGTATACAACCTTGGGGTTGTACCAAGAAAACGGATGCTAATATCTTACAAACTTTTCAAAATCTTCGCGAGAAGCGGCCCTTGCAGGAACTTTCATTTGAAAGTCACCTGCTTACGAAATTATTTTATAATAAAGAAAACTGCTTGACAAGTCGAAACTAAGTTGCGGTAACATAAACATTAATATCGCAGGGATGTGTTTTTAGTGAGTAAGATTCTCACGCTACTCTAAAAAGTGGTTGCGATCCTCATAGTGTCTAAGTTGATGTCATTATACATAAGTATATTATGTGTTTTGAATGACTTATGATGTGTGGTAAAATATAACGTTCACAAAACGATGTGCCACCCCATCCTCTCCAACGTTATTCGATTTCAATAACTTGATAATACTTATAATCTCTATCCCAAACCGTCGTTTCAACTTCGTTTAACAGGAAGGTATCAATGAGATCATTTAAATCTAAATTAAAACTACTACTACTTTTGTCAATCATACTAATGTGAAATACGTTTGTCCATAAACTTTTTGAAGGCAGGGAAGTGCTCAGCTTAGAGGAAAGATAGAGACGTTTTGAGGCAAGAGCTATAAATGCTGCATCATTACGTCCAGTTTTCTATACACTACAGTTTACAGGAGAAGGAGTGCGATCCCACTTATGGTAAAGTTTTTTTATTTTTTTGAGCGCTGCAGAAAAAAGCAGTTTTGGTAGGAAAATATACGTAATAAAGGTGTTCCATAAGCATCTGTAAACAATCTATCGTTGACCATCGCGTAACCAGCATTACTCTCAGGGAGCTGAATGCTGGTTGAAGGCATTACAAATTTATGGGGGTAAGTCCCTTATATTGGAAAAATGTTGAAGAAGGAAATCGTGTTTCAACCAAAAATACAAGGACTTTTCAAATGCACAAATGTCGTACAAAAGCATTCAATAAAATAAAAAGTAAAATGGTACTCGTACATATAGCCACAGCCGGTACTGAAAAGTCTGCAGATTGTTGAAAGGAAAAGACAACAAATGTTCAAAGCCAAGAACCAAGCCCTGACAGATCTTAAATTACTTGCTTCAAATGTATCCAAGCAGCGTAATAATGTAATTATTCCTATAATGTTGACAAATTTAACATGAGCTTTGCACTCAGCTATTCAAAAACGGGAGTTAACCCCTGGCAATATTTTTAAATGAGTTTTTAGACATAATTAAAGGTTTTAATATCGTATAATAAGCTAAGTCGAAATTTCGTTTGTGCTATCTCAACTGACCACTACCGTATCAGTCAACAAGGCAGAATACTAAGCCCTCCCTCACGCAACCATGTTTGATGATTCATGTACTATGGCGCGTATGTAAAAATCTTAAAAGCTTCTCCCACAATAGGCCGAGCAGCCTTAAAGATACTTTGTTATTCTTAACCTGAAAAAACGATATCGTGAAATGTAATGAGCATTCTAACATTTTCAAGTTACAAAGCCAATTTTGATTGCTCTTAATACTTTATCACAAACAAGCATTATGATTTGGTATTTTATGCAAATAGAAATAAGAAACTTTAAGAAACAGTACTATTCCAATCTAGTTTAACATTTTCTATTAAAATGCACTTACTATGTTTTGATAGAAGATATCGCTCCTTAAAAACTTCTTATATACCAATTCCAGTCCTATTTCATGCATCCTCCAACTAACAAAACACATTTTCGTAAATTCAATACCAATTAATTGCAAATATGTATGTAGAAGAAGTCAGTTCGATTCCAATTTCCAAAACCCATCTACGTGCCGTTTGAAAATATGAAACCGATAAGAGTAAAACCAAATCTGCCTCATTGTCAATACAGCAATGAACATACATGTTTAGGCACTCTGATACAAAGGATTCGATATAATTTCTTTGTTGCAATCTCTAGCCAATGCATCCTTACAGAAATTCATTTTGAAGCCATTCAAAGCACATGACTTTTACGCTGATGGCAACAGAACGATTCTGAACCAGAACCTTTCAAGAGCCACGTAAATATACCCAGATATGATTTTATATCCGAATGGAAATGAAAATAGAAGAGAATTCTTATGAAATGGTTTCCTAGAAAGGCACTCTGATTGAAGTTACACTCATCGTCAACCCCAATCTTAGCATCAGCCTAAAGGAGGCAAAATGCAAATCCTCAATGTACTCCTATTAGTACCAATGAGTGAAGTGGAAAGAAAGTTACAGTTTTGGCGCTACCTGACCGCCTAATATAGTATATCGGTGTGTGTGTTTTCTATGTAGTCTTGCATCGAGTAACTTGCTTACTTCTCATATGACAAAGACTTCCCGGAAATAGGGTTGGGATGATAGAATAGTTTCAATGGTCCTATGGTATTTCACATTTAAGTTTGCTTTTGTAATTCGATTTAGAGAATAAATTGATCCAGGAACTAGAAGCTCGGGATTTAAATGGGACCTGAGGCTATACACACGTTTGTTTGCTGGGTATGGGCAGAATGCCTTACCTGCGATTCATTTGTGTCTGAGGGCTTCGGGTAGAGCTCCTCTTTTTTGGTCCTGCTCCCGAGTGTATGCATTCAAATGCATTGGCAATTTAATACGCAAACATTTACTCAATGAAGATTTGTTGTCCTTGGCAAATATACTTTCTTGAAATTGGACAGACGGAGACGGAATGAGGCCAAGGAGGCCGAGTAGTTGAGTGGGGGCCACAACCTACCTAAGCAGCTAGAGGTATTTTTGCATGCGAATCTAAAATGAATTGTTTTGAAGTAAATATTTGCTATGCTTGTAAGTATGCGTTTGGGATTATCTTATAATGCTGGAAAATGTATTACTTATATCCATATTGAACGATTTGTTCCATTTCATAAATACGGATACGTATGACTACATGGTATGGGCATGAGTTATGAGCAAACATTTTGCTCAAGGCGGTTTTGATTTTGTGCAACGCTTCAGTGGTTCATTTATTTAGAGAAAATGAAATTAGATTAAATATAATAAATATGCATGAATACCTAGAGTGAAGTATTTTTGTTTTGTCTTAGCGAATGAATAAATTTATTGATGCAGATGAATGAAAAATGTTTAGAGCTATGTACAAATTCTTCTCCCCCGTGACGCATAAAACATTCAACACAATATTGTTGATGACGTTTTGTACATCGGATATTGTGGGAGCTCAATATTGCAGTGGATATTAACTTCGGACACTTTACCCTTTCAAACTGAAATGATCCTGAAAGGTTTGAAACCTTCCGATATAGCCATAAAGATGTCCTGATATTCCTGAGATATGAATATTACATTACCACGCACAGTACTAATTGAATAAATATTTTTAGTTAACTAATGACGACGTGGTAAGCGCAAAATTTGACTAAACGTACTCAATTCAATTCTTGGATTTTCAGTTCAATTATGTATTTAATCAAACGAAGTATAGTCCTTACTCATTAAGAAACAGAAGCTCAAAATATACGACATCCTCTTATCCCTGCTTCACTCCTACACTACAAAGCTGTGGTGGTCATGATGGAATACAAGAAGCAGTATTTAAGACTTCAAGATGGCCCTTCAAAGAGGGTCAAGTTTCAAATTAAAAGCCTAGGCTGCCTGCTATTTCTATTTTCTGATATTCTCATTCTTTTGTTATCATAGGGTGAAATTTGCGGCAATCGAATGAAAATATTGATTTAACGTGAGTCAGAAAAATCGTTTTCGAACTATATAAATATAGGTTCATCCAAATTTTGGGCTGCTTTTATTACGTACGTATGTACGTACGCACGTACGTCGAACTGTCATCTGTCATCGAGACTGTATATGGTTGGTTTAGGGTTTGCAATATTTCAATATGAACTGTTAAACAATGCATAGAATATACGCCGATTGTGTGCTTGAACATTAGAATTTAGATGAGTAATTTTTAACAACGGTTTTTTATCGATGAGGCTCATTTTTCACTCGTCGGATATGTGAACAAACCAAATTTTTGTATATGCGGAAGTTAAAATCTGTATATAACTATCGAAAGATCAATGCATCCACATAAAGTCACTTTACTTTTTTGAAAATGAAGAAGGTGTTATCATCGCTATAGCCAAATGTTAACCGAAGTGTTTTAGCCTCGAATTGAACATATAAATATAGAAGAGATGTGGTTTAACAGGACGGTGCCACATCTTATACAACATGACCCGTTTTGACTTTATTGCAAGAAGAATTACCTGGGCGAGTTATTTCGTCATTTTGTGAACTGACAACCAAGATCGTGTGATTTATCGCCGTTGGATATCTTTTGTGAGACCATTCAAAAGATCGTGTTTATTCACCCAAAACTTCTCATTAGGAGTCCTCTAATAATCACAACTGTTTCTCAGTTTAAAAAGACCTCCAGGGCAATAAACTTAAATACCTAAGACAGCATCATATGAACACGTATTATGAGTATCTATCTCCTTTATGTACTGCCGCACACAATATATTTGTTAGCAAATCCTTCAGTAATATCGCAAAGCGATCACCCAATAGAAAACTCCTACATATCAACCACAATGAAATCCGAATTAACATAGCACATGGGTAGAAATGACACTAGCCGGAATCGTCTAAGCTGTAATATTAAAGCACAAGCAACATGATGCGAAACGATATCACGGTCGCAACATGCTAATCGTGGATGGATTTGATATGATACAAAATCGGTTTAAAAAAGTTATTTTAAGACTTGGAGATGTCGGGATAAGGCTGTAGCCAAACTCTCTTCTCACCATTGATAATGATCCCGTAAACTAGCATATTCCTTTAAGTCCCAACACTGTGATTGAAATCATACAGGTTAGTAACCCTCAACATCCAACGCATAGTTTGAAAATAGAGAAACTGGAGGAAATCAAGATAGAATAGAAATTGTAATCGAAAAGCGGTCTTCGGAACAACTTAACATTTTTAACAGATGCGTTTAACAAGTGCGGTTTCTCAGCTATGACCTTAAAATGTAAGTAAGGTCGAATTGGAAAAAGAATAGCCGATTTCTGATTACTGCATTGGATGTGAGTGACTTATTCCAAACAGGAAACTAACACTGCGGGCTCAGGGATGTAGGATATGACTGTCTCACGATTGTATTATGAGTAGAAATCCAAGTCTTTCAAATTTGTTTAAAAAAATAGGCAAGAGGTCTCTAACATCTCATTATCAAGCTTTGCGTGAAATTTAATGACCGCTCTTTGTTTTATGTTAAAATTTCAACATCAAATTTAAAAGTGTTCTGAAAAAGTTATTTCTATAATTGTTAGATGACATCCAAATTTTATGAAATTTGAGAAATAATAGTAAAATATTCAAGCCTTAAAACGTATGTGCGGCCAAAAATATGTCGCACTTGGTTGCTAAAATATGGTTTTGTCAGAAATATTATTTGCCACACTGTGTATAACGCATGATCTAACGTGCATCATAGCCCGAAACTATTGTTTCCCTGTAAAATATCTGTCGTACGGTGTAAATGTTTTAGGCTTTCTGCAACAATTTATGCCGACATCTTATCACACTAATGTTCGTTTATTCTTAAAATAATATTAATTCAAACAATCAGAGATAAAGCATTTACAATTAACTCAATGTTGATAGTAATGAGTTCACTCAACTTTGTTCTAATTGTTTTTGCCTGAAATACGAGTAGGTCTGCAAAATATCAAGCTACCACTTTATTTTCTTTCGAATCCTTATAATCACTCAAACTTCTTGTCACTCGAGCATCCTACTGGCAAGACCAATTCATCTCAGGCATTCATTTTCTTCATAATAAGATCTGAAACTTGAAAAAGTTTTCAAAATCTGCAAGTGGTCAGTTGTACTCCTTCAGACTTGAGGTCCTTAAAAACTTTAAGAAAACTGTGCTCCTCAAAGAATGATATCTGGTCCCACTGTGCCATCAGAACCAATTGAAATATTCATAAGAACAATGCTACGCATTCTTTCAGTTTTGAAGCATTCGAAATCCTCTGTTCTTCGCATGGAGAATTCTCTTCTTCAGATGTTCATCCGTTCATCTCCCGACCCTTAGTCGTCGAAGGATTCGTTCCGGTGACTATTTTTAAGGAGCAACCAGAATGCAGAGATAGAAATAACATATAAATTTAACGAACTCGGACAGGCAGGCAAGGTCAAGAGTTTGACTTCAATTTCCTGCATGTCTTCGATAATGAATGGATTTTCAATATCCAGAGCATCGTTGCCGCCCTTCATCTCCTCTTTCTTCAAAAGGATATGTTCGCTCAGCAGAACCAGCAGGAGCTAGAACTGGAACAGGATGACCTGGAACAGCATTATGGTGCGAACCATGAAGTCGGATGAGTTCGACCATTGAAATGAATAATCCCTTTCTTTGGTTCAATGAAGCTGGTGGGTCCTTCTCCAAATGGCATAGACAAACACATTTAAAGTTGAAAATGTCAGGACTTTTCAATGGGGTTCCTTTTCATTGTCGTCATCGTCGTTCTTATTCCATCGATGTCGTTGTCATCGTTGTCCGGTTCCTTCTTTTTTTCTTTTTCCTTCCTTCTTCATCATAGAGGTTTTTCTTTTACTTCTTCGTTATGAACAAGGAGGTTAGAGGGAAGGCGTTTTCTTCTTTTGTCGAATGGAATTTAATTGAAATTGAAAATTGACGACAAAGGCAACGTGCCATGGAAGTAGCGGCGGCAGCCGGTAATCGGTACTCAGTAGTCGATAGTCAACGGCGTGCGGACGATGGTCCACTGACTTCGGGCATACGGAAGATATATGACAATTTAAGGGGTCTAATAATCAGCTTTTTAACAACACCCTTCCCGTTAAACGCCACCAAGGCCAATGGTAATAATTATATCTGTGGGGGGAGCGGATTTTTTTTTTGTCCGAGCCACGGACTAGCATTTAATGCGCTTAGTTTGAAAGAAAAGTGAGGATAAGTGTTGTTGACTAGGAGTTTAGTTCCTCGATTCTTGTGTTATTTATGTCTGTTCTGGAAATATCCACCAGCGGGTTGGTAAAGAAGATTTAGCTGGTGGAAGTAGTGGGGGGAACGTGTCAAAGGACATGTGCACATGACATTCACTCGCTAAGCATTTTTATGCTGCCCTCGTCGAAATGAGGAAACAACGTATTTAGTTCCATCAACAGAGGTTGACAAGTCTGGAATCCGCATAATGATGTATTGATGGAGACAGGCTGTTCTGGTAGTGACGCCCGCGCAAGACCTAGACCAGATGAATCTGTTACTCCGAAAGTGATATATAAGTGCTGGAAGGGATTTTTAGTGTTTGTTGTGTTGGGGATTTTTGTATGTGCCCCTTTTGTTTTAGGTTTCCCCAACAATCGCATTGTGCGAGTATTGTTTTGTCATTGCACAGATTCAGGGGGAGACCAGTTCTTACCATTACAATTGGCTTGCGGAGATGAGATGATTGATGGCCCAGAAACGAGTCAGATGTGTTTTGTTTAAAAGTTTTGTTGCGACATACGAATATTTTAGTGGAGCGCTGAGAGATTCCTTTGCAAAAGATTGAAATTTAAATATTCAATAGGAGGAGTGATGTGTCTGTGTGTATACGTCAAGTTGTGCCAAGTGTTTTACATGACATTTCTGAGACAATAAATAAACCCGGGGCAATGTCGCAGGATTTAGGATTTATGTAGGTGTACCCTTCGAATGACTTGTGCTTACAGAGTATGTGTGTAATGTGTTGCTTTGAAATTGCAAGACTTTTATATCGTTTACATGTTGTGACATTGGAAATTTGAGTAAACAATTCCTAACAGGCAGGTAGTGCAAATTCAAGTTATGTTTTAGGCAGTTTTTTAGTTAAGATGTTGCGTTTTAATGTGTTGAAGAATGAGAGCGAATAATATCGAGTCGAAAAAATGTCAAATATTGAGGTTCAAATCGAGCGTCACAATGAAGGGTAATGTTAATAATCTTGACTACCACCCTGTTTAACTTGGAAGCTGAGCTATGTCAAATAAGTGTTATTTATTCCAGATAAGCTGTGTATTCATTTTTCGTGTTCAGAAATTTAAGTATGAATAGGATTAACGATTTAATGACAGCCTTTGAATTGTCTTACCATTTACCTTATTTAAAATACACTTTCTCCACAAAGAAGAATTATGTTGCCAATATAACACTAGCTTAGTGAAATCTGTTTCGCTTGGAGGAACTTAGACTATTCATAAGGTTGGTTATATTAAAGCATAGTTTTCTGGATAGATTGAACTGACAACTGCGAACTCAGAGTTTAACCCTAGATGGTTGTTCTTATTTAACTTACGCTAAGGTTGCTCTTCGTCGTATCGACTACGAGCTATCTTAAATTGTTGGCAATTGTTTTCTGTTTACGAAAATTTCAACTTTTACATATTTTTATTTAATTTTATTTAATTCATTATAAAATTTACTAATTATTTAAAACTTTTAATTTCAACATAACTAGTAAAAACAATATACAAAAATTTCACTTTTTTTTTAAACTTCAAAATATTCTTTTTTATAACTATAAAATAATGTAACATAAATCAGACTTCAATTTAATATTTTGGCATAATTTGAAAAAAATAACTTAAAATAATAAAAAAAAAGTATATAACATCAACATTATTTAATAGTGTGTGCAAGAGGCGCAAAGCTCAACTTTGTGCTCACCGCAAATGTGTTTTTTGCATTTTGAGCAAGATGACTTTGTCATTCTACGCTTTGATGAAGGACAGAATGCACAAATTTTCCTTTTTGGCTCACTAGAGCATTGATTATTACTAGCAATGTTCTCAGTACTTCCTGTTAGCACAGTTTCGATGGGTAGACGTTTTCAATGTTGTGATTTTCAGCCTGTTCTTCAAATGTCTTTGTACAAGTGCTAGGTGTAATTTTTTCATAAAATTAACACGATCAAGTGGTTTTTATTTTAAAGCAAAATTATTGTGAACATATATAATGTAAGCATTAACAAATGCAATATTCAAAATGCCTTAAAACAGGCACATTGGCCAGCGATTTGTTTTACGAGAACAATTCATAGTACTGCACATTTGGTCCAGCGTATCGACACCTTCCTTCGTTGCATTATAAAATTCGATCATTAATTGATCCTTCTTCATTGCATGAAGATAGTAAATAAACCAACTTATAAGGTTTCGGCTTGTATGAAAGAACAGTGAGTTCGTTATCATAACAAAATATAGATGTACCGCATTGACGACCTTTTGTAGTCTTAAGGTCTGCTGGAATTCCTTTTTTATTTGATCGCACTGTTCCAACTAAGGATAACTTGTATGGTTCTCTTAGGAGAGACGTAGCCAATGGTATCGATGTAAGCCAGTTATCCATGGCGATATTACGGTGAGTTTTGCGAACCTTTTCCTAGATATTGGGAAGCATTAATCATATAATTTGTGCCACTGTCACACAACATAACTATTTTTATGCCATACTTCGCAGATTTATTCGGAATATACGCCAGTAATTGCTCGTCAATAGTCAAATATGGTCCAGGAGTGTAGTTTTCACTGCATTTTTTTATGAATAAATCCCATATTTTGCGAATGGGTGCGAGTTTGTCGGTTATTAAATCTTGGTGTAGCGCCTTATCATCAAAGCGAAGACATGACATCAACAACTTAAACCTATATTTAGACTTTGCTGATAAGTACTTTGGTCCAGCGTATGAAGAATTAAAAAGTTCTTCGGAAGATAAGTGATTGTCTCTCTGTTAGACAACAGCTGTTAAAGTTAATACCCCTATCAAAGCCAAAATTTCGTCATAGTCGGTTTGATTTTCTCCAGATTCAATGCGACATCGTATTTCCGCATTGGTCCATTTAACCATTTCCTCAATCATTTCATCTGTTAGAAATAGTTTAAAAACATCCAACGGTTTAATAATGTTTCTACCATCTCGAGTTGGTGCACGGTTTTGGTGTACAATATTTTGTCCATAACGATGAGATTTTGCCTTTTTTGTTGACCACTTGTGACGATTTTTGCCACGTAGTATAGATTTTGAAAATGATATAATACGGGTCTTTCTTTATAAAATGCTAAGCGGTATATTGTCTTCATTTGAACAATCTTCCGAAGAAAGTTCACTTTCGAAAATATTTTCTTCAGCTGTATCCTCATCGTTTTGTACACTTTCCTCAGCTTCACTAAATTGAATTTCATCACTTAATGCAAGAAAATTTGCAATTTCATCATCCCAGAGAAACTCCTTAATGCTCATTCTTAATAAGGAAATGACAAGGAAAAGAAATATTCTAGTTCTAAGAAACTATAAAAAAATTGAAAAAGTTACATAAAAGTTGTTCCTCGTCGAATCGACGACGATATTTCCGAGAACTCCTACTTCACAAAGCACAACCCAGCTACTGATCTGCACACTTCAACAGCTTAAGGATGACTGTAGTTGTACCGAAAATCAGCACAAAACAAAATGCGCAAATATAAAAAACAAGTTTTGAAAAAAATTCGTCGTCATTTAGACGAAGAACAACCATCTAGGGTTAATTCAGCGGTTACAAAACTAAATTCAGCATATTTGGTGTTTAATTCATTTGCCAGTATTAAGGCATCTTCCCAAGCTCTTACTTTTATATTGCATTTTAGTAATATCTTTCGAAGGATTGACTCCAAGTAAGAAAACAAGCTATCAAAATTTTGACAGTGATGTGTATAATTCTATTGTTGACGAGCTCAGCAAACGGAAAATGAATAAGGGACATAAAATTATTGCGCAATTAATGAAAACATGTGAAGTGATTGATCAGGAGACTGACGATGATCCAATAATTTGGATTGACCAAGCAGAGCAACAATCCAGTTCCTACTGAAGTCTTGCCCAGTGGTGGCCTTTGCTCATTGGATTAGTAAAGTGCTTTTCATTACCACAAAAAATAAGAGTACTCTCTCAACTTCGTTTACTACAGGGGTATAAGTCTACTTAATATCACATACTATACGTAATCTTCAACTTTGTGTGATGATTTGCCCTTATCAGTGCGGTTTCAGACCAGAAAAGTCCATAGCCGACTTAAACTTCCTAATGCGGAAGATCCTGGAATTTTTTAAAAACTTTAAAAGGCCGTATATGACATCATTTATAGAAATGCAATACATAGTCTTGCTGTGTCACCTCTGTCAGAGTGAACTTTTGTCAAGTTACTTCTTTAACATCGTATTTGAAAGAATTGTGTACATCGCAATAACTAGCGTATGTCGATTGTATCAATATAATTAATGGAACACAGCGGGTTTTCCCGGTGCATTCGCTTTCAAATTGGGTTTAGCCGAAAATAAAGGCGAAACTATATACTTAGTTTTTATTCCCAACGAGAAAGGACATACAACATCGACGAATTAGACACAACGTCAAGGTTTACAACTTTAACTTCGAGCTAGTGTTCTACCAACAATGCTTTAGGCCTTATCCCTTAAAAAACTAAAAGGACTCTATACAAGGCCTTGATCATTTTAGCATGGGCTGTTTCAAAAGCGGATAAAGATATCCGCGGTGGTTTCGAGAGAAAAATCTTTGTAAAAGAATATTCAATGACGAGCTAGACAATACTCGTATATACAACAACATCGATCTAGTCAAAAACTGCGCATCAGCCACCTGAGATGGCTTTGATATGTAGGACAAATTGACACCAATGCCGCAAAGTCATCGAATAAAACTAGAAGGAACATCTCAGTAAAGGATAACCTCACGTCAGGTGGCATAAGAAGAAGTGGACCTAAACCGAATCATGTCCAACTGAATGCAGTTATCATAAGACCGTGCTAACTGTAGATGTTTATTAGTTGTGGCCCAGATACACCCCTGTGAGATTCCTGGCAGCCAATATAAGGGTAGAAAGATCAGTAATATGAAGAAACTGTAAAAACATTTCTTGGTCACGGTTATTTGGTTTCAAATAATTATTTAGCATCACAGGGAGCAGAATATGTGTATAGACGTACAAACTTAACATCTTGCATAAGCTAAGAACATCGAGGTGATGGGAAGGTATCAATGTTAAGATTGCAGTTTCTTAAGTTGAAATAGAATAGTTATAGGCAATGAAAGGGGACAGAACAAAATATAATACATAACATTTATGCTGTTAGCAAGGAGGAATAGCAAACAGCTGAGCTAAGCTCAACCAAAGGTATAACTCAAATAAGGACCCACAAGAATCATAAGAACAAAGCCTTAGCAAAAGTGAATGAAATGTTCATAGGGGTAGGCTATTCATATACATTCGCTTACAATATGTCGTATTTTCGTACTAGCTGATATTCGTGCATATATGAACTTTTCTCCGACCCGGTAGTCTCCATACGTGGAAATCCGAACACAATAATAGACTTCGGGTGACTTCATTTGATATTAATGCCCTTCAAATTTATTTTAGATTCTTAGTTGTAACGAACTGGCATATACTATTAAGTCAGCAGGCGATATTCTATAAGCCGATGCCATACTGAGTTTTTGTTATTGTTTTCAAGGGAGAACAAAATGCAAATCAGAAATAATAAATACAAAAGTAGTAACCATACCCATATAAGTACAGGACTTAATGCGTTAGCTTTTAGTAAGTCCTATGCCAACAGAAAAAGGCTTTTTGTTTCCTTCAATTTTTCCATTACAGCAACCCTTAAGGATCGTCCCTTGGTAATGTCCGGATGGTATTTTGAATATAATATGAACTACCTGTCATACTTTTAGAATCCAAAACCACAAAACATATCTAAAAAATTTGAATTTTCCTCGACTCTTTGATTCTTAACACACGACTCCCATGACAATCTTACCATTGGCATATACATACAATATTATATCGTATCTAAAATGTGTATGTATACCTTCGTTATGAGTTTCATTCCCAAAAGTATATCCTGTTCTGTTCCATATCCATAAAAACAAAGCCTCTAATAGCAACCCAAAAAATCTACGTGACCTATGCATTGAATTCCAATAAAAAGCAAAACTCCCTACGGATCTATAGACACGAATACGAAGAAGTCCTCCATCCCTTTCCAAAAATTCTTAGCTTTCATTTGCTTCATTTGAAATTCAAAAAATGAGGCTGGAAAGAAAAAAATCATTCAAGTGCGATTCCTTCATCATATCAAGTGGCATGTAATCGCTGGGGAACATCCTCAAACTTTTGAACAACATAAGAAGTGAAACAAAGTGACATAAATGGATCGAGATACGTAACTGATGCTTGCTTGTAAGAGTGTAAGTAAAAGCATGTACATATACTTGTAGGTATATTCAACGTTCCTTCTCCTTTTCCGCAGTTTTTTTTTTTTTGAGGAAAAAAAGAATCTTGTTGATGAGATGATCCAGGCGATTGCTATTCGTATTCTAATTTTGCAACATTATGAACGTCTTCAATTAATTTCACCGTAATCCATTATAAAGCAATTATAAATCCCATCAACGCCGGAGTATTACTTCTTTAGCTATGTACAATGTCGAAGCGGTACTCCCTGAGGAGGACTATAAAACAACATCCTACTAGGGATATCGTAGTCGTTATCGCTATCGTTGTCGTTGCCAGACTTCGAACTCTGTCCTTGTTTTTGTATCTTTTATCTTTTATCTAAAGGAGATGAAATATCGCTGCCTAAATGGATTCACTTCCTGAAGAGGTAGTAGGCCAGATACACGTTATTAGTTACCAAGTTCGCCCTGAATTCTGCAATGACAGTGAAGCTGATGTTCTTGCTCTATATATCCGTAAAAGTAGTGGTAGTAGTGACGGTTGTTGGAAAAACCTCATGACAACAACAAATCTACTACATTTGCATATTCCAATTTTTCGTGTCCGGCATCAAAGGTTCTACCGAAAGTGCTTTGTTTCTACGTTTATTTAGCTTTCCAGACTTGGATAGGGATTACGAATGGCACTCAAGTATCCGATGGCAGAGATGGTAGAGTTTTTCCGTCCATTTCATTGTCCTTGTACTTGTTGTAATATTCCAAAATATTCTGTTTTCCTGGTGAAATTGTGTCTTACCAAATTCAACTGGACTCAGAAAGCAAGGGAGGTTCAGGTTCAGCACTCACTGTTCAATACGGAGGGATTAGAACTCTTTAAAGTTGAAACAATTTAAGCTGCAGATGACATTTGAATAAAACCGTTCTCATAGAGAAAGTACAGAACGGCACGGAAAAGGGTTAAATATCGGGAAGTTATTTTGATTGTATTTTTAATTCTTATACTGAAGTAATTAAGCGGTTTCAGCGAGCACAGTGAAGTTTTTCATGACACGTGTAGCTTTTTCTATATCTTCAAGAAAATAGACAGATATGGTCTAGCAGTTATCAATTTCAGATTGTTAACGTCTTACCTTTAAACACTGTTAAACCTGTAGGTACCTGGGATATTTTTGGAAACATTCAAAGTTTTAGAAACAGTCTTATTTTTAAGCGGACCTTTAAATGACTTGTATATATGTATATGTAGACATTTCACAACTCACAAACGTATTATGAAGACTCAAATATGGTCAGCTAGGAGTCATAGTTTCACCGGCTGTGTGCCAAGTACAGTCTTGTTGGAAGCAAATGTGGTCGAGACCGTATTCTTCAATTTCAGATAGAAAAAAGTCCGATATCACAGTTACGTCCGCCTCAGTTTTGAAGAAATTGGACTTATGATTCCACCAGCCAATTAACCACACAAAACCGTTGTTTGGTCTGGATTTGATGGCAGCTCCTGAACATCTTTGAGTAGCTTTGCTCCACAAATGTGTCTATTTTGTTAATTGACGTAGCCATTAAGGCAAAAACGGCCCACATCGTTGAACAAAATTTTGGTCGAAAACAGATGATTTTCTTAAAGCTTTTCGAAAACCCAACGACTGAAATAGAGACCATTCAGAAGGTCAGCCGGCTTCAGTTGTTAAACGAACTGAATTTTGTATGATTTTAAATCAAACTTCTTACGTAAAACGTGCCAAGTTGTTGCATACGACAAGCAAAGCTATTGAGACTGGCCCCGAATCGATTCATCACAGTAATCGCATACTTGTTATCCCACTGCCGGTATAATTTTTTCATTACGTGCTTAATGGGATATATTTTATCGTGTATTTAATAAGAAAAATTGAATTGCACTTTTTTCGATGGTATAGCAAATTGTGCGTTCGGTAGGCTGATTACATGGACAGTATAGACGCTGTGCCAGGTAAAGGTGTTCACGTAAGACGGCATACAATTAAAATTTAGTGATTAACACCCTTAAAATAATTGCACACAACTTGTTCGATGGAAAATTAGGGGAGTTAGAAAAAAAGGTACCGATGTACGTTGGTTTTGGATGTGCGAAGCTTATAATGACGAGGAAACAAAGAGCTCGACAGAGCATTCCATGAGCGAATTTTTCGGCTAAGGAACGAATCACGATATTTCAGAGTACGTCCGAAAGAGGGCTTGGGAATCTACTGATGAGCATAAATAACGAGATGGGTGTTACTGTTGGAGGCTTGGAGGGGCGGAATGCTACTATTAATTTCTGTGGAACACTGGTGATGAAAGTAGCGATAGAACAAGGTAAGAGAGGATGCAATACGTTGGTGGTCGAGGGTGTCAATCGACTCTGTAATATTCGCATCGCCTATAAGTTTCGTGGCATGGTTTTGAGTCCTATGTATTAGGCGTAAAGAAGTCTCAGGGTCTCCTGACTAAATGTAATCCAATTTTGGGATGATGAAAGCCTCGTATATTGAAACCAGACTAGAGGGAGTGCAATATTCCTTACATCGCTCGAGGAAATCTTAACATTTCGTAGCATATTTGGCGACATTTAATATGTGGTCACTCCAATAATAATTGTCACTTACACATATACCGAGAATGGAAAGTTTTTCGGTTTCAACGATGTAAGTGCATGGATATCGGTTGGATTATGCGCCTATAGCACAGCATTGTGTTTTGGAAGGAATAAATTTCACTGTGTTGATAGTTTCCAGTTGGGAAAGATGGAAATATCGGAATTTAATGAGCCTAACATACTCTGCCATTTCCGTTCAACAGCCGAAGAGTAGAGACATTAGTCCGGGAAAGAATATCGTAAGCAGAAGGTATTATCGTCAGAAAAAGAATATATTGGATCAAAAGTAGCAGACAAGAGATCATAGTCCAGGGGCACACCAGCATTTATTTTCTGAATATTAGACTTGAAATCATCCAAGACAAATTGAATTGAATGGTTCGAAAGGTGATTTCCAAATCATTGAAGAAGAGAGTCGTCGAAATCCAAATGCACATACTTTCAACAAATGAGACTGATTCCAAACATTGTCAAATGCCTAAGTGCAACAAGTGCAACTATATTGCTTTCGCCAAATTGATGTAAATTTTATTTTCACTATTCGATGCGATATGCCATTATGTCTGCTGTGAATCCGTTGCTACGAAAACAATATTGCCGGTCATTGCTTAGGAAGGGCGTTACAGTCATTTTTGGCCTGTTTGATATTTTTTTTGATTTTCTCTGTCCGATTGGTCTTATAGCTTCTTCATATAGCTGACAGCTTCTTTACAGCTTGATGTGGACAACACTCGCTCTTAATCCGGTGAGGGATGAAGAACTGCATTCCAACTAGAATAGTTTTCCTTGCTATCGAGGAAACATAACGACCAATTAGAATTCCTAAAAAAGGTATCAAGTCCGTTTTCTCGTATTGCCCTACCGTTTTTTTAGGAACTTTTTCTTTAACTGTGTTGTCAATGACGAGATTGAGCTGATATCACACAATGGTTCGACAAGCCTAGAGGGGAAAGCACGTCAGTGGTATACTTATCAGGGTGAGGAGTTAGAAACAAGTAAAGGCCGAGTAGTGAACACTTTTTTGTCATTGGTTAACCGAATCTAATTGTTGTAGGTGTTATGACCTTACATATGCACAATATGAAACAGTGCATCAATCAAATTCAAACTCCTAATCCAGTATGCACTAGATGTAATATTCAGCCAACAGATCGAAGACCAAAGGGAAGGATATTTAATGTGCTAATTGACCACCGAATTAAAAAACCATTTTCGATTGAAAAAATTGCAAACATGTTTAGCACGCTGAGAACAAATAACTCAATTTTGTTTAAATAAAAAAAATAGGTACGAGTATAAAAAATCATAACAAAAAGCTTAATTGATACCTAATCATAAGTCCGAAAATATTACATCTGTTAAAAATCTAGTACTCACAAACAAAAGAATTCTACTACATTGTAATCTGTCAATTGTCATTTTTGACTTTTAGGTCCTCCTCTTCTTTTTTCTTCTTCTTAAATCATCTTCACTTGAAGTAAGACGTAAGAAAAGTTTAATCTGTTTAAATAGAAGCAATCTTCATTTGTTTCACTGACCATTTGTTTCAAATTAACTTTTTTACATTCATGGTCCTTCTATACTCGGATTAATTTTCCCGCGAAATAAAAATTTATATTAAATTTTGCACGAAATACAGTCCATAACCATTTCCAACGTAATACAGTTGACCTCCATTTTAGAACAGAACGGAATGCACTATACATCATCAAAGACTCCGTCGATGAACTTGAATCAAATGCCACAATCCAGAGAATAGAATTTCGTAAGGCAGCACTCTGTGAAAATTTGATTTCTTTCAAAATAAATCACCAATCTCTGACAACCATCGAAGCAGCATTAACGGCAGAATCATGTCAAAAATATGAGGAATAAGACTATTTTAAGAACAAAATGTATTGCAACTGCGACGAAAATTACCTTAATTCCATGGAACACATGTCCACGATACACGACAAATTATTGGAATTCCCAATCGATACGGAAAAAAACCTTTCTATCACACCTGCAAATTCGCTATCCACATCACAAAGCCACCAACTTTCAAACTACCGCTGCCATTGTTTAACAGGGAATTCTCTGAATGGTCCTCATTTAAAGATTCCTTTATGGAAATAATTGAAGCTGATCCGTCGCTCACGTGTGTCATAAACATCAGGGATGTCTGGCAGGTAAAGCCGCGTCTCGTCTCCATGGTGTTTCAGTTATCGCGTCAAATCACTTGGGATGAGATGATCTCCTATTATGATAGTAAGAGACTGCATGTTGAGTCAGCAGTAGAAGCTATTATATCCGCGAAAGCTTGTACAACGAAATTAATATAGCCTTGGGTCGCTTGAAGGTCTTGGTCATAAGGCAAGCCAATGGAATGATTTCCTTACACACATCGTTTCCCGCAAACTAGATAGTGCTTCAATTAAAGAATGTGAAAAATCGTTAGGATCTTCAACGGAACCACCAACCTGGGCGCCAATTAAAGGTTTCATCCTAACTCGTATTCGCTTGCTTCAAGCTTTTGAACGAGCTACTTCAGGGCAAAGCATTTCCAAGTTCCAATCATCCGGCTCAAGACACCGAATTAAGGCAAAGGCGCATCATGTTGTGGCACAACACACAAAACAGGTATTCCAATTGTTTTTAATCGTGTCGAGCTTCATAAACAACTGAGACTCTGCTACGACTGCCTTGCTTTCCAAAATGGAGATGTCAAAAATATGGAGGACGTCATCATAAAACCATTCATCAACCAAACACATGAACCGATTCTGTTCCATTTACACGATCTAATCAAAACATCTGCTTCCTCCAATGGGACTTGCATCAATCAGTCCCCACGATCAATAACGCTTCTTGCAACCGGGCCTTTCTCCATCAGGGCTCGAAAGTAAATCTTATATCGGAGTACCTTATCCACCTCACATTGGGATGGATTATTTCAGGTTCATCATCATCAGATTCTACATCGAAACCCAAAGAAGCAAAATCATTATACTGCTATGCAGATGATCATTTAAACGAGTTAGTAAAAAGGTTTTGGATGCAGGAAGAATCGCTTAACTGATCTATCGAACCACTTACTCCAGAAGAACAGGAATGTGAGGAAATTTTCAAGTCTACTCATGTACGTGATTCCGATTTGGAATCAACATCATTTGGAGTTCAACGACAAAATTAAGAGTCATTTTCAATGCATTCCTGTAGAACCATAAGGGTACATCATTCAAATTCTTTCTGCACGAAGGTCCAAAGCTGCAAGTAGACCTTCCTGATATTCTAACACGTTAAAGGGCTAACAAGTTCGCTTATCAAAGATTTTCCGGCAAATGAGAGTACACCCTGACGGCTTGAAATATCAAAGAATTCAAAAATTTGTACTCACCACAGTGACGTATTGAACAAAATCTGCTCCATCCCTTGCTGTTCGGGTCTTGAATCAACTAGCCGAAGATGGAAGTTATCGAATTTCTGATGTCAAAGATGTTGCCAAGAAACATACCTACCTTGATGGTATGTACGACAAATCTGCTTCTGTAAGAATTGAATCACCCTAATTTCTAATCGCTTTAAAGCAGGCGGATTTCAATTGCAAAAATGGTGTGCTAATAATAAAACACTTATTGAGGAAGTGCCTGGACAATATCAAGCACCACCATCCTCATCACTTTGATTCGATGATGGTCCAGTTCACAGAACCTTGGGCTTAAACTGTCAGCCTAAATTGGATCGCTTTATATTCGTTCCAGTACAACATGAAGAATCAGATGTTTATACAAAACGGATAGTGCTATCGATAACAGCTCAGCTTTTCGGCCCGTTGGGCTGGCTTTCACCTCTTGTTGTCAGAGCAAAACTTTTCATTCAGGAACTTTGGCTGTCGGATCTCGAATGGAATAAACCAGTTTCTAAGTGGTTTGAAGCTCACTGGAAAAGTCGTTTGAAGCTCACTGGAAAAGCTACATTAACCAACTCAACGACGATCTATCTTTAATTTCCGTGCACCGATGTCTTACAATAACTCCCAGTTTGTTATCAGTTGAACTGCACGGGTTTTCAGATGCATCGCTAGCAGCACTTGGGGCCGTGGTATACATTTGTGTCATCGAAGAAAATGGAGCGCATCTGGAACTGGCGGCAACACTGCTGCTCACTAAACTCGTAAAACATTTCATCAGTGTCCTCAATCTACAATTAGTTGCTATTCACCTTTGGACGGCCTCCGGTACTGCTCTTTATTGGATCCAAAGTGAGCCATCGAGATGGAAGGAAGTAGTTCCGAAATTCAATTGAGGACCGAGTTGACCTCTGACGAGTGCACACGCATTGTCAGTGCACTCGTAATAACTCGCCAAACTGTCCCCTCTGTGCACACAAAAAAAAAACAAAAAAACAATTTCTCCCATCCCCCTAAAATTCGCGCGAGAGTGCAACAATAGTGTGAAGAATTCACAAAAAAAAAACCGGAAGTGCAAGTGCAGTGCAGCGAAAAAAAAATCACAGCGCGGGCATCCACCATTTCCTGCCCCCGGTCAAAGTGCTGTTGCTTGCACTTGGCCACAGCTGTTGCTGAACTCTGTTATACGGCAAAAGCAGTGGTTAAGTGTATGTAACAACTGATAGATAGCGGGTTGTGTGTGAGAATTTTGTTGGTGTACTGTTTCGTATTGCTGTAAGGGCATAACACCTACAGCAATTCGATTCGATAAACCAATAACAAAAAATTTTCACTTCGAGGCCTTGCTTAGTATCGTCGGTGTATGTGTTTGTTTGTTGTTATGACTCGGGAATTTAGAGTGGATTTAGCCAATATAAGAGGGCTAAAAAGTAATCAATTTTCTGCATACGTCCACGTCTGTAAATACAGAGGCCTGTGTTTTGGCACTAACTGAAACACAGGTAGAACCCGTCCACACTTCTGAGATCACTCTGATCTGAAGCTACCTGGCTACGAGCTAGTGCCATTATTCTTTTCTCACCGCGGTGTCGCCATTTACGTGCGTAGTGATGTAGTTTACCAAACTCCACCACGTTGTAGTCCTTGTTCCAATTCGGAATTCAATTTCATTGGTTAAAATTCCATTTCCGTAAGCAAATTATCCACTACTGCTTTATTTATAGAAGCCCCAAACTAGACAGCAACTCGACCTTTAACTAGTTTGATGCGCTGTCTGACTCCATACAAAGAATGTATCCTCATACTGAAATCGTTATTACGGGCGATTTCAATAAACACAATTCTGGGTGGCTTCGACATTCTTCGACCCGACCCGAAGGACAGTGTGTTGAAATCTACGCTGCGGAATACAAATTTACCCAGCTTATAAATGAGTCCACGCGAATCCCAGACATTGATAGTCATACCTGGAGTTGTTTCTAACCTCTCACTTTGATAAGTATGTACACCGTTGATGTGCTCTCACCTCTAGGCTCGTCGGACCATTGTGTTATATCAGCTAAATTCTCGTACATTCTCGTACGGTTTTCGTAGCAACAAGTCCACTGGTGATTTGATGGCATGTCTTACCGAAATATGGAACCAAAGTTTACATCAATCTGCCGAAAGCAAGATAGTTGCACTTGATATTTCTAAGGCATTAGACAGAGTTTGGCATCAAGCTCTTTTGTCGAAAATGCGTGCTTTTGGGATCGACGACTCTCTTCTTCAATGGATTAGAAATTACCTCTCGGAACGATCAATTCAAGTTGTCTTGGATGGTTTCAAGACTGATATTCACAAAAATGCTGGTGTGCCCCAGGGCTCCGTTCTGTCTCCGACACTCTTTTTAATTTTCATCAATGATCTCCTGTCTGCTATTACTCAAATTTACTCGACTCGTACTCAAGTACGACAGTACTCTCTGCTTTTCATATTTGTTCCCGGACTCATGTCCCTTCTCTTCGGCTGTAGAACGGGAACGGCAGCGTATGTAGAATTTAATGCTTCCAAAACACAATGATGTCTGCTGTCGCTTAAGCGAAATTCAAATACCCAGCCATTATCCTTGAATGACACTTGCATCTTTGAAACCGAAAAACTTTCCATTCTCGGTATGTGTATCAATGACAACTTACGTTGGAATGACCAAGCGATGTAAGAAATATTTCACCCCCTATGATCGCACCCCCAAAATTGGAGTACAATGCTCACATCTAGTCAGGTGCTCCCAAGACTTCTTTGCGCCTCCTAGATAGGATTCAAAACCTTGCGGTAAAATTAATAGGTGATGCTAATATTACACAGTCGTTTGACACCCTCGACCACCGACGTAATGTCTCCTGTCTTACCCTGTTCTATCGCTATTTTCACCACCAGTGCTCCTCAGAAATTGCCAGTTACATTCCGCCCATTAAAACCTCCAACTGTAACACTCGTCTCACTATGAGTGCTCATCAGTACACCCTCAAGCCTACTTTCGGGCGTACCCTGATATATCGTGATTATTTCCTTAGCCGAACAACTCGCTTATGGAATGCCCTGCTGAGCTCTTTGTTTCCTAGTCATTACAACCTCCAAACATTCAAGACCAACATACATAGATACCTCCCATTGTCTCCTCCCTAACTTTCCACTTCATGATTCTGCCAAGAGATTCGATCACCAATCCTGTCCTGAACTATATACATCGAGCAACTCTCCATGGTGATGTGCAATTGATGCTGGCAACATAAAGAAGAACTTATTGGATTCGTGGAAGGCGTAGTTAAGTGCGGTCATTCGTTCATCGCTGTGTTACCTGTGCCCGTCGTCGAGCTGCAACATCGAGACAACTGATGGTTCAACTTCCAGTTAATCGCACCATTCCCTCTCGACCATTTTTACATTCCTGTGTGGGCTATGCTGGACGTTTTATTTTGAAAACTTGGAGAGGATGAGCAGCGAAAACATACATAGCCTATCTCATCGAATGTGTTTGCATTTCATCATCCGCGGTTCACTTACAATTGGCAATAGACTATTCAACGGAAAGTTTCTTAGCTGAGTACGAGGCATGTGTGCCACCCTCACAAGCGATTGTTGTACCAACTTGATAGGAGCTAACGCAGAACTAAGAAGACTTTTCAAATCTGCTGCCAAGGAGTGTCGGCACATCGTAGATATGCTAGCTAACGATGGAACAAAATGGCAGCTTAACCTCCCAGCTGCACTTCACTTTGGTGATAAATTGGAGGCGGCCATCAAATCCGCTAAATTTCATATCAATCGAACTCTTGGTGAGTCTATTTTAACATTTGAAGAGTTTTCTACTTTATTAGCACAGATAGACTACGCCCTAAATTCACGACTAATCTGTCCACTGTCAGATGATCCCGAAGATGTCGAAGCATTAACTCCGGAATACTTTATCATCGGAAGCGCCATAAATACAGTACCTGAGCAACATATGCCCGAATCTGTTAAGTGGCATGAGACAACGTCATCTATCAAAGGAGGAACACTTGTCTTGGTCGTTGATGAGAGGTATCCTCCAACTTAATGGCCCGAGTTATTGCAACGCACCCAGGATTGGATGGAAACATAAGGATCGTCACTATTAAGACTTAATCGTCAACTCTGAAGCATACCATAGTCAAGCTGTGTCCTTTACCAGTTTATCTAGAGGATCAGGAAGAGATTCAACGTTCCGAAGGAGACGTTGAGACGGGCGGAATGTTAAAAATCTAGTACTCAGGAACAAACAAAAAACTACTATATTGTAATCTGTCAATTATCATTTTTGACTTTTAGGTCCTCCTCCTTTTTCTTCTTCTTTAATCATCTTTACTTGAAGTAAGACGCAAGAAAAGTTAGATCTGTTTTAAAAAGCAAACTCCATTCGTTTCACTGATAATTTGTTTTAAATTAATTTTTTACACCATCTGTTTTATAATCGACCAACCAACCAATTTAAAAATTTGCAAATTTTCAAAACCATATAATAATTTTCATATATTCGATGATGAGATATTAAATCGAGCAGCTCTATCAAATTTCATTAAAACCTCTCGTTCCAAATCAAAGCATTTATATCGGTAAACATTATCCAACTTATTTTAGCTTGTTTCCGATAATTAATAAAACCTTTGTGAGAAGATTTTAATTGTTTCTAATAAACAATATCCAAAGCGTGCAAAATTATTTATTAATCGGATATCCTGGTTGGTTATATTTCAATATGAATATGAATACCACAAGTCTTTTGTTTGCCCACATAATGAATTGAACCGAACGCATCATAATTGTTATTAAGGAGTGAGGGTTGAATTTATAATAACAACATATTTTCTAGAAAACTCGTAATCTGTTGTTCTATGTAAACAAGCTAACTCTGCCCAAAACCAAAAGCTAACCGACGGCTTATAGATCTTACTAGGTATTGGTTCGACGATTGAATATACTTCAAATATAATTAAACGTAAAATAATTAAACCAATTGGAATTGAAGATCCCACGGGTTTACACCCAATCATGTCATCTAAATTGTGGTAAAATTCAAGAACGGGTGAATGACATTTTCAACTACTCGAAAATATAAAATCCGGATCGATGCACAATTCAACCATTTGCTATCGTTCTGCAAAGGATATTAAAGAGAGCGAGAGATAATAGAGATAATAGAAACAAAAATGAAATTGATATCCATCTCCTTTTTGATTTTAAAACCTTGCATTTGTATGAGCTAAAGCAAGGAAGCAAAATAGAGAAAAGTTGCTATCTAATGTTAAGCGATGTCGTGAAATATTTTTAATATCACACTTTAAGGAGACTTTACACGAGTAAATAAACTTAAGTCTAAGAACACAATATTTTATTCACAAAAAAGGGCAAAAACCATCGACAGTTTAGACTGCACGCCAATAAGTTTATGTACAATAAAGTATTTCATGTGACCCAAAAACCGATAGCACTGTAGAAACGAAGAGAATAATCACTTGTTCACACGTTCCATCCCAACGGACAGCTGAGTCAAGGAGAAATTGAGGGTCGAGGTGTTTAACATAATAAAGTTTTTTATTAAAAGCCATACGAACTTGGCAGTAGTACTAGACCAAGCTCGTACTAAATTTAGATAGCCAACCATTTAGTCTTACTACCGTTTTGTCGTAGTACGAAGCATTTGGTAGAGAATAAATACGTACCTAGCCTGTTATTATGAAAATTTATATACATGGTAAACAAATTAAGAAGTATTTGTTTTTTTAAGTAATTTAGCTTAAAACTAGAGGAGCCTTCGAATTGTCGAAAAGTTGTCCTTAACCTTTAGCTACCTGTGTATGTATAACCTGTGTACTTCATACAATAAAGTAAATAAAACTTTGTCACTAAAGCCCAAGTACCTATAAAAAATGCTGATTTGGGACCGTTGCGTTGGTTGGAAAACAGGAGAGGAATTGGGCAAAAAGGAACAAACTTCCTTCTCCAGTACAAAACAAGTTACCTCATATTCAAAGGCTTAAGCGGTGATGGGGTTTTCTTAGAAGGAAACCCACATCAGAACATTCTTTCTGGAAGACATTTTCAGAACAAGTAAAAGATACTTGGGGATATAATAAATTCGAGACAGAAGGAAAGAGGTTATGGTGACATAGGTACTCAAAATTGGGGTAAAGCTACTGGTTTATCAAAATCCTGTCGACCGGTGACTCTCTCTTCATTTTTCCTTAAAATATAGACAGCCAGTTAAGAAAAGGGGCTCTTAAACGAAGCCTTCATCGTATCAATTAATTTTCCTACCAGCCACAAAATCAACGTCCCTATTTCTTTAAACTCTTACCTTCAGAATTGAGAACCAGGAAATTGAGTGTGCTTTCTAGATGCCGGAGGCGAGTTTGACAACACAAAGCACGTCTAATTATTATCAACATAAACATATCTTAAAAGTTCTCGAAATAAAATTCGAGACTCAACTTGAACTTCAAATAATTTTATTTGTGGATTTCAATTAAACTCATGCATTCATATATTGTATTAACAACAAAAGAAATTGTCAGTTGTTGAGTCTTGGAGGATTCGAACGTGATTACAATATGTTGAGACGGTGAAAAGATATGCGAGTTTTTACGGCAACTGGTGTCAAACTAGGACTATATAGAAATATGGTGCAAAGACTTTGAACTCAATGTTAGCCTCAAAAAAGTACAAAAGTTGTATCTGGCAAGAGAAAAATGTACCATGGTTTCAAGAGAAGTATAAATTTTAGGAATTATCCTGCATAGGAAATCACTTTTAATACACATACTTAAAAAACCATAAAAAAAGCCAAGATTTAAATATGCATCAGTAAAAGTCCTGGTACTCAAAATTTTAGAGTATGTATATCGTAACACTATCAAGATGTGAATGAAGCCAAAAATATCGAATATACTGGCTAAGCTACGAATGATGATTACCACCACCAATTTATCACCAACTGGACAAATTGAATGATTCTACTTAAAAAGAAAACGCCAACATTTATCAATACAAAAGTTATGGTTTTCGCCAACAGATCTCGCACCTTGTGATTATTATTTGTTCTCTACAATATTTTTTAGGCGGTAAAGCCTTTACTTTAAATGAGGTAAAAACCGACTGGATGAATTTTTTGCCAGCAAAGAACAAACATACTTTTTAGCTTGGAAACATGGCAAAAGGTATTGGACCAGAATGGACAATAGATACCTAATTCAATGGAATATGTAATAGTAAGAAAAAACGTAATTACAATTCTTTCCGAGAAATCCAAAACATACATATACTCGTAATTATATACAAGTACAATAAATAATCATATGTATACACCGTAAGAGATCTGTCTAAACCAATACAGCAAGACCAATATCGTGATTGGATATGAAGAGGTAAAGGGATATCAAAAAGACATTCTCAAATTGTGGAGATTTATAAACATAACTATAATAACTTATATTAAAAAATGATCTTAAAGAAATGATAAAACGGAGTATAGGAGCCTGAAATCCGAAAATAACATTTCGAAAACTTAAATGACAAATACTTATTCATCTGAAACTAATAAGGTGAATACCAATGATGGCGGGTAAAAGAAAGTCACAGAGATGTAATTGACTTAAACGTAGAAATGGTGCCTAATCAGCATAAAAAAGAACCATCCGTGGAATAAGAATAAATAAATCTTTAATCATTCTCTCGTCCTTCGTCCATTTTCATTCGTATTTTCTTGCTTCGATAGACAAACCTCTTATGTGGAGATACTGATTTTATTAGTACCGGAAAATCAACGAAGCTAGAAAAGGTAGTCATTGTGCCCAATTTAGCAGGATAAATTAATGTCACAGTGGATGATGAAAGAGTATTTCCTTGCGTTTGGAACCTCTTTTTTTCCAAGTAACAGCTTTGACACTTCTGACCAGCAAATAAAATAGTTTATTTGATAACGGGCAATGAGGTAAAACGTTACTTATAATTTTGAATATAGGGAAAAGCGATTATTAAAAGCGATTTTATCTTAAATAAAAAAAAAAAGTTGGCATTGAGAAAGTATTAAATTTGACCGTAGATAACATACGAGTTTAAACAAAATATACGACTAAACATCAATTTTGTTTACCTAACCTTAAGGCGCAAGTATTGAGACATCAATGCAGTCGGTGGCAACTGTCAGAATTAAGATTAATGACAGATAAGTTCAAAGCCTATGTGGCATATAGATACTTTATAAAGGATGGGCAGTCAGCTGGTATCTTTTCGAATCATATTTATTTTTATACTGATGAGAGCTCATATCATATGCGATCAAAAAGTTGACAGAAACTCAGTATCACATTTGCGCAGTACGAAATGGATCGCTGCATGTTTGAAAAACTTTGAAAAATATTGCAGAGTAACTTTCAAAATGGATGCGGTGTTGTCGAAACAGTGCAAATTTGGAAAATAAATTTCAGTCAAAAAAAGTACCAACTGCAGCTGGTGTACGCATGTTTGTAAAGAAGAAAGTTCGCGAGACTGGTTTGCTGATTAATAACCACACATGTTCGCCCTGCGTGCTCAACGGAGAATATTACAGTTGTTGCCGAAAGTTTTCGCCTAAACCAGCAAATATCATGGCGCTAAAGATATCAACAACTGAACATTAGTCCTGCCAGTCTCAGAAGAATTTCGCATAAACACATTGGATTATTCGCTTACAAGGTATAATTGGCTCAGGAATTCAAGAAAAATGTCCATTCGACTCGTTATTGCTTTAATCTTAAGCCTTTTTAGCAGCTTTAAATTGATAAATTGATGACAATTTTTAATTCAGATTTTTAATTAATCTTGGCGGCTACGCAAACAACCAAAATTGCCATATTTGAGACTCGGCATCATGTAACTGTTTTGTTGGCGATATTATTGGTTCATTTTCTTCCAAGACGCCAAAAGAAAAAGCGTAACAGTCTATATACTAGGTGGGGTGAAAAGTAACTTCCTTGACCGCCAGAATGCGCTGCTACTGCAAAAAAGGTTATGGCGCCTTAAAGTCCGTTCATATTTAGGCAGACATGCCAAATTTCAGTGCGACACTGTCTAGTTTCATTTTGGCAGCTAATTGTTATTAACGAGTTTGGCATCATGTTGAGTATGGACAAAAAAGATGTTCGTTCTCTCATAAAACATTATTTTTTGAGAGGCAAAACGGCGAAGGAAACAAAGGAAAAGTTGGATAAATATTATGGGGCTAATGTCCGTCAGATTACACCGTCAAATATTGGTTTCGAGATTTTCGTTGTGACCGCAACTCCACTACCGATCAACTCCGCAGCAGGCCCTCCGATGCGGTAACAGAGGACAATGTCAAAAAAATACATGAAATGGTGTTGGCTGACCGGAAAGTTAAGGTGCGCGAGCTAGCAGATACCACAAAGATTAGTACTGAGCGCACGCACCATATTTTGGGCAATATTCTACATACGAAAAAGTTATCCTGCCGCTGGGTGCCGCGCATGCTCACTACTGACCAAAAACACGAACGCGAGAGCACTTCGAAAGAGTGTTTGGACTTGCTGAAGCGGAATTGGGCGGACTTTTGGCGTCAATTGGTAACTGTTGATGAAACCTGGATCCACTATTACTCAGCAGAGAACAGAATGAATGCCCGGCAATGGACTGAAGCCGGCACGAGTGCTCCGAAGCGGCCGAGGGAGGCTCAACGGGTCGGAAAGATTATGGCATCGGTTTTCTGGGATTGTCATGGCATACTCTTCGTGGACTACCTCGAAAAAGGAAAAACCATCAACAGCGAGTTGGAGCGATTAAAGGCCGAAATCACTGCAAAACGGCCTCACATGAAGAGAAAAAAAATTTTGTTGTTGTTTTTGCAAGACAATGCGCCGGCGCATAAGAGCATCGCAAACACGGCTAAAATCAATGACTTACGGCTCCAATTACTGTCGCATCCACCATATTCGCCCGATTTGGCTCCCTCGGACTATCATCTCTTCCCAAACCTCCAAAGATGGCTCATCAATAAAAAATTCAGCTCACGCGAGGAAATCATCCACGCCACGGAGGAGTATTTTGCAGACCTTCCGGAAAATTACTTTTCGGGCGGGATCAAGAAGTTGAAAAATCGCTGGAATCAAGCTAAAAGGGGACTATATTAAATAAAATAGAAAACAAAAACATTAAAATCTCATTCCCAAGGAGGTTACTTTTCACTCCACCTAGTAGAGCGCTACTGACCAATTTTTTATATCAAGAAATCGAGAATTTCGTTTGGGACGTGCTAGGGTTCCGGAAAGGTGAGACTACGTGCCAAAAAAACAATCAAACAATCGATTTATTGCACATTAAGTTTAATAATCGAGCAATCAGTCATTTTGATGATGTTGCTTGGCCGCCCAAAGCAGCGGAGGCCACGAAACGCAAATACTCGTAGATTATCGCCTCTGCAAAATGTCGATGAGAAACCGTGTTAAGGACTGTAAAGTAATACTTGGAGCATCGCTAGTAAGCCAACACCGTCTGCTCAATATAGAATTCTTCACAGCGGAACAACCGAAAACATGGGCCAAAAATCCGGTGGTATAATCTATCGAAGGAACGAAGCGCAAGATTTATCACACTGGCTAAAGAAGTACTTCAAAATATAAATGGTATACCAGACTCACTTAGCCCGCAAGAAATGTGGAAGAGCATGCACGAGGAATGCATAACACTCGCAAAGTCCCATCTGGGGACTATATCGAAATACCATCACGTCGGCAAAGAAACATGGTGGTGGAATGACGAAACCAAACGAGCTGTGGCCGACAAGAAGAATGCATTTCAAGCGTGGACAAAATGTGATCGGAGCGACGATATCGAAAAAGCTTTACTGGCTCTTGAATACGAGCATATTTAAAAGATCGCAAAGAAAGTCCTGGCTCGAACTCGAGCGGGAGCAGCGGGATACCTGAACCAGGAGTTGGAACGAATATCCTCACGATCGGCAGAGAGAAGACAAGCTATACAAGAAGTTCAAACGTCGTACAATACTAAAGTTCGCTCCACAGAGGCGAAAAAATTCGATGAAAATAACCTCGCCGAAATACATAAAAAATGCAGACGGTCGCTTATTAACAAATGAAAAGGAAATTTGTGACCGGTTACTTGAATACTGCAAGGAGTTGCTTAACAAACAATTTCCGCGTGATATCGTGCCGACATCTGGTCTATTCGAGGAGGAAGTTTCGGACTTTTTAATCGAAGAAATAAGTATAGCAATTGGAAAAATGAAGCGGGGGAAAGCGGCGGGACCAGATGGCATTCCATCAGAGTTTTGGTCGAAGATGGAGAGGATCGGCAGCGTTTGGCTATCGAAACTTTTAAATAAATTAAAATGTGGACAACCTATGCCGAATCAATGGAGAAGTAGCTTCTTGGTTCCACTATACAAAGGAAAAGGTGACACTCGAGAATGCACCAACTACCGTTCAATCAAGCTTGTGTCACACACAATGAAAATCGTCGAAAGAGTCTTAAACGAACGTCTTCTGCAAATAATAAAGCTCGATAATAGCCAGTGTGGATTTCTGAAAGGAAGATCGACGGTGGACGCTATCCAAAGCCTACGATTTATAATGGAAAAGCACTGAGATTCGTCTAAGGATTTACACATGGTATTTATCGACCTCGAGAAAGCATTCGATCGAGTGCCTAGGGATCTCATATGTACCGCGCTGAGGTCTCAAAACGTCCCGGAAACGTATATTAGAATAATAAAAGACATGTACGGAAACGTGAAAACTACGGTTAAAAGCTCTGCTGGACTAACGAGAGAATTTCCAGTTAATGTCGGAGTGCCCTTTCCTCTTTAACGTAGTATTCGACTATCTTTTAAAAGACTGCATGCGCGAAGCAAATGTATATTTGAGATTATATAATTTGTTTCAAAATTTAATTTAGAAGGCTTTTAGACATCAATTATTTCGCTCCTAGATATATAAATTGAGAGCAAATACTATCTTGTAAAGGGAATACAACAGTTTTTAAACTTTTTAAGCTTAATCTTCTTTAAAATTTAATGACATACATATGTACGTAGATACACGAGTATTGCTAGCACCCAAAGAAAATGCGTATCTTTAAGTAAAACTTTATTTTAGAGGGCACCAGTAAAGTGGAGTTGACTAGAGTTTAAGTAAATTATTACCCCCTAGTTGTTAATGTTAATTATAACCTTAAATTGAAGAGAGGGTGTAATTGGCTTATTATTTTACTTTTAATTGTATAGAACATGAACAGACAATAAATACGTTCGTATATAAAAAGAGAGGACAAACTGCTCAAAAATGTATTCCAATCTTAAGAGTATACACTAACCTGTTGAAGTCCTATGTGCTAATTAAATGTTTTTGTAAAACAAGTGAAACTTTGTTCGGATCGTATTTTTACTTTTATTGAGCATAAAAGTAGCAAATAATGTACTGCCAAATAAAGGATACATATTATCATTTTTATATTTTTAAGATGTTTTTCACTTAAGTACTTTCTAAAATTAGTTTACCTTAAATTTAACATTCAAAACTCTCATTACCTGTCATTGATGCTAGCAATCCCTGTTGGCGAAAGTTACTTACCGCCTTAAATAGCTAAGATACAAAAACATCCGCGAAGGCTAATAGATGAAATTGATATAAACGTTTAACATCTTATTATCCCCTTAAGCGTATTTTACTATTCGACAAAGACGTTGGTTGTATGAGATGGGAAAAAAGAAAGTAATAGCACTATAGGGGGCTTTGTTAGAGTCGTTTTCGAGAAAATTAATGTTCCAAATTACCTTCGTCTAACGTGCAAATTGTTTTAAGGTTGACATTGAGAAAAATGTCATGTACTTTTAAGATGTTAATGGTAAAACTTAAAATTTAAATAATGAGACTTCGCAGTTTGAATTTATAGATTTATGAGTAAGAATCACTTTTCTTGACTAGTAGGACTCTTTGGTTTGTTTTGAGGTAGGTCTTTAAGATATGGTGAATGAAATATTAAAAAAAAGGAATTCCTTAGATCATTCTTTGAAAGAATTGTCCCTAAAAAAAATTACGATTACTAAGGAACATTTTTCCTCCGTTTCAAAGGCCATAAACAAAAGAGCTCCCTATAATTTTAGGCATGTTTATTCAAACTTCGTAGCTGGTACCAGTATCTGTTCGTATTTTTATACAATATTTTTATATGTCCTATTTGTCTAAGTTCGGAAAATTTTGGCCGGATTTTTTCTTTCCTCAAAGAGGCGGCTTTAAAAGAACTTAGTCCGTGCTATATATTTGTTGTCACTTTTTAGAACTTTTGCATATTCCATGATAAAATTGTAAAAACACCTGAATAAAAATAACACTTCTAGTCTGACAACTGGTTAAAGTTAGTGCTAGGCTTAAAAAAAATACCCGTATTAATGAATAAACACATTGAAATTGGAAGCAATTCTTTAAAAACGTCCTAAGTAATATGGTATGTTCTAAGTAAAGCGGTACAACTAGATAATACGAACGCTAAAATTTCAGGAAACTGTCAACAGGATATTGAAGATGTCGCATCTAACGTGCCACATTGCATTTGCTCACGACAACGAAACTCCTAAATTTATGAAAAGTAAGAAAGCCATATAAGCCAAAACAACGTGGAGCTGGAAAGACAAGCGCGAGCTGCTTGTGGGTTCTACAATATGGACGAAGGAAAGGGAAAGAGAAAGAAGTAGAGGTAAAAGTAAGAGGTGTCATAAAAAAAAAATCAATTTCTTTCAAAAGTGCGAAGAATTTGTTATGTGTGTGTATGTCAATTAGAAGTCTACAGATTTAAAATAAAGCAGGAAGTACTGGTGCCGTAAGTTTGAACGATGAGTGTTACGGATGCACGAAAGAATCTTCTATCGTTTTGCCCAATTGTAAAGAAACACCTCAAATTGTGTTACCTATTGAAAAATTGATATCCTTAATACTCCTTATATCGTACTAAATCAATACCCAAGACTCTATATCAATGCCCTCATCAGGGTTTGTATGAGTATAAACTTACGACTCATTTTGGAAAAAAAAGAAAAACATAGAATCTGTGCAGGTGCGTATGAAATATGGAATACACTAGGATGTGCATGATGGATGTTTGATATTCTCCAACGAAGGTGAATATGGGCATTTCTACCAAAAGGTCCACCGAGACCAACAAAATAAAAGTTTTTGAAAACAATTTTTTTATCATATTTTTATTGAGAAACAATCAAATTTAGTAACTTAAACAAATTTTACATTTATTCATAATCCATTTCGAGATATTCGGAAGACTATGCGCAAGCCCAGCTTTTCTCATTCATATTTCTATTACACGCTTTGTTTTGATTAAAGTTCTTGACGAGAGATATATTGCAATGGCTTGTTCTCTAAAATATTTCTGTTAAGTTTGCTGTTATTATGTGAAAATAATTACATTGAATTCTTCTGTTGATTTAAAAACATTTTTAATAAGCTTGTTTATACATAATTTCATAAAGAGGATAACAGAAACAGCATGAATATCATAATGGAAAAAAATGTCCCGTGCAATATGTCCCGTGCGACAGTGATTAGAATTAAATTTAAAAAAAAAGTATAAATCATTTTTGCGTAAAATCAAAACCATTTTTAAGAAACATCACTGCACAACATTCTTAATTTAGTCACATTGAAAAGTTGCTTTAGGTTTCCCTGTAATCGGCGTTTGAATTATTGGCCGCGAAACCAACTTTTGTTTTTTGTCCCGTGCGAATGCCTTGATTTTTCACAATTATCTTGATTTCATCTTATCTTTTTTTTTTTTAAATCCAAGACTTCAGGGTTATTGATTAATCTAGTTTAACATGAAATAGGCTTGTTATCGAGTAAGTAGGTTGTGAGACTAGTGACTAGATGTCACCAGAGTTGTAAAAGAATGCAATCCTACATGATGGCATTCTTTGAAAAGCATTCAAAGAATGGAATTTTATGATTGCAATCATTGACTTCATTTAAGACTTCAAAAAAAAAAACAGCAATCACCATTCATTTAGCATCGAAAGATTGCATTCTTTTTTTTTTACCATTCAATTGAATGCAATCATTTATGAATTCATTCATTATTTTACATTCATTCGCATTTATTTGCATTGATTTGGGAAGTAAAGTGATGGAAATCTTTATTTGGACCTTTTAATTTTAATGGAAATTTAAAAGTGGCTGCCGCCAGTGTTGATACACATTTGTGCCCGTTTTATCACATTTTCCATGACTCTTCGCAAGATTTTCGGTGATAACTGTTCGCATTCCTGTCGAATATTCTCCTTAAAGGCTGCGATTGTCTGAGGCTTGTTGGCATAAGCCCGCGACTTCAAATAGCCCCAAAGAAAGAAGTCTGGGATGGTTGAATCGGGTGATCTCGCCGGCCATACCAAATCGCCAAAACGGGAGAATACACGACCAGGAAACGCTTCCTTCAACAATATACATTGTGACTCGTGGAGTGTGTTCGGTTGCACCGTCGTGTCAAAACCATATGTTCACCAAGCCCCGCTTATGCAATTCTGGCAGTAAGAAGTAGTTTATCATGGCCCTGTAGCGTTCGCCAGTAACAGTAACCGTATTACCGATGGCGTCATCAAAAACAAAAAAAATACGGCCCAAACACTCCTCCCGCGTAAACGCTGCACCACACAGTGGCTTTGAGTGGATGTAATTGTTCTTCGTGCATTAACAACGGATTTTCAGTGCCCCAGAAATGAAGATTTTGCTTATTGACGTAATCGCTTAAGTGGAAATGCGTCTCGTCGGTCAAGATGACTTTCTGCAAAATCGTCCTCTTCGTTGTTGAGATTGAGGATGGCTTGACAGCGAAGTATAGTGTTCCATTGTTCATCTGTTTGTATTCAGCAGCTGTCTAGCTCACAAATTTCAAATATGATTGACGTACGACGACATTTGCAAACATTATAACATCTTCCGATAGGATGACTAATTTTGCGCCACCTTGTATCTTTCTCATAATCTATTTGTTGTATTTAATTGAAAATTTTTTTTATGTTATACATGTTATTTCTTGACTGTGAAATAAAATACCAAATACCAATACAATAATTATTTTCTCGTTTATTAAAAAAAAAAGTAAAAAATAAATTTTTTTGGGGGGCGGGGTGGGGATTGTATGCATTTGATAAACATGCTAAAGAATGTAAATGTCTGCTAAAAAATTCGAAAATACTGAAAAGAATGCAAATGAATGCAAAATAATGAGTGAATTCATAAATGACTGCATTCAATTGAATGGTAAGAAAAAAGAATGCAATCTTTTGATGCCAAATGAATGGTGATTGCTGTTTTTTTTTTGAAGTCTTAAATGAAGTCAACGATTGCAATCATTAAACTGCATTCATAAAGGAATGCAATCATTTTGGATTGCATTCTTTTACAACTCTGGATGTCACCATGTTATACATATTTCTGTAATAATATAATTATGTTACTTAAGGTAAACGTTATTCTATCAGATTGGTAAGGGATATTAAAATCTGTACAACAACTGTCGTATTTAAAACAAATACATGTGTATGAGTAGAGTATATTGTAATTTATTTCTCCTGGATACCCTGAATCCGGCTGCTGTTATTCCCATAACGATGCAGACTATATTATTATATACATATATGCACACATACACATATTTTAATGGTAAAGTTAAAAAAAATGCTTCCCCTTGGGAAAATTGATGTGAATCAGTGGGATATTTGTATCTAAATTCAGTTCAGATAATCTCTACTGAATAGTTCACATATTCAAAGTTGATGCAAAACATGTCGACTTTACAAAAAAAAAATATCAAAACTTGATTAATATTCAAGTGTCGAACCTATGTCAGCAGTCAGTGCAGCAAAGTGCCACAGAGTCAATTACGTCATCTACATATTTTCTGTTGATTGGATCATTCCAAAAAAAAAAAATCAAACATCAACACCAATCATTTATGTATTCAATCAAATATTGAAAACACAATATTTGCATAATTTGACGCAAGTACAAATCGAAAAAACATACCAATCGATAGATACGGCACACTATATAACTTTGTACTATGATAAGAAATGTACAGGATCGGCCCAAGGGAATAGTTGAATAAATATCCGGAGCACTTTATGCACCCTTGTCGCAACCGCATGTCACTTTCTGCTGGAGCCTAACAAAACCCCTCTGAGACCAAAATGATGTACATTCCATGATTTCAAAATTTACATAGGATAATGACATCTTCAATTTACAAAAGGACATAAATTGTATTTCTCAAGGATGACATCCTGCTATCGTGTAAAATGGTCTGTGATGTGAGGTCTGATGCCGTAGGGATCTGTTCCAAAGTAGACTGTTAACAAATGTCCTACGTAACAAGTTTCACAATTCAAGATACACCCATAAAGCATCCAAGATAATGAAACGATATCTTTGAGATACAAACTCCAAGAAGAAAAAAGAGTCAAATATACCACAAACGCAGATAAATGCGAAACGTTAACAGGAGTCATTTTGGTACTCTTACAAAAAGGGTAAATCGTTTCATCAACCAAATTCCATTGAAAATATGAGCAAATTCCGACATCAGAGGAAACATCACACGTGTAAGTATAAACCGCACTAACCGCCTGTTCGCATGAGAATACGAATGGGTACTACGAGTATATACACCTACACACAAGGCAATTTTTATCTAATTCTTTTTCGCGGATTCTTCGCTACTCAACTGGCAAAAATTGCGGGGGCGGAAGACGGGTAGTTTCAAGGAACATTGAATAAGTAATTTCAGTCGGTTATCGATTTTTTTCTTGCTTTCTCGTCATGAGTAAGGTTCGTGCATGAGAATACCATTAGATCCGCAAATATACCGATAAAAATAAAAACCAAAATAAATGTCGCAAAGGACAATGATTTACATTTGTCAAGGCTTGTGTCGTCGTCGGGCGTAATGTACAAAGAGGTGTATGTGTGTGTAAGACTGTAAGACTTTAGGCTTGGTGGGATATGGATATATAATTTCATGAAAAAAATATCCACTGTGCTGAGAGGGAATAATTTAACTGATGTTAGATATTTGTATGTAATCGTACGTATATTTCAATTTCCTCTTATTCATTAGGATTACGTTAATCCCAGATTAAGCACTTCAGCCTTTTTCTCTGAAGTTGTACAGAGCCGTCAGGCCAGTTCTTACTGATACAAATGAGCGCGTCATGGTATGATGGCAGGCCTTCAAATGGCAAGGCCATTACGACGAGAGCGGAAATGTAAATATGTACATACATATGTAGGGGTTAGAATGGCTTTAAGAGCAGCGTTACGTTCACTAATTGTGTCATTAATGGTATAGAAGATATTGCGATAAGTCGTAGCGCCTTGTTATTAGTGGGACTAATGGCGAGAGAAGAACCAAGTCGTCACTTTTCAATAAAAGAGAATATTGAAGTCGACTTAATATTTGTCCCTCAAAGTATTTTTACAAGGGAGTATTTCTGATGTATTGTAAGATAACCCAGTCAAAGTTGTTTTTTTTTTCGAAAAACGCTGACAGTACGTTTTTCGGGCTTAAGACATTTGCCTGCCGCATAATACGATCTTATTGTAATAATCCAGTTTTTATTTGGGAATTAGGGTTTTCAAAAATATTTTCATCGCATTTACTGTCTCTTACATTTTCCTGGTAATAGAACAATTATAAATTTTGTTAAGGAAATACGAATCATCATACAGTGGCCTAAAAAATCGTAAGATCGAAGGATGTGTCAGAGTTAACTCATAGATCTTGTAATCGACTGTAATTCAACTACCCTATAATGAGTGCGAAAATCAAGGAAGGAGATGAAATTTATTTGGAAGGGAATTATTTTTATCGCGACTTGGTTGCGGTAAGACAATAGCTTTAGGAAATATATAAAGATGCATGGGTTTTTAAATTACCTCTCTCTTACGAGACTGCTTTTACCTCTTGGCTCGTATATATAGAGTTATTGGTAAGGGGGAGATGGAGAATGAAGATGAAGATCTTTGACTTGATTCGGTTAATTCATTGGTCAGGATTGCTGCCATCAAGATGGTGGTGGGTGGAAATTTCATAGTCCGGCAGTAGTACTCGTATTATTCAACAAAATACCCACACTGTTTAATACTGGCCACTAGTTCCTGGCGTAATGAAGGGAAGCGTCCTTCCCGGGCAGTTCATAGTAATACGGAATCACCTAGTCGAGCAACATTCCCAAATGACGTTGATTTAACAGTATATTAATATTTGCAAATTGAAAAAGCCAAATTGGCGAATTCGAATTCGAAGTATCAGTAAGGCAACAACAAGTCTATTCAGCGGGTATGAACAAATATTTTTGCGGAAAGTCAGACAGAAGCCACTGTCTAAGGTGCGCTTTGAGCTAAATCGAACTATTCAATTGGGCCAAGAAGTTAAGACAGCAAAATCTAAATTGAAACATAACGTGGTTGTTGCTAGATTTATCGGACTAACTGCTGAACTTTTATATACAGCAAGATGTTACTCGAAAAGAAACTACACCTGACGCATGGAATCTTATAGTAGTATGAGATACAAAAAACTGAAAAATGTTTCATCTAAACCAACAATAAGTACATAAGTGCTCCCTGTATACATTACCTGATCTGCTGTATTATGAGAATATCTGAACAAATTATTAAACGATCTCATTGATCTCTATTAGTTTGATTTGGGCTGAATAAATCTTTTTTATATCAAGTATTCAAGCCGCAAGTTTATGGTGAGAATAGAAGAACCACAAAGCATTTACTGTAAACAAGAAGAAATGCCGAACTAAATAAAATGTCCCAACGCAAAATTCTTTGAAAATTTTTTAGTCTAGTTTGAATGTCGGATTTAGGAGGGGATATGACAGTAAACTCTACGAGCACCACATCAACATAGATCTAGCCGGAAAATGCAAATTAGCGGATATTATCGTTTCGACCTCGACCTCGTCCATCTTGAGGAAGTTGATTCATGATCACCCTTAACTGGTAAGGTTTATTGGATGGAAACCAGGTGCATATTAGTAAGTATGTAAGTTAAGCATTATAGGCGAGTTATTTTTACCCAGTATTAACATTATATATTTGTCAAATCAATTTTCAGACTGTAACTGTCAGTGTCATCTTTATTTGGTAGTCCTTGAAATTTTATTGTGATGACATATCAGCTTCAACAACTTTACCAAATTTTTAGAAAGTTGATCCAAAATTATGGTTCTTTGCGCCGTATTATATAGAGCACTTGCATCATATTACACCCGACATAATCGACTATCTGAACCTGCTATTCCGTTTTTACAAAACCCTTTTTTTTGGAAGATGCAGTGGCACCGAGACGCATAAGAGGAGTGCATGCTGAAGAGAATATTGCATTCATTGGCTAGAGTGTTTAGATAAGTGCTTGATAGATGCAAGGATTGAGGCCGAATGGTCATTGTTTTTGCCAAAATTTCGGTGGATTGGCAAAAAACCAACCGGCATTGGATCCAATGTTTTATCGAAAAATCGGATTTAGCGATGAGGCTCAGTTTTGATTAATGAACAAGTCAATAAGCAAAATTGTCCCATTTAGAACGAAAATAATCCACATGAGACAATTGAAAAACCATTACATCTCAAAATTCCACAGTTCGATGCTGTCTGTGGAATAGTGGACTTATACTATCATCATACTACCATCAGCGTTTTATGTTCAAGGGTATTCGCTATAGAGCAATGGTAAATGACTTTTTTATTTCCCTATTGAATTGCATAAATGTGGTTATAGCAGGATACAGTTAGTTAAAAGGAAACAATCAACTTATTGAAGGAGACAAAATTCCGCGAAATGGACCTGTAAATTGGCATCCATGATCTTGTGATTTGCCGCATCTTAATTATTTTCTACGGGATATATGAAGTCATTAGTCTACGATGACAAGCAAAGAGCTTTTGAAGCCAACATTGTTCATGTTGTGGAGGACAAAGGTTTGAAAAAGTCATCGAAAACTTTGTACCTCGGATGACATTCATAAGATCTAACCGTGGTGGTCATATGCTCAAAGTTATATTTTAAAATTAATTTCACAATGTATTCTTTCGATTGAATACAAATAAATGGTTATTTATTAAATTTTCAATGTGTTTTGCTTTAAATCATATTTAGTACTAGCTTTCATCATCCAACATCCTTTATATAAAATCCCTTGTTCAATATTTTCGTCTGTCAATTTACTACTTTTCCATTTCTAAATTTATCACATTATTAGCATATTTTAGATCAGTTAAGAAATTATGTATACTCGTACTCTGTTTCAAAAATGATTAAATTGAACAAAGAGCTTGTCCATCTTTCATATTTTATTTTTAAAAGGGACCCGTTTTTTTTTCACGAAAGCAAAAAATCCAAAAAGCTAACAATGATTGAGCTAATGGTACCATAGTCGAAAGAAGAAAATATTACTCCCATTTTTTCATAAAAAATATTGTCCTTAAAATCTTTGTTTACATTCATTGTTCTTGTACATCGATGACAAAAAGATTTTCTATTTATCTGGTATCAGATAATACAGAAAACAAGTACCTTCAATTTGATGCTTCAATTGCCTAGAGAATTCAACCGACATATATCCCATCAATCTAATTGATGGGCTCTTAGTCTTATAGTCTGAAGAAATTCAATTTTTCAAAATAAAACAAATCCCCAGACAGTTCGCATTGCTTCCAATCCATTTCATTTGAAACGCACTATGCCATCTTTTACTTCGCCCAAGTAAACAACGTACCGTAACACACTCAGTTTCTACTTTCCTTCCATTTCCATTTGAAAGTGAATTGCTTGTCGTCTCATATTGCTTCAATTGCATTTTTCCTTACAAATCATCAGTTATAAAGTGTAACCTTGTTCGAATTCATCTTCTAAGGACCAACTCTCAAAGCACAACTTGAAATCTGTCAATTTAGCCTTGTTTCCCTACATCTGGCCCCATACATCTACATGACTGCAGCAATGGTATTCATCCGGCAACTGTTGGAAGAATTTAATTCCTTTGGCATGGAAATTGGACGAAAACTAGGAAAACGTCTAGCCAAAAATATTACACATCCTCACACAAATTCCATTCGGTCAGTGTGGATGCACTGAACCAAACACAAAAAGGATGACGGACGAACAAGAGAACTCGTCGAGTGTATACTATATGTTCGGATGCAGTCATCGTATTCTAACAAAATATTGACTGAAACTACTTCCATCTGAACGATATTGATAAAATTACCATGAATATATTCAGTCGTTACATTGCAACAGCATATCTTTTACAGAATACAGCATTCAGCTGCTTTGAGCACTCTTCTCCAAAAAAAAAAAAAATAACACTATCAGTTTTAGTTACAATTTTTTTACTTGTCTGGCCTTAAGATCAAGGACATTGATATTGATTATCCACTTAGTAGATTGATGATTAAATTCCTGTGGCTGTGGGAATAAATGCTTTGGATAGATCTGAACAAATCGATAAAATGAAATACATAAATCCAGCAGGACACAACGGAGAAAGGGGGATATATGCACAGCAAACCATCTTCAAAATCCTTGTGATACTTACTTAGGCTTGAAGATTTCGAATCTTCACACTAATGGATTGTTCCTAAGCAAATGAGTAAGGGAAATGCCAATGTGCCGAGATGATATCGTGTCGGGAAATTTTATTTGGGGATGCCTGTCTACACAATGGATTATAGATAATTGGAAATAATCAGCAGTGAATTTATGGAGTGAATAAAGCCATTTCGGGGAATTGATGAGGCCGGATTTGTATATGCCTTAGGCGGGCACAACACTATTGGTCTTATCGGTAAGTACATCTAGGTAAACTTATCGTATTAGAACGAAAGTAGCAGGAAATGGACCGTGGCGTGAATTTTGTCCCACCATCTCTATTTCCCCCTTTTAAATGGCTTTGTAAAACTGTTCAGGGAATAATTTAGTCCTAGAGTGGAGTTAAGTTATTTTCTTGGGTTCTGTTGTCAGAGTTATCTGATTTAGATGGCAAAGTAACCTTGGGGATACCTAAATTTGTTTGTTTCTTCCGACTTAATTTGTTTAAGCCATTTAACCTTCGCCGCTTTAAAAAAAAGAACGTGTTTTGAAGACAGTCCCGGTGAAAAATATCGAGAATGCAATTAAATGCATAACTTAATTTTTATCAGCCAAGCTGCTGAGGTGGGCTGGACGAAAGTAAGTTCGATGAATGAAACCTCTGCATTCTTTCTCCGATCCTCAAGAGAAGAGACACATTTTGACCTGCGCCAACTATAAGGACATCAGGCTTCTTAAAATAGCCTTTAAGATCCTATCTACCGTAATATTTGACCACGGGCTTAAGGCTATTAAAGTCCACCATCGACCAAATATCAACAGCTCTTAGAGAAAACCCATAAGCCTCAAATCGATAGACACCACCTATTTATGGATTTTAAGGCCATGTATGACAGCATCTATAGAGACGAGCTATACAGAGTGATTTCGGCATTCCTACCACGCCGATGCGCTGTCATGTAATTTCTTCAACATAATACTTGAAAGAATAGCACAAACTATAAAAAATGTATGAGGGTGCTCTTGGCTATTTTGAGGGGAAAATTCTACGGGTGTTTTTCGTCTCCATAGACCTTGAGTGAGTAGAAGATACAACTACGAACTGTACGGGCTATAATATCGACGAAGCCGAAGAAGTGAAGGTCCAATGGCATAGATAGCTGGGTCAAGTGACTTATATTCCGAAACTGGAAGTAGCTACGAGTAGCTATATATCGTATTGGCTGCAGACGCTTATTGGTGAAGGCGCAGGTTCACCTCGAACTTTAGCGCCATCTGTAAGTAAGTTATTAACTAACCGGCCAATCATTACAAGCCAGTTACGTACATGTTATACTTTCTAGGCCACATATATTTGGTGTAATGTAAGAACAGTTATATTCTTATAGCAATAGGGAACAGTGCATCGACCTAATTCAATCAAACTTTGTTAACATCCGTCTTTCACTTAACATATGAACTATTCAATTATGCTAGATATAAATGAGCAAATGATAGTGCGAGAATCCTGCGTAAGTCATAATTTTCTATCTTTACTAACTATGTTGTTCAAATTATTTTATTTACAGAAACTTTGGGTAGTTAGACAACTACAACTTGTCTCTGAAGTAGAAGCCCACAAACTCAACTATTGCTCTTCTAAACTCCTGTGACGTCTGCAGAAGGAGGCGTAGCTTATTTATATTACTTCAAACTCCAAAACATTAGTGATGCTTCTATTTATTTGTTAATTCCTAATAATGTTCACTCACAAAATCACTTCCCATGCAATAAGAAATATGCGCAAGCCTCTTGTTTCAAGCGTTGCACGAGTTTAACAAATAGTATGCCCCATCTCTGAAACAAAATTAATTATTTTGTCTAAAGCCCTCTTGTCGCGAGGAATATGATAATCAACCTTCCTGTATCTTTATCCTCTTCAGGACAGTTCAGGAATTTCAGCAGTTTAGAGAAACGTCTAACCCATTTAAGCAAAAGCTGTATTCATTTCTAACCAAATAATGATAGTTGATAACCGTTTGTAGGATAATACCACTTAGTCCTTAGCAGCGATGGTGTATATCCAATCAACCCGCTTTCATATACCACGTTGATTCCTAATATTAAATGTCAAATACTGAAGAAGTTTCTTATTACTCATCTTTTAATATTCCTACAGCTCCACAAAGCAGTAGGTCTTAACAATATTTTCAACTGGTTTTAGAGAAAATAAAAAATCCTTTCATAGCCATTCAAAATAAGAAAGAATGAAAATATATTTTTAAATTAAAATTAGTGAACAAATCGTCTTATTGAAAGCTTTTCACTTAAAAAATTCACAGTAGTAAGTTCTTCAACCATATGATCATATCTAAGTACCTACATTTTTAGTTAATCACAATAATTGATAATAGATATCTAACTAAGATAGCTATGGATACACATCATATTACGTTATATGGTGTCTGAATATCTGTGCGCTCTGGAACCTCTAAATCACTTTCAATTTCAACGGCTCGTTGAACCCATGTCTTCCCATCAAAGCTCTGCTATAAATTGCTCCCGTCTCATCATGCAATACCTTGACGTAAGGAATACGTCATTTCATTATACTACGGAAATTCACTTGATTAGCATTCCTAGTGGCTGTTATACTCATATGTACGAGTATGTTCCACAGATTTTAAAGTATCATCGTGTGATTTTAGTGAAACACAAATTAATACGAGTATATTCAATTGGATAATAATTAATTTCCGGCACAGAAAGCATATAAACTTTGTGAGGTGTATCTGCGTATTCTTAACCGCAGCTGGAGGTGTATCACACTTAAATCAGATCTGAATCGTAGGTTTTCCTTAATTCAAAATCCTAATATAAAAAACAGATGCGAACGTTTCGTGCTTCCGAATGTCTTTTCGTATTGACGCCATGCCATGTTGTTTTGTTCGATCATTCTAAAGCCGCAATAACCCATGTCGAAGTCATCTAAAACGAGCGCCATTTATGACTAAATCTTTACAATCCGCAAACGGGTAGTTGTAATAATTTTATTTATGTTCCTATTTTATGACAAAAGACAGAGAGAAAGTGTTGCGAATAGGCAAAACATAAAAAAACAACCATCGAGAAGAACACTTTACTTGAAGATTTAGAGATTGTCCCAAGCATATTCGTGCGTAGCGAAAAATACGCTTGGTATGACGCGGATGTCTTTAAAACGGAGTTGAAATGTCTGTGACCTTCGATGAGAAATGTGAAACCTTTAACAGGCATTTTTTGAAAGGAAAACAAATCCGATTACCCCTTTGAAAGACCCAAGTAAAGGGAGAAAATAAATAACTTTTATATCCTTTTTCACAGCGAAGGCAAAAGATACTCAAGACGCACGAAAGATACGAAAGATATTGTACAATGCGTCGAAAATGGATCATATGTTACGAAATTCTTTTCTTTATTTTTGTTTGATAAATGTTCCTTTATATAAGTGCGGTATTATGAAATTTTCAATTCAATTCAAATATGAGATATTGTAATTGCTTGTTGTGCTAGATACTATATTTGGCTTGAGTGAGGTTTTTGATGGGGTAGTTCTTTTACGAATTTCATCTTACATTATTTTATGTGTATTTAGGGTTTTGAAATAAAAGAGATACAAAGAATGGAAATTAAATTAAAAAAAAAATACTTAACATAATGAAGTGGATTGAGATTTAGATAAAAGTCATTATATCTAAGCGTTTATGTATGATTTAAGATCGAAAGTGAATACATGATTAAAGCCATCTAGGGGGGAGCTATAGCCCCTTCGTACAATTTTCTTTCAATAAAAAAGTGGGTTGACCATTTAAAAAATATCTTGACGACTTTTAAATACCGAAAATGAACAAGAGCTATTTCCTGTCAGCAATGGTTGTTTTGCGGTTTAAATGGGTTTTATGGCAGTAAACGATTCTTAGTGGTTATACGCATTGCATTTTATTATTGCCTGTAGGAGCAACTTTCGTGCGAAACAATGAGTTAGTAATAGACAGTAAAAGACAGTCATCAGTGTGATGTTGTTCATGAAATGAGTATCGATTTATGAAACTTATCACCTTTCCATAGTGACTGTGAAAACGCAAATCCTCTTTGAAAATTATTTTAATCTTAACCGATCTACAATGGATATTTAAATATACAACTGATATTTTTTTCATTTTTCATAAATAGAATGTAAATTTTATCGACGTATTGGGCAAATGAATACCAACGCTCAGGTAGAGATACAATTTCGTGGAGAAGTGTGTGTGTTACTGACTGAGTCTGAGTTCACCGAACAATATCGGAACCTACTTAATTGCACACACTTGTTTGCGAGTTATCTTGTCATTATAAGGTTTTTATCAGAAAATAGAAAAAATAACATTATCAGAGAGTTATCCAAAACGAGAAGGATTCTCGCAAAACCTAAGGAGAAGAATTAGTGGAAGTCAGAGGATCTATCGGTGCACACCAGTGTGACATCCGAAGTAGAAAATCAACTTTAGATCAAACAAAGAAAACCTTGTGCAAGTCATATAAATTTTGAGCCATGACTCCCAACCCTTTGACTTCAAAGTTGTACATGATTAATTAATTTTGTAAATTTTGGGACATAATTGTTTCAATGTATTCGTATAATAGATCTTAGGAACCCCCTTAAGTATGTCTTTGAGCATAAAAAATCGATGTCATTTAATTTCTTTATCCATTGTTGGTGAAAAATTCGAAAATCAATATTGTAGGTTGATTTATACCAGTATGGCACTTAACATTTTCTTTTCAGATCTGCCGCCAGAATGGGGTGGATTCAAAGAAAAAAAAATAACAACAAAGCTGGGCCTTCACAATTAGTACAGCGCCATCCATTTTGTTGTTCCGAAAATAAATTTAAATATACCACATTTATGACCAAGACTTTGATCAAGTTTTCATTTCCATATATTGTTTGAATCCCATTATGAATGGAGTATAATACTCGTACCAATAAAATATCCCCTACAGGAGATTTTGACATTCTGACGAGGTAATTCTCGATAACATTTCGACACATACCGGGCAATAACTCGGCTATATCTTGACGAATATTCGTTTTTAAAGCGTCCGAATTGTTTTTTGTACAAAAATAAAGTTCACATCACCGAAACGCGAAATTATTCGTTTAGCAAATCTTTCTTGCAATAAAGCCATTGCGTGAGATGTATCACGGTCTTTTTGAAATCACATGTTTTCAACATCCACATTTTCGATTTGACGCCAAAAAAAATCAGCAAACCTTTGGCTCTCATTTTTGAAGATGTATGAACCATTGAAACCACCAGCACAGCATTCAGTGACTTTTTGTGGATGCAATGATCTTTCAATCGTTACATGTGGATTTTCAGTTTCCCATGTGAGACAATTTTGTTTACAATTTATCCACCGAGTAGAAACTAAGCCTGGTGGATAAAGAAAATATTGCTCATCCTAATGATGTTCAACCACCCAATTTGCGTATGTTCTATGCATTCCGTGGTCAGCTGACTTTAATACTTGAGTGATTTAAACTTTAGAAGTGTTTAGATCCAAATCCAAATGCAAAATACACCGAAAGACAAGCCCCAATGTTGTGCTCGCCGTGAAATCGATGGATTTGGATCTTCAACACCTTTACTAAATGCAGTCATATCTTTTGTAGAGCTTGCATTTCTATGATGAACAGGCCTTAGTACATCTGTAACTGAGCCAGCATTTTTAAGGTGGGAGGAAGTGAATTATCTTATCTACATTCTGTATATATACTATGTGGGAAATTCGTAGCTGAGGTGGTAGGGGTGGGGGGGGGGGGTAATTTGACAGTCGATAGCTATCATCTATTGTTAACCGTGGCCATCTGAGATATGCTGCCAGATTGCATGAATTACCCCTGTACTTCTTTTGGGCGAGTCTTACCTGTTTATTACGAAGTCGCTCCGATCGCCGTAGCTCCGGTAGCCCCCGATGGTCCGGCCTTGTGCCAGGGGTTGTCGTCAGAGACATCCGTCTTCCGAAGGTCTTCTTCACTACTGCTGGAATCCGCTTTGGTTTCCGTAAGTATTGCCGAATGAAACAGGTTGAGATACTGTAAACGTGGTTTTGAAATGTGAATCCTTTTCCAGCTTATGTTCCTGATTTCTTGGATTCATCACCAAGAGTTACGTGCGGTGCTGCCGTCCGGGTAGCTTCCCTACTGAAGATGTCGAACTCTCGCCTAGTGTTGACCAAAATGCCAAAAGCCTGCCAGTGCTCATTAGCTTGCGACCCGTTCTACAAAGTTTTAAATAACCGCACCATCCTCTCTGCCAGACGTTTTATTGTGTTTGTTTGATTGTTAAATGCAGCGCATGTTATGTATCGTATGGAATTATTAAGACAAAACTGTTGAAAGTCGTTCGACATAAACGTGTGCCATTATCCGATACTAGTGTTTTGGGCAACCATTCTAATGCAAATATATTGCGCAATTCTGGGATAGTCCCCTGCGATGTCGGTGAACCTATCCAACCCACGAATGGGAATTTAAATTTCGAGTCCACCACTATGAGCCACATATACCTTTGGAATGGCGCAGGGAAGTCCATGTGGAACGGTTCCCATACCTATTCAGTTTCCAGCAAGGTGGTATACTCCTTCGATGACTGGTTGGCAAAGAGTTGGCAACCGTTGCACTGCCATACTACTCGGCTAATATCGTCGTCTATCCTTGCCCACCAACAGTAGCGTCTCGATACCTGTTTCATCCTTGTGATACCCTAATGACCTTAATGTAGTAACGCAAATACATTCATATGCAGTTGAGAGGGTATCACTACCCTGGGATTTCCGCTTCTTGTTCTTTCACGTTAGTTCGCTTTGGTAAGTCGCGTAAAGCAGCAACTCGCGATTCCGATGGTCGCAGTAGCATCGATTACATGCCCTCATCGCAAGTCGGCATCGTAATCTGTGTCGTTCTAACCGCTCCAGGGGTGTCTTGCGGTTATTCAGTAGCTCCCTGTTGTTACGGCCCGATACGAGGTATGTAGCATAAAAGTCCAAGTCGGTTCGCAATTGTACCATATATCGCTGAAACATTCCTGGGAAGCTAGAGGTTCTAAACAGCAAGCGTTGATACTCGAAGAGCGCAAATTCGGTGTTGATCACACATAATTTCCTCAACTCTCCATCACGCCGTATTGGACGAAGGCATGGGACAAATCAATCATAGTGAAATAACAGCCTCCTTTCAGCTTACGAAACAGCTCCTGAATTCGAGGGATAGGATACTAAGCCACCTGTACCTTTGACTGGCTGCCTGGCTTTAGTGTGAGATATGCCACAAAGAGCGCACTACAACCAAGTTCTGGGCTGAAACTTTCTGGTGCTCCTCGCATAGGAACCTTGCTTCGGAAACTAACTGCTTCATCGTGTCGGTCGCAATCTGCCGTACGGTATCCTCATTCCTCCAAATTTGGCTTTCCATTCGGTAGATGACACTTCCCCCACCTGGGCGTTTCAGTCCTCCGACCCCTTTATGAAACTAACGAAGTATGTAGTGTGGTTTGGTTATGCTTCCGACGTAAATACACGCTTGATGGTGGTGATGACAAGCAAACACTTCTTATGTGTCCTCGTCGTTGACATAGGTCACACAGATATTCTATGTGTTTACACTCCTCTCATGCACTTGATTGACCTCGGCAGTGATCACTGTGGAAGTACTGCTTCCTTTTAATAATTTCGAAGGCATCTGCGTCGACTTTTAGCTCGAAATCATTTCCTTCTGTAAGGGTTGAATTCTCATGCTTCGTCTCCACCATCTTGAACTTTCGAATCGTGTGGGGTGTAAAACACAACCATGGCCCTTATGAAGTCGGCGTATGACGTCCTCCTTCGTGCGGACAAAATTTAAGTCCCTAGCGGGATCTAAAAAGTCCGTTCGATCTGAGTCCATTGTCCTCTGCAGAAACTTCCATCTAGATGCGAGTACAAGAGGTTGACAGAATATATGCGTTCTGCAAGCTATCTTTGTGGAGTGAATTTGGCTGAAAATGCTATTTTCATCTGGAATAAATACTTATCCCACGGTTCCTGGCTGCCGCTAGTTGTTCTCCACTCATCCACACTCCATACACTCGATGCTAGATTTCAGCATTCCTACCATTCAAACCTGTTGCTGGGAAATAAGCTGCTTCATTTCTTATGGAGCCGTTGTCTAAATTTTCGTCGCCAAATGCTATAGTGTAGGCGTAAGTAAATTAGAAACTGAACTCTGCTTAAGGTAAGTATGATACGAGGGCGGGTCAATAAGTCCGTGACTTTTGGATTAAAACACAGATTTTTTGATAAAAAAATAATTTTATTTTTCAACGTAGTCTCCCTTGAGCTCTATACACTTTGTCCAACGCTTCTCCAATTTTTTTTATCCCTTCCAAAAAAAATGATTTGTCGAGGTCCTCAAAATAGGCCTTTGTTTGCGAGATGACTTCATCATTGGAGTCAAATCTTTTTCCACCAAGCCATTTCTTCAGGTTTGGGAACAAGAAGTAGTCGCTCGGAGCCAAATCTGGAGAATAGGGTGGATGAGGGAGCAATTCATAGCCCAATTCATGGATTTTTGCCATGGCAACTGCACATGTGTTTGTGGTCGACTGTGAGCAAACGCGGCACCCATCTTGCGGAAAGCTACGGCTTCCACAATCTCTCGCACTTTCAATCTTCGGTCGGCCAACACCATATCGTGAATTTTTTCGATTGTTTCGGGTGTAGAGACCTCAACTGGGCGTCCAGGACGTTCGGCATCTTCAGTGCTTGTACGGCCACAACGAAATTCAGTAAACCACTTTTTTACAATTGAAATCGATGGTGCAGAGTCCCCATAGTATTTATCAAGCTTAGCCTTGGTCTCGGTAATGGTTTTTTTTCGCAAGAAATAATGCTTAATAAGCACACGAAATTCACTTTTTTCCATTTTCTCCTCAAATTAGTGAGTAGTCTGATAAAAATAGCTGTCAAACACAAACTAACTGACGCAGCAAGTTTAAATTTTGACAGGAGTCAACTGACAGATGCCTGTTGACAGGAGCAGTGTTGCTGTTTCAGTAAAGAGGTCAGAAATTCAAAAAGTCACGGACTTATTGACCCGCCCTCGTATATTCTATGAAATATCTTATGTATATTCAGTTAATATATAAGGAGATTTCGTAGATAAGGAGGGAGACTAATTTGATAGATGTTATTGAGAGCTGAAATCTATTGTTTATCGTGTTCGTCTGGAATGTGCTGCCAAATTATATCATAACACGTTCAGCGACTGTTAAACGATCCATATCATAAAATGGAAAACCGTCAACTAATTATCTACAGTCTCGGATGACAGTTTGGTTTGACGCATGTGATTGAAAAAGGGATGCCAAATCCCGCCCACGGATTAACTCTGTACTTTGTACCTATAGATATCATATGCAACAATTGTATCGTACTATTATGAAATAATCATTAAAGTAATAAATGTTACAATAGTAGGCATCTCCTCATAAAACAGGGTAGAAAAATAGCGAACATCAAGTTATAGTCTCCTCACATACGATGTTATTATGTCGTAGAGAAATGGAATTCTGGTTTTGACTGCCAACAACCCGTGAATCCAACTCAGAATCTGTATTGTAGAAGTTGATGAATATAATAAAAATGCACCATGCTGCCTCCCGACTGAAATAATACATGAAAATAAGTTCACACTTGAAACCATCAGTAGATTAAATTACTCCAAGCTTACCTAGAGATGAGGTTCGCTACAAAATTGTTGTTTCAGTCCCCCTCTTCATGAATTATATTGTGCTTAAATTATGCAATGTCATTATTACTTGTTGTTGACTATTGTATTGTACTAAAAGAAATTCTAGGAATTAGAAAAAAACATAAATTGTTTTCGAAATTACAATTCAATCAGAGTAAAAATAGAAAATGAAAACTTTTCACAATCGTGGTTTTTCTGTTACGGACATTTGCAAAGATTTCAGAAAAAAAAAAAAATTTTCCTTTTATTTCTTTTTAATCAATTTCAGATATCAGGTTCCTGCCGTCATATAGCGAGAAACTTCTAAATTTATTTCAGGTTTGAGTACTCGTATGTACATATGTGTATATAAAAGTTGTACACTTGTTTTCCGGTTGACATTTTCAGATCTTGACAGTTGATTGCATTTGTCGTAAAATATATTAAAAAATAAACTTAAAATATTTCAAAGCATATTTTCCGGGAATATATGTAGTTATTCCATAACAGGAAGCAGAGATAAGAAAATTAACAAGAAAATTAAACAATTAGTATAAGGCCTCGTAGAAGTGGCATCTTCCGACAGGTGCTGGTTCTTTAAACAACGAGAATAGGCCTCTGCAGCCGAACATCTTGCAGCTCTGCTAATAAGCCCTACTTCACGCCTCCCCGTGGCGCCATCTGGGAATCTCACTAAAGATTGCGAAGTGAAGGGGACAAATGGCGAGTTTCCTGCGCCATAAATCAGGATTAGTGTCGGAAAAACAAAACAAGACCTTATCCGGCCTACTCCGACATATTTGGAGATCAGGCCTGAAAGGATTTCCAGGACTTAGTCAGGGTCTTGGAAAAGAGATGGTGGCGGACGAGCCCCATATGGGCCAACGGCAGCGATCACATCCCAGAACGGGTTACTGGCTTCGGTGTAACCGACCCCTAGTCCTAGGGGCATTAAAAATGATTATGCCGCCGGGGTAACTGCTCGGCCATTTAAAACAAACAAAAGTTACGAAGCATCAACAAGCCTCGAATATGGACGGATCTACAACCAACCAGCGATTTAAGGACAATGAGCTTCGGATATGCACGTGGAATGTTAGATCCCTTAATATACCACGTACAGCCGAGCAACTAGCTGAGGCCCTAGACTGCTGCAAAGCAGACATAACCGCCATTCAAGAAATGCGATGGGATGGGCCGGACAAAAAGAAGATGGAAAACTGCGATATCTACTACGGCAATTGCTATCGACGGCAAAAGCAGCGCTTATTTGGATGCGGATTTGTTGTCGGAGGCAGACGAAGACAAGAAGTCCTCAGCTTTCGGAATGTGAGCGAGCGCCTCGTAGCAATCCGCTTCGGGGCTAAATTCGCCAACATGAGCCTTATATGCGCGCATGCCCCCACAGAGGAGAAAGATGACGACACCAAGGATGCCCTAGCTATGACATTAAAATTGTCCTAGGCGATTTTATGGCAAAGCTCCGATAACGGATTCAGGCTAATCGCCTTTGCGGCGGGGCGAAACATTGTCGTAGCTAGCACGCGGTTCCCATTTTTCGACATACTCAAGGGGCTTGGAGAACTCCTGATCAATCAACAGTCAACCAAATTGATCACATTGCGATCGACGCAAGATACTCATCCCGTATTATGGATGTCCGTACGTTCCGAGGCGCCAACATCGACTCGGACCATTACCTTGTTGTAGCCAAGGTACGGTTGTGGATATTCCAGACTACGCCAAGACAAGCTAATGCTGTGAGAAAATTCGACGTCAGACGGCTACAATCGCAAGAGATTGCCAAGACGATCGAGTGTCTCTTAATCTCTTAAAAGGTCCAATACGACAGCATCAAGCATCGAAGACCATTGGAAACACTGCCAAAACGCCATCAGAGATGCCGCTTCTGATGTGCTAGGTATCACTCGTCCACCAGCAGTTAGGCAAGATGCATATGAGGCGGCGCTGATTAGATGGCACCGGACGTTTTTCCAGTCCTTGGCACCGTCTGTGCACACATCCATGCAGTTAACCCATAGGATGTCATTGACAATGAAGAAATCGTCTATAAATTTAAAAATTTCAGCACCAGTTGTGCAGTTTTCAAGGGCTTGTAGAAAAGCTGATCTTCTTAAATGGACTGTAGGTATTGGTAGTGCACAAATATTATTAAAATGGCCAACCTTGCAACATCCATTGATTCATCCATTTGCAGCGCAAATTTTGTGTCTCCGATTCTTCGTGATATTGTGTTGTTTGACAAAGCAATGGTGTCAACTAACTTTTTGGCTTTTCACCTAACATACAATCAATAATGTCCTTAACGCATGGCTTGATTAAGTTTTCAACGATTGTATGGGCTTCGCCAGTTTGCGCAACTCGGAAACCGATTAGAAGCACCAGCGACGAGATATGGAGCAAAAACACTCGAAATCTTCTATTCAGTGTATTTAAAACTTAATCTAAATATCAAAAAGAGTAACTCCATTAAGATTTTGTGGGTTTTTCGTACAGTTTTCGCGCATTAACCCTAGACCCGTATCTCGAGCACTCAGCGCCCAAAGCGGATTTCAATTCAAATTCTAATATAAATCTTACACTGGACCATTTCAAATAGACCCTCACAAACATAGATAATAGTGTTTTAGATTATAAGAATAAAAATGTATCCTTGAGAATTTTGATTTGTTATTGTAATTATAAAAAGACTGCAAAGACAATGACTCGAAAACCATATCGAAAACCATATATATAGAGTCGAATTTGTATGGTAATAATTGCTTTCAATATGATATCGGGACTGCGATGACATAAAAAGGGTATTTATGAGTAGTTTCCGGTCGCGAGTGAAATAACCCGATCATTAGATTAGTAAGTAGAACAGATACAAATTTTTTATATATTTTATTTTATTTTATTGTGGCAAGAAATTATAATTTTTAGGATACAATTTTTGGGATACAGAGATTTGACTTGGTACCTTACTTCTAAAATATTTGTACAATTTTTTACTAAATATAATATTACAGATTAACATACAATTTGAAGGAAAAGCCACTAAAAACTTTCTTTAAAAAAAATAAATACAAATAATCCTAGACAAGCTGATTGAAGTTGAAGATTGAGTAAAAGGATTCATCAGTTCGAGTGCGATTTTGGGAGTTAGTGCAAATAAGAAATATTTTTTTAGGATACGGGTCTAGGGTTAAATCTAAATAAGTGCTTTGCTCTGCTTTTCAATATTGAATTTTCGTATTTTTTTTAATTGTTTGGAAAACATTATTATTAACAACAGTGATAGTCCACTCGGTGTATGAATACACGTATCGGATATACTTTTTATCAACTTTTGGTGCATTTTTTTTTATGAGTTTTTCATAGAGTTTTCCTACATTGCATCGTCAATGGAACTAAATTTAATGTTAATTGCTTTCAAATGCCGAATTTTTGTATTTTTTTTCAGTTGATTTCAACCCATTTGCCGATAAAATTCGTCAACAAAGTTTCTATCAATTGCTTTAGAATGATACTATTTTTTTCTATTGAAAACGGTGGCATTTCAGATTGCGATTTATACTTATAAAATATGCCTCCCATACGAGCAGCAATTGGCAGATATACTCCTGAAGCAAAGAAGAAAAAGCTGTTGCGAACCTCAGAATCTGACGAACAACGTGAGCAAAGGCTCGAAGTTCAACGATTACGCACAGTTGAAGTCCGTTCGTCTGAAACAAGCGAGCGGCGTGAGCAAAGACTCGAAACCCAACGATCACGTACAGCTCGGTCTAGACGAACACTGAAAGATTCATGGATGCCATTATTGGAGTTGTCTGCGTTCCATTATGATCAAAATTATGATTACAATCTTCATCCGAATGTTGTTTTTGGGAAAAATAAGAAATTATGCGTACATTGTAAAGCACTCAAATTTAAGACTGAAACACCTGGAATGTGCTGCGCGACATTGGTATCAGATAACACAAGCTAATCGAAATATTTCTTGGGGAACATTCGGAAGTACAATTCGAGTTTCCAAATGACATCGTTCGGCGCAACAAATATTATACGCGAAAATTACATGCCAACCTTCAAAGTGCTGGTCCAAATTTATCATCGTCCTGGGTCATTACTACCACTTCCAGACACCGATCCCAAATTTCTTCAGATTTATTTTATGGGAAACATAGACGAACAAATCGATCAACGTTGTCAATTCAATGGGCACACTAGAAGAGAAATTGTCGCTGAACTGCAAACTTTATTCGATCAACACAACGAATTGATTCAACTGCTCAAAACTGCCCTTGAACGAATGCCAGCTGACGATTATAAAGTTCTAATTCGTGCAGATAAGGCACCCGTTGGTCAACACGGAAGACAATATCATACTCCAACGATTGATGAAACAGCAATCGTATTAGATAGTTGGCCAGGAACCCGAGTCACGCGATATTATTCTCCATCGCAGAAATAGTCCCAGAAACGCATCGCTCATACGACGCATTGCAATATCCAGTTCTATTTTGGCAAGGAGAAGATGGGTATCATTTTGGAATCAAAATGAGAAATCCGCTATCCGATGTAGGGACGAATAAGAAAGTCAGCGCTATGAACTAATATTCGTACCGGTTAATGATACGTGAAAACGCTGATAACCACATCCTGAAATGTCGTCAATTGTACTATGTATGAGAATGTCGACTTCTCTATATTCGCTTGAATTAAACTAAGCTGCGCTCGGAAGAGTACATTCATTTATGCGATGCAGTCGCTAATGATGGCAACGTCAGTCAATTCACTTGATTTACCCGGCATGCCTCCGCACGTTTTAACATTGAAAATTGGCGTGCCTATCATTTTGCTTCGTAACATTAATCAGCCAAGACTTTGCAACGGTACCAGGCTCTCAGTGAAAAAAATGTTGGCCAATATTTTGAATGGCCTGAATTTAGAAAGTCCGTGTTTCTCTCATGGGCAACTATATGTGGGCTGTTCACGCATCGGAAAACCTTCTGATATATTGACCAGACGGAAAAACAAAAAAATATTGTGTATCCAACAGCACTTCAATAAACAAAATAACAAATAAAAGTGTTCTTATACATAAAGGTATATTGGCTTTTTTTAAATTTGAGTTTTTTAATATGCATAGCAACGCGCTCCAGGTACAGCTAGTATTTTATAAATCGAGTACTGAATATTTTTTTATGATGTTATATATAAGAGATCTAGTACTGAATATTGTTTGATCTGTCACTAACAAATATAACGTTCCAAGGAAGTTTAAGTGAAAAAATGTTACTTTTATAGTAATCCGCAATGATCGAGAAAAACGAATAGGGTTCCACTGCAATTCACCTCATGATAAATGTTTACTGTTTTTAGTAAAGGTATGATAAAAATAAAGGCTTTCTTTGTCAGAAATCATATTTGATGTTTTTGTAACGAGAAAAACATTCAGTGAGCCACAAGAACATTACATTTTAAATTATGGTATAATAATAAGTTGTTTATCCTCATCAAGACACCTATCACTGAAGTTGTTATTCCAAGGTTTTGGAAATCCTCTAAGTGTGTTTTAACCAATGGATCTGTCTAGTTAGCGAATTGTTTGGTGCGTTCCTTACACGAAAGGGATCAGCTCGAAAAATATTGCAGGACTGTGTTGGTAAACGTTTTACATAACTTGACATTAGTGTTTTTTTTGAAAAGCCCGAATTATTCATTTGCTTCCAAGGGCGAGGAAATACAGTTTATCAGTTTATCTTTTGATTTTTGGTAAGATGCCGATATAAAAATTAAAAGCGGAGCTCTTACAATGTCATTACCATATACAAGTTGTTGTATAAATATCCGGAATATTGTAATGCTTTTTTACGGCGAATTCGCTTACTCCCTGAAAGTAGATTGCAAAGAGCAACTGTAAAAACAACTGCTGTTAAAGAGCTTTCAAAAAACAGTTATGTCATCAAGATTGCCCTGAATTACCTACAAACCTTCATCTATCAATCTATCTTCCTATCTTTTAAGCAAATATGAATGTGAATGCAGATACGAGTATGTTCATCTACAGTCAAGTTCACAAGTTCTGTTTCTATCGGTACTGCCAAAGTGGTTTCGGACGAACAGATTCATTTGGCATTTAATCAATATTCCCCCTTTTGAAAACAAATCTTTGTCCGAAGAGTTTTTAAAAAATCCGTGGTCTTAAGTCAATTGAAATCTGTGATGATCAAATCACATAAGATAATTGTGAACAATGGTGTCATGATATCCCTTTTAACAATAAGGGATCTAATATTTAGAAATATATTGAATGACTATGAAAACCAGACTGTTGGGTCTAGCTTCAGTCCGTTGCTGAAGCCCTTCTATTACAGTGAACTGAGAATACGGTTCAGCCGATTATGAACAAAATTATTATGCAAATTTGATATTTTCGGAAAAAATTCATCAAAAGACTATTTTAGTGAAAAAAATAATTTGTTTGTTACTGATTCAAGTATGTCTGCTAATAAACAAGATGTTCACAAAAAAAATAATTTAATAATCAGTATATAACTGACTAGGACAGCAAATTTTTTATGCTTAATCATTCATATTTTGATATCATCCAACTCATCCGCCATCACCACTCAACAAAACTGGCAAAATTATTCATGTTTGCAATGTATCCGTAAGTTAGAACTTTTTTTTACTGACATCCCCAGATTATGTCAGATGTCTGTTCCTGACATGATATTTATTAAAAAATGATTAGAAGTATCAAAAAAGTTTCGTGGGAACTATGTCCAGCTGTTTACTCGTACTTTTCCATTGAAACATTTGGATACATGTGGATGGTGGATGGTGACAGATAAATGCCGCCTTTTCGAAGAAGAAGAAAACAATCAGAAATGGGATTGTCTACTGATTTCGTTAAAATTTGTCTACTATGATATGTTATGATACTTTGTGCAGATATGGTTCTTTTATATAAGTCTATAAATCAAATATGCTAGATAAAGTAAACAATTTTTCATTGGACCTGGGATAACTTTTACTGTGACATATATGACGTATACGAAACGAGGATTAAAACAGTTTTTTAAAGTTACGAGTATGTACATGAGACATTTGGTTGTCATTATAAGATGAAAGAAGCATGGACTTGGTACAGTGGAAAGTATATTCTTCACCTTGAAATGCTTTGAAGAAAACATTTTTCATAAATTTAATACATCTTTTCTGAAATTGTTGCGTTCTACCAGTATGACGTAAGACCTACTTGATCAACTTGAATGGTGTTTTCATAAAAACATGAGACTTTACTTAGAGTAGTGCATTCATGGAGCTGAGACAACTAAAAAAGTTAATTTACGATCACATGATGAAGATGAACTCATCTTCAGAATCGTTAGACTCGAATAATACCTTAATGAGGGATTCTCTGAAAGATTGTAACAATGATGGTACAATTTATTCATATTTACCACAGCAATAAGGACTCTAAACCCACATTTAAAAAAAGAAACCTGAATATCGCTCTTGTATCCGATAAAATCACTTAAAAAATAGCGAACTCGATGAACTGATTTTTCAGATCACAGTTTAAATGATGCCCCCTCTAGCAACTAGCATTCCGGAATAGGAATATTTTAAGAAATCTCTCATGTAACACCAACGAGTTGAGCATGAAACTCTGGGACCGCTTAGAAACACTTGCTGGAAAGAAAACATAAAAGTTTTTTGAAAAGTGAAAGACTGGGAAAATGCTCTCATATCGTCTCAAAGGCCCCAGACCTTAGTTCGAGTATAAGTCTATCATCTATCCTTTTGAAAACTCCAAGAAGTTTATACATATATGCGTTCTATTATTGATGACCGACTTTTGTCAACTACCATTCTGTAAAAGAAAGTTGGTGGGAATGGCTCTACATTAACTGACTAGCCGCATCGAACGATTCATAGATTTTAGAGAGTATTTAAGGTAACTTTCGATTGAATGTGCCTTTAATAATAGTCATTGATACACAGGCGGACTACACAACCAAAACACATAAAGCTTTCATGCACAGACATTGTCAAAGAGATGGTTCTTCCAAATGTTAAGATAAACAACCGATGGCAGAAAATTTATAAAAAGCAATGTCTGTTTCCCATTTCTAATGTCAGGTTGCTTAATTTTAAAAACCTTTTATGTTTGGTTTTCTTGGCATGCAGAACAAATATGTAGGGATATGCTGTCTATCTATTGTTTGACTTTTTGGCTACTAATAAGCCTTACAAAGTTGAAATTTTACAAACAATTTTGTCTTAAAAGCTCCCAAAGGAACAAATTTTCTATAATATAATTTCCCAGTGTCCTTTTACCTACCTTTTCATTTTCACTGGGGTCTCCTTAAATTTAAAATATGTGCTCCAAACTTGCCAAATCTTGGAACTCATATCTTTTAAACACATATAAGTTCTCATATGTGCCTCTTTGCCATCGTTCAACTTGCCAGTAACATGAAGATACCATTATCCATGACACTCGGGCGCACTAAGAGCATTCGTTCTCAAATATCCATATCCCATATGTACTTGTGTTATAAAACAATTAATCCACCTAGCCAGTGAGAGATAGGCAAGAGTACGAATACTCTGCCCCGAGGAAATCTCTAAAACTTTCAAACGAATTAACCTACATTAGTTAGGCACCCACTTCAAAAACTTGACATTCGTATCCGCTTAGCAGTAACACCTTTGCAGGTTCCAATTTCAGCCTCCAAACCATGGTTCGCGCATATCCACTAACTAGTTCTCCCAGTGTCGTATTAAACATGACTTTCCAACTATGAGGCAGAGTACTTTGTAATTTATCTCTTGTTCTTAAGTGGGCAGCATATCAAATGAATCCAATTTCAAATTGGAACCAAATTAAGGCATTACACTTGCCTATGTTTGCCGAATAGGGAACCAATTTCTAAGGCAGACTCCTAAATACCAGTACCGGTGAAAACCTGGTATTCCGGTCGGTGGGGGACAATGACGGAGGAACTTATTTAGGTGCACGCTCTATGCTTTAGGTAAATAGGTTTGAGTTAACAAATCGTTGGTACGCTCATAGAACTGGTATAAAACGCCCCGGAGCAAATTCTGACAATTTCAACGACAATGGCGACGATATTGCCCCCTAAATGCAGAGAGCAAAATACGGCGTTCTATATCAGGTCCCGTGGTGAATATAGAATTTCAGTTCTCGTGCTTTTAAGTTCCCTCCGGGGCAACGTTAGATTGCGTAATGTAACATACGAATAGTGAGGATATGAGTACACACACGAAGGCCACATACACGAGTAGGACTATATAGGCGAGTATCTATGTAGAAGCATAGTACAGTACGGTGTGTACTTTAAGGATAATGTATGCACATCTGATGAGGATAACGGTGATGATGTTGATGATGACGAAGTCGTCCTCTGTTGTTTGGCATGTCCTTTTGATTGTGAGAGTTGGAGGCTACATTCAAATGAGATTTTCTTTCTTCTGTAATTTTTTTCATGTAACATACTGACAAAAAGCCTGGAAAGGGTGAAGCTATAGTGTAAGAGGTAAAAGGGAGATTCTTTGGAATTTTGAGAAGGGTTTGTCATCATTCAGTCAAATTGGGATTTCATCGTGATTGCGACCGAAACGAAGTCATTTATAATTCAAAAATTTATCTGCTTCGGTCAGCAGGACTGGCATATATCCCTTTTTTCAATGCACCTTAAGGAGTGTTGCTGGAAAACGAAGGCAAATGAAGATTTGCAGGGTTCGAGCATCTTAATGAAACGAACAAGTTTTGAATTTTTATTACAAAATTTAAACATTTTCAAACCTATATTTGGAGCACAATATAGCTTGCAAACATTTAGACAAAGAAGGAAATTGTTTAAGGTTTGTATTTACTTTTGGTGTCAAAAATTACGTCAATCTCAGATGTAAAAAATTGCATACACAAAGTGGCTTCATTAGCAGTTTTTTTTCATTTCGGTCTAAATGTTGTTTTTCAGGTATATAATTGTCGTTTGCTTATCTACACAGACTTTATTTTTTTAAACACAAAAAAAAATAGTAATCTAATTGTGTTAAAGATATGATGAACCAACTAATGCCATATGATAAAATTGATTGCATTTACTGTTGACGACTCTTGCAAACTCTTCTGATCTGCCCTAGGAATGTTAAGACTATTTACAGGCCACAGCTGAGCAAATAAATAAAGACCCTTCAATGATTTTCGGCAGACTAAGGCAACAAATCTTGAGCTTCCGACATGTAAGTGAATGTCTTATGACAATTCCCATCAAGATGGTAACATAACTATAATACTCGTATGAAGGGAAGGACGAAGGAAATAACTTTTTTACGACGAAAGCATCGGACTAAGTCTTATTGACTTTGCAGCAGGACAAATAATCATTATATCAAGCACACGCTATTGTCATCTCAATATACATCAGGGGACATCGCTGTCTCTGGATCACGAAACACTGAATCAAATTGATAACATTGCGATAGACGTACAGCAAGCCTTCAGCATTCCGGATGTCCGAACGTTCCAACAACATTGCAAAAATTGATTTGGATACCTACCTTGCTGCAACCGAGGTCTGGTTGCGAATTTCACAAGCGCCATAACAAACAAGAACTGCTGAACAAGGAAAAGCTCCAATTGCAAGAGACGACCAGAATCTCAATAGTTCCGAAGCTACCGGCATCAAGTACCAAAGACTTTTGGAAACGCTACCAACTTCTCTTCAGAAATTCCGCAACTGATGTGATGCGCTTCACCGGACCACTACCAAGAAATGATGGGTTAAAAAAGGAATGTCGGGAAGTACATGCAGCTACAAAAGCATCGCTGCAACGAAGGTGGGGCTCCACGAGCCGAAGAGAAGGGAGGAACATCGGCTTCCCAAAAACTGAAGAAAGCACACGATCAAAGTTATGCATAGGTTGTTCTTTAGAAAAAAAACTTACTAATAGCTAAAAAAGCGTGTCAGAGCATGAGGACCCGTACAGGAGCCTGTAGAGATGAAGAATGAAACTTGTCAATTGGGTCGCATTCAGGGTCAAAGTCACTGTATAGCGACAAAGAAGCCCAACATTTAACATCTGGCAGAATAGATTATTCAACTTAGACAATGATACCAAAAAATTCATCCACCTGACCAAAATAAAATAAGGATATCAAACCCCTTGCTGATGTTCCACAAAACACGTTGACCTATAATATTTACAATTTTTAGTTCTTACTTATAAGCTAAACAATTTGCTGATACCAGCTAACCCACATCAAATATCGCATTCATTGAAGTATGCGATACTTTAGTGATTAAACTCAAATATAATGGCCTGCATAATCAGTTGGGATTTATTCCCATATTTCATTGAATATAATGTATTGCAAAGCGTACGAGTAGGTACTACCCAGCGAACGTTATTATATAGCGACATTGAGGTAAGCGTCATGGATGACGTTTAAGCAAGAAAAACACCCATATGCCGAAGATCACAAAATCATCAATGCTTTTCCAAGTACTTACATGGCAAATGATGTTGTCCCAATTTAACATGGTGATGTTGTTCAAGCAATTGGATACTAAAGTAGGTGAACTATTCTAGCATGGTTGTGGGAAGTAAAATAGTGAAGAGCAGCATTCAGGAGAATCGGCAGTTCATTTATAAATAATTTAGGACTGCTCTTCGAAATTTGTTTGCGTATTTTCCTCGATGCTCTCGAGCATATCTCGGTATATAAAAACTGGGTTAAAGATACACTGCCGTCCAAATTGTAGACTGAAATCATGCATGTTCACCATGGCCAACACAATATCCCATTCCAACAGCCAGTTCGGTATTGGATTACAAGTGCAATACAAATTGTGAGGGAAGTTGGAATTTCGATACGCCGAAATTAATTGAAACCCGATAAACACAAGAAAAAAATATAAAACTACACGCACAAACGAGCAAAAACAAAAAGGAGAAATTGCAAATTGAAATTGATTTGTCCAGGTTAATGAACTGTTCTGTGTTTGTTTTGGTGATGCGGTTGCTTGTGATTTCCCCAGGGAACACACAATTCCGAACAATTTCGAACAATTCCATTTCATTGTAATGGGCTATGAGGTGAATTGCTGAGTAATCCATGACGCCACGTGATGAGGCGAAGTAAATACGAGCTGATTTGAACCGTTGAAGTGTACTCGTACACGTATCTATGAATATCTACGAGTATACACATGTATGAAAAACTTTCAGCCCTGTGGGTAAAAACTAGCAAGTCGAGCTAAGCGGGAAAAACTAAATTAATAGGATCAAAGGAAAGCGTTATTGTTGTGAGTACTTTGAGAATAACTCAGAAACTTATTAGTATCCCGGAGGAATGGCAAAAGTGTTAGTTTCCCGCAATTTAAATGTTTTGCTCGGTGAACCTGGCTAGTGATTGCTTCGCGGTACTTATATGTAAATTTGATCCAATGAAGGTGGGTTTAAATTTGATTTTGGATTTATTGACGCAAACTGTTGGCTGTTGTCAATATATTTTCATTTAATGTCATATATATGAATTTAGATAAATGAAAAACGTGAATTGAATAATGGATTTTAATTTACTGTCATTTGATTTTATTTGTATTAATTGCTTTCATTAACTATTGTGTTTTGGATGAACTTATTAGAAACAATTTCTGTGTATAATTTATTGATTTTTTTACCGAACTTCCTTGACAACATTTAGAATGATTGGTTATTGTATGACTTTATTATTAACTTCAGACTATAACATAATTTTTATAATTATGTGCAAAAAGTAATTAATGGTTTGCCTTGAGGCCGTCTAAATGATTGTCAATGTGGTTATTATGAAATATAATACAAAGTAAAATTATATACAATTTTTGTTCAAAAATTCGGGATCTATAGCGACTTGTAGCTGTAGCATAGTTGTATACAACTTTCCACTAAAGATTACAATTAAATACGTTTAAGACCTCATCAAAGCCCAGCGAAATTGCTCCAAAGTATCTCAGATGAAATTCAGCCTACTATAAACTGGCCTAGGTTTCGATGAATGTGCTTCAGCTAAGAATATGTCGTACATTACAATGTCTGCTTTTTTCATAATGTTGATTAACCTAGTTTTCACCATTGCAACTTGAATATCAGCTCCAATACTTATGATCGCGCTATAATTTGCCACTATCTCCCACCACTTTTGAATCAAGTACCCTCGAGATTATATGTTTTAGCACAATCCTCGGCAGTCTTCCTTCTTCTATATCTAGTAAAATTCTTTAATAATATAATCTGTATGAAGTTTCGAAGGATTCGCTTCAGAAAGCATTAACTTTCTCCCTCCAGCTCAACCTATCGAATCCTACCAACTTTCTATCGATGAAATCGACTATGTGATTGATCTGTATGACTCTATTGACGATATTTTTGGCGTCTTTAATCTTCCTCAGCTACAGTGGACTCCATCAGATGATAAATCATTTTTCATCGCTTCAAATGCAAGAAATGTCTATTCTTTGATCGCTAAACAGACTCAATTCTATGCCAAGTTTGCGGCATATACACCTTATTTTCACAACAGATTCAATTCACACCTTAGTCTCATTTAGCTGCATTCCTTACGAAGAAGGAGTAACAAATTATGGGCTGTTTTCCTTCATACCAGATCCTCTTCTGACTATTCGCACAATTAACCGATCCACTCACTATTTGTTGCGGTAAAATTTACCACAACAAGTTCTACTCTTTCCCTTCCTTCGTCTTTCCACTTACATTCTTTTCCGTTGGTTCTTCAAAATCCTAGAAGGGTGGTGGGCACCCATGGGTTCATCAGCCATTGGTGCACCCTCTTAGTATCTTGAAGGATAAACCATCGCAGGTAGGACGCAAGAACCGCGCCCAACGAATTAATGTTTAGGAGCCTTTACCGAAGTTGTCGGCTGTTGCCCTTGTGTGGTGTCGTCTTCCCCATCGGGTAGTCTCCTTTGCCTTAGAAGGCATCTCCGCTCCACCCATTTCTTTCCTGCCCAATCCGTTGTTTTGACCCACCCCTTCATTTTATGTCCGTTGTCTCCTTGGAGAAGCATATTGGCGGGAAAAATTGGTGGGTTCTTGAACCCTGTCTTTCTGCTTCTATGCTTGTCGGAGAGAACAACCACTAGGTCTGCGAGAGGGCAGAGACAGGAGTCTCTTTAGTAGTGACGGACGGTCACTTTAGTAAAAGCGCGTTACGTCTAGAGCTAGATGGACAGTCTGGAACCCTCTACGTGCCATAAACCCCAGAAGATTCAAAACTACTGACGCCCTATTCGGTGACGGACGGTCGCCCATCGAACCCCAAATATATCAGAAACGGATAATGATCAGGACATATAAACGCGAATAGGCCGTATACGGTTTGGCAAATTATCTTTTTCCTTTTTTTTATCTTTTGGAAGGACTGGGGTTGCATTGCGACTGAATGCAACCCCAATGATTGATCGTAAGGGAAATATTAGCTCTGACCAAAGGGAAATCCCAATATTGGGGAAATTTTCCCCAGATGTGGGAAATAAGAATGAGACCTTCAGGGGTGTGTGTGAGTGAGAATAGAAGCAACGGAGGTCCAAGGCATGGTGGCACACTCCAGCAAAATTGCGGAGTGTTGCACACAAAGACCAAAAAACTGCCCCGTTGCATCCGTATGAACGGTTGTACGAATGGACGTATGTGTGAGACCTACGGTCCGAGCCAATATCGATGGTATAGGGTTAACCACTTCTTGGTTGACCATCAAAGTGTTTAAAAGAAGTTTGGCAAAAAAAAAACAGGAAAAAAAAAAGGAAAAAGTTTAATGGTTTTTTTTTTTTAAAAAAAAAAGAGGAAAAAAAAGGAAGGAAGAAGCCTAGAAAGGAAAAGGGAAGAAACAGTGAGGAGGAAACAAGGAAGAACTCAGGACTAGAAAGGAGAAGACTAGGAGGTAGTTCTACAGGCAAGGAACTTTCTAGAAAATTAGGAAAGAAAGATAAGTACCCTTTTTGTGTTAGAGCAAGTTGTGTATATCGTGTTCCCCGGGGTGAATCCTTTAAAAAAAACATATAGCGTTTTAGTGTCGGTAGCGGTTTAGTAGCGGTTCAGGCTATTTAGTGGTACCTTCAGTACCATCTTTAAAAAAAAAAAAAAAAAAAACATTTTGTTGTCGCCTCCTTTCGGCTGTTAGCTTATCAACCAATCCTCGATTAATAAAACGATCCATTTTATAACGTATACCAAAAACGATTCTTTTTCTTTCTGGTGTGGTTTTCGGCTTATTTCTTTGTAGCACTTCCGATGGGAAAAAGTGCATGGCGCCTACTTTAAACCGCGAAAATTCTTTTAAATTAAAATTTTAAATTATCGCGAATCTTGTCCTGAACCCAGCCCAGCTGAGCAGCCATCAGGTTCAGCAAACAATTTGCTGCCATTGCAAATTTCCCAAGGGCATTTTATTTTTCCCCTAAATCTCAAGTGACAGATCGCCACTTGGAGCTTTAACCACAAATCGCGTAGTTCGGTTTTTTTATAAGATTCTGGTGTTTGGTTCTTTTTTAAGTAGTTTTTTTTTGTTCTGCCGGCAACCGATAGAATTGTGAGCCATTCGGGAAAATTTTGCAACATATCTGTTGGCCACCTTTTTTAATCAATCCTTCACTAAGGACTCCTTCGCACCAGATCCATACTATTTTTTATTACCTACTGAATTCTCAGACACCTTGGATCCGTCTCTTATCCACTATATGTTACACCAACTTAAAAACTAATACACACCCGCACCATATTTCTTTCTCTTTTATTTATTTACATATATCATTATTACATATTTACATTATTTCGTACATATATCCCTTTCACAAATTGATTTTCCTCATATTAGGAAAACCTCCTTCATAACCCCGATCAACAAAAAAGGATCAAAGAATGAAATAACCAACTAAAGTCGTATCGCTTAATTCTCCTATGTGCACAAAGTATTTTGAATGAAGCTTTAAGCTTCCACAGTAATTCACTTATTTCCTTTAGACAACATGGTTTCCTGAAGGGCAGGTCAACGACCACGAATCTCGTAGAATTCGTAACCTTTGTCCTCGTAGCCCTAGAAAATGGTAATGAAGGCGATCTAATTGCAACCGATTTTAGCAAGGCCTTCGATAAAATCTCCCATCGATATATGCTCTATAACTTGTCTACTTTCGGCTTCGAACCCATACTGTTAAAATTGATACCCTCTTACCCGGAAAACCGTGTTAAAAATGTTCGTTTTAGATCGGACCATTCGGCTTCATTATTGGCCACCTCTGGAGGTTTACAATGCAGTCATCTAAGTTCTCTCGTCTGTCTCCCTTTACGCCGACGATACCAACCCATCTCCTCTGTTAAATACCTTTGCGACCACGGCATTTTGTGTGATAGGGGGCTCAACTTCCCCTTAGATATAGATGAGATAAAACTTAAAGCCAACTCGGTACTAGGTTTTGTAAAACGGTGGTTCAGATAATTCATCAATTCATACCTGACTAGCTTCTTCTACATTACCTTTGTGCACCCTCTCCTCTCATATCTCGAGAATTCAGCCCCGTTTTATTCGATTTTCTCTTCGAGATACGCCCTGGTACGAACCTTTTATTCTGCCCCTTTATCATGTAGAGGTCATTCAAATTTTATTATTTACGACATGCCTTAGAAACCAGCAAAGCATGGCATCAATATACTGTTATTAGAAGATGTCCTCACAAACTACATTAACAACGTCTACATCTACAATACTATGGAAAAAATTAGGATGGAATAGGCTTGACTGAACTAGAAAGAAAAATGTTAATACCAACACAATCTGTTCTGACACTTGCGAAAGCTGTCGAAAACTCAAACTGTAAAATTACAGCTAACAATTGGTTCAGTCCTATTTCACTAATGGAAATATTGTTGAAAAAGGGACTGACCTACTTAGGTACGTTGAAGAAGAATAAACTTGAGATACAACCATGCTTCTTGCCGAAGAGGAAGAGAGAATTCGAGAGTTCCCTGTATGGTTTCACGAAAGACTATACATTGTTATCTTTTGTACCGAACAAAAACAAATCTGTTGTGTTTACCTCTTATTTCTTTCACCGCCGAGAACGCAATCGATTCCACCAAGTGGAAGAAAACTCTGCTCTATTTGTCCAATAAAATTAAAAAAGTTACTTGATATATTTAATTGAACCAAGGAATGCATCTCTTTTTTTAGCCTTATTACCAAGTGTTAAATTAATTAATATATAAGTAAACGAAGACCGTTTATTGATTGACAATTCGAATAATGTACCAAGTCCTGCCATAAGGTGTGTTACACAGTTTTCAGCGCTTATCGTTCAAAACTTCTTGCAGGAATATAACCGACAACATTTTTTTTCAGAGGACATGTACTGATGAGTGAAGAAGAATACTAGTCAGTTTGGTCTTAGTTTGAATCGAGTGGCCTATCGTCGGACCACGGGTCATTTTCTAACTCCTGAATTAAAAAAATTAGGATTGAAAGATGCAAGCGACTTTTGCGGTGACACGCGGACAATGGCCATGAAAACATTCCGTTTACGGATGAGAACAGTTGTCACCAAACAAAATTTATTCCACTTTATCTAAGGAAGTGAAAAAATTTGTTCCAAAAGTTTCATTGTGGACATCATCCCGTAATTGTTTTGGTTGGGGGTCTCTCCCCATGGTGTCACATCCCTCTATTTCTGTGAAAAGCAGCAGAGACTGTAAGCGGACGGCCAAGTTACGAGATGGCCTCCAACGTGGGAACATAGAAACATAAACCAAGAACAATAATTACTTCAAAATAATAACTAATAATAATAATTATTAATAAGAAACAATTACAACAATAATCATAAACAATAAACAAAAACAATAACATCAACTTATAAACAACAATAATAACAAAACAACAATAACGAAAACCATAACAAAATACCAGGAGGGCAGAAAGGCCCACAACTACTCGTATTAACAAATGCAAAAGAAATAAAATGCATGATGCAAAGGAATGACCCGCTTTTTATCAGTCCTCATTCCTTCCCAAATCTGAACGCCGATCCACCGGAGTAAGTAGGGAACTGACGTAAAGTGGCACTGGCACTGATACTTTGGGGCCGCGTTATGGAGAATGGCTGGTTCGGGGTATAATCAGGCTAGGATTAACCCACACAACCTTCCTCCTTCGTTCCAACACTCCATCGACCTTGAACCAGACTTTCTTTCTCCTTCGCGGTTGTTTTAATTTGCAAATTTGTTTAGTGAGATGGGGAAAAATACCCGGAGATCAGAAAAGAGAGAAACATTGCTTCTCGCAGTTTCGAATCAATTTTCAATGGCTAGGGAAATAGCTAGGCATAGCTACGATCCACAAACTCTCATAATTCGCTCAGTGGAGTTCCCTGTTATCACTGGAATCGGAAGAGAACTCAGTGACTGAGGAGTTTATAGTCCAAGCGGCGACCGTCGAATCACTTACGTCATAGTAGCATATTTTATAGAGTGTGTGGTGAGTAGATACCAAATCGCTCGGTCTGCCTAACTTTGTCCTGCCGCAAAGCGCTTTTATTACGTCACTTCCGGTCGAATTTGTAGACGAGTACTTACGTCATAAGATACGAGTACCTATAAATGAAAATGTTTTTTAGATATAAGTCAATAAGTACTTCAAGAATAACTTGGTCTGCCTTGCCTTACCCTGCCGCAACATTCCGGCAGACCATCCGGAAGTAAATGTTTTTTGACCGAGTACCTACGTCATCAAGTACTTAAAAAATTTTAACGCCAGATTCATCCTCACCTTTTGCTCTTCTAAAAAACCAGGTCTGCTTTAGCTTACTTTGCCGCAAATATATGACAGACCATAAATTGTTACATGAACATGTGAGCTTTGACCCAATTTCCTCCGATTTAAATAACGAAATGCGTTTGAACTTTTTTGCTGAAATTGTTTATATCTGATATAAAAGTTCCTTAATTATGATTCCTTGTTTTTCCCAATCCAAAATCATACATTTTTTCTTCCGATTGGCAGCTATTTGCATTTAACAAAAAGCGCGCAGCATAGCACAGTGTAATACACCTAGCTTGCTTCTTATCTTATCGCAAAATCAGAAATAACGTATATTGATGGTTCTGGAATTGCTAATATACTGATACAGTCAGAAGTCTTAGCAGAAGGTTCTGTCAATGGTCTCGTCGATGGCAAATACTTTAACAGGTGCAAAATAATTCACCCTCTTTTATCAGGTGCACTACAAAGAAAATTGATATGGAAATATGTTTGTCATATCCATTGTCACCTGCTCCACCAGCACTCTGTGATCCTTTTGGTGAAATTTTCAAAACTAATAAGTCCGCTGTGGCAAAAAAAATTGCATCTTATTCCAAGCCATGTGAACCCAACAGCATTGATGTTGATCTTATAGATGGATTTCATGTTTTGCATCATTTGGGCTTAAGCTTGCCCCGATTTTTTGAAAAATTATCGGAAATGACTTTGAGAAAAATTTCTAATACGGATGGTTCAGAAGTGCATTTAGTTTTTGATAGGTATTTTAAACCATCATTGAAAGACATCGAACGACGTAATCGCCAGCAGCACGATGTTCCATACAACATGTTAGTGAAGTTTTTGGGTGAAGATTGGACAAGAGATTCTATGACAAAAGAATTGCGTCATAAAAAAGTCTATCTGACCGTGGAAGATCGATGTTTCTCATTTACCTCTGTGAGTGATAGAGTTCTTAAAATTGAAGAAACAGAGTTCGAATGCAATCACGAAGAAGCCGATACAAGACTAATATTTCACATGAGCAAGCTGAGAATGAACTCAAAAATAGTTGTTAAGGCATCCGATATAGATGTTTTAATAATTTTGTTGGGTAACATACACATTTTAAAACATTTTGAAATTTGGCTTATGAGCGTCACATCGAATCTAAAAGCTGTCAGTTGTATAAACTGCACCTCTTTATCTCAAAATCTTGGCCAAGATTTATGTCTCTCTTTGCCCGGCTTCCACGCTTTTACAGGATCTGATTACACAGCTTGTTTCTATAGGAAAGGCAAAATAAAACCCTTTGAACTGCTATATAAAAACAAACATTTTCAAGAAATCTTTAAATCTCTAAACAATCCAAATGATACAGAGACTGAACTGAAAATGCAGGTTTTGCAGGAATTTACATGCAAATTGTGTAGTATAAAAAACTGCAAAAACGTAAATTCACCAAGATTTGATATTTTTCACAAATTGTACGTTACTTCCTCCAATTCTAAGAGTTTACAAAAAAAAATTAAAAACTTTGATTCCAGCCTTATTCCACCGTGCTGGAATTCATTAAAACAAAAGATTTTAGGAACCATTTATATACATTCAGTGTGGCAAAATGCAACAGAAGTCGATTGTTCAAAACATAGTTTCTAGAACTGTGGTTGGATTCTCAAGGACGAAAAGCTTGAACCTCATTGGTATGAAGGAGATCCAATACCCCTTAATGTTGATGACATAATACATAAAAAAAACAATTTAAGTGATGAAGAAGACAATGAGTTTTTTGACGAGTCTGATGACGATTCTGAATAGCTTTAGGATTTGCAGATTAGTTAAATTTTGTATTAATACTTAAAGCAGAAAGCTTATATTATTTTCATTGGATTTAATAACTTTATTCTTATTCATAGATAAAGCGTTGTAAATAAACGAAAAAAATTAAAAAAAAAAACATTTTCAATGCTTTTAACTTATGTATGTATAGAACATTTTATGGTCCAACTTGCACACCGAAGTATATGAAAATATTTTGGAAACTTCATTCTGCCCGCCCCCGGAATCCGTCGAGATCGTCGGATCGATGACCTCAAAAAGTTTAGAACTGGAAGCGATTATGCGTCGCAGAACTCTACAAATCCTGTGCGTACAGGAAACGAAGTGGTGTAATACAGGAAATAAAGCGCGTTTTCTAGATTTAAAAACTTAGGCATTTAAGATGTTCTACCATGGAACGGTCAATGGACGAAACGGTGTTGGAATCGTTGTTGCAGCGGATCTTCTAAACAACATCGTTGGTATCTTGAAAATAAGCGACCGCTTGATGAGTGTTAAACTCGTCATACACAATGAAACGTGGAACATTGTTAGCGCGTACGCTCCACAAAATGGATGCGACCAATCGGAAAAAGATACATTTTGGTCAGAGTTCGGTAATTTGCTTAGAAATATACCTATCGATGAGATGCTCTTCGTAGGCGGAGATTTAAATGGCCACGTCGGAGAAACAAATGTTGATTATGAGGACTGCCACGGCGGTAAAGGCTTTGGAACCAGAAATTCAGCTGGCGAAGACATCCTTGTAGCGTGTAGGGCGTACGGCTTAACCGTCTTAAATACAATGTTTATTAAACATCAACGACATCTCATCACCTATAGCAGCGGAGGCCACGAAACGCAAATAGATTATCACCTCTGCAAAATGTCGATGAGAAACCGTGTTAAGGACTGTAAAGTAATACTTGGAGAATCGCTGGTAAGCCAACACCGTCTGCTCATTACAGAATTTTTCACAGCGGAACCACCGAAAACACGGGCATCGTTTGGAAAGCCAAAAATCCGGTGGTATAATCAATCGAAGGAACGAAGCGCAAGATTTATCGCACTGGCTAAAGAAGTACTTCACAATATAAACGGTATCGCAGACTCACTTAGCCCGCAAGAAATGTGGAACAGCATGCACGAGGAATGCATAACACTCGCAAAGTCCCATCTGCGGACTATATCAAAATACCATCACGTCGGCAAAGAAACATGGTGGTGGAATGACGAAACCAAACGAGCTGTGGCCGACAAGAAGAGTGCATTCCAAGCGTGGACAAAATGCGATCGGAGCGACGATATCGAAAAAGCTCTACTGGCTCTTGAATATGAGCGTCTTAAAAAGATCGCAAAGAAAGTCCTGGCTCGAACTCGAGCGGCAGAAGCGGAAAACCTGTACCAGGAGTTGGAACAAATATCCTCACGATCGGCGGATAGAAGACAAGCTATCCAAGAAGTTCAAACGTCGTACAGTACTAAAATGCCAAATATTTTTAAGCTCGCTGCACAGAGGAGAAAAAATTCAATGGAAATAACCTCGCCGAAATACATCAAAAACGCAGACGGTCGCCTATTAACAAATGAAAAGGAAATTTGTGACCGGTGGCTTGAATACTGCAAGGAGTTGCTTAACAAACAGTTTCCACGTGATATCGTGCCGACAGCTGGTCTATTCGAGGAGGAAGTTTCGGACTTTTCAATCGAAGAAATAAGTATAGCAATTGGAAAAATGAAGCGGGGGAAAGCGGCGGGACCAGACAGCATTCCATCAGAGTTTTGGTTGAAGATGGAGGGGATCGGCAGCGTTTGGCTATCGAAACTTTTAAATAAATTAAAATGTGGACAACCTATGCCGAATCAATGGAGAAGTAGCTTCTTGGTTCCATTATACAAAGGAAAAGGCGACACTCGAGAATGCAACAACTACCGTTCAATCAAGCTTATGTCACACACAATGAAAATCGTCGAAAGAGTCTTAAACGAACGTCTTCGGCAAATAATAAAGCTCGATAATAGCCAGTGTGGATTTGTTGAAGGAAGATCGACGGTGGACGCTATCCAAAGCCTACGAATAATAATGGAAAAGCACCGAGATTCGTCTAAGGATTTACACATGGTATTTATCGACCTCGAGAAAGCATTCGATCGAGTGCCTAGGGATCTCATATGGGCCGCGTTGAGGTCTCAAAACGTACCGGAAACGTATGTTAGAACAATGCAAGACATGTACGGAAACGTGAAAACTGCGGTTAAAAGCTCTGCTGGACTAACGAGAGAATTTCCAGTTAATGTCGGAGTGCATCAAGGAAGCGTACTTAGCCCTTTCCTCTTTAACGTAGTATTCGACTATCTTTTAAATGACTGCATGCGCGAAGTAAATGTAACGCCAATTCTCTTCGCTGACGACGCAGTTATACTTAGCGATAACGTCGAAGATTTACAGAACGCCTTAGACGGAGCATTCGACGTGCCCATTTGCGCATCCGTTGCGACCTGTTCCGGATATAATGTTAGACGGAATAGTTCTTCCGAAAAGCACTATCTTTAAGTACTGAGGATCAATCGTTAACATGGAAGCGAAATGTGACGACGACGTAAACCACAGAGTGAGTGTGGGATGGATGAAATGGCGGGAAAATTCGGGAATCTTTTGCGACCGAAAATTTCCACTTAAATTAAAGAGGAAACTCTACACCACGGTTGTTAGACCAGCTTTTATATACGGTTCACAGTGCTGGACAATGTACGAAGCGTTTAAAAACAAAATGACGGCAGCGGAAATGAAAATGTTAAGGATGTCTAGTGGAGTCACTTAACGCGATTGGATTAGATCTCCGCGTATAAGAGGAAGTCTACATATAAAGAATTCGGTAACCGAACAGCTTGAGGCGAATAGAATAAGCTGGTATTGCCACGTTCAAAGAAGATCTGCGGAAAATCCGGTTAAAAAGGCACTATCAACTACGCTCACTCCAACTGTAAGAAAACGAGGTCGGAAAAAGAATTCCTGGATTTCTCAGATGGCAAATGCGAAACAACGCCTGGGGCTTACCACTGAAGCGATCCAGGACCGAGCATTATGTAGACGCGTTCTGCGGTCTGCGACATTAGCCAACCCCATGAGCGGAGCAGCAGCGATGCAGTAAAAATGGGAAACTCGTTACGCATAAGTTCGTATAACGAGGAAAGGGTTAATAAAAGGATAAGAAGAAGAACATTTTATGGTCTGTCATATATTTGCGGCAAAGTAAGCTAAGGCAGACCTGGTTTTTTAGAAGAGCAAAATGTGAGGAAGAATCTGGCGTTAAATTTTTTTAAGTACTTGATGACGTAGGTACTCGGTCAAAAAACAATTACTTCCGGATGGTCTGCCAGAATGTTGCGGCAGGGTAAGGCAAGGCAGACCAAGTTATTCTTGAAGTACTTATTGACTTATATTTAAAAAACATTTTCATTTATAGGTACTCGTATCTTATGACGTAAGTACTCGTCCACAAATTCGACCGGAAGTGACGTAATAAAAGCGCTTTGCGGCAGGGCAAAGTTATCTACTCACCACACACTCTATTAAATATGCTACTTTTTTTAGGTACCCGATGACGTAAGTGATGTGACAGTCGGCTCTCCGTCTATTAGTACGAGTGTGTACAATTTGAAACAATTGGAATGTATGAGAGGCCTTGTTGGACAGGGGAACACTAGCTAGTCGTGTAGCTGGAAACCCCGTTGTTGGGTCCGCTAGAGTCAAATGTGTGTGTGAGTGAGCCTGAGTGAGAATGGGTGTGTGAGTCTGGCGAGAGTTTGTGGAATGAAAAAGATCTGGAAGTCACTTTTGTGACGAACAGCAACAAGTGAGGGTTAAGCGATAGTTTTTTTTGCGACAGGTTGGAATTGCGAAAAGCAATTTTTTTTCTTTTGTGAGTGTCGAATACGACAATTACGAGTACGAGTTCTTTTGTGAACAAAAAAAAAGGGAAATGAGAAAAATTACGACGAAGGATAGACAGGAGTAGCCGGACAAAAGGATTTACCAATGAAAACTGTGTCAGAAAGGGGCACTGCACCGCCAGAGTAAAGCTAAGTATTGTGATATATTTAGTATGGTGCAGTGTAGAAATTCGTTTTTCCTTCAAGTTGAAAAGTGAGACTCCGGTGGGGCGCGCGTGAGTGAAAATCTCGAGAATAGACGAGAAACGCGTTTTTTGCATTTCGGGACTTTTTAAATAGCGGGTCACTCTGTCTTGGAGTGTACCCCAAACTTTAGCTTAAACAAATCTTCGAGAAGTTACTATATAACGTTGTTTAAAACCCCGTCTTTTATTTTTTTTATTGTGGTGTTTTGGTCTTCTTCAGGTAAGATTCTTCTATTCGATTTTCTTTTCCACATTCAGTTCAAGTTTTCAAGATTCCAAATGAAAACATCACGTGGCGCTCAACAGTTCATTTTATTTTCCCAGATTTATCTGCCTATAAAAGCGCTACCTGGAGGTTTCAAGAACCCACTTCTGGGATTAGAAAGAATTCCAAAGTTATTTTTGATTCGGGGCAGCTTTGACAGTTGTCGGGAATCAAACATAACAACGCTTTGTTCATAAAGGAAATCGGAAAATTCTTGGAAGTGATGCAACTACGCCGATCAGATATACTATAAGTCGATTAGGCTTCTTTACCTTGTGTTGTGTTGCCTGGGTAAAGTCTGATGAACTTTGTTAAGCCGTCAATTAATAGAACGACAAATTATCTTTTTGCAAGCGAATTTGGTAGATGTTCAAGGTGGTCTACGTGGACAGTATCGAAATAAACATCTCCTTTTGGTATAGGATGTAAAATAAGTTCGACCTTGCCAAAATGGGGTGATAAGTAAATGCATTTAAGACATGTCTTTATATACACTTTAATCTCTTCCTTCATTTGAAGAAACCAACCTGACCTGAGCATTTATTGACTCCAGAATGGCACATTGCTTCATGGTTCGTTCGTGTCACTTGTTCTTCCATTTGAGATGGAACGAAAAATAGAACCTTGTCTTTACATTTTCAGTATATTAGGCCATCTATCATTTCATAAAGAGGACTTTCGGCATTTTCCAGTTCAGATACAATTGGAAATGATTCTTGGAGCTTGCCTTTAAGCTGCTGCAAGCGCAAACTCAAACGACTCATCGTCTACAAATAGAATATTAAATGATCGGCTAGAGCATCAACATGAGTCATTCGACTCCCTTTCTCATGTTCCACGACAGAGTCAAAACCTTGTAACCCTAAGGCCCAAAGGATTCAAAGATTTTTTTTTTCAAATTCAAATCCGTTATAATTTTAAAAGATATACCGATTAAATATATCTTGAATCCTCTTAAGCCGTATGTTATAGAGAGGGTTTCCGGCTCAAAGCTGTGGTATTTGCCTTCTGTTACTCGAATCGAATTTCTCATCCATCTGTTTTTGCATCAGCACCGCTCCAAACCCTACCCCACTTGCATCACCATGCAATTCTGTGTTTAAAAGGGGTTGTTCTAAGATAGCACGGGTTGGGCTACTAGCTTATCTTTTAATTCGTTAAAAGTTTCCATTTCTTTTATACCAAATACAAACGGAGTATACCATTTCAACAAATCTAAAAGTGGTTTGGCAATATTAGCGAAACTCTCAATGAATTTTCTCGAATAGGAGCAAAGTTCAAAGAAACTATCGTACTCGCCGATATTAGAAAATTGCTTATGGCATTAAGACTACAATCGCAAGGTCTTATACCATCTTTGGTAATCTTGTATCCCAAATACACAATTTCGGTTTGTAAAAACATGCATTTATCAAACGAACGTGTATTGACTCACGTATAATACCCTCCCTTAGCAAGCCATCTAATATTTTCTGAAGCTCAATCTTGTGAGCCAAAGACAACCTTATAGAAGGACAATGAAAAGGAACATCTTTGTAAGAACTATTTTCAATTTGAAATCTATTTGCGGTAATCGCCCATTGAAATGAATAAAAGCCGGTCTTACGATTTCTTTCACCTTTTGTCGAACAACTACTGGTATATTTTTATTTGTGTAAAGATCAAACTGTTCAACTGAACTACCTTTATGTGCCAGGTCAAGACGATTGGTGCCGTGGAACGAGTACCCTGGTTTCCGCTGGTGGCATTTCATGTTCCGGTACTTTAAAGCGCCAAATCTGTCCTTCCAATGAAATCTCTCCCTTAAATTATTGGATAAGCCGTTGAGAAATTCTTTACTCCGAAGATGAAACGTGTACTTATAATTCCGATTGTAAAAGAGCACTGTTGTCAACTCCAAAATACGATTGCGATTTTTCGTCCAGCAATGATAGAAAGACCGGTGGAAGGTACCTCTCCTGAATAAAAGCTGATTGGGCTGCTACAGTCTAAAAAGTTAACAACGATATAGAGCTTTCCATCTGCTTGCAGGTCTAATGATATCGGATGTAGTTCTCTAGTTCATTAGCCCTGTGAACTTCGTTCTATTGCCAAAGAAAACGTAAAACTTTGACTTAGATCAGCTGACTAAGTTCACTGTGGCTCTGATGCAAAGCCTTATTTGAACAATTAATAGATACGTATCCTTGTTTTCCACATTGAAAACATGTGATACCCTTTTTTTCAAACTTTATACGTTCGCTGTGTTGATTCGTAACAACAGCATGGGTATCCCCTTTCTTTACTTCTCGATATTATTACTTTTAAATTTCTTATATTTCCGTAGAGCGATTTTGAGCTCATTTGGGTTGTTAGTACTGTATAAAATTGTTTTGTTTACCTCTGAATCGTTAATTCTTTTTGTAATAAAACTTAACAAGGAAGACCTCAACAAAACTATGCGATGCTATTTCTTGCATTTGTGTCCCATATTGTTGGAAGGTTTCTTCATGGCATTTTTTTTCTAAGCTAACTATAGACATCGAATTTGGTCACAACCTTTTTAAACTCAATTTTTAAGGCGGATTTCAACTCGAACCAGCCTGTCACTTTCAATGTTCTCACAAATGTTCTCTTCAAATCCATCGCTGTATCGGATAACTATCGTCACCACTAAATGCAGGCATAGAGTCTTCACCGTCCCTAAAGTTGCAGCTTGAGTGTAACCTCGGATTGGATTCTGCTTCTTCCAACTGCTTCAATTGCCCTAGTCGCAGTTTTGCCAACTCTTCATCGAGGTGCTCCTCTTGCTCACCACTAGATTCATTTTCCTCGTCAGGATTGTTGAGTCATCAGCGCACTGGCCGCGGGATCTTGAAGCTGGATTCTTTTGCTTCAAGTTAAGAAGTTTGTCTTCAGTAAAACCTTGTACCGCTTCTTGCGTGCGAGTATTTGATTCCGCCTTACTGTCCGTGATTTGAAGTTTTAATGATGTGAGGACGAATTTAAGTCGAAAAACTGTGTCCACTCTTCAGACATTGTTCAAAACTTTTCTAACCTTAAAACCAGCGGATAAACTATTCGATTGATAAAAAATTGCAGTATTGATTTTATTGTACACTAGCTCTGTACATTTGACACACCCGTTTCAATCATACTTCTGAAAAGTTGTAGGAGGGAAAATCAAAGGCGATGTATACTATACTCCACGATAGTTTATTGACTGGCAATTCGAATAATGTACAAAGTGTTTTCTAGCAGAATCGGAATATGATTCGGTTAAATCATACGATAACAAATGTATATAGGCAAAGTTAGAAATGGTGCGAATGTGGGTACAGTGTGGTTAGCAAGTACGGATATATATATTACTACAACATATTTTTCGAATCTGAATTCTAAGGTCATTCAATTTTTTTTTTAATTTTACTGGCTTTGTGGACAAATTATAAATTGGTAAAATATAAATATTAGCGATACAGGTATATTAAGAGTTCAGAAGTTCGCTTTATTTCATTTCTATTTACGAGTATAGTTATGAATACTCACTTCTTTTTAATCGGAAAAATATTATCAAAATCAAATTTTTTCTGCTCCGAATCGGACCAATTAACAAAGATGAAAAAAAATATTGATCCTAGGGATTTACTCCGATCGGAACTTTTCATAAGGGATCATTAAATTTTTGTTCCTGCCCAAGTAAAATTTTTTGCTCAAATGGAGTGGTACTTCGGATAGATATCCTCAAGCCCTGTGCAGAAGTACGAGTATTTATGTTTATTTATTTTTAACTCTTTCTATATGTGTAAGTTTCTAAAAAATTACTTATTTTATATCAATAAAGTTGTCTGGTGTATTACCACGTCAGCAGAATTACAAATATTAGTGCACGTAAGTCACAGAAGGTTTAATTCCAATCCTAAGCAAAAATGCTTCGTTATAACGGCGAAGCTTTCTCCTAGATAGTACCGCTTTTCGCTACGAGAGTATCTTCAACCACCACTGTATCTTCCGCAATCTCTAGTGCTGGTATCCACACATTGCCAAGTTCGAACCCTCTCCTGCTTCTTGTAATAATTCGTTTATATAAAGATGAAGAGTAGCGTGCTTACAATGAATCCTTGCTGAACTCCGATTTGTATTTCAAATTCATACGATAAAATCCATACGAACGCCACTTATACATGGTTCTTAGCACATTTATCACCTTGATTGACAAACCAATTTAGTAGCGATTGGAAAAAAAGAGTTTCACACACTGGGTAATCAGAAGCTGCAGCTTATTGCTCTCTGTAGTCAGCTGGATTAACCAATTCACGTTTCTTTAGCACTGGGGATATGATCGCTCTTTCAAAGCTTCTTGGAGTTCAGTTGAGCTGTTCTTATAAAACTAGAAAGGAATCCGATCATCACCAGAATTTTTTCTAACATTAAATTATAAAAAAGGTGAAGCGTCGAGCGAAGTACCTCCTCAGCTCTGACACTTTCAAAGTCGACAAAATCATATGAGCTCTTCTAGTTACTTTCCACCGAAAGCTCGATGTTTAAAAATACAAGACATACATGTTAGACGTAAAATTGATGCGGTTGCATTAATTATTCAAAAGTTGGAATTTATACGAATTTCCGCCGTGTCTGGCAGAACTTTGGCTACACTCAAAACATCTTGAATACATGTATTTGTACTAAGTGGTTGTTGTACCGATTATTCCAATTTTGAACAATAGCGATCTTTATACGAGTATATGCAGTTACATCCTTTAGCTGCCAGATGGGCATTTGTGAAATCTTTGGCAAAACAAGTTAAGGTAGGATTCATGCGGTTGCTTCTCCCGTTTACTGCGGGTTCTTAGTCTATTAGAAAAACAATCAACTTGCAAATTTTTGACAAAGAACATAAAAATAACACGAAATGCATCTATATCACATTCGACACAAATACGACAGATAATCAATTCAAAAGCAAAGTTTGCTTCCAACTGCAAGTAATAAAGGTATACGTATCTATAACTCAACAAAATAAAAAATAAAAACGCAAAATTCAAGATATTCAAGATTTCAGTCAGATTTAAATTAAAAATAAATAAACTCAGACATATCAAATATATAAGCCAATATACAAATGCCCCAGTCTTGGTAATTTACTCGTAAAAAGAAATTAAACGTAGCCCTCATAAAAGTAAGAAATTAAAACTACTAACAGTCTTAAGCTAATTTAAAATTTAAAAATTACAAGTGTCACTTTTACAAGAGGGAATATTTTCTCCCATCAAATCTAGTTATCCTTGAGCGTTGAAAAAATACTATTGAACTTTGTTGTGGCACATTGAATAAACCGAAGCCATAAGTAAACACTCCACAAAGAATAAAGAAAAACAAAAAGCCTAATCGATATCGATTAGGGATGTTTCAGTGGATGTTGTACACCTACAATGCTCCACAACACAATAAGTCTTTCACAATAGAACACTTCAAACTTATAAATGTCGTTTTTGTATTTCATTGTATTGATTATTATTCCCTTTGACAAACTCCCCCCGTGATGGTCTATCTAACTAATATCATCATGACGCACCCTCCTGATAGGATCATCTTCTCAATGAAACCGAATACACGTTTTCGTATATATAAATCAGAGTTCATTGTCTTAATGACAATAAAACTTTGTGTTGTTGCTCTGTCATTAGTGAATCGATTATGTGACAACAATGGTCCACTCACATAATAAAAATAAGCATCTAGATAGTCATTAAGGGAAGACAGTTTGACTAACCAGTTAAACCAGTTAACTATTGATAATAGAAAAGAATGAGCAGTTAAGAAGTAACAGGTTGAACTTCCTTATGGCGTTGTGGTCACTACATTATTCTAGCAGACATGTTTTAAAAAATAATTATTCCAATTGCTGTAATCCTTTTAGAGGAACTATTTCCAACAAGGATTTAATGAGGGATCGCGCATGCCAATTGACACACTTTTTGATCAGTATCGTTTGATATTGGCACCCGTTGTCGCACCATAATAGCTGACTATTTGCTGCCTGTGGTCTTGACAGTTTGATTTTATTCCAGAGATGCGATGCCACTTGCCAAACAGCTGTGAAACAATGGCTTTACGGCGAGAACGATTAAGGAACAATTAATAATACGTACACGATTTACTTCTTACTTACTTTAGGTGGCGCTACAGTCTGGGGTGGACCTGGGCCTCAGTCAACAAGCTTCTCCAGCCAGCTAGATCCCTGGCTAGCTGCCTCCAGTTTCGCACGCTAAGTTGGCTGAGGTCCTCCTGAGTCCGCCTGAGTCTTGGCCTTCCTCTACTGCGCTGTCCCTCGGGGGCAGATTCGAAGACTTTTCGGACCAGAGCATTGGTGTCCATGCGCTCTACATGACCCAGCCATATCAGTCTTTGGATCTTCACTCTTCTAGCTGGGCCATGTCGCTGTACAGTCCATACAGTTCGACGTTGTTCTTCTCCTCCACTCACCGTCAATGCAGACGGGACCGAAGATCGCCCGAAGAATTTTTTTCTCGAAGCAACCAAGAACACCCTCATCCATTTTTGATAATGCCCATGCCTCGTCATCCTGCACAGACGGACGAGTTTGGCAGGGATGCCAAAACTATACATTGCTCTGTATAGCTCGTCTCTATAGATGCTGTCATACGCGGCATAAAAATCGATAAATAGGTGGTGTGTATCAATCTGAAGCTCATGGGTTTTCTCCAAGATCTGCCGTAGTGTGAATATCTGATCGATGGTGGACTTTCCTGGCCTGAAGCCACACTGATATGGACCTATCAGATTGTTGACGAATGGCTTCAGGCGTTCATACAATACGGCGGATAAGATCTTATATGCGATGTTAAGAAGACTGATGCCTCTGTAGTTGGCGCAGTTCAGAGGGTCTCTTTTCTTGAGAATCGGACAAACAATGCTGAGGTTCCATTCATCGGGCATACTTTCGTCCGGCCATATTTTAAGATGAGTTAGTGTATGCTCCTTACCAAGTCATCGCCTGCCGCTTTGAAGAGCTCGGCAGTCAGGCCGTCCGCTCCGGCAGCTTTGTTGGACCTAAGCTTCGATATAGCTATCTTCACTTCATCCAGGTCGGGTGGACGGAATTGTGTGTCATCATCGTCCAAGTTAAAAGGTTGATTCTTCCCGACAACGGTATTTGGTCCGTCATCGCCGTTATACAGTCTGCAGAAATGGTCTTTCCAAATCCTCAGCATTGACTGCGATTCTACTACGATGTTCCCTTGTGCATCTCTACAGGCTACGGTTCGGGGTTTGTTTCCGTGGCATGTTATTTTTACCTTTTGGTAAAAATTCCGAACCTCATTCCTGGAGTAGCATCTCTCAATTTCCTCGATCGTGCGCTTCTCATGCACTTTCTTTTTCCTCCTGAGAAGCCGGAGTTCGTCTCTCCTCTTCCGCTCATAGAGCTCATGAGCATCTCTGGTCTTTTTTTGCAATGCCGCATTGCGTCCTTTTTGCTTAGCTGCATGTGCTTGCCGGCATTCATCATCGAACCAGGGGTTTCGTTGTGGTGGACGAGTGAAATTCAGCACATCAGAAGCGGCATCTCTGATAGCGTTTTGGCAGTGTTTCCAATGGTCGTCGATGCTTGCCGCTGGCGGCATTGGACCTCTTAAGAGATTAAGAGACACTCGATCGGAAAAGGACTTGGCGATCTCTTGCGATTGTAGCCGTCTGACGTCGAATTTTCTCACAGCATTAGTTTGTCTTGGCGTAGTTTGGGATATCCGCAACCGTACCTTGGCTACAACAAGGTAATGGCCAATATTAACGCAAGTGGAAGGGGAACTCGGACTGCAGCGCCACCTAAAGTAAGTAAGTAAGATATTCCTCAGTGTTAAATAAATCGAAAATAGACTTATTTTCGCTCTGCATACTCGTAAGGAAAAGGGCGAAGGTGATAAATGAAATGTATATATAGGTCATCCAATTCGTGGTCAGGATTCCACAACCCTGTTTTAATTACATAAGTCAAACTAAACTGTCATTCAAGACTGTATATGCTTAGCTTACGGATAGCATTATACAATAAGATTCCTTTGGATGACCATTTTTCAATTAGTGTATACGTTAACAAACAAAATCGTTTTATATAAGGATGTGGAAACCCATTATTGGTCGATGTGTGCCGAAAAGTCATCGTCAGACGCAAGTGATACAGGAACTCCCGTGGAAGATATTTAAATAATATTGTATAATGTTCAAGATTTAAAAAATACGTTGAAATAAAAATTTGATCATTGATTTGATTTGAGTCACATAGCAATGAATGAACTGGTTTGTAGCCAAATACGAATCTCTTCGGATCCGGAAAATAATTACCTTCTAAACCGATACCTATAATGAGGAATTAGAAAGCAACGAGAGTTGATATGGATTGGAAAGAAAATGCATATGTAGAATTTGTTCAGTTTGAGGATTAGAATATATTGTCCTTGTCACTACTGGAACCCATCCGAAATGACAAATCCATTCGAAAATATGCTTGCGATGACAACTGTTCCGATAGGCTGTACTCTGGACTTATATATTAATTCGTCACATGAAAGCAGCAAAAACAAAGCTTTCAAAACTGATTTTGATGCAGACCTCCAAAATGTGTTCCAGGATTATGAGTCTGAAAAACCCAAACGCGTAATTTTATCTCATGATTTTCATAAGATTTTAGTTCATTTCAACATAACTGTATTACAGAATATGCGATAGCCTCGATACATACACTTTAGCACGCAGGCGAATTAGTAATTTTGTGTGGGATTTCAGAAAATTAATTTAAAAAAAAGTGGTCAATTCACCTACAAGAGAATGAAGTTGATGAGTAGAGGAAGAAGTAAAAGGTTCTAGCGAATTGATTATATTTTTATGAATAGAATGAATGTGTTTTGACTAGCGCATGTTGTAATGTAACCATTCATTTGTTGTGTTCAAGTTTCATACACGTCAGTCACAGAAAAAACTCAACCTCAAGAAAATGCTTTCAATGCTCAAAAAGCTTTCCTTTATGAATTTACGAGTATTTCCTTCTTTCACCATGTGCCAGTGAATTTTATGACTCCTGCAAGAAGTTAAAACATATCTACCGCCCAACAGATGTCGAAGAGGTGCTTATCTTCCAACGTCATTAGATGACTGAGTTGTATTGCCTATTGGATTGCCTTGTAGAATAATTGAAAACAATTTTCCAATACATAAAATACTCTTATACTCTCTCTACTCTACTCTCACTATAAAAGATTGCTTCTGGGCTTAAGTTTTAAACTTAGTTCAATACCTGAAATTATATAATTTGTTTGGTTTCCATTACGAAGTACTCACAATAAACCTTCCTTTTAAGTATAAAATTCAATTATCTCCATATTGGTTTCACAGAAATGCTCCTCGAAATCGGAATCTTCACCAATTACGTTTACTAGTTGCCGGAATCCAAACAATCCTTTTACACAACATCTGGTCAAATAATATACTCTGTTTAATACACATACTCTCCATTTTTAAACCGAACTTTTTCGAAATCCTCTCGAACTTACTCAACATGTATGTAAATTTAAATAACTTTGAGAAAAAACGTTCAAATTTAAAATTCCAGGCACCGATTGACTGAGTCTTCTCTTTGGCCTTGGGAATGGTCCTGTCGTAGCATAATTGTGCTAATGTCTGTTTGAGAATATCTCGTATCTTCATATATGCGCACCCTTGTATAAAGATAATGTCTATAATCGCATTTGTATTCTGGAACTCACATCATCATTATAGACCATGTCTCGCACAAGTCATTATGGAAACTGAACTTTGCACTGGAACGACAAGTCATTTAGAGCTGAGGTGGGTCGTATCTTGTTTATAGGTGCCAAGTGACGCTGGTTTTGGAGGCACAAAAGTTATGTGCTGGTATTCAAATAATACTTACCGAAGCTCAATGGCGTTGTGGTGTATGCGTTGTTATGCCTACACTTTGGGGTTGTAGGCACACATTCTCATATCGTACTGTTAACCTCAAAACCGAGAAGGAAGATTCAAAGGAATCACTTGAGGCTCTGCGTGACTTTGAAAAGGTATTCGGGGAATTTTCACAATTTTGCAAAGAAATACGCAAAAGAAAATGCAGAATCCGTCCATGCACACCTAATTTCGGTTTCGTAGTACGTAGCTGCATTAACGAAGAATATGCCTGTGAAAAGTTTTAAGTAACTGAGATGTTTATTTCCCAATTGAGTTGGGAAGGTATTGTTAGCAATCTTAAGGCTTTTGAGGTCAAAATTAAATAACATTTAGAAACATGATAGGATGAATTAATCTAAGCTAATAGCAGCCACAACAAAAGGCATCAGGATAACTAATCTTTGGCATGCTGTCAAAGTCACTACATGTCTAACCTATTTTATAATACTACTATACCCGTGCGTATTTGACTGCTTAAGTCATTTCAAAATATCGAATAAAACATATAAAAATCATAATTGAAACAGGGAACCATTGGTTGCAGTTGGAAAACCTTAAAACCTTGAGGTACTAAAATTAGAGCTGACTGACATTGTCGTATTTTTGGTATGACCGAAGGCGTATGCTCGCACTATCTGTAAAATCTGAGACGCCGACTATACCTATATACGCACCAAAACCTTTGAATATATATGATACTAGGGAAAATCAAATCAAATTTTTTTCAACCATGAACCAACTTAGCTCGTAACTCTATAGAAACCGCTTTATTCTAATAGATGGTGTTAAAACCTAGCCAACCCCATAAGCGGAGCAGCAGCGATGCAGTAAAAATGGGAAACTCGTTACGCATAAGTTCGTATAACGAGGAAAGGGTTAATAAAAGGATAAGAAGAAGATAGTGTTAAGACCCTATATGCATTTTCAGTTCGGCACAAGCTAGAGAGTAAACTTAGCCCCACAGAAAATAGTCCATTGCGTCAAATCGCATGAACTTCGCGACCAGGAAATGACTCTTTTGCCAAATAGCGTTTTTTTACAAATCCGTGTTTTCGTTGAGAGTATAGGATGCTACACCATCCTTTTGAAACCACAGCTCTTTCCCATTGATGTACCGTCATTTTTGAATCAAATATTTGTTGATCATCGTATTGTACCATTCTCAAAAGCGGAAGAAATGTTGAATTGTGCTGAAAATAATTAAAAGGCAGCTCGATGCGGTTGCTAATTTAACTCTTAATTCTGATTGAAAAGGCTGACTCTTTAAAAATAAATTATAGATAATAAATAAAATAAGATAATAAACCGTGGTTGAAGTGGAAGTTTTGGATTCTTAATCGGATGGCTTGGCTTCCAAGTCCCAATCAAGGCCGGATGGTATTGATTTTATCCACGGTATTACGTCATTAGCTCTTCCCGTGTCTTTTACGATATCATCTTTATGGAATACGGCTGAGTGGAGCGGAAATTCTCAGTTTGAAGAAATGTTAGTAACTGCTTAAAAATCAAAAATATTTGATTAAATGATTATTAGAGAATGGCTACAAACATCAGGGCTGAAACCAAACAGAGTCCGTCATCATAAAAAGGGTAAGAATAGAGATTGGCGAGCAAATACTCGAATTGAACCAGTACAATTGAAAAATTCACAACACTTTTACACTGAAAGAGTCACATCGCAAAATTTGTCGTCCTGGATTGCAAGGTTCCTGCTAAAAAGCAATGTCTTGAAATTGTTCACGTTTTAAGTTCAAAACTCATTAAAAATGGAAAACTCGCGGAACTTACAACAGGAAAACGGTCTGCACTCAACACTCCTCTTAAAGCAAGCAAATCGCGGCGGGAATATGCTTCGTAGTGGAAGGTGTACCTCAAACCGTATACAAACGAAGTGAACAAAAACAGCACAGCAAAATACGTTAGGATATGCCAAAAAGGATAATGAAGATTTTAACAGGATTTTAGGAAGCGATGAATTTAAATTCTATGTATTCTACACAAAACGGAGAGTTTTCGTTTGACGAAGCGCTGAAAATAAGATGCTACCAGATTTTGTATTCTAGTTCCCACCGTCAAGCATAGAGGCGGTTCTGTTATGGTCTGCTGCTGGTTGTCTTCAAATGGAGTCAAGGATCTAGTTCGAGTGATTGCAAAGCAATATTGAAAGAAAGCGCAATGACCTTTTAACTCTTATTGGAGGTAGAGTTATGCCCCTTGTGGGAGCGTGGTTTAAACCTATATCACCTATTGGCCCTGCAAGGGCTCAATACCCAGAGTGGAGTGGCTATAAGTGCTGGGTACTGAGACCCTAAGATCAGTAAGAGGTTTTAGATAGGCCTCTGTGCTGTGCCCACAACACAATTCTGCATTGGTATTATTTCAAGTAAGCGATGGCAAGCTGTATCCTTGCTCCTATGAATGCATAAGCATCCTGTGAGCCTAAGTCTACACGACAGGCGTTCACGCTAAACAAAAGACACATCTGTTAAGGTAGCTTTTTCGACGAAAAATCATCTTTTGATCATCCTTTGAGGAATTTTGTTTTTGGATGAAATGAAAATATATTTTCTTCGTATTTAAAAGAGATTATCAAAGAAAATTAAATTAAATTAACGAAGTTTTTGCCATTCCAGGAATAATTTTTAAAAATAAAGTCATTCTGTCTGATTGAGACGCGATCTTTGGCCTCATTTAAAAAAAAGGCGACAAGTGTTAGTTGACCTTGCATGGAGAGGGTTCCGTATACTGATTTCCATTTTATTTAACAAATTGGCTATATTGCTTTGGAGATATTAAATGTATTAATACATTCTTTCTAATGTGATGTCGTCAAATTTAATAAAAAAAAAAACTTTTTAATAACTTCTTCAGATAAATAAATGGCTAGCTTAACTTTGAAACATTTAAAAAGGTGGATTAAAATCAAATTCATTACAATAAATATTTTTTCAGCATTTTTCTTTTTAAGAAGAATTTATAGAATTTAAATTAATTTTTCGAAATACCCAGTAATCGTAAACAAAACAATGGCAATCGTATGCAAGGAGTGAAAGCACCTATATATATACGAGGCAATTTCGGAAACAATTCTCGATTGCAACTTGCAACCTGCAGCTATTTTCTTAAATAACTTTAAAACTATTTTTTTTTGAAATTATAAAAAAATATATTTGAAACCCTTACCAAAAGCCCTTTTATTTGGTGTGGCAAATTTCCCAATTTATTTATTTATTTATTTAATTAACAATTACAGCGGTTTGTACAAATAAGAGCCATGCTCTGTAGCGATTCCTTGCGTTTTATCAAAACTAAATTTTTTATTTAATTTTCTATCTTCGAAAATTTCTCCACAACAAACTTAAAATGCAACGACAAAGTCACATCCTTTATGAGCCGCTGTAAAACTTGGTGTGCGATATTTCGCTCAAAATTCGCGCTCGGTTGCTAAGCAATACCCACGCTTCCTTTCCGCCTTTCTACCAATCAGGCAGAATGCCATTTTGGTGATAGCTCTCTTCCAGGTACGTGGTGCGCGGAGTATTCTTAGTATATCTTTATTGGTGGAAAATAAAATCCCCAAGTTTCAGGGCAATAGTGATCATTAATATCGAAAACAAAAAATAAGTTCAGCAAAATAAATCGAATCAAAAAAAATCTAGTTTAAAACAAGGTAAGAACAAACATACATACGAGGGCGGGTCAATAAGTCCGTGACTTTTGGATTAAAACACAGATTTTTTGATAAAAAAATAATTTTATTTTTCAACGTAATCTCCCTTGAGCTCTATACACTTTGTCCAACGCTTCTCCAATTTTTTTATCCCTTCCAAAAAAAATGATTTGTCGAGGTCCTCAAAATAGGCCTTTGTTTGCGAGATGACTTCATCATTGGAGTCAAATCTTTTCCACCAAGCCATTTCTTCAGGTTTGGGAACAAGAAGTAGTCGCTCGGAGCCAAATCTGGAGAATAGGGTGGATGAGGGAGCAATTCCTAGCCCAATTCATGGATTTTTGCCATGGCAACTGCACATGTGTGCACCCTTGCATTGTCTTGGTGGAAAAGAACTTTTTTCTTGGCCAAATGAGGTCGTTTTTTTTTCAAATCGTCATTGAATCGGTCCAATAAGTTGGCATAATATTCCCCATTGATTGTTCTTCCCTTTTGAAGGTAGTCAATGTGGATTATCCCGCGTGCATCCCAAAAAACAGTCGCCATAACTTTATTGGCTGACAAACCCACCTTGGCCTTCTTTGGCGCCGATTCACCCTTAGAAACCCACTGTTTTGACTGTTGTTTGTTCTCTGGTGTGTTGTGATGGATCCATGTTTCGTCCACGGTTACAAAACGGCGCAAAAACTCCTCCATATTGCGATTAAACAACGCCAAACCTTCCTGTGAAGGTTTGTGGTCGACTGTGAGCAAACGCGGCACCCATCTTGCGGAAAGCTTTCTCATGCCCAAGTGATCATTCAAAATTGAAACCACTGAGCCATGCGAGATCCCTACGGACTCCACAATCTCTCGCACTTTCAATCTTTGGTCGGCCAACACCATATCGATTGTTTCGGGTGTAGAGACCTCAACTGGGCTTCCAGGACGTTCGGCATCTTCAGTGCTTGTACGGCCACAACGAAATTCAGTAAACCACTTTTTTACCATTGAAATCGATGGTGCAGAGTCCCCATAGTATTTATCAAGCTTAGCCTTGGTCTCGGTAATGGTTTTTTTTCGCAAGAAATAATGCTTAATACTCGTAAGCACACGAAATTCACTTTTTTCCATTTTCTCCTCAAATTAGTGAGTAGTCTGATAAAAATAGCTGTCAAACACAAACTAACTGACGCAGCAAGTTTAAATTTTGACAGGAGTCAACTGACAGATGCCTGTTGACTGGAGCAGTGTTGCTGTTTCAGTAAAGAGGTCAGAAATTCAAAAAGTCACGGACTTATTGACCCGCCCTCGTATTTAGTACAACCGAGAGTGTATAAAAACGTCGTATTCTTCTCTTTTTTTCCAGACACGTGTTGCTAGTAATCGTGAGTTATCTCTAAAATTAGGCATAAATCCTAATTAAATGAGTCATATTTCGATCGCTCAGGATTATAACTAACAACGTGTGATATTATTTTAAATGCTAACCACGAGAGATATCACGATTGCAACACGTGTCATACAACGCACCTGTATGATCATATTGGACAAATTCTACGCTACTATCATCCGTATTAAAATCACCTCTGCGCCCTCACCTCAATCAAAAAGCTGATTAGATCACTGCAACCAAGCTGTCATCAATTAAAATCACATTCAGCACCAGAATTCGCTACGTTCCAATTTCAACAACGAAAAGTTACATAGCTACCGACGAGAAAACTAAATTGAACTAAAAATTAAATATGTCTAAAATTTGATGTGATAAACTTTAACTTAACTAAAAATTCTTAATCTAACTAAAGCATAAAATTTCGTAGTAAAATGTGTATTTAGCTCAAAATAAGATCTTTATTCTTATTCTAATTTTCCTTTTGATTGAATGTACGAGTATTATAAAAATTTGCCAAATAATTTGTAACTACAAACAACAAAAAACACTGTGGCGCTGACAGCCCGGTATGGGCCATGGCCTAGCTTCTTGACACTCATTTGTGTTGCTCATGTTGTCATTTTGTCACATCTGAGCGGGGCCTACGGTTTATCGCCGAGTCGGAACGGCACTCCTTAGAAGCTTTTTGATAGGCAATTTTACTTTCGGGAGTTTGCCATTGCCCGCCGAAAGGGTGATGGCGATTTGAAAAACTGTTGGTGACCCAGCCAGGAATCGAACCCAGACTGTCTGCGTGATAGTCCATTGAGCTAACTATCGCGCCATCGCCATCGCCATTTGTAACTGAAGCTACTTAAAAACTAAAGCCTAAACACCTATATTTAATGAAATCAAGCGATCCAGTGTGCAGCAGATATCAAAGTAAGTACAAAACATATTCGTATAATCTAATTAATAATATCAAACCGTCGCGATCAAGTTTGGCATCTTTTGTTTAACAAACATACTAATTTACTTATACATATAGAATTTTTGCATAGTAACCTTAAAATTTATTGTCCTTTACTCAAACATACCTTCTGTAATGAATTAAAAATGTAATAAACTAGAATTCTTTGAATTGATACCATGATTTATTAGTGACGTTCGAAATATGGCGGGTGTGTATTTAAAGATGTGAAAATGTGATCGGTTTTCCTCGAAGTAAGGGGGTTGCTTACAATAGGCAGGCATAGCAATCGAGGTGCACTTTGTGCATAGTAGGGTGGGCCAGTCCTGCAAGAAAGCATTGTGTCATAACAATGACTTTCTCAGCTAATTTACAGCATAGCCTAGTAGGTATATGTATGAATGTTCAGGATTTCCCGTATGTGTAATTTATCATATCATTCGGCACGATAATTATTTTGTAGGTAATAATAATAATAATTTTTCAACAATATTAATGAAGTGTAAATAATGAAGAAATGTAAAAAGGAAAAAAAAAAGAAAAAACCTATTCTGTCAAAGAAAATTTTCAAAGTAAGTTAGGTGCTATATATTTGTGTATAAATATACCAAATATCTATTGATTAATGCTAGTGCCATGTATGCCCCAAAGATCCCTAAAAAAAACCGAATAGAAACACACTGAAATTTTTTGTTCCGACCAAACGCCGGATTTCCCATGGAAGTGAATTCCACAGCCCAACAGAGTGAACAAAAAACAGACGGCTACTCTCTAAGTAAAAGAAATTAGGAGTATTAATAGTAAAAGTCCTAGATGATCTGGGAAACTGTATCCTGCAGTATAAGTAATGTGGCTTCTTATAATTTATAAGTCGTGCAATGAATAGGCAGTTCCGATAGTTCAAATACTGTAATAATGAACACCCCAATATTGTCATTCGAAACCTAGAAACGTGGTCGAATTTACGCAAGTAAAACACAGATCTTATCATGGAATTAAAAGCGAGTTCCAATTTTCTGAATGATGCCGAGTCCAGTAAGCTGTAAACCAAACTAGAGTAAGTTATGTGTGGTACAAGTAAGGATCTTACTAATTTTAGCCGGATTTCAACTGGAGTATAACGGACAGATTTCCACATCAACCGCAATCCAATGTAAATTTTTCTAACTAATGCGTTAATATGATCATTGGCATTAAGAGAGTTATTAATGATGACACCAAGGTTTTTGACATTATTAGAATAACAAATCTTATCTCCAGACAGGTAAACATATGGGTACTCTTCAACATGCCCTAAGTTCTTTCCAATAGGCAAACATAAGGTTTTTTGGCATTAAGTTGAAGCCCATTACAATAAGACCAAAGTCGAACTTCCTCTAAGTCCTCGTTCAATTGACTGACACAACTTTCAATTTTAACTCGCGGGCAAGAAACGTATAGTTGAGCATCGTCAGCGTAAAGATGTACATTGGCATGTTTACAAACAAGGGGTAGGTCATTAATGAATAGGACGAATAGCAATGGACCTAGGATTGACCCCTGAGGAACACCATGATATAGTCTTACCTTACTTGACATTTTTTCGTTTAATGAAACCTGCTGATACCTACCGCTAAGATAGTTTAGAATAAGCTCAGCAGCTCTATTACCCAAACCCAAACTATTAATGAGTTTCCAATACAATTTTTCATGATTTAATGAATCAAATGCCTTTGAGAAATCTAAAAGTATAGTAGGGTTATATAAGATTTGTCAAAGTTAAGACGAATATCATCAACTATGTTCAAAAGTGCAGTAGTACAACTATGACTTGCACGATAGGCAGATTGATGCAGGCTTATCAAATTGAGCGAGTCAACGTGAGTTTGAAGTTGATTCTTAATGATAAATTTCAGAACTTTTGATAAACTCGAGAGAATGCTTATTGGGCGAAAGTCAGCGTATCCAGGCGGATTGCAATTCTTCGGAATAGGGATTACTTTTGTAAGTTTCCAGGCGGAGGGAAAGCAGGATTTAACAAGGCAGCAGTTATAAATATGAGTAAGCGTATCAACCACATGTAACAGAATTATTTTAATAAATCTTAGAGATATTCCATCTAGACCTATAGCATTAGACTTTATAGATTTAATGGCAAAAATGACATCGACGCTATTTATAGTTTGGAAAGAAACTAATCCGGATTGGTGTCCGCATAGTTGGAGAAACCATTTTTAGTGGGAATAACGCCCAACTGGAGCAAATTTTTTCAAAGATCTCGAGTATTAGAGTTGGTATTAAGCTTAGATTTGTAATAAAACTGCTTTTGTTTGCGAATTTCAGCGGTTGTTAGGTTTCTCAACTTAACAAATGCAGTCCTATTCTCAGTTGAAGGATAGTTCTTCCATCTGCGGTAGGCTTTGTCTCGAAGTCTCATGAGCTTTTTTATACTTAAGGTAAACTAAGGGCGCCCCGGATCCTTAACTACCACTTGTTTTATTGGTACATATTTGTTGAAGAGTTCCAACACCATTGACTCGAATAAAGCAACTTTGTCATCAACTTCTGAGAGATTCCAACACAAATCCCAAGGGTATAATGAGGATTCAATATGCAGAATTACTAAATTGATATTATTGAAGTCTCTAAAAAGCACTTTATTGAGGGAAGGTTGCACATTCAATTGAAGATCGTAAGTTAAAAATATAAGATCATGGGAAATGTTAAAACCTGGCACAGATATCTGATCATGAAATAACACTAACTTCATGTCCGATATTAAAAAAAAATCTAGAAGCGAAGGTCGGCAACCAACTCGGAAATGTGAGGGAACGGAGTTATGAATAATGTTAAGGCCACAATTGGCAGCGAAACTCTTAATGGAATTCGATTTTTCATCGTTTCTCAACGTATCTTTATTAAAGTTATATTTAGATACCGTAAGACATAGGTGGATAATTCAGTTTCAACCTCTGTGAGAGCAAAGTTTCGATTTGGCACGAAAATGCAACCAATAAGACACTTTTGATAACTGTCGGATATTTCGACAAACAAAAAATCAATACCAGTCGAATATTCATTTCTTTTAACAACTTCGCATTTTAACACAGATCTATAATAAATTGCAACCCCACCTCCTCTTGTCAATCTGTCGCCACGATGTATTTTATAGCCGGAAAGGGCAACGCAATTATCATCATCACCACTACCATCTGCACTGAAAGGGATCAACCAAGTTTCAGAAACACATATAACATCTACTCGTTGCGAAGAAAACAGTTCCCTAAATTCATCAATACTTGATTTTAGACTTTGCACATTAACATGGTAAACTTTTAATCCAGTGCATCGATTAGCAAAAATGTTGAGCATAACTTGGCCGCTGTTAAAATTGTTCACGTCATCAACTATGGTATTATCACCCATAAGATTCCGACGACACGGTGACTACCAGAACAAGAATCTCAGTGTATTTACCAACATAGCAATTAACAATCTTTGGAGAAGACAAGACACTAACAAGCAAATAACCAAGAACAATATCAGAATTTAATGAAAAGCAAATGTATAACACGCACTTACTATATAGATAGATATGCATTCCCTTTTTCATTTTAATTTTATGTTGTTCAGAAATTCGGATAAAGTTGATTGCACATAGTCAAATCATCTAGCGAAGATTTGTTGGCAAAAGAATTTTTAGCTTTTTAGCTCACTGTCGTCTTGGCTTTTCCTTACGTAGACCAAACCATCACGGATTCTAGCAGAAAAGAGAATACCCTCTTTACGTAACCGAAGAGCGTGACATAGAGCTATTCTCTGGCGTCAAACCCTCGTTGATGAAGACACGATCATTGTTTTTGTTATTGCCATCCGAATCATGAGAGAGGCCGTCAAGCTGTGCCAGTGTTAATCCCTTATTGGCACGGAAAGCAGCTAGCAATGCACGTTGCTCGGTGTGCGAAGAGAGACGGACGAGTAACGGGCTGTGATCATCATCATCGGCGGTTTTGGACTTCAATCGAAAAGCATCAAAATGTGGTGAAAGATGGTGTCGAAGTTTGGTGGCAATGGTTTTTACCACGTCTGTGGGGCTTTCCCCAGGTTTTTGTGGTATTCCACGAACAATGACGTCCTTGAGTCGTTCTTTTCTTTTATGATCCGCTAATTCTTCTCTTATTGATTTATTTTCCTTGCGAAGTTCACATAAGTCATTCTCAAATTGCTAAACTTTGATCTCAAGAGAGGAAATGGCAGCACTAAGTTTGTCATTAAAATTGCATTCAAATTCTTGGAGCATCGATTTAAATTTAAGCAGTAGATTTGACTCTACTTCGTGAAGCTGCTCAGATAGAGATAGTTTTTTTCTGAGGTTTTTGGATATGCATGATTTTTCTTCGAAATGCTGGTGGCTGTTGGAGATTTGTCGAGGACCATTGGAGAAAGTAGTGCTGATTTTTCTTTGAGTGTTTGTTGGCGTGTTGTCATGGTTCTTCATTTTCACAAATTAACACGGAAAACTTAAAAAAGTTCATTTTTAATTTGGAAACAAAAGTTAGGTTTCAAATTCGAATGACTTAAATGTTTTCAAGGGAAAAAAGAAAAAAAAACTGATGAAAAACTAATAAAAAGTGGATAGAAGTGGAGCGAGTATAAAACACGTCTATTCACTAAACATTTCACTCTTACGCAATTTGGCCCCTAAAAATGACCCCCATATTAAAAAATTTATTTATTTACGTTATGTGTCCGTGAGTGATCCTATTTGGGCTCCGTTTTTTATTCGGACGTACAGAACCCTGAAAAACGACCGGCAGTGCAGTTAGTGTGAAGAACAAACCATGCAGCATATTTTTGTGAGTTTAATTACGTCTCATGACAAAAAGTCAAACCAGCTTTAGAAAGCATGCTGACAGTATAGAGAGCACAAAATTATACATTTTTTTTTAAAATATCTACACTTTACAAATTATGAATCTATCATAAACTTTAGATCTCATAAATTATTTTACCTACAGAGTATATAATTAATATCTCTGAAAACCTTGGAAAATAATTTCAAAGGATACTTTTTAAGCAATACGTAGGTACGTTCCATTTTCTACACCTAGACAAGGGAACAAATTTTTTCAAATGAAGATTTTATTTGTGAATATGCTACTCCCTGGATTAAAATAACAAAAATTCGTAATATTTTTAAGTAAATACAGAAAATCACGACACGGTCTGGTAAGATAATATTGGACCCAAATCAAAGACCCAATCCTAAAGAATAGCAGGCTTTGAAAAGATACAAATTACTCACCGAAAGTTAAAAAGTTCTCTTATCTGCATCTGCATACACCCTCACAACACAGTAAACAACTATGGATGTTATCTTGTGGATATAATTTGCACTTCTATTAAGATTAAGTAAATCTTCGTATGTGTAAAATCTCAAAGGGCATTAGCACCCTCATTTATATACACTCTTGAGTTCACTATAAGCGGAAGGTTTATGGAATGGGACACACATAATATACGACTTTATCCCCAGGTGGCTCTCTCAACTAACAACGAACCCACATCATCGTGTTGTCATAAATAAAAACAATGCGAAATTTAAATCGTATAAAGGAGTCGTCACCCCAATCTCTACCCCACGCCCCCAATACGTTGGTCGATGTTATTCACATTACATTCCATTAGAGTCGGGCTAAACCTTTTAGCTGGTCCCATATCACCGAAAACATACGAGATACATATCCATATCCAATGCCAAGTGATACGAGACCATAAATAAATTTACAGAAAAATACTGTTATCTGCGGAACGGCAATGTACCTTCATATAAAAGTCGGAGAATGCGAATACGAATATCTATGATATACTACTACAATACTTGTCGTCTTTGACCGAACGAGTGGTGCCAAAGCTAGAAATGGACGATGAAGGTGAATGCGCATCTTATCACTACCCCATAGGGATTCTTCCTTAATAGGCTTCCAAATGTTTATTCTTTCATTTCATTCTTCTATTCGACTCTTGACTTGATACTTGGGGATACCGTATTCTCCCAGAAGAGCCAACAGCCTCTAGGACCTACCAGGTGGCTGACCCTTTTCTCTCACTACTATTCACGGGCATACATGTATGCATGTATACGCTTGTAGCTATGTATAAATAAGTCCTATACGTTCCCCATGTTAAAGGGCTCAAGTGTGTACTTTAATATTTAATCCATTCCTCGTTGTTTTTATTTGTTGCTTTCATAAAAGTTTCATAGTCACTGCCTATGAATACACACATACATTTTGTCTAAGCGCACAAATGAGATATAATAACGCACATTCATATTTCTGTGTTTATGGAGATTCTTCCAACTTGCTCCCTCTTTTATTGTTGTTTTTTTATTTTTCTGCGTTTTTTTCTGCTTTTCTGAGTTTTGTAGTTTTTTTTTATGAATTTGCCTTGACTCGTTTCAGCCTATCTACTCATGTTCTACTAGGCTTTGTCTTGTTTCTGTTTTGGTTCTCTGCTGTTATTCGTACTTATTTCAATCTTTTGTTTAGCAACCACCCATTTTTCAAATGCCACCCCACTTTGAAGTCCGCTTTTGAGTAGCATCATAAAACCAACTCACCCAAACCATTACCGATAGAAGGATAGTACAAGAACTGTGTTTGTAGGTGGGCATAAAGAGGGTAGACGGCAAGTAAGTATATTTCTCTATTGCCTGTATTTTCCAAAGCACCTATACCTACATACATATAGAGAGGGAATACAAAAATGTATGCGAAAGGAATAAATAGATGCCAGACAGTCAGAAAGATAGAAAATTCCCGCCATTAGGGGTACACTTCTGGCATTCAGGAAAGTTTCCTCTTTAATAGCATTCGGGACACGAGTTGGTGTGATTTCTTCTGCTCTGGAGATCCGACTTTTTTTCCTGGTTCTTGTGTTTGCGCTTGAGTGAAGAGCATCAATGTTTGGTTTGTTAGACTTTAGTTTTGCTGAGCTATTTTTAAGTTTTGTACTTACTTTAAATCGAAAATTTCGACGTCCACAGAAATTAAGCTCATCATTGAAGCAGGACAGAGTGTTCTTTGTACTTGTAAAGGCTGGTCTTGTATGATTTTCCACTAAAGTGACATGTACGAAACTTTCTTTTCGAATACAATTTGCTAAGATTATGATGCACACATCCCACTTTCTTCGGTAACCGATTAACATATCAGAAAACCCAAACAGACAGAAAAATTCGAATGAGTTCAAAAACTTACATATCACTTACTAAGATCTATAGTTTAAGAGCTCCTAAATCTACCGAGCAAAAGAACAAAGGAATTTTTGAAAGCTGACAAAGTGAAAACCGTTCGCTTAATTTGAAGCATCTTGAAGAATTGATAAGTTATAATATGCATCTCGAAAGTCATCAAGAGAGTCCCCCGGTGAAAAAACCTTTTTCGAAGATGATACTGGAGAGAGGATCGGCTATTTTTTTCCAAAATTAAACGAATTATGCCTGGACGATCTCTGGTTTCTACAGGATGATGCTAAAACTCGTTTTCATATATATCGTCTCATGAGCATGCATGCTTTCGGCAGGAATCATTGCAGTTTTGGTCTTCAGGATTTTTTTCTAACAGGATTTTTTTCTTATATTTAAAAAAGAATTGTAACTACGAACCAATGATGCCGCTGTGACTTTTTTGGAATGCATTGATTTTTCGTATGGATTTTCCCGCGATCTAACATCTTGCTTATAAATCGGCGATGTCGTAGATGATCCAAAGGCTTCAACTACTGTGTAGTTTGGATTTTATAGGCGTGCAAATCAAGATCAACTTTTAAAATACGCTCGCAGTGGTGCAGTTGCAGCGTGTACGTGCTTATCAAGCATGTTGATCTGGATACCAAACCAGTTTCTTCAAAACACTTCGCCATCGCACGAATCGCGAACTCACTACGGCAATTATTTCGACCGAAAAATTCACGAATTTTACGAAATGTTACTATTACAGATCGCTCATTTTCGTAATATGATTGAATAAATAAAATGCATTGTTGCAATGTTAATGACTCCATGACTAAAATTGCCAAAAATTGTACATCTTAAAAAATCAATCACATTGAATTTGTGATTTGTAAGGAGTAAGTTTATATTTATGACTGTTAAAGCAGAACTGGTTTGGTGATTAAAAGGAACAATCAATACCTTAGGCATAACATAGCGAGTCAGTGTCGTGGGGAGAACTGTCGTGGGGAGAACACGCTTTTCTTTTGATCTCCTATCAAACTTGTTAAGTTAAATTATTCAAAGATAATCAAATGCAAGAAAAATAAATAAATAATATGCCTTGCATTTGCGTAATTTGTCAAAGTAAAGTGGATAGATCTGTTTCCAAATTAACTTGTGACCATTGTGCAAAATTATTTCACGCTACTTGTGTTAATATTCTTGATAGTGATTTAGAATATTTGGAAAAAACCGATCTTACATTCCGCTGCCCTTCCCGTACATCTCTTCGTCGTAGATCAGGAATCATCTCTTCACTGTCCACTGCTTTGCATTCCACGGACGCTGCTACTGTTCCTATCACCACCACCTCTGCTCCTGTTCTTACGCATGTCACCTCCGTCGCTGTCGCCAACTAATCGGCTGTTACAACAATAACCAACGCCACTGCTGATCTTGTTACACCAATTTCTTTGGTAAACATATATAGAGAGATTTTGAAGATTAAGAAAGTCAACACTGGCCTATTAAATGCGCTTGAGGCACTTCGTGAAGAGAAAAGTGACTTGCTCAAACAAATTAATTCGTTGCAGCAAAGATTAAATTCGCTTGAGCAAAGTCAGAGACGGAACACTGTAGAAATAGTTGGAGTACCTGATCTAACTAAGTCTAATGCTTTAGACAAAGCTCTCAAGCTTTTCTCGGATGGACTGGATGTAAATATTAATGAAGATCAAATTGACAACATTTACATAAAAAAAAAAAAAAACAAAAACTGCTGGCGCCAATACAACTGATATTCTTTGTACTAAGTTTTGTTCATATAATACAAAGCTGAAGCTTATGAAAAAAAGGGTTACAAATAAAAGGCGCTTGACAGCTAAATTTTTTGGAAACGATTATAACAGCAAATGTATCTACATAAACCACAGTTTATCTTTTCACACCAGGGAACTTCGGAAAGCTGGGCAGGAAAAAAAAAAATTAAACACTACAAGTACTTATGGTTCAATAATTCAGAACTGTTAATCAGAAAATCAGAAGGTAATAAAGTTATTAAAATTAATTGCATAGATGACTTAAGTAATCTTTAATCAAATGCATTTTGCTAACTTAAATAATCTTAATCCTGAAATTGATATTGTTTCATCTTGTAGCTTTGATAAAGATATTATGCAAAGTATTTTTCAAAATAATCATGAATTCTCAGATAGCTTTTTTATAGTTCACCGAAATATTCGTAGTCTTCGCGCTAATTTTGATTTATTGGTACTGCATATTGAGTCGTATTCAAATAAGCCTGACTTTATTTTCGTTTCCGAAATTTGGATTTTCGATATTGAAAAATATGACTATAAAATCCCGGGTTATGCCTTTTTCGCTACATGCAACAATTCGTATTCATCTGGTGGTGTCGGTGTTTTTATCAAAAATATGTACAAAAACCCAGAAGTTTCTAACTTTAATCTGTAATCTGCGGATATTATAAAAATCAATTTTTATTAAAAAGAAGAAAAAACTGTATTTATTGGTGCCTATAGGCTGAATGATAGTAATAGAGATGTTTTCCTTGTTGAACTTAATGAATTACTCGTGAAAGAAAAATTCAAAAACTTCATTTTTCTGGGTGATATTAATATTGATCTCCTCGCTAAGACTACTTTTGTGAATAGTTACATAATGTTACTGGCTGCTAATGGTTTGGATTGTTGTATTGATAAGCCAACTCGCATATGCGATACCTCCAGTACATGCATTGACCATATCTTTTTTAGAAGTACTAGATCTCGTAGTTGTGGTCTTGTGAGCTCTTTAGCTGATTTCGGTATCACTGATCATTGCATGATAAGTCTTCACTTTTTAGACATTATTAATGAAAGCAATAAGTCAATTATTAGCACAACTTTTAAAAAAATTTATTTTGATAGGCTTAACTTCCTTCTTCGCTTTGAATTTTGACCTGATGTCTATAACCAAAATTGTCCTTCTATAGCTTTTGATAACTTTATACACAAATAAGGGATTTTACTTGACTGTTGTACTCTCGATATAAATACTACTCATCGCAAATCTAGACGATTAAAAGAGTGGATGTCTGGACCTTTACTAAGAAAAATAAACAAAAATAATATATTGGGACTTAAATGTAAAAAAAAATACCCTTTCAATAGTGCATTCAACACTTCTTTCAAAAGGTTATGTAAGGAGATCTCTGTTGAGGTAAAGACATATAGGATAAATTATTATTTGTGTGAATTCGAAAAAAACCAAGGAAATATAAAAGGGGAATGGAGCGTAGTCAGCAAAATTTTGAATCGCAAGGTCCGTCAAGACAAACCATTAATTGTGACAGTGGATGATTTGACAGTTTCGGATCCGATTGAAGTTGCTAATCACTTCAATGACTTTTTTGTTTCCACAGCCAATAATTTAGTTACTGAAGTACTCGATAAAAACAATCATACTATTACTGATGAGGGACTAGTAAGTGATACCTTTTTTAGTGAAAGCTGTTCTGTTCTTCTTCAAGTGAATTATATAAGATTATCAATTCGTTAAAATACTCCAACACTGTTATAGCGGATGGTTGCTCTAATGTTATTCTTAAAAGGATAGCATTTAATATTGTAGATGTGCTAGCTCACATTTTTAACAAAAGCGTTTTCGGAGGAGTTTTTCCTGATGCACTTAAAATTGCTGAAGTTATTCTGCTCCATAAAAAATCGAACCCTTGTTGTCTCAGTAACTACAGACCGATATCTCTTTTGCCCGTTTTTTCGAAGATATTTGAAAAAGCCATGAAAAGAAGAATTCTAGATTTCTTAAACAAAGAACGTTTTTTTAGTGATTGTTAGTTTGGATTTCGAGCTGGCAGATCTACTGAAGACGTTCTTTTGAAGTTATGTTATGAGGTCTATGATGATATGAATCAAAATTTCATCAATGCTGCCCTTTTTGTTGATCTTACTAAAGCGTTTGATCTAGTTGATCCTCACATTCCATTGACTAAGCTTTATAGAGCAGGATTTCATGGTTTTTTGTGTGATTGGTTTGCTTCTTATTTGTCTGATAGAAAACAGTATGTTAAAATTAAAGGAAAATACAGTGTGCTACGTAACTTAAAGGTAGATGTACCACAAGGGTCGATCCTTGGACCATTACTTTTTTTAATTTTTGTTAACTCCATCTTTTTCCAGAAATTTAAAGGTTACTCGACAGCTTTTGCTGATGACATAGCCTTTTCCTACGCAAGTAAATCTTCACTTAACTTAATAGTTGGCATTAACTTTGACATGGATCTTTTGAGACGCTGGTTTGCTCATCATCGTATGATTTTGAGTAATAAGACTAAAGTGATGTATTTCAATTTATCAGGGTCTTCTACTAAGCTTGACTGTAATCTTTTTTATCACGCTTCTGACTGTCTTAAGTTTAAACTCGGAACTAACTCTGTATTGAGCACCAGTACATTTAATTCTATTGAAACTTGCCCTACTCATTCTTTGAAAATAGATTTTGTTCAATCCTTTATCCTCTTGGAGTGATCTTGGATATCAAATTAAACTGGTTCGATCATACTAACGCTCTGAAAAAATAATTTCTATTTTGCTCCAGACAATTTTATAATCTCAGTTCATATTGTTAAAAAAAAAACTGATTATGATCTATTATTGTATTGTGCATTCTAAGATTCAGTATGGTATCACTTCTTGTGGTGGAACTCATGCTAACAAAATCAACCCTCTGCTCTTGGCTCTTAAACATTTTATATGTATTATATGTACGTACAGTAGCTTTATTTTATTTCAAGAACTGATAATTCTACCATTAAGGCATCTCTACTACTATAAAGTGCTAAACGTTTTTTTTATTAGAAGTGGCTATCTTTCAGTTAGAAGAAATTCTATTCATAACTTGCGTATTCATTCAAATAACTCGGTTGTTGTACCATCGCACAATAAAATGCATTTCAAAATGTTTTTCTTGATAGTAGCTACGACAATCTTTAACAAGCTACCCGACTTCATCCGACGTATACGTAATTTGTTACCTTTCCTCACTAAAGTAAAAACTTGGCTCTTTGAATTTAACCACCAACACATTGAACGACTCTTAGACATCTATATTTAAAATAAAAACAATCCTTTTCTTTTTTCCCCCACGTTCATTTTAGAATTATATATTTGAATTTGAATTTTGATGGGACACTCGCTACTAGCTGTAGTTCTAAACTTGGCTATAGACTGTTCCTTTTATTTATATATCTGGGTATCCTTTTGAATAAATGTTTTATTTATTTTTTTTTTTTTTTTAAATTTACTATTTTGTTTTTGAATTTATGTAATCTATTCTTCTACATATTGTAACTATACAATACAATACAATACTAAATACAATGGCAACCTTTACTTTTGACCAGATACCTATGTAAATAAGTTTAACTATTTCAGCTTTGCGGCTTTGCAAAGAACTGTAGATGAGACACCAGCGCCTCTCTTTAGAGCGAATTAAAACTTTTTTAACTACTGCGGCCTGTACATATGTACATTAACATTGGTAATCATGTACATCAGCTTGAAGATTTTTTGAATAAGTCCGAGTATAGCAACACAGTTACAGAACACATTTCCAAATGTTTCGCACACAGTGCATGCAGTCTGCCAACTGTGGAGCGCTGTTTCTGAAAGCATGTCTGTGGCTTAAATAATCAAACACACAATGTGAAAAATTGTGAAAATCCTTGTTAGAAACATTATGACTTGGACTATGGCACAATGAACCTCAAACGTGATCATGTCATACACAATGATTGTACCCTCTTTTGGAACGCTCGGGAGAGAAGGAGATGGAACTGATCTTTACAAACTCCAGAAAAAGAGTTTTCGTCCTTAAAGTTGCTCTTGACAACTTAGTAGTACTAGCCGTTTAAGTAATAGTACGTATACACCGACCCGAAATTCAACATTTCGAAATGAAATTTCGGAATTTCATTTCACCGTTTACATTGAACGAAAAACATGTATATGACAGCTGCTGTCTTCCCACTTCCCCCTTTTTTATATTTTTTTTGGTTGAGGCACATAGCCGTTACTGATTGTAAATATTGGGACAGCTGACTTCTTTCAAAGTTGTTTTTCTAAGCGCTATAACGGTTGCGGTGCGGTTTGTTCGATTTGACAACCTTCTACATGCAGAGACGAAATGCAGCGTTTCCCTGAAATTCAACATTTCAAAATGCTGTAAATTGTATGGAGCATTTCGGCTGAAATAGGTGAGATATGTATTTGTTTGGAATAAGGTATAACAAAAATTTTTTGTGAATGGAAAATGATTTGAATTACGACCTTCATTTTTCAGAACTAAATATTATACTGTCTGTGAAAGCTAAAGTCGAGCCTAAGGTCGACCGAAGTACCAAAACCACCATATGTGGGAAGAGGGCTTAGGGACAAACTAGGTAATCATAGTCTGATTCTAGCCCTAAAGTTCAGTTAAACAGCTCTTTGATTCGCAAAGATTACTCAAAGTAAATGGATTATAGAAACAACATAAAATGTCGTTCATAATATAAAACTAGACAATGAAACTAAACAGATTTGTTAACAGGACGCTTTTATAAGTAGTTTATCTTGTTATCTCATAAACGTGAATATCAGTGAGAACATACTTTTTTTTGCTTTTTGGATTGTAGAGAACCAGGACACGAAGTAGATAAGTATCATAAGTTTTGTGACAAAAAATGTGACAAAAAAATATATCAAAGAGAATTCAAACCCAAACCGGCTAGCAAAGTCTTGTTTTTGAAAAAATTCACATCGATATTTGATCCTCCTTTCTCTCCAAGCTAAAATCATTTCTAAGCTTCAGCAAATAAGCTAGCGATAAGTGGGCCAAGGTCCAGATTATTCAAACTCCATTGTCAACATACATAATCAAACTCTAAAAACAGCGAATATTGCAAGTCACCATAAGCCCATTGTGAAACTGACCATAATTTACAAGTTTGGTCCTTTAAGCTGAGTCAGTTGTTCCTGAGTGCTCATCACTTCCGCCCAGAAGCCACATCAAAACTCCTTGGACATTAAAGAGTTGTAAAGCCTTTTGGAGGAAACAATAACAACGGGTAATCCATTTAAACTGAATCCATATTCATATGAACGTGAAATATTTTCATAAAATCCAGAGAAACAAGTTTTATTCCCCAACAAAACACATGACATTTATTTCGGTTTTTATTAAACTCAGTTCATGCAAAGCACGTCGTGGATTTTTCAAAAACAGTTTTACATTCTTTTCGGATGAACTATCCATGAAAAGTATTATTTTAAGCCAAAATTCATAAAGCTCAGCAAGACCATGATTAATGCAAAGTGCTTGTGAAAATGTCAGAAACATTTTTCATACAAATTTGTTACGCACGAGTATGTTAGGTCATACAAGTAGTTTTCATCCGATCAGAAGATTTTAACTCAATTAGCAATGACATAATTTATTCCTGTAAATTCAAATTCTGGGGTGGATTGCTTACCTAAAATTCGTTTACCTTAAATGTGGAACATTCATTAAAAATGAACTTTGAGTTTTGGAATTTTTATCCTTACGAATGACGCTAGACAATTGCTGCATGTCTTTACAAAGTTAATTTTATCAAACAGATTTGGAAAGTATTGTTTGAACAATAGCAGTTAAGTAAGAAAAAGTTCTGAAAATAAATGTTGTAAATGTATCAAGGAAAGCCCGAGTGAATTTCTTAATGTTTTTGGCCGCACAGTCTTGCTGTAGAAAAGGGACTTTCGGAAAATAATATGCACTTTTATACTTGCCAATATATACGAGTACATAAGTGAAAAGCAATAAGAAAAAGTTGAGCAATTTTGTTGTCTAATATACACGATAAGAATTCTTAACGATCACAGAAAGTCACAAGGATGTTCCTCTTGATATGACCGATTAGCAATCAACTAGTTGTTGGAAATGTTATCGTGAGATAAATCTCAAATTTATCTAAAATTTCTCTGACCTCAGCATTCTGATTTAGAGAATTTTCTATTCTTCGAACAACCACAGAATTTCAATTATGTAAATTCGAAATCTAATTGTTACAAAGTTTATTTTGGGCTGATCTGAGACCATAATACCAAATGGCGAAGTTTTCCTAACTAGGTTGTAAGGAACTTTTGTTATTGCAACAGAGATACTCTACCTACGGTTTTATTGAATTCATAGGGACAGAACTTGGTAGTTCTTAACCAAACAATGGTCAATCTTCAGCACTTTCTATAGGGTGTATACTTGTTAGATGTGAAAAATTTCGTGTTTCCCGCATCCGCTTAAAGCCAGAAAATAATTTGATTCTGTCCCAAACGAGCTCAGACCTGTACGTTTAATATGAAAACTGAAAACTCTAAAATGACTGATTGTTATCCATGAATTATAATTGATCCACTATTTTTCTTTATGCGAACTATAGTGGAACATCATTGTGAGCACCTACATACATGTTCACCTTCTAGGCACACCGAATTATTCCAACATTATGTGCCTTTCAATGTAAACACATCCGCAATCAATATTGCCCTATCAATTCTGAAGGTAGATGACACATTTGGGGAGTTGATCATTTTATATTAAATTGCAGGATACTCAACTCCAAACTGGATGGGGTCTGCTGAAAGATTTTCCTGAATATCTATATTCGTGGAAGCGAGTGGTATAGCCACCTCAGGAAAGCATCTCAATAGAACCCTTTATTCAAGAAAGAGTTAAGAAAACTAAAGTAGCTTTATTCTCTTTCAAAAAGCCACTGTAAAAAAAAATTAGGCCTTCAATCTCGCGTTAACCCCTGGCAATACTTTTTGGTTTTAAGACCGTTATTCACTTACGGTGTGGACGGCCTTAGGCAATGCAGGCAACAACGGCAAACTAAGCTAAGTTCTAAGCATGGCCACACTTAAATTCCTAATATATATTGAAGTATACACTTGAAATACTTTCAGAGAACATCGACTAGTCTGCATCATGTTTCCATACGAATCTTTCTGGGAAAAAGATGTTTTCATGGACAACTCAATTCATTTCGGTACGAATGGATCCAAGTCTAATAGTGAGGTTGGTTTGGGGGTGTTTTTTTTAGATAAACTTAACCTTATCCTCTCCTTCCACATTCCCAATCACTGTTATGTATTTAGGCTGCTGTAAAATCCCAGGATTCAGTTTTAACAATTCTAAAACCCCTTCTTGACTGAACATCTCTCAAGGCAATGGCGGAGCAGTTCAACATATTCGTTTGTTGTGTTTCATGCCACAGAGATATTCCAAGACTTATAGGGCAGACGAACTCACAAATTTTCCTTACCTACTCGTAAATATTGCTGCGGGAAAATTGGGAGTTTTAAAAATGTTAGCATAAGTCCTTAAGTAATATCCTTCAAAAAAAATAAAGCGGCAATCAGTAAAGATATTTCAGCAGAGTTTTTTTAAGGGAGTAACTCTCAAATAGAGACTATTGAAACCTATTGTCGAATCAGTACTGCTATACGGGTGAAGTACTTTGAATGTTACCAAAGTTGCCACTTGAAAGTTGCAAATCTTCGTAATTAGATGTGTACATAGCAAAAAGCGGAAATATCGCTAACTAACAAAGCCTTGAGAGTAGAGTATTCATCACACAATTAGCAAAGTGACGACTCTTAATTAATTTCTTGTGATTGAAATTTATAGGGTTTAAGGCCAAAATTTTCATCCCATACCTCACAAGTAACGGTGCAAAAACGGTTGCAGTTGGGATTTGAAATACTTCCGCATCTACCGAACTCTCCTCATATTTACCCAACGGATAACCATCTTTTCCGCAATCTCTATTCGTTTTGCCGACAGAAGGTCTTCCTTTTTTTCTACGAAAAAGGAATATTTGACATTGTATCACGTGGGAAGAATTTCATGCCAACAATCATCTATCTCGCTCTTTCCTGCTAGTAATAAATACCGCTTCGGTCTTCTAAATTCACGTTGGGGAGCCAACTCATAATTATAGCTATAGTTGCATTCTAGCATAGCTCAATCTTTTCTAGGTGTTAGGCAACAACAACCATAGCATTGTCATCTGCGTAACCTATTGTAGATGCTTTCGTGGGAAGACATAAGGCGTCATCAAACATTATATTCCATAAGAGGTGGTCCAGAACCCAATCTTAGCGCACTCCCCCGGTAACTACATGCCTTTTGATGGCTTCGTCGGAATAATGGAGTAGCAATCTGTTCGTAAAGTAATTTGGGGTCATGTTAAGGAGATACTCTGGAACGTTTAATCATTGGGACCAGATCATTATACATGGCGAGGTCGCCGAGCGAAATGCATTCTTTCCATAGAGGGTTACTACTGCACATTTTTTTTTTGCTTCTTCATTTATAGTGTATACCCATTATGACAGTATGCCTCCTCAAGTGGGTATGAATTACACTTCGAATGCCTCAGTATGTGTTAAGTTTTTTGAAGAATTGGACAGAGAGAGAAGAAAATGTTTGGGCTCAGTGGTTATTTTGCTCCATGGGTGGCATCCAACATTTAATGGGGCGAGTAAATTGTTAGTGAGATCTGGCTTGTTGTTGTATTCTGGTCAACTACACATCTTTTTTGATTTTTCTTGAATGAAAAAATGCAAGTCTTTCGGGCACGGATGGGATTCGAACACCAAGCCAGTTCAGTACCACTTGAGCCACGGCCAGCCGCGCTTTAATTGCGTCAACGGTGGATCGGGCCTTACAGAATATCCGGTGCGATGCTGAAGATTAGGTGACTTCAAGTGTTAATGTGAAAACTTTTTGCGTCTCGCAAATGTCCTCCACCAAGTTAGAAGAAACTGGAAGTGCATTCTTGTTGAGGATCGTGGATAGCTTCCTCGAAATTCCACTGCAAATTTGACATAGTTCTGTAATATGAATATTTACACACTATTTCAAAAATATACAAAATATCAAGCCTTTTTCCAATCGAGAAGCTACGGAAAGTTCCATTCGCTTTCCTTAGTCGGAGCACTTCCACTTCACGGTTTTTTCGTTGTATTTCTTTCACAAAATGATAGCAATTAGTATAGGCATCTTTATCTTTTTGGCCTTTATTAACTTTTCTGTAAGCATTCATGTAAGAAAGACTTTCTTTTTCAAAACCCATAAATTGTATAAAGTCTAGATCTACTTACATTAATTCAAACGAAAACCAAAAAAAAAAAGAAAAGAGTAACAAAATAATTTAAATGTCAACGAACTCCATGGATAAAAAAAGTAGAAAGTTAACTTAATTTATCCGTTTTATACATAATATAATAATGATAATAATAAATATAATGAGTCTTTATTTCAATCAATAATATAGTTACAATTTTAATTATATTATCAAATATTGATAATATTATCCATTGCTTATGGACCTCCTTCCATACGAAAGCGTATATTCTATCCAGCTATCAGTTGGATACATCAACGTAACGGATGCAATTCTATGGTACGGGTTCCCCAAGTTCAACACAATATATTGTACATAAACATATTATGTGTAGTGTTATATGTAATAATACCTACATGGATAAAGTTATAAATGAGAAGTCCACCCCGGAACATATATGCCTACAAAAATTTTTCAAGAAGTTTGTTAAACAATTTATATATTATACATATGTAGTCTAAGATAATTATTGATTTTTCATTGCACTAATTAAAGTTGAATTTTGGATTGAATAGGATCACAACAGCCGTAAACAAGACAAATTATGAGATTTATCATGACCAATAAACCGAAGTAAAAACCTTGCTAACAAGGAACAAAATTATTGAGTAGCTTTTGTGAAGCAAGAGATCGAATTTGTTACAATTCTGAAAACAACATAATTTAATACACCTGAATTCGAATTGAATTCCGAACTGCGCCACTCAATGGAAAAGGAAGTTTATCAACCAAAAATAAACAAACAATAAATTTGTCTAGAGGTTTTGATTTGCATTTGCAAAGAATAATTCAGAAACAATACACCACTCCATACAAGATTCCCGAGGATACTCCGCACAATGTTAATCAAACATCAATTTCCTAGATGTCCTTTGACCGAACGATTATAAGCGATTCGATAAGCTCCTCTAAATTGGCAATTCAGAAACAAAAAAATTGGAAAAACGTGAAGCTAATAGGAAGGTATATTGCTGTAGGGTATCTGTTGGCAAATTGTAAGATACAAATTACCAGCACAATCGCATTCTCGGAAATCATAGAAGTGAATGTAATTGGAGTCTTTTAGCTCAAAGTACGGCACTTCCTTTCACGTTAATTAAGGTCGAAGAGTTTGATGAATAGATTCTATGGGTTAGTATTTTCTTAAATATATTTGTATTTTATCTTTTGTTATGGAGAACTAACTTGAAACGAGAAATACTTTTATGTACAGCAATTAGAGATTTATGTTTTATGGGTGGTTAAGAAAATGATGTACTTGTAAATAAGAGGACGATGATACTTTGTCTTACGAAGTGATTGATTTTGGTCCGCATAATTCAAAAATTAAAAGAGCATAGGGATTGTTTATTATAATAAAAGCCTGTGCTTCTGCTTTAAGTTGATACTTCCCATTTCCAAGAAACCGGAAATGTCAATGAGGTTATATAATAATTATTGCACCTAGGACGAATGGTAAAATTAATTTCAAAACCCGAAGTCAGTAGCATTGTATTTAAGTTTATTTACTTACTTACATACTTACTTTAAGTGACGCTACAGTCCGGGGTGGACCTGGGCCTCAGTCAACAAGCTTCTCCAGCCAGCTCGATCCCTGGCTAGCTGCCTCCAGTTTCGCACGCTAAGTTGGCTGAGGTCTTCTTCCACTTGCGTGCGCCACCTGAGTCTTGGCCTTCCTCTACTGCGCTGTCCATCGGGAGCGGATTCGAAGACTTTTCGGACGGGGGCATTGGTGTCCATGCGCTCTACAGTCTTTGGATCTTTACTCTTCTGGCTAGGTTCATGTCGCTGTACAGTCCATACAGTTCGTCGTTTTATCTCTTCCTCCACTCACCGGCAATGCAGACGGGACCGAAGATCGCCCGAAGAATTTTTCTCTCGAAGCAACCAAGAACACCCTCATCCATTTTTGATAATGTCCATGCCTCTGCGCCATAGAGCAGGACCGGGATTATTAAAGTCTTATAAAGGGTGACTTTTATTGTCCGAGAGAGGGCTTTGCTACTCAATTGCCTTCTTAATCCAAAGAGACAGCGGTTGGCAAGAGTTATTCTTCGCTTGATCTCAGCGCTGGTTTCGTGTCGAGCCTAGGTAGACAAAGTCCTTAACTACCTCAAAGTTATATCTGTCGAGGGTGACGTTCTGCCCGAGACGTCGGTGTTGGTTGTCCTTTTTGCTTGATAGCATATACTTAGTCTTGTCCTCATTGACCACTAAACCCATTTTCGCCGCCTTCGTCGCACGTCAAAGCGCCATTGACATTGACATTCTCCCGATGATATCAATATCGTCGGCGTATGCGAGTTATTGGACGGACTTTTGAAAGATAGTGCCTCTTGTGTTTACTCGTGAGTTTTGCACTATTCTTTCAAGTACGATGTTGGAAAAATCGCATGACAGCGCATCGCCTTATCTTAATCCTTTCTGGACATCAAAGGTCTCGGTGAGATCTTTACCGAACTTGATGGAACAGCGTGCATTCTCCATCGTCATCCCGCACAGACGGACGAGTTTGCCAGGGATGCCAAAACTATACATGACTCTGTATAGCTCATCTCTATAGATGCTGTCATACGCGGCCTTAAAATCGATGAATAGGTGGTGTGTATCAATCTGAAGCTCATGGGTTTTCTCCAAGATCTGCCGTAGTGTGAATATCTGGTCGATGGTGGACTTTCCTGGCCTGAAGCCACACTGATATGGACCTATCAGATTGTTGACGAACGGCTTCAGGCGTTCATACAATACGGCGGATAAGATCTTATATGCGATGTTAAGGAGACTGATGCCTCTGTAGTTGGCGCAGTTCAGAGGGTCTCTTTTCTTGAGAATCGGACAAACAATGCTGAGGTTCCATTCATCGGGCATACTTTCGTCCGGCCATATTTTACAGATGAGTTGGTGTATGCTCCTTACCAAGTCATCGCCTGCCGCTTTGAAGAGCTCGGCAGTCAGGCCATCCGCTCCAGCAGCTTTGTTGGACTTAAGCTTCGATATACGAGTAGCTATCTTCACTTCATCCAGGTCGGGTGGACGGAATTGTGTGTCATCATCGTCCAAGTTAAAAGATTGATTCTTCCCGACAGCGGTATTTGGTCCGTCATCGCCGTTATACAGTCTGCAGAAATGGTCTTTCCAAATCCTCAGCATCGACTACGATGTTCCCTTGTGCATCTCTACAGGCTTCGGTTCGGGGTTTGTTTCCGTGGAATGGTATTTTTACCTTTTGGTAAAACTTCCGAACCTCATTCTTGGAGTAGCATCTCTCAATTTCCTCGATCGCGCGCTTCTCATGCTCTTTCTTTTTCCTCCTGAGAAGCCGGTGTTCGTCTCTCCTCTTCCGCTCATAGAGGTCATGAGCAGCTGCATGTGCTTGCCGGTATTCATCATCGAACCAGAGGTTTCGTTGTGGTGGACGAGTGAAACCCAGCACATCAGAAACGGCATCTCTGATAGCGTTTTGGCAGTGTTTCCAATGGTCGTCGATGCTTGCTGCTGGCGGCATTGGACGTCTTATGAAATTAAGAGACCCTCGATCGGAAAAGGACTTGGCGATCTCTTGCGATTGTAGCCGTCTGACGTCGAATTTTCTCACAGCATTAGTTTGTCTTGGCGTAGTTTGGGCAACCGTACCTTGGCTACAACAAGGTTATGGTCCGAGTCTATGTTGGCTCCTCGGAACGTACGAACATCCATAATACTGGAGAAGTGTCTTGCGTCGATCGCAATGTGATCAATCACCGAGGACAACTTTAATGTCATAGCTAGGGTATTGCTCATAGGTCTTGTTAAGGAGCTCATAGAAGGCATCCTTGGTGTCGTCATCTTTCTCCTCTGTGGGGGCATGCGCGCATATAAGGCTAATGTGGGCGAATTTAACCTTGATGTGGATTGCTACGAGGCGCTCGCTCACATGCCGGAAGCTGAGGACTTCTTGTCTTAGTCTGCCTCCGACAACAAATCCGCATCCAAATAAGCGCTGCTTTTTTAATGCTTTATAAAACATCACTCTCCGACATGGTTTCAAAATCTTTCTCAAATCTACACACAAATCCCTGTTGATAGTAGAATTATAACTTCTCTTTCACTGGATAAGAAAGGATTGTTTAAATGGTCAGGATCACTACAAATACCAACACCAATGAAATGCAGAGTTTTCTACAGTGTTTTTGAATCCAATAATGGCTTTAATTTGGAATGAAATTAATTGTATATGTATGTGTAGGAAGGTTGTTGGGTTCCATTATTTGAGTAATTTCTAGCAAGACGAAAATGTTCCCAGTTATGTACTTGAAGAAGGCGTTTGCTTCCATTTAAAAAACATTTCCGTCGTTTATTTATGGAATAAAGGACTTAATTTTTTTATACGAATAGTCCGTATTGGAACATTTCAGTTGTAGAGTTCGTTGACTGATCTCTGAGAAAAGGATAATTTTTTATTTGCCCCCAGACGGTACTACACATATATTGATCCTTATAGATTACGTGAACGTCTCTGGTCAGAGCATCAAAATTCATAAGATCATTAAGAAAATGTAATAGGGATGTCGTAATCAATTTTATATGTTAATAATATCAAATCATTTTCAATACAATACCAGCACGTCAAAGCTGAGACGCTGCAGCCTGACATTAATAGAGCCAGTGCTCCGCGGTGTCATATTCACCGTCACAAAATGTTGTATCACTTATACCCACCCCATTTGATTGATAAGAAAAAGTAAAGAGCTCAGTAGGTAGCTTTCAGTCTTTCCTATTGAGGGAAAGAAGGAAGGTGGCTGACTTTTAGAAACGTCGGTCAGAATTCATTTGATCTAACGGTAATCTGGAGTGTTATACCCGTATCTGCAGTCTACAGTTGTACTCAAATGAAATTCATCTGTCAAAGGAAGCAAACCTAACGGTTAAGGCCTCTTAGCGCAAGTAGGTAGCTGCAGATGCGTGCTGAGCCTACTTGACCGATTCACGCAGTTTTTATTATAAGCCGAACGCTGTACTTCTTAAGTAATAAACCGTACAAATTCTGTAACTGATTTGTACATTTAATATACCTTTAATATACCACGAAAGATAAATATTACATCCAAGACCAATTGTACGCTTCACTTTGGCGAAATCTATCAATCTTCTAGACTACAGAATGTGCTAAACTATTGAAGGATCTGTAACGGTCGTTTTCACGCAAGTCATTGAGTCAAATAAAGGCAATAAACCGAACCTCATTGCGCGAATATTGAAATGAATATTGCTTTATCAATCTTTTCGCATTTGAAGTGCCTCAATATTGTCATAACAAGTTATACTTATACGAAATAACGCCGACGATAAGACGGAACGATAACTCATATCGGTGATTTTAATAAAATATAAAAAAAACACATACGATATAGCACAATTAGACACTCAGCTGAGCGCGTAATCTCCCCCGTATACGTTACGTACGTACATCACATCAAATGTAAGCACAACTTTATCCTTACCTTAACGCTCCCAATTTCCCCCTCTATATTGACAACGAGTCCCGTATGTGTACTCAACAATACGTGTATCCTTGAGATATTCATATTTGTACTCACATAATGCTTTGCTTCCAAAGCAACAAAGGCATTGTAAAGGCATGTATTCGTACTTTTTTGCAAATGAGATTTTTCCTCTTTTGCCCATTCGAGGGAGCGGAATAAATTCGCCTGATTTGCCTACCTAAGGTCTCTTGAGCGATGTGCCTCTGGGCTTCCGTATACCCAGATGTACTACTGTTGTTAAAGAACCATCATACACATGTTGACCCACCCTCCTATTCCATTCATCGTTGAAAATGTAATTGTTTGAAAGTTCGATTCCATACACATATGTAGATCCTGCCGAAGCTTTATAGTCGTAGATACTGCCGTAGCCTTTGTGATTTTGTTTTTATTTCTTGGGATGGCCAACTCTGTATAGGTATTCAAGTCTCTAACAAAGTGGGACTACCTGCAGTCGAACCTCAGTATATTCCAGGTGTATCAGTACGCTTCATTAGGTATGCGCTGGAAAACGGGCACCTTCCGATATACCGAACAGTTAAAACGAAAAATCGACAATATCCACCGAGAAAATTTGAATAGCGGCTACGGAAAAATTGTCCAACTGGTATACCATCTGTTTTTCGGGGGGCGAATAGTTGAAGAAGGACTTTGTAAAGTTAGCGACAAGGACTGTAAGCCCGAAAACCTACGAGTATCATAGATAAATGTTCTCGCAGTGGATTTACTGTGGGGACTTTGTTGCGCACAATGGGATAAAAAATGTAAGCTCTGTGCGATAACTTTTGTGAGCCAATGGATTTGAGTATTTGAGTTCCTTGTTGTTTGTAATGTGAGTTAAAAGAGAAAAGTTTTTATAAGCATAAATTATCATTTTCGTTTTTCTCTATTTACGATAACGACAAAACAACATTAATCAATGAAGACAGGTAGGCACAAATATTTGACGGAAAAGGGCAGCTTTGCACCTTTAAAGTGGTTGGTTTCGGTTCCAGAAAAAAATATACCTACTTTTTCTTATGACGAAAAACTTTAGACTTATGTTTTTGTTATATGGTAGCATGGTAAAAACGAATGGAAGGTCACAAATACACTGACTATAACTACATATTTAATCCTAAGAAGAAAACAAAAGATGCTTGTTTGAGTGCCAGAACCAGAAAATAAATAAAAATAAGGTGAGGAGATATACGAGTATCAGCTTTAACGTCAAATAATCAACGCGAAGTAAAGGATTAGACAGGAACTACTACAGCTTAAGAGGGAATTGCGATATTTCAGACCTTCGAACATGGTGGACTTAAGGTATAGCTACAAGTGTATATGAGTTTCGGGTTATGGTTGGAAGGGATATGGAACTTCCGTGTAAAACTTATGAGTTTTTTCTTGAATACTTATAGCAAGTGCGAAGAGATTTTAGGACCACCCGACAAAACCAACTACTAGGCATTGTACTTCAATTTTGAATAAAATAACCCGTTTTGTTTTGAGGTAAGATCAAACGGGGTATTGTTTTTCTTACGTCGCTTTGGGAAGGTAGGCAGTTCGAAGCTCCTTTGAGGAGATTAAGTGTAGTCATATGTATCTTCAACGCTTATGGTTAACTCAGCTTTAATAAAAGCAGGCAGCTTTTTGGTTTGCTAGCATTTAATCGACCATTGTTGCATTTATTAGCAAGCTTGCTGGCTAATTAGTAATGCTTTGAACATTTAATCATTGGAATTAAAAAAAAAAACATAGCATACAATTTTTTATAATTCATTGGCACGAGAAATGCTTCTTTAAGATACTCTGTAGATATCTGTGCGAAGCTCTGCATTTTATACATATTTTTAAACAGCTTTAAACTCAAATTTACAATAATTTCAGTATGACTTTGGTGCCTCATCCGTGAAGTGAAGAAAAAATATTTGTTTCATTTAATTAAGTATAATAAATATTAAATCAAATATATTATTAAAGTAGAAATCCGACACATGTCACTTCAAGATGATACTAAGAGTACATAATAATCAGCAGTTAGAAAATCAATTTTTCAGATTATAGGCAGATCCGAGTGAAATCTGAGATTTGGAAAGCTCAGAAAAAGAGATGAATTCCAGGCAAATTGATTTGCAGAAGTTTGTCGAATCCCTAATACCTAAAACCATTTCCATGATGGTTTGCTGTGTTTTTAAAAGAATGTAAGAATCAATTGCGGCAATTCCCTGTAAAATACTGGTCGGTGAATAAACATAAAATATTTCTTCCCTGTCTGTAAGAGAAACTGCAGCTGACTTTCTGTGGTCCTTGGTTATCTGGTGGAATTATGCAAAAACAGTGATCTGTACTTTCGCTAGAGAGGAGAATGATGGACATTTTTCTTGCTCTTATTTTACCTTCGGTTTTTTCCATAGGACAAGAAGCAAAATAGCAAAGATGTGGGAGTCATAAGTATAGGTATAAATAGTTATATCTCAGTGTTCAAACCTACAGCAACAGCGAAATGAAAAATTTTTCTGTTACTGTCAATTTTTCATCCAGTTTGTTGTACTTTGTTGAATGATGAATATTTTACAGTTTGACCTTTCGGTGGCTTTCTCTTTGAATACAAACATCTTATTTCCGCATATTTTTAGCATTACCGGTTCTAGCAGATTGTGATTTTCAAATAACAATTTATCAAGACCGTTGTCAATAGCCTTCGACAAAAGATGAAAAGAAAAACAAATGTCTACTTCCTGGATAAAAATTGGATGTATGAATGAATTTTGAGGTGCTGGTTATGGTTTCAAAGCTCTATATGAAAATAGTCATTGAAAGGACAGCCATGAATCTCAAAGTCATAATTCAGAATCCATTTTAAAGGGAAAACAATGGATACAGACATTGTATTGGCGTTATACTTGAAACATTTCTGAATGTTTGTTGCTTATCAAAACATGTCATTTGTATGTCCAATATTAATACGCTGTGTTCTGCTTATCCAGAAAATATGATTTAATGGTATCTCCTTAAAGGAAAAGTGTCGTTGTTATTTTTTTTTTTATAAAAAAGAAACAATATTGAGTCGTATTGTTGATTCCATACCGCAGTCGTTCCGTACTCTTTCCGAGCGGAAAAAATGTTTGCATTGTTGTTTCCTATACGGAAAACTACCTTACCTACTCATTTTTCGGCACATATCTCTGTATCGTTGATTTCGCATTATCGTGACAATTTCGCTGCGGAAATTTTTTCGAAATGAAAATTATGAGAGAACAATTGGAAGAACAAAACCAACATAATATGGTGAAGGTCCGATTGTCGGGGGGGAAAACTAGAAATAAAAAAAGGCTGTTGGAACTACAACTAGAACGAAATAGCAACATACGAGTATAAGACAACTACTGCGGAGATCTGCAAAAATGGGGTCATAATTTATGTTGGACATTTGGAGACTCTTTCGAAGTAATTTGTTACGTAGAATCTGAATCCTAGGTCCTAATTGGATCATCATGTCAAAAGATGTTTAAGGTAAAGCAACCAATTTTTTATTCTTGGCTGCTTATGAAGTTATGTAGAGGATATACAAAAGTGTTTGGATAAAATTCGACCTATCTCCTAACCCAATGTCTCAAAACAACCCACAATTCAGATTCTATGTAGCAAATTACTTCGAAAGAGTCTCTAGATGCCCAACAGAAATTATGACCCCATTTTGACCTGAACAGCAAAACCTTGTTAACTTGTGTTACATTTGTTGCTTATTTCATTATAGAATTGGTGAATAGGCGCACATGACTTCCATCAACCACCATTATTACACCTGGAATAGCACACTTGGGGAAAAAGTTTGCTTTAGCTTCCCTCTCTTCGCCCACATTCATTTCAAGGGATATCCATTTGGTGTAAACAATGTTTTCTAATGATTGTAACACCTCGGACAGCACTAGCGAATATATGGATTGCGCAATGTTGACGTTAAAGTCTTTTCCAACGTCGTGCTGATAGCTGCCTTCCGCGAAAATGCGTAAGCAGTCAGCCAACTTTTCTTTGGTGGAAAGTGCCCTCTGTTTTTTTCTTTGGCTGAGGCAATGCAATTTTGTTAAGACGAAAGTTGCGCGGAATTATACTGAGCTTAGACCAGTGGAAATACATTTTTTGTATGAAACATACTCTTTGTCGTTCACTTACAAAATATCAGCTGCACTGCATCGTGAAACCCTTCGCCCACGTTTTAAAATATACTCACCAGTATCACTATCACTATCTGAATCTAAATAGACCATCATATCCATTTTTTTTTTTTAATTTTTTGAATTCTTAAAGTTTCTTTCGATTTTACAAAAACCGCAATTTTTAAAATTCAAATGTCGAAAACGATATTTCTTCCGTAATAAGTGTCAAAAGTGTCGGTAAATAAAATTATACCGCCGGAATCAATAGTACCAACAAATATATCGATCGATTTATCTTTCCGCACAGAAAGTCTTTCAGCGTGGAATCAACAATAGGGCCCATTATCAAAATATGAACTAACGTGGATACTACGCACCGAGTCTATCATAGTTTAGAAGAATTCATGAGTATTTTATGACTATAAGGCACAATAAAAACTATAAGAACTAATAAGAACTATCTTAAAATTAACATTCTACATAGTTTTATGCAATGATTATATTGATTAGATGCTCGGGTCAGCCTCGGACAAATTTATTATATTTAAGCTTAATAACAGCACGTTCCAATGCTAGTCCTAAACCTAAGAAAATCAACTTAAATCTACACTAGCTGTACAAGTTGTTAGATGAGAGGTGTAAGTAGAGTAAAGGACAAAGGCTGTCATGATAAAGAAACACTATATCGGCAACTTTGCGGCGTACAGAGTGAGGTTGTTAGTCGGCAAGTTTAAGTCTATGGAAATCCTCCTCAGGCGAATCGATAAAACTTACGTTGTATAGTTTCTTAAGGGTCATCAGTTTTTACTTTTCTAATTTATATATAACTTTGTTATTTTAATGTCCGTGCGGCATCGGATAAAGAATAGTGCCGCAGTGCGTCCCAGCTTGTCGTAAGAGGCGACTAAATGGGACACCAATAATATACAGGCAACTATGACACCAAAAATGAGCCTGTGACACTTTAACACCTTAAAACTTTCCCACAAGTTTGTATGCAATCAGTGGGTTCCCACGTCTGGAGACTACCGGTGGGGTAAAAGAACAATCAATCAATTCGAAATGAGCATACAAGTGTCAAACCACTCAAACTTTAAACTTCATGGAAATGATCGCAATTAATAGCACTACCCCGCTGGGCACCACGGTTGCAACGCACTCGGGTGATCCCAGAGCAAGCAGAAGTGCTTGTGTCAGAGCCCGACGGATTCCGGGGGCGGGCAAAATGAAGTTTCCAAAATATTTTCCTAAACTTCGGTTTGCAAGTTGGAACGTCGAATCGATGACCTCAAAAAGTTTAGAACTGGAAGCGATTATGCGTCGCAGAACTCTACAAATCCTGTGCGTACAGGAAACGAAGTGGTGTAATACAGGAAATAAAGCGCGTTTTCTAGATTTAAAAACTAAGGCATTTAAGATGTTCTACCATGGAACGGTCAATGGACGAAACGGTGTTGGAATCGTTGTTGCAGCGGATCTTCTAAACAACATCGTTGGTATCTTGAAAATAAGCGACCGCTTGATGAGTGTTAAACTCGTCATACACAATGAAACGTGGAACATTGTTAGCGCGTACGCTCCACAAAATGGATGCGACCAATCGGAAAAAGATACATTTTGGTCAGAGTTCGGTAATTTGCTTAGAAATATACCTATCGATGAGATGCTCTTCGTAGGCGGAGATTTAAATGGCCACGTCGGAGAAACAAATGTTGATTATGAGGACTGCCACGGGGGTAAAGGCTTTGGAACCAGAAATTCAGCTGGCGAAGACATCCTTGTAGCGTGTAGGGCGTACGGCTTAACCGTCTTAAATACAATGTTTATTAAACATCAACGACATCTCATCACCTACAGCAGCGGAGGCCACGAAACGCAAATAGATTATCACCTCTGCAAAATGTCGATGAGAAACCGTGTTAAGGACTGTAAAGTAATACTTGGAGAATCGCTAGTAAGCCAACACCGTCTGCTCATTACAGAATTTTTCACAGCGGAACCACCGAAAACACGGGCATCGTTTGGAAAGCCAAAAATCCGGTGGTATAATCTATCGAAGGAACGAAGCGCAAGTTTTATCGCACTGGCTAAAGAAGTACTTCACAATATAAACGGTATCGCAGACTCACTTAGCCCGCAAGAAATGTGGAACAGCATGCACGAGGAATGCATAACACTCGCAAAGTCCCATCTGGGGACTATATCGAAATACCATCACGTCGGCAAAGAAACATGGTGGTGGAATGACGAAACCAAACGAGCTGTGGCCGACAAGTAGAGTGCATTCCAAGCGTGGACAAAATGCGATCGGAGCGACGATATCGAAAAAGCTCGACTGGCTCTTGAATACGAGCGTCTTAAAAAGATCGCAAAGAAAGCCCTGGCTCGAACTCGAGCGGCAGAAGCGGAAAACCTGTACCAGGAGTTGGAACAAATATCCTCACTATCGGCAGATAGAAGACAAGCTACCCAAGAAGTTCAAACGTCGTACAGTACTAAAATGCCAAATATTTTTAAGCTCGCTGCACAGAGGAGAAAAAATTCAATGGAAATAACCTCGCCGAAATACATCAAAAACGCAGACGGTCGCCTATTAACAAATGAAAAGGAAATTTGTGACCGGTGGCTTGAATACTGCAAGGAGTTGCTTAACAAACAGTTTCCACGTGATATCGTGCCGACAGCTGGTCTATTCGAGGAGGAAGTTTCGGACTTTTCAATCGAAGAAATAAGTATAGCAATTGGAAAAATGAAGCGGGGGAAAGCGGCGGGACCAGACAGCATTCCATCAGAGTTTTGGTTGAAGATGGAGGGGATCGGCAGCGTTTGGCTATCGAAACTTTTAAATAAATTAAAATGTGGACAACCTATGCCGAATCAATGGAGAAGTAGCTTCTTGGTTCCATTATTCAAAGGAAAAGGCGACACTCGAGAATGCAACAACTACCGTTCAATAAAGCTTGTCACACACAATGAAAATCGTCGAAAGAGTCTTAAACAAACGTCTTCGGCAAATAATAAAGCTCGATAATAGCCAGTGTGGATTTGTTGAAGAAAGATCGACGTGGACGCTATTCAAAGCCTACGAATAATAATGGAAAAGCACCGAGATTCGTCTAAGGATTTACACATGGTATTTATCGACCTCGAGAAAGCATTCGATCGAGTGCCAAGGGATCTCACATGGGCCGCGCTGAGGTCTCAAAACGTACCGGAAACGTATGTTAAAATAATACAAGACATGTACGGAAACGTGAAAACTGCGGTTAAAAGCTCTGCTGGACTAACGAGAGAATTTCCAGTTAATGTCGGAGTGCATCAAGGAAGCGTACTTAGCCCTTTCCTCTTTAACGTAGTATTCGACTATCTTTTAAAAGACTGCATGCGCGAAGCAAATGTAACGCCAATTCTCTTCGCTGACGACGCAGTTATACTTAGCGATAACGTCGAAGATTTACAGAACGCCTTAGATTCATGGAGAAATGCGCTAGAGAGAAACGGGTTTAAAATAAGTCGTTCAAAGACGGAGCATTTGACGTGCCCATTTGCGCATCCGTTGCGACCTGTTCCGGATATAATGTTAGATGGAATAGTTCTTCCGAAAAGCACTATCTTTAAGTAATTAGGACCAATCGTTAACATGGAAGCGAAATGTGACGACGACGTAAACCACAGAGTGAGTGTGGGATGGATGAAATGGCGGGAAAATTCGGGAATCTTTTGCGACCGAAAATTTCCACTTAAATTAAAGGGGAAACTCTACACCACGGTTGTTAGACCAGCTCTTATATACGGTTCACAGTGCTGGACAATGTACGAAGCGTTTAAAAACAAAATGACGGCAGCGGAAATGAAAATGTTAAGGATGTCTAGTGGAGTCACTAAACGCGATTGTATTAGATCTACGCGTATAAGAGGAAGTCTACATATAAAGAATTCGGTAACCGAACAGCTTGAGGCGAATAGAATAAGTTGGTATTGCCACATTCAAAGAAGATCTGCGGAAAATCCGGTTAAAAGGCACTATCAACTACGGTCACTCCAACTGTAAGAAAACGAGGTCGGAAAAAGAATTCCTGGATTTCTCAGATGGCAAATGCGCAACAACGTCTGGGGTTAACCACTGAAGCGATCCAGGACCGAGCTTTATGTAGACGCGTTCTGCGGTCTGCGACATTAGCCAACCCCATAAGCGGAGCAGCAGCGAAATCTCTGAAATCTCATACACTCTCAAAAACTTACAGTATGGATCAATTTACACAATTTTCAAACTAGATGCTGTGTTGATACACATTTGGAGCCCGAAAAATCCGAACGAAGTCAATAAAAGCCAATGCACCATAAACGTGTGACCGTTTTGGAGTTACGACATTATTTACTTCTTTTTCTTCCACAGGTAAAATAGAGATATGATAACCAATTTTTCGTTGTCAAAAATTAAGGGTTTATATTTAATCGCGCAATGGTTTCAGCAGGATGGGTCTACATTCCACAATCGACGTTATTACACACTTAATTCAATAACTGTGTAATCAGTCGTTTTGGTGATGTCGCTTTAATACCACGGAGCTGCATTTTGATGTCGTTTGAGTTTTTTTTTTATGGGGTGCCACTAGAGATGGATGCTGTACGAACAATATAGGGACAATTCAGACAGTCAAAAACTGTTTTGGTCGAGCTTTTCGTGAAATATGGGCTGACACCATCGAAAAATTATAGAAAAACTAAGTTGACAAAATGGTCTACTGTCAAGCCAGCCAAGGTAGTCATTTGAATGGCCTTTTTAAAGATAAACAAATGGCCCATCATTTACTGAATGTATGTTGTGTATAAAGGTGACCAAACTTGGCCATCGTAACGAAGAGGACGGACAAAAGTAATGTAAATGATTAAGGATTAGAGAACAGCGCTAAATGATCACGTAATTCAGTCGCCAACATGACTTGTTAACTTAAGATTGAATAAGTGCGAGACGGAGCTAGAAAGCCTTTGTAAATGTATGTCATTGCTTGGCACTTTTATACATTAAGCTCAATTAACTTGACAACCAATCCAGTTCAATCACCCAGAGGTGAGATATGTCTAAAGATTTTCATCATATATACGTCAGCGTAGGTGCTTATAAATATAACATAGTAACTTCTGATAAATCGACATTGTAAATTATTATAATGATTTATAACGACCAAAGATGTCTGCGTTAAGACCTGAAAAGAACAACGAAATCGTGACACTATAAGTAGGGTTTAAGTCATATAATGAACTTGATTAAAAGCCTATAGCCTTCAGAATTACTTCGCCAGCAACTGATTCTGAAAGTTGAGACTGCTTTCTAATCTATTCAGGCAAAAATTATGACTGAACAGGGAAGCAGTAGCAGTATTATTTATAATTATAAAATATTATTTGTTATTGGCGATGGCGATGGCGCGATAATTAGCTAATTGGATTATCACGCAGAGAGTCTGGGTTCGATTCCTGGCTGGGTCACCAACAATTTTCTAATCTCCATCACCCTTTCGGCGAGCAATGGCAAACTCCCGGAAGTAAAAATTGCATCCGAAAAAGCTTCTAAGGAGTGCCGTTCGGACTCGGCGATAAACCGTAGGCCCCGCTTTTTTTTATTTTTATATTAATTATACAAATTGTTTTATAAAAGCAGTGGAATGTACTCAAAGCGAATTCGTAAAGTGAAAAAAATTTGTTTCACACATAAACATGCACACATCCATGTATGGTAGATATCACAACATCGGAAGCATAATAGGGCCGATATATCACAGTGAGTCACGTCTTTGGGCAAAGTGTGTCCTTCGAATAGCAATCAAATCTGCCCTTATCTAGTAATCGAAGTGTACTTGGCACAAAGTCCTGAATCTTAAATCAGCTTTGCGCGGCTTAAATCTAACTTGCAGATCATATTGACCAACATTTAAATTCATTACTATAATAGAAGGTGCTTGACCAATAACAGTTTCTAGCAGTGAGAGCCTTTGGTTTAAGAAAGTTCCAACCATGAATAAGATGTACAGCGTTCTTGTTTAGGATAACTTGCTTTGGATTGGGCGTGTGGAAACTGAATTCTGAAATGAAATCGGGCAAATCTTGTTTCCTGTTGTAGAAATTTATATTAAAAGAAAACATTAGTTTCGAAATCTATGAATTCTGTTTTCACAAAATCAAAAACAAGCACAAAAATTGGATGAGAGAATACAAAACTTAAAAGTCCAATTTCGCTAAGTAAAATTTTTCTGATTTTTTCTTGAAACAAACAGCAAGAACCATTTTTTGAAGAAGAATTGATTCCATTACCTGTACTTCCCATCCTTACACCATATCCAACAAAGTATCCTAGTAATTCATAAGAAATACTGAAAGCCCACCAAGATCATTAAATCGCTTACTATTTAAATTCTGTAAAAATACGTAATATTTAACATATTAAATATCATGCATAAACTCATTTGCTTACTCATCACAGTGTACTTAACTTTCAAATTGCTCTCGCTGCTGAGGCACAGAACTACGGAACAACCGACGTGATATCGTTTCCGAAAAAGAAAATGCTTCAAGTTTCGCAAAAATTATCAGTAAGATGAACAGGAGACACTCGGACAAAACAACGACAACGAGTTGTGTTTTAATTTTCTCTCTTTATAAACGCTGCTGCAAGTCCTGGGTACTGGTGTGTGTGCAGAGTCGGTGGTGTAGGGCGATAGAATGCTGTGGTCCACAATGATTTAAATTTCAAATCTACGTGAAGACACAGATATTGCGAACAATTCCACGATGTGGTCTGAAATCCAAAATGTGTACGACTAGACAGAAGACAACTAAAGCTTTGGATTTCTTCATCCTTAACTGATGCATCTTTTTTTTATTTTGCTCCTAAGTCTTATTCATTCAGAGTTTGTATTGAGAATAACAAGGCGAATAACATTGCCATTTGCTACGTTTGTAAATGGTGAATAAACGAATCGTTCTCCAGCTCCAGCTCTAGCTTTAGTTCCAGACCAGAACAGAACAGACCATGCAAACAGATCAGTACATGGTGTTGGTTGGAGTGAGAATGCAGTCTGGTAGAAAATTTGCAACGAGTGGAATCCTTTATGGCCGAGCACATTTCAAATCATAAGAGGACGACTATGATGACGGCAAGTGCAGTATAAATACAAGAACAATTGCATACATTCATATATGTTTCGGGATACTTGCTGAATAAGCGTGTAATTTAACTTGGAATGCTAGACAGACAAGCTGCAGGCAGATGGAGTGCTATGTATTGAATGTTATACCCGACCACAATGCCCCCTCAGAGACCTGGAGGACTAGAGAAAAATCTCCTTGCTTATTTGTCTTTCATGGCCGTTTGCTAGAATATAATATATTTTTTTTATTGCTGTTTTTTGCTAAAGTGAAATGTATTGTGATTTTCAAAGAAGAGCTTTGGAGAGAAAAGAATACCCTATCCCTTCGCATACTTATACTCGTACAGTGCCTAGAATAAATTTTAGTAAAATGGTAAAGAGGATTTGGAGACTTGTGTGGCTTACAATTGTCCGTAGTGGGTAGGTATCCTAATGCAATTCTATCGCACTTTGGATAGGTAATCTAGGACAGCTTTAGGAAAGAGAATTGAGATTTACATTCTGAGTTAATTTTTTTTTTTTATATCCCGGTATAGTATTTAGTTATACATATGTGTGAACCATTCCAGTACCAAAAAAGAGTGGACCACATATGTATGTAGGCACAGAGAAAAAAAAAGTTTTTCCGCACCCGTAGTTGGTGAAAATGTAATTCTGTATTTGCATTTGCGGTCATCCATGCAAGTTTTAATTTTTGAGCGGTGTTCCATGTGTGCTATGTTTCAGAGTTTTTTTTTGCTTTTAACGAAACACATGTGCATATGAACAAAAAGTTTCTTAACGAGTTGGATTGTAATTTTAGTTCCTAGTTTGGTCAGTTGAAGTTTGAGAATATGTTTTTTTTTTTCAAAACAAGCTAAACCTACCGACCAGTAATTAGTAACAAGCCTTAAGAATGGAAAATTTATGAAGTCCGTTCTCTTTTAGACAGATGTCATTTTAAGTTTCAAGATTTTACAAAGATCTTTAGCCAAAAAAGGGAAACAAGTAATGTTACCACAGAATATATCTACAATCTTCTTGACAAAGCCAAAAAGATTTAAAGTTTAAACTAAGAAATGAGCATATTATAAACTTTTTTTCATTACCTAGAAAGAAATTGTATTCGGAATAATGTCACTTCTACTAGTAAGAATTGACGTCACAGATGTTAGAAATGCTAGGCTTTGTTTCATATTAAATGAAAGTGATGAGTTGGTGGTCTTGTCTCAAAGCAAAAATTAATTCGCTATGTAAGGACATAGGCTACATATTACTTTAGGAAGAAAAGGAAGTTGATTTTACATAGTATTCCGAGGAAGATCTGTTTTTGAAGATAAGTTAGGAAAAGAAAGGAATACGAAAAAAATGCCACGGACTAGCCAAGCAAGTGCAGGTATCAGTATTCCAACACGTATAGATTTGGAAGGGCTGGTGACCGTACACTTTATCTGTTAATATCTTGATCCGGCCCGAGGTTATATCCGTATACATATTACTTGGGTCGAGAATTAAGTCTTAAGATTGTAATCATGTGAGATGGCTAAATTCTTAGCATTGGTTGGCGCACCTTATTTTATGCAAACACATTTAACTTATCTTACTTACTACTTAGTTAAAGTTATGTTTTGCCGTATCATGTTTTCGTAAATTCGTGTGGTTTCCACTTGAAGAAGTTCACAATCGACTACAAATTAACACATGGAGACAAAATCCTTCTTATCACTAATTGTTTTAAAAAGTAAGTTTGTCTTGTTTTATAATATAAAAAAAGATTGCCTCATTAGAAATCGAGCAATTACAACCCGTTGCAAGCATTTTTAATGAAGAGTCATAGAGACTTGCGCGGCTATGATAAGACCTTATTTTCCATGTGCTCCTATTTTCACAAAAATATGCTTTCATGCAAATACCATAGAAATTTTTTTCTCATTTCCATACCATTTTTTTTAATTTTCTATCGTTATTTTTCGATTACTTGTCGTTACTTCTATCGATTTGCTTTGTGCTTAAGAAGGGTATTTGCCAGAAGTTGAATATTTACAGATACAAAGTCCTGTATTGTGTATGTCACAGTTGAGATGCCAATTAGAAGGCTCTGAACTAGTAAGACATGGCTCGGAGAAGCTCCCTTAGAATAATGAAATTTGAGCTTCTACTGACAATACGAATACACGGCAATGATGGCGCATTTTCCAGCTAGACTAAAAAAAAAAACATTTCGCTCCTAAAAAGGGGTTCTTTACTATCTTTTCATAAACTTCGGTTCACTATGGTCTTTTTTAGCATCACCATGCATAATTGATATTTCATTCAACGTTAGATAGCGGTGCTAGTTCGTTGATTATGTTGGAGTATACAAAAGTGGCATTCAAAGTCCGTTATCGTGCAAGACTTTTTTTTAAAGCAGCATTTAACGAAATGACTTCTTTTTTTCGGCAATGATAACGTAATCGAAAGAAATGATTTCAGGCTAATCTAAATAATTAGATAAAGGCGATACAAGATTACAGATAATGAATCAGTCATTCTAAGACCAAATATCTACATTGTCATTATTTTCTCTAAGCAGCAAGTCTTACCTTAGACATCTATTAAGAAGGAGTCATCGTGTGAAAGTGCAACAAATCTGAATTCTTAGGCTCCGTGGTTAAATAGCAATGAAACTTCGATAACTTTGTTGCACATATAAAATATATCTGTCCTATTATGTTAACGCATAAGACCCTTCGTCAACTGTCTAACCAGAACCTATCATTGTAGTTTTAGGCTAAAGAAATCCACTCTGAATCACGTTATGGCAGATCTTGGAACAATCTGAGAGTTCCAAGCCTATACACGCCCCCTCATCGTAGTAAGTCGATGGAGAATGTCCGGTAGGTAGGCAAAAGAACTTGCCATATTTATCAACGTTGTAAACAGACGTCAACGTTCTGGGTCGCAAGAATTTTTTGAACTTGGTGAAGGGAAATTACTTAAAAGGAAAGTAAGACTTGGGATAAAACCACTCAAAGAAAAAAAACTTTACATAAATTATATATAACCTCGAAACAGCATAGTAAAACTGACCTCAGTTATACTCAACAGGTGAATGCACACATATAATTTACAAGACAACTGATCTTAAAAAAACCCAGCTCGTAAAATATAACGTTTAAAATAAGAACAACAACAGCTCATTGCTTTTTAATTTACAATTAAAAAAGACAAGCCATCTCAGTTTATGACATATAAAACATAGGAACTCCAACTAATTTAGAGCACAAATTTGATTCCAAATTAAATAGAAATTTTATTGTTCTTTTATAGCAATAATTATATAACTGCGACGACTCTGAGCCTAAAATAAATTTGCGTATTCCGATATTTGAAAGCACTCTGTTTTAATAGGAGGCATAAATTCAAATATGAAATCAAAGAAAACGACTAAAATTGCCTAAGGAACCTCATTAACTCATATTTGAAATTGCCTTTTAAGTGAATTCACTAGAGAAATATCCCCAGGGTTTATATCAACCTCATCCATTTTTGAATGGCTTTAAGGCGGGAATACATGAGCATTGTAACAAGCTAAAAGTTTAACTTTTAAACTAATTTTCATGCACGTGTTAACAGCGAATTTCTGGGTTGTGTTAAATTTCCGCTTATCCACAGATTACCAACGGAAAATTCGTTAAAATCTTTTGTTTGACAAAAACCAACCAACAACTTGGGAAAAGATATATTAAAACAAAAGCTTTTCTGACTGTGATAACGTTCGCGGCATTTTGAAACAAGAACATTTTACTCTTATTTTATGAATTATTTTAAAAGTCCTAATTAATATGGCAAGGCAAATAGACTGTATCTTGCTAAAGCATTTTATACCTATACTTCAATACTAAAGCAAATGACGTTTCTTCTTAAGTCGCACATGCGAACCATCTTGATAGCCGTCTTACTAACTATTCGTTCCATCATACCGTTAAAAACATCGGAAGATGGTATTGTATTGATTTTAGGTTTTGAATCACTTTTAGTTAATATTTTTAAGATCGATGTTAATTTTCCATGATTATAGTGGTTTGCATCTGATATCTCCCATTCTACAACATCTCCCAACATTATTATTTTTACCAAGACGTCATCTTTGGTAATGGACCGAACAACTAATCGGGTTGTGCATGCAAAAGATTCAAACACAGAAATTCTCCGGGGCTATAAGCCCTCGCGATGCCAAAATATGTGGCTCAACTTCATTACGAATTAATTTGAAATGCACGTTAATCGGAGAATTCTTTTTAAATATCATTAGATATACCGATATTTGCACCATTGTGATGCAACTTCTACAAAATGTTTTATTTTTTTTCAACAGGTGATAGTATATTAGACCCTTACTGTCTCTTTTGGAACAGAGCATTACCTTTTTCCGGTGCACATCAGCTATTAATGTTAATAAGGGATTTCCTGTCTTTAAAGAAAGGGCTCTATTTCTTGTAAAATTTTAATAAGCTCCTCTCCGGGTGGCAAATGTTTGAGGTTCATACATCAAAATTCGGTTTATTGAATTATTTATTTTTTATTTAATAATAAATAATAATAATAAAATAACTATAGTATACAAGGCAAAGATGTCTGATGAACTCCAAGATTAGGTTTTCTTTATACGGAAGTTCTTGGCGTGATCCATCGGTTGCACGAACTTCGGCTAGTTGTATTATTCTGAGTCCCTTCAAGTTGATGCTTCTTTTTGCTTTCGTAGAATTGCTTAAGACTTTGAAAGAGATAATCCAATTTACGCCATTTGATAAAGTTGGTAGTTCCTTACAAAAAATTAAAGATATTGTTGTACCCTAGTAGGAAAAATCACCTTTTTTTTGTAACGATTATTTTTTTACACACATCTGACTTAATTTTGAAAATTGTTTTTCTTGTCAATGCTAACTTGCAGAAATTTTTTTGCAAACCTTGAATAGTTCGATAGAAGACAACCCACATAAGCATTCTTGAACTTTGACCTGAAAATTTCTAATTTCAATTAGTCTATCCGATACACTGTTTAAAGAAGAAGTTGTTGGCAAACTACTGTGTCTTACAGGAATTTGAATTAAAAAATCTGAAATATAAAACAATTTTTTGTGGTGATTAAATTGTACTTGTATGTGTCAGTTTTCAAACATGAAATTCTATTATCTCCTCCTTCTTTCAAAGGCATCCCATTTCTTTATTAGGTTTAAACAATGCTCGGTGCAGTTTTAGTTCATTTTTTTTTATATTTCTCGTAGTTTTTATTGACCTAGTCATAAGTTGTTTTTTGTGAACAAAGCCGACTTCGCTTTTGGCCAAGGACAATACATTTATCCTTACTACCTATAACCTATTCCTATCAACCTCATTAACCGAATCTAGATATCTAGAATGATTAGTTATTATCCCCTATTGGACTGTATACCTATTTCTAAGCTGCCATGTATACCCAAAGAACTTGAGACTCATTTTTCTTCTACTTTAAAGTAACTTTTTTCTTCTGCAATGCAATATGGATATATTAGGTTCAAATCTAAAGCACAGAACTTTCTTTCATATATGTATCAAGTTCTTAAAATTGATGAAAATCTATGTTTATAATATGACTGATGATTTCTCTAAAATATATGCGAAACTTTTTTATTAAATCTTGAATCTTAAACCTGAAAAAAATCTTGACCTACATTTTTTTATCTTAAAAGTCAGACAGAATGTTATTGATACGTGGAACTTATTAAACCACTTAACATAACTTTTGGGGCTCTATAAAGCAGCTGTTTTTGTTAATTTAATGCTGATTATAGTCAATATCGAGCTTTAAGAGCATTTTAAGCAGCCGCGTTTTCACATTTACTTCAATACTATAAACTTGATTTAACATACGAGTATTACAGCCCTTATTTCTTCCATAAAAATCAAGTTTTCTATAAAAACTGTCTCAAATATTTTAACCGGCCTAAAAAAATAGTCTTTATTTGTCTGATTATCTTCTTCTCGGTTGAGAGACTATGGTAATTGTTCGTCTACGAACGTCTACGTCGATTAGTGGGGAATATTTTGCGTGTAGGTCCCAACATTTATCGTTCTTCCTACATTGTCGCAACAGCCATCGATTGCTTCTGAAAAATCACATATACATAGGTACTATATATTTAGATAGGTATTCCCCGTCCAACTTGGCATGCCATTTCTCTTATCGACCTCTTAAATAAATAGAATGTTTGGTATGGGAATACATGCAATATCTGAATATTAAGACTTATTTACCCCTTTGTTTATAAACAGACTTAGTTCCCCCTTTCATTTTATCCCTCGTTTTTGATATCTATCAATATTAATATTGACTTTGAAAACTCGTTGACATTTATAGGTCATATATGTTTAAGAACCCCCACCTTCGTCACAAAGTTCACTGCCTAAGCACCCTTTCATAAAACTATCTCCCGTATAAATCTCAGCTGTGGACAAGATAACTTTTCTTCTTTTCATCCCTCAGAAAACGAATACTGCGCCCAAATGCTCTGAAACATACAAAGTAATTTCTATATCGTAAACGACAAATTTCGGAACTCAATTCTTCAAGTACTTCCAATAAACTTTGTAAACGAAATCAATTGATTTTCCTAATCTCTTTGACAGAAACTTATTTTTAATAAAATTATCTCCCAAAAACCGACCCCTTTTCCAATGGCGTAAACCTTTCCTAATGGGTCAGCAAAAAACTAGGTTTTTACCTGCCTTCCCTGCTTTAATTTCACCCCATTTATATTTCTGTTTGTTTTTCACTTTCTCTCTTTCTTTCTACTTGCATTTAATTCAGGAAAACCTATGTTTATCGTAGCCTTGAATTAATGAAATTGCTGTTTGCATGCCATCCGGTTAGAGAGTATCTCCCATCCCACCGGAAAAATCTACAGAATACGAATAAGAGAACTCCCTCAAAAGATTTTCCCGTGTACCCGAACTCGAATTCAAACGCCATGCAATTCAATTTCAATATCAAATACTGAATTATATTGATTTTTATTTGAATAAGCAAGCAGATTACGTTCAGGCTCAGTTTGGCAAAGACATAGATAGGTATTTGGGTGTGAAGAGTACCTCTCCACTGCATAACTATGCGTTAGTCTTTCTTTGTAAAATATGGTTTTTCCGCTTAGCAGTGACCATGAATTCACACATTCAATTGAAATTCGCTGTACTATCCGGTATGCAAAAGTTATAATTTATTCAAAGCGAATAAAAAGAATCTATCACAGTCCGATGAAAAAATGTATTAAGATACAGACGGACCACTACCACCCGCCACCGCCAGTATAACTTATGGGCACGAGTACCAGAGTAAGGACGTAACCTTTAGCATAAATATACAGAGGATAAATTACGTAGAAATACGAATGTTTGTCGCAAGTTAGTGCCATCGTGCCGAAGAGTCTCCCGGCAAACTGGGTCTAGGTTTTGCTAATACTCGTTCCTTAAGTGGTCTGGTTCATTCGTGGTTCGTAGAAAGAGAGTTATCTTCACTTCTGCGCAGAAAGTTGACCTCTATATTCAGCAGGTTGGTATCGAACGTCAAATGTGCAGGGTGTGGACTGATTCTCATTTTTCGGAGTGCTATCCGGATACCAATCTCTCAAATATATGTTCGAATAGACTCGGATAAAGAGAATTTCGTATGACTTGCACTATATAGACAAATGGTTAGTTGTTGAGGAAGATCGGGAACAGTCGTTGGCAGATTGTTGGCAAATGTCTACGATTGGTACCAGAAATACATAAAAACGGACGTACATAAGCACGCAGCCGATAGCTGCAGACTGGGTAGGTTAATACATAGTTGTGAGATATATTGCTATTGCACTAAGCAGAGTGGGTTCAATTCAGAAATTTTTAAATTAACTTCTTGTAGTATATATATGTACGTACTGATGTACTATAAATATATGTTTAGTTGCTCCAAATGTGATACACAAGAATTGATGAGTTAAACGAAATAAATGGTGTTAGTAAAAGCATTAATTTGAGTGAGGTGGCCAAAAATGTGTTCTGTTTATTATTATTAAATGTATTTAAAGTTTAAAGGCTAATCCGTAAAGAGGAATCATTAAGTTTATTATCTATTAATAAAGACACAGGAAAATAGGGGAAAGTTTTCCTTACTTAGCACATTACATTAGCTTAATTAAATTAATTATTAATGATCCATCATTTCGCTTGAATAGGAAATTTAGTCACGATAGATTCAGTTCTAACTCAATTTTAAAAATTAACTTCATGAACGGTTAATTTAATTTAGTTACGTACATACTATATATGCGAACAATTTAGTAGACATAGCAATTAACAGTTAATTTAATTATTGATGATTTGAATTAAATAAGCGTTTCCTATCAGAAGCACAAAAGGATGAAAACCATAAGCTGTATGCTTGACCGCCTACGCCCCAACACAGGAAAAGGTCCACCTACGTGAGAGTGAGCTGAAAATCGTCTTTGGTGATTGAAATTTCATCAGCATCGAACGTATGAGTTCAAAGGCATCACTACCAAAAAGCTACTCATTATAATTTTGAAGCATTAAACACCAACGTACATCAGAGTTTCTTTTTTCGTCTCTTACTTTCGATAGCTCGGGTCAAATCACGTCATGTCGTCATCGTCTGTGCGAATCGTCACGTCACGGCGGTCCTTACTTTTATAAAAACACAGACTTACTAGCTAATATAGCATTTTGTTTAGAATTGTATTTCATTAAACTCAAGATGGCTATTCTAATTTTTGCCACAAAACTTATTACTATACTTTACCGCTTCTCAACGGATCCCTAGTATTCCTAGCGCCAGTACTTCAAAAATCTGTAATCTGAAAAAACCAAATCTATATCTTAATCTATTTTAATGTATAATCTTATGTACTAATTTTCCACTTTATATCTTGTTTCTTCTCTGCCTTTTGTCTACAGTTTCACTGGCTTTTTTTTCCTCACTCCAAAACTTTATTTTTTTTATTTTTGGGTTTAATTCACTTTTTGACTTTTTTCATTTGGGTAATTGTAAAAATGTTTGCTGTGAGATATTTTTCGGAGGAGCACTTCTTAAAGATGATGTAGCTTTTGGGGATTGGTGAAAATTATTATTGGTGCATACGTTAGTTCTGAAAAAATGGTTACAATTGAATCATTCAAAGTATTGCCCATCGCTAGCTACAACTTTCTCCCATCTAGCAGAGCTTGAATACCGCTACGGCAAAAGTGCCGGTCTTTTAAGGCTATCTACGAATAAAGCCATAATTTTATGTCTTCATATGTGCGGAACTGCTGACCAGCTAGACCATAAGCCATCGAAAGGAACAAGTAACAATCGGACGGCGCATTATCTGGGGATAATGGCTGGTGGGGTTGGACTTCCCATTTGAGCGTTTCCAGGTAGGTTTAAACGGGTTCATGCTGTAGAATCACTTTTTCATGTTTCTGCTCGTATTGTGACCGAGCAGTGCTCGGTTCAATAGCATTAATTGAAGTCGATACCGTGCTCCATTGATGATTGCCTTGGCTTGCAACATATCATTATAAATAACACGGACCTCGTCCCACTTTCGTAGCGTGGATAATAGGCCGAGCCGACGACGTAGATGCATGAGCGTGCAGTCCCCATGACTTTTTGTTGCTATAATTAATCTATTTCTCATCGCCCGTCACGATGCGATGAAGAAAACCCTTTCTTTTTTGCTGCTGAAGCAGTGGTTCATAGGCGAAAAAACGACGCCCAAAGTCTCTTGGCTTCAAATCATAAGGAACCCAAGTTCCTTGTTTTTGAATCATTCGCTCGAAAATTGCTTGACGGGTAACTCCTAAACGGTTTGTTTTCCATTTGTCTAAGCTTGGTTCATGAGGTTTTGGTTATGTCAAAATCGACACGCACTTACTGCTGGAGCCTTCTATTGACGAACAGCGAGAACTTAGTGTCACACCTAATAGATATTCGCTAGATTGCACTCCAAAAAGAAACGAGTAAGGTATATTTGTCCTTTCCGACGGCTTCCGAAAGACAGGTTTCAAAAAAAAATAATGGTTAGTTTTCATGGATAGTAAGTCTTCTGTGTGTAGGTTGTTCGCCGATTTCCGACATGTGGCGTTTGTATCGTTGACCTCTTATTGTTAAGTATCTCTTCGCTCTCCTGCACTAATGGTATGCCTACCAGGTCCAGTTCATGAGGTCGATTGCTCATGTGTATTGTCATCGACTTTATGTCAGTGTAAAAGTCATCAAATGTTTCATAGGGCAACTGTTTCCTGTCCAATTTGGACTTTAAAATATTCTGGTCCCGTCGTCAATCAAAAGGTCATGGTAACTGAGTTGTTCGTACTCAAAATCTCTTTAGCGCTTGCTTATTATAAAAACAGAACTTTTGCTGTGCTTCAGACTATTTATGGTTTTTAGTTTTTTCTCTGAATGCAATATTTATTTTTGTAAGTGTTGTATTTTAGAAAGTACAAATGAACGTATCTTATTCGGAAATTACTTTAAACATGATTTGGTTTGACAAGGACAAGACACTCAAACTTGCAATTACACAAAAACCGTCACAAATCAAAATTATTGAAAAACTTTTAATAAGTACGATTATTCTGTTTGTAATGAAATAAAGTTTTGTTGGGTACTACACAGTTGTTTTTTAATATAAATATATATATACATCCATAACTGAATTTGGCTATTTTATATACTCTGTTTTACGAGTATGTTCAGCCACACTCTATATACTCTGGTTGAGATAGGCCGAATTCGCTGAAAAATTAAGTTTTCCAATTTCAAGGCCATCAAATTTTGTATTGAACTGAAAATGATTGGAAGACTGTTGTTACTTCTATATTCTATATTTATGTATTTATCAAGTAGACTTCTAAAAGTTTATTTTTAATGCTTTACTTGCCGATTCTATTCAGTGGCAAGGTGCAGAATTAAAAATGCACTTCTGTGTGTTCTAATAATGCTGTTTAACGGTTGATACCAGACGGAAACTCTCTTATTAATTCTCCATACCTTTGAGGGTTCATAGTTTAATTAAGAAGAAGAAGCAAAGGGCCCATAATGTATAAAAGAAAAACATACTACAGAAAACAATGCACTCGTCCTTAAACCTTTTACCTGCCGACCGTCGCACCTATAACAAATTATCGACACCCATCAAATTAAGACCATATCATACATCGGCAATCATAGCGTCCAATATTGGTACTTTTTCGCCCACGCCAAACGTTCTGCTTTCATTTTTTGTGCTTATTTCGGTGGTCATTATACGAGTACATGTATAGGTATACTTAACTTATCTCCCCTAAGCCTCTGGGTATCGTTTCAGTGCTTAGGTCAACTTCATGAAATTCATGCAATTCAACTTTTATACGAACAGCACTTTTAAAACGATCTTTCATGTTTATTCTTTGTAATACATTGTTTATCTTCTTTGTTGTTTTGCGTTTTCGCCCTGAGCCAGGGATCCTAGTTTTTTTCTTCTTCGTCAGTCTGGTTGAATAAGAGCATATACATACATTAGCATATTTGCTTAACAGAGACACAACACATTCCAAACTGATTTTTTTTTGCATTGAATAGGAAGCCGAATACCGCTGTGGAAAATACGTATACTGTTCATAACTACCTATACAACACATATTGGAAAAACCATTGGACTCATGTGTAATTACCCATTTTCTGAGAATTCATTATGTAGTGCGGTTTTTATATTACTGCATGTATATGTTATATTTAACTATCTGTCATTTTTATTATTTATATTATTATCTGTATGTTTATAACTATTTTATATTTCTTTTTCTTAGGTGGCGCTACAGTCCTGGAGTGGACCTGGGCCTCAAACAATATTCCTCTCCAGTTATCCCGGCCCTTAGCTAACTGCCTCCAGTTTCACACACCAAGTTTTTTGAGATTATCTTCCACTTGTGTGGGCCACCTAAGGAGAGGTCTTCCTTTACTGCGTTGTCCCACCGGATTGGATTCAAGGCTCAGCGGGCCGGAGCGTCGGTGTCCATTCGCTCTACATGTCCCAGCCATCTTAGACGTCCAATGAGAAGCCTTCTGACTAGGTCAACGCCACTGTACAGCTGTATAATTCATCGTTAAATCTTCTTCTCCAAAGTCCGTCAACGCAAACGCGAATCGACCAAGGATGTCTTCTTCTGCTAATGTCCATGCTTTCGCTCTATACAGCAGGACTGGGATAATCAGTGTATTATAGAGTGTCTCTTTAGACGTTCGAGAGAGGGCTTTAATACTTAATTGCCTTCCAAGCCCAAAGAAACAGCGATTGGCAAGAGTTATCCTTCGTTTGATCTCCGATGAGATGTTGTTTTCAGAGTTAATAGCAGAACCGAAATAGGTAAAGTCCCTTACTACCTCAAAGTTAAAGCTGTCTATTGTGATGTTTTGTCCAATTCATCGGCGTTATGTGTCCTTCTTTGTTGACAGCAAATACTTGGTTTTGCCTTCGTTTATTGCCAGACCCATATTTTATAATTAACATATATATTTATCGCTTTTTTTCCTCCTCTTTTTCAAACCATACAATTTTTTTTTCTATTACCAACAATTTTTACAAAATTTTTTTTATCGGAATTCTATGTATATCAATGTATATCTATGTATACATTTAAACTTATATGTTAGACAAAGGCCTTACAATTTTATTTCTTCAAACTAAACTGGAATGGCTTATCCTCAAATTCAAATAAACCCAACATACCATACATAACTAATCTAAAATTAAAGACTACATGAAACAAAAACACAAATCAAATGAAAAGTAAATAGATGTAGACTACTCATAGATTCGCATAGTGTTCTCGATGGATATCAAATCTGAGTGCCACCCAGCTTCAATTAAAAACAATTCGTTTGTGCAGCAGAATTCAGCATCCCCATGCAAAAAATTAAGAAACGGTTTAAAATTACTAAATTTAATACCAAACATTGACATCGAATGACCAATGACAAATCCAATCAAGTTCAGTTGTCATTCTTTGTTTCACCTCAAAGTCCAAATGCAATGCATTATGAGGTATTTCTGTCAAAAATTTCTAGAGCCAGATGTCAAAGAGTATTTACGTGACCCCTCCAGGTCCATGTATAATAGTGAGCAAGTCATTGTGTGTCTAATTTAAATGTCATGACTATGTTCTGACTTTGTCATAAAGCTTAAGTCTGTTCATTTTGAAAATCTAATAAAGCTGACTAATCTGTCAATGACAAATTCATGTAAATTGTCATGTGACTGATGTTCTTTAGTAGAGGTAATTATAAGTAGATGAGAAATTTAGTAACTTAGATTGGACATCAATTAAACCTATAACAAAGCAGGATACGTGGATAGTAGCACACTAAGAATGACGTTGATTACTTGCCCGAAGAATTCAAAATTTCTATTGGAGCATTGCTTATATGAACACAATGGCTTTACGCAAAAGTGCGAATTGCTGCCTTCATGGAATTTCAAATTGACTTAACGAAATGTTGATTGTAAACAATTTTGTAGACACAACATATTAAGCGACTGATTTAATTGGCACCCTACAACCCGAAGGCTTTTCACCTCAATCTATAAACACTCAAAGATATACAATCCAATATATTTAAATATTAATAAGCTTAATACCAACAGCTAGTTATCCAATTGGTGTCAGATTAAATTCAATTACTTCAAGGTGGAAATGTATTCCCCGATGAATTGATTACACATTCATACACTTGGGAGGAGGTATGCTTTAATGTGATACATCGCTCGTAGTTAGATTAACATCAAATGCTTAGTTTCTAATACTTAAGATAAAAAAAATTGCTAGGGATGATTTAACTTTAAGAAATAAATATGTCAACCTTGATAGGATAGGGTGTAATTATAATATATATTAATTTAAAATGTACTTCCAGTCACAACCGTTACTTTATCGGACTACGTGGACTAAAATCGACAAAAATTACACCAATGTTCTGATGATTCAGAATAAGACAATATATAACCAAAACGGAATTTGCCCATAGATGACTCTATCTATCAATGCAGTTCCCATCAAACTTTTTTTTTTAATTATTACATACGAGGGCGGGTCAATAAGTCCGTGACTTTTTGAATTTCTGGCCTCTTTACTGAAACAGCAACACTGCTCCTGTCAACAGGCATCTATCAGTTGACTCCTGTCAAAATTTAAACTTGCTGCGTCAGTTAGTTTGTGTTTGACAGCTATTTTTATCAGACTACTCACTAATTTGAGGAGAAAATGGAAAAAAGTGAATTTCGTGTGCTTATTAAGCATTATTTCTTGCGAAAAAAAACCATTACCGAGACCAAGGCTAAGCTTGATAAATACTATGGGGACTCTGCACCATCGATTTCAATGGTAAAAAAGTGGTTTACTGAATTTCGTTGTGGCCGTACAAGCACTGAAGATGCCGAACGTCCTGGACGCCCAGTTGAGGTCTCTACACCCGAAACAATCGAAAAAATTCACGATATGCAGTTGGCCGACCGAAGATTGAAAGTGCGAGAGATTGTGGAAGCCGTAGGGATCTCGCATGGCTCAGTGGCTTCAATTTTGAATGATCACTTGGGCATGAGAAAGCTTTCCGCAAGATGGGTGCCGCGTTTGCTCACAGTCGACCACAAACGCAATCGTGTAACAACTTCACAGAAAGGTTTGGCGTTGTTTAATCGCAATATGGACGAAACATGGATCCATCACAACACAACAGAGAACAAACAACAGTCAAAACAGGACCTTTTGAGGACCTCGACAAATCATTTTTTTTGGAAGGGATAAAAAAATTGGAGAAGCGTTGGACAAAGTGTATAGAGCTCAAGGGAGACTACGTTGAAAAATAAAATTATTTTTTTATCAAAAAATCTGTGTTTTAATCCAAAAGTCACGGACTTATTGACCCGCCCTCGTACATTTTTTATGCAAAAACTTAAAGCTAGCATCCATTTATCATATCAACTTTACATTATACAATTTATTAAAAAATAAATGAAATATGTGGGATCATTCAATTGTCAAAGACAACAACCCTAACTTTTGTAATCTTTTTAAATAAAATAATAAATATTAATGAGGTCAATACGTGAAGCTTATAATTTCAGTTTCAGTAAAAATAATTTTAAGTTTTTCTGTATTGTTTGCGCAGCAAATTACAAACTAGACTTTAGCATATAGTAACGAAACAATTTCTTTAAGATTAAAGGAGAAGAGAAATGATTTAAATTTATTCAGGGTCACGCCTACCTCAAATCAATAGGTAAACTATTAAATGGGCGTGGCGCAGTGACCTTGTAGAAGAGTGAAAAGTGTGATTTCGTTTTGGCAGGTACATTTACTACCTAAATTCTGGCTACTGACCCGTAATTTATAGGACTAATACAATTGAAAAGAGTAATGACACGTGCTTTCAGAAAATGCTTTCAAAACTTTATAAAAATATAAATGTTTTAGAGGAAGAGCTTAAAGGCTCCTGAATAATTTAATGTGATGAGTACCACCCAAACCATAAACCATTATAAACTAGTTTTAAAATATGCTGACTATAGTAGAGGCTAAGGTGATAGATTTATCTTAAAACGTTATTCAAATATTTGGACAATTGAGAGATGTGTTCTTTCCAATTTAACCTGCTATCCAAAATTATCCTCAAATACTTAAAACTTTCAACCTGTTCAATATTTAAACAACCAACAGAATACGTATTTTTAGCATCAAGAGAGATCTTGCAAAATTGATGAGAACACATAGACAAATCGTGTTTAGGACAACTAGATGAATGATAACTTAACACTATGTCATCAAATGAGGAACCAGAAATGTTGAAAATCATAAGTTTCGTTTTTTCACTTATAATCGGCTTATGAGAAAAATACTATTTGCGCAAAATTTCTAAATCATTATTCACGGACGTATGTAAGTTAAAATAGTTTCTCTCAGAATAAGATAAAGAGGTATCATCAGCAAACGCTTTCACCTTTAAAACATTGAACAAAACTAGGGTCGGTGACCAAACTAAACCTTGTGGAACGCCTAAGTCTTGTGTTTTCCCCCAACTTAAAATATCACGAATTTTAACTTTAACGATCTCTTAGATAAGACGCAAGCCAGTCATAAACAGTCCCTCGAATACCTATCCGTTTTTGTAGCAACAAAGTGTAGTCCACCTTGGTTATGTGAATAAATAGAGTCACAGAAGTCTGAAATTCATTCAAACTTTGATAAAACTCACTGCACAATTTCAAAACCACTTCTTCAGTCGATTTACATACATTGGGAATCGCTAAGGTCATTGATTTTGTCCAGAAAAGATGGCATTCTTGTTTTCATGCCTTTATCAAAAACTTTAGCAAAGGCTGTTAAAAGCTAAATTGGACGGTAATATTTTAGACTCGTAGTTAAACCTTTTTTGAGCAGTGGAATAACCACTGTTAGGTTAAATGCAACTGGAAATACTCCTTTTTGTATACTGGGATTAAAGATATCTATTAATACATCAGAAAGGTTTTACACAATATTCTTTAAAATTTTACTGGAAATCATATCATTTGATGTTGAATTAGAAGTTTTATAAGACATTATAAATTTCAAGTGAAGAAAAATGTTCAAAGAAAAAGCTATCGATATTAAAGGATCCTTAATAACACTATCCGAACATTGACGAAAATATGAAGAGGGAGAATTATCAATGTTAAAAGTTATATTAGAAAAATAATTATCAAACAAATTGACCAGTATAAAAGCATCGTTTAATAAAGAACTACCATTCAATCAGCTTTTGGCTTAGTTCTACTTAAGTTCTGGTTAACAACTTCCCATTCTTTCTTTAGAATTACCTAAACCATTCGCGAGCTTATTACTAAAGTAATTTTCTCTGCTACCCGGTATTTTCGTTTTTATCTTTTTACAAAGCTTATTGTAACACGTTTTGAGCCTAATGTTGTTAGCATGCTTTTTAACTTTAAAATGAAGCTTGTTCCTTAAATTATTTTTTTTAAGTATCCACTCTCTTAATGGTATTCAATTTTTATTTTGTTTATTACGACATTGACTGCTGACTGAAATGTGGTATAGAAGTCGTTGCAGAAAATATCAAACGCCATAGATGGATTATTTTCTTTGTATACTTCTTCCCAAAATTTAAAAATCAAAGCAGCATTGAGTGCAGGAAAATCTATCTTTTGAAATGAATTTGCGGAAAACGGCTCTTTTCTTTCAACACAACTTTCAAACTGAAGTGTGGCTAAGTTATGATCAGTTATTTTAAGATCATGTACTATACTTCTATTTTTGATAGCATTATTCCTATGCAATTTTACAAATATATGATCTAAGCAGGAGGAGCCTCTAGTAGGTATATTTACCAAGGAGCTGAAACTAGAAAAAGATAAGATCGCCAGAAAGTTATCAGCATCACATGAATTTGACAAAGTACATATATTTATTTAAATCCCTTTTAATTAAACTGCGTCATTGCCGCCATTTTCTTGCCAAAATCTCAAAAACAAATTTCAAGTTACAACAGTACATGTTTCATTTATTTTGTGTCTAAGAACTACAATTACATCGATTGCTTGTTGTAACTGACGGTAAGCGTGCTTATAGTAAATAAAAATGCTTTACGTGGTTAAAAATATTCAAAAGTGGCGAGAAGCATGATAATGTTGAACACCACCGAAAAAGAGAATGACGCTTAAATCCAACAACAATGCACAAATTAATTAAATGTGACATGATAAGCCGTCTCAATACGGTTGAAAAGGAAAGACTCAGAAGATGGGAAAATGGGTTCCACTTGAACTGAATGAAGAGCAGATGAAAAACTGAGAATTGCGAATTGCTGCTCATCGTGTACAAAACAAAGTCATTTCTCCTTTGAATTGTTGTTAGCGATCAAAAGTGGATATATTTTGAGAATCTTAAGTGTAAAGGATCATGGGTAACCCAGGCGAACCATCGACATCGACTGCCAAGCCAAATCGCTATGGACAGAAGACAATGCTGTATGTTCGGTGTGATCTTTTATGATCTGCTTAAACTTGGCGAAATCGTTAATACTGAAAGCTACAGACAACAAATGATCGATTTGATCCAGGTTTCCAGGTGAAAAATGAGAACATCAAAGAAGCCAACACAAAATGTTTCGCTTTATGATAATGGACCAGCACACACAGCAAAAGTGGTCAGGGAAACAATTAAAGCTTTTAGTTGGAAAATACTTTCACATGCGACTTACTTACCAGGCTTGACTCTACGCATTTACTGAACAGGACTTCACCTGTTATGAAAATGTATGATTGGTTTCCATTAAAAGAGCAGCAGTGGCATCCATAAAATGTCAGACAGATGTGAAAACTGTATTACAAGCGATGGGCAATACTTCGAATAAAATATATTTAATTAACCTCTACTTTTTATATAAAAACTCTGGTTTTTGTTGTATGCAATATTTTCAAATTTTCGGTTAACACTAGACTGAAAAAAAATACATATATTGGACTCGGCGGGCAGTAGATTCAACAGACAGGGTATCTCGGAACATCAGAGCTTTAAAGATTTTATCCGCCGTATTGTATGATGGTTTAATATTCTTATTAAGCTCATATTATTTCGATTTTAAGTTAAATATATAAAACTTAAGTTTAGTATTAATTTTACGAAAGATGTGCACCCGTTAAGTTTCTTAATTGTTATACTCGTAGATATCTGGGAGTGATGATAGACAGAATTCTAATATCTAAAGCGGGAAAATATGATCATACTCTGTGCTGAATTCGTCTACGTAAAGATATCTTATATCTTAATGTAAGGTAATTTTAAGTTTTTGTTTTTTTGAGGTAGTTTTTAAGTTTTAAAATATGATATGATAAAAAGCTTCTTTTTTTTAGTTTAATCATGTTTAATTTAGAACAATGTCAAACTGAAGAAATGTTCAAAACGTCGAAAGACATAGGTTAACTGTTACGTAGTAGGTTAGAAGAAGAAAATTTTACTATTTTTTAAACAAATTTTTAGCGGTTTTTTGCCTAGCATGTAAGAATCAATGCATGAAGACTAATACAAATGCATTTAAAATCAAAAAAAAAATATCTGCGTAAAGAATTAAGGTAAAAGAAATTTCCAGTGCGAAATTTGAAATAAAAGATTCTTTATTTTTATGTACAAGGAGCATATTGAAACAAGACCCAAAAGCACAGACAATAAACACGAATGATTGCTTTTGTTTTATTTGTAAAAAGAAGAAGTTACTCACAACCTAGGTAATACTATACCTATACATATATGTATAAAGCTTTTCAACTGAGAAAGTGATGAACTGCATTTATTAAATTCCATAATTTGCAGTTAGTATAGTCTACTCTAGATTTGCTCTAAAAAACAAAATAAAGCATCGTTGGGCTAAATTTGCATCGGAATGTGGTACCAATTTCTAGTGACGTGAGCAGTCCGAGCAGTGTTTCCCTTTAAATGACGGTGAATAAGAACGGACGAGGGGTCGGTTACACCGAAGCTAGTAACCCGTTCCGGGATGTGAGCGCTGCCGTCGGCCCATTTTGGGGTCGTCCGCCATCATCTCTTTTCCAAGACCCTGACTAAGTCCTGGAAATCCTTACCGGCCTGAGCTCCAAATATGTCGGAGTAGCCCAGATAAAGTCTTGTTTTGTTTTTCCGACACTAATCCTGATTTATAGCGCAGGAAACTCGCCATTTGCCCCATTCAATCAAAATATGTTCTTTTTTCTATTTTGGCATTAAATAATTTAAAACGTCACACTTAAAGCATTGCCTGGCCAAAGGCTCATAGACTATTTCTTCTGTGGAAGAATGAGCACATTAATGTTGGCGAACTGAGCTTGTTTAGAATTTTTGCAATGCGTTCACTTACTTGAAATTCCTCAACAAGCTAGGCTGGGACCAAAGTCCGGGAGGCTCCTTACTTCCGCGGTACCGTATTTTAAGTCCTGGTATGAATTACTGGTGGTCTTGCCACTCAACCTATGATCGGAAGCTTGTAACTGGACAAAACATGCCAACCACCAGTGGCGACAGGTCTGATAATGTTTATGATAAGTCCAGTTTTGCTCTACCCTGGCTCTTTATTAGAAAACGTCATTGATAGAAGAAGCCTATAAAATTGGGCGAATCACCCAAATAAATTCTACCACTGTCCTCTTTAGCTTCAAGGTATTATATTTTACACTTTTCGTCTTCCTTTTGCCAGCCAACCCACTGTACTTCCTGGATGGTATTAATCTAGCACCTCCGCCACAACATCGCCTGCACTTGGCATGTTTAAACTCCAAACACTTCATAAATGGTACAGAGTTGTACTCTTTTAAGTCTTAACTAATCAACTGTCTTCTAAGCCAAATGAAAGATGATTTTAAAAGAGAGATTCTCCGCATGATTTCGCGCTGATGTTGTTGTCAGTTTGATAATGGAACCGAGCTAGATAGCATCTCATTTTACCCCCAACTTGAAGCTCCTTATCGTAGTGTTTCGATCTAGCCACCCATGTTTTGCGTACCTCTTCATTGCCTAATTGATCACTAAGTCCATCTTCGCCGCTTCTGCTTTATTAGTAGCAAACTTTGTGGATGTGCATTAATCGAAGGAAACTAAGAATCTCAACAAAGTTAAACACAACCTTTTGTAGATATGATCAATTACCTAATGCGAGAACATTGTATAAGTAAAGATATTCTAAGTGTGAATACATTATAATAGCGCAATATAGCAAATAACATAATGAGATAGAATAACGGAATAAATGATGCATTATCATAAAAAAAGCAAATACATAACAAGAGCTTAGCTCTTCGTCGACCCAGAAAATGCCATAATTATAAAATACTCACTTCTCAGATGTATTTCATCGGACAAGTCGGCTAATCAAAAATGTATATTTAAAATTGCTATTGGGTGGTGTTCTTAATGCCAATAACTAACTTCAATGAGTTTTCAGGGGCAGAATACTTAACAAGGTATTGGCAATCCATCAGTCAGGAGATGTTGCAAGGGCCTTTATAATTTAACAGTCCAAAGTTAACACAAAATGTTTGTGTGGTGTCCAAATTACCTGCGTGTAGCTCCTTTCTATTTACACTGCACAAAAATCAGAATGCCTATGTTACAATAGAATTCCAGGTTTGTAATGAAAATAATTCTTGCCGTAAGTAAGTAGAATTTTAACTACCTTCTTCAAACAGCAACTGAATTCACTCAATAGAAGCTGTTTATTTGTTCTAATAAATGTATTAACTTTCTTTGGGGAATAGTAAATTCTATTTCAAGTCGAATCAAAGAAAATTAGAAATTACATTTGAAAATTCAATTTACTATTTGTTCAGCAGATAACACTTTGATTCCCTTAACCTTGACGATCATCCCCATTTGGTGTATATATATATTTTTCATTTACCGACCTCCTACACTTTCAATTTGTCTGTTTTTCTAGTTATTTTTAAATCTTCTCAAGACGGGCAACAGGAAATAAATTCATTTTTCCCCGAAACTTGTCTTTTCATCAAAGCAAACAATTTCTCTTTAATCAAAATGTTCCCTACTTCAGTTCAAGAGTCGAAAAGGACCTTTCCCTACAACGGCTTTAAAGGTAAATATGATATTTATGATTTGCCCTTCTATTTCGTTTATCTACGTTATCAGTCAGAATAATGAATATAGGCGCATCGCTTCGTCTGGTAGGAAGTTAGAAGGTTCCATTATTTCATCAAAATTGTAATAAAATTCGGTTTCGCGTACTTCAGTTTCAAGGATAACGTGATATTGACTTATTATGTGTACAAATTAATTCAATAATTTCCCACGCACTAGGCGGACGGATAGATTTGTATGAGGATATAGTGAAAAGGTTATGATGCTCATGTTGTAACATACGGAATTAAAATAAGTTCAGAATAAAAAGTGAAATTAAGGATTAACGTTTCATTATCCGAAAAATCAAAAAGCCAGATGGCTCATTGTATATAATCTTTTGAAATATCAACTAGATGGGATCTGATGGAATATGTACAGGATAACACAAGGAAATAAACTGCTTTAAACTAACAATTTTTGAAGAAGAGGAGCGTGAAGGATGTGATTCACATGCTCTCAAAAACGTCAAAAGAAACCAAAAGCTCTAAGACATTAGAGCCTTCACAAACATAAACAATACGCTAAATCACAACCTTGCTCTTTTAAACGAAGACATTACCATTCAAATCAGAAGGAGTATCTACAATATTTATATTTTAATTCGAATGACAAAATACCTGTTTTTTATTGTTTATCAGAATATTAGAAGCCTGCGAACATTTTTTGGTGTGTTATTATTATATAAAAGGGCTTTAACTTAAGTTTTGAGATAAGGCAACACGAGTTTTAATATGTCAAATCTAACATTGACATCGTAAACTTTGTCATTTTAAATGGTAATCGTACTCAGAATTTTTTCACATACGAGTGCTATTTGTGTTGTGTACAGGTTGCATTTATCTTGGTCAAAAAATTCAGCGATGATCTTTTACGACTTTTAACGTGTATTAAACCAACATCAGTGTGTCGATCAACTCACTTCAACTTTTGGTAATGAAGCGACATCTCGAGCTACCGCGTTTCGCTGGTTTTCCTTATTACGTGAAAGTCGTCCGACATCGGTTGTTGTACCAGAAAAAATCGATGCCGTGCGGGAACTGATGTTGCAAGATCGTCATGTGACAAACCGTGAGATTGAGGTATGCTTGGGCATTAGTTACACTCCAATTCATTCAATAATGCATGAATTATGCGTTGGAAACCTCATAATCGAAAATCACGCAATAAAGCTCTTGTCGATTGGTGCCAAGATATGTTGAAAACATTCAATCGCGGTGCTCTAAAAGACGTCTAGAAAATCGTGACAGGCAACGAATTATAGATCTATGCATTCAAGATGAGCCAATCCAATAAAAGTTGTTATCGCACGAAGAACTTCGAGGCAAATGGTCGCCTGTTTTTATGAATAATTGAACATGTCTCCCCGTGGCACTAGAGCAACGAAAAATGGTTAATTCTGAATGGTACCCCACCATTTGTTTGCCAGAAATATTCGGAAATATCACAAAAGCGAATCAATCTGCACCACGAAAATGCAAGCATTTTTGAGCATTGAAAACATTAAATTGATGGGTCATCCGCCTTACAGCCCTGATTTGGCACTCAATGATTTCTTCCTGCCGCAAATCAAAAACAAAAAGATGTGAGGCCAACATTTTTCAACGCCTAATTATGTGGTTGATGCGTTTAAATCACATGTTTTAGAGGTATCACAATCGGAGTGAAAAAAAAGTGCTTCGAAAATTGGTTCAAACGCATGCAAAAGTGTATTAATCTTTATGGAGCATATTTTGATAAACAATGAAGCCATTTTTGATTATAGATATTTATTTTTACTTATCTATCTCAAAACTTAAATAGCAACACTCGTACATGAAATTTATCCAGATTTTATATTCTTGTGTTAGAGAAACATCGGCGATGGCGCGATAGTTAGCTCATTGGACTATCACGCAAAAAGTCTGGGTTCGATTCCTGGCTGGATCACCAATAATTTTTCAGATAGCCATCACCCTTTCGGCGGGCAATGGCAAACTCCCAAAAGTAAAATTGCCTAAGCTTCTAAGGACTGCCGTTCGGACTCGGCGATAAACCGTAGGCCCCGCTCAGATGTGACAAATGAGCAACACAAATGAGTGTCAAGAAGCTAGGCCATGGCCCATACCGGGCTGCCAGCGCCACCGTGTTTTTTTTTTGTTTTTTTTTTGTTTTTTTTTTTTTGTTTTTTTTGTTAAAGAAACATCATTCATGAACGAACCTACTAGAGCAGCTTCTAACACTTGCCTGAAATTGATCGCTTTTGAAATTTTATCATTCTTAAACTGTATTAATCCTGTATCTGAAGTACCTGAAGCAACAAAATGAATATTACTTCTCCAAAAGCAATCAAAATTAAATTCAATCTAATAAACGATACATTGCCAGAGGTGGAAGAAATGAACATGCCCAGTAACTCATCCCAAGGATTCGAGTTTTTTTTTTAAAAACTCTTACACATTTCGTAGAGCGAAGGAAATATACAACTGAACTTAAAAAATGGATAAACAATTCTCTTTTCAAAAACGGTAACTTCTGATTGTAAAACTTGAAAAACCGTTTCAATCAGTCATTATTGATAATAATTGGAATTTTGATTCAACATCTTTTATCGTCTCTTCGTAGTCCCTACAATCTTGGGAAATACTGTTCTATAAAAATTTTGAAAGCCATCTACTTATGTATATTACACTTTAGACGGAATGTAATAATCTACAGAGGAGCTGCTTACCTTAATAAACTCGCTATTTGTCCATTAACCCATTTACGACCAAATATAGAACCACTGTAAAAATGAATGTTTTTTTCTGCCTGAATATGTACTCTGAGTTAGGAATAGAAAATTCCATGGTCAACAAACTTTTTGTTTTTTACTATAACTAGGAACTAAGTTCAAAATATGAGTTCGAAGGAAAATCATTATTTCTTGGATTTTTATGGAGAAAATATTTATTTTCATTGAATATAAGTATCAAAAAAAGGATATATTCATATTATAGTGGTATTATAATAGGTTTTCTAATAAAGACTTGAGAAGTTTTTTTTTGAATAAAACGCAAACCATTTGAGATATTTCAAAAACTTTATTACCCATTGGACCCAATTTTTAACGACTCGACCACACATTTCGGCCGGAACGGCCGCTATTTCGCGTTCAATGTTGGCTCCATATCTTCCAATTCGGTCCAAAAATAATCGGTGATCATGGCGCGATAACGCTGACCATTCACAGTAACGTAACGATTGTTATCGTCGACGAAAAAATATGGCCCAATAACTCCGCCGGCATGCAAACCGCACCAAACAGTTATTTTTTGTGGAAGAAGTGGTGATTCATGAAGCACATGTGGATTTTCTCCTGACCAATAACGCATATTTTGCTCATTGACGAACCCATTGAGCTAAAAATGAGCTTCGTCACTGAAGATGATTTTGCGATGAAATTCACCATCTTGGCGCATCTTCTCCAGAACCCAATCGGAGAACGTACGTCGCTTCAAATGGTCCATCGGCTTCAATTCTTGAGTCAGCTTGATCTTGTATGGGTGTAAGCTAAGATCCTTACGCAAAATACGCAATAATGTTGTCTGAGCGATGCCCAATTCTTGAGAACGCCGTGGTATTGACTAATTTGAATCGTTTGCTACGGTCGCCTGAACTGCAGCGATATTTTCGACACTTCGACCAACCCGTTGTCTCAATGACACGACAACATCACACAACGAATATGTAGACTCAAATTTTTGCTCTAAACTTGGTATTGCCTGTCCACTAGGGCTAGAATTACGACCGAAAATACTTTACCATCATGAGAATGCTGAGTTTACTGAATAAATTGACAGTGACAGTTTGATGATTAGTGAAAGAGTGCGTTCACAAATTAAATTCGAAGTTTTCAAGTCCCTATTGGAAAACCCGATCAATCAATTCTTTGTGTGCTATTTTATAAAAAAAATTTGAATGAAGAAATGCATTGCACTGGGAACACATATATGTGCTGTGAAATTTAATGCACCTTCTTCTCTGATTACAATTATTTTTTTACAATTAGATGTCCGTATCCGTCGAACCTGACGTCATCAATTTGGGAGTTATTTCTGTCACATGCGAGAACGTTTGTCTCCAAACGGGCTTCAGTTTACATGAAACACTTAGCAACGTTAGATTTAAAATCTAGTTGGTGGTGTTGGAATAAATCCATGATTCGTCCCTATAGTAACTATACTGTTGTCATTCAACCTAATAACGGTTATTTCATTTTTTTTTGTCGAATGCTGTATCGTATTTTCCTCGAGGGGATTTTTGCATAATTTTTTTTTTTTTTAAATTAGCTTTTCCTGTTCGTGTTTCACGCACTGTTCCAGTGGCAAAAAAACCTTTAGACTTCGGAAGTACCAGCAAATCGTAAGAAGTAAAAAAACTATCAAAAAATACCCGATTATTCGAAGGGGTTTCAACTACTTGTAGCAAATTTGTAACTTCACGCTCTCCTAATGGTATTCTTTTGTCCTTGTCTATTCCTTGATCAGATCTACCAGAAAACTGATATAAATATCCCTTCGAAGAGCAAAGGCACATTTTGAAGCCGAATCGGACTGTCTTCTCGCTAATGAACATTTTGGCAGAATGCCTACCAAAGTAGGGGACCATTTGTTCATCTTTTTTAACGGTTGTTGCTAAACACACCAAATTGTAGGAATTTCTTGTTTATGCATTCAAAAAGTGGTTTCAGTTTTGCAAATTTATTGGTTTTGTCCAAATTTGAATTGTCGCATAGAAGAAGATTTCTTTTTATTTCTCTAAACCTCTATGGACTCATGGCAGTCTTAACAAAATTGACCCCGTGTCCTTCTCATTCGACCAATACATGTTTTGTTGAGGTAGTAGACTATAACGGGAGAGGAAAAGAATACCGATGAACTTCTTGAGGTCAGATACAAGGATTTGAAGATCGTGATGGTTATTAGAATCAACATATAGTTTAGAAAAGTTTGCTATCATAGATAATATATTATCATCAGCAAACAGTTGAAAAATATGGATTCGGTTTATTCAGTTCGTCTCCTTTATCCCTTTTACCCTTTCTATAGGTAAAGCCGGCTATAGAGTATTGTAGGTAGCAATATTATTGTCGATCGTCTCCTCATTCGTGACTTCGTCTACTTCAGGTGGAATGTAAGCCACATCAATCTCTTTGACTTCCGATTCAGAGAAATCAGATTCCTCCAAAATAGCAAGCAGCTCCATCGAAGTCCAATATCGAGATTCTAAGAAAGTACAATAATTTGCATAATTCTACCAATATTCAACAATAATTGTCGAAGGATTATGCAAACCAATAAGTTAATCATAATAACAAAAATTAACGGCTATAAAAATTCTCAAATGGGCCGTAAATGGGTTTAAAAAGTATTATAAGGAAGGTATGAAAGATCATAATAATAAGATCATAATAAAGTGTTACCAAAAATATACTCGTATATTTTCTATGCTTCTACAAGGAGTACAAAATCGAACCTTGAAATCTACCAAAGATAGATAGCAGCAGTTACAATTAAATTTAAAAGAAAGAAGAACAGAAGTAACTGTTGATTATACCTTCCTAGCTAACAGCTACAATAAGCAAAATACACCTCAAAGGGAATAGACATTTAATAAAAATTAAAAAAGCGGACCGAGTCATTTTTTTAACAGCGCTTCACATCGACGATCTAAGACCTCGTGAAAGTGGTATCTTCCGATGAATTTTACACAACGTGTACATCAAAATCCTACCGACTTCAGCTAGTAAACTCTGCTTTACGCTTTCCGACCTATGATCAGGTCGTTAAAAAAGTAACCTTGAAACGCGATAAGCGTCGATCCTTAATACCCCAGCAATATGTAAAGATTAAAAGCATCTTTATAACAAAACAAAATTTGTGTAGAACTTTCTAAACAGATAGCTATGGATTTCCATAAGAATCATCAAGCGAAATATGGACACCTTAGATCTGAGCGAAATTAGTTACTTTGATTACTGTGACGAAGTCTCTTTGCTGACAGAGCGAACGGTATTCAAAAGTCTTGTGCTAAGAGAGCTGAGAACCGACCGAATATAAATAGCACAACTGTAGACGTGCGCTCCGGCGAAATCCTTGACCGTTGTTTAAAGAACAACTTTGCGATGAACTACTAAGCTGTGACTTTTTATCCGTTTGTAACTGCTCTCATCAACTACCATTTAACTCTAACTTTCAGCAAGCTGGGACATTTGAGCAACCACGTGATTCTCTTTCCTATCTACCATTTTCTCCGGACCACAGTCTGTTCTTTGCTCCACACCTAACTTTGAGTGGATATTTCCTGTTTTCACCGCTTAGCGGATAGAGACTTGTCTCGAACAATGAAAATAAATTCATTACTCAAACACCAATTTTAAGAACCTCGACGTCGCACTATCAGTGAAGATATGTATATGCAAAACATTCAGTTTTATTTGCAGCAACCTCAGTAATAATGTAAAATTGGTGTAATCTTAATTCCAAAACTGAAAACTCAAAAAAAAATAAAAAAAAAAAGCTATGTGGTTAAAGAATTTTCTTACATATGCACGTACATAAATTCTGAAAATATGTAAAAACATCTATGAGCTACTACAATACCTTTAGCAAATATCTACTGGGGAGTAAGAAAGCAACAAAATCAGACCAAAAAACGTGACCAGAGGATGGAATTTACTTATGATCTCGCGCACAGGATACTTATAAATATACGATGTAGCAAGTAGATGGAATGGGGGAAACTACCTATATCAATCCAACACTAATGCTTTTCTATGGCTGTGAGATGATATAAGCAGATGGATTTTTAAATAAAATGCAAAGAACACAAACAACAGCAGCTCAACCAAGAGTAGCCCGTGTCTACTTGAAAAATATCAAAATAAATCACTATTATATTCCTTGGAGTAATCTTGCTTAAATCTAAATCAACAACAGAAAGTGACGTTAGTAAGATATCTACTGAAGCCTCTTGGCTTTTCTTTCAAATGAAAAAAGGCCGGAACTGAACCTTTGCAGACAACACTTACTAATATGAATGAGACAATTAGTATGCTTGCACCGCACTCATGCTCTTTAATAAGGTATTCAAAAGACGGCAAAATATAAAAACAAGTACGGCCTTAAACTCATTAACGAAAAGACGTTGTGTATGGTGATACGGATACGGTCGCAAGCCATAACAGCCATCTTCAAACTAAGTTGGGAAAAGCCAATTTAAATGAATAAACAAATCAAAATCAAATTCATTCTTAGCCTACTTTAATGATAATATGAGGAAGCTTCAAACATGCTTCCTTTATGTACTCTTGTGAGTGTAAGTCGTAAGTCAGATTAAACTACAATACTTTAACCCACACGATAACTCACATTTCTCTCACATTTTATTTCCATGTCCTTCATTATTCTTCCCCCTCCCTTTATAGATTTTGTAACAATTTCATGTTCCAATAATTAAGCCCTCGCTTACAAAAGAGCATCTAGTGTAAACAATAATTACGAACATAACAAACATAATCCGATCAATTTGCACTGCAGCCCGTTCTGAAACAACTACAGAAGCGTTTGCTGCCCCTTCTACTCGTACATCTCTCCCAAGTCTTCATCGAACTATTGCATTACATTTTTTATGTTCTAATTACCCAGTGTAGTGTAAATACAAAATTTAGCTCGGAAAATTACATCGACCGTGCGCGGCATATCCAAACGTGCAAATGATTTGCCCTAAACAAAACTGGCACACGACCCACACGGATGTGCTTGTCATTAGCGAAGTTGCGAGCCAGAGAGTTTGCAAGGGCTCCCTCACGTATATGAATAGGGTGGGTGTACTAAGCTTTGAAGCAATTTGTCGGAAACGAAAAGGTCAAACAAGATTGGTAAAATCATGGAATCGCTTAATTAAACATAATTCCATTTGCATATTTGCTTTGCATTCGTAAGCTATGGTATACTCGTACATTGGTAATTTTATAAAATCTAGGGGATATACTCGATCAAGGTAGTGGTCGTGCACTGAAAATAATTTTGCATGAAACATTGACAAATAATTGATATATTGTACACTTCCCCGAGAACAGTGAATCAAATTATTAAATAAACTTGACAGTTTTGTTTCATTAACAATAGTCTGGCTAGGGCTTACAGGCATAGGCACAAGCCTGTTAGCCCGTTGCACTTCATTCAAAAACCAATTGATATGCAACAGAACCGTGGTGCTGATAAAAGATGGCGAATTTTAGAAGTGGCCAGGAAGTAGAGAAAATATTGGGCAAGCACATGGAAAATATTCTACTTCGATTGATATACTTATATGCAAGGGCTGCGAACAGAACCCTATAGTTCAAGACGACTGGGAGACCTAACCTTCATTTTTAGGGTTCCGCATTTCCGAATTCAGAGGCATAAAGTATATAAATGAATTTTGAAAATGGGAGTCATTTTTGAGGAGGCAAATTAGGAAAAAAAATACAAAGTAACATATCAAAAGAAAGGGCTTGTATCAAGTGTCTCAAATATATTTTTAAAATAAATAGCTTTAAAGGTATTTAAGAAAATAGATGAAAATCAGCCATTCCCCCTTATCACCCAAACTACTAAGCCAAAAATTTAAAAAAAAATACAGAAAGTAGTTCTTTACTTATAGATTACAGGAAAACCTACAAGACGTACAAGGTCTAAACGTAAAGTGATAAATCTTTCAATATTACGCGTAGAAATTTAAATTTGCCGTTTGAAGGTGTGAGAGTAGATTTTTTCTTCTACTAGAATATTAAGTTAGATGACAACGATTAGTATAAGGCTTCGTAGAAGTAGCATCTTCCGACAGTTGCTGGTTCTTTAAATAATAAGATTGAGCCTCCGCAGCCGAACATCTTGCAGCTCTGCTAATAAGCCCTACCTCAAGCCTCCCCGTGGCGCAATCTGGGAATCTCACTAGAGATTGCGAAGTGAAAGGGGTAAATGGCGAGTTTCCTGCGCCATAAAACAGGATTAGTGTCGGAAAAAAACAAAACAAGACCTTATCCGGGCTACTCCGACACATTTGGAGCTCAGGCCGGTAAGGATTTCCAGGACTTAGTCAGGGTTTTGGAAAAGAGATGGCGGCGGACTTGCCCTATGTGGGCAAACGGCAGCACTCACATCCCGGAACGGGTTACTGGCCTCGATGTAACCGACCCCTCGTCCTAGGGGCATTAAAAATGGAACTAGTCGTCCAGGTTGAGGGTTGTGCCGCCGTGGTAACTGCCTGGCCATTTAAAAAAACAAGAAGTTACGAAGCATCTACAAGCCTCGGATATTGACGGATAGACAACCCACGCAAACGATTTAAGGACAATGAACTTCAGATATGCACGTGGACGTGGACTACCTTAAAAGACCACGTGCAGCCGAGCAACTAGCGGGGACCCTAGACTGCTGCAAAGCAGACATAACCGTCATCCAAGAAATGCGATGGGATGGGCCGGACAAAAAGAAGATGAAAAACTGCGACATCTACTACGGCAATTGCTATCGACGGCAAAAGCAGCGCTTATTTGGATGGACACAAACGCCCGCTCTGGTACGAAAAGTCTTCAAATACGCTCCTGAGGGACAGCGCAGTAGAGGACGACCGAGGCTCAGGTAGCGCACGTAAGTGGAAGAGGACCTCAGCCAAATTAGCGTGCGAAACTGGAGGCAGCTAGCCAGGGATCGAGCTGACTGGAGACGCTTGCTGACTGAGGCCCACGTTCACCCCGGACTGTAGCGCCACTTAAAGTAAGTAAATAGAATATTAAGTTTGTTCTTGGGACAAATTATTTTAGTTACCACAAATTTGAATCAGATTTTAAAAACACATGGTAACGTATTCAATATACGGAACCCTTTAATCGGGCGATCTACTCACACTTGTCCGCTTTTTTAGGCAAATGGATATCTGAAAAATCGCAGGCAGGAGTAACCTGTCTTACACAATATAAAATTAAATGGCCAAAGCAAACTGTCTTACACAGCATAATATTAAATGGCAAACACTTTCTGGCCAGTTTGTCAGCCTTTTCATTACCATCAATTCCCTCATGCCCAGGAACCCACCATAGTCTGGTCTTATTCCTTGAGCTGAGTTGTTGTAGGGTTTTGAAGCGGTACTTGACTGATTCAGAGTCAAAGATGTGCGAGCTATCTCTAAGACTCTTTTCCATAGCAACTGATATGATTGGGTTTGGTCCGTGTATATCAGCATCCACTCCCGCTTTCATCCTATACCACTTTATGCCGTTTAGGCAGTTTGGTGGGCTATTTTTGACCCATGCTTCTTTGCTGGGAATCTACGTGGAGAATTCCTTATCGAAGCATAATGTGTTTTGTAGGCGGTCTGTTACAGCGCAGATCATGTCAAGTTCTGGTATTTCAGAGAGCAAGGTCTTAAGATGTCATCGCAAAGATTAAGCTCTTTGTTTTGTACCATACTTGCTGAGGTGGGTAAAGCCGTTTTATTGATAAATAAGTGTAGGGGCGTTGCACACCTTACAAAAACTATTGTAGATGCAATGGGTATTCGACGGTCACATGATCACGTCACATTACTTACCCCTATTCGACAATTCTGTATGTTAACGTATTCAGCGCGAAGAAAATGTTGTGTAAAACCCATTCGATGTGTATTCTGAGCATTCCGTAGTCATTTGACTTCAATTCCATAGTGCATTGAACCTTATGAAGGTGTTGATGCAAATCCAAATGCAAAACAGCGCTATGTGTATGGATTCTTATAGTTTTATCGGCTAGTAGAAAATGAGAAAAATGAATAAACTGAATGCTGGTTCCAAAATATTTATCATAATTACGTCAATTTAACTCGTTATTGAAGAAGAAGAATAGTATTAACCTATTTTCTTTAAGCAAAACTATTTATAGTCACCTCTATTTTGAAAACTTTTATCCTTCGCTTTTATCCTCTGAACTTGGCCCTAGCGATAGCTGAGCTACAGGTTCAGGTGGATTGGATAGCATTTCATCCTTGCACGATATACTCGTATTATTACGTCGACTGATCTTTCTAGTTTCATAAAAAATATATATATCTTTCTATAGAGTATGTATATCTTAACATCTCATTAAAGTGATCAATCCAAGAGAAGAAATCTCCTAACACAGAATATAAATTAAGATGGTTCTAAGTTACAGTGAAAACACACACACTGGAACAAAGCATTTTCCATATTGTTTATGCACTATTGGAAGGTTAAAGGTTAGACACATAGGGATTTATTTATAAGTGAGTTATTATTGTTATTTGTTTGTTCATTTCATTATTTTTAAGCTAGTCAATTAATATATGGGCTGTTATTGATTAGTTGTGTAGTTAAGTGCTGCTTTGTTGAAAGCTTGTCGTTAGTTAATTGTAAGCTAGTAGTCGTTAGTTAATTGAGTTGGAAAGTTATTCGTGAGTTACTAGTACGTTCTTGGTTTATTTCTGCTTCGCTATAAGTTTCAAGTTAGTTGTTAGGTACATTAATACGTTAGCTATTAATACGATTTTAGTTGGTTTCAAGCTAGGCAAAGTTGTATAGGTATCATGCATTGAGCCCATGACGTTGTTGGATACTTATAGTAAAACAATTTTAGAGCTTTTAAAAATTCTACAAGAAATTAATCGGTTTAAATCAGTAGAACAATGAATGAGAATGAAAGTTTAGCATTCCATATATAAGAAAAAGATACATGTTTTAGCAGTTGGAGTATGAAATTTCAAAGAATCACAGACAATTTTGTTGTTTTGTCTATTGTAGCATTTTGATGCGCAGATAGAAAACGTAATTTCAATTGAAGTTTTTATAAAATTGAAAACAAACGAAAAAGTGTCAGCTCGACGAAAATTAGAACTGACAGGAAAACAACCTAGTTAGTTTTAGTTTTAAATGCATTTTATTTTACTTATCATTACTTCTTACATTCTAACAGAAAATGCTTAAATGCTAGCTTACAATTACTTCACAATCTTATACTAACTTACTGGCCCCACACAGGCACTCTAAGCTACTCTAAATTCTTATACCTATGTCTTTCGACTTCATTATTATTTTGTTTAGGAATATTTATTTTCTATACTTAGGCTAAGAAAAATTGTCAACAAAAAACTTAGCATATGGACTTGCTTTTTATTTTTATAAAAACTTAATATCTAACTTAAAATAAACCTTAATCTACCTAACCTACATACAATACATACAAACACACATATAGACGTTGTACACAATTATATACATACATTAGTATATACCTTCGTATATACTAATATATATATATATTACTTAAATGCTAACCTAAACCTATGTAAGCTGGCCATCGCTATTTACAAGGCAAATAGATTGGTCAGCTCTGCCTCATTAGTGAGGCTGGTCCGTAATTGACGGAAACGATGACGAAACATCTTCCCCATCATTCAACCACCAGAAATGCTGGTGCTGCCGAACGACATCCCTTTTATCGCGATTCCCCACCGCCCTACTGAACCTGAGACGATCCACCCTGCCGTGTGCGACGTCTCTGTTGTAGTTGAGTCGCCTGTCCCAAGCTGTCCGAGCGACATGGAAGATTAACGAGACCGCTGATCTATCCTGGATCAACCCTATCTGATCAAGGTAGAGGAATGCTTCCGGTGGAACGAAGCCGTTAGAGCGCACACTCTCATGATAAAGGTGATTGGGGAAGTAAGCCCCAGATATCAGGTTATTCGTCGAGGCCATTGCTCTTGCAATGTGCCTTCGAGTCAGCTTAATTACGAAGTTGTCCACTCGTATTAGGTTCGCCCTGTTGTAAAGGACCTCATAAGGATAAAAAATTTTGAACTCCGACTCTGGTGTTCTGTACAAGCGAAGACAAGCCCTAAGGCAAGCCCTCTCAAACACCCGAATCTTTTCCATTAAGCTTGCTCGTACATTGAACCACACGGGACACCCAAATACCAGCATGGGCCTGATTAGGGCCATGTAGCAGATTATCTTTACCCTCGCATCGAGTTGGCTGCTATAAAACAGTCTCTTTGTGAGGGCAAAAGCGCCTTTAGCTCTGGCCAGAGCAGCATCTACATTTTTGTTAAAATACAGAAACTGATCTAGCCAGATGCCAAGGTATCTGACTACATTTCGACAGGCAAGAGGCTGTCCGTGTTGTCAAATGATCGAGAACTTTCGCCAATTTTTTCTGGTATCCCTAGAGGCTCCAGACAACGGCGTCCTAAAGAGAATGGTTTCCGACTTCTGAAAGTTGATTTTCAACTTCCAGTCATCGCAAAATCGTCTTATCTTATCGAAGTCGCGCTGTAAGAGACTATTAATGACCTCGATTTTTGGACCTGTTCTGTACGCTATCAAGTCGTCTGCGTACGCAATAGTATGGGGAGGTGAACCTATCAAGTCGCTTGTATAAATGTTGAATAGGATTGGCGAATTGACCGCGCCTTGCTGGAGACCATTTTTAATTTAAAATATTCCAACAGAAGTCACATCACCATTTTTCACGATGAACTGTCTGTTGGTTAGCATATTATAAAGAATGTACAAGAGAGGTTTACTGATCCCCAAACTAGCCAGCTTGTAGAAAAGACCTTCTAACCATACAGTGTCGAAAGCCTTCTCCAAGTCAACTAAGCAGGCACCAGTACACTGTTTTTTGGCTTTATTCCATTGGATATCGGACACCAGTTTAGACGCGGCATGTGAGATAGCATGTCCTGCCTTAAAACCGAATTGATTATCCGGAACTATATGTTTGTCCTCAACCCACATAGTCAGAGCTCTATTGATTACTTTTTCGAACACCTTACTGATATTCGGAAGGAGACTTATCGACCGAAGATTCGCCGGATTGGATATATCCTTTCCCTTTTTGGGGATAGGTTGAACCACCGCCGTTTTCCAATGCGCTGGATAATGTGCATTATTCATTGCATTATTAAACAGGGTGGTATAAATGTCCACCGCTTCTAGAGGAAGATGTCGAAGCACGATGTTCGGAATACCATCGGTCCCCACTGATTTCTTACTTCTGATTGTGTCGAAGATCTCATGGAGTTCTTCCTTCGAAATGAACGGGGGTAGGTCACCTTCTCTGGCAATGACATTATTTGCCATATTTTCATCGCTGAACCGGGTGAAACCAGAGCCCTCGGATCGCCAGTTCTCTACTTCATTTCGAATATAAAAGTTGTGCACCAAGACGCGATTGTCCAGGTCATAATTAGGGCCAATGATATCATTGGCCTTGTATACTTACAGGAAAACAACCTAAAACTTATTTTGATTGTTGCATTTATCTGAAATCCGTGGCTAAATTGAGCAATCGGATTTTTCTGAAGGCCTACAATGACGAACGATAATTCCGATTTAAATAGTCCTTTAGAGATTACAAATGGGAGATGAATTAACACTTCAAAAACAGGCAGCTGTTCTATTGTATTTGGAATCCGATTTCGTTAAGTGTAGTTAAGAATCTAACGATTGAAATAGTGTATCATAATACTAGAGAAGAAGATAACTTTAATTTAAATTCTGGTCGCGCGATGGCTATGGCGCGATAGTTAGCTCATTGGACTATCACGCAGAGTCCGGGCTCAATTCCTGACTGGGTCACCAACAATTTTTTAAATCGCCATCACCCTTTCGGCGGGCAATGGCAAACTCCCGAAAGTAAAATTGCTTACGAAAAAGCTTCTAAGGAGTGCCGTTCGGACTCGCTGATAAGCCCTAGACCCCGCTCAGATGTGACAAAAATGACAACATGAGCAACACAAATGAGTGCCAAGAAGCTAGGCCATGGCCCAAACCGGGCTGCCAGCGCCACAGTGTTTTATTTTTTTGTTGATTTGATAATTTCAACTGACTTAAATCATAATTATTTTATGTTATCAAAGACGATGATTAAGCGACAATTTATTCTTGCCCTCGAAGAATCTAGTGGTTTAGATTTTCTTACACGGAAACAGTGATAACCTTCGTTGAAATTTTGGAAAATGTCCAGGGTACCTCGAGCAATGTTAAATACTTTCATCCTTTGATCTGACCTCATCATATAGGAAAATTTCCGCCTAGAATTGGAGTTAAATTCCTTTATCTGCTCAGGTGCCCCCAAAAACCTTTTTGCACTTGCTAGATAAGTTTCAAAAGAGTGCGATAAAACTCCTAGGTGACACCAACATTTTACACATTTGAGAACCGAAACGATGTCTTATGCATCACCTTGTTCTACAGTTTTTTCACAATCAGTTTTGCACCAAAATCGCCAGTATAATTCCAACTCTTCAAAAATTTAACCATTACAACCGTCTCGCTACCCTCAAGTGCACTCTCGGACGTACTCTGAAATATCGTTATTTTTTCCTAAGCTGTACAACTCGCTTATGGAATGCCCTGCGAGCTTCTTATTTGTTAGTCATAATAACCCGCAAGCATTCAAAACCAAAGTACATCGGCGCCGCTTCCTAAATTTTCTTCACTCGCGCTATATGCAAACATTTTAAGAAGACTTTTATCGAGCGAGCTAATTAAGAAGGATTTTCAGATTTGATTTGCTTCGCCTCCTCCTATTTTATCGGGTTTCATTTGAAATGCAGAGATATTCATAAGAAATTTGTTACTAATAACAAAGAGGCTTTCCGTCAACATGATAAAACCTACAACACGTTGAATATTATTCAAATATTTTTACTTGATTTATCGCAAGTAAAATAGTGTCATCAATATAATTGCTTTTGGATCAATCTTTTGACAGTTTTTTGTTCAGTGTGCTTTGGAACACTCGCGGCAAGCGCATTCGATTAAAACCCGATTCGATTAGGTAATTGAATTCTATTGACTGAGTGTTTAATTTTCTAATGACAATTGCATTGCGATCTGCCATTAAACCCTTAAACCCCAACCCTACTAATAGGGATGAGGGATTGAGGGCCACGACAACGATGTTGATGATGATTACGATGACGATGCCGATGCCGATAATGTTGATGGCTTTTCCGGAACTATTTATTGTTTGGATTTGGTTTTAGATACGCTTCGAATGTTTGTATTCTCGTTTTTTGTTCCAAAGTTGATTGTGCGGCTCCTAAATGGATGTAGGATGTGTTTCGAACGGATGGATGACTGCCTGCTTATGTGCTCGGGGAAAAAATACTTTTCTCTGATTGATGAAGTCAAATTTGCAGATGCGAATGGTTTCAGTCGATGTGGTATTGATGAGAAATCATTTCCAATCGATGTCTCATTCAATTGGCATTTGATGGAGTTCTATAGGTATAGATGTACATGCATACTTACACTACACACACTTACACTATGGAAACTGCACTCACTTTGAACATTGAACAGTTGAAAAACAATTTAGGCAATGGAGGTCTGTTGAATTGATTTCTATCTGAATGGCAATGGCTTCGAAAACTAAATATTTTGATAGCAGATGTTTGTAAATTGATATCCCTTTATTTCGGGAAGGCAAAATGCACTTCGGCAGATTTGGTTTCAGATTTGCAAATTTAATGAAGTACGATGTGCAGATAGTTAATGAAATATCTCATCCAATGTGGGAACGAATTTGTTTTAGCATTATGTGACTCTGATGATGTGTAATGAGAATTTACCACAAGAATTTCAATGCATCTCGTATCTTGTTTAATATGATTAAAACACAGTCCAGAGCTCGAGGTTTTTATTTACACCAGAAATACTTAGTTTGATTATGAGCCGATTGTGGTCCGCTTTTGGCGGACTATTGCGAACAAAGGAGATATATTGATATACATAACTCCAACAAAATAAAATGATGAATTCGATTTAATATACAGATGCCCATTAATAAAGTGTTATCGCAAAGTTTTCAATTGGATTTCAGTCAATACAAAATACTAAACTGTGATTGCTCTGTAGAAAGGCTTTAAAGAAATTCATTTTCCTACTTAGGTTTTTCGAAATAAGCTAATTCGTTATGTTGTCTTTGTAAGGGTAGAGCTGTGTAAACGTACTTACGAGTGGTAGATAGCTTCAACCACCTTAGATTTTATGATCGAAATAAGGAATTTTATTAGTCTCAACTATGACTTGTGTTCTTATATGTACTTGCTTCTTTGTGATGCATCTTTAGTTGCAAGATTTTTTTCTTATTCTCTAAGGACCTGTTTTACTCATATACATAAATTGTACCGATATCCACTTATCCACAAATAAGGGCGAAACCAAAAATATTGCATATATTTCTGAAATTTTTTTTTAGTTCTCTTGTGAAAAAATATATGGACAGCGATGGAATGGGAAACAGACTATCCTATAAATAGGATTGGGCTAGCAGCACAACAATCGAATACATATATTATCATCAATGTGATGAACCAACTAATGGATATAAATGGAATCACAATTGAAAACTTGCAAACGTTTAAAGGACAACGATTTTCTAATCCTAAAGTGGAGTTAAATACGAAGTGCAGTCAGGCAATTAGCAAAGCGGCTTGACTGCTTTCAATGGGATGAGCCCTACGAAACAGCACTTATGCGGTAGAAATAGAGAAATCTTGAGCTTCCGACAAGCGAGCAAGCGTCTTATGACAATCCACATCAAAGCTAAATTCGCTTACTTATAGTTAGCATAATATGCATCCATACTCCTAAGGAACACGAGAACGACACCACCAAAGAATGTTTCTACGACCTTCTCGACAAGACATATAAGAAATGTCTGAAGTATGACGTTTAAATTATATTTTGCATAGCCTACTCGAGACAACGTTTGACAGCAGACTTAGGTTTATTGAGTTTCCAGCGGGACGAAATATCTCTATAGCAAGCACACGGTTCCCTCATCTCAATATACACAAGAGAACATGGAGGTCTCTATTTTATCGTTTAAAGGCTTAATCAAAAGGATCACATTTCGATAGTCGTTAATCCTAGAAACATAATCTTATTTTTCAATACTGAAAAGATAAACATGTGAGGCGCACTTTTATAGTTATATTATTAGTAAGTAATTAAAACATAAATATATATTACTATACTTTTTTTTTTAGTAAAGTAGGATTTTATAAATTCATAACAAAAAGGAAAACAAAATTATAAATCTTATATGTATCTAGCGGGCACCTCCGAGGCGCAGTTTATCTTTCTAGGGTTAAACATGCCTCCAGTATTTTGAGCATCCGAATGTTCTGACCGCATAACGACATAATGATGTAGAAAATCTGCAATCGAAAGAGACAGCCAGATTCATCGCCAAACGTGTATCCCGAAACCTCTAAGAACTCTTATGCCACCAGCATCGAGTACCGAAGAACAGTGCTATCAGAAACGTCGCAACTGACGTGCTGTGTTTCGCTTAACCACCACCGAGAAATCCCTTGTTTCATATAGAATGCCAACAAGCACATGCTTTTTAATAAAGAGCATAAAAGCGGCACTGCAGGGAAGGAGGAGATGCGCTCGTAAGCTCTACGATCAAAAGAGACGGGAAAAACATTGGCTTCTCCACAAAAGGAAAAATAAGCCCGATAACTTATAAGCCTGTAAAGATGAGGAAAGAAACCTTGTAGTAGAACCACAGCAGGTACTAATAATGCGGAAAAAGTAATCCTTTAGACTGTTTAACGGCGAATAATCCCAACATCTCGCCATCAGGCAGAATAGACCGTTCAAAAGCAATATCTAAGCTGAAGTCAAACAAAGTAGCTAGCCCTGATGGCTTCCGACCGAAGTATTCACAGCTGCTGGAAATAATGTTATAGAGAAAATATACTCATTTCTCAAACCTGGTCCGCTCCACAAAACATGAGACCCCCTCAATCGTCCCAACTCTAGCGCCAGAAATCTTCTCAACATCGCACACAAAATTTTATCTGCCATATTGTGTGAACGTTTGAAGCCCTTCAGACCAGAAAGTCCACAATCGAAAGAATCTTCACATTCCGGCAAATCTCGGAAAAATTTTAAGTCTGTATTTGCCGATAATATCAACATAAATGGGTGAACATAGCAGAGTATTGAAGTAGAAGCTACCAAAAGGAGTTTATCGGTAAAACATCACAATATCGACGAATTGGGCAAAACGTCACTGTCAATAGCTATAATTTGGAATTGGTAAGAGACTCTGTGTACTCTAACTCTGCTATATATTCTGCAATCAACACCAGCAGAAATAAAAGCAAGAATCACTCTTGCCAACTGCTGTCTGTTTTTGGCTAAGAAGACAATTAAGTAGTAAAATACTATCACGAACAACAACTCGGACCCTATATAACCCATTTATTATCACAGTCCTATCTTATAGTGCTACATTGACAAAAATCCGATGGCCATTTTATTCAATCTACTGAATGCAATGAAATGCACTATGACTGTGCGAAAATGCCTTTTTATTTTCGTGAGGAAATTCGAAATATTTCTGTGTGAACTCATTATGTTGAATATTTTTCCGGATCTTTAAATAATGTCTTACATGCGACTAATTTGGAAAATTTCAACTAGTGACCTAACAAAATAGTACTCAAAACTCCGCCCTTTTAATGGTGGTTATAAACCATCTTTATCATTCACATCATGCGATTAATCAATTGAAAGTCCTCCAGCGTTATTGTAAATTCAACAGCACTATATAATTAATTAACATTGTTGTCAAGCATACCCCAACAAAGCACGATTAATAACCTAACCTTAAACAACTTGCCCGCGACAGCTTAACGACCAGAGTATGTATAAGTATTTACCAATCCAGCTATCCAACCAGTTCACAGTCCGCCAATCTCCTAATTAAACACTACTACCTATCTGCAAACCCTGTGAATTCATAAATTTATTGCGTAAAAACCTACACAAGGTTCGAGCACCAATCTAACCCCATTCCGTTGCGTCCCTTTGCCATCGATACCGCTTCATAATTTTCAACGAGAATATTGAAACCTATTATTGCGTGATAACGCACAAAATGGCAACCGCACATTTTACAGACCCCGAATGCCAACACCATTTGTCTTTCGTCACCACTATACCATTGAAGTGGCCTCTCTGGTCGAGACCAAAGTCCGCATAGTGCGAATCGTATCCATGAATGGACATTAGACGTAGTAGGGAATTGGTTTTTTGGGGGTGCCTTCATCGATTCATGTGGCCAATTTTAGCGATTTCACCGATTTTACCGATTCCACCTGAAATTGTTTTGATAAAGGATATCCGGATTACAATGCTAATCCCGGTCGGTAATCGCTGATGTGCGGTGTCTACGCAGGAATTGTTATAGTTAATCCGCTGGATTACGTGGTGACGATAGTGGTTACAGATATTTCAACCTTCATACATGCATACAACCATAAATACTCTTAACATATACGAACACACAGAGACAGACTATAGCTCTCCAAATAGAATAGAGCCCGAGGAGGATATAAGGACCCACAACCATTTTCGTGCCCATAAATAGCCTTCGCGTGACTCCTACAGATTAGACGTAAGCGATAGCAAACTTGTATTACGTTTGGCTTGGAAAAATTTCTTCCCGTTTCTTCTTTCGTCATTCGTACACTTGAATTTCCTGCAAATGGACATTTAAGCATAAATTTTCAAGACCGTTTTTTTTTTTTTTTTGGTTTTTGGCTTTTCCATTCCATCACGCTCTTAAACATACTCAAACTGTGTAGTTGGTGTAGTTGGGGTGTTTCGTGGCTGGTTTGGTGGGAGCTTTGTTTTGGCATATTTTGCTGCGGCATGTCCTGGCATTGGTGTGGTGCGCGATATCCTGCTAAGTGGCTTCGACTGCGGTTTCTCACTGCTGCCAGTGCTGTTGTTTTGTAACGCCCCAAAAGAGGATTAATCTGTTTCGTTCTCTTGAAAGGATTCATAGGAAATCCGAAGTAGGAAAAAAATAAGAAGAAGAACAGCAAGAACAAGAAAAAAAAAAAAGACGAAACGGAGGTAATTTAAAATTGGATACTGTTTTACGGGCTTAGCTGGCATGCCTTTGCCATACATCAGGATAATTGCGAATGTAGCAATCTGTGTTTTCCAGCTTTTCTCGCTCCTCTTTGGCAGTTTAGCTTTTGGTCTGATCGACTATTTGGCACATTTTCCCCTTATCTTTATTCTTCTCCTCCCTCTGAACACCTTAATGTTATGTTTATTGAAAGGGAATTCTGTGAAGTGGGTGAAGTCCATACACAAGGTATGGGCACAGGTGTGCGGCACGTAAAAAAGGAGTTTGGAGAGCTGGCCTCAAGGAGCCTATACTCATTCTTGATTTGAGCTTAATAAATAATTCGTCCAACCTGGCAGATTTATGAAGCGACATTTTAACGAATGGTGTGTTGTACGAGAGTAATCTCTTTGGTACACGTTTTCTTCTTATTTAACATGCGTCCGCCATGTGAATGTACAGATATAAGCTATACAGATGGTGTATTCGAAGCAGACATGGATGATGCCCCCATAAAACTTTTCTTAGACAGGCACTGTTTGTGTTGATTTTGTGAGAAGAAGCTTCTGTTGTAGATGAGATTGCACTTGCTTGAATTATAGACTGGAGTAATCACTAGGGTTTGGTAAGAAATGAAACGTGGTTGGAAGAGGAAACTCAGAATCACATGGTTAATTTAAAAAGAAAGCAACAGAACGCAAAACTAATTTCTACGAAGAAACCTACAATTGCAATTGAGAAGGTGTTTGTTTTGGTCAGCTTTGAGAAATTGCTTTTACTACAGCTCCGTTAATTTTGAAGTCAATCTAGATGCATCAACTTATACCAGTCAACATTTAAACGATCTATAAGTGGGAAAATAATATACGAGTATGGCCGTACTTCTTCCCGTAAGCATATATTGCTTTCAGTAGAATTTCGGACAAAATGAATTCATTTCCGTAAGATTTACAAAAGGTTATCATAAATCTGAAACATATTAATGAGTTCCATAAGCATATGTCAATTGGATTTATGATTGAATTTACTTAATACAAAGATAAAACAGATGAGAGAGAGATTTAAAGTTGAAGAAGTGTAAGATGACTGCATTCTTTTAGTTCTTTAATATTATCGTATTTCCGGAGTCGATGAATATACTGCATAGCACCATTCAATACTACTTGGAGCTTTTGTTAAAAAAAAGAGCCAAGGTTACTGAAAAGGCGCGCGTCAGCTTCACTGTTCATGGGTACAATACCATTACATTACGAGTTTTCGTCGAATTTTCATAGTAACAAATCAATCTGTAGGCCAGAGCTTACATAAGCATCTATAAATACGATGGATAAGTTATTTAATAAAAGTAAAACAAAGCCTGGTTAGTGATTCTACAGGTACTTGTGTTACTAAAAGGTATTGCGACATTGATAGAGAGAACTTTCGAAATCACTAGGAGAATTATTGTCCAATTAGCAACGACAGCTTATGGATTCTAAATATAAATTAATTAAGTGTTAATTTAATTGAAAGGTGGGCTCCTCGATTGACTCAAAGAATAGGTACATATAGCTATACATCGTTCGTGGAAGGCTGAATTGCGGCTCGCTTCCACATTAATGAAATGTTACAAAACAGAATAGAATTGATCTATGATTTGATGCCTGAGATATCTTGGCTTATTAGTTTAGCTTCTGAGTTTTTATGGCCAGTAAAACGCTGTTCTCACCTAAGGAGAGATAATTTTCAAAAAGCTAAATTGCTAGTGGACTTAAACCAAACAAACTATGTAATTTCCATAAGGGATTATCATGAAGTACGGATGTGCGTCGTAGCATTTATGAAAATGAAGTACGCACTAATTATAATATTATTATATCGTCTAAGATATTAATCATAGCTGAGGAGCAGGCTGGAAAGGGGTAAGGAGTCTGTTCGCGAATAAATGAGTTCTCAAAAAACCTAAAATAAACAAAGTACTATATCGTTACCAAATAACTGTTACATTTGAATTTTTCAACTGCGATTGAGGAAATAGTAGATCACAACAATGGTTGAAAATGTAATACAGGTGGCAAATTAAATGCGAAAAAATAAACTGAATGAAGTAGAAAGGTATACCGTGCACACTTTTTGAGCGATATATTATATTTACCTTACCAATTTCCACAATTTGACATATAACAATGCATCCTAACCACGAGCGTATTACTAGTCCGCGTTTTTTACAAGAATAAAGATACTTACTATTTAATTATCATGATTTTGGTTATATCAAGTATAACCACCCTTCACTAAGTTCAGCGACTTTAAATGAATGATGGCAACGATTAGTATAAGGCCTCGTAGAAGTAGCATCTTCCGACAGGTGCTGGTTCCTTAAATGACGAGAATGAGCCTCTGCAGCCGAACATCTTGCAGCTCTGCTCATAAGTCCTACTTCACGCCTCCCCGTGGCGCCATCTGGGAATCTTACTAGAGATTGCGAAGTGAAGAGAGGAAATGGCGAGTTTCCTGCACCATAAACCAGGATTAGTGTCGGAAAAACAAAACAAGACCTTATCCGGGCTACTCCGACATATTTGGAGCTCAGGCCGGAAATGATTTCCAGAACTTAGTCAGGGTCTTGGAAAAGAGATGGTGGCAGACGAGCCCTATAAGGGCCAACGGCAGCGCTCACATCCCGGAACGAGTTACTGGCTTCGGTGTAACCGAGCCCTCGTCCTAGGGGCATTAAAAATGGAACTAGTCCCCCAGGTTGGGTGTTGTGCCACCGGGGTAACTGCCCGGCCATTTAAAAAAGCATAAGCTACGAAGCATCAACAAGCCTCGGATATGGACGGATCTACTGTTGACAATCCACGCAAACGATTTAAGGACAATGAGCTTCGGATATGAACGTGGAATGATAGATCCCTTAATAGACCACGTGCAGCCGAGCAACTGGCGGAGACCCTACACTGCTGCAGAGCAGACATAACCGCCATCCAAGAAATGCGATGGGATGGGCCGGATAAAAAGAAGATGAAAAACTGCGACATCTACTACGGCAATTACTATCGACGGCAAAAGCAGCGCTTATTTGGATGCGGATTTGTTGTCGGAGGCATACTAAGACAAAAAGTCTTCAGCTTTCGGCATGTGAGCAAGCGCCTCGTAGCAATCCGCATCAAGGCTAAATTCGCCAACATGAGCCTTATATGCGCACATGCCTCCACAGAGGAGAAAGATGACGACACCAATGATGCCTTCTACGAGCACCTTAACGAGACCTACGAGCAATGCCCTAGCATGACATTAAAATTGTCCTCGGTGATTTTAATGCAAAGCTAGGAAGAGAGGGTATCTTTGGTGGAACAATCGGAAAGCATTCGACAATAGAATGGTATATCGGATCTAATAAGCAAATATGCTCTAGCGTTTTTCTCGGCGTGTCACGAGGGCCTGAGGTATAGGCCAGGGCAAATTTTCCCTGACAAATTATGCAAAATAGTAAATTCATACCTTAAAAACCGACAGTTTCGGGTCAGACATGAGTGTGAATACTCGGAATTCAAAGAAATTCACGCTGGTGTACCACAAGGAAGTGTTTTTGGTCTGTACTTATTCCTACTGTAAACAAGAGATATACCTCAGGATGAAGAGATAGTAGTAGCCACGTTCGCGGTAATACAGCTATTGTTGCCACAGGCCAAACGGTAAGATCTTCGACGATAAAACTCCAACGAACCCTAAACAAGTTGACTGAGTGAACGAAGACCTGGAGAATTGTGCTAAACGAGACCAAGTCGACTCATGTCAATACTAATAGAAAGGTAGATAATTTACCTTTATTTATTAATTCTATAAAATTCCGTATGCAAACGGGGCAACATTTTTAGGACTAGACTTAGAGCTGAAGTGGAAATCACATATTAAAAAGAAATGTGAAGAACTCGATATTAGGCTTAGAGAAATGTATTGGCTTGTTGGAAGGCATTCCAAACTAAGCTTATATAGCAAACTGCCTTTATATAAGCAAGTGCTTAAAACGTGTCGGACGTATGGTATACAACTTTGGGTTTTTTTTAATAATTTACGCGTGCCTCAAGGGGGTTATGATACCCTTTTACTGTTGCCAGGGCGCGGGCGGAAAGATAGAAGGAGGAGAAAGGAAAGTTGTGATGTAGTGGTTTGAAACTCAGGTATATTTGGTTGCGATATTGACCCTCCAGGGGTGGGAGTCCGAATAGGACGTAGAGTTTTTTCTGCACTCGGAATGATTCAGGTTGTAAATTTTAACGGTTGTTTTGTGCTTGAAACTCTAAAACAGCCAGTGTTATGCCTTCACACGCAGATTTTTCTGACTGAGTTCCAATTACACAGTTGAAAAACTTGTTATGAGTAGGGTTCGAACCTGGACCCTCTGAGTGAGAAGCGATGGCTAGTACCACTACACCACGGCAACCCGTACAATCCGCTTGGTTGTACTAAACCAAGCGACATATGTATTCTGCAAACGTTTCAGAACAAAACGCTTAGAGCAATCGTTTATGCTTCATGGTATCTAAGAAATAGCGATATTAATCGTGACCCAGGATTTGCTTCCATAAAAGATGAATTGGCAAGCTCTGCTCGAAATCTTCGCACTCGTCACGTGCATCACTGCAACCCAGAAATAATCCGGATATTGGACGAAACCAACCTTGTGCGTCGACTACGTAGTATATGACCGTTCGACTTAACGCCGTAAAGACAAACCGTATGAATTAACGAAAATAGTAGGTGCCTTCACTGGAAGGCTACCTAAAAAAACGTGAACATTTTACAGAAGATGGAACTACTTGTTAAGGAAACTTAGTCGTAATCTGGAAGTAAATAGAGGGTTTTTTAGTGAGTAGGAATCTCACAAAACCGCGAGCCCATGCTTATGATGGGTGCTGCTATGCTACTGTGGTAGGCAGGAAGTGTTTGTGCTTATGGTGCTTGCTATGGTGATGTAATGGTGCTCTATGAGCGCGTGTTTATGGTGCCTATGAAGGTTCTTACCTACTCGTGGAAAAAAAAAAAATTCAGAATAAACGGCGACCCCATCTATTCCAGGCAATCTAACAGCCATTATAACGTTACTCCCATAATCACATTTTATTGACTCCAATTCTTGTACTGCTTCAATACACTGCAAAATTTTTCCCATAAGAACTCCGAAAAACTGGTCAATAAAGAGTTTGGAGAACAAAATCTGTATATGCCTTTGGGAAAACATCCTATGGCTTATTCAGGTCAAAAGAGCTTTGAAACCCTTCAACTATAAATCAAAAGAATCCCTAAAACTAAAAAGATATAACATGAGAAGATTAGTTGGTGTTTCAACCGGACACTAGCATCTTCGATAACACAGGTCTTATTCAGGAAATGTGGTACCCCCGTAAATGGCGGATCAGATCCCCTGAAAAACAAAATGCAGCTTCTTAAACTTTGCCGACAAGGAAGTCGCAAGATGAAATAATTCTCAATGAACCGATAGAAATGAAAATCAAAGTGCCTTGATAAGCTTCGTGAAATGTTGTGACTGTTAAACCATTTCAAAACTGAACAATTGAAACCCAAAGCGAAGAGAGTGTTAACTGCCTTTAGCTGTATGTAAAAGTGATTACAACAAAGTCATAAAGGGAAACATGCACGTACAAAACTAATAATTTACATTTTTTCGAGCTCCCAATTTAATTAAAAATATGTTGAAATAAAAAAGTCTAATTTATATCTATAACCTATGACCCATTTTTTGTCAGCTTCAACCTAACATTTTCAAATTCTGCTTTGTATGCCTGATTATTCTAATGAGGCCTTTTGGTGGTAAATCGGCTGAAAATGTTCATGTCGTTTGTTGTACCGGACAGATATTGCACCATGCATGCATGAAATAATTGACGACAAATTAAAATAACTTCATTAGTACAACAGCATGTAAATTGAAATCTGTTTCGTTTTAACTGTAATCAGAAATTTTCGCGAGCAAATTACAAAGGTATATTTACGAGTATGTATCCCAGCAAATGCTTTTAGTATAGAAGCACTTCCATTCGAAGTTGAGGTTCCTTACTTTCACAAAGGTTACGCAGATTGTGTGCAGACTAACTTCTTTATTTTGTAGAATGATTGGATTTAATTGGCATTCAGCCGCATAATAAGGGACCCTCATAAAAAAAATCGTAGAAAAAATATGACAATTAAATGGATAAAAATCCTAGACATATAACCACACAGTGCTCTGGGCTAAGTTTTGTCCTGGCATATTTCTCCTTGACCTTGTTCTTATATTATAATCATACAAATGTATGTATATTATAGAATGAATCTGAACCACTTCAAAATTGTTGGTAGACTTCCAATTTTACAATATTTTCCGTTGAAGTGTTGAGCTAAGATTGTATCGAACTTGATGGGCAACATACAAATTTACTTTGCCGAATCTCTACACCAGCTTTACATAGTCCCACTTTCAAAATACTGATGTTGTCACCTTTTAAACGATGATGAGGTTGTGAGTACCACTTGAAACTGCACTTTTTGGTATGATTTCCAATCGTTGAAGATTTTATTGATAGCCTGAAACTGAAATGCTAGTACTCTATGGGATGCGTAGGTGGGTAAAGGCATCTGCAGCACTTGGCGTAGTTTAGGGAAGCCCTTTTTTTGTGGATAAAGACTAGATCCTAGAATAGGTCACTAATATTAATAACTTCTATTTCAAATATCTGTACATCAAACCGTCACAACCAGACGCTTTGTTATGAAAGAGCTTTAACATCCCATGTCTAATTTTATGTAATGTAATTATGTTGGCAAACATAATTTAAACTGGAGCAATGTTTAACTGCATCGCGATAATAAAAATTTGATTTTTGTATTCTAAGCAGCGTCTGCGACACTATCTTGTGGTTTCCTAAATTATCCAACCTATGAGTAGCACGTTGATCTTAAAAGTTCACAGTTTTTTTCTCTTATTCATCAGAACTGAGTATCTTTTGTATATTACGTTTTTTAGGTTAACTTCCAAAAAGGGGCACCAGTATTTGACAAAAGGGACATGTTAGGTTTTTCTAGGTTTCTAATCTTTGAGTCCTACTTTCGTCGCGTCACTAACGTTCAATCAGAAAAGCAATAGCCTGTTCAGATTAATAGCATCATCTACAATTGCGGTAAAATAATTTTGACCTAGGGGTTGCTTTTAAAATCACAGAAAAGACACATACTTACTTTACTTTACTTTAAGTGGCGCTACAATCCGGGGTGGACCTGGGCCTCAGTCAACAAGCTTCTCCAGCAAGCTCGATCCCTGGCTAGCTGCCTACAGTTTCGCACGCTAAGTGCGCCACCTGAGTCTTCACATTCCTCTAATGTGCTGTCCCTCGGGAGCGGATTGGAAGACTTTTCGAACCGGAGCATTGGTGTCCATACGCTTTACATGACCCAACCATCTCAGTCTTTAGATGTTCACTCTTCTAATTAGGTCGATGTCGTCGTACAGTATCTCCTCCTCCATTCATCTTCAATGCCGACGGGACCGAAAATCGCCCGAAGAATTTTTATCTCGGGATTATTAAGGTATTATAAAGGGTGACTTTTGTTGTTCGAGAGAGGGCTTTGCTACTCAATTGCCTTCTTAGCCCAAAGAAATAGCGGTTAGCAAGAGTTATTCTTCGCTTGATCTCAGCGCTGGTATCGTTGTCTGTATTTATAGCGGAGCCTAGGTGGACAAAGTCCTTAACTACCTCAAAGTTATATCTGTCGAGGGTGACGTTCTGTCCGAGACGTCGGTGTTGGTTGTCCTTTTTGCTCAACAGCATATACTTGGTCTTGTCCTCATTGACCGCTAAACCCATTTTCGCCGCCTCCGTCTCAATACTCGCGAAAGCGCCACTGAAATCACGCTGCTTTCTCCAGATTATGTCATTATCGTCGGCGTATGCGAGTAGTTGGACGGACTTCTGAAAGATAGCGCCACTTGTGTTTGCTCGTGAGTTTTGCACTATTCTTTCAAGTACGATGTTGAAAAAATCACATGACAGCGCATCGCCTTGTCTAAAGGAAAAATAAGAGTTTATGACACTGATTTACTTTGGTTTCAAATATTTGTTGTTTATAGTGTTTGACAATTTAACTGTCAGTGCTGTAAGAACCGATTGATCAAAAAGAAAGAAACCATACAACGATGAATAACATCTTAATGTATATGTGTATCGGGTTTTCCAATAGGGACTTGACAACTTTGAATTTAATTTGAGAACGCACTCTTTCACTAATCATCAAACTGTCACTGTCAATTTATTCAGTAAACTCAACATTTTCATCACGGTAAAGTACACGAACGTGCAACGTCTGCAAATTACAAAAATTTTCTACCGAAATTCGGAGTCGGTGACTGCAACTTTAAGAGCGTTAATTCTAATTTTCGGTCGTAATTCTCACCCTAGTAGACAGGCAATATCAAGCAAACGATCAAAATCAGTAAATTCTACGGCGTTCTCAAGAATTGGGCATCGCTCAGACCACATTATTGCATATTTTGCGTAAGGATCTTGGTTTACACCCATACAAGATCAAGCTGATTCAAGAATTGAAGCCGATGGACCATTTGAAGCGACGTACGTTCTCCGATTGGGTTCTGGAGAAGATGCGCCAAGATGGTGAATTTTATTGCAAAATTATCTTCAGTGACGAAGCTCATTTTTAGCTCAATGGGCTCGTCAATTAGCCAAATATGCGATATTGGTCGGGTGAAAATCCACATGTGCTTCATGAATCACCACTTCATCCACAAAAAATAACTTTGGTGCGATTTGCATGTCGGCGGCGTTATTGGGCCAATTTTTTCGTCGACGATAACGATCGTCACGTTACTGTGAATGGTCAGCATTATCGCGCCATGATCACCGATTATTTTTGGCCCGAATTGGAAGATATGGACTTGGACGACATGTGGTTTCAGCAGGATGATGCCACAAGCCACACAGCACACGTTACAATCGATTTACTGAAGAGTAAGTTTGGTGAGCGTGTTATCTCAAGAAATTGGACAGTCGATTGGCTGCCTCGTTCATGCGATTTAACGCCGCTTGACTGTTTTCTGTGGGGCTACGCTAAGTCATTGGTTTATACCAAACAAGCCGACGACGTTGGAAGAGCTCAGAGCCAACATTAAACGTGAAATAGCGGCAGTTCCGGCCGAAATGTGTGGTCGAGTTGTTGAAAATTGGGTCCAATGAATCGACCGCTGCAAACGTGCCCGACAATAAAGTTTTTGAAATATCTTAAATGGTTTGCGTTTTATTTAAAAAAAAAGTTGTCAAGTCCTTATTGGAAAACCCATTATATATGACATCACATTCGGGCATCAAAGAGTTTTATCGTTTCATTCTTAATCTTATATAAGAAGTGCTGAGAAGTCTGGAGCACCTGAACTAATATGAGAGTAGTTTTCCTTATACAGAGCGTCTCAGTTTGAGTATAGTATAGAAAACATTAAAGGATGACAGCAACCGATTTTTAAAGTTGTTGAGTCCATTTAACCGCAGCAATAAGTTGGAAACATGTGTACAGCCTAATGAAACTTCTGAACACCGTGTCTAGAATAATTCTTAGGGACTACCATTGCTCTTTCTTCTATTGCTCTCTCCTAGGAGCCTTAACTCGATTTTTGGCTTGTAATTTGTCTTACTATAGCCTTGAGCACTACCGCTCATAACAAACGGTAAAAATGTTCCGAAGTTTATCATTTCGTTTATGCTCAACTGATCATTGGAGATTCTTATATGGAACCTAGTTTCGTGATCGTTTACATATGTATTTTTTTTATGAAGTCAAAGATTGTAAGAAAGCATACAGCACATCGATCTCAAATCTTTCTTCGGCGAAAGAGGATTTCAAACAAGATTTTCTTAAACTTCTGACAGTAACTTCAACTTGATATTTATTTATTATAGTAGTCAAAATATGACAAAGATTATCAGACAGTTGCCAATTGTGCTGTATACAAGATACTCGGTCTAGAGAGTCACCTTAAGTTTAAGTACAAAGATTAATCAATTACTTACTTTGCAACAGTGCCGCACCCCAAATAAGTTCAGGTGCACATCCACTTACGTGCACTACCTTATTTACACGGCCATCCTTTGGTACACCATTCCTTGGTCGAAGACTCTTTGGTCCGGAGCTGTGTTATTTATTTGCTTAATATGGCCCAACCATCTCAGGCGTTAGATACGTAGACAGCTGATTAGACCGAAGTCGAGTGAATTCCCTATCAATGCGTCGTATATCACAGGCAATATCTTTCAAATGCATCTTCCTCTGGATAGGATTTAAAGCTCTATGCGATGGCCTTTTGTCAGAAGCTGTCGTTGGTGAACGTGTACTTTTGTTTTCGTTGTTTGAATCTGATGAGAGAAAAAACGCCAACGAAAATAAAACAGCGTCACAGCTGATAGTTTAAGGTCATTAAAAATGGAGCGCTACACAACTTCAAAGCATTTTATGAAAGCGTTACTGAGAGTCCAGAACATTAAAACGGTACTGTAGCCGAAAATTTGCATTTGAAGAAGATTCCTTCAATGTATTCTTACGAAAGTTTTGCGTGTTTATGCGTCAAGTCAGGAACTGAAGCCTACTGATCACAAACAGCGAGGAGCCTTCATCTACTATTAAGAGTTTCTTATTTCGGGTTCAAAAAGTTCACGAGTAATTGTTGAGAGACAAATGCATCAGCAACGTGTCACTTTTTGGTACGGATTTTGAGATGAAGACGGACCACTCTCCAATGAATTAGTCAGACAGTCAATGGTGCTCGCTATCGCTATACCATAGTCTAAGTTTTTGTACCTAAATTGCAAGATATAGATGTGGACGGCATGTGATTTTAACAAGAAAATACCACATGACATACAGCCCAAGAACCAATTCACTTATGAGGCATTTCCTGGTGGTGCAATTTCCGGTCTTGGTGATCATACGATTTAACGATGTTGGATGTTTTTCTATGGGGTTTTTGAAGTCTTAGGTTTACGCCAACAAACCCATAACGACTCACGTTTAGAAGAAGCATGTTGAGCGTATCTACGAAATTCAGCCACATTTACTCAAAACTGTAGTAAAAAATTTTAACAAAAGAGTCCGTACGAAAGCCGTCGAGGCCATTTGCGCGATATGCTGTTCTTTGGACTAAGGCTTTAGTGTGGATGAGTTTTGTTTTTTTCTTATAAAAAAACTTTACACTCAAGTGGGTTTAAAAAAACTTATATGTCCTTTGCAAGTTTTAAGTTTTTTTTAGAAAATTGAACAGAAAAAGAGGAAAGATTTTTGGGCCCAGTGATTATTTTGCTCCATATGTAGCATCGAACATTTAATGGGGAGACTAAATTGTTAGTGAGAGCTGACTTGGTTTTGTATTCTAGTCTTACAAGACTTACTAGTCTAGATTTACCTGATTTTTTTTGACTGAAAAAATGCAAGTCTATTGGGCATGGCTGTGATTCGAACACTGAACTTTCCGATCTGGAAGCCACTTGAGTCACAGCCACCCACAATGTCTTTATAAAATGCTTGACCCTTATTTATGAATTTACTTTCATGAAAAGTAGCAACAAACCATACAAAAGATAAATAACGCTCAATACAATATATTGAGATTTACGCAGACTTTGATTCAATTCTTAGAAATGTCAAAAACAAATTTCAATTGAATACTCGTATGCCGTATTCTGCTAATACCTCGTCTCTAAATCACCACCTCCTCTCTTTATACAAATAAACATCCGCTTGGTATGAAATACGAACAAGCTAAATGGCACAAAAGAAAGCTGTTTCATATTCGTAAACCAATTTCGAAAGGTAAGTACATTTTAAAATACTCGTAGAGACAATCCAACGTAAGATGTGAACAAAAAATGATCGAAAAGCCTCTGGCAATTCAGTGGTCTGCTCAACTAGTATACCAGTGGAAAAACGCAACCGAGCGTGCAATGAAATTCACTTGAAAAGAGGAAACGAACAAACGTTGAAACCGAAACAAAGCAAACAAAAACAAATAAAAAAAATAGCAAAAAACTGAAATAAAACAAACATGTGAGGAAAAAGTGCGTGGTGAAAGTTTGAGAGTAGCACTCTTTGAACAGGAAGAAGCGACAACCAACGACAACATCAGTTCCTGCAAAGCAACAGAATAACTCCGGGTATATGCCACTTCATGCAGGAAGAAGAACTACTACGTTACAGAATGCTTAACAAAGGCCTAGTTCGAGGCGTCGTTTGTGAAGGACTCAGGATATGCCTGGGAAATGATGACGTCTGACACACTTTTCTTCTCCTCATCCGGTTGTGTAGTCGATTTGTTTGTTTTGTATTTTATTGTGCCGCGAGTTTTTGTTTCTCGTGTTCTGGTGATAGTTTTTAAGTCAAAGTGCCGGTTAGGAACACGAACACAAAGTTAGTCTTGGCCATAAAAGTCATTTTTTCTGTCTTGAAGTTTCTACATTCAAACGCATATATGTATGAATGTTCAGCAACAGTTCTACGTAGTTTGTACAACCTGTTAATGGCCTCCTGTATGACTTCTGTAGACGGTACAAGTACAAGTATTTATAAGTACGGATACAAGTACCAAAGCAAGTAGTTTCAGAGCCACTACAACTACTAATAGTAGCTGTTTCGTGAATTGAAATTTACTATCGCCTCAAAATTACCCGTACTTGCTGCATACTGTCCCTTCCAGTATGAATTGGACTAAAACCAGGAACAGAACGAGGACGAGGACGAGGACGATGAAGATGACGATGGCATGGCATGTTGTTTAACGATTGGGTATGAAATTGAGGAAATGATTGCGTTGATGGTGCAAGGCGAACCTGAATGAAGCACTGGAACAATAGGATGAATGCAATTAAGTCGAAGTTTTTTCTATACTGTCGAAGAGAATAAGAGGCGTTCCTCTTGCAATAGTTCTGCAGCAGTTAAGTTGATGTTGCATTGTTTTAAGATGTTAGCTAGGGTTTATTAATTTTTATGTGCCATCATTTGCTGACAAAGTATTTGTATGAATTTCTATACAAGTTGAAGAAAAGAGTTGAATGGTTCTTTTAATAGTGTAGGGTTTTTTTTTGCTGCAATACACATCATAGATGATGGTACAGAAGCTAGAGTGGGTATAGCATGTTAAGGTCGCTGCACTAAAGGCACTTTTAAAACCAATAAAACTGTAATGATGTGAAAAGTTATTGTCCCATCACAGTTGATGGCAATAAATCGCCATTCAGAGGATTTATTGAATGTGCCTTCAGAAATTCATTTATTCTGGATTTTATGGAATAAATGGGTGCAGACACATAATAACTGTATCTAAAAAGGGATTTAGATTTCAATATTTCTATGTTGGAGGAGGTTCAAGAGAAACAGAAGGAATTAGTGCATTCGCCCATACTTATATGTTGGTCTTTGTTTGCAAAGACGTGAGGATAAAATATTTTAAACAGTCACTCCTCTGTATATAGGTTTTAACTTCCAACTTCAATATTAGTCAATTATGCTTAAGCCTTGGTTCCAACTCTAAAGACGCATTCTATAATTCGATAGTGGAACTTTCTTTACCATAATCAAATAATGATATATATATTTATAAAATTAAGCAATGTAGACTTCTAAGTTGGACTTGACTTGTGATATTTTTCGAGACTACGACTTATCAAAGTAGTGTTGTCAATAGAAATAAATTGGAATTGAAACGATTTTAAGCTTGAAGCTGAAGTAAAAAGCCCTGGCTCTTTGCAAAAAAGCGTTTTCAAGTTATCTACCTATTTGCGACAATAAGAGACTGATACTTCTGTTTTGGATTTCACATATGAAAATTTACTACCCTTATTACCTGTATATATATATAAAATGTAAACATGGCATATAAACATCAAATATTCAGCTTTCTCAGATCATTACACAATTTAATATACGACGAAAGACACAGACGATGTCGTAAATTTAAACTACCAAAGAATGAACAACCTAATATGTAAAATGAGAGGTTACGGTCCAGGATGGACATGGCCCACAGCCAAATACCATCTCCAGTCAGCTCGATCTTTCGCTAGCTGTCTACAGTTTCACATGTTATATTAGCCGAGGTATCCTTTCACTTAAGTCCTTCCTTTCTGCGTTGTCTCTCGAGGCAGATTCGAGACTTTTCGAACCGAATCGTAGGTGTTCACTCGATCTACATAACCAAGCTATCACAGTCATTGGACCTTCATTCTTCTGGCTAAGTCAATATTGCAGTACAGTCCGTACAGTTCGTTGTTGTTTCTCCTCTTGCACTCACAATCTATGCAGACGGGACCAAAAATCACTCGATGAATTTTCCTCTCAACGCAGCCAAGAGCACCCTCATCCATTTTTGATAATGTATTTAAAATCGATGAATCGAACTCCTGGATCACAGCCATGCAGACTTCAAACTAAAAGCAGTCTCAAAGGCAAAAGTCTAGAGGCGTGATGTTACATGATCTTGACGTCAAAATCATTTATTTAACTGTTAACGTTCTGGACTCATGATTGCACAAGCCCATTAGCCACACCAAACTGCAACTCCAAACAGGGCTGTTTTGCTCGTTGACGTAGCCATTACGCCAGAACAGATCTTCATCGCTAAACAAAACTTTTGTCGAAAATGCTGTATCTTGAATTTTTGAAGCTTTTCAAGAGCCTAAGGATAGAGACGATTTTAAATTCGGGCCGGATTCAGTTCTTGTATGAATTCTATTTGTTTATGCCTCTAAACCAAGATCCTTACGCAGAATCCACCAAGTTTTTGCATACGACAACTTTCCAGGGACTCCTGCAACTCGTTCAACAAGCTGTTGAGAACGGCGCCAAATCGATTTATAATGGCCATCCGGTACATTCTCCACTACCGCCGCTACATTTTCTGCGTTTAGCAAATTATGCAATAATAAAACTTGGTTTCGATGTTTTCGATGGCATGGCGAATTATGCATACGGTAGGCCGATTATGTTGAGCTTGAGTTACTCTAAACGCCCGAAACACAATCCTCATAGTACCCCGATTTCGTAATATAGCTGAGTAATTTATTGAATTGCCGGATTTGAAAATGAAACACAAACGATTACACTTAAAAACAATGTTTTAATTATTTATTATAAGCCCTGCTATTTTCTACAACTGTCACCCAACATCTTACAAGCTTGCGAATTCCGTTTTCTTAGAAACTGCGTGTTTCCCATAAAAAAAACAAACGACGTAAGAAATTTTTAGAATTTTTCTTTCATTCAAACCGTTCTGAAGGAACCAAGCAAGGTATGGGGAAAACAATGGGTGCTGATATTCCCCATTTTAACTCCTTTGGTTTTTTCAGTGTGTGTTGAGTATGACGCCCTTTCAATTGGTCAAAGCCGAGAGTTGCTCACAATACTCATTCGCTGTGATTGTTTCGCGAAGTGAGAGAAGCTGGTAAAAAATTATGCCCTCGGAATTCCACCAAACCGATAACAATAACTTCATTGGTACAGATTCTTTAAATTAACTCCTTTTTCGTTGCAAGTTGTTGTACAGACTGTACTTCCCGTCACCTGTTAAAACTCTAACCGAAAAAGGCCTTGGTCCAGCTTTGAAGGGAACCTTAGTTTCCTTAAATGGCGAAATGCTGACGAATGTGCGATATTAATGCTCTCAGCAAATTGTTCAGTTTAAATTTGTATGTTATTTTTCACAAGATCGTCATCTATTCCGTCTGGAAGGGTCAAGGTCATATCGTCGTTCCGAGATCTACCAAACCACTTTTTAACGATTCTTAGAGCAGATGCACTGTTCGAATAAATGCTCTGAATGGTTTTTGTTACAGTTTCTATACTCTTACATGGCGAAGGTGTAATTTTTCATTTTCCATTTTAGAATTTTTGGTTCGCACACAATTTAACTTTCCTCGATGGGGTCTAGCGATAAAATAACTTCTGATGCCACGACCTACCCACTTGTATACTCGTACAACAAGTCCATGTTACGTAATACAGTGATCTTTTCGCCACTTATTAAGATCAGGCACTGACTCTTGCAATGATACAATAATAAAGATTAACTTTTTCTTAAATTATTGCATGAGTGTTATTAAATAATTTTTATTTGTGAGTTATTATTTTGACTAGGCAAATTTGAATTTTTTTAAAATTTCCAATACAAGGTTTTATTTCGAATAGTCCGTTATCTTTTAAAATACTGAAGTCAAGCAAAAACTATGACAATAATGAAAATGGAGCGGTATAAGTTTGAGCAATGCACTTGTGAACATTCGCCACAGAAATGTTGAAATCTTGAAATTCGAAAAGTTAAAAGTTTTTCCCATCGTCGTGAAGTACCTTCTCATCATTGGTTTACAGATTAGAGCTACTTGGTAAAATCACTCGTATTCTGCTTCGAATTCCAGCCTCATAAAATCCAAGAATAATGGTTGATGACCCTCTCTATCCACAATATGTTACGGTTTGGTGCAGTTTGTTTGTAAGAATTTTCCTTGAACCATATTTTTTCGAAACTGTTAGGTATTCTAAATTGATTGGCTTTCGAATGGTGATCAATGAATTTTTATGACCGAAAATTGAAGGTGAGGGCATGAGGGTCCTCTATTTCTACTACGCAGTACTACGTGCTGTACATGTGGCCGATTCATTTCTCGAAACAGTCGTCAATATTGGCCGCTGAGATCATGACATTCAATATCGTGCGATATCTTCTTCTGGGGCTATGTTTTTTTGCCAACGATCTCTAGTTAACTGAAGCTCGCAAAGCTAATATGCGTGATATTATTGACGAAATAGGTTCAAAAACTTGATGAACTATTTAACTCAAAGAACTAATATGTACAAAAAAAAGGGGTGGAGGCGTTTGTTCACTCTTACCATCTAATACAAATAACGTTGCTCCTCATAATGTTCCTAGGTGACCCTTACTATATTTAATATACCCCTAATTAAGCAAAAATTATTTGGGAAATGATACTTGGGTATTGAAGTAAGTATTGTAAAGTATTGCTAACATCATTTATCGAGGATTTAAAAAAAGGCTTACTTAACATATCCTGACCTATGTTAACTGAAATTGCTCTGTTAATACTATTAGTAAAAACTTCGCTTGGGACTTTTTTTTTAGAAGGTAAACTAGCCCTTGTAACTTCGTTTGAGTAATAGTTGATGTCTTGTTTGAGTCTTTGTATATTCAATTTCTACGCCTGTTCCATTTTCCTGCCCAATTTTTTTAATTTTAGGTCACTTTTCTCCAGAAAATGCCTGACAAATATAGGGTCCTATTGTTGATTCCGCGCGGAAAGCTTTCCGTGCGGAAAGATATGTCGATCGATATATTTTTTAGTATTGTTGATTCCGGCCGTATAATTTAATTTACCGACACTTTTGACACTTTCTGCGGAAGAAATAACGTTATCCGAAAGTAATTTTAAGAATTAAAAAAATGAAGTAAAACAAAATTGAAGTGATGGGGTATTTAGATTCAGATAGTGGTAGGGATACTGGTGACTATACCTTAAGGCGTGAGCGAAGGCTTTTGCGATGCAGTTCAGCTGATATTTTGCAATTGAACGACAAAGATTGAATTTAATGCAAAAAATGTATTTCCACTGGTCTTAGCTCAGTTTAAGTTTTCATCGCAACTTTCGCCTTAACAAAATTCCGTCCCAATACGTGCTTATGGAACTGGAGCATTCGCTCAGCCAAAGAAAAAGACAAGGCTCACTTCGCACCAAAGAAAAGTTAGCTGACTGTTAACGCTTTTTCGTGGAAGGCAGCTATCAGCACGACGTTTGAAAAGACTTAAAAGTCAACATTGCGCAATCCACATTTTCGCTAGTGCTGTCCGAGGTATGAGAATCATTAGAAAACATTCTTTACACCAAATGGACATCCCTTGAAATGAATGTTGACGAAGAGAGGGAAGCTAAAGCAAAGTTTTTCCAACAGTGTGTTATTCCGACGTCATTGCTTAGTATAACTGCGTCATCAGTGAAGAGAATTGGCATTACATTTGCTTATCGCATGCAGTCTTTTAAAAGATAGTGTGGAGGTGAGTGCCATTGAAGTGTTGGCCGAAACATTAGCGGCGGAATATGCTGTGGATGAAGAGGCCACATATCCGAAGCAGGCGACATTTGGGATACCGTCGACCACGTGCCACTTTTAAAATCGGTCTACCCTAAAGTAATGCTGTGGTTAAATAATTTTTTAAACATTTTATAAATTAAATGTCTGCTTTTACCTTTTTCCATCCTGCAAGGTCCTTTACAGGAGGACCACATACATTGAACTTTGTTTCAGTTCGCACCAAAAGTCTCGCACTTCCGGCGGATTCCGTTGACCGAAGCGATGTCAGGATTTTTTTAGCTCTCTTACCATTAAGTTCAACTGGGCTTTATTGGTATATTTTACCCTTTTATGCCTGTAAAAACCTCAATTTTTATTTCTAAAAAGCATTACAAATACATTTCGAAAGAATTTCCGCATCGAACTTCTCTCGGAAAGAAAGTAAACAAAAATATCATTAATGCGGAATCAACAATACAGAGATATGTGCGGAAAAATGAGTAGGTAAGGTAGTTTTCCGTGTAGGAAACAACAATGCAAAAATTGTTTTCGGAACGTCGGAACGGAAACGGAACGCAATCAACAATACGACCCATAATGTTTGATTTTGTTTTCTTACTAATTTAATAATAAAAAAAATTATCATCAGCAAGTTTGCAGGAAAAAAAACCATAGACATAGACAAAACCTGCAGCAACTAAGATTTAGAAAAGAAAATGTTTTATTTGATTGAAGCTCCAAAGGCTATGAATGAAAAATGATTTTGTGTGGTTTTTAATAATTTTGATTTTTTTTAACTTTAAAATAACAAGAGAGCGGTTTTGGTTTTCACTGCCTATTGATGCTAAACGCTTTCTCACTTTTAGTGACGCCTCGAGAATACGCTCTTCCAATTCACTAAATTCACTATTTTGGTTAAATAAAGTTCTTTTATTCTTCCTAAAATAAAAATACCCAATACTGTAAGGTCAGTAAAGCCAGTTGAATCAGTGGAATGTACTCCAATAGTTCTGGTTCTCATTCATTCTCCAAAAACTCCAGACAATTTTTAAGTAATAGTTTAAAGGGGCTGATTTACTAATTTTCAATTATTGACGCCGAATTTGTGTTGCAATGAAATGAAAACTTGTGATTCCGTCTCTTGTTAATTGAGATTCGTCCGCCGAGAAAGCGTCCGTCCAAAGAATTTCGCTTATCATACAAGCTCCGCTCCAGCAATCAGTTAGAAAACTTAAGTTTGTTTTGGAAATCATCGGAAAGCAGTTCTTACAAAGTTGAAACAGCTTTCAGTATTAGATACCTGAGGACGCAAACAAGATATCAACTTAATTGATCCGTACTTACAAAGGCTAGTATTTCTTCTAAAAATAGCATGAAGAACTGACCGTTAATATGGGTCAGGATACACAAAAGTAATCCATTTCTTAAATCCTCGATAAATTATATCAATATTGGAGATAGAGGCTTACTGTACTGAACGATTTTTTCTAAGAATATATCCACGAATCATTTCCCAAATTATCCTTGACAAATAAGGGGACACCCTGTAATTCGGCAATGTCTTCTGACCATTTTCCTCGCTGTGCGGAAATTTGATATAAACACATAAGCTCATTTTCCTGACAAAAACTGACCACATTTATGCAAGTACATACATGGTAACATCTTAGGGTCGTCATCTCAGGCATTTTAAGTCGGCAGAGTCGCTTTTTCCACCACAAGCATTACTAATGAACTCATTTTTCTTCATAATTCTACTAACCAAAATTTTATTTAAGTTAAAAGACTACAAACACACAAAATTGATCTATACTCGTACATACGGCAAAAAATATACTTAACAACTCAGTGCAACAAATGTAAAAATAATTTAAGAACCAAGAGAACATCTCCCTTAATCGATTAAGTTCGAGCTTATTTGACCACACTGCCTTACTTGTTGACAAACATGGAGGATATTCAACTCAGAAAAGACACTTCTGTTTCGTTTTCAGACATATTGACTCTATCAGCTTTCATTGTCATCACACGGAATATTGTAATTAAAAAGTTTTTTGGATTAATTCATAATAACATCTGCTATCCGTATTACATGCAAGTAAGTTCCTGATAGCCAGATGCATTTTATTATTTAAGGAGAAGAAAAAGCAATGGCAGGATACGGGGACATTTTATGTGTCGTTTCATTTTACCTTTCGAGTACTCTCAGCAAACAAGAAATAGCAAACAGAAAAGTTTATTAATCGATATCCTGTATACTGTGGTACACGGCTTACGTACGCACGGTCTGCGGTATATCCTTCCAGTATTTCGGACAAGGAGAATTACAAATTTGAAATTACTTCACAGAGAAGGTCGGCAACCTGCCTGCTCATTAATTTCAACAAAATACTACATTATGGAAGTATGGATATACATGATCGTCGAGTGTCGACCATATGAAGTAAGTGTCTATATAATCCGACTCTGGTGCTGGTCCTTTCTGCTCTTACTTATGCTGCTACTGAGCCGAGTCATTTTATTTTATTTTATCTACCCAACAGTTACTACGTGTCTACGTGGGTACGTGTCTGACTTTTATATAAGTGTGGATATGTGCTACCAGACAGGATGCAAGAACCATCGCGGAACATTTTTATATTTACTTACCCTAGGCCAGCTTCAATTTCAACCCCATCGCGCCTGGCCTATTCAATTGCAGCAGGTGAACCGAAAAATTACGTCAGATTCACACGGAGGTATAATTTATGAGAGATGCTCGTACTCGTACTCGTATGTCATTTACTCGTATTTTCCTGTTTTTTCCTTTTTGCTTTCATACATATTTTTACTACCCGTCCTTGCCGGTTCATGCATTGCAATAGTCCTCTTCCCGGGTATCTGAGGAAATGTTGAAGATTTTCCAACTCACGTTCGCTTAATTTGTGTGGACGTTGCAAAAAATTTTAACGTTATTTTCCTTTTATTTTGCTGCTTTTTTGCTGGTCACCTTTTTTGCCATTTGCCTTGTGCCTTTGGCCTCTTTGGACGAGATTTTTTCTTACAGCCACCATGAATGCACGTCCTGTGTTTTTGTTGTACTCGCACTGAACTCGGCTTTGTTTGAGTGGCCTGTGTATGGGCCAATCAAGGATACAGGGCACTTGGCTACAGCTCTAGGGTAGCAATTTTCCAGCAACAGGTGGGTGTAAGTGCTTCTGCCGAGTAAGGAGCAGGAAGGTCTTCTATTGTATTTTGTATCACCATCGGGCGATAATGATGGATTCAATGGGAATCACTATAGTTCGTGATCAGACTACAGGTCAACGAAAATTTTCTTTTGTAAAGTTTTTCTTTTTTTTTGTAAAGTCATGCCTCTCTTGTGAAAAGCACTTTGCGAGGATTTTTTTTCTTATTAAATAATAGATTTTTCAAAAAATAGCAAATCTAGATAACTCATAAAGGATGCTTTGTTTTTTTGTTTTGATGTATTGCAAAAAGTTTTAAAATGCTTTTGAGTTGGTTTTTCGCACCCTAGATGTAGAGATAAGTACTTAAGTGGTTGCTTAATGTTGAGGATTCATTGAGATTAATATTTCATAAACAGAACTTTGCTGCTTGATGTGTCGTTCGCTCGAATTTAGGGTTTCTATTATTTACTGAATTGGTTAAGTCAAATAAAAATAAACATAGTTAAATACAACGACATAAGATATGTTAGTGGGATTTTAACAATGAAAAACGATAAATATAATATTTCATTATCAAGGTGATTGACCGCATAGAAACTTTTAGGTTCATATTTGTCGCGACTGTATTGACAGGTATGCCCTCGCTAAACATCAGATGACGAAACGTCAACAGCGTAAGTAATTACAACTTGCAAAACATCATATTACGAGTATCTTGTTACTTCATTATTTCTTTTTGCGACTTTTCTTCTTGTTTCGTCTGAAAACGAGAATATAGCCGATATATGCAAAATTATTGCACTGGTTTCAGAAGTGGGATAATTGATTTGATATGACGAAGGATTTTGAAGAAAATTCTGTCTAAGTTGAATTCTTTTACCGTAAGTATGGTCAACAGCGTGGATACATCCTCGACTTGAAAGAAGAACAACAGAGACACGCAAACGCATTCCGCACATTAAACTGTACAACTTTCGCTGATAAGGCTCTCTATTATTGAATAACGAATATAAATACCTCGGCAATGCACACCGCTGTCGCCATTGACACGCCGGCTATGGACACAGACAAGTGAGATAGCCACAATTCTTCTCAACCACCAATGAGCCGAACTGCCAACGCATGTCCAAATTGTCCCCACCTCCATTTAATAGTCCCACAATACGATTAAAAGGTGAAGTTTGACATTATAGCTGAAGTGAACGAGTGGACTTCCAAGCAAAAGACACAGACCCTGGTAATCTTACTTCGCGAGTAAAGCGTAGCTGTATTGTCTTATCTTGATTCCAACGATCACGCTGATTATGAGAACCTATGAACAGCTCCGCAGCTAAGGTTTCTTATTCAAAGCATATCAATCATACGTCTTTTCAGTAGAGGCAACAGCATTAGAACGGCGACCACGTTGTATTTGCAAACGGGATCCAAAGACTTACGTGAATTGTTTTGGAAAACTGTTTACCTAACTCGCAAGAACGCATTCTAATTGTAAATTTCGTAAATGGTATTGGAGATCGGTCAGTCCAAGAACACATTAGGTTGTGTCCAAAACTGAAACCCTGAAAACTGCCCGACTGCTAGATATCCTTGTCAGCTGTTAAAGTGGAGTACATACTCTGGTGCGAAAAAATTTCATCGATTGATCCCTCTACCGATGTTTTGAAACTGCTAGATATATGTAACAAGACCTATTTCAGGAGTACAAGCTAATTCCTTACCATTTTGGCCACAATACTTGTTACAACAGCTAGCGTCGAAAGAACCCTTTCAACGATGAAATGGATTAAAACAGTATCCCGAAGCGTCAGGGGCCATCCAAGACTTACCGCATTTGCAATGATGTCTGTTCACTCAGGTATTCATGTGGTTCCAGATGAAGTGATCGATATTACGTTCCCAAAAAAAGGCGTTTATTCCTGTAGAAAAAAGATATTAAAAGAACTATAATCCCAGACTTCTTTCTTTGTGGTTACTTGGAGTCGCGGGCTTATGCCAACAAGGCTCAGACAATCGCGACCCTTAAGGAAAATATTCGACAGGAATGCGAACAGTTATCACCGGATATCTTGCGGAAAGTCATGGAAAATGCGATAGATATATATCAAACCTGGTCAAATAAGAGAAGTCCCGACTTACAATTGATATATCATTAAGCCTTTTTCAGGTACTAAGTCCTCACCACTAGGTGTTGTGTGGATTATCGCCGATCAAATCATATCACCATTAACGATCATTCGCATTGCTACGCATAGATAGCAAAATCGATTCTGTTGCCCACCCGATATGGTTCAGCGCCATGGCCCGCCATTCAATATATTGGTAAGTAGAAGTACAGGCTACATTTAAAACGAGAGACGGATTTTGGCAGTTCAAAGTCATGAGTTTTGAACTGACCAATGCGCCTGCCAATTTTGAAAATATTACGTGAAGTGCAGATGAGAACTTGTTTAATAAATTTGGATGGAAATAAAGAGGAAATAATTACTAATCTAAAATGTTTTTAGACATCTAAGGTGATCCGGACTACAACTAGCTACCAAATGCAATATGTTTCGAGAAACAATTATATTTTTGAGGCACACAATAAGCGAACAAAATATTTCACCGGATCTCACGAAAGTCAATGTTATTCGTAGCTGGCCTACCACAACGAGTATATCTGAACTGCATAGCTCTGTTGGATTGTGCACCCATTATCGCCGGTTTATACCCTAGTTTGCTGCCATCGCCCGCCTCTTGCACCAGTTACTGAAAAGAAGACAAAAGACGTCACAATGGGGTGCCAATGGAACTGCACTCCGACCAAAGACGTTATTTTAAATCAGCTGTATTCCAAAACGTGGATACACGAAAAAGTCGCACCAAATCCTTTTAGACATAATCCGATGGAATGGTTAAGTGTCTGAATCGGACCACTTTTTATTATCCTTCCTGCCAAATGCGCGTAGAGGTAACTTCCCCACCGCGGAAAACAATAAATGGTTCAGAGACAACCACACGTCTCGGATACGAACGTTGTTGGTTGAGGCCCGGGCTTACCCTGGACAGTAGCGCGACTTAAGAAGAAAAAGTTTACTAAAACGAATAGGCAAAGAATTCCCACTAACAAAATTAGACTTAATAACGATAACACATTTAAAAACCTTATCTCCACTAAATAAGTTTCTAAATCCAAAATGCAAAAAAATTATTATTTAAAGATATGCAAAGACCATTTTCACCACAGCCACCGTGACGCTCCCACAACGGCGCCTACCTCAACAAGTTAGGCCCAGACCGAAGTCCGAGGGGCTCCTAACTCCCACGTTGCCGTGTTTTAAGTCCTGGTATGGACTACCGGTGGTTTCTGATACTCAATAAGACCCATAACCGGCAGCTTGTAACTGGACAAATAATAGCCACCATCAGTGGCGAAAGGTCTAATACGAGTAATATTTATGATATGATTAGTCCAGTGCCCTCGGATGCACACATTTTGTTCTCTCAACACTTAACTTCTGAGTTTATTGCTGAACTTGGGATGTGACGAACCATTTTTATCCGGTTCGTCAGTCATTTCATTTCCGACAATGCTTTTATGATCAGGGTGTTGGTAGGTTGGTAGGTTTTACTTTGTTCTTATGGAAGAGATTTTGTAGTGTATTAAATCAGTGCAAGACTGAATTAGAATCAATGAGATTTAAGCCGAATGCTGCTTGACTGTCCGCTTGCAAAGGGATGAGAATACCTTTCATTCATTCTTCAAGCATAAGATTTGCGCATCTCTATTATAAATGGAACTCATTGCTGCTTAAAATACTCTAGGACTTCTTTCCATTTGTTTTGAACTTCTAGTGCTGAGCAAATATGCCAACGCCCACTCAAGTGTTTATCTTTTATCCATCCGTAAGCCACTTGTTACCTTTAAGGTTTGAGGTGGGGTTTTGTAGTTTCATGCTTCTCATCTTCACTCTTTAATTCTCCAAACCTTATCATCTGGCGCCTTATATCGGAGATCATATTTAAAACACGACGTTTCTTCACCAGGCACAATCTTATTTAAAAAGTTTGTTTTCTTCCTTTTGGCCTCCTTGATTGTTGAATTGTGAGCAATTTTTGGTTGTCAGTCATTTTTTGTACTGATTATACAAATATAATGTCACTCCAGACACATAAACTCCACTTCTATTCGTCTAAATGTCATTACACATGTAAGGACCCAAAAATGGCCTCACTAGAAATACCCTTTTATAAAAAGTCTTCTTGACTTTGGAATACATCTTGTAACGTATGGTACGAGTATGTGAAGCGAAAATAAAAAATGTCCGAACACAAAGGAAGTTAAAATTGAACTGATGGTCAAGTGATTAGATATAAGTGCTCTTCTTACTTTGTCACTATATTCATCTAATTTCAACAATTCAAGATATGATAAATGTGTTACAAAAGGATTTTAACTACTTTTTAATCTCTCTTACTACGCCGAAGCTTCAGCCCTCAAGGTCAGTTAGAACTTTTATGTTTTAGATTATGTTTCTATCGCTAAACATTCTAATATCCTTGCCCTGTTGATCTTCTTCTGGCTCGCTACTACCATACTTCGTCGCGATTTTCGTTCATTCTACTGGTTTCGTATGTTTGCTTTGTACATTAGAACGTAGGTTCTATGTTTGCCCTTGCAACCCTTAATGATTTTATCGCGATACTGGGCGGCTTGCGGCTTCCTTGCGGTGATCCCATGGTTTCTAATATGCTCTATAGAGTATCATTAAAAGAGCGAATTTAGTTTTATTCCATCCAGTTGGCTTCAGTTGGTGATGAAAAATATTGCTATTTTCGGCCTAATCCAAATAACTCTCGATTAATTAAATGCTCCTCATATGGGCAGATTCGAAAACGTAAAAAAAATGCCAGTAACAAAATCTTTAGCAATTTAGTTTTTGGTTATAGCTGCTAGAGAAATAACCCAACATCCGTGCCCTGTTCTTATGTTTCTTCATTATTGAAACACCCCTATGAAAGCATCTGTATGAAGAGCAGCCATTATATACGAGTAAGTGGGGTCGCCTCCTTTATCCTTGTCACGCATATTCACTTTCTTTTGCCGGATATAAAGCGGGACTATTTATTTAATATTTAATTACATGTTTATCGGAGGGTATGCCATTACTCAGATGTGGATCCGCATCCGGGATGTGTTTATCAACATCGAGTATTTGCGTGCTAATGCTGTTCATAGTTTTTTCTTATGTGGTGCTGAAAATGGATTCTTTCAAAAGCCAGCATCAAGTCATTAAGTGATCTGTTGCGGATGCGGATGCAGCTTTTGAGCAATTAGCAATGCTTACATATTGGGATATATCTATGTATGTATAAATGAACGTTCCCATCTTAATTAAGACTTTGAAAGGAATGCATTCCGAAAATTACTAGAATGAAGTATGGGATCAAGCAAACGAAGTCAAAACAACTTCCCCGCTAACATGCTCAACTGTTTCCCTTTGTTTCGAGAATGAAAATTAAGTTATGCCAGCGTGCAGTAAATTAAGATTTTGAAGAGAGGAATAAGTCGCTAGAAGCCATCAAAGGAGCAAAGGGCATGTCTTTTCTTTTGGAAAACGTAAGGAACATATGAACATGGGCTTGCGGGACTCATTGGAAGGGCACTTTTGCTAAAAGCATCTATGCTTTATGGTATGCACGAGTTATGGTATATACTCGTATGTACGTTTACCATAACTTGTACTAGCACATGAATACTTGTAAAATTTCTCGACGATGATTTAGAGTATATCCGTAGTTGCTGTGGAAATTGGGTTCTTTCTTTTGAAAATATCTCAACATTTTTTTGCATGAGCGGGCATAGTTGATTCGGAAACTCTTACTGTTGCCTTCTTATATAGTCGGATACCGTACATCTTATACGTTACTAACTACATTATGAGTTAACATTTTGACTGGATGGTACATTAAGTTCATGCATTCATGCATGCCGGAATAAAGTGTTTTGCAGCCGCTTGCGGGGCTAGAGTGTAGTTTTGTATTGACGTAATACACTTTGATTTACCTCGTCGTCGGTCAGTAATTTGATGTAGAACTCTTGTTTAACATAAAACTAATTGACATGGGTTTTTGATCCCAATCGTAATGAAAGTGTCACATTCAATGTTTGGTAGGAGATAAATTACTTCAGCAGCTTCACTATAGGTATACTGAGTGACAAGGTGTTCTATTGTACTTTCTCAATACGATGTTGTTGCATATGTTAATAGCGTGAGCCTACTTTGCCTCTCTACCTTTGCAAAGGTGGAATGCATGGATCTCTTCTTTTCATCCCTTTAGAAGGAACGTAAACTTTTCTGAGCAATAGACGAATAGCAACGAAAGAAGCAACGCCTTTCTCTCTCTCTCTCTACCTTTGCAAAGGTGGAATGCATGGATCCCTTCATTTCAATTCTAAGAAATGTTAACTTTTTTGAGCTATAGACGAAAAGCAACGAAAGATGCAACGCCTATTTTAAAGACCGTTCTGTGATCAAATTATCATCAGAAATTCAAATAATTTAATTAATCATGTTCTGATAACAAGCGAATTGTATAGATATTACCTCCTACCTAATGTTAATTGCAATTTTATATCTAAAGCAAAAAAACAAAACATAAAAACTTGAATATCAATTTTTCGGATTTGTTACCAATCAGGCCGTACTATTTTGTGTTAAGAACAACATCTTTCTGCGGCAGACCATTGAGATACTCTCTATATCTCAACAAGCTTTCTTCACATAAGTACGAGTACATTGTTTTGTTTTCCAAAATTTTCAAACAAATAGATTCATCGATGTATGTTACGTGGAATTACAAATGTATGCTCAACAACATCTCAACAATATTGAAAAAAGCTGATGGTACTCCTCAGAGATGGCTAAAGTAACCTGTGGCAATTTACAGATGGAACTAATGACCTTGGATATAAATGGATTCAAGGTTGATGATAATTCGTACTCTAGGCCATTTGCAGTTAAGCAATTAGCAGGGACCCATTTTTTGCTGCCATATGCGGTAGACTTAGACAAAAAGTCTTGAGCTTCGGACACGTGAACGAACGTCTTACAACAATCCGCATCAAGGCATAATTCGATAATACAAGCAAAATGTCTGCATATACCCATACGGAAGACAATTTGTTTCTTGTTTCTACAATTAGTCGACACGACATATGTCAGTATGCGAAGTATAGCCAGGATAGAAAAAAAGGACATCTTTGTTGGACAGTTGGTAAGCATAACCTACACGACATGAGGTCCTGCAAAGGTCTGTATGACAGTTGAAAACGGTTGCTGCTCCGTCAAAGTCGGTAACGATTTAGTCGAGACCTTTGACGTCACGCTGTCGTGTGAATTCTTTAGCAGTATAGATGAAAGTATTATGCACAACTGACAAGCGAATACCTAAGGCGCAATCTACATATATACTGCCAACAAGAAGGGGCACTATATCGACGAATTGGACAGAACATCACAGTCGATAACTTTAATTTCGAGGTAGTAAGGCACTCTGCCTATTTTGGCTCTACTATGTATTCTGCAAACAACACGTTAGCAAAAATAAAACGAGTCACGAATATTTCTTTCCAATAACTGTTCGTTCATCAAATATTCGGTCCCGTTTGCGATGATGGGCTTTGCAGGAGAAGATTATATGACGAACTCTACGAGCTGTATAGCGACATTGACTGGTTCGTAAAACTCCACATCAGTCGGTTGAGATTACTAAGACAGAAAGAGCGAACGGATACCAATGCTTTGGCCGCAGAGTTCTTAAATCAAATCCTGAGGGAAAATAAAATAGGGAACACCTCGCAACTGGATTAAGTTAAGTAAGGATAGGGCTCGTGTTACTGGGCTTAATCAAAAATCTGCAATATATTTTATCAACAATTTACTTATAGGTCCTATGATCGGTTTTAGAAAACCAGCAAGATTGTTGGCAACGTATGTTAAGTGCCATTCGAATTTAATTTAGTGGAATTTAGAGAGCATTTTTATTTTGTGGAATCGACAAATTATTTTTTCTCCAACTAAAAGTTGGAAATCGATCCACTATTCATCTGTATATTTGCTAAGATCAATATTGACTCCAAAGATAACCAAGCCAGTATAGGAATACGAAGCGTTTACCTTACGCCTTCATCTCTCCTAAAACTGCCCCTTTGACAAATTTCTTTTTCGAAATATTTCCAACTTTCTTCGTCTTTCTTCTAGATATGCATTGGCCACTTTGATCAGTAGCTTCTATCATACTCTTTATAAATTTCTTAAAAATATTGCCGGAACATAAAATAGTATGTATGTATTCTTAATGTGGTTAGCCTTATGTCTTTATATTTTTTATTTTGTAAAACTACTTCCCTACTTAATTTATTAATATAATGAAAAAGTTTAAGCTAAATATACAGGAAACGAATCTCGAAAAGAGAAACGCGGTAGTTTCAACATATTTTTAAAACTGCTCTAAATTCTCGTAACTCTTAATAACCAACGTAAAAAATAATTAGTTAACAAATTTTAAACTTAAAGCAATTTTCCACCTTTTTCTAGATTAAGAGTACTACCTGTAAATCGAAGTTGTCAAATTATATTATAGTTTAAAAAGCTAAGTACTAAAAAATATTGTATATTTGGATGTACAAACCATTAAATGAATTTAATAAATGAAATGAAATGAAAACTAAAAGCAAATTGCGGAAAATTTACAATTCACAAAGGCGCCGATTTTGTTTCTCAAAGCTTTGATTGCATTTTTAAGGCTCTTTGGCAAAGCCCTGTGCAGATGCTTGGAAACGTCATATTAACAAAATCCTTTTTATACTTTAAAAACTAAAATATTTGCGCATTATTACAGACTTTCAGTGCACTGTTTCATGCACCTACACTGCCGTGCCTTAATCAACATGTAAGTCTGCTTCCAAAAAAGAAACAGACAAAAACCATAATAGCGTAAAGGTGAAAATATTTTACTCTTCACATGCTAACCATGAGTGTGGAAAAATTATGAATATCCTCCGCTGCAACAACAACAACAGCAACAAAAAATAGTGAGAAACGATTTATACTCAGTAAAAAAAAAGAAACAACTCCCAGTAGATTGCATCTGAACATGACGATGTGAGTCCCATTACTGCTGCACTAGCCTCCGACACCACAAACGTGTTCACTTTACATTGAAAATGAATGTAATAAAAAAAGGGAAAAAATGAAAAAATGCAGGACCTCAAGCTCCTACCTTAGTTGGTAAAAATTCAGAAAATTTAGGGGGCACACCGCACCGGGAACAACCAACTCTTCGTCTTCCTGTGTCCCACTATGCCGGTATTTCAGAATGCCTAGGTGCTACAGAAGACCGACCGACCGACCCATGCATGCTGCAGTAAGGATTTCACACCCAAATTATATACCACATCATTCCACCAGACCACCATCAGAGAATGGTCCAGATCCCTTTTCACAGGGAGGTTAAAATGTGCCAGTGGCCAGGATGCCACCACACATAAAGTTACGTTATAATATTTTATGAAAAGGGACCCACAGTACGTGCCACCAAGAAATATAATGCCGTATAACCACTTCCGTTTCTTCAATTCTCTGGTACTTTTCCTCCATTGCCTGCTATCTGTACGAGTATATCCTTTCGGTGCGCATTTGCTTCATCCTGCTTTAGGTTGGTTGGGGTTGGTACTGCTTTTGGTTCTGGTCATGACGGCCAGTGGTGATACTGAGGAGAGCGTGGCTGCAACACTGGTGTGGTGAAATGGCAATAATGAGATTTGTTTGTGTGAGGATATCTTTATATTCTTTGATTAGAGAGAACTGCTGTAAGTCAAGTCAACTAATCTAGGACGCGCACAAAGTTCGAAGAGAAAGTGAATTTAAGTTTACGCTTTTTTTTGCCTTGAGTGCTAGACTTTATTTGTATTTTGTGGTTTCCTTTTCATACTTGCATTTGTACCTATACGTATATACTTTCTACTGTCTATATCACCCCTACAACCGCTAGCCGGCCGCCGCCACGATTGTTTTGTAATGTAGTTTGATCCTAATTTAAAGTTTGCGGATTAAACAGAATTATTTAAAGATAAACGACCACCCGGAGGTGAATGGTTGATGGTTGAAAGAGGATGAAATGTTGCCGAGTGAAAGTGTTTGCATGGCTCTTAATCTTAGCGACATACTTACAAACAACGTCGAGAGAGGATGAGAAGATATCATAAAAAATATTTTATTCGAATATACAAAAAACAAAAAGGGTAGAAAGGAAAAGAAAAGCAAACGATCCTCGGGCTGTGTTCCGAGAAATTTTAAAATCCTTTTAAACGCTTCCGCATCTTTTCGTTTTGTAACTCAAACCTTTCAGCTTTGAGTTGAGTTTGTGAAAGCATTTTGCATCGCAACGACTTGAGGACTTGCTGTGGACAAATTGCTGTAAAAAGTAGCAAAATGAACTGCTTCTATTATGCGGCAATCCTTTAGTTCTCTATGATAACACTAAAAAATACTTCGTTGCAGTAAAGTCGGCTTGAAAGAATGACTAACTGAATAAGTAAGGGTATAGCTACTTGCATAATAAATGATTATTTAAAAAAAGTTTCTTTTTACAAATCACAGATGGGCTTGTTTAAAGTTGTCTCTTTCGTTTCCATTGCTTTGTAAATGTTTTTAATCTAATTTCCACTTTTTGTCTCCCTACGATTGTGAGATATATTTATCTTTATTATAATGTAGGGCAACCAAAAGGCCTTTGTAACTACTGCGGAATTGAGTCCATTCCCAGTGGTGGAAAACTTCAAACTCGTATGTATGGATATCTAACAAAGTTCCACAATATATCTTTTCTTCTATTTAACGAATGCCATATGCATTTCTAAGGCTAAATGCCATACGTCCCATGAGGTATACATTAAAACCATTCAGTTTCGACACTGTCGTTTCCTGAGATGGTGTTTTCTGAAACTAGTTGCTAAACGAACAGGATGTTATTTCCGATGATATAAATCTCGCATCCACATCACCAATTTAAATAGTTTGCTAGTCCTTTATGAACGTTGTAGGATAGAATGCGAGTTTACACTTTCATCCTTACCACTGGTTTTACTCCATTAAGTCGAATATTCAGGAAAAAGGTCTTGGATCGAATTTAGCAGAGCTAACAGAAATTCGAGATGAGTTGTTTTAGTTTGCTTTAGTGGAATACGGTCTGGGTGAATACCCACAACTATTGACTATAACTCTTGGTATTATATGTACATATATGCCTTTTACATCAATGTCAGTTTCTCATATCATTTTACATCTAGGGCGGCCCGGTGCAAAAACACTGGATATCACTTTTCTTGATAAAGAAAGAAAAGAAAATAATGAAATACTCTTCGTAGGTGAAGTAATAGGTTTACGGATAATAACAATTCTTTTAAATAGGGCTCTGATTGTGGATGTTGGCAACGACCAATATGAAATGGCGCGGGGAACCAGGGGTTACTCGTCAAGCGGCATCCCATATCTTTTGCTAAGGTGCATGTTAGTCGACTTATTGCTTAACTCTCTCAATTTATGTCTACATGGCAATGACAATTATATCATTTGTGCGTCTAGTGGAAGAAAATTTAACGAAAATACGTCTCTGTGGCTTAACGACTCAAATAACAGTCTTTCTCGGCTGCATACGTACTTTCTCCAGAAAGCCTGGCCCTGCTCTATATACACTATTAAATCTTCCTCCCCTTGATTTCTTTTTTTGTTTCACACTCAAGCAGGTATGACTTCCAGAAAAAATAAAAGAATAGGAGGGGAAACAAGAAGGTTGAGTAGTTATGGCATTCATGGTCTATTAGTGGCAATTAATATTTAATGGAGACTAGATTTTTAAATTATTATTGCGACTATCATCTCAAGTGATTTAAGTTCTTCGGGAAAACCCGAACGTTTTGATTTGGAAACCAATGTCCTAGCATTTGAGCTACGATCACCACATTGACTGCAGGCCCAATGTCATTCTCCTTTTAAACAGAATTGGTCGTCTTTAGTACAACATGCACTAGCGTTTTGATAACCTTACGAGCTGACTGGGACTTGACTGTGGTCGTAATTATATGCCGTCAGATTAAGTGACATCAGAGCTTCCTCTGCTGAAAAAATACGAAATCGACTTTCTCTATATCCAGCCCAGAATACTCGTATAAGCAATAGAAGGAATGTAGAACCGGTTCCAAAACTGATCTAGAATGCGGCGATAGTGTCTTTCTGGAAGACAATTTTTGAACGAAGCACAGCCAAGCTACGTTCATGGCCTTCCTGAAACCTCATACCACTTTCAATCAATGGATAGAAATGCTATTGTGATTTTTTCTGAAGGCGGTCGAAATGTATAATTCACTCAATCTGTTTTAGGTCCCAGGTCATAATCGAATTACGGTAAATGAGATCGCCTACTAATATGCCTTGTAATGCTTGAAGGGGGGTTTCTTAGAACCAGAATATGCATAAGAATTGAAAGCTAGGATTCATGTAGAAATGCATAACTGCGGCTGCTTTCCGGCGCTATTTTCAATGAGAAAAACGGTAGACTGATTACGGATTATGTTAAACACTGACGTGTCCAAGGTCTGCGTATGCATCAGGGGGCTTGTTTTAGAAGAGAAACAGTTCTTTCGGCACAGGGATCTAAAATCAAGACATGTGTGGCTAGTTTCTTTAAAAGATGGAGGGTACTTATTTGATATACCTGAATCGTCGCTAAACTCGCCAAATGAATATTTGATCGATGATGATGAATTCAACTGATATGATGTCCGTTGAAGAATTGCCACCCCTTCTTTAAAAATCACCTGCCGACTGATACAATGCTTTACACTTTCATATAGCGAATTAGAGAGAGTCGCTGCTCTAACCTTGTTCATTTGAAGATAGATCAAAAAAAGTTGTAATGTTTATCTATGCAGATGACTTGACATAATAGTTTTATAAACATATGATGACTGATGACTAACCTAAAAGACGGAGGACATTCGTAGGAAGTTATTAAAAACAAAGTTTTTCTACTCAATGAAGGGAACATACATTTTTTGAGAAATTATGTATTCACCCGGTTGCCAATTATTTATTTACATTCTGGCTAATGATCCCGCCAATGGATTAAATGGGCTTATGGTCTGCCTCTGTGGACGGCGGAAGTAATAACTTCCTTTTTTGAAAATGGTAAGACACTATTTTATCCTATGCGATTTTAAAAGTTAAGTTATTCAGCTTCTTCCTCTCAGAAATTAAATTCCATTTGGTATACTTTATTTGGATCGATGTGAAGCTACAACGTTATATTTTATCAGTAAAACTAAGATTGCTACAAAAAGTTTACAAAAACTATACCTGCCATTTTTATAAGCAAAAAATGTACCTCAAAAGTTATACTTTCTTCATCAACATAAGTATATGCAATGCATCTACATGAGCTCAGAAACCAAATTAGAGTGCATCCCTATCCACCAAAAGTTTCTTCATTATATTTCACTCATCTTTTCGCAAAATAAACTTCTTCAAGTTGCAGTTTTTGATGTTTTCTCAGAAAATATTTCTCCCATATTCATATCATAGAAAAAAATCTCAAGTTCCGAAGTTTATCTATGCAATATATAAAAAGGAAAATCTTTTTTTTTTAGGGGTGGTGGTACAAGAATATATGCATGTTACTTTTTTAGTATTCAAATAAACATTCAATGTTTACCTTTTTTTATTTCTTTTTGTTGTTTTAAAAGTTTGTGGTTGTGTTTTTCTTTTGTCTTAAATAAACACTTGATATTTGATGGACATTTTCTATCCTAGTTTTCCTTCATCAATCTGACCTGTCACGGGACGTGTATAACTTTTGTGTCAAGATGTAAAAATGTGGTCATGGTCAGGTGGTTGCGATGGATATTTTGTTTTGGAAAAAAAAAAAGTTTTCAGGTGGATTTTTGCAAGTCAAGCTAATTTAGATAACAAAAAATAAGTTGAAAAGTTTACTTTGGATTAGGGACTTATAAATTCTGTCAAATTTGAGGACAAAGTAGACAAATACAGTAGGACAGTCCAGATATTTATATTCAACAAACCGTGTTCCCCAAAAAACAAATTTTCAACGCATTATTTATGTAAAAACAAAAGTTTGACTAAAACTCATGTCTGAGTAAATTGCTATTTTAAATTTAAATGATCCCATCGATTAATGCCAACCAAAATCGAATTCGAAATGTTTAGCTTTTATGTTTGATTTCAGGCGAGTCACGCTTCTTATATTTTTAAAAATTATTTTATTTCATTCTATCATTGGTAATGATGGAAAGCCTGAAGAAAGATCTGCAAAGATGGTGTACTATTAAGTGGTGATGATAGATAACATCCACTATCATTTAACCCGGCCGATTTATACCAATATTTTCGTTAACCAAACGAACATAAGGTTAATTCATCAATTTCGAAAGCTTAAGTCCAACAAATCTACTGGACCCGATAGCTTAGCTGCCGATCTGTTTAAAATATCAGGTGATCGTGTTATACAAAGCATATATCAACTCATCTTTAAATTCTAGGTCGACGAATAAAATCCCAGCCTTGTTTATCCGATCCACATGAAGATAAATTTTTTTTTCTGTTCCTAGTAGATCGGCAGGAAAGTTTACCAAAAATTAGATTTTCACATTACTGCAGCAATTCTAGTTTTGTCATACCTGCCAAACTCACTAAACTGTGGAATATATGCGCTACTCTGTTCAAGTCCGTTTTGACAAAACTGAGGTCAACAACACTAAAAAGGTTTTTAACAAAGGCCATGCGTTATTGGTGACTTTTTTAACATCGTTTTTGAAAGAATTGTACGAAACTTGGAACCCAAGTTCAGATACTCTATATTTCAGAAGTTACTTGCATATGCAGATAATATTGATATAATGGAGTTAACACAGCGGGCTGCAGAGTTTGCGAGAAGCAGCAATTTGAAGTAGAAGCAGCTACAAATTTGAGGTATTGAAGTATAAAAAATTGTTTCTATGTCGACTCCGCTTACCGGCAACTAAGTTAGGGCTGAAATTATGTGAAGAATCACTCTTGCATATCGTTGCTGCTTTGAACTAGGGAGGCAGTGGAATAGTAAGGCCCTCTTACTAGCAACCAAAAAGACGTTATACAGCACATGATCATCCTAAACATCACGGACACTAAAAACGAATAAAAGTGATCTCGAGTGTTTGGAAAGAAAAGTCTTTCGGGTGGTTTTCGGAGAATGGAGGAGATCGACGTTGCCAGAGAGCCAGGATTATCCAGGCTTGGACATAAGGACACCAGCGACCAGACCCACAACTTCTTACTCAGAAGGACAACGCGGTACAAAACCACTACATCATAGGAGCTGGAAAGCTCTATAGCTGTGGTCGTGTTCTATTTTGCACTGTAGTGCCATCTAAGTAAGTCTGTTCAAATGATTGTTTCACAGGGCTGTTGTTGGAATTGGCTAGAGTTTTGTTTTGTACTTAAACCCAGCTACTTTCCAATATAAGAGTTTTAAGTATGCAATCAAAAAGCCACATAAGACAGGAGTCATAACATAAATATAATAAAAGATTTTTTAAATACCTACAACCAGATACCAGAAACAAACAATAGCTTTTTTTGTTTTATTAAATTCCATTGCTGCGTTTGTCCATAGCCTTAGAACTTTTTACTTGCAACTAACCGGGCATGTCTAAGTGTAGATGATGTACACCAACACAAAAGCTATGTTCACTCGTATTGTTTCAATCCCAATTATTTTATCAACTTGGAAGAACTTAAAACAAATAAAGCATCTTATGTCTTACACGTAAAGTTATTAAGGAAAAGGAGAAATATATTGGATAGAGGGATACATAAGCTTATCTGTGCAGGATGCCTTAACGAAAGTGCCACCGTAAGCTGGAAGCTCAGCAGATCTCGATGCCATGAAAAGATCTCGATAACATGAATATCCCTTCGAAAGTGGCCTAGTTGAGGCTAGCGGTTAAAACCGCAAACATACGAGGGCGGGTCAATAAGTCCGTGACTTTTGGATTAAAACACAGATTTTTTGATAAAAAAATAATTTTATTTTTCAACGTAGTCTCCCTTGAGCTCTATACACTTTGTCCAACGCTTCTCCAATTTTTTTTATCCCTTCCAAAAAAAATGATTTGTCGAGGTCCTCAAAATAGGCCTTTGTTTGCGAGATGACTTCATCATTGGAGTCAAATCTTTTTCCACCAAGCCATTTCTTCAGGTTTGGGAACAAGAAGTAGTCGCTCGGAGCCAAATCTGGAGAATAGGGTGGATGAGGGAGCAATTCATAGCCCAATTCATGGATTTTTGCCATGGCAACTGCACATGTGTTTGTGGTCGACTGTGAGCAAACGCGGCACCCATCTTGCGGAAAGCTTTCTCATGCCCAAGTGATCATTCAAAATTGAAACCACTGAGCCATGCGAGATCCCTACGGCTTCCACAATCTCTCGCACTTTCAATCTTCGGTCGGCCAACACCATATCGTGAATTTTTTCGATTGTTTCGGGTGTAGAGACCTCAACTGGGCGTCCAGGACGTTCGGCATCTTCAGTGCTTGTACGGCCACAACGAAATTCAGTAAACCACTTTTTTACCATTGAAATCGATGGTGCAGAGTCCCCATAGTATTTATCAAGCTTAGCCTTGGTCTCGGTAATGGTTTTTTTTCGCAAGAAATAATGCTTAATAAGCAAACGAAATTCACTTTTTTCCATTTTCTCCTCAAATTAGTGAGTTGTCTGATAAAAATTGCTGTCAAACACAAACTAACTGACGCAGCAAGTTTAAATTTTGACAGGAGTCAACTGACAGATGCCTGTTGACAGGAGCAGTGTTGCTGTTTCAGTAAAGAGGTCAGAAATTCAAAAAGTCACGGACTTATTGACCCGCCCTCGTATATGTATGCTACAAAAAATCATTTTCGAAACAGACGTGTTTAACAGAATGTTTTCCAACATACTCGTACATACCTTTGAGCAAGTTAGGGGCTATGCCTACCAAATTCTAATAATTCTAGCAACAGGAATACAGGAAACTGCTTTTTCTTAAAGACAAAAGATTAACAAAACCCAAAACTCGCATATTTTTAAAAAATAAGAACAAAAAAAAATTTTTTTTGAAAAACTGATTTATTTAAAATAGTCCTCTACCGACTTAATATAACGATTTGAATGAATGATTGTTTTAAATCGTTGGTCGGAATGTCCTACAGGATGTCGATACAAGCCTTTTTGATGACTTCTGCGTTCCCAAAAGATTTGTCTGAAAAAATAAAAGTTACACGATGCCAAATCAGGCGAATACAAGGAGTGGTTGATAGTTTAAATACGAAACAATTTGTCACTGGTGTTGATCAATGGGTTGGTGCAATATCCTGCAACAAACGCCAACTTCCTTCTACGCAGTATTTTTGTGAAGGACGACAGATATGATGCACTAAATACGCTTCAAAATGGTAGGATAAAATTGTCGAACGAGCACTTTCTGAACAATGCCCTTGGAATTCAATATTGTCTTCAGTTTTGACTTTTCTAAACGAGAATTTTTGGGTGTTGGCTCGTGTGGTGGCTTCCGCTCAGCACTTTGGATTATACTGAAAACACCACCATTTCATAGTATTTGTACTGATGAATCAAACATTTTCTTACTTCAGACGCAACAGCTCCGCGGCTATTTTTACATTCCTGAAATTCTTATAGTAAGTCAGTAAACGATTTACCTTTCCAACGCATTTATTTATGTTTTTTTTTTTCATTTTCAATGCACTTTTATTATATCAATTAATTAATTCTTACTTGCTATACAAAAAAAACGCTTAAAAATAAGCTTAATTAACTTACACTTTATCTTAATTCTAACTTACTGGCCCCATGCGGACACTCTAAGTTAAACCAAACAATTAAATATGCCTTTCGACGTACGAACATTATTTTATTATATTATTCAATACTAAATATACTTAAAACTAAGAAAACAATTTTACTATTTCAAGAAAAAAACTCGTTTTGTTTATATATAAAACTTAAAACTAAGGATAAAAACTAATCTACAAACTACTTAATCTACTTATACTTATGTTTTGTTTTGTAAATATATACAAATTTTTTTTTTGAGGGTATTACAAAGAAATTGTTACCCATCTCGATTATTTGTTTTTTTTTTTTTATTCTTTTTCTCTTATTTCTACCTTAAACCTGCCTAAAGCTATGTAAGTCGGCCACGACTAAAGAATTAGGCTGACCAACTCTGCTCCCTAATGAAGCTACTCTTTACTAGAGGAATTCGGCGATGGAGCTTCCTCCTCGCTCACAAGCCACCAAAATTGTTGGTGCTGCCGAGCAACATCCCTCATGTCGCGACTCCCTACCGCCCTACTGAACTGGAGACGCTCCTCACTGCCGTGTGCGACGTCTCTGTCGTAGTTGAGTCGCCTGTCCGCAGCTGTTCGAGCGACGTGGAAGATTAACGGCACCGCTAATCTGTCCTGTATCAGACCTTTCACATCGAGGTAGAGGAACGCTTCTGGAGGAATAAAGCCGTCAAAGCGAACTCTCTCATGATACACATAATTAGGTTAGCAAGCCCCGGAAGTCAGGTGCCTTCGAGTCAACTTATTAAAAAAATTGTCCACTCTTATTAGGTTCACCCTATTGTACAAGACCTCATTAGGATAGAATTTTATGTACTCAGACTCTGGTGTTCTGTATAAGCGAAGACAAGCCCTTAGGCAAGCCCTCTCAAACACCCGAATCTTTTCCAAGAGACTTGCTCTCACGTTGAACCACACGGGACAACCAAATGTAAGCATAGGTCGAAAAAGGGCCATAGCGCAGGTATCTGACTACGAGTACATTTCGACAAACAAGTGGCTGCCCGTGTTGTCCCACGATCTGAAACTTTCCCCAATTCTTTCTGGTATCCGCAGAGGCCCCAGACAAAGGCGTCCTAAACAGAATGGTTTCCGACTTCTGAAAGTTGATCTTCAATTTCCAGTCGTCGCAATATTGTTTAATTTTATCGAAGACACGTTGCAAAAGAATGTTTATAACCTCAATCTTTGGAACGCATGTATTCTAATTGCCAATGGATGGCTTCACAAACATATTCTTAAAAAGTCGTTTTTACTTTAAAACGTATCTTGTTTTTAAAGGGTTTTCTTTTAGAGGCGGAAAAATAAAATGTTACGAACGATTCATTTCACGAAATGAACCTTTTTACTGGCCACTTCGTTGGTGCTATTTGACACAATCCGATTACTTTCAGTGGATATATGTTAAGTCGCACGTCTACGCCGATAAACCAGAACCAATTGAGCACTTAGAAGCTTACATTCGACGCGTTACTGAAAAACAGTCTGATTACCTGTAAGGAGTGTGTGAAAATTGGATCTATAGATTACGCCTTGTATGAGTCAGCCGCGGCTGCCACATGCATGAAAACATATTCAAACCTTAATGCTCCGAACAAAACATCACCTTCGACAGATATAATTTTAAGGTATCTAAGGACTTTGTCTACCTTGCCTCCGCTATCAATTAGGACAACGACACCAGCGCTGGGATCAAACGATGAATAACTCTTGCCAATCGCTGCTTCTTTAGGCTAATAAGCCAATTTACTAGCAAAGCCCTCTCTCGAATAACAAAAGCTTTTCATGGACATTCTCAAAAAGGGGTAAGGGTGCTCTTGGCTGCATTGAGAGTGATCTTCGATCGTGTCTGCATGGACGGTAAGTGGAGGAGGAGATAAAACGACGAACTGTATGGACTATACAGCGACGTGCACCAACGAAGAGCGAAAATCCAACGACTGAGATGGCTGTGTCATGAAGAGCGGATAGACCTTAATGCTCCTGTCCGAAAAGTCTTCGAAGAAGTGATTCACAAAACAATTTTCCCTACCTCAAGCCCAACTCGTAAACTTAGCAAGGAACTGCCCCACTTTACAGATTGTTGGTATAAGCTACGCCAAGTCTTCGTCAGGATATTGATAGAAGTGATAATTTCCTTCCGAATTGACAGCAGGTCACCTATAACTTTTCGGTGCCAGTCGACTTCAAGACATCAAACGGATTAACAACCTATCTAATGACCACATCCTTTACCATAACTGATGATAGACACAAACTTCAAAATGTTGTATTACTAAGTTTACCTACAGTTCAAATTATAGGACCGGTTGAGAACCGGTGTGCAACCTAAAAGTGCGTTTGGAGAATGAGGCTGTTCTCGTATCCAATTCAAAACCGACGAGGGATGCAAGAAAAGTTAATGATCACATTAAATATGCACAATGAGGATACTGGTGTCCAAGTAGATACGCATTCTTTCCTGGCAAAGATATCTGATTAAAATTTATTCATAAATACCTCTGGATGAACTCATTACGTTACCTTGCTAAAGCTATCTAAACATTTCATAATACGGCGTCAGTGCCGTAATTAAATTTTAATAAAACGAAAGTGAGCTTTTCTTGCTGGACAACTTTAAATAAGTCACCTAATACAATCAGCGCAAGAATCGTAAATTTGAATTTAAAAACACATTTCATAGGTTCGTCAGCTTCCTACCCCTTCATTAAATGAGAGCCGCAACGTGAGATGCCCTTTAACATGCAGTCCAAAGAAAACAATTCCCCACAATTCTTGAATACCAATTCTCTTTCATAAATAAATTTCTAAGCAGAAATTAGAGTTGAAGGCAAGACAAATGATTTAATGAGAACGAAGAGAAAATAAAAGATAAAATTGTCCCCCGCTTCACAACAAGCTATAGATGTTGACTGTGTCATGTTTATGTCTGTTAGTGTAAAACGAAGGAAAAACAAGGAATGAAAAATAAAAGAAAAAAAATCCCGACTTGTTAGTTAACTTCTGCTTATGGTGAAAATATTGTATCTAACAAGTACATCATGGGTCAGCATCCAAAGTCAAGTGCCAGTATAACAAGACTGACCCACAACTTGACTAAAACAACATTTTTATTTCTTTACTGCTTGACGCCAATTGCTGATCCGAACAAGTGTCCATATATACACATGTACATGTACGAAAACAAATACATATACACGACGGTAGTTTAAGCGTAATAACCAGAACCAACTCCGTCGACTTGATTGAACAAAAAAAAATAGTACACAAGTACACAAGAATATGGATAGGCAAATGAAAGTTCTGGACTAAAGTTGGAAACATCAAAAGGGTATTTTCAATCAAATCTAATTGAATATCTCTATGTAATCGTAAATGTACTTATAGGCGTTGATCATTGTGGTATACTGTTTTCTATTTGTAAAACAAGGGCAATGAACTCGAAATAGGCCTACAATTCATTACGAAATTATGCTAATTTAAGCTTTTAAAAAATCTACCGCACCTCCGAGAGAGTATAAAGAGTTCAGAAAGTTCTCATTCATGGAACGATTGAATGTCTCGACCAATTTGTCAAGGATTATGCAGTAGTTCTCCTGCTACATACCTATTTCAATTCATTCATTTGTGGTTTAGATTTGTTGAAGTGGAGTTCTTTATTCGTCTATGGCTCATTGAATGAGATTGACTGTAGGTAGCCTGGTTTAATGGTAAGGAAAGAAAATGAAAAGAAAAAACTGATTGACACCAATTATTTATATTTACGGAAGTAAAGTTAAGACGGCTGCGCTAGATGGTTCCACAAACACACGGCATGTACTGATGAATCGATATGAAAAATTGTGATAACTACTTCTATAGTTCACCATTCTTCGTTTTTTTTTGGCGTGTTAAGTTAAGGAACAAGGATAATTATGGATAACATATATTATGGCGTCTAAGTTGTAAAAAACAGCAGCAGCAAATACAAAGCTAAATGTGCGTGCGTAAAAAATTTTATTTTCCCCATCGGAACTAGCTGTAGTAGTCTGTGGTGGTTCTGAGCATTTTTTTCAACAAATGATGTTTTTCATGAAATATCCCTTCTGGAATCATTCTTGAAAGTTATTTATTATTTTCTCTTTGTTATAAATTGCTGTATAATTTTTTATTCTAATCTAATTCAGGGACCAAGTTCGAGACATTTGCTTAAAGAAATTGTTTTTTTTTTTGTTTACTGTAAACTGGAACAATTTGTACTCTTTTCTCTGTTTTAGATTCAGATACTTTAAATTTTTTTAATTTTTATAAGATAAGATTAATGTTTTTGAAGGAATTATTATTATATTCTGTGCAACAAAGTTTTGAAAAATTGCACAAGATTACCTAGAACTAAGAAATGGAATGAATTGGAAAAAAAGTTATAAAAAAACACTTACGCGCATTTTATTTGGTGCACTGCGTTATTAAGTTTTCATTGTCTTCCATTTAAAAAACAAGACAAGAGTGAAGCTAAAAGTTTGCGGTGCAGTTTTAAAGAATGCAAAGTTAATTGGAGAAGAAAGTGGAAAACAAAATTAAGTGAATGTCGAAACTCTTCGGATGAAAAGTTTGCGTAAGAAATTTACCCGCTTTCACTTTTTCATTAGTTTGTATTAAAAGGTAAATAAAGCACAAATCGCAGGTGTACTTTTCTGAAAGAAAAACAGTTGGAATAGATTTAGAAAATGCATAAAAACTTTGTTTACACTTAAATGAAGTGAGTCTCCATGAATTTTATTTTGCCATTAATTTGAAAAGCTCAAAGGGATTTAACTGGTTTGTTTTATGTAGTCTGTTTCAAGCAATTATTTGCTTTATTTTGTATAGATACTGCGGTCTTGCAAGTACTTTATATCCTGAAAATGAAAGTACCAATCCTAAAATTACTCGATCCTAAAGGAAGGTACAGGCGTTTCATTAATTCAAAAGTTCAGACATTTCGTTTTAGACAATCCTGAAGAAAGTAACTGCCAACAGTTACTTTCTTTTACTATTCAGACTATGTGTTTATACGAGTATAAACGATTCTTTACTTTTCAGTGGGGTTTTAATGCGAGATCACTCATGCACCGTTACGATGATATGGTGTTTTGTTTAGTAGCGTTTGACATTTCATCATGGAAAGACTTGAAAATCTCACCACGGTCTCTGCAAATAATTCAGCTGTATTTCGAAAATCAACATCTTAGGAGGAGTATATTTTGTATGCTTAAAGCAGCTTATGGTCCAAATATTCGCTCTATCGAAAAGTTTGAAATCCAAAAATAGATCTAACATCTAACACGCAGTAAAAAAAAATATAGCGGAGGGAGCGGGGGTTGTTGGCGATGATAGTGATGAATCTTGGTTATATAGCATACAGAATTCAATTTGTGCAAAAACCCAAGCCGACTGGCCTTTCAAATCGTCATCGCGGGGCTCTTGAAGAGCTTGAAGAGATTCACTGTGTCCGACTAAAACTTTGTTGAGCGATAAGGAGCATTTTCGGCTTAATAGTTACGTCAATAAGCAATATAAACGTATTTGGGGTGTAAATTTACCCAAATAGGATTAAGAGCTGCCATTGCATCTACACAAAATAACGGTTTGATGTGGCTTATGGCCTGCTCGAATCATCGGTCCATATTTCTTTAAAATGTAGACTTCACTGATATCGCGCCATGATAATGGGCTATTTGCTGCCTGAAATTGAAGCTCGTTTTAAGATCACGAGACATTTTTTCCAACAATCCGATGCCACTTGCCACCCAGCCGGTGAAACCATGGCTTTATTAAGAGAACGATTCAATGAACAGTTAATTGCACGCTTTTGACATTTGAATTTGCCGCCTTGATCATGTGATATCCCACCTCTTTACGTTTTTATTTGGAGCTAAACTGCAACCCTTTGCCATAAGCCTAGGAGTTTGATTTTTTGGAGAAAGGGCCGATTGAGTTTTCCTAAGGAATTAAAGACAACCGTGATAAGGAGCTGAGGATAATTTTTTCTTTCCCACAGGCAATGTATCGGAGACCTGTTGCAAAATATGGCCCAAATTCGATGAAGAAGTGCAACACTCTTCTGGATCCAGGTGAAACACTTAGAAATTGTTCGAAAAAAAAACGCGTTCTAACATAGATCCAAAGGAATATCAATCGTTGGTTGGGTCTGGCGACTTCCAATAGCCCACCAATTATACATGCGATGAGCAGATTATCTCAACTTAACATTAAACCCTATAAGAAACAAATGACAGCAACTTAATATTTATTAATGTATTTCAATTCTACTCGTACTATAAATAAGCTGTTTTTATTTATTAAGCTGATACTCGTATACGCGTTTGTGGATGCTGCGTGGGCTTGCAGCTATGACTATATAGATATATACTGGGTATTTTTTTTTCTGGATGGTAGTCCTGTAACTTATGAGTCACGTAAGCAGTCTATAGTAATGTAGCACTTAATGGGCCCCCGCGCCATTATCAAGGTTTCTTCCATCAATGACGTTGTCTAATAAGAAGCGGGGGTAGAGCAAAACTGGACTTATCATCAGACCTTTAAACCACTGATTGTTGCTATGAATTATCCAGTTACAAGCTACCGATCATAGGTCTTGTTGAGTGGCAAGACCACCGGTAGTCCATACCAGGACTTAACACATGGTACCGTGGGAGTTAGGTGCGGACTTCGGTTCGTACCTAGCTTGTTGAGGTAGCCTTCCTTGTGGGAGCGTCACGGTGACCCTGCTGGTCTCACCCGGAGTTCTGTGGGTGCTGAGACCATAAGGTCAATAAAGGGTCTTAGGTAAGCCTCGGATCTTACCAAGGATGGAGCTGTTCCCTCAACATAGTTCCGCATTGGTATAATCGATTGTATGTTGCAATGGCAAGGCACATCCTTGCTCCCATGGATGTATGGGCATCGCGTGAACTTAAGTCAGGCGTTCACGCAAAACACGAAACACATCTGTAGCACTTAGTAGCACTGAAGCAGAGTTGGGACAGAGACAAAAAAAGTGGTTTACCTGCAGGAATTGATTTCGGTTCAAGACGCCAGCTTAATTATGTGCTGACAACTTAAGTTCACAACACTACATAAACTAAAAAATCTTTAAGATTTAATCGTCAAGGATTTGAACTATTTAAAAAATCACTGTTACGTAAGACAGTGAAAAAATTAATGCTTTCTCAGGGATGCATCTGCGAACTGAATGTTTTGTTAATATATAGGTAAGTCCCATAACTTAACATCAATGGAGCACTGTGCCTCTGACAAGTTACTAATTCCACAACATCTCAGAGCTATCTTCTGCCCTATTTATATCTCCTTTCAAATTCGCGAAAGCAACAAGATAGACCAGCTAAACTTAAGGCCAATTTATTCATTATTGTTATCTCATCCCCATACCTGCCCGATACACCCGCCCGGGCATCACAACGGATCCACAAAGACCTAAGTGTTTCAAATCTGTGGAAATAAATATAATGAGAAAAAAACATAGAAAACATGAATATAACTTGTGTAGGTAAATATCAATGTTTTGAAAATACCCAAATTTGATAAATAATGTTTTGCAAACCAACTGTTAATGCTCACTCATGGTAAACCTCGACATACTCGTACATATGAGAGATATAAATATCTCCTCAATTTTCATAAGAAACAAAAACAAAAAAATAACACTGTGGCGCTGGTAGTCCGGTATGGGCCATGGCCTAGCTTCTTGACACTCATTTGTGTTGCTCATGTTTTCATTTTTGTCACATCTGAGCGGGGCCTACGGTTTATCGCCGAGTCCGAACGGCACTCCTTAGAAGCTCTTTCGTAGGCAATTTTTTACTTTCGGGAGTTTGCCATTGTCCGCCGAAATGGTGATGGCGATTTGAAAAATTGTTGGTGACCCAGCCAGGAATCGAACCCAGATTTTCTGCGTGATAGTCCAATGAGCTAACTATCGCGCCATCACCGTCGCCATCGCATAAGAAACATTAGTTCTATATTATTTTGAAAAATAGAAAAATTGGTGTTTAAAAATAAAAATACTTCATTTGAAAACTTTTTTGAAAAAGAAAAAATCATTAAAAGAAATATAAATTAACGACGCAAAAGTCTCATATATTTAGTAATTCAAGAAATAATAAAATTCCTTAGTTGTAAGCGGTTAGTTGTAGGGAGATGAGAACCAAGCCAAATTCTTCTGTCCTGACCGACTAATGAATTTTCGCTAATGATGGCTTGAAGTTTTCTGAAACAATAAATGATACTACAAAACGAAATATTGCTTGCGAGTACTTTATAGAAAATTTGCAAAATTTAGGAACCTGATACATTATAACACAATAAATTCACATATCATCTTTCAAAATTGCTATTTGAACAAAATTAACAGCTGTATTCTTGAATTCCTTTTATGTATAATTGCAAACGTTTTAGATATTTAAGATATTTATTTATATAGGAAATGCTGTACATCAAGATAAACTTATAAACTTAAAACGTTTTGATAACAACGGATTTGATTTAGACCCCAGCTTGACTAACTAACTAAGTAATTACTGACAAACTTCTTGCAGCCCATTGCATAAACAAAATTGTATATCATGGCTCTTTTGCTTCCAGTTAACCTCTTCCTTTATCTTCGTTTCTTCAGATAAACCAACCGCATTCTAGCCAACAGAATGTTCCTTGAAAATAAATTTCTAGTGAAGTGAACCAGCTAATGTGAGCCCTTTTTTAGCAAAACAAAAAAAAATAGAAAAAAATTACTTCGCATGAAGTCTCCTTATTACGCGAAAGAAAAACACGAATTTAATTAGGACGATGAGAGCACTCACCGAGTTGCCCTCGTTCCTAGAATTCACAGGAAGGTGTATCGTTCTCGTCCTGGGTAAAAAAAACTTTCGCGTGTATTGCCTACTACTACTGTTCCTATTTCAGTCCTTATTCACAGGAGTCAGAATGAAGAAAGTTTCATCTCAAGCCAAAAAAATAAGAAAGACACTTATAAAAAAAAACAAACACTAACCAGAGAGGAACAGCAGATGTCGTGCGATAATGAAGGGAGGTGTCGGTACACTAGACACGAAAAAACTTTCCACCTAAAAGTAAACTTCCTTTCCTTGAAAAACACCGGAAAAGGGATCAAAAAGGATTTTTATTTTTTCTCTCCATCTCCCTTTCATAAACGAAGCAAAAACTTTCGACTACATCATTTCTACATAAAGGGGGGTAAATTTTGTTTTTGTTTTCTCTTCATGAAAAAAAAATCGTTCTTTTCGTCACTAGTGAAATCTTAGAAGTCTTGTTTTGATTATGAAATTTCGTCCTTCGGCTTCTTTAAGATACTGCAATGCTTGTAAAGGTGAGTTGAGGGTTTTAATTTGAGGATCCCAACGAGTTCCTAAACAGGCGGTAAGATAATTTTGTTAATTAATTTCGGGCACCAAAAAAAAAAAGAATTGGTGTCCTGATACAACAAAAAACGTGCACCTATGTATAAGCGGCCACCATTTGAAGTGCCTTTCAAAACAACATTTCGCTATGTAGGCTGTTGTCAGTCATCAAAAACAGCCGGCACATACCGTCACGTTAGAATAGCATATGCCTATATTGAAGTGGGCGGTCAGGTAGGAGTGGAAATTCGAGGGTTGGTAGCTTCCAAGGTGCAAGGATAAATTTGTAACACCAAAGCAATGACCTACATTTGAATTCATTTTATTGCTGTTGCCGTCGATAAGATGGGTTGAGCTTGAATTCACAGGGCAAAAGTAGGAGCTTCTGCAATGTCGATTCATCAGAATTGGTAAGCATTCTGTTTTGTTTTTTTTTTTTTCAAAAGAGAAACGAACTTAAGTGGTTCAGGCTTGCGTGGCAACTAAAATTGCATGAATATGTGCTCTGCTGTGCCAGTTGGAGTGGACTGTACTCGTGTATGCAGGTAACATTGATTACTGTGCAGATGGTACTACAAGCATTTATTCATATGTGCGGCTATCACATAAAATCCGGCGATTGCGATTCATAAAAAAAGTGATTGTTTGCAATTTTGCATACCGGATGGTCAAGGAGATAGCGTCGATGTATAGATGTACGGCAGCTAATTGGAAAGTTGAATGATATCTGGGAGTAGGACGATTCAAATGGGGAATGAATGAATAAATAATAATCGTGGCTATATTGCATGGGCTTACGAATTTTGAGTGGCATGAATAAAAATGGAACAAAGCGATTGAGATTTATTGATTTTGCTATTTCGATGGTCATGAATTGGGAGCACTTTTGTTTTTAAAGTAACCCTTTTTGGATAAGAATTGCAATTGGTTTACAGAGGAAAATGTAATCATTGTAGGCTTACGTACAGTGGGCCCAATACGTAAAATATCCAATTTGAAGATTTTATTGGAGTTATGGTGCAGATAACAAAAACACTTCGTTCTTAAAAACCTTGGGTAAATTTAAGCTACAGAAGAAAATACTATTTCATCACATGGCAGTTAATCTCAGTTAATGGATTTGAAAACCGATAAATGATTAGTGAAAAATAGAATGGGCTATTTGGTCTAATCTTATAAGGCTGACAGTCAAACGAAATCAAGCTTTTGTATCGAAGATCGCAGATGATCGATCCCATAAGATCGACTTATTGAAATCTTCTCAAAACGCATTGTTTTATTCCCAAATAAAACCACAGATACATATATCACTGAAAAAAGCAGCTCTTTAGTAAAAACTGCCTACTCTTTTCCAATGCGAAAAACCCCAATGAACTACGATAATGTTAGCTGCATAACTTCTTTAAAACATCTTTTTATGAATGAACCATAAATTTGTATGTATGATAAATTGATCTTGCTTACTAATGAGCTTGTAATGACAAAATGGAGTAAAACTATTTACAACGCTCTTCAAACCAGTGCCGCACATACGCACATTTATTTAAAATTATTCTTTAAATAAATAAATAACTCTTTTCTTTTCACTAGTATTAAGTTGCGTTTCCTTTACGAGATATTACTTTTTTTTAATGTTCCGAAATTGGTTTGGCATTTGTATATTCGGCATTAATACTTGTCCATTTTTCAATAAAAATTGCCTACATTTGATTTTTATTCAATTATTTTTCCTTGTTTTTCTATAGGATCAATAAGAAAGGTACGAGTATTCTATGGGATTACCATCTGGAGAGTGAACAGCCATCATTACTTCAAGCAATTACAAAACGGTTGGAGTTTTGTAATTAAAGTGAAAAACTCAAGATATTTCTGCGCAAAGATGCAAATTTTATCTCAGAAAATGTATATAGGCATAATATATTATTATATTATAGCCTATTATTAAAGGCCACATATCCCAATCCTAAAGCTGCCATACACTCCATTGCTAACACACCTCCTTCGGCATATTTCACTAACGTTACTGCATTTCTTGCTTCTAGCTCAGTGTTCGGTAAAAAGGGTAAGCCTACCTTCATCAGCAAATATTTCGTACATCCAGAACTCTGGAGGCTTATTAGAGTGAGATTTTGCAAACTTCGATCGTAGTTGTCTGTTGTTTTGTACTTTTCTTTCCTCGCTGATCTGGCCTGAAACTTATCACTTTTGGGTATGTTCCCTATTATTTGTGACGTTATCTTCACTCCTAACTACTACTCAGTTAAATATTTTTTGCCAATTAAGAAGCATTGAGTAGTTTGTTTTAGCTCTTTTAAAATGATGAACCACTAGTTTTTTTACTTCAATATATGTAGGTCTTTTAGTTTTCTCGACCAATTATGAAAATTGAAAATTGAACAAGATACTGATTCCAACTCACTAACTTTAGGTGGCGCTACAGTCCAGGGTGGACCTGGGCCTCAGTCAACAAACGTCCCCACCCAGATCGATTTTTTGCTAAAATCGTAATAAAGTAATTCGCACGCTGAGGTCCCCTTCCACTTTCGTGCTCTACCTAATTCTTTGTCTTCCTCTACTGCAATGTCCCTCTATGGCAGATTCAAAGAATCCAACAACCGAAGCGTTGTTGTCCATCCAGCCAACGCAGCCGTTGGACCTTCACTCTTTTGGCTAGGTTAATGTCGCTGTACTGTCCATACAGTCATTGTACCTCCTCGTCTAGTCACCGTCTATGCTGATGGGACAGAAAATCACTCGTAGAATTCTCCTCTCAAGCCAGCCAAGAGCATCCTCATCTATTTTCGATAATATCAATACCTCTGCGGCATAGAGCAAGAGAAGGTTTTGTTGTTGTTGTTGTTCAAAAGTGGGCTTTGCTAGTGTCGTTGTCTGAATTTATAAGAGGAGTCTATGTAGACAAAGGCCTGAACTATCTCAAAGTTATATCTACCGAGGTTGACAAATTATTATGTGCTGATATAGCACAGTGATGACAGCGTTAACCTATATTTTAATATCCAACCTGTATTGTGCGTAAGCTTCTGGTGCCGTGCCCTACCTGAAACCTCAAACCCAAACAATTACTCTATTTTGAAGATGTATAGTCCTTTTTCTGATAAATTAACCTAGTTCCACTATCCTGCTTATTATATTCGTAATTCCTATTTATATAAAGAGTTCGAGAGGATGAAGAATCCCGTAAAAATTTCATAGAAAAATTGCACCCATAGATATTAATTTTTAGAAATTCGCGATATTACTCCTACATTACCCATTTGGATCATACCATTGCCACTCATATAGCTTTGAAATATCTCGAAATATATTGCAACAAAACATCGTTCCTTTCCTTGTGTCGTCAACTGTCCATCCATCCATCGATTCTTAATTAGTGTAGTGTTAAAGCTTTTCGCTTTCTTAAACATATATGCACCCCTAAGTTCGCTCCACTTTGAGTACTGAACGTCGAACTTGCTGCGTTGTAGTAACTGAGTTAAGTCGAATATTCTTGAGAATTACTGTAAATAACACAGGAAACTAAATGTCGCTTACTATCCTCCTCCTTTACTGACTTTCAACCACAAATTGTCACATCCTTTTTCACAAAACAATCAAAATTACCATACGTACTGATTATGTGACTGTTTGGTTTGGTTTTTAAAGTGGTTGCATTCCTGGCCCATTTTCCTTCGAAGACAATGAAAAAAAACTTTACTTGCAAAAATTTTTAGAAACGCCTGATGTGCTGTGTTGTGTTTTTCATAATGCTAACCCTTACAATAATGGAATGAAATAAAATAAATAACGAATAATATTTAAACATCAAATTTCTTGCAATGACTAATGCTACCAGACCTTTGCCTTTGCAAACCAGAAAGGTTTCAGCCTCCCTTCCCTTCTTTTTTCTATAAAGTATACCTGAATACCAAAAAACCTAAAATCATGAATATTAATGAAAAGAAGTCCTTATGTATTGTTACAGACACTCCCTAATTCGACGAACTCAAATTATTAGTTGCTCAGCTAGGGCATATCTTGCCCATGAATATATAGGCTCTCTCACTTCTGACGACATGCGGAAACTCATCGCAAAAGCAGAGTTTGCGGATTTTCTTTGAGCAATTGAATATTAAATTTTGCTTTTTTGCCCATTATGCATGCCCATTGCTAATAATCACTCCAAAGAGATGATCTTAAATAATTTTTTACTTTACAACGAAATTTGAATCGTTGACATGACAGACAACATTTAAACCGTTAAATCTTGAAATAACCTCGAATAATGGATTTCCCTCAACAACACGCACCAATAAATTTTTAATAGACACGCTGTCTTCCGTATTGCACAGCTTGAAACCATTTATTTAAATGCATCTGCGAACCGCCACCAATTGTTATTTTCTTTCATTTTTCTTCTTTGCCATTTTTCTTATTCAAATAGCTTCCGCTTAATCCACATCAATCCATTTTGGCATTCTTATTCTTACATTTTGCAAAGCAACTGGATTACAGAAGTCTGCGAGAAACATCACCCCTACTGAGTAGCCACCCATTTCAAATGACCTTCAATACCACTCCCTGCCAGATAAAGAATATATCCTAAGTACATGAAAAAAGTTGTATTTGCAAAGCTTTAAACCGACAGAAAGGAATTGTAGGAGCTGAATGAAATAAAAAAAAAAATACTAAATGGACAATTTTCCGCCAATCGCCACTTTACACTGGTTAAATCCAATAATGTCCGCTATTTCGAAATTTGTTAACATAATTCATTGAGTGTACTCGTTTCTATTGATGATGGCCTTTTAGGCAAATCCTCATCGGGTGATAATTTCTCACACAAGATTTCAGTTCCAGTAGTAATTTCTGGGTAAAGGCAGATTTTCAAAACAATCTGCCCAAAAAGATAAAAGTAAGAAAACCATCCCAAGACAGAAATTCAAATCATGGTACCTTATCTAGAACCTAGAAAAGGTTTCAAAACTTCTCTAGATGTTACCTTCGTATATGATAGAAAAAATAGTACCTATACCACTTGCATATTCCTTTTTTCAATTTTGCCTTTTCCCCCTTTTGGTTTCTAATTTGCATAGATAAGCAGAAACTAACCGCTGATATAAATTTTTCCATCTATAACTCTCTTAGGGGTCGTCCTTACCTTTACCTTTACTTATGAGTACCTTTATCCATAGCCATTGCTGTTGCTTTCGTTTTCTTTGCAATAGCATTTTCTTCACCTCGTTTACCCATTGTTTGTTTTGTTCTGTTTATACACATAACAACTTTGTTTACTTGCCCGCCATTCTAAAGTGCTTAAGTTCAATTTATGATAACCACCATCACCATCGCGCCTTGGTTGAAAGGTTTACGAGATACCTGCCCTCTGGCTCCTCAAAGATACTAAAGAAGAAGAAGACTTCGAAAATAAACTTCCGTGAAATTTCATTCAAAGTTGTTTCATGTTAGATCCTCTTAAACTACGGATACCTTAGATGACCAAGAAAGTTTAACACTTTTGTGTTCTTACTACCGCAGGAACTACGGACACAGGAACAACATCTAACACCCAACGCCCAACACTCATAAGCCAACAACTAACACCGAAGACCCATTTATCCCTTGAACCTGATGGCAGCCTTGATACTCGTCTTCGTCACGTTCTGGCCTACCGCTACTGTGAATTATCTCTACTGCTGCAATGGGAGAATAAATATGAAAATATTTTGAAATTACAACCCCTTCAGGTGCCACTTGGATGGGATTTCTTATCCTAGTCAAGTTTCCTTTGAAACAGATAGTGCTTGGGTTGGAATATCGAGGTAGGGTTGCAGGGTTGCCATGCTGGAAAAATCGAAACTCGAACCTTGATAACTGATGCCAAAAACAATGACGCTTTAACTTATATAAGAAGATTTTATATCAACATCTAATCTTATGTATGTATTCCTCCATACGCGTTCTCCGATATTTGAAAACTTTTTTTTTAAGGGGCCAAATGTCTGTCTGGAGTCTGGTTATGATTGCCGACCTTGAATATTGTACTGAAGTTATGCCGTAGGCGGATTTATTGGCCGAGAACATTAATGTTTTAGACTTGCGACCAAGGCCACGAATACGAGTATGATTAAAAATTTACTTATTTAGATCTGGGATGACTCTTCTCTTTCTTTGTGCTATGTCAGCACTATTTTTTCGGTGACGACATTTGTTTTTGGCGTCATCTTTGCATGTCGACGATTTATCATTTGAATATTATTTACTATATAAAAGGTTTAATTTGAATAAAAAAAAATAAAAAAATGTTCGTCCCTTAAAGTAAATATGTTATCTATCCCTACAGTAAATATAAGATTATACTGTAATGTTCGTCCCTTAAAGTAAATATGTTATCTATCCCTACAGTAAATATTAGCTTATACTGTAATTTTTAATTAGAAAAATCAGTTTGTGTTATAATGTATTCTAATTGTATGAATATGATAAAATTCTTTCGCCAATTCCTATCTGGTTGATTGCAAGCGAAATAATGGCAGCTAGTCTACAAATTTGTTTTTAAACGTATACAAAATAAGTCAAACATATACATAACATTTGACAATGGGCAACACACATTATTTTGGTTCGAATAATTGTTAATTAACTCTCAGCTTATTTAATATGATGAAGACTGCACGTCTTCCAATTTACCAATTACCAATTTTCTGGTAAAGAGGTTTCAGCTACTTAGGGCCTACTCGTATTGTAATGGTATCTAAGTTGTGATGATAAATCTAATGTTCGTCTGCCTTCAGTATTTAAGTCTTATAGTTTTAACATTATTAAAAGTAGCAGTTGGTCCAGTAACCCCTTTTTATCAGATTATCCGGGGAAAGATTAAATGAACTTGGAAAACTTGTGTGCTATTTTCAATCTCGATCTATCTAATTTGAAACTGAAATTCTCACTAAATTAGAACACTCCTGTTAAGAATATAGATCACTTTACAGAAGGTATCATGATTTTTGTGAACACCTGTATATGTAGACTTAATTTCACAGGATGCCATAGAAGCAAGGATACGCCTTGCCATCGCTGTCCGTCAATTCCTTTGATACCAATTCGGAACACATATTGTGGACACCGATTAAATTACACAGGCCCCTGACTCCCACGGTACCGTATTTTGAGTCCTGGTTTGGATTTCCGGTGGTCTTGCCACTCAACAAAACCTATGACCGGCATTTTGCAACTGGACAAATCATAGCAACCTTCAGTGGCGAAAGGTCTGAAAATGTTATTGATAAGTAGAGTTTTTCTCTGCCTGTGCTTTTTATAAGACAACGTCATTAAAAGAAGAAGTCAAATTAGTGAAAAGAACACGTTTAAAACTTATTGTGCTTCTGATTCCTGTCATCGCGATTAGCAGGGCGTTCCAAAGGCGTACAACTTACTTACTTTAGGTGGCACTACAGTCCGGGGTGGACCTAGGCCGCAGTCAACAAGCTTCTCCAGCCAGCTCGATCCTTGGCTAGCTGCCTCCAGTTTCGTACGCTAAGTTGGCTGAGGTCCTCTTCCACTGCGCTGTCCCTCGGGAACGGATTCGAAGACTTTTCGGACAGGAGCATTGGTATCCATGCGTTCTACATGACCCAGCCATCTAAGTCCTTGGATCTGCCCTCTTCTGGCTAGGTCCATGTCGCTGTACAGTCCATACAGTTCATCGTTGTATCTCCGCCTCCACTCACCGTCAATGCAGACGGAACCGAAGATCGCCCGAAGAATTTTTCTCTCGAAGCAACCAAGAACACCCTCATCCATGATAATGTCCATGCCTCTGCGCCATAGAGCAGGACAGGGATTATTAAGGCCTTATAAAGTGTGGCTTTTGTTGTCCGAGAGAGGGCTTTGCTACTCAGTTGCCTTCTTAACCCAAAGAAACAGCGGTCGGCAAGAGTTATTCTTCGCTTGAACTCAGCGCTGGTTTCGCTGTCTGTATTTAAAGCAGAGCCTAGGTAGACAAAGTCCTTAACTATCTCAAAGTTATATCTGTCAAGGGTGACATTCTGTCCGAAATGTCGGTGTTGGTTGTCTTTTTTGCTTGACAGCATATACTTGGTCTTGCCCTCATTGACCGCTAAACCCATTTTCGCCGGTTCCGTCTGAATACTCGCGAAAGCGCCACTGACATCACGCTGCTTTCTCCCGATTATGTCAGAATCGTCGGGGTTTGCGAGTAGTTGGACGGACTTTTGAAAGATAGTGCCTTTTGTGTTTGCTCGTGAGTTTTGCACGCATCGCCTTGTCTAAATCTTTTCTGGACATCAAGGTCTCGGCGAGATCTTTACCGACCATGATGGAGAAGCGTGCATTCTCCATCGTCATCCTGCACAGACGGACGAGTTTGGCAGGGATGCCGAAACTAGACATTGCTCTGTATAGCTCGTCTCTATAGTTACTGTCATACGCGACCTTAAAAGCGATGAATAGGTGGTGTGCTCATGGGTCTTCTCCAAGATCTGCCGTAGCGTGAATATCTGGTCAATAGTGGAATTTCCTGGTTCTCCAAGTCTCCTTGTGTATGTCGAGATGTGGGAACCGCGTGCTAGCCACGACAATGTTTCGCCCCGCCGCAAAGTCAATTAGCCTGAATCCGTTATCGGAGGTGGTGTTGTGCAGGATATATTTTCCGATTGTTCCACCGAAGATACCTTCTCTTCCTAGCTTTACATTAAAATCACCGAGGACAATTTTAATGTCATAGCTAGGCCATTGCTCGTAGGTCTTGTTAAGGAGCTCATAGAAGGCATCATTGGTATTGTCATCTTTCTCCTCTGTGGGGGCATGCGCGCTTATAAGCCTAGTGTTGGCGAATTTAGCCTTGATGCGGATTGCTACGAGGCGCTCGCTCACATGTCGGAGGCTCAGGACTTCTTGTCTTAGTCTGCCCTCGACAACAAATCCGCATCCAAATATGTCGGAGTAGCCCGGAACAGGTCTTGTTTGGTTTTTCCGACACTAATCCTGGCGTACAACATGAATAAAAAATTGACACTGAATGTTAAGATATTTTAGTCGAGGTGGTATAAGTGCGAAAGACCTTGTTGTTGTTGTTACCTACTATGAAGGTAATCAGGGTGTCGTGTTTGAATGATTTGATGCATGTAGCTTGGAGAACGAATATTCAATAAAGTTTCTAGACTGGCACCGCAAACTTGTATCGAGAAAAAAGATATATGGTCATTCGGTGTAAGTTGAAAACAAGGCGTGGAATATTGTTATATACGTGTACAACAATTAGTTTGCGGCTGGTCGCATAGTTCAAATCACAGAAAACTTCGCATCCATACAGTAAAACGGGAAGTAAAAGAGTTTTTGGCAGTAACAGTTTAGTTTTTTTAGGAATTAACCGAAGAAGACTACGGCTTCCATAATCCTATAGCACTGTTAAGATGGTCGTGCCAAGTAAGGGTGCTATTAAAAATCATTCCTAGGTTTGGGGCGGAGCTGACATAATCAATGGTTTCCTCCTCTAGCTTCAATGTGTTTAAAACTGATACATCTAACGCTTTACGATAGATGGGCAGGGCTTTCGACTTGGCGGGATTTAGGTAGAGGTTGTTGTTTTTTGACCAGCTGGATATAAGAAAGAAGCCCTCCTTCATTAAATCAACTGCTTTATTTTTTTCAGAGACCCTTCTCTCAACTGATTAAAAGTTGTACATCATCAGCGTGTAGATGAATTAGACAGTGTCTTACAACTTGTGGAAACTCATTGATATAAAGTGAAAAGAGGATTGGGCCAAGTATAGATCATTGTGGCACACCTGTCAAAATGTCCATAAAGCTGGGTGAGCGACCATTTGCGACAACGCATTGTTGTCTTCCACTCGATTTACAGGACTCGAAAGTAGACCCATAAGAGTTTTGCATAAAATTGAGTGGTTGACAGTGTCGAATGCATTGGAATGTCTAAGAGAGTTAAAAGCGCTATGTGATCGCTATCTATTGCAGTTCTTATTTCATCAGTTACTTGGAGTAAGGCGGATTTGAAACTTCGTTGTGATCGAAATCCTGACTGGCAGGTGCTCAAAAGATTGTTGGATGTTAAGTAATTTTGTATTTGCTTGAGAACTGCTTTTTCAAAAACCTTTGAAAATATGGCTGCTGGTCGGAACTCTGTCTCTATACCTGTGGTTTTTTAGGAATAGGAATAATTTTAGCTTTCTTCCATTCCAAAGGAAACTCGGAGGCAGTCAATATACGAGTACTACTAAAGATGTGTGTTATGAAGCGCAAAATGTACGGTAGTAACAATTTTATAAATTTTGGATGCATTAAGTCAAGGCCAATAGCATTCGATTTTATTTTTTAGAATAGAATTGCCTCAATTTAATTTGATTTAACGTAAATGAGCTATTGGCGATTGCGGTACCAGAGGACTGTGGCATTGAGGTGAACTTCTTGTTGAGAACATAGCAATCAATATTATTAGGTAGCACTTTAGATTACCTCTCAATACCGATTTTCCGCAAGTTTTTCCAAACTTTGTTGCTAGAAACTGAAAAACCAAGTTTTTCTTCATAAAAGTGCATTTTTGCTATTCTTATCATTCCGACCACTTCATTTCTATGATAGTCTATGATAGGATTGGTGAATATGTTCCATCTTGTATCATCTTCACTGACAGCATCTCGTCGTGACATCAGAGCAGAGATGTCGCCATTCAGTCAAGATGGAGCCATATGCTTCACCACACATGTTTTTAAAGGAACATGCAAATCAAACAAGAGTATCTGCTCGTTGATGTTTTGCATAAGGTATAGTGAGTTCCAGTTAAGGCATCAGTTCACACATGTTTATTTTTTTTTTGAAGTCATGATATTGGAAACTTTGCTCACCAACCTGGCAAGCTATATCAAAGCATGTAAAGATTAAATCGTGCTTAGAGAAACCAGATGCTTGAAGCTGACTATAAAACAAAACTTTACCGACATCGCTTGCAAGAAAATGGTAAAGAACTGGATGTATCAATAAAGTGGGCAGGTAAAGAGCGATTTATGGGATTAAGATTAAAAGCCTCAAATGTACTAAGAAAATCTTTTGATAAATATAATATTGTATAGGAACAGCAGGAAATTGTTTCTAGTGAAGAAACCAATGGTACAGTGCTAACGTAGTTGTATGGTCTGTAGACCGATCCAACTAATACGCTTTCAGTGTTTCATATGATACTAACAAAGACATATTCCAATGGACAGCCATCATCCGATTTACTCATGAACTTGCAACTTAACCCATTGCGCACTTACTATACAAAGCCGAACGCCCAGCAGATGTTAACATTCGATCAACTCGAAAAAGTTTATAGCCCTTTAGGCAACAGAAATCATCGCATATATCTGGTTGAAACCATGTCTCGGACACGGACACAATATCTATCTTGGACTCCACAAACAAGTATCTGAATTCCTCTAATTTGCTGCTCAAACTCTGTGCATTTAAGTTACATATTCGTATACCATATTTTTGAGCTCGCAAAATTCGAATCATGTTGTATAGATTTAAACTCGTATTCATGTTGTTGTCAGCGAACCCTTTACTATAGTTAGTTATAACTTTTATAGCTACAGACGTAGCAGTTGCTCGAAGACAAATCAAAATCAAAAGAAGAAAAGATAAATGCAACTATTTGACAAACGAAAATTATAAAAACAAAGGACAAAATTTGGCAAGTTTTGAGGTAGTCTTTCACTGCTACATGATGTCAGTGTTATCAGCATATGCAAGCAGCTGCATTTATAGTTAAAACAGCCGCAAAACATTGCAAGGCCTTGTCTTAAATCACGTTTGATATGAAAACGTTATCAGCGGGTGCTTTTGGCATAAAGCCAATTCCCCAGAGCTCGTCTTGTCTGCACTATACAAGAGACCTTAATATAGATAAGCTAATGATGGGTGGGTTTTGATTAAGTAAAAATTTCTTCGTTAGGGTATTATGGCGATCTGAATCCGGAAGTACAGGGGAGTGTTGCAAATAAGACTTTTTTGACGAAACTAAAGTCTGCAAGGTTCGAAATAGCATAGCTACGATGGTCCCTCACTTTGTTCCTCCGGTAAATGATACTGAGATTCCACTACTGATCGGACCACTCTTACCCCGCAGAATTTTACAAATGAATTACTACAGGTTCCGTATAAAGTCCTCACTAAAAAAAATGTTGAACGCTCTTTGAAAAATTAGGTAAAAAGGAAAATAAATTAGTTTGAGCTCAGTTTCACTACACGGGTGACATTATACATTATACAAGGGGACACTAAACTATAAGTATAATTTATCGTGTTATGTTCTAGGCAACTACTCGATCCCCAAATCACCCTCTACTGTATTACAGAACTAATCTCAACTAGCAACGATTAAATGAAACACTTTTAAGAAAAAACTGGAATGAGACATATACCGAAAGGAATGCTATTATTATTGGCCTATGAATCATTTCTAAAAAAATAAACATACTCGTAATTAGCTCTAGCATAGCCTTTGAGAAAGCAAGATCGTAGTATATCGTAGATTTAAGCATAATTAAGCTGCATAGTAAAACCTGCAAATATTCACTGTATCAACCTTTTTAAATTCATTACAATCAATTGTAAAGTAACATTTATTTGCGATTAAAACAGATTAAGAAACTCAAAAGGAAACCGCAAAAAATAATGAAACAATTGTTCTAAAAAACAAGTCAATTTGATTGTTGTTAATGAGTTTACCTAGCACTTTGCATCAGTGTCAGTTTGTATGGTCATTGTGACGTTTCAGTAATTTGTAGTTGTTGTTCAGCAGCACAACACTCAGACTGTGCTGTCTCCAGCAACAGTTTCGTTTTCTTACGTACATCAGGGTTTGAACAATTACAAATATTACATTCCCTTAAAAACTCGAATTCATGTGACGACAATGGAATTTCCAATGTGATAGATATTTCAGCTCATCCCTGTAATATGAGCATTTCAAAAACAGGGCTCTTACTGTTTTTAATATATGTAAACTCATGTTTCAGTGTTAATTTGCAGTAAGACTAAATGTATTAACCTTATAGTACGTTTACCGACCCGAAACTCAGCATTTCGGACAAATTCAACGTTTCAGCTGAAATGCTCCATACAATTCCCAGCATTTGGAAATGTTGAATTTTAGCAAAATGCTGCATTTCGTCTCTGCATTTAGAAGGTTGTCAAATCGAACAAATCTTTTTAATTATTCCGCACATCATTCAGCTCACGTACAAAGACAACTTGGAAAGAAGTCATCTTTTCCAATATTTACAATCACTAACGACTATGTGCCTCAACCAAGACAAGTATTAAAAAAGAAGGAAGTGGGAAGACAGCAGCTGTCATATAAATGTATTTAGTCTAATGTAAACGGTGAAATGACATTCCGAAATTTCATTTCGAAATGATAAATTTCAGGTCGGTGTAAACTTACTACTAGCTAAACCGCTAAAGAATCCAATCCAAACTCAGTCTGCCTAATTATGGCTGTAATAATCTGTAATAGTCGTTCCTTTCTTTCTTATTGCTTTGTTACTCAAATCTTCAAAAGATATAAAGCGTCGTAATTGATCAATATTTGAGTTTACTCGATCACATTTCTATTTTGAAAAAGTACTTCCCATTACCTCCCCGATTTTTTTGTAACCGTAGAAAGTACAGTTTTAGAAGCATATTGAAAAATATTTATTTTGGATTATTCTATTCCTGATAACAATATGATATTAGATGCTAGGGTTGTTCTAATGTAAGTTAAATCCTACAACAAAACGCTTTCCAAAAATAAGTTGTAAGGAAATCTGTTTTTCGTCTCGTACGGCCAACACCATAGTCTTATTCATAACCTTAAGACTCTACCTATACATTAGTTATAGTATTATAAAGACAGAAAAACTTTCTTTATTAGAAGTGGTAACAATAGTTAGCTCATTGGACTATCACGCAGAGTGTGGGTTCGATTCCTGGGTTGGTCACCAATAATTTTTCAAATCGCCTTCACCCTTTCGGCGGGCAATGGCAAACTCCCGAAAGTAAAATTGCCTAAGAAAAAACTTCTAAGGAGTGCCGTTCGGACTGGGCGATAAACCTTAGATCCCGCTCAGATGTGACTAAAATGACTACATGAGCAACACAAATGAGTGTCAATAAGCTGGGCCATGGCCCATACCGGGATGCAAGCGCCACAGTGTTTTTTTTTTTTTTTGAAGCGACACGTTAAATTAGAAGAACTATCGATCAGTGATACAAATGTAGCATATTATAATAATAAAGGAAAGAGTCAGACCGATATGGATGTGAAAAGTCTCGATGTTTACTTGCAAACAGCATTCGATAAAGTTTTAATAAATATTTTTTTGATCTACAAATTTACCAAAATCTACAAGTTGTTATAGTAGCATTTTGTTTATTAATTTAAGTATTATTTTTATCATTTATCTTTTAAGCAAGTATTACTGAGTTGTTAAGGGCTGACGTCGGTCTTTCGAATTTATCGTTTAATTTAATGTCACTGTGTCCTGGAATCCAGATGATGCTAATGTAAGGATTTCCATTATTTGCTTTGTTCTGAGGATGTCGTAGTGTAATTAATAGTATTAATTGCAATAGTAAAGAAAGTATAGTTCCTATGGTAGAGAGTTTCTAAAAAAAAAGGCGGAGGCTTCTCTAATTGCGACAAGCTCTCTCTGGAATACATCGACATTCGGAATTCCTCCAAAAAAATGCCTGCTCGAATACCGTAATTGTTCAAGTACCTTTCCATTCATTTTTTTTCTCTAAGTGAAAATTAAAATTGATTTGATCATCTGGTAACTCTTGTTGTCTGTTGCATATTAAACTGAATCGACAAATTTCATGATGCCGAAAACGACTTGTCCAGCAGTAAATTCAAATTGTATATAAATTTTAGCCTGTAGGTCCCTTGTCTATTGTACTTTTGCAGAGAAATTGTCGTCCTGGTGGTATTTCAAACAGCTCCGGAAGTATATCCATTCACAGATATTCTTTGACAACTCCTTTTGTTAGTCATTAGCTTTCCGATATAATGAAAGTTACTATTGGATAAACTCATATGTAGTAGCAATGAAAGTTTCATGTTTACATGGCTACGAACACACCAACACCAACAAATGGTCAATTGTTTATTATTTCTATAAGGCAATAGAGCTATGCTGTACAATAACAGAAACATACGTATGAGATGAGTATATCAAACCAACTAGTAACTGTTAACCAAACCCAACTGCAGTAGATCATACGCTAAAAGCCTTAAATCTACCCAACATACACACATGACAAGTAATGAGGGGTACAGGGCAATCATAGTCGCTGTATTATAGATTGGTTGTAGCATCATGCTGATGGCGTGAAAACCTCTCTATTTAACGTGCTTGTAGGGAATAACATTATTCATGATTAATTACGATGCTGCTAGGCAGAGTGGTCAAGTCCTTAATTCCCGCACCCGCCTGGCTATAATTCGTAAGGAGGAAGATGAACTTCTATCTACTACACTCATACCCTAATGGCAAACATATTTGGCATTATCAAAGAGGTTGGATTTGGACTTGCCAATGTCTGGCGGTGTTGCTGGTGTTTTCGAAGGGGTATAAATATATAGTATATATACATAGATACACATACATATGTCGGAATCGAAATTGTGAAGATGTTGACTCTTGCTCATGTTTCAGCAAGGATTACGAGAATGCACGATGTTATAATTTATGCAGAGCACAACTTTGTAAAAACAATTAATTTCGATGCGGTGAGGTGAGAATGAGAGGTATGTTGACTAATTACGGTGTCCTTTTCAATAGTTAACCTCCTGAACCAGTTAAGTTCTATATCCAGAGGAACGTGGTTTCCCTTTTAAGGTTCTTTTACAGTATATAATAAACATGTTGATAGCCGTAATAAATGAAACTTCGTTGTTCAGGTAAATGGAAGATAAGTGTTTCCCTTGAACTTGGATTTCGATATAATGATTATTGTGACAACACATTGTTCAGACTCACAAACTGTCCACAAGAAGCTGCAGAATCTTTAATCTGGTGACATTTATTTTTAAAATTCTTGAATTCCTCAAATTGATGAGAGGACTCATAAGTAAAGGTACATATGTACGTTAAAATGAGAAACGAAACTTTGTCATTTGCTGCTAACAAAACGCAAAGTTCGGTCCACATGTTAGTTTGAAGTTCTTCTTTGGAAGAAGAAAAAAAGATTTCAGTTAGTGCTATAAATATTGAAGTACCAGTACTTACTAAAGGCTTCTATATAAGTATTTTGTTGGCTTACAAGAAGGTTCATAATTTTGTAAATTAAAAATTTATTCATGTTGTGTCCCCGGCCATAGGTTACTTTCCGTATGCTCGTGAAATATATAATATATTCCGATCCATTTTTTGCAGATGTTAATTGCATATTTACGCACATAGAAAATACTATGAGATGAGTCTCGACAGCACCTGGAGAAAAGTTAGCCTAAATTAAATTCTCGCCTACAATTTTCCAATTTTGACGACCTAGAATCTTACATGGTAATAAAATACTCAGCAGCTTAACAATAATTTGTGCGCATAGATGCCTATCTGTGTGAATTTTCTCTAAACATTTCATATTTCGCTTATTCCTTTGTGTGTTAAACCGGACTATAATATAGTAATGTGCGAGCTATTCAAAGGCAAAAGGCTCTGTGCGTCTCAGATTTGATTTGTGAGGTTAAAGGTAATGCAACTAACCAAACTACATTGGTGCCATCCCCGCTAACGCCTGCAGCGAAAGACATCATTTGGTATTTACAGATTAAATGATTGTCTATCGTTGTGCCACTTTAAAAATTTGATCACCTCTTAGCTTCCCTAAATTACTTGAGTAACTTTTTCCCCTATTTCTGGTTGAAAGATAGGCGATCATTTTTAACTACATAACTTACTCCCGATGCTATCATAACTGACTTGAAAAATCCTCTCAATGTTTATATAAATGCTTATTATATTACTTTCTCCTCAGGTCATGGAGAACCTATTTAAAGCCTGTAATTTCGCTAAATACCCCAGGCCATACAAATTAGGACAAATTGCTTCTTTTACATACCAATGCCCAATCTAGCACTACAAGTTGTTTTCGCAAATTGAAGAAGCATGATACAACAAAAAATAATGAGGCAATTGTCAGACCAATGACAGCATAAGCCCCAGGTTGAGTAGTATGTCTACTATAGGATTGAGACCCGATCTCAGTAAATTGCTGATGAAAAGCCAGGTCAAACAATATACTTAACAGTTGGTGTTTTTGTCTACGGGTGACACTGCTAAATAATTGAATTACGAAAAATATCACCTAGACACCTGAACTTCACTTTTGGGTCAGTCGGTTAAAATCACTTAACTGTGTTTTGTTTCTAATTTAACATCTGTGTAAAGAAAGGCTAGAACGCGATTAGATCTCTTCTTATCCTTTTATAAACCCTTTCCTCGTTATACGAACTTATGCGTAACGGGTTTCCCATTTTTACTGCATCGCTGCTGCTCCGCTTATGGGGTTGGCTTATGTCGCAGACCGCAGAACGCGTCTACATAATGCTCGGTCCTGGATCGCTTCAGTGGTTAGCCCCAGGCGTTGTTACACATTTGCCATATGACAAATCCAGGAATTCTTTTTCCGACCTCGTTTTCTTACAGTTGGAGTGACCGTAGTTGATAGTGCCCTTTTAACCGGGTTTTCCGCAGATCTTCTTTGAACGTGGCAATACCAGCTTATTCTATACGCGCTTAAGCTGTTCGGTTACCGAATTCTTTATATGTAGACTTCCTCTTATACGCGTAGATCTAATGCAATCACGTTTAGTGACTCCACTAGACATCCTTAACATTTTCGCTTCGTACATTGTCCAGCACTGTGAACCGTATATAAGAGCTGGTCTAACAACCGTGGTGTAGAGTTTCCCCTTTAATTTAAGTGGAAATTTTCGATCTCAAAAGATTCCCGAATTTTCCCGCCATTTCATCCATCCCACACTCACTCTGTGGTTTACATCGTCGTCACATTTCGCTTCCATGTTAACGATTGATCCTAAGTACTTAAAGATAGTGCTTTTCGGAAGAACTATTCCGTTTAACATTATATCCGGAACAGGTCGCAACGGATGCGCAAATGGGCACGTCAAATGCTCCGTCTTTGAACGACTTATTTTAAACCCGTTTCTCTCTAGCGCATTTCTCCGTTCTGTAAATTTTCTACGTTATCGCTAAGTATAACTGCGTCGTCAGCGAAGAGAATTGGCGTTACATTTGCTTCGTGCATGCAGTCTTTTAAAAGATAGTCGAACACTACGTTAAAGAGGAAAGGGCTAAGTACGCTTCCTTGATGCACTCCGACATTAACTGGAAATTCTCTCGTTAGTCCAGCAGAGCTTTTAACCGCAGTTTTCACGCTTCCGTACATGTCTTGTATTATTCTAACATACGTTTCCGGTACGTATTGAGACCTCAGCGTGGTCCGATAAATACCATGTGTAAATCCGTAGGCTTTGGATAATAATGGAAAAGCACTGAGATTCGTCTAAGGACTTACACATGGTATTTATCGATCGACGGTTAGATCTATAGTCTTACAATGGTTAAAATATGTATCGATGTATTTTTTTTTTTGACGGTCTCTAATTTATCTAGTGGAACATTTTGCACTTGGATATACCTAAGGGCTTATACCTTCTTACCTACTAGGCTGAAGACCAGATTGATCTAAGACGATAATTTGGTTATGTGAACAACATCAGTTTAAGTCATTAAAATTACTTCTAGTCGTACAAGAAATATGTTGCAAGTTGAAGCTGACTGTTTGATCGAGGGAGTTCAAACAGATCGCAGCCTATTTTACACTTCATTTTCTTAAAATTGAAAAAAAAAAATTATTTGAGTTGTCGCATATGAGCCGTGCTCCGGAAAGTTCACGTTTCAATTCTCGCTTAATTTAAAAGTTCCTCCAGGAGTAGTCTTCATTAATTGGATTGAATTGCCGACAAGAATTTCATTCATGTCTTCCAAAGTTCAGCTTTAAATATTTTAAGAAGCTCCTTATAAGAATACAAGTTCTTTAGTTAAAGTCTTATACTCCTTAGCTTACGGAACAGAATCCATTCATAAATGCATTTGTTCTAGTTCTAGTCTAGATTTGATATTTACTATGTATAAAACACAATTTTTATAAATAAAAATTCTTGACTTTGTGACAAAAATGAATCCTAAATATGGGTTTTTAAGCAGCAGACAATGTATTAGTAAGGAGAAGATGAAATATTTGTATGCAGTTCACACGCCTCAGGCTTTAAGCATAAAAGATTTCGAAAAATTACTTCAACAAACAGAAAGCCCAAAAATAGAGATCTGATTCAAATGGGTGACATGAATGTTAACATTTACGATCGTGGTCAAAATCATGTGAGGAACTACTTGGAAATGTTGGCACTAAGTCGCTAATTTTACGTGATCAAAGAGACTACAAGAACAGAGGAACATCAACGTCAATCGACCACACTGCAGTCAATTTAACACTACCCAATTGTTAATGGGATATTTGATCCACGTAACAGTCAATTTCCAATCGAGAAACACAGAGCAAATACATCTTGCAGACGCTACTGAAAAAACAATGCAGAGAAAATCTAGAACAAATTATTTACGACTATGCAAGCATATGTAAAAACTTGATAATGCTCGAAAAACGAAAACGTAAACACCGATTAAATCTTTGTATCACCCCTTATTCGCGAGGGATAACCCCTACGAAAGGTGTAAGAACAACCGACTAAATTAGAGTTACGAAGCAGAGTATTTGTATTTTGTATTTGTATTTAGATTAAAATTACATTAATACTACAAGATAGTATATATATATATATACTTTTAAAAGTATAGTTTTCCAGACGTTACAGATTATACGATATATTAACAACTAAGATACATTTTGAGAACAATTAAGATAATATAAAAAATAAAATAAAAGGGATAAATAAAGAGAGATAAAAGTAAATAAATAAAAATTATATTATAATTATTACATTAAATAAGAAGAAAAGTCATGTCTAAGTTAGGATGCGGTTATCGGAAAGATGAAGGAAAAGCTTTTTCTGAAAGACGGCATAAGAGTTGATTGATAATTCCAGGCGCGAATTGCAGATACAAAAAAGGATCGCTCTCCAATGCAATGGGTGAATGAAGGTATAATTAGTTTTTTACCTCTATTAGATTAGAAGGATTTCAAAAAGATAACTAGGAGATTTAGTTTGTATAATTTTAAATAGTTTTAATATATTGCGGAAGTTTAAATACAGATTAAAATTCAGACCGTAAATTGAGGATGTAAAACTGGACACACTACTAGACCTAGGAATATTATAAATAAAACGGATACAGTCATTAAACGCAACCTTTAGTCTATTCTTACAAACAGAGTCAAGACAAGGGAACACAGAACAATTAAACAAAACGTAAGGCATTATAAACGCTTTAACTAATATTGTTTTTACGAGGTGATGCAAGTAGTTCGTCGAGTATCGCAATCTGCGGAGTCCACTATGAACTTTTTTCAGGGTGTCTTTTATAGCATCATAACATGTAAGTGAAGAGTTAATATGGAAACCAAGGTATTTAGCAGAATTTACAACTTTAACGAGGTTGCCATCAAGGACAACAGGTGAAAAATCATTTGAACAAAAGTCATTATTTGAAAAATCAATGCAAACTGTCTTGTCGGGGTTCAACTTCAATTTGTTACCTTTTGACCAGTTGGATATGTTATCAAGATCTTCATTCACTCTGGCAACACAGTCCTCTATAAGACCAATAGGACGCGAAAAATATATAATCACATCATCAGCGTACATGTGAATTTTGCAATTCTTAACAATACCTGGGATTTCATTGTTAAAAAGGGAGAACAGAAGTGGTCCCAGAACAGACCCTTGCGGAACGCCTTCGTGAATGATTTTAGAGTTTGAGTAGCCAAGCTCTGTGGCGACCGACTGTTCTCTTCCCGTACAAGTTTACGTAGACATATTCTGACAAAGGCAACTTTTATGAAGAAAAATTTCATCAAGCTAGATATGATGCCTCAACGACTGTGCCAACATAACGGCAACACAAAGTAATAAAAATATTCCTTACTCCATCTTTATAGAGGAAGCCTGCATTTAAGGTCGGAAATCACATCAAATTACTGTATTAAAATGAATCAACAGCATTCGAGCAAGAGATATTTAAGTGCGTACGGCAATATTCGTACCAATCATCACAAGAATCATTAACCTGAGCCCCGACGAAGGAATTGCAATATTAAAGAAGTCGTAATACTTAAAACACTATCCAAAATTATAGGGCGATTTGATTGACAAATGTTTAGAATAAGTAGTAGTAAAGCGACAACTTTGATAACCAATACGAAATAATCCTCGAAAAACAGTTTAACATAAGCCTTAACGAAAATCATTAAATCTTTGCCATGTTAATTGACTTTAGCAGAGCATTGGACACCTTAAATCATGCAAAGCTGATGAAAGCATCAAGGCAACATGGAATCAGAGGTACACTAGTCTAGCTTCAATATTATTTTAAGTTTTAACTTCAGTGAAAAAACTACCGCCCTTTATGGAGTCCCTCGTGAATTAAAGCTAGGACCCCTGTTATTTATAATTTTTACAAACGAGCTGATGCGTGTCCTTACAAACAGCACTCATTTTGCTTTCGCGGACGATACAGCGATATTCGACAGACATAGATATCCTACCAACGGCATACAAATAATGCAGGAAGAGTTCGACAAAACTGTAAACTGGTGTCATGATAATGGCCTGATTTTAAATAGAGCGAAAATGAGCAGGAGCGAGGAGCACACCACAAAGCCACCGATCTGAAAGTAACCTGTTAAAGGCATACATACCTGCAGAAATACTCTCAGACCAAGCAATCGAAGAAGTCAAGACCTTCAAGTACCTTCGAGTAATTATCGACAGCCATCTTTTCTGGGATGTGCACATAGAGAAACCCCGGTCTAATCTCAGACAAGCTCTCTATGCCGTAGTGTACCTTGGATACTACCAGAGATATGAAATATAAAAGCAAATGTACTACGCCCTTGTGGAGTCCAAACTGAGATACGGAATATAAGCATAGGGTAACATCTTAATCGCGCACCTTAATAGATGCACCATTGACATCCCACCAATGGAGCAGGTCAAAGAAGTTTTATGGTGCTAAGTATCAAACTGCCTACACGCCTTAGGTAAGGTTAAGTTAAAACAGAGGTGTCTCATCACATAAACACTAAGCACCAAAACGGGCACATCGCGATCCCTTTATACCGCAGTGTCCTGGCACCTGGAATACTTGCTTTAACTGGCTAACAAAAATTGTGGGCATTGTCTATTACAGAATGTTTTTAAAATATTTTTTTTGCAGTTTTATTTTAGGCAATCTTACCAGTTAACCTAACATAACGATGTGTATATAAGTTATGTTTGGGAACAAGACCTGTTTCCAAGTACGAGCAGATTTTGAACTGCGCCTCAACATGTGAACGAGGAATATCATGCAGGACAATAATTCTGTCGTGTCTGGAGTAGCAGTGGATGTGTTATTCCTTGTGTGCTAGCCTTAATCTCTGGAATTATGGAATGACTCCCGGTAATGGTTTCGTACGGCTCGAGCAACTCATAATACATGACACCAAGCTTATCCAACCAAATGAATAAAATGAGTTTTTATTCCATATGAATACATATAAAGCCGATAGTACTCCTACCTTACGATATGACGTTTTACATCTGAAATTTTTAACCACATCTTATTGGTAGGGCCATCTTTTGTCAAACGGCGGCGGTAACTTATTTATACTCCTTATACATATTACTCTGACAGTTGACGAACATTCTATGTCGAATGCTTAGACACTTTACTCGTAGGTCAGGAGAATAAATGGTTTCCACTTAAAGTTGTCTGAATTCATGAACAGTAATTGTGATTAAGTTTATACTGGGGACGATTTGTACTGTTGAATTCCCATATCAGATTTCTACTTTATGCATAAACTTGGTAGTAACCAGTAACCACCCTCTCATGTTGCTGAGTAATGGATATAAATCTGCAACTATTTTCTCAAATCTATCATTGTCAGATGGCGGAAATCTGTTCCTTCTTTCCAGATTCCATCTTAGCAGACAATTGCTGACATATGGTACCCCGAACGACAAATTGCAGATCTCTTTAGTGATTTACCTAAATTCAATCGACGTCATGAGTAAGACACCTCAAATCGTTTTACTTAAAGCATATGTATGAATGTTACCCGCATGCGAACAAATGAAGATGCATACTACACATTGCTCCTTTATATGCATCCATTTGATACATACTATACATCTTATGGCAGCTTTACGTACACCAATTGTGTTCCTGCGTAATTCTTCCAACAGAAAGCGTCTGTTCATTAATTTTGCAAACACAACCACCCATGACATGACACACCTAATCACATCTAAAGTAATGACACAGGGAACCAACTCAGCATTATGTCAACTGAAAACTTTACCCAGAAAAGTTTTAACCGCTTTAGCCCATAGGTTAGGTACTTCTGCTCTTCCTTTTTCTACAAACAACTGCATCCTACATCTTGCACCCGTCACTTTGTAGACAATACCCTTTCGCATAACAATCCCTTTGTTCTTTAGTTACTCCTGTTTCCTGCCAGATTATTTTATCACTTCACTGCGGCGACATGTATTACAGGGTGGCAATGGAGCAAACGTTTCCGAATTGCAACACTCTTTGGACTGTTCTGTACTATATACTCGTAGGAGAAGGTAGGGTCCTTGAATAAACAATACAATACTTTCCAACTTAAATACACAAGCAAAATAGGATTACACCGAAATGTGATGGGATTAGGATTCCATGTAGTGTTAGGAACTGCTAAAGAGTAGACTGAAGCTGGAGTTACAGTGGAACTGATGTAGTTAAAGATTTTTCTCAACAAAAGGACAATGCAGCATCCAGCGTGATTACCATGATGACATATTTTGAGTTACTATAAACATCTCACAATTACACGAGGCACAGCACAGAGTTTAACCCAAGCAATTTAATTAATCAACCTTTGAAACAGACCCGTAAGTTTTCTTTCTAAGAGCAACTCTTATAAAGTTGACAGAAAAAATAGATCCACTTTAACACATAATCATTTATCTGTATCTTGTTAATACACCGTGAATATTTGATATGCAACTTCTAAATAGGGTGTTTATAGTTATTTTGGTGCATATTCAGAAATTAAGTTGGAGTCACAATATTATGTACGACTATTTCTTCTAGGTACTCGTAACTTGTAAAATCACATTTACTTTATTCTACTCAAGTGCTAATGAAACTTAAACTATAATTGCCGCATTGGCGTCTATTTCAAATCAAGTAAAGCAATCAATTATGAGACAGGTAATAGATATATCTCTAGATGTTCCCAGAACAGAATAGAAAAATTTGAATTCTGTTTCCAAGTAACAATGTTTGAACTTGAATATGTATCCGATTGTTATTCATTAATATTTCTTTCTTAACACTCTAAAATCTTTGTCTTCCTTGATTGTGTTTAAGTGGACTTTTCAAAATCAGGGCTTCGCGCATAATAATAATAAGCGCAGGTGGAGCACTAATGTATTTACTTATCGTAATAGCTTTTCGATTAAAGCCACTGAAGTTCGCTGCTATTTGAACAGTTATCAAATCAAAATCTTCCGGATTAGATTCGTTCAGGCCTGATCTAACTTCTCCAGGTTATGTTGGTTGTGGTAAAACATAAAGTCATGAGAAAAGTCTTCTATAAGTAATTTGATCACAGGTAAAGTTGTAATACGTACTGGGTGAGATGACCCTAAGCACTGATCAGTCGTTATGTCTTGGCCCTCTTATTAATAAAGGCAACTCATGAAATAAACTCAATCATGACAAGTTGTAAAGGTATTTTTTTGTTTATTTAGGTGTTAAGCTGGTCTACACTTAATCAGTCAATGGGAGGAGAAATGAAAAAGAAAGTGTATCAAATAAAGAATGGCAAAAACGAGAGGTCGTTGTCCTGTTTGCAATAGATACCCACCCCTTCGTGCCTAACAAACAATTTCTAGGACACACCCAATGGTAGCTATGTACAGTACATCCTTCAACGCACCGCACCGTAGATATCCCTACATTGGTATTTGAGTAAACCACTAAAAAATCGCGCTTAACCACATACCCCACTTATCTTTTCAAGTACAGCTAATGAGATAACTACTTCCGACAAACCTGGGACTCTTACATATACAGAAAAGTACATTATATTATATGATCGATATGGTACAAAATTGACATAAAAATCAAGGCGAAAATACTCGTATAAGAAACTTTTCAAAGAATGCACTTGTTGTCTTAAAATAACCATTAGGAACGGAAAAAAAGATATCAGTGTATGAAGTATGAGAAGTAATCATAAGATACAGTCCGGGGTGGACCCGGACCTCAATCAACAAACGTCTCTAACCAGCTCGATCTTTTGCTAGCTGGCCACAGTTTCGCAAGCTAAGTTGCGCCACCTGAGTCTGGGTTTTCTTCTACTGCGGATTTCGGACCGTGGCGTTAGTGTCCACCCGCTTTACACAACCAACAATCTCAGTCGTTGGATCTTCACTCTTCTGGCTAGGTCCATGTCGCTGTACATTCCATGCAGTTCATCGTTGTATCTCTTCCTCCACTCACCGTCAATGCAGATTGGATCGAAATTCACTCGAAGAATTTTCCTCTCAAAGGAGCCAGGAGCACCCTCATCCATTTTTGATAATGTCCACTCCTCTGCGCCATAGAGCAGGACTGGAATAATTAAGGTATTAAATAGAGCAACCTTTGTTGTTCGATAGAAGGCTTTACTAGTCTATAGCCTTATTAGCCTAAAGAAGCAGCGATTGGCAAAAGTTATTCTTTGTTTGATCTCAGCGTTGGTGTCGGGTCTGAATTTATAGCGGAGCCCACGAGTATGTAGACAAAGTCCTTAACAACCCAAAAGCTATGTCTGTCAAAGACGTCGGTGTTAAGTCTCCTTTTTGCTGGACAGCATATACTTGGTCTTTCCCACGTTGACCGCTAAACCCATTTTCGTCGCCTCCGGCTCAATAATCGCGAAAGCGCCACTGACATCCCGCTGCTCTCTTCTGATTATGTCAAAATCGTGCCTCTTGCATTTGCGCGTGAGTTTTGCAGTACTCTTTCAAGTATGATGTTGAAGAAATCGCATGACATCGCATCGCCTTATCTGACTTCAAAGGTCTCAGTGAGATTTTTTTCGACCTTGATGGAGCAGCGTGCATTCTCCATCGTCATCCTGCACAATCAGACGAGCTTCGCAGGAATGGCAAAACTAGACATTGCTCTCTATAAGTCGTCTCTATAGATATTGTCATACATGGCCTTAAAATCAATAAATAGGTGGTGTGTATCAATATGAGGCTCATGGGTTTTCTCCAAGATCTTCCGTAGTGTGAATATTTGATCGTCGATGGTGGACTTCCCTGGTCACACTGATATGGACCTATCAGGTTGTTGGCGAACATTGTTTTCGATGTTAAAAAGTCTTACGAGTATGCCTCTGCAGTTGGCTTAGTTCAAGAGGGTCTCCTTTCTTGATGATCGGATAAACAATGCTGAGGTTCCATTCATCACCACATTTAAGAGATGAGTTTGTGTATGCTCCCTACAAAGTCATCGCCTACCGCTTTGAAGAGCTCGACTGTCAGGCCGTCCGTTCCAGTAGCTTTGTTGGACTTAAGCTTAGATGTTGCTATCTTCACTTCATTCAGGTTGGTCTACATCGTCCAGGTTGAAAGGATCTTTCCGCCTGACAGCGGTATTTATTTCTTCACCGCCGTTTTAAAGTCTATAGAAATGATCTTTCCAAATCCTCAGCATCAACTGTGACTCTAATATGATGTTCCCTTGTTTAGATCTGCAGGCTTCGGCTCTGGGCTTCTGTCCGTGACATGTTTTGTTTACCTTTTCAAAAACTACCCAATTTTAAACCTGAGATAAAAACTCTCAATTTCCTCCACCGTGCACTTCTCATACCTTTTCCTTTTTCTCCACAGAAGTCAATGTTCGTCTTTCCTCTTCTGCTCATAGAGCTCGTGAGTAGCTCTAGTCCTCCTGGCAGCGCCACTTTATATGCATCTTGCTTAGCCAGGGGTTTCAGAAGCGGCATCTCTGATAACAATTTGGCTATATCCCAATTGGCCTTCGATACTCAATGCTGACGACAAGGGACCTCTTAAGAGATTAAGAGAGACTCGATCGGAAAAGTCTCATTATGAATATCGAGATGGGAGAATCGCGTGCCGAGGCGGTTGTTCACATGCCGGAAACTCAAGATTTCTTGCCTAAATCTGCGCCCAACAACAAATCCGCATCCAAATAGGCGCTGCTTTTGCCGTCGATAAAAATAGCCGTAGTAGATGTCGCAGTTTTTCATCCTCTCTTTGTCCCGCCCATCCCATCGCATTTCTTTGTTGGCGGTAATATCTTCTTTGTCCTTTGTTAAAGGACCTAATATTCCACGCGTATATCCAAATTTCGTTGTCCTAATTCCGTTGGTCTATTAAGGGCTCATCCGCCACAATCCCTTTTCCAAGACCCTGACTAAGTCTCGGAAATCCTTACCGGCTTAAGCTCCAAATATGTCGGAGTACTCCCGATAAGGTCTCATTGATTCCGGGATTTTATTAATAATATCATATACTCGTATAAATGAAAATATATTTCATTCCATTTCAATATTTGAATATCTTTCATAGAGTAATAAATGACAAGGATAAGGATGGGAGAGGAGATTGAGCAATATGGTGGAATGATTTTTTTATTTTGCTCGCTGGATGTAGTAGGTCCCCTGGCAAAGGGCCGTTCTTTGTTGCAAACCAATCAGAAAGATCCTGATGAATCCTCCTCACTGCACGCCTTTTCTTAACTTTTCTTTGTCATTTCGCACAAGGTATTCAAGTTAATGAAAACGTTTTCTACATTTTTATTAGAACTCCTTTCGTCTCATAATGCACGAAAAATGAAAGAATATATTTCAAAATCAACGTGTAAAAGCCACCGCAAATAAGAGATAAGAGTCTATTTAAACAACATCATCATATTTTGACAACAATTCGCCAAGCGATATTTTTGAAAATATGCAACTTTCACTACAACTCTTGGTTGTGTGTTTTCTTATAAAGTCAAAATGCTTTCACTTGATTTCCATCAACCACATAACAGAACTACTTAAAAGCATTAAATACAAATTATCTCTTAGTCTGCTAGAAATGAAAATGACGTGACTTCATATTCACATGACGAAGTTTTCCCGAGCCACATGTTACAAAACCTTAAGCACTAAGTGTCAAGTTAGATGCGACGACTTAAAATTAAGCACGCTTTTCAGTCTGAATTTCTCTTCAAAGTACTTTCTTTAATTCATATTTTGTAGTTTAGGTACATATTTGTTTTTTGGTTTTTTTTTTAATGCATTCAGAGAAAGTCACTGTTTGGTACGAATTTTAGTCTGGCGGAATCATTGGTTCAGCCTCATTTAAGAAAAAGAAGGAGTGATATGGCACCGTCGTACAATCAGCACTATAAGTAAGATTTTTCTGGATGCCATGGCACCAGGTATCCATGGCATCAGATGAGTATTATCCTTGCTTCAAATATAACAATTCTGCTTATTTACTTAACCGTTCAACCAGAAATTAGCCACAATGACAACTTACAAATGACCACATATTCAATGTAGCGGAAAAAGCTACAAAATATCTACAAAATATATCTTACCCCTCTGACTGACAATTTTTGGACGTACTCTGAAATATTGTAACTCGTTCCTAAGTCGAACAACTCGGTAATGAAATGCCCTGCTGGTCTATTATTTCCAAGTCATTATAACTTGCAAACATTTAAGACCAATGTGCATTAGTATCTCTCTTTATTCTTTCCCTCTCTGTTTTCCGAGCTGTGTGGAAACATCTTAACAGTACCCGTTGAGCGCGCGCAAATTATTAAAAAAAAGATTAAAACTCATAAATAAATTTTAACTCTTTATAAAAGTTATACCTTTCATATTATAAGCATTGTCACGAATCGGGCTAGAACAAGACTTATGTACGCATACGAAGATTGTTTAAAAAATTGTTTAGTGGGGGTACGTTCTGCAACACTCTCTGTTCACCTACTACGAGCACATCTGGAAATCCATTATGTGGTACTTAAAATTGAATATCGAACCCTCGTATGATGAAACATTCAATGCAATTAATTAAAGCCAATTGACTTAAACCCAAGTCCATTGATAATATTCAATTTAGCACACAGCGGACATTGTGCACTGCTGGATTTATGCAAACTCTGAAAGAGGTCCCCTCTCAGAATAATGGATAGAATTCCAATAATTCGCAGAAGTGGTTTAATTTCAGCAATATTGTATGTGCTTCTAGGAAGTCTCCTTTGAAGCTGTAATTCATATTGACATAAACCTGGAAATGTCCATTTCAACAGACGTGATTAATTTAGGAGTTCCCTGCAGTTGCCCAGCAGTTGCTTACTAGTGGCACAGAAGTAGCCCATCAGTACTCGTAGACACGTAATGCTTGGAACGCATTCGTAAAATTTAACTTGGACTACAATTTTATATTCTTACATTCAATGTGCGAGTACGAGTGTGTACCTAAAGAGGATATCGTATCCTTCTCTACATTCTATTTACATTTAAATATTACGATCGCACAACCTTACTCACATAAATGAGCTTAAAAATGTTAACTGAAGGCATATAATCCTATTATATAGTTGTAGATGGTAAACCTATACTGAAGAACGTAGACAGTCAACTTTTCATAGCTTTAAGTAGCATGGCCAACAGGACGATGTTATCTAAATCGTTTTCCAGAGCTCAGGTACTAATTCCTAATTAATCGTTTTTCCGCGCGCGTTATTTAACACAACACCGTACATACGGATACTTACTTACGTAAGTAGGTACGTTAGGACGTTCTTTTATTTTTATGTTTTTTGGTTCATCCTTATGCAAGCTGTTTCGGTAAGGCTATGTGTTTGAGTTAAATTGTAAGTCACGCAAGGGTTTCACAAGGGTTGCCTCCAGTTACATGGCACAAAACCACGTGGTGTATTCATAGTTTCGTCGTGGAGTGGAACATAGGAAAAAAATAAGAAAATCGAAAAGGCGCGGTTGTTTCCAGACTTATTTTAATTTCACGATAAAAATCAAGCAAAAGTTCCTTTTGTGTACATTTTTCTTGTGCTGCTACTTAAATGAGAAACAAAAATGTTTTAAATATTTAACGTTTTAAGAAAATGTCTTAAACAAACTTTTTACTAAGAAAATATTTAATTGATATATTTTCACGTTAACAAACCAATAACAAATCGGTTATTAATAGCAGCTAAGCAACGTGTGAGTATATGTATTTCTTTGGAGGTTAAATGAAAACTGACTGACTCACTGAAGGTGGAAAAAACATGAGCTTCTATACCATTGCAATGAGTGATATTAAATGGTAATATACTCGTAACACAATTATTCAGTTAACTCAACCAACAACTTATGAGTGGCACGTCTTATGGTTGAAGTCGAAGGAGTCCCTATGACATCTTCACTCTTACATACTTACTTTAAGTGGCGCTACAGACCGGGGTGGACCTGTACCTCAGTCAACAAGCGTCTCCAGCTAGCTCGATCGATAGCTAGCTGCCTCCAGTTTCGCATGCTAAGTTGGGAAGGGACCCACTTGCGTGCGCCACCTGAGTCATGGATTTCCTCTAAAGCGCTGTCTCTCGGTAGCGAATTCGAAGACTTTTCGGACCGGGGCATTGGTGTCCATACGCTCTACATGACCCAGCCATCTCAGTCTTTGGATCTTCACTCTTCTGGTTAGGTCGATGTCGCTGTACGTGTCTCAATACGCGCGAAAGCGCCACTGACCGTCTGACATTAGTTTGTCTTGGCGTAGTTTTGATAACCACAACCGTACCTTAGCCACAACAAGGTAATGGTCCGAGTCGATGTTTGCTCCTCAGAACGTATGGACATTCATTATGCTGGAGGAGTGTTTTGCGTCGATCATTGAACAGGAGTTCTCTAAGTCCCCTTGTGTATATCGAGATGTGGAAACCGCGTGCTAACTACGACAATGTTTCGCCCCGCCGCAAAGTCGCAAAGCCTGAATCCGTTATCGGAGGTGGGGTTGTGCAGGCTATATTTTCCGATTGTTCCACCAAATATACCCTCTCTTCCTAGCTTTGCATTAAAATCACCGAGGACAATTTTAATGTCATAGCTAGGGCATTGCTCGTAGGTCTTGTTAAGGAACTCGTAGAAGGCATCCTTGGTGTCTTCATCTTTCTCCTCTGTTGGGGCATGTGCGCATATAAGGCTAATGTTGGCGAATTTGGCCTTGATGCGGATTGCTACGAGGCGCTCGCTCACAAACCGGAAGCTCAGGGCTGCTTGTCTTAGTCTGCCTCCGACAACAAATCCGCATCCAAATAAGCGTTGCTTTTGCTGTCGATAGCAATCGCCTATATCCGAGGCTTGTTGATGCTTCTTAACTTTTTGTTTTTTTTAAATGGCCGGGCAGTTACCCCGGCGGCACAATCCCCAACCTGAAGGACCAGTTTCATTTTAAATGCCCCTAGGACGAGGGGTCAGTTACACCGAAGCCAGTAACCCGTTCCGGGATGTGAATACTGCCGTTAGCCCATATAGGGCTCGTCCGCCACCATCTCTTTTCCAAGACCCTGACTAATTCTTGGAAATCCTTACCGGCCTGAGCTCCAAATATGTCGGAGTAGCCCGGATAAGATCTTGTGTTGGATAAAGGAAATAGAGATTTGTTGAAACCAAATAATAAGTTGCCTTTAAGCCTCATCAATATAGGATCGGACACTTAACTCTCTATTGTACGATATTCCGATGGCCATGCAGAAGATAAAATCGACAAGGAACGTGACAAAACTATAAATTAACTTTTGAAGACATTAAGATCGAAGCATTTTTTTTTAGACACAAACTGGAGAATAGAAGAAGAATAGGGTGTTATGGTAAAAAATAGTTTTCTTGAATTTTGTGCCGACGCGTCGGCGTTAATCAACAGTATTTAATTATTTTCTCAGAGTCATATAGTATATATACATATCATTAGGGCGATAGGTTGGAGACCTAAAAGTTGCCTTGTGGGGAACTAGAAATTCCCAAAAACGGGTTTAAAGGGGGCCGACCTACAGCTAACTCTAAAATAATGGTTGTCCAGATAAGAAGATACCTATTGTAATAATATTATAATGTTTATAGTTATTTAATTTAGAAAAATATCGACTGATGAGACTGGACTGAATGACATAAGAAACTTGCACTGAAAACTTACCGCTCATATAGAAAAGCTTCGAACATGTTAAATTTGTGAGGAAGTTAAGTAATGGAATGGTAATTAATTACTACATTCTTTTCATCCTTATGTGAACTGGAATTTTTAAAGATAAGGAGGAAAGTGAGAGAGAAGGGCTTGAGGCATACTTTTAAGATATATTCCGGTGCTTGGTTTAAATTCACAACTAAAATTCCGAAACGTTTTCTTCGAAGATTGAGCACGACATGGGCCTAAGAAGATATAAGAAAGTAAAAAAAAATATTAGAGACTTAGAATCGTTGATTAAGTTGATCTCCGCAGTACCGAGGTAGTTGCGGAGCTGGGTGAACCACGATGTAGTTCGAATAAACAGAATAAGAATAAGTGCAAAGAAAAACAACCAACAATTTGTTCCGTAATAAGCGAAGTCCTCTGTTATTCCAGACGAGACAAATACACATAGATGATGTTTAATGTTAAGGGAAAAAAAGTTTCCGTGGATTTAATTGGTCTTGTGCTAAAACAGTTGCCTACCGATGAAGTATGGGGCGTGTTATTTTTATCAAAACAAAATAAAGTTTAGCGGAAGCTGAGAGCGGGAAGAGAAGAGGTAAAGCTATTGTGAATCAACTTAATCGAAGGTAGGATCATTAACCTTGGAAAAAAATATCTTCATCAGATGGGTTTCTGTAAGACCATAGAGTTCAAAATAAAGGCGCATGAGGTTTATACAATGAGGGGCAAAAGTAATGTCATAATGTGAATGTGTTATTTTTTTTGCAATTGCGTCAAACGATATTGTGCTTTGTACACAAATAGCGAATTAGTTGACAATAATCAATAGAGCTATACACACCTGAAGAACACTACATTATTGTTACTGCACCGTGAATCGCTGTCGTTTTCCATGTTTTTCTGAACCATGTGCGCGAAAAATTAAACATTTGACTGGGTAGATATCTCGTACGAACTGGGTTTACCAGAGATATTCAAAGAAATGTCCAGGCCTGTATTGCTCGTTTCACCAAGAATGTCACTGATGTGGCGTCGAATTTTAGTGAAAGACCTGATCGCTAAATATGACGGCGCCAGACTTCTTACTTTGATGCCTTTTAAAATCAAGCGCTTACTACAGCAAACCACACACCTTTCAAATCTTGGAAGTCAACACTGATTTCAGATTAAAATCCCGTAAAAGAAGCCAAAGTGTACATAAGAAAGTAGTCATTTCGCCGATATCATTTTTTTTAATTGAACATCATCAATTTTACACCTTCAAAAATCTTTTCATGAAAATGAAATGGCAGCCAATTCACATTATGACATTACATCTGGGCAACCTTGTAAAAAACAGCGCGGGGCTGAGAGCGCAAACCCCTTACGTTCTGGTATGCTGCGAAGGAGAGTAGGAGATCCAAACAAAGCAAACAGGTTAGGAACAAACAAATTTATTATGGTTATCCATTCTTGAGGTCAGAAAATTGTTAAGTTTGTGCATAGTCCCGAATACCAGCGAGATCATCCGCAAGTTTTGAGTGAGTGTGTGATTCACTCTCTCGGGGTACCTGTTGTATGTTAAAGATTCGGTAGAAGCCTTCTACAAACAGCCCAACGCGACTTGGTGCCTAAATAGGCACGCTATAACTTTCATTGAAACGATATCGGCAAAAGCCATGCGCACTAATATTGTACATGGAATATTCTTACTTATATTACTTATATAACTTATACGCATATGAGTTTTTTTTAAATTTTATCACTGTTAAATTTACTTGTGTAGCTGACGTTGTAAGAAAATATTGAGTAATGAGATAGTTTCAGGTTTAATAAGTGACATTTTGAAATACATAAACAATATCAAAATTCTCAACCAATGCAAACTCCCAAGTTCGAAAAGCAGGCCAATTTTGAATTACCGCAAATAGACAAACGCTGAAGTTCCTTTCGATTGATATGTCTCTAATTACCATTGAAATGTTACCGTTAGTGTTATTCACTTTTCGTTGGTAAATTTTTGTTTTTAACACAAAAGCAAATAATAATTGCCTGCATGCGTACCACAATGAATTCAACTGAAGTTCGACAGATGTGGTAGATGCTTAAACTTATTTGTTTCCGTTATTGGATGGAACCAAGTCAAGAAGTTTTATCTTTTGTTTTCGAAAATGCAAAATATTTATATTTTATATCATAAATATGTAAATGTGTTATTGAAAACTACAAATTGGAAAGGAGAAATTTCTCCGGTAGTAGGTGTACAACTGAAATCCATTTCCTTTTGAAGCTATTTATCAAATTCACAGCAATGGGAAATAACAAATCATTGAACACAAACTTCCTTTCTTCGTTTCCGAATAGGGAGGTTTTTATTGTGCAAAACACAAAAGGTGCTCGAACCGAACAATAGCAACATTTATATCCAGCTATAAATTTGATTAGGTACCATTCAATGGCTTCAAATCTCTGGCAAAACAGTCTTTACGCTCCATTGAAGGGTTATGGCATGGCACTCATGAACTGATAGTTTGGTTTTGGTTTGAAATATTTTTACTTAACTGACACCACTCAATAATTTATCAATCAGACTGTGAAGAAAATTTCAAAATCTGATTGCACTTCCATAATTAGTTTCAAAATATATTGAGTGTATAGCATAGGATCTCAACTGGGCGGACGTGCACTAGGCGTCCTTTATTTGGATCACTTCAATATTTCTCTTAATCGATTCTTAGTGTTTAGATTTCGAATACAAGACAAGACTGTTCTCTCGTTTTGTGTCAAATATTTTAAATCATCTCTAAAATTAATGCGTCTAGAAATCAAGTGACACAATTCAAAATTTTGCATTAGTACCCCGAGGGTTTTCTTTGAAAATTACCATAGTACGAGTATGATTGGCAGGAAATGTGCAACTTTGCTTTAGCATATTTTACATACATAAGATGATTCTTCTTAGGTCTGTCTTAAATATTCGTATATATTGTATGTATGTAGGTAGGTAAATCGTTTGAAAGCAGAAACTCTTTCACTTCACTGAATCTTTCCTTGCAAATATCCTTCGTTATCTTCGTTCATGTGCGCATTTCCTATATTGCATTGACAAGTTCTTGTCTTTATTTCATGGAAAAGGAGTTTTAACAAAACAGTCTTTGTTTTTGTTTGTGCAGAGATACAAATACATTTTCTTTTCTTCCAAAAGAGTAAAATTAAGAAATCATATTTCCTTCCATAGGTCCATGGAACTGTACCAAAATACCGTGATGTGTTTATGTATCTTAGAAAACAAATACCTTCAAATTAGAACAAGTCAAGAATGCGATATTGTAAATAATTGATGACGAGAATTTTTTGAACCTTGTCGTTTAAGAGAAGAATCCAAAAACTTTAGGCTTTGTTTTTAATTTTAAAGTCTTATAACTGCCTTAAAATTCCATTTCAGTTGATTTCTTTCAGGTTTTTCCTTTTAGTTTTGGCAAAATAGTTAAGACCTAAGAACCAAAAATACCGACTCAACAGAGATTTCAGAAAATGTTTGACTATCGAAGAATGCATAACTTAGAAAGCTTTTACTAAGACATTTTTGTGGAATTGTGTTTTAGCTCTATATACTTGTATTTGCTTGAAAAAAACAAAGTTTACAACAAAATATTATTTTGAACATAATTAAGACTCCAACGGTTATCCGCCATCATGTGAACAGCATTTTCACTGTTCGTATATCATGGTGAAATCTGTGACCTTACTCTTCGCTTAAATTACCAATATTTATAGGAAATCTATCCAAATGGAAATGTAAACATATGGATTTGTTACACATTTTGCAGCACAAATCCTTCATATTTCATAACATGTGCTCAACTTATTGAACATAGTTGTCTGATTTATGGTTCCCAAGAAAATTTTGTATTTCCAAAAAAATATGAGGTCCAGACCGGCAGGCATATGCAGCTAAGCAAGAAGCACTAGAGCTGCTCACGAGCTCTATGAGCAGGAGAGGAGAGACGAACACGGGCTTTTCAGGATGAAAAAGAAAGAGCATGAGAAGCCAGTGGTCGAGGATTGAGATTCAAAAGTTTTTTTTTTAAACGGCGATGAGAAACGTTGAACTATTCCGTCCACCCTTACTGGATGAATGGAAGAAAGCAGTATCTAAGCTTAAGTCCAACAAAGCTGCTGGAGCAGATGGCCTCGCTGCCGAGCTCTTCAAAGCGGTAAAGAGGACTAACTTATCTGTAAAATATGGTCGGACAAAAGTATGCCCGATGAATGCAACCTCAGCGTTGTTTGTTCGATTCTCAAGGAAGGAGACCCTCTGAATTGATCCAACTTCAGAGGCATCAGTCTTTTAAACATCGCTTACAAGAACTTAACATATTCTGCGAATGTCTTTAGCCGTTCGTCAACAACCTGATCCATATCAAACTGGCTTCAGGTGAGGAAAGTCCAACTTCGACAAAATATTCACACTACGGCGACGGATCTTGGAGAAAAGTCATGAGCTTCAAATCGATACACACCACCTATTCATCGATTTCAAGTCCGCGTATGACAGCATCTATAGAGACGAGTAGAAGAGCATAGTCTAGTTTAGTCATCCCTTCTTCACTCGAATCTAGCCAATGGCTGCTTCTTTGGGCTAAATAGGCAATTGACTACCAAAACCCTCTCTCGAACAACAAAAGTTACCCTTTATAAGACCTTATAAGCCCCAGTCCTGCTCCATGGCGAATAGGCATGGACATTATCAAAAATGGATGAGGGTGCTCTTGGCTGTTTAGAGATGAAAATTCTTCTACTGATTTTCGGTCCCATCTGCATTGACGGTTAGTGGAGGAGGAGATACAGCGACATAATATATGCAAACATTGAGCTATTGCGGTCTTAGTTTCGAGGTAGATTAATTTCATTAACAAGCCACCCAGATCATGCTATTTAACACCATTTAATTACTTTCTTTTGTTTTTTTTTTTTGGAAAGTAAACTCTATGTAGATAGCCCAATATGCATAGCTGAAAAACGGCATTCGGACCGAAATTGATGTACTTAATGCGACTATGTGTGAGCGAGTCCTTGAATATTTTGGTGTTCGTAGGAGTGCCTCTTTTTTTTCAATTTACAGAGCTGATAGCGGTAAGGTTTAAAAGACAGAAAAAATAATTGTCAATGTAGATTTGAAGCGTCCGCCACATCATTAGTGTTTTAAATTTGACTGTACTCCTTTTGCCATTTGGCTATTGCCGAAGATATACGAGTACAACACAATTTTGGCACACAGAATTAGACACTCATGACTTGTTCCCATTACTCAGTTCCGTTCCACAATACTTTCTCGATTTTCACAAAGTTTCCCACAGATAAAAACAAAAACCTTTTATCCCGTTTTATTGACCGGTTAAACGAACGAATATACAAGATATAAAAACAATTCATTGCGTCGATTTGAAACCAATCATATCAGAAGTGTCTTGTCTGGGTATGGGGGCTAGACTTTAAAGAGAAGGGGGCTCGACAATGTTTCTAGCGGTTTCTTCTAATAACAGCAAAAAAAAAAAAAACGCTGTGGCGCTGGCAGCCCGGTATGGATCATGGCGTAGCTTCTTCACACTCATTTGTGTTGCTCATGTTGTCATTTTTGTCACATCTGAGTGGGGTTTATCGCCAAATTCGAACGCCACTCCTTAGGAGCTCTTTCATAGGCAATAGGGAGTTCAGGGGATATCCAAGATCCCTTATGAATATTGAGAGGTAAAATCCATGTGTTTGTTGATTAGTGAAGGGCTGCATTTTTCGATCTGATGCCATTCAGGCTCTGTTTGACAATGACCGACTCAAAGACATTTGCTTTATTTAGCCTTCTGTTAAAATATCTCAGCTTAATTTTGGTGTTATAGTTGGGGCATTGAGCACATGTTCGGTCTAGAAGGTCACAGAATTCGTCGTTGATGCTGTCATTCTTATCCTCTGTAGGGGCATGAAGGCGGGTCAGGCTTAAAATTCTGTAGTCAACCTTGTTGCGAATTGGTATAAGACGTTCGCTTACATACTGAAAGTTTTAGAGTTTTCCCTAAATCCTTCGAATTTCAAATCTAGATTCAAATAAGCATTGTTATCCTTGGTTATTCGATTTTATGATTTTTTAACCGCTTTTAAGCGGCCTTGAGAGGTAGTTCACAAATCACTTATGGATTGCTTTGGCTTAACCAAAATCAATATATAAATTATTTTAATTTAGCATACGAAAACAGTTGACTGCTAGTGGATGAGTGGTATCGGTTCTGTAACATTCTTAAAAAATAAAACATAGGTAGTGACCGTATTGACCGTACTGTGCGTATCTAAGATCAATAACCTTTACATTTAACGAAAAGTTTTTATCCGTGTTAACGTTAACATAATTTCTCCACTTAGTATGCATATATAAATCTTTAACATTAGCTAATGCCCCATTCACATAATAGGGTGAAAAAGAGAGATCGGCTGTCACACAAACATGGTTGTCCCTTTTATGCCATCGGACATTATATGTATATGAAGCTTGGTTAAAGCGGGACTGTCTTATAATGGAATCCATGGTTTTTGACACATGACATTTGTCTTTTTAGTGTTTTGATCTGGTCGCGGAAGTTCTGATCGTGGCGTGAAGTATAATGTTTAATTTCGTTTTGGTTTATCTTTTAATTGCATTTTTTATTGTTTTGTGTTTCGTAAAATATTGTTGTCAGTTGATATTGCATATTTATCTGTTATATGCTTCATATAGTGTATTCAGCGCATTACTATCAGTGTCACGAGTAACAGCCATCGGTTCATACAATTCAAAGTACAACGATTTAAAAAAAAAAAACTTTGTTGGAATCAACAACTAATTCTCCCGTGTAGATTTTTTTTAAATATAGAAGCCTCCCATATTGAGGACTGTTTGTGGACTTTTCTAGCTTTAAAAGAATAATGTAGCGGTGAACGGTCAAAGACAATCCCTCGTACAGCAGAGTTATCTACTCGTATGCTTTCGCAGAACAAAATATAATTGTCAATATATTACTGTTGGTTGAAAAACCGGCGCAGTTCTATGTTCATCGCTAGAAATTTGTATCATAATTCGAGTAAAACGTTATCAATTTGTAGGGGGAAGGCGAAATGCAGTGAGATTTTACAAGTTTGTTTATGTAACACTTATAAATATCTTCTTTAAAGTTTGCAAGGTTGAAAACATGAGTAGATTCTCGAAAATCACACTCAGAAATCAACTTGATTCTTTAGTTTCAACAGCTTTTTTTTGCTAGGTGATCTATTTAATTGTTTGCTTTTCCTTACCGAAACGCTCTTGTGTAAATAACTTTTTCATCAGAACAAACTTAAACAACTATAACAGTGAAGCAGGATAACACAAAAAAAGCACAACAAAATAATGATATCCAAAACAAAACAAAACTTTTCTAAATTTAGTGAGCAAACACAAAGTTTCCCTAAAAATACATAAATCAGGGTTTGCTTCAATTTTGCTTCTGATCCTAATGCTGATTCTTACCCCAACAATGAGTTTGCCATTGAAACAATTCCCACACATTATACACAGTTTCAGAAAATGCCATATCTATTTAGAGTCTGTATCTGCATTTGCATCTGACTCTGTATCCACATAACCAGTGTATGTGCCTCCATATTCATAATCATACCCCAAAGAAAATTTTGAACACTACTCGTATGTAGTCCCGGGTGGCAGATTCTCGAATGTTTATAAATTGAAAATTTTCAAACATTCTCGTAAACTGTCAAGTTGAAGTTATCCTCCCTCTAGGAGTATTCAGATGCACCTATTCGTTTAATATGTACGAATGCACTGCATGTGCTTAAATGACTAGGCGGGCTGAACATCTGAAATAATATACTCTCTCTTGGTGTATGAGTATCTGAATATTTTGGGGCAATCCGCTGCGAATTGGTACAAATACGAGTATACTGTAATTACGCACTGCTCAAACCAGTATGAATAGTATAGAATCAGCAGTCTATGGATATGATTGCAATTTATGCAAATGCATTTTCGAGCATAGGTGCTCCCCAAAACAGACATCAAATAATAGAGCTTAAAGCAACAAACCATCTAACAGTGGGTATTGAAATTTCTCGAAATTCAGAGGAGTATTTTTGGGCAACCAAAATCACTTGATATTGCACCATAAGATGGTGCATATGCTGCAGCAACTGGACTAAAAATAGCTTAATAAAGGCATTGAAAACAGTTTGAAATGATTGCTAGTATATAATAAAACGCTTAAGTATTTTTATTTAAAAAGTAACACTTTTTACTTGATTTCCGTAAATAATTGTTCTAAAATTTTCCAATTTAGCAAATAGAATGATATTCACCTCGGACGTGGTATTTTTTCATAAGTTCAATTTTTGCACTCGGTATGCGTGTGTACCATAAGGCTTAGGTCTTAATATATGCCTACCTTAATTTAGGTCAACCAAAATGATTGCCATAATAGTAAAACATACTCGTACAAACGAGAACATATTAATCTCCTTAATTTTGCCTATCATGCTCTTGTATTCGAGAATGCAAAAGACGAACGTTAGTGAAATGTGTCCTGACACAATTGCAACACAAATAAAGCACTCAGAACAGATGGTTGAAAGACTACAAATTTAGGGGAACATGTCAGTATTTTAGTTCAAATAGCTATGAACCCACCGGAGTTCCTTGACCAAGGTTGTGCAAACAAATTCGTGCTTCTCTCGATGAATTCGGGTTGAAAACTTTATGGACTGGACAGTAAAAAAAATCGTATACTGTTCTTCATAAACATTTTAAATCATTTTGCTGCTTCTTTTAATGGCATTTTCTTTTTCACTGGTATTTAAATGAGAATAAATTTATTCATAAAGTAGAGTTGGAAAGCTTAAAGATACACTTACGTAAATATAGGAACTCATATTCTGAGTTTGCCTAGTAGAGAAATGAAGCGGAAGCGGATAAGCAGGCCATATATTACAAAAGTTATCAGTTATTTGGATGCTATTACCAGTTCAAACTGATTAAAAAAAACACGTAAATAAAGAGGCGTTTGTTGGTTGATTTTGGTTTCTTTATGCTACATTAAAGATAGTCTTAGTACTATCAGTTTTTTGGATAAACAAAGTATTTATCTGAACGTTAAACAGAACACACTCTTTTGACTTTGCTTTGTATTACACAGTGCCAAAACTCGTGGTTATTCAGTCTGGTTATAGAAATAAAGAGTCGTTAAAATGGTCTGAAAAAAAAAATTACAGTATTGCACAGTTAAAAAACTTAGCATATATTGCTAATCCCTCACCTGTAACAAATTCTTTCCAATGAGTGAGTAACAAACCAAAGGAAAAAATCAAGGCGGTACGACAAGTGATGTATAAAAGAAAATATACGAAAAAATTAAACAAAGCTACAGTTCAGATAAAAAGTGAAAGTTATAACGCGAACAGTCTTTATTTATACATTTTAACAGAGAGATAAATAATAAAAATTTTAAATCACAAACGAAAAGACAATTAAAACACTTGCATTGATGTCAATTTCATTGCATATGAATGCAACTAAGTGAATGGTTTGAAGATTTACAGCAAAAGCTGGACGAATTCGTTATGGTTCAAATTGTTTTGGCTATAAATTCAGATTGGACACGTCAAATGTTGGGGATTGAAGATGATCTGCTTTTAAAAGATAACCAAATCTCTGAACTAAAGAAATATTATCAAAATACATCAACTAGTGCTGACATTAACATACTTGGAAACGATTATTTAACCGTTAACTATGGCCATAGAAGTTGCCAAGCTTATATGAAAAAAATGTAATATATCTGGCGCATTTCAAATAAATGTTCCGTAATAACCAGCTAAACGATAATTTAAAAAAAAAAAAACACAATAAAAACAAAAACCTTAAAAGCTAGTGGTAATCATTAATTTGTGGGCTTAATAGAATCAAAACGGATCAATAAAATTGAAAATAATAAGTGACCATACATCCTAGTATTTGATTTTTAAAAACTCAACTTAAAGCTAGACACTGGTGCAGAATGTAACTTTTGAGAAAAAACCTCAGAAAAGCTAAAAGCGAAAATCGAGAATCCGAAAACCAAACGATTGCTTGCCAATAACAACGAAACCATCAAAGTGATTGGCGAAACTTGTCGTGGCTCAACGCAAACCATTGGGTGATCTAGTTACTTTTAAAATCGATCAGTGTGAGAAAATGGCTTTCGTCGCACAAATTCGAAATATTACCATTAAGCAAATTACCACATACATATGTGTACATTGTGCGAAAAAACTAAAACCAAACTGGGTAACATTGTAAAACTTAAAGTAATAGAGCTGATATCAGAACCCTTGCCAGCAGATAGCCTTATGATCACGATTGAAAAGGATGGATAAATTCGCATACGTATGGAATTCACCGAACTAAACCTTTGTATCAATGCGAGTATCGCACAACGCTTAGTCAATACGTGCATACCCAGGTATGCAACTTAGATTCGTTGCGCTTCTTCTGCTTAAAGTAGTTGAATCTAGAATCCAAGGAATACAAATTATATATAACTTACAATAAAATGATTTTATTTGTATGCTTGTTTAAAATAAGTAATCACAAACAGTTTTCGCCACTATGCCTATGCCAAACTGCCTTGTTACAAACTTGGCATTCCTTTCCAGTTGGCCGTCTCTTGGACTCAGTATAACATACATATGATACAGTTGGCTTTTTGTATTATGCGTTTAGTCCCATCGCGTTTCTCTTGTTGAGACTGGTGGCTGGAAGTTGAGTCCTGAACTTTTACACTCTGTTCGAACATTACTTATATTCCATTCCTGGTGTTGAAGTTGCAGTAAATATATGGGGATTTCGATCGAGTACTTATAGATGGCATTGCAAGGTTTCTTCCGAGATTCTGCAAATTTTTGCAACGCGCACATGTAGTAATTAAAAGTTCCGGTTTGTTGATTTTAAATATTATATGTGCTGCTAACGCAGCGACGTCTAAGATATTATACAAAAAAAAAGCTTCCGGCCACCTTTTAGTTCGCCGTTTTGTGGAGTATTCGCCAAGGATTTTGTCAGAAGTATCAACTCCGCATTTAGTGGAATGGTATAATCTTATGATTTCTGGCTTACTTTTCACACCAACAATTGTTCTATCGTAGTGAACTGTGGACTATAGAATCACTGCTTTTTGGCACAAACTCGTAGAAATACAATGTTGCATTATCAGGGAACCCAAATTCACTAGAAAAAACAGCACGTTCTTTCTGTGGTAGAAACTGTGTTGATATATACGGCTTATTTTTTTTTTTTTGTGTTCCAACTGGTCCCAAATTCTATAGCACTAGTTTTTTGGCTAGCTCAAGTGATGTGAAAAAATTGTTTGTCGAGTGTTTTTATAGGATTGTACTTACTAACTTACTACTTGTTCTCCTTGGCTTGTAGCTCGAGGCTTATCTGGTTCTTTACCTTTACCTAGATATTGCCTTGTAGTGCATAAGCAGTTTTTGCATCGCATTGCCACCAGATTTTAATATTATACTTAGCGGGTTTCGAAGGTATATAATTCCGTAAATTAAGTCCTACCACGGAAAGGAAAGAGCTGCTCGTCGACGGTAAGTTCATCATATGGAATAATATATTTACGGAAATTTTTGTTAAGCATTTAAAATAAGTCTCTTATTGCTGCCGATGATTTTCAGCAAACTATAAACTACAGATGACCCTGCCGGTTAAGTGTCTAAAAAGAAAGGCACTACCACATTTAACATGAATAGACAGGTTGCATTGAAAAACTTCTAATCTTGTAGGTATTTATTTTTTTGTTTACTTTAAATTAACTGGAATTTGTTGAGTTTTCATTTTTGGGAAGCAACTAGAAAATTTCGCCCGGCCTGCTATGTTTATCACCATGATTTTTGCATTTGAAAATACAAATACACACCCAGGCATGTCGTATTGACATAAGGGTTTACAAAAGCTAAAAACAGATAAGAATATATTTCAGAAAATAAGGCAGTTGATGGAACCACGCCGAAATACATAAAAAATGCAGACGGTCGCTTATTAAAAAATAAAAAGGAAATTCGTGACCGGGGGCTTGAATACTGCAAGGAGTTGCTTAACAAACAGTTTCCACGTGATACCGTGCCGACAGCTGATCTATTCGAGGAGGAAGTTTCGGACTTTTCAATCGAAGAAATAAGTATAGCAATCGGAAAAATGAAGCGGTGGAAAGCGGCGGGACCGGACAGCATTCCATCAGAGTTTTGGTCGAAGATGGAGGGAATCGGCAGCGAATGGCTATCGAAACTTTTAAATAAATTAAAATGTGGACAACCTATGCCGAATCAATGGAGAAGTAGCTTCTTGGTTCCATTATTCAAAGGAAAAGGCGACACTCGAGAATGCAACAACTACCGTTCAATAAAGCTTGTCACACACAATGAAAATCGTCGAAAGAGTCTTAAACGAACGTCTTCGGCAAATAATAAAGCTCGATAATAGCCAGTGTGGATTTGTTGAAGAAAGATCGACGTGGACGCTATTCAAAGCCTACGAATAATAATGGAAAAGCACTGAGATTCGTCTAAGGATTTAAACATGGTATTTATCGTCCTCGAGAAAGCAGTCGATCGAGTGCCTAGGGATCTCATATGGGCCGCGGTGAGGTCTCAAAACGTGCCGGCAACGTATGCTAGAATAAAACAAGACATGTACTTAGCCCTTTCCTCTTTAACGTAGTGTTCGACTATCTCTTAAAAGACTGCATGCGTGAAGCAAATGTAACACCAATTCTCTTCGCTGACGACGCAGTTATACTTAGCGATAACGTAGAAGATTGACAGAACGCCTTACATTCATGGAAAAATGCGCTAAAGAGAAACGGGCTTAAAATAAGTCGTTCAAAGACGGAGCATTTGACGTGCCAATAGTTCTTCCGAAAAGCACTATTTTTAAGAACTTAGGATCAATTGTTAACATGGAAGCGAAATGTGACGACGACGTAAGCCACAGAGTGAGTGTGGGATGGATGAAATGGCGGGAAAATTCGGGAATCTTTTGCGACCGAATATTTCCACTTAAATTAAAGGGGAAACTCTACACCACGGTTGTTAGACCAGCTCTTATATACGGTTCACAGTGCTGGAAATGTACAAAGCACTTAAAAACAAAATGACGGCAGCGGAAATGAAAATGTTAAGGATGTCTAGTGGAGTCACTAAACGCGATTGCATTAGATCTACGAGTATAAGAGGAAGTCTACATATAAAGAATTCGGTAACCGAACAGCTTGAGGCCAATAGAATAAGCTGGTGTTGCCACGTTCAAAGAAGATCTGTGGAAAATCCGGTTAAAAAGGCACTAACAACTACGGTCACTCCAACTGTAAGAAAAAGAGGTCGGAAAAAGAATTCCTGGATTTCTCAGATGGCAAATGCGCAACAACGCCTGGGGCTAACCACTGAAGCGATCTAGGACCGAGCATTATGTAGACGCATTCAGCGGTCTGCGACATTAGCCAACCCCATAAGCGGAGCATAAGTTCGTAGAACGAGGAAAGGGTTAATAAAAGGATAAGAAGAAGAAGAATGGAACTGAAATCATCTTGTCAAAGGTTATTCAGTCGGTCAACTAGAACAATGATTTCTTTTGATCGAGAAGAATTAAAACCAAAAGTTGTCGTTGGTAAAGCGAATAAATTATAAAAATTGCAAAAAAAAGATTTATGCAGACAAAACAAAACAAAGAACAGGAGACAATGTGATGACAAAAACTGGTCATTGCGAGTGGAAGCCGGCCTTAAAACCGAAAATGTTAAGAAATGTAGAAGAAATACGATCTTTTGAAAGAAGAATAAGATGATGATTTCTAAGTGAAGCATATATAACAAACGAATCATCGACTTTAAACGATAGTCAACCCAGAAAGAATATGTGATCTGGAAACAGCTATGACAAACCAATCATCACCACAAAAGAATTCTGTCATCAGTAATTGCCCAATTGCTCACTATTCGAACACGACAGGGACAAGTGATCAGAAAACCAACCAAGTTCGACCCATCGAGTTATTCAAATACATTCTCTTCTGACATCATTACTTTAGAGTGATTATATTAGAGTGGCAATCTGAAATCAAAGTTGATTTTTCCTGAGATTTGAACAAACAATGCTTGAACAGAACTCCCTCTATTTAAAACATTACTTGTATTTCAGTAGAGAGCCTCTTTTTACAGTAGCCTTTTTGGTCTTCAATTGGGTTATCTTTCCGTTCTTCTTGTTCGGATGTACATATTTGCTGTACGAGTGTAAGGTGAAAAGTTCTCGGTATGGCAATGAATGACTGAAATTTTCAGTTAAAAAATGATTTTGCTTTTCTACAAGTCAAGGGAGAGACTTCAAAAGGCTTGATCCTGCGTTTCTATAATAACAGTATTCCTTCCCGGAAGTGAGATTCTGGAAGGCTCTTAAATTATTCATCTACGGCTTTCTTAACTTCTTCATTGGATGAAGAAGAACAGACAGAAGTCGGAGAGTGCCAAATCAGGAGAATCTGGGGGGATGATCCTTTTCGCATCCAAAAACACGTTGACCATGACCTTTCCGGCAAGTGCAATCGACTTTGCTTTCTTTGGCGCTGAACCACTCGCTTTCACCCACTGCTTAGTCTGCTGTTTCGTTTATGGCGTATAGTGGTAGACCCATGTTGAAAAATCACCGCACAAAATCGGTCGGATCTTTATTGAATCAGTCCAAAGATTGCTGTGAAAATCGTTTGTATATTTGCTTTCCATCGGCATTCAGCAAATACGGCACCTTCTTCCGATATCCGCACAGCCTCAGCTATCTCACTCACCTTCACTAGTCTATCGTTCAACACGATATCATGCACTTTTTCGATGATTTCAGTTGTGCAGAGTAGGGGTTAATCCATCCAAAATGCAGAAATTTATGACCGCACGATATTCAAGTTAATCAATTTTAAAGAAAATCACGCAAGACATTTACTGCAAAAATTCGTGTGAACGAACTAATGACACGTGCAGCCAGGCAGGAAACATAAATTATTGCTAATTAGAACGCCATATCTGCGTTAGGCCGAGAACTTTTAGCCCTCTTAAAAGGTTTATTCCAACTTCGGTGGTTTATTCCACCTTACAGAGTATATCGTTACAGATCGTTACCGTCGGTAAACAAACTGTAGAAATAACACTTCAAGATGTTTTAAACCGACTACGATTCTTCCAAGTATTACATTCCCATTTTTATGTGTCATGGTATGTTCTTTTTACTTTATGGTTCAACTTCTGATCATTATTTCTGCAGTAATACCTTTCCATGAGCACGATTAAAGTATTTTCTAGTCTTTTTCGTTTTCTTTCCAACTTCTCTGCTCATAAATTTTGGGAACAGCGCTTTCTTTTTAGTGGCGCTTTAAACGACTATTTTGCAACTGCATCCTTCTTTGGCACTCTAGATCAAGGCTTTGGCTTGGTTTCTGAGATTGAGTGGAAACAGTAGGTACCTCAGATGCGGTATCTCTGATGCCTTACTGACCGTGTTTCCAGCAGTCTTCTGTACCTGGTGTTCGTAGCATATGAATTTTCGATAACTCCTGGACTCAAGAGAAAGAAAGCCAATGATTTTTGTAGCAGTTTGAGGTAAAACTTATTCACAGCTCTTGAAAGGTGATTTGATGTGGTTGAATGAAATAAGGTTTGCTGCTCGTGCGTTGGCTTGAAAAGCCAAAAGTAAATTTGTTTCAAATAAAGCATACTATCTTGGGTCTTGTTATCTGTTAAAAGATTTGATCCGCTCTTTAGGAGCAACCATGTGTTGAAGACCCACTTCAAGGGAATAACTTGTGCTTCAGTCCTGTAACCCTAGTTCAGTTATCCAATTTTTGGTTGCATCTAATCGACGAGAATACATATAAATATTATATTTTATTTATTTATTTATTTAGAAAGTAGTTTACAAAATAAATTGGGCATCCAGAAATATTGTATATGATATATGAGCACATCGTGTAAAGCGATGGTCTGCATTCTATTAGGTTGTTCAGAGAGTAATTTCGTTTCTTTCGAACAAAAGACTTAATTGTATTTTTCACAGCCAACTTCAGCTGACATAGAAAGGCATGCTTGGGATTTTACGCAGTACTTTTTGGCATGTTTTACTATAAAAAACAATACTATCAAAGGTATCAATGCCCTTCAAGCAAACAAAAATTTATCCGATGTATATGGAGAGATGTACTCATATTGACAGAACGCCAGTGCCAAAACTGGTTTGCAAAATTTCGACCCGCTAATTTTAGTGTTGGATATGCACCAGTTGAAAGCCAGTTGAAGCTCATGAAGACACCCTAAAAGCATTATTTTGATGCGATCACAACTCGTGAGATCGATGAGAGATTAAATTTATCGAAATCGACCGTTAATGATAATTTAAAACGTCTAGGTTTAATCTCAAGGCTCGACATATGGGTTCCTCATGTTCTTACGGAAAGAATTGCTTTTTAGCTTCTACCAGACAGCAAAAAGATCAGTTCAGAAGTGAACTGAACAACAGTTTTATGAGCGTCAAATCATAAAAGATGGTTAAAGATATTTTACGAGAATGAATATACATATATATACGACTTAGCCGCGTTTTATTTTCAGGTCAGTAGCCAGCTCAGCATTCAATGTCAATAAAACAATTTAACTCACTCCAAACGTCATTTGACTTGTTGAATAAGATTGCGGGTGGGTTCGCAAAGTTGCGAATGTTTTTTTTTTTAACTCGCATTTAGTTTATAGGCCTGAGCAAATAGAATTCGCTTCGTAAAAGGCATGCGCGAAATTCTTTTTGTGCTGAAACTTAAGAATAAATTAACAAAAGTAAGAAATTTGTTTAAATTTCACAAAAGAGCTATTTCTCTCTATTATTTTTTAGTTCGTGTAAAAACAAACACATAATTAACGAACGCTTCCTTCATAAAACAAAATCATTTCCATAAACAACGTCATCGGGTCGGGACGCACGTTGCGGCAATTAAATAATTTTATGTCATATTTTCCAAATCAGATTTTCGGAAATAATTCAAAAGCGGTACGGTTACGGTTTTAAACCCAAACCCGAAAATCCAATCGAACCAAACCGAACCTTATGGTACGATACGGCACCAAGCCCCTGGGGATCGATGGGTTACTTTGCGCCATCTGAATTTCAATTTTTAAAACTTTATCGGCAGCAATGAATGCTGGCTTATTTATCGCCAGCAGTCGACTTGTTGTTGTTTGTAATGTTAAATTTTACTATGCTGGTTACTGACCTGCCAATAAAATGCAACTTATATAATTCAATAAAATATTGTATTTATTCGTTATAAGAAAATTTTCTTTTATAATAAAAAACGATATTACTTTCTGAACAACCGAATAGAATGCACATATTTTATGAGGATAACTTGGTCTATTTTTGGCTTGAAATGTACATATATACAAAAAATGATTTCCTGGCACGTCAGTTTTGTAGGTCTCTTATATGACAAGAATATAAAGTATCTAAGCCGTACTAAAACAAGAATGGAAAAGTTATTACAGATCGCATATTTTCTTTTACCTTAATAAATAACTTAAACCTCCTTCAGTCCTACATATATCAATTATGAGGACATATACAAATTCTTTTAAGCACAATTCCCGTATTTCAAAGAATCAGCTATAAAAACGTACGAGTACGAGTATAAATATCTCTGCCCATATTCATCAGCCGAAGCATGCTTTGACTTCGATAATCATTTGAATCTTCCTCCGCCACGCTAAAGGTCTCATAAATCGTGCCGATAGTTTGCAAACCGCAGACCAAAGGCTTGACTCTGTGAAACTTCATAAAACTTTGCTTGAATTACGTGAATTTTTTATCGCGTTAATAAATATTCGTCCATGTCCACGACCACCTCGTTCTCGTCACATTCCTTGCCACGCCGTCGTTCGTTCGGATCTTTGTGAAAATATGAAAATTTATCTAAGAACAGGAGTGTAGTCGCACTCATACTGGTAGTGAAAAAATTTCATCTGCCTACGTAGTATACCGGGTGTATCTAGGTATTCTATACCAGTTCATAAAGCCAGCAATGTTGAATAATATGCAAAAGCCTCAACAAGACTTTATTGGAGTAAGCATATGACTTAGGTCTGCAGAGTGGGGAAGAGAAACGTAGACTGCAATACACACTATTTTGTCTTTATAATACTTTACACACTCTACACCGTTAAAGCTGTTTCATTTGTAGATCTGCAGGACTGTAAAAATGTAGGACTTTCTATTGTTGGCATTAACACCACTCTTCATCTTCATTACGATCATCACCATAATGAAGGGGCATCATCAACTGTGCAGGATTTTTGAATACGGAATGCATGCGGCAGCCGTCATAACCACTCGCATTCACATCTATCCGGGAGTTTAAATATGAATGTCATTGCCTGAAATTAGGATGTCGTGGTGAGAAAAATGGAAATTATTTACCCTTGTAAGGAGAGGAGGTATCATAAGTTAGGTAGGACTCCGTTCCAGGACCTCCTGCATTTTATACTTATTTCATTTTCTTTTATCTTATTCAGCAAAGTTCCACATGTAGAAGGTAGAAGATGCGGGTATTTAATTTGTTTCTACATAAAATTGTATTCTTTCTTCTCGCCCTTTTCCTTTAGAATCTGGCCAATGAATCCTAGCGTACATCGCGTATACAAGTATGTATCTTTTGTGACAATTAAAGGACTTTTTTTGTGGTTGTGTGCTATTTAATTAATGCAGAAATAGGCCGGATAAGTTTCGTAATGTTGATGGTGGTTTTTGGGGCGGGGAGGTGAGTCTTTTTATTTGGAATGCGGATATTGAATTTTAATTTGAATTGAAGGAAGAAAAATGATTTTATTCGCTGCTCAATGGCCTAAGGCGGTACGAAGGTGACCTCCTTGGCATTAATTAATGACAATAGAATGAAGTAATTATGGTCAAAGTGTGATAAAAATGGAAAATGACTCTCGTTATCTATTAAATGAGCATCTATTGGAATTTCATTTTTTTATTTCTGTTCGAATTGAAGGCATTAGGGATAATATATTTCTGGATTAATTGAGAGACTATAAGTATTAGATTTGCGAGTTTCGTATGCCTTGAAGCATTAGCCCTGTGGTATAAATTGTGAACATTTATCTATCTTATCATATCTTGTATATTGTATATTCCTAATGTTTTGTAAATCTTTTGGGTGATACTTTACTCACGTTATAATTAATAAAATTCAGTTCATGCCTCTGGATTTATAGCGAAGTCTAGGTTCCTCTACCTCAATGTTATAACTGCCGAGAGTGACATTCTTTCCGAGGCATCGGCGTTTGGTGCTATTTTTCCTTGATAGCATATATGTACGAATATAGTTTCACCTTTGTTAAACGTTAAACTTATTTTCGCCATTTTCGTCTCAATACTCCCGAAGTGCCACTAACATCACGCTACTTGCTTCCGATTATGTCAATATTATCGAGGTGCATAAGTAATTGGAGCATATTTTGAAGTTTCTGCCTCTTGTGCTTACGCGTAAGTTTTATACTATTCTTTCAAAAATGTTATTAAGGAAATCCCAAGACTGTGCATCGCCTTATCTAAATCCATTGTTGTCATAACATGTCTCAATTGGATCTTTACCATCCTCATTCTAAAAAAATGGACGAGTTTGGCAAGGATGAAAAAACTAAATATTGCTTTGTATAGCTCGTCTTTATAGCTGCTGTCTTAGGCGGCCTTAAAAAATATGAATTTCAAAATCACCGATGTATGATTATTTAGTCAATAGTGGACTTTGCTAACATGAAGCATAATATGGCAAATAGAATCTTTCAGACGATGCTAAAAAAGCGAATGCCTGTGTAGTTAGCGCAGCTGGCGCAGGATCCTATTTCTTGAGGATCGGACAAGCAATGCTAAGGATCCATTCATCGGGCATACTTCCGTCCGACTATACTCGTATTTTAGAGATGAGTTGGTATATGCTCTTTACCAATTCATTGTCTGCCACTTCGAACTCACGTCGTCGAACTCGTGAGCAGTTCTAGTCCTTCAAACCAGACGTTTCGTTATGGTTACTGAGTGAAAACCAACACATCAGAGGAGGCATCTCTGATAGCTTTTTGGCAGTGTTATCACTGATTTTCAAGGCTTATTCCTGGCAGCAGAGTGTCCTCTCAATCGTTCATAGATTAGACGATCTCTTTCGTTTGTAGCCATCTGACGTTAAAATTCTTCACAGTATTAGCTTGCCTTTGCGATGTTTGAGATATCTGCAACCGAACCTTGACTGCAATAAGGTAATAATCCGAGTTAATGTATACTAAGGATCACTAATCACATTGTCCTTATGCAGTACTCCCAGCTCGTCCTTTCTTCACAATCTTCACCAAATACACTTTTAACAGTAAAAGCAGTTACTCCTGTATTGTAAGGAATCCATACTGAAGGAGTAAGGACATGAGACCTTGGACAAAAGCTGTAGTCTGATAGTTGAATAACTTTTACTGCGGGAATCAAAAATTCAAATAGCTTGACTTTTGGTAACATTTTGATGGCTATGTTTTAATTGCGAAAAAAACCTCTTTCGTTTTGTCAGTTAGAAACAGGTTCATTACACAAAGTTATGAGCTCACGAATAAAGTAACTACGAGTATTATTTTCGTTTTATATCATCCTCTTACCCTATTTCGTTGCAACTACAGCTCTTCTTTAAGTTAGTAACTACTGAACTATAGTGCTTTCCATTGACTTTGATATACTGATTCATAATGGTTTGCGGGTTTCTTTCACTCCAAATGCTGCAATTGTACTTATAGGCGTAGGCATTTAACCAGAAATTAGTCTAATCGACACACAAGATTCGATGATGAGACAGAGGATCAAAAGCAATGTTGTTTTTGGCCCATTCGCCGAACGTACGGGTTTTACTTAAGTCAAGCGGATTCAATCCTTGCATCACCAATATTTCTCGAGAATCCCTCCTCTAACTGCTTACAACCTCAGAAACCTTAGTTCTTTATTAAATTAGTGCCCGAATGATTTTTGTTTATTATTAAAAGCCCATTGATTACTTTACCGCTAACAATTGAGTACATACTACAGTGTAGCAAAATATTTATTTGGGACAAGACTTTCCATTTATTTATTTTTATGAAAAACTTCATGTAGTTTGTTTTAGTATTTTTAAACTTGGATACTAAGTAAAACATTTATTATTATCACTAGTCTTCATTTTATAAATATATAAGACCAGCGTTTCAATTATACTTTTAAGGGCTAAAATGAATCGAAAACTAAAATATTCTTTAAACTTATAATGTTATTGAAAACATTTTTAGTATTTATTTCATTTATAATTAAATACACTTCTTTATAACAAAGGAAATGCCTAAGGGAAAAGCACTAGCTTGATATCTATGGGATATGCCAAGGCATTTGCCGACACCTAAGCTGCTGCCATGACATAAGGAAACAAAATTAAGTTTTACACATAAGTCTTGAGAAAGTGGAATGAGAATTTATCTTTAGTGTTAAAAAATAATTGAATATGCAATTAACGATCGAAAAACTTCCAAGGCAGCTCTCTAATGATTCCCTGATTTTAGGCAAGATTCCAATCTGGTTTGTTCGCCTTTAAAATAAACTCGGACAAATATGTGAAATTGATAGAAAGCCTTCTTATTTATTTTGGTAAAAATATATTTAGGAAAGTTTAGACTTTTCAGAGCGATAATACTGCCCCGCAATAAGTCCAGACATAAATCCCATATGGTTTCAAAGAGGCTTTACCCAGATGAATCACTTGTGTAGTTAAACACAAATAGAATATAGAATGGCTAACAAATCTTACTTAAACTTTAATCAAGTCTATCCCTCGTCGCTTAATAACAATTTTGTTTTAACAAAGAAAGGAGAAAAACTAAATACTAATTTCAAAAACATTTCATTTAAATTATTACATAAGAATGGTCTTTTAAGTTCTTATCTGCTATACTTATTTCGTTTATAGTTCCTTCTTTGAGGTCACATGAGTGTCACGCACTTTCTTATATTTAACCAGTTTTACTACAATAGATATTTGACAGTCCTCCTTCCTGTTTTATTAATCTCCAGCGTTTCTGCATTGTTAGCCATGACGATACCAAAACCTGTCCCAAACCGTCCCAAACCTGACTCTATACCGTTTCCAACTCCCGTTCCAAATTTGCTTCTAATTAGAGATTTAAAACTAACATGTTCCCCAATTTCGCCCCTTCCACTCACATCGCGAACCGACTTCATCAGTCCTCCAATTATATTGCACCTGCAGTCTCCGTTCCACCCAAGCCCCCGCGTAAACGCATCTCTTTCAAATTAACACCATCCGCTCACACTAGCTCCTCTGAAATACCTAACCACTCTGCATATGCCCCCACTAGCACTTCGTTCCCTAATTTCGATCTTAAAACCGGAGCCAAGTATCCGAATTTCATTAGGTCTCATATTATAAATCTCCCCCCTGTAAATGTGTCTAATGCCCTTTCAATTACCGCTGCATCGCCCTCAAAATCTTCGTCCACCTACCAACTAAAATAACCCAACAAACTTTTGACACAACAGTATGTCTTTATGCGCTTTATACGCTTAGAGAAAAAAAGACGTACGAGAATATACGTCTTCTTCTAGCGTATCTGCATGACAAATCAGACTCAGTTTGTTATGAGGGAAAAACTAAAACCAGCGTCATGCTCTCCATACAGCAGGAAGGTCTCCCTACTGACCTTAAAAGTCTGAGGAACTTATATATCAAGTTCCACGAGGTTTTCAATATGTCTCCCCAAAAAGTCTCTGACGACCTTGCTGCTTTCGGTAACTATGTGCATACAAAAAGGATCTCACACCTCCAACGGAGCAGAGCTGACAACGACAAATTTGTTCGTCCCTAACGTGCTACCATTGCCAGTGTTTCGACCATCCGCTCCTACGCCCTCTCGAAATAACCTTCCACTTTCAAAACGTAAGAGGACTGCGAACTAAGACCCGTGCCTTGCGCCAATCGCATGTTCTCCCATTTGAGATCTACGCTCTGACCGAAACTAATCTAATTCCCGATATAAAGAATGAGGAATTATTCCCCCCTAGTTTCAATGTTTTTCGAGATCGTACCCGTCCAAATGATGATTCTCCCTGTCGAGGTGTCCTATTGGCCGTCCGCAATGACCTAAACTCTTCACCAATCGCTGTTTCTACCTCCTCCAAGCTTGAGTTCGTTTCAACAAAGATAAAACTTCCCTGCAGGTCCCTCTACGTTATGTGTTTTTACATCCTACCCGCACAACCAATCGAATGCTACCAACTCGCTATCGATCCATTGGTCAAATAATTAACTTATCAGATCCTCCCGATGATATCATCGTATTCGGCGATTTCAACCTACCTCAGCTGCGCTGGACACAATCAGATGATGAGCCTTTTTTTATCGCTTACTCTAACTCGAGTAAAGAATGTCTCTTCTTGGATGAGCTCACAGACTCTAGCTTATGCCAAGTTAGTGGTGTCTCCAACTATATGGGTAGGCAATTAGACCTCATTTTCACCACTGATCCCATAAATTACTCGCTCGCTCTGTCCCCTTTCACTATTTACCATTGATAACTTTCACCCACCACTTCTTCTTTCTCTTTTTCATCACTCTCCTAATCGCCCCACCCCATTTGCAACCGCCTCTTCTTACGACTTTCATAAAGCGAATTTCTGCAAAATTAACGCATATCTCATTAAGTGTTTTTTTGATTTCGCCAATATGTCCCTTAATGATGCTCTCTCTATCTTCTACAGAGAATTTTTCTATTCTATATCTCTATATGTCCCCTTTTCGCGCAATAAGACCCCTTCTACGAGCCCCCCGTGGTATAATCGTAAACTTCACTCTTTACGTAACAAGAGAAATAAATTATGGGCAGTTTTCCTCCGATCCAACTCTTGTGCTGACTATTCAAACTATCTCGAGTCATACCTTCAATTCACCCATCTTTATAACGTTCTCTATCAGCGATGCCTTTATAGTGCACAATCAAGGCTTATAAACGATCCTAAGTCTTTCTACCAAATCGTTAACTACAAAAGAAAATCGGACGGTTTTCCTCCATCCCTCTCATACGAAAATATATCATCAACCGATCCGCAGATCATAGTTAACTTTTTTGCTTCTTTCTTTAAGCAATTTTTGCCAATAATTCCTTCGTACCAGATCCCTCTTATTTCAAATTTCTATTTCTCAAAGATTTGATCATACAGTAACAGAAAATAAATTACAACAACTTAATGAAGAATACTTACCAGGCCCAGATGGCCGTCCCTCCATATTTCTCAAAAAGTGTTCCTCAACACTATCGCACCACCTTGCAAATCTCTTCCGATTATCGCTCTCTCAAGGTGAATTTCCACAGATATGGAAGTCTTCTTTTATAACACTGATACACAAAAAGGGATTAAAGAGCGAAGTCACTAATTACCGCCCTATAGCTAAACTTTCTCATATACCCAAACTCCTCGAGAGTATTTTGTATGAAGCCTTAAGCTTCCAGTGTAAATCTTTTATTTCCCCCAATCAACACGGCTTTCTGAAAAGTAGATCAACTACCACTAACCTCGTAGAATTCGTGTCCTCAGTTCTCTCAGCCTTAGAAAGTGGTAAAGAAGTTGACGTTATAATAACTGATTTCAGTAAGATTTTTTACAAGATATCTCATAAACTAATCCTGTTCAAATTGTCCCGCCTGAGTTTTAAACCCATTCTGCTTCAATGGATATCTTCTTACCTGGATAATCGTTTTTATAGTGTTCGTTTCAAGTCTGTCCTATCGGCCCCTTTCTTGGCCACTTCAGGTGTTCCTCAAGGTAGTCACCTAGGTCCACTTCTCTTCATCCTAACCATTAACGATCTTGAAAGGGTCAGTCTCCACTCAGCACTCTCTGTCTATGCTGACGATACCAAATTTGTTAAACCCATCTCCTCACAACACGACTCCCGCCTCCTTCAAATAGATCTAAATAGTTTTTCCACCTGGTGCATCAAGAACTGTTTAGAACTCAACGTCACTAAATGTCAATCGATTACCTTCTCACGTAAGTGCAACAAGTCTCCTCCCCGAATTTACGTTCTCCGCGATCAAGCTATATCCGCAGTTCAGACTATCCGCGACCTTGGCATATTATGCGACAGGGAGCTTAGTTTCTGCTCGCATATTGATGAGATAATTACTAAAGCAAACTCATCACTTAGCTAGGTTAAAAGATGGTCCAAAGAATTTTGCAACCCCTACGTGACCAGATCACTATACATCACTTAGGTTCACCCCCTTCTCGAGTACGCTAGCCAAGCCTGGTGTCCATATCAGCGAGTTCATGTATCTCGAATTGACAGGATACAGCGTCGTTTTCTTCGATGTGCACTTCGAGGTCTACTTTGGGGCGATCCTCTAATCTTACCTCCCTACCGAGACCGTCTCAAACTCATTAACCTGAATACCCTGAACGAAGGGACGCAGCAGACATTCTTTTCATTCACCGACTCCTCTCAGGCTCCGTCGTTTGCATGTCTCTTTACAATTCCATTTTCTTTAACACTAACCCTCGAAATCTACGTTGCCCCCGTCTCTTCTATCTACCAATCCACCGCACCACATATGGCTCTAACGAACCAATCTCCCGTATGCTGCGTATGCTCCAACCTTTCCGTTTTCGATTTTAATCGCAGCACACTTTCCCTCAAATTCGATCTCCTTCACCGTCCTTAGCTTTAAGTCCACATATCACTAATCCTTTTTTTTATTTTATTATTAGTTTTAAGTCATTCATGTTAAGCTTGTACTAAGCAAAATAAATGGGGGCGTTAGCCCCCACCAAATTTAATTGCTGAGCTGGTTAAATTATATTAAAAGATCCTGAAAGACACTCTATTTTTGATCATCTCGTTAGTCCAGTGATCTAATAATTTTATCTTTCGTCCTTATTTTCAATCTCGGTTGAGACTTTTGTATTGTTTTTGGAACTTAATTTTTCGGCAACCTTCTTTTCATTTTCACCTCATCATCCAACCAGTACGTTTCTTTATTTACGTCGAGCCGAGCCTTTGCAGTGCACTGACATTTTTATTTCTGTGAAGTTATTATAGTCTTTTTCCTATCATATTAATGAGAAAAATATTCCTTTTTCTACTTTGAATCTCCTCTGCCAGCTTAAATTGTCAGGAGTAATTCCCAAAAAAAACTTCACTGGACTGTGCTTATTATCCTTTTTGATTAAATTGTTATTAAATCTTATCAATAAATATTATTGTGTTCTATTTAAGGAAGCTCAGTCTTTTAAATGGTTATTATGTTTGTGTAACTTAATCTGCTTCATAAGAGACGTTAAACCTTATACTTATACTTCTTCTTGTACATCTAGCTGGACTAATATCGTGGTAATTCCATTCGAAAAATTTATTTATTTTTAACTGACTGATGGCTGCAGCATTTTTTCAGGATTCTAAAATGGGTATTATTATTCCCCCGGGATTTTCCCGGACAACTTATTAATAAGCAAACACTTAAAACTAGGCTTAAAAACTAACAAAGAGATTCTTAACCTAATGGGGCGAGGAAAAATGCTGATCGGAGTAGATGTTAAGGGAGTGACATATTGAGCAAGGCTTTTTTGATTTCGTATTTGCTGCTATTTAGGCCAAAGACTTCAACATAGTTCTTTGTTATACGCAACAAAGGTAAAGTGGATCTATTGTCATTTCTCTTTTTATTGTTAAATTCAGATACAACTGTATTTTAATATCGGTTCAATATGCATACCCGGGAAAAAAGGAGTTGGTAAAAAGTTCTTCTTTTCAAATGCATGAGTACTTTCTAACACTTATTTTCCTTATACATCCTCCTAAATGGCCTTAATAAGCCTAAATGAAAACTAATTTTCCGCAATTTTAGTTGAAAAGTATAGTACATATTTTTTGGTTTTTTTCTTATTCAATCCAAAAGGCCCTTATAACGCATTGTATCATTTGTTAGTTAGGTTCATGTTACGAACGTATTAAGGCTCGATTGATTGAAGTTACTCTATGGTTTAACGTTCCCGAGTACATACCCGACGACGGCGGCCGTAATTAAAGGCTCCCTTTTGTTGTTGTTTTCCAAACAAAGAGTCATGAATTGTCGGAGGAAATTTTCTTCTAAGGTTCTACTTGTACATCGTTCTCGTACTCGTGTTCTGCCTTTCAGTTTCAGATTGTGAAGGAAAAAGCCCTTACTTTGCCGGTGGTAATTATTGCTATTAACAACGTCCATAATGCTAAATAAAGAACACTAGTTCTCTTAACCTGCCGTCTGTAGGATTTTTTCAATTTATTTTTTTCTTGCCGTTTTTCCTGTACCAAGTACTTGGCTTCTGTAATTTTCATTTTCTTGCTTTTGGTATTTCGAAATTTATGTTGGAAAATTTGCTATAAGTGGCGCTGGTGTACGTAATATGGTTCTGGAATGAAGGGTGATTATAAAAGTGGTTATTAACAAAAGTCCCGGATGAACGAAAAAGCAGGGAAGCACTAGATTACTTTAAGATTGAATTACGAGGAATTTGATGTAATCCAAATTTATCATACTTGTAAATGAGTGTTATTATACTTGAGATAAGGGTTATTAGTTATACCAAAGAAACATTTGGGGTAAACAAAAACTTAAATAAGGACTGTAGTTTGACTAAATGATAACAAACGAATATTAATACTCGTATGTGAGCAAGGATGTATAAACCCAAATGATTTTTTCTATGCTATTGAAATTTGCATAAGTATGATGTTTATAGTCTGTGAAGAATGCATAACACTCAACTGGGATTATTTGAATGTATTCAACTGGAAACAATTCAAGACCAAAACGACTTACAATAGAAATAATTAGCTTCTTCTTCTTCTTATCCTTTTATTAACCCTTTCCTCGTTATACGAACTTATGCGTAACGAGTTTCCCATTTTTACTGCATCGCTGCTGCTCCGCTTATGGGGTTGGCTAACAATAGAAATAATTAGCATTCTTAAGTTACATTATACTATACCCGATTCACCATTATTTAAGAGCTAGTTGCTTCTAGTAATACACACTTAACATTATCTTTTCAATAACATTAAAAGTAGATTTTTTTTACATTTTACTATTACATATTTTAACATTTCTCTTTTCGTCCGGGTGTTTTACAGGTTGCATATCAAGTGGGAGGTGCATATATAAGTCGCATGATGTTCTTAAGACGGCTGGCATTTTCATCTACATTTAATAACGTTATTGCTTTCACATCGTCTTTAAGAAGGATTTATTTTTATGTTATCCTTATAGTCTAAAATAACAACGACCAACAAGACTAAATCTTCTTTTTATCTCTGCCTTCTGCTGTGGCGTATTTTCCAAGCTGTTGGTAGTAAGTATCATTCCTTGTAAGTTAAGCAAATTCTTTGTTTTACGCTCATTCCTTAATGAACTCATCACTCATCTCTACCACTTCTTATCAGTTCTCATATTTGTGCCAAGGTCGGTACCATGGTGTGAATATCGCTTGCTAAAGATCTGAATATTCCAATTACAAAGCCGAACGCCATTGATCGTTTGTCTTTTATATAAAGCTTACTGTCGTCAGTTAACCAGACGACTTCTCTGACAATTGCAGCAGGAATTCGGCGTCATTATTCCTGTTTCATCATTCACTTTAGATTTTTAACAATCCTTAAATGCCACGAGCTTGCAGTCTGAATGTTTAAGTATTTGTTAATTAATTGTGGTGATATTAAATTCGGCAACTCGCCTTCTCAGGCTTAAGGGAAGCTAAGCATAAAGGCCTAATAAATTATGATTTGCAAGCCATCACACAATAAAGTGCCTACGAACAAGCGTACCTACCTACGAACAAGCGGTTGGCCCAGGTTACACTGTCTTTTTTCGAAGACTGAAAAAACAACATCTTTGGCCAACACATACTTGTATTTAAGGAATTTAAAATGAGATTCCTATGTGAGTACTCTCATTGAGAATTGTTTTTTAGTCAATAAATAACAAGGAACTTATGTATATGATAAGTTTTCTTCGCTTTTCCCTTCCTCCATAAAAATGTTACATTCAATATCCTAGGTTAATGGAATTTTCATGATTCAGATAAAGAGCAAAATAATATTTCTTTTTGACTGTGACATGTATACATATACCTAAATAAATATAGTAACTAGAAACCAAAACCTCAACTCAGGCACTAAACTGATAATAACTCGTTTTTTTGTTTTCGTTAACATATTGAAAATACTGCAGATGTTTTAGTCTACAATAGTTGCTCTTAAATCTTCACAAGTGTATTCTTGTTTATTATGGCCAAAATTGAGTCCAAACTTAGCTCATAGGGCGTGGCACTTTTGATTTTCTGCTGGCAGTTCTGTCAAACAAATTATGCTTATTTGAAAAATCGACAAGTATAAGAGCTATTTTTATTTTATATTTGCAGTTAATTTGCCAATGACGTGTATTCTTATCCAAAAAACAATTTTGTAAAGCCATTCCATTATTTAAAAAAAAAGTGTGTTAGCTTGAAGCTAAAGTCTGTATTTCAAGTTTTGGTTATCTCAGGGCGAATTCTATTCTTTTTTTGCCCAAAGAGATCAGTCGTACTTACATACATAATATCAGTGAAGTTTTTAAACCTTTTGAACCTGTATTAGGTTTTCAATAGCAAAACGACTTGCAAGATGACTTGTAAGCCAGGCTCATGAACTGGAAATTCCTATCCGATGATTGTAATTCAATAATCACTAAGTTCGAGCAATCGAATCAAATGGTAGCTGCTTTATGTTCGATTGAGCATCTTATATTCTTTTCGGCCATAACCAATTTATATCTCTTGAGGTCCTTATATTTTGCAAATAGATTAACTATACATTGCATTGCATTGAGCCTGCACTGGCATTATCTGACTTGACAGCACTACGGCAACATCTATTCTAAATTTTGATGTTGCACACTGTACTTTTAGCAAACCACTAAATTTCATGCAGATTCATTAGAGTTAAATGTCAAGGGTTTTTTTTTATTATTCTGGCTTCGGTATTGCGATTTTTTATCAAAAAAGCAGAGACCGTAAATCACTGGAAAGAAATCACACCACCTTGTTTTTGGACTATCAGAAAAAGCAGCCGTTTTTTGCTTGCAGTTTCCTGTAGTATTTTCTTTCACTTCCTAAGAAATAAAGTTCAATAATACTACAAGGTGAATAGTATATATTTCTGTACGATAGATCTCCCTACAGACCTGTAACTTTGGATGTAGTAAGATATCTATTAATTGGACCTCAATTCTGATGGAGCTTTAAACAGCTGTTAGAAAAGGTTCAACGAAGTCGAAGGAACTGCTACGTCGAAGATATCCCACTTAATCTCTGAAACGTATTCATCTTTATTTTGGTATAAACAATTTGCAGACTTTGAACTGAATTTAATATCCTTATTAAGCTGATTGTAATTAATTAGCAATGACTCTACTGGTTTCTGTAAAAAATCAAAAATGGCCGCATGAACCTAATCCATCTAATCGGTGGCCTATAAGTCACAGGGCCCTCAATTACCTTAACATAACTCTTACCTATTCTTGTTCTTCACAATTTGGTCTCTTACATATATCCAACAATGTCAACCTTCAATAATCAATTATTATCGACTTAAAACAAGTGTTCCTATTTTTTGTTGTTTTTGAACTAGCCAAGGAGAAATGAGCTTCGAATCTGAAAGATCATCCCACTTGCAACATCAGGTTAATATATTTTTATTATACGCAGTCACAGTTGGAGTTTTTTTCTATCTACTGGATTCTTGAACAGTTCTAGTCGGTCGATTTAGACATGGTTTGCGTATGACTATACTTGAATAGCCCAGGTTTATCGAATTTTTTTTAAATACAAACCATACATTTCACAACATACAACCATACAGTTGTGGGTGCACAACTAATGTGTGAAACGAATTCATTCCATTGTATTAAGTATAACCAACGATAGCTGAAAGCAATTGTCGCTTCAACTACATACAAACTTTCGGAGTCCATTTTTAAATACTCCTACAAACATATATAAATCATAGAAACATCATTAAACCTTCTGTCAAATTTAATCATACGAGTATCATGAAAATAGTATTCTACCAAAAACTATTTCAACCACAAGTAAATCATCAAAATTTAACACATTCCACATTTTAACTGAAAGTTTTAATTTATGGAAAGAGTTTTCTAGATAGATTTATCAGTGTCTTGTTGCAAACAATGCTCGTATTTTTCAAGGCAACATCGCTCTTAAACATTCCAAAACGTTCAGTATTCAGAGTTAACCAAAACTTTTGATTCAATTTGAAAGCATTTTGTTGTGAAAAATAACATCTCCCTTTCCAAAGTGTAGACCGTGTTATTGCTACAAAAAACATGGCTTACCCTGTCAGTAAGTATATAAAAAAAAAAACTTTTAATTGTATTATTTATTCACAAACATTTTGACGTCCTCACAATCTGAGTAAGTCCTTTCTTCAGATCCTTTACTTAACAAATCAGACCACTAGGTTTACGTATTCAAACTCAAAAACTACAAGACGCTACATGTCCAGCTGCATTCGCGAAACTTTCAACTTAATTCATTTCAATTCACTTTCAGCATCTATTTAACTTTTTTCTAGGAGACGAGGTTGTTTCTCTTTTTTATATCTTGTTTTTCTATCCCTCTTTTTGATGGCGAAGGATGCAAAGAAAATTCCCTAGAGTCCAGTCCAGTACATAAAAGTTCCTTAATCAACTTTACGATGACGAAGAAGAACTTTAATGAAGTAAATATTCAACTGTTCAACTGACATCAGAAAGGAGATGAGACAGTCCAATTTGACTGTCTATGTACATGAAATAATTTAAAATGTTAAAATAAGGAAGCGCAACACCGGCAGCGACAACAACATCAGTAACATCACAGTTCTAACAAAAAATACAAAAAGCACATCCTTTGGTATGGTTCGATGTGATTGCTTCATTAAAAGGAACAGGCCATCAAGTTTGACATTATAGCCGCATTAGAAAACGAATTGGCTTTAGCAGTACTCGCTTATCTTTCTGTTGCCTTGGAGTACGGTTTTTTTTTTTCTAAGGAGCACTGGGTCTGGCTATAATAATTGTAATAAATGTGAAAGGGCAGCACAAAACACCAAGATGTTGAGATGCCAAGATGTCAAAAACGGCATTATGCCACTCCTTTAAGACTTGAGGAGGTAATATTTTTTTGTTTTGTTTGGCGGAAAATCTATTTCTTAATGAAAATCATCCAAATTACTTAAAAGTGAAAATCAAGGAAGGAAGCAGGTTAACAGGAGAAGAAAAAGGAAGCAAATAATTGAATTATAGTCAGAAAGATGATGGGATAGACGCTTATTTTGATGATCAAAGATAAGCAAAAGAATAAGGGTGATAGGAGTTACAGTAGAGTTTACAAGTATGTATTATTCCGAAACTGTGCTGACTATGCTGGCGAAACCCAAGAACACTTCTGTACTTGTACACTTGTTAAAAGCACTTTTACATTTGAAAATTTCATATACCAAAGCCTCTTAAATTGACATCCTAAAATTTACAGAAAACACCTTTTGGCATAAAATCCCTAATTTTTTTGAAGCAAAGGCTGTTTTAAAAAATGGATGAAAACATGCAATGTTTAATATTAATTCTGTTCCTTAATGTGATTTGTGCACAGAATGTGTGTAAATAATTTGTTTGCCTAGGCCTAGGAACTAAGTCTATATTGTTGGTTGCTAAGGTGTTAGCTTAAATGGGTTTCTAGTCAAATGCCTCTTGCGCACAACCCGTGCATAGTAGATGCTTAAGTACTCCTCTACTGCGTTGGCAGTCTGGTTTGAAATAGAAAACCTTCCCATATCGTACAATTATAATTAAGAATAGATCGATTTCTCTGCAACTTATATTACGAGTATTATAATATGTATTTCTAATTCATCATTGAGTCTACTTTCCAATTGCCCATAAGCCCAAACAAAAACCAATAAACATATATCAAGAAATTATACTCTACTCGTTAAGGCTACGAGGATATTTTTATTTTGAAAGATAATTTGGAAATTGGATATTGATGCTCACTACATCAAATTCATTTTCCCCAATTCATACGAAAATTACTTACTTTACTTTAAGTGGCGCTGCAGTCCGGGGTGGAGCTGGGCCTCAGTCAACAACCTTCTCAGCCAACTTGATCCCTGGCTAGCTGCCTCGAGTTTCGCACGCTAAGTTGGCTAAGTTTTTTATACGAAAATAGGCAAAGAAAATTCGTTGGTGTGTCTTTTCTGAACATATTTGTTGTGATGTTTCAATCACAATTATAGAAATCCCAAAAATGGACTCAGATTCTGATATATTTTTTCTCCGATTAACGGATAAGTAACCAACGGTTTCAGAACAATGTGTAAAATACTGTCTTACTGACTGATGCATGACCTCGTTTGCTAGTACTTCTCAAATTAATCGACACCGACATTCAAATCGCAAAAATTTTTGGTTGGAAGATAGCCTACAAGTTTACCAAAACTGTTTTCCGATTTCATCCATCAATCGATGGATTTGTATATTCCTACCACTAGGCTTTAGTCTTTTGCATTTAGGACTTATACACATACATATGAGGGCTCCCTGCATATAAGGGGGTGCTTTCGTTGATTCCCAATAGCACGCAGGGTTTCATCATCGCAGATGAAGTCAGACCTCTGATCCAAAACCATTATGGGTTGACTGCCACCCTCGACCACCGACGTAATGTCTCCTACCTCACCTTATTTTATCCCTATTTTCACCACCAGTGCTCTACAGAAATTGCCAGTTTCATTCCGCCCTTTCAAACCTCCAACCATAAAACCAACCTCGCTACGAATGCTCATCAGTATATCCTTACGCTCACTTTCGGACGTACCCTGAAATATCGTGATTCTTTCCTACGCCGACTTCTATATTTCCCAGCCATTACAAGATTCAAACATTTAAAACCAATGTATACGGATACCTCTCTTTTCTCCCTCAATAAATTTCCTTCGGCAGCGTTATGTGCAAACATTTCAAAGGTACAAAATCCCTTGTGCGTACGCCAATTTAAAAAAAATGCAATTCATATCAAGATGTGCGACATTTCATTTAATATACACGAATAGATATAACTATAAATTTCATAAAGAAAAAATAAAACTTCTAATATAATAATAATAAACAAATTATTTCAGTTCGAACTTTTGCAAGTTAAACACAAACAAGAATAAATTAAGCCGCTATTTTTGTATTTCAGAGATTTTTAATAGTTCCAGTTTCCGGAATTGTATCACAGTCTGCGGTTGCTATCTACGAGTATGTATGCATATTTCCATTTCAATTGTTCACCTCCTTGGTCATAAATAACACAACTCTTGCATTTATCACTTTACAGGACTTTTTTGCGTATCTTGCTTTGTCTAACAATGGCGTTTCAATTTGGCAGTAATGAACAGCTTTAACTGTGTCAAAGTTTGATCTTCGAGAATTTTTATTTTAGCGTCCACCCTTGCTTTGTTCTCTATCCCAACCGCACTAGTACTAGAAAAATGAGTCACATGGACGTGCGTATTCTGCTGTTCTTCATCCATATGATTTTGTTCTGTTTTTATCGTCACCTAGTATAGTATATATATGTCTTTGTATACTCCGAATGAAACAAAAAAGACCATAAGTATAAACTATCATCATTTTTAGAAAAATGACTCGGTTTATTCATAGACAGAATATCCGGTATTGGGGCAAATTAAACAACCTCGTAGATAAAATGTATAATGCGTAATTTGGGCGGAGGATCATTGGCGATATTATCATTTTATCATTATCGAGACATCTCTGTCTTTGTATTTGTATTTAGATTAAAATAACATTAATACCACAAGATAGGATATCCTTTAAAAGCGTAGTTTTCCATACGTTACAGATTGGCAATAATCTTGGAGCCGAATCAGACTAATTGAACCTATATTGTAAAATATGCAGTTCAGTAGGACAGTACTGCGTCAAACACATCTCATACTACACAATCCTTTCATCCAAACATCCCCACTTTTTTGTATGCAGGAATCTGGAGAAAAACAAAACACAATCTTGGTTCTCAAGGAGAATACTCCTGGCAGCAGACGTGGAAGCCGTGTCCAGAAATGAACATTTGACTAACACTATATTTTAAACGTAGAGTTTAATTCCGGAGATATTCAGATACTTGTATATACTATACATATTTAAAAACGTAAGTTAACATGATATGATATGATATTGAAGTACAATCGCAAAACTTTTCAGACTTACCAATAGTAACAACTATTGAATTTAACACCTATGAAATTGAACACGCCTTGACAAATTTGCTACCAAATAAAATCACAATCAGAAGGAAAGATACCGGCAAAACCTGAGCGGACAACGGACAACGGAAAGCGGAACATAGACGATGTAACTCAGATTGTCAAAAACGCCATCGCTCTTATACCTCAAAAACAAAACAAACAAGATTTTAAACAATCATGGTTTGACCTTGAATGTAAAAGGCACAGAAGGAAATCCCTTTCATTGCTGAATCTATATAGAAAATACGATGAGCCAAATTGCAGACACATGTACGAGTATCTACATGCGAAGCGTGAATACAAGAACACATACCTTCTACAAGAAAAAACTAGAGTTTCAAAATTTCTTAGTAGCTGAAATATCCAAATGTAGGGACTCGGCAACCCTATGGAAACTGTTTGTGTGTTACGTGAACACCTGTCGTGTAGACTTAAGTTCACGGGATGCCCGTGATACCAATTCCGAAATATGTTGAGGGCACAGTTCCACCCGTTGTTTGAGTCGAGGCCTACCCCAAACCTCTTCCTGTTCTTAGAGTCACGGCACCCAGTATTTTGCAACTCGGGAGTGACCAGCAGGTTCACCCTCTCTGCATTTTATGTTCACGACACAGCCACCGTGACGATCCCACAAGGGGGCCTACCTCAACAAGTTAGGCCCGGACCGAGGTCCGGGGGGCTCCTCACTCCCATGGTACCGTATTTTTAAGTCCTGGTATGGACTAGCGGTGGTTTTGGCACTCAACAATAACTATGTATGACCGGCAGCTTGTAACTGGACAAATCATACGAGTAGCAACCATCAGTGGCAAAAAGGTCTGATGATGCTAAAGATAAGTCCAATTTTGCTCTGTCCCCGTTTTTATTAGTCAACGTCATTGGTGGAAGAAGCCTTGATAATTGGGCGTGGACCTATAAACTGCTCAGTAAGAAAAATGGGAAAGAGTTAAAATTGGATTGAACGCTGGGCAACTAATACAACATTTCAAAAATACCCTGAACCCGCCTAACTTCATACCCCAGCCTAGCTTTCAAAGAGCGGTCTCTTGGATAGACCCATAACACAAGAAGAAGTAAGGCTCTGGTTAGATAAGAGCCAGGACGCCGGGGACTGACGGGATACCAATTGAATTCTACAAATATGCGGAATAATGATCTTTTAGAGAAACCCACTAAGGAATTCAACCGAATTTTTGAAACAGGAGTCATCCCAACCAGCTTCAAACAGAGTGTGATCTTCCCAATCCCTAAAAAGGGGACCCCAATCAGGCAACAAATTACAGAGGCATAACATTTTGAAATTCTACTATAAAAATGTTTATAGGTGTTTTGACAACACACTTGCAGTTTTGGACCGCAAAAAATAATCTTCAAATGAATTTCAGGCACAGTTTATTAGGAATTACTTAACAATAGATCAAATCTTCATCAGTAGCACAGAACTTCATCAGAGTTGAGAAAAGACTGTATGCGTTCCTCGTCGACGTCAAAGTGGCCTTCGATACAGTTGACACTTTGTGTGCACTTTTCTAAAAATTGTATAATGTTGGTCTATCAAGAAAATTGGGAAAACTGATTGAAAAGTACGAAAAAACTTCTCAGCTGTTTGGCCCTCAAGCATTTGTGATGTTCATCGATGACATTTCGGAATACTTTCGTTGTGATGTCAGGACGGGTGGGACTGTCATAAAATTTTTAATTTATGCAGATGATTTGGTATAACTTGCGGACTCACCAGAATGTTTAAAAAGAATGATAAATCAGCTACAAAAATACTGCCAGGATTGTAAATTACCAGTCAACACATCTAAATCTAAAAGAATGATTTTTCAAAAAGCAAGGGGGCTGTGTACAAAAAGGGGTTTTTTGATGGACAACAAATAGATATAGTGAAATCGGATTTGGGAATAAATATAAGCAATAACATGAATATGGAAAAGCTTGCATCAGCTAAGCCAGTCATAAGTGAATCTTGGAAAAATTGCCTCGAAGATAAAATGAAAATCAAATATCAGAAATTTCAGGCAGTTTCTACACCAATATTGTTCTATGGATCCCAAGTGGTGGGCTGTAGACTTAACAACACAGTAGAAAAACTACTTCGGTTTCTCTTAAAGCGAGTGCTTAAATTACCATAATGTACACCAAATAACATGCTATTAGTTGAAACCGGTCTACCACCATTATTTGTAGAAACATTGAAGCTTCATTTCAACAAAATTTTAAAAGTCACTTCTTTGGACGGAGAAAGGTTGATTAAACATATAATAAATTATGTAATAAAGGCGAAAATATTATTTTATGAAGAATGTAAGTCACTGTGGATACGCATTGAAAATAAGTACCGGAAACATCACTCAATTGAAAGAACAGTTTTTTGGTTTACTTTCGGCGGTCGATGAGAAAATGCATACAGAGTGCATTGGAAATGTAAAAAATTCAGCACACCGAAAAGTACAAGTGAGTTTTTTAACTTAAGACATCAAAATTACTCGAAAAGTATGAAATACCGCGAAAAATGTTTTAGACAAAAGTCACAAGGTTCTTAAGGGGACATAAGATGGTGACCACGAGTTTAACCTTGAGACCCATTTTCAAGATCAAACGAAGGTCACTTTTAATTTTTCAAATGATAATTCCTCATTTTCATTGCTCAGTCGTATTCCTTAATGGGACACACGACTTTGTCTCAAAAATTTTATTCATTCAGTGCTAGATACCACTGCACTGGCACGCCTAAATCATTAATCGGTTTCCAACATTGTTAGGGTGTTAGAAGTAGAAGAAGTTTGAGGAACTGATTATTATTAATAACGTTTTCCAGATTAATAATGCAGGCTATTTCAATTCAAGAGAAAATTGAAATGATATTGATTTATGGAGAAAGTGGAAGGAACATCGATGGTGCTGTTGCTCTTTACGCCCAACGTTTCCCAGACCAGATACGATCGCGCGCTTCCTTTTATCGGGTCATCCAACAATTCACTGGTGAAGGAAGTGTGCAACCAAAGAAAAGGAATCAGTCAGATAGGGTGGCTGTTGAGGACAATGAAATAGCAGTGTTAGTTGCCGTTGCATACGATCCTCACATTAGCACTCACCAAATAAGTCGTGAATCAGGAATTTCTCAATCGATTGTCTGTAAGATATTACATCGGCATCGGCCAAAGTATTATTCTCTGATGAGTCGACTTTCACCAATCACGGTACGGTCAATCGACATAATATGCATTACTTGGCTACCGAAAACCCTTTTTTGGTTGCGACAAGTTGAACGCCAGCACCCTTGGAATGTTAATGTTTGGGCGGGAATTATTGGGGATAAATTAATAGGTCCATATTTTATTGAAGGCAACTTGAATGGCGAAAAGTATGCAAACTTCTTGCGGGACCATCTTCCAGTATTACTAGAAGAACTGCCATTGGAGTTGCGACAAACAATGTGGTTTCAACATGATGGTTATCCAGCCCATTATTCCCAAGTAGCCCGGGACGTATTAAACAATGTTTACCATCAACGATGGGTCGGTCCGAGGCAATGGCCTGCTAGATCACCTAATCTTACGTCACTTGATTTCTTCTTGTGGGGCTACTTAAAAAGTGAGGTTTCCAGAAAAAAGCCAACAACACGTGAGGACATGAAAAGATGTATAACTGAAGCTTGCCGGAAGATTACGCCAGAAATACTCAGTTCTGTTGGTTTATTTAGAGCGCGGATAGACAAGTGTATTGAAGTGAATGGTCACATTTTAGAGCATTTGTTGAAATAATCTCGGGAAATAAACGTCGAAATGGGAAGAATTCAACGATTCAACATAGGGAGGCAAGGGACCCCACTCTAATTAATCACCCGAAGGAAACAAAATACTTCTACGTCCACGTCATTGTTTCTGGGTTATGCTAAACGCAGTATGTAAAAACAAATGACAAGCCTACGAGCAATACGACTGAGCAATGAAAATCAGGAATTATCATTTAAAAAATCAAAAGTGACGTCGATTTGACCTTGAAAATGGGGTTCAAGGTCAAACTCGTGGTCACCATCTTATGTCCCCTTCAAAACCTTATGACTTTTATCTGAAACATTTTTCGCGATATCACTTATTTTTCGAGTAATTTGGATGCCTCAAGTTAAAAAACTCACCCTGTACTCGTATATGCGAGTTTGAACTGCAATCTATGGAAAAACAACAAATTTATCGAAAGGATTCAAACGATACGATATCTACAATTTGCAAGGCCAGAGTTGAAATTATGGACTTAAACTTCATTCCGCATAGAAAAGATTTACCAATCGCTTGCTTTCTGTGCAATTTACGAGAGAGGGAAACCATTATTATAAGTGAAAGTAAATGATTTCAGACTCCAGTTTTTTTGGGAAGTGAATATTTAAACTTCGTCAAACTCGGGCAAACGGCTTTAAGTCATGTCTTAAAATAATTGTATAAAACTTTTTGTAAATGAATTGAAAATTGAATAAAATAAAATATCTATCTATCTAAAAAAAATCTATATGCGAAAGTTTTTTTGAAAAGATTTTAATGGCGAGCCAGTGACAGTGATTGATGACCGAATCGCAATCAAATTACATGTAATTAAGCATAACATGGAATAGTGTTGGCCGAAAAGCAGATGGAATGAATACTTTAAGAACTTTTTAATATGGACGAGATGATTTGGCATTCAAACAAACAAGCAGATGACAATTTTTAAACCGTAGAGGCATTACACTGTGCTGCTATTAAAGTATATGAGTCAAACTTGAAAGAATTGTGAGGAGAAGGAATTTTAGGATTTTCAATTCAATGCAAACTTCGAAGAACCCATATCATCTAAGGCAATAACATTTACAGTGAAAATATAAGGATATCTTCAGCAGTTTTATTGGCTTGAATGGGACCATATAATCAAGAGGAGTACACGGATGTATATATATAGTAAATAAAAGTATAGAGATACAATAATTTAAGGTCAACTCGTTAAATGAATTTAAGGCAACGAATCAAACATTCCACATAGTGCTTCAAAAATATGTCATAAACTATGCAAAAATAAGAAAGGACAAAATTATTAATAAGTGATACATCTGTCACTAGATTTTTATATAAATAGGACCCAACTCAACAATTACCTAAGGCCAAACCATGGAAATGATAAGCCTTCGAAAGAATAACGACAAACATACAGTTCAAATCAAAAATCTTTTATCATTATGAAGAATAATTTATGAAATTATGTCTTGGCTTCAGGAATTTCATTTCTCCATCCGTCTTAAGCCAACAAAATTTGCTTTTTATCAGGATACATCAAAGGCTTTGGGAAGCCTAACTTAAAATAATCGATTTGCACCTAATCGCACGACCTCGATAGACATTTCATTTGATTTTCTGATATAATGTAATTTAACTGAATGGTAGAAAGTCTAAGTCAATATGGTGTGTATCGCTATCCTGCAAGTTGGATGCGAGTTTATGTCGTTATTTTTTGCCAAAATTTAACACTGGTTTGAGTCATATTCACTACGAAATTCGCATGAGCTAAGCGACGTGGCTTGTTGACCCGAAGAAGTTGTTTCGTTGATTGAATTTTGTATGGAAATCATTTCAAATCAGCGCGAATTATGCGTCGGAAAAACGTGCAAAGGATATGCAACTACAAAGAACTGCGACAACTCAATGTTGTCGGTGATCTCTCAATGCTGTTCTGTACGGCCTCTTTATTATCAACAAACCGGCCCAGACGACATCAGTCTTGATGACTGGGGTTCACAAGATTGCCGGTGTAGATAAATTGTTTGTGTAAACACCTGATGATGTGGTTTACAGGCGCTTCCTCCAGTCAATTTATTGCACGATACGCAATTTGCATTTGCGAAATTAAAAACATATTTTGAATGCAATACTACACGAGAACAGCGCATTGTGGAGGTGTGTAATGTTTCATGGCACAAATTTCATTGGACTGACCCTGCAAACACGGGTTGTCATAAGTCGATCTGAAAACAGGGTTACAAATTTGCCAGATGACGAAGATTTAAAAAGCCCACGCTATATAATTCAACGAATATCGAGGGTCACTTTGTGAATCATCACGTTAAGTCCGCGAATTGAAGACCATTTTCAAAACAAGTTTGAATGAAACAACTATTCTTCTGATGTTAGTCTAATAATGATGTTTTGTTAAATCCAAATTCAAAGGAAACACGTTAGTAAATACATTTTATGTCTATATAGCAGTGGCCAAGTTAAAATATCTAATTGTAATTCCTGGCTTCCGGGATCTCTTAATTTTTGTTTTCGATTCTAAAATTTTCTTTTCTAAGGCAAAACCCATCGTTAAAAAAGCAAATACTATAATAGTATTAGTAATTGGAATACTTCTATATGTATGGAGTATCGTAAAAGAAATGTAAAATTCATATAATTTTAATATTTCACTGAACACAGATACTCGTAGGTACATTAAGGAGCACTCAAAAGCCCAAAAACGGTCTGGGAACACCATCATTAACCGAAGATATACTCGTAAAATTGCGTGTGATTCGTGCACTTATTTTCCTCAAAATTTTAATGGACAGACAATTTTATTTTAATTTTTACGACGAGTGAAATCGTAAAATATTTAATTCGCTGAGTTTTTTTTCTAATCTGTCCTTAACAAGTGTAGGGGATTTGAAAAATTGGAGTAAAGAGATTTAAAGAAAAGTTACGGATTTAAGAAACTGGGTATTTACTTGTTTTTTTTATTATTGAAGTGGGATTTGTTATCCGAATGAGATAAAGAGTTTTCACTGTTTTTTTTTTCAGTACAGTACATAACAAATAATAAAGGAATTTTCAATAGAGACATAGCAGTTTTGTATTTTAATATACATGCACCCTATCATTTTTTTAAGGTCTGTCAGTGTCAAAACGTGGGTCATTTTTACTATAGTGAAGTGAACAAATAAGCAATTTTAGAAGTATTACCGAAATTCTAAGTCAGTGGTTCAACTTTTAAGAGCGATTACTTCAATTTTCATTCGTAAAAATCCTCCCACCAGACAGGCTGTGAGTGCTGTAGTTGATAAAAATTTTGATCCACATATTCACTTTTGAATGTTACTGTGACAGTAAAAAGCACAAAGGAATACTGCAGCCGTAAGTACTTCAGGTCAAAATGAATCAAATTATTCGATTCCACGCCGTCAAGCCAGACAAGTGATTGAACAGTATTTTTCTTCTATTAAAATGGATTTCGCTATCGTGCCATGTTGAAAGACTAGTTTTGGCCAGAATTAGATGGACTTGAAATCAGTGATATGTAATACCAACAAGATTTTGAACAACTTGTTCAAGAATATACCTATTGAGGGAGAAATTCGGCAATCGTGTAATGTCAACTCCGATCGAATGGCCACCTCGCTTATGCGATTTAACGCATTTGGATTTCTTTTTATGGGGTTACGTTAAGTCGTTGGTTTAACTGAGTTTTTGAGAAGTAAGAAACTAAGTAAATACTTTCATATTTCAAGGTATGCGGTCTGGTACTAGATTCATATTTCCGTGATAATTGAGTGACTAGGAGGTAAATTCCCGAACACCTGATCGAGCTACCTACTCGTTTCTGAAATACCAACATTTGGAATTTCCACAAGCGTTATCGAGCTTTGAGTAACGTAATTTGCCATTCTTTCATCCATGATCGAGTGTCATTCGCGTATGACAGCAACCAAGGTCAAGTACGAATAGATTTGAGATAGGAAAAACAAAAACAGTCATGACATGAGTTATATTGACCTCCAACTCCTTAATCATAACCGGCTTATAAACGTATATACATAGGTGGGTTTGACCGATGGCCAATTCACCGGGCCAAAGCATGAAATTCAGTTTTTGCACGAATTGAATTTTGTATACTTTTAAAACATCACGGTCATCGCATACACTCTCTACTACCGCCGCTATATTTTCTTACTACGTGCTTGATGTGGGCTTTGTATATTATCCAATCAAACTTTTCGATGGTATAGCGAATTGTGCGTTCAATGGGCCGACTTATGAACAATAGATTGGTAAAAGTGCACAAAGCGCATTCCACGTAGAGCAATGATTTTCTTAATATAGCTTAATGATTTGTGTTGTGTTAAGTTTTTTCATAATAAAATGCCAAATAACAGTAAATAAAAATGTTAAATCAGTGTGTCACGACGCATGCGCGATTTTCTATGAAATCCCCACTAGAACAGTATTTTAAAAAAAATCATCTTTTATATATTTTTCCAAATTTTATACATTTTTAGTGACATTTTGTTTGTGTCTCAGTCCAAATTACATAAATTAAATTACATAAAGAAAATTTCGAATTTGTCATAGGATTGTTCACCTTTTGCAAATTTCAGAATATTCCGAAGATAGGTTAGGTTTATCCAGAGTCTTGTTCTCCATCCTTTGACCTCGCCCTAGCCTTTTTACTCTTCTACTTTCTGAACTATCTTTATGCTTTTGTATCTCTTGATTCATTAGTTTCGGTTTTATAAAAGCACATCCACGCAGTGAAATATATAACGTTCTCGCACAAGGCGGCATTTTTAAAGAACGCATATTATAATAACAGAAGACTTCAGGGCATTTAGACGTAAGTTGTTGTTATACAGCCAATCTGAGATTCACTGAAGATCTTCATTAACCAAAATGATGGCTTTAAGAGGACCCCTTATATATGTATGCCTGAGTGTCATCTGCGAACACATGAATTAAGCAATGCTTGACAATCTTAGGCAACTCGTTCATATAGAAGGGAAAAGCTATTGGTCCAAGGAAACAGATCCGTGCTAGATTGACAGATAAGACAAAGACTGCTAACCAACTATAACTTTTTACTGCCCTCAGACTGGCTTGCACAAATTAGATTGTTAACTGAGAGATACATTTGCATTTGCATGAAGATGGTTTTTTTCGAATACTTTAAAAAGAAATACGAGGACCGAAACTGATCTGTATTCCTTCAATTTTCTAGTTATTCTCGAGAACCGGGATGACTTTTTCCTCCTTCCACTTTTTCGGAAAACAGAATATTATTATAATTGTATTAAATATCTATGTTTTAACAAGGTATATTGGGAAGCAGTAGTTAAATTAATTTTTGGATGGACTTCGTCACCTCCCATAGCACTAGACTTGATCGACAGAAGTACATTCACGAATCTTCCTGCCGTATTCCATTTAAACTAAAGTATGACCGTCCCATGTCGTCCGTGTTTAGCATTGCCTTTTTAAGGTCATTCTCTCGAATTTGTTACCATATTTCATTACAAATACACTTTGGCCCTAATTTCGTTTGGTCATTAAAGATCATTCATTACCAGAACAAGATCAACGAAAATTTTATTCAATATGGATGACATTGATTTGAACACAAGATGTATTGCACCTATTGTTTCGACCAGGTGGCAACTATACCCATCTAAATCTCACTTTATTGAAACTTCAATTTGCTAACAAAGTAATTTCAAATGGCTGGCTTGAGATCATGAAGACTTTATTAATATCACCTCTCGAAATTAAGTTTATTTAATTTTTGTGTGTTTGAAATTGATTTTAAGTTATTAATAAGAATAAGTTGAGAAAAAGATACAAGAACAAACAAACGCCCTAGAGCTTTCTTACCCGCTTCGTAAGTGCCCAAGGTTCTGCGGCATTAAGCTGCGCTGGAACGATCAATGTCGTATAGAATGTAATTTACATTACTTGAAAAAAGTCTTTGTTCTTCAATTTGCTTCTAAGCTTAAAGAAGCAGCGATTCGTAAGAGTTCTTTTTCACACTATTTTCGTGCTGATGTCGCTATTGGAGTTAACAGCGAAGCCGATCTAGGTTAAACGCCTTTCAATCTCTAAGTTTCAGCTGGCTATTGTAACATTTTGTCATAAGCTTCGATGTGGTGTCTCTTTTTATTAGCTCTTAATATTGTATTTAATGTCATTCCCATAAACATTGCTGCACTTTTTGTTGCAGCCATGCTTACCTGTTGCACAATATCCGATTAATGTGTCTTTTAGACAATTTACAGCCTAAGGTTACATTAAACAAATCGTTTGATTCTATTTTTATGTCCTTCGGCGTATCAGACGGATGTGTTTGTTATAAAACAAAATTGTTATTTCAATGTCTGCTGTGCATATTTTTCTAAAACACGAAATAAACGAGTACCCAACAAAAGATGACAACTATCTGCTATTTTAACCTCGTTGAACTTTTTCTATCCAGTTTTTGATAGAATTTTTCTCCAAGTCGGTTGATAATTAATTTGTATCAGATAAGAAGCATTGAGCAAATTTTGTTTCCTTGAAACAAATTTAAAAGTTTTCTTCCGGTTTATCTTTCATCTCAAAATGTAGAAGACTAAGTAATGACCCTTTTAATGCTAATAGGGAAAAGCGCAGAATTTTTTATGAATCAATCTGATAATAATTAGGGCAGTTCTTGGGAGGGTAAACACTCACACATAAGTTTTTTTCCAGTTAAATTACCACAGCACTTTGATGATATGAGCTTATATTTCTTATTGCAAAACCTTACATAACATAAGCTGTTCACGAGGCAGGCTTAAGCTAATTCGTTCGTAGAGTATTAAAGAAAAAGATTTTGCTTTAATCTCCCCTCGGTGCCACTTAAATCCACATCACAAACCAGAAGTAGACCACCTTCTGGAACCTGATCTTCTTCTCAGACTGTAAAGAAAAAAAAAAACAAAATCTCGAGCTTTAACATGAAAGAACAGCGAAATGCTCATCGTTTTCCACCGGGAGGACAATATGTCTGTTACAATGTCCTGTTTCCATTATTACTTCTTTTTATTTTATTTTTATATCTCTTTCTCGGCTTGTGTTTCAGTAAAAAAAAAACAGCATCTTATGTATACACATTTTTTTTTACACAAAGTCACAAAAAGAATAACACAAAGATGCAGATAAAATATGATGATGGTAAGCTTTACTACAACAAGGCGCAGGGTGATATCACACAACTCCCACTATCCGTCAGGAGCATGCTTTCAAATGATGGGGCTATTTGTGGAACAATGTTTTTGGGCTATAAAAATGCGGTTATCAGATACCAGCCGCCCCTTCAGACATACTACAAATTATGTTGCGAATCGAATAAGAAATAAGGAACCCTACTCCACCACACCGGGGATATTTTCTTTGGCACCCCTATCAACACCAGCTTTCATCCTTACCTAGTAATTAGAAATGGCTGCGAGAAAATTTATCGTTTTTCGCACTTTTGCCACTCTAGCAGGATGATTCTGACGCTATGTGGCTGTCACGAAGCAGAACGGATACGAGTGTCTTAGAAGATGCTTCTTCAACAAAAAAGGAACATGATTCTCAACCCTTAGGAGACGTCGTCATTTATTGGAGAGGGTGGCATTTCTGTGGCAATCATTAGTTCAATTGAATTTAATCAGCTTTCTCACTGTAGTAATTGAGGGAGAACGAAGGAGAATTAGTCTTACTCAAGACCTAGAGTGAACATTTTTCCTCCCACCGTTCAAATTCCCTCGACAGTAATTGAAATAATGAAATAAAAATTTAAATTAGGTTTAGATTACTTTTCAGTTAGAAAAGTTTTCAAAACGCGCAGTGCTAAATTACAGCTGAAGAAGGACACTATTGTTATCGATGCGAATGCACGAAGGGCAACTTCCTTAATTTGTTTGGCGGAAAAGGCCGAGGACTTGAAGTGTTTAAGGTTATTTAAAGCTTGAGCTTCGATAGTTCGTGTGGAACCATTTTATGGTACCTTATAACTTTGTAAAGAGTGCGTGCATGTTTCTCTATGGTTTTAAGTTTTAAGTGCAAAGTTGAAGAACATATATCAACACAAAGATCTGGTAGAATGTCATGTGCACAATTGCCTGGATGTGTTTGAAATGAGCTTTCTATGGAGGTGGTTGCAGTTTGTTTGTTCTTCTATTCACGCCAGGTATAAAGGAATGCAGTTTGCATTACATGTTATGTTAGTCTAAGTGTTTTGGCTTTTCGCATAAAAATAAAAATCAAAGATTAACAGACAATAAGAGTGTCGGGTACACAAAGTTCATCGCCATTTAAAGTATTTCAGTTATCTTACTTTGTTTTACCTTAGTTATGGAAAAAGGTTATTAACTAATGCTTGTAATCCACAGGAATCCCTCAAAAGTAAATCTCAATAAAGGACTGATTTTGAGCAAAAGCGGTAGCTCTTGGAATACCTTTCACATTGACCAGAACTTATTGGCCTCCAAAATTGCATAAAACCTCTAGGATAGATAAATTTCGAATTCTACCTCTAATATTCTTTACGAGAAGGAAGATCGTAACACCGCTTTACAGATCTAGTCATTACAGATACTAAAAGACTTGGTGTACGAGATCGTGGAGTGTGGTAGAATGCGGTACACAAGAGAAGGAACTCAACAGTTCAAGAAAACACACAATTTTGTATGAAAATATTACATAAAAAACTTGGCAAAACAATTCGTTAAATCTTACACACATACATACAGCGGCTAAAATTTTGCTCACTGAAATCGCAAACTGTAGAGTATAATATTTTGAAATGGCATCATTAAGTCAGGCTCCTAGTTCAAGGATGTTTGAAGTCTAGCCATTTAGTTTCACGTATGTACCTATAAATTTGTTTTATTACACTGGTCTACAGAAAATTGAATTTTATATGAAAATGTACTAGCTCTACAATATTTTAAAACCTAAAACTCATAGTTAGCTCTTATTCTTCATTTATGCCATATTTAAGATTATACCTATAGTGGGTAGCTCGATTTATTCATAGCAGTTACGATAGCTGTTTTCAATATTTAGTGGTAACCAGTGTAAATTTTGTTATTACTTATTCATTTGTCGTGCCTAAAGCTGTCCGTGTTATTTTGATTATTACAACGGGATTTCTTTCCGATTTTTTTTTAACATTTTTGTCAAATTTTTAGTAAAAAAATCTACAGTTTTCACTTTGTAACGTAATTGTGTTAACACTGCGGACAATTTTTGCTACATATGTAGTAAAGTGAGCCTTAGTAGCCAAAGATGCCTAATAACTCAGCTTACTTCCATTATTTTGGAATTAAAATTAGAAACTAACATAAATCATGGGTACCCGATTTTAGTTGCAGTACTTGTTCTACTAATTTGATTAAATGGCTAAACAAATAGAAACGTTCGTTGCTTTTTCGCATTCCAATGGTATGGCGGGAACCTACTAATCATGCGAAAGATTGTTACTTTTGCTTGACATCACCCATCCAGCGTGGTACTCGTATCTCGAGAAAAAAATAAGCGGAGCATGATATACCCTGACGTTGTATCTGTAACGCAGGATACTGAAGAAGAGATTGATTTAATGGAAGTTGACTACAATGAGCCTTCAACTTCACAAGCGTCACAGTTTTCGGGTGAAAATATTGCTTGTAACGAACCCCATAGAGCTTCGCTAAATGAACTTAATGACCTTATACGAGATTTCAATTTGCCAAAAGATAGATTAGATTACTCGGATCTAGACTTCAACAATGGCATATGCTACAACCGGATGTTAAAATCAGTGTTTACAGAAATCGTCAGATGAACTTGATGCCCTACTTTAAATCAGAAAACCAACTTGTATTTTGTCAAGACATAAATGGCTTGATGAACGCTTTGAAGATTGAATACAATCCACAGAAATGGAGACTGTTTATAGAAGCCACAAAATTGAGTATGAAAGCTGTTCTTCTCCACTGTTGTAACAGAGAAAGAATATGAAAATATGAAATTAGTTTTAGATGATATACGAGTATCATACTCAGAGCACGAATGGCAGATTAGTGGTGATCTGAAAGTCATAGCCATGTTGTTGGGCTTGCAAATGGAATATACCAAATACTGTTGTTTTTTGTGTGAGTGGGACAGGCGGTCTTGATCTTTACATTACATAAAAAAAGGCTGGAATCCATGACTAAGTCTGCGTATTGGAGAAAAGAACATCAAACACCTTCCTCTAGTGAATTCCCAAAAAATCCTTTTACCACCTTTACATATAGGATGGACCAGCATCCAAACACCGCAGTATATTTCCCCGTCTCAGCGACGTCAAAATAAAAGAAGGAATCTTCATCGGGCCTCAAATAGGATAGATTCTAAGGGACCACAACTTTGATTCAGCATTATAAGCTTTGAAAAATAAACATGGGAGTCTGTTAGGGCAGTCGTTCATGGTTTTTGGGCAATAGGAGAAGTGAAAATTATATTGAACTTGTGAACAACCTCCTACAAAAGTGTCGACAGCTAGGTTGCAATATATCCCTTAAAATCCGTTATCTTCACTCTCATAGTAATTTTTTTCTCTTCAGCTGTAAGTGACGAACATGGTGAACAATTCCACCAAGATATATTGACGATGGAAAGAGATATCGGGGCCAATGGAATGCGGCAATGTTAGCGGACTACTGCTGGAACTTGAGAAGAGATACCCCTGAAAGTGATTACAATGGATAAGAGAAAAAAAGAGAAAATCTTATTAAACAGATCAAAGATTTTGTGAATATTTCAAAATTATTTATTAGCTTCATGTAAATATTCAAAAAACAAACAAATATGAACAATGTTTTCTTTTATTGTAATTACAAGCATCAGGTGAAAGATACGAAGTTAAGAAAACTCTAGATGCTTCACATGATGTGCGAATACTTACATACTTACTATACTTTGGTGGCGCTAGAGTTCAGGGTGAGCCTAGACCTTAGCTAAGAAATGATAAGATTCGAAGACTCTGCGGTGCAATGCATAGGTGTCTATTAGCTTTACATGCCCCATCTTTGGTGTCTGATGTGCAGTTTTTGACAAGATCGATGTCGCTGTACAGCTCGTATAGTTCGTTGTTCAAACTGAACCGAATATTTTTTGAAGAATTTTTCTCTCGAAACGACAGAGAGTATATTCATCTGCCTTAGATGAAGTCCATGCCTCAGCACCATAATTAGGACTGGAATGATCAAGGTCTTTTATGGAGTCTCGCTGAAATGTTTTTTAAAAAATTTATAGAAAACCAAGGTATAACAAGATAGGTAGTAAGAACTGCACCGAAATAATAGCTGTCGACTGGGACGTTCTGTCCAAATCGTCGATGTTGTGTGTCCCTTCTTGTTAGAAGCATACACTTATTTCTGCCCTCCTTTGCCTTTAAATTCATTTTGGTAGCTTCTATTTCAATACTAGCAATCGCCTCAGTCGGCGGCAGCCCGCTGTATCCTCTTATACGTATATTGATATCGTTGGTGTACGTTTGTAAATGGTGGTCCATCTGTTGGTAAGTTTTTGAATCATATGTTATTTTGACACTGACAACTCTTTTGCGTCAACAATTTTTAAAGAAACTTAGTTTTACATGTTCACGATACGAAATGAATCTATTTACGCTTCGACAAAGTTGGAAAATAAGTTAACATACTTCCAAAGTGAATCACGTTTTGCGAATTTAAAAATAAATTTGAAACAACGCAAGTTGGTGAATAAGTTCGTGAGACTGATTTGCTGATTGATAGCTTAAAATATACCCGTATTTGTCTTGTGCGCTCAACGGAAAAAAAAATTATATATATATATGTGCGCCTATACCTCAAAACCTCAACGCCTCTTAACATCTCAGAAACAAAAAATCAGTCGCCCTAGCCTAAGGAGAATGTCGCATTAAAGTCCAATGGAGTCAGAAATTAAAGCTTTGTTATTGCTTCTCTATTTGGGCTTTAGAGTATGCTCGAAATTGAAGACAATTTTTCTGAAAAAATCATCTTTTCAGATGAGATACATTTACATCTCAGGAGCTACGTAAAAAAAACAACAATTGCGATATTTGGGGCTCGAAAAATCAACCCGTAGTCATAGAGAAGCCAATGTAGCCTGATAGTGTGACTGTCTGGTGTGGTTTTTAGAGTGTTGGCATTATTGGCACAATTTAAAGTCAATGTAGAGCGCTTCTGGGGCATGATAACCGATTTTTTGTGGCCAAACATTGAGGACTTACACTTGGGCGAACTATGGTTTCAGCCGTCAATTTGACGCCGTTGAAACTTTTTTTTGTGGGGTGCCATTTAAACTCGATGCTATGCGAACAATCCAGAGATTATTCAGGCACTCATTTGAACAAAACAAAATTCCACAATTAAGGAAGGTATGCTCAATAAGACAACAATCGTTGAAAAATATTAATAAGTGTTTTTTTTATAGTCTTTTCAAAACTAAACCAAAAGATTGCTCACACCTTAGTTACACAGACTTTTAAAAGATTATGCCTCCGGTGCTATTTCTGCTCGTAGAGCTCACGAGTGACTCTCGTTCTTCGCTGCAGCAGCGGTGTGTTCACTTCTTGTTAAGCTGCAAGTGCTTGACAGTATTCTTCACTATACCACAGATTTCTTGATGGTGGTCGGGTGATACTCCGTTTAACAGTTTAGGCGGTCAGGGTCTCGTTTAGAGTCTTTTTAATGCTTTTTGGAATAGTGATGTTACAACTCATATACCGATGTTCGTGTTTCCATTGTGTTTTGTAAAACACATGACTCACTCTCCTTCTTCTATACAACCCCTCTTCGCAAAATAGTTTATTTTTTCTTCAAGTGCTCTCCTCATCAAAGCGGTGATTTCGTGATGATCGGTTAAGACCCAGCATATCAGTTGCAACATTTTTTATGACGTTTTGCACCGAGGCCGCTGTTCTTAGTATGATACAGCCTTTTTAAGACTTGTAAAATAAATAAAGTCGCTATTACGAGTTCATAATGACCACTTCGAATATTCGGATATCCCGCAGAAGTATTTTGCTTCAATCGCAATGTATTCAATCTGGTTGACGGCTGATTGATCAGTAGTTCTCCAAGTCCTGTTGTGAATATGGAGATGTTGGAACCGCTTGCTTCCTATGATAATCTGTCGCCTCGCTCAAGCCGATTATTCTGAATTTTATCGGAGGTCGTGTCGTGCAAACTATAGCTTCCGATAGTACTACATTAGTACATACTACAATAGATGCAATAGGCAAGTCCTGATGGACATCGACCAGTAAGCGACGGTTGCCACTCTTAAGTAAAATAAGCACATTTGATGTGTAGAAACAGTTGCAACACTGGATATCACCAGGTTGACACCCCTTAGCGCCTACTCTATTTCCATAGCCCCCAATCATCTGTAGTTACGCTCAGAAAATTCCAACTACCAATGGGTTTCGTAACCTATGGGTGGCCGTAATGGTTCGTAATGGTTGGCAACAATCCGCTCTGTTTCTTAATAGCTGCCTGCCTTTCCAACCTTGGTAGGGTCATTTTATGGTGTTATTGTGACCAATTCGTTCTGACAGATCGCCGCGACCGAAATCATATCATAAAAGGGATCTGTCAGATCACCGCGACCAATTTGACACGTTTTATAGCCGCGACTAGCAGAGGGTTAAAAGAAAAACAAAGGCATTTCTGATCTATGTCAGGTCCTGAAAAAATCTTTTCTGAGCCTTGCCAATCAAGTTCAACGGCAATATCATATCTCCTAACCGCATTGCAACCTGGAACCTAAGAGTAAATCAAGTTTATGAAAACTAGCTTGGAAGTAGCCGAAGTATCAGACTCTAATCGTTACCATCCCTGAGCGTGGGTAGCCATCAGGTTGATGTTTCTTCGTTCTCAGCGACATCGGCAGCCACAGCCGCGATATTCTCGGCCGAACGCCCAGTCCGGTGGCGACCATGCCCTGCATGGCCTCCTGTGGTTCCAGTCTATTCGAGGCGAGTAGCTAAGCGCCGGAATGTTTGCCCAGTTGACGCTACGCTAGCACCATCGATAGTTTATTGGTCAAAAAATCAACACAATTATACCACGCTTTTGTGGAGTATTGTGCTCCATGACCTGTCTGTTTGTATATTGCAGCTGTCTAGTTCACAGATGTCAAATAAGGATGATTAATGTTGCGCCACCTTGTAGTAGCGTGTTTGAGCTTAAAACTATTCCACCAAACAACTAATTTACTGCATTCTATTTTAATACCAATGTACACATGATAGATACAACGTACATTACTTCATTACTTTTCTCGAAAGCTTCTTTATAATGACAGAGAGCCAACACCGTGGTTAAGTTTCTCAATGCTACATGCTATATTCAAGAAATGTGTTATCCACTTTTAGCTTTGTTGGAAAACGGACGGTAAAGTTCGGTGTATGTAAGGTATGCCAGAGACCAGCTAGCAGTAAAGATTCTCTTAAGCAGGTGAGCTTTTTTGCTTTATGTAAAAAAAATTGGTAAACAAAATCTCTGCTATTGGTTTCAGTCGACTTGAAGCCATCAAATGACACAACAGCTTAGTTAATGACCTTGGATGTGTTTAAATTCTTTAAATTTGACCCCGACAATTTGTTATTCGCTAGCAATTGTTTTCTGATTATTATCTTTTCTTCTGGTTCTACACTCTGTAATTTTTTAGTTATTTGTTTGATTAAGACTTACTATACTCGTATGTTGCAGTCCGATTTTATACACGATTTTTCATATTTCTAAATTCATCATCTACAAGTATTCGGACAAGCGGTTTGAGAAAATTGTAACTTAGTGAACTTACTCGTTTATATATTATATGCACGAACCACCCAAACATCATTGTAACCTCCGCTGACTTTCCTCATTGTGAATTATTAGTATTCACTGACACTTGCCTATTACACATCAGTGAAAACTGTCAAAACTCTGTTGAAAACAAAACAGCTTTAATTTGGTTAAAACATTTCTTGTGTTGCTTAATTAGAAATGATCGCTGCGATAACTCAATAACTTGCACATTATCAACGAAACACATCAGTACACGACTTCAAATCAGTCACTCTGATATACCCCTCGCGACATAATCAATCGAAATTGGGAAATCCTTGCTGACAAAATACGTGTCAACGAAATCGTAAGAAATATTTGAACATCAAATAAAGTGTTCCACAGCTGAAGCCAATTCGTCACACTGGCTTCATTCAGCAGTAGCAGTATGCGACGATCGAATTATGCTTATCAACCCATCCCACAGAATCCAGGACCAAGTCGACTGAATCAAGATGCTTTGGAGGAAGAAAACGAAAGAGCAGCCGAGGAGCTAAAACAGAAAATCGGCGCCTTAAAGTCACTGACAATCGACATAGGTAATGAGGTACGCTACCAGGACAAATTAGTACGTGGCATCGACGATGATATGGATCGAACTGGTGGCTTTCTCGGAACAACAATGTCTCGAGTCATTCGACTGGGGAAACACGGTGGCAACAAGCAGATGTGTTACGTGTTTCTATTTGTACTGTTTGTGTTCTTACTGCTGTATGTTGTGATTAAATTGAAGTAATTGGAATTGGAAGTGCTTTAAGCTGGAGCTTGTGGAACAGTATGGGGTATACGTAGAACGTACGATTACAATTATGTCGATTTTTTTTTATTTACACGAAACAAATCCATTTATAGTTGGTATATACAATTAAAACGATTAAATTTAAAATTAACAACTCGTGTTTTTCTAAATTCCTGTGCAACCATGTAATTACTCATCTCTGTGCCATGACAGAAAAAACCTTCTAGCCACTGGCAATTTTCAGCTTGTTGGGAAAATAAAGGTATTCACAAAGGCTCTTTGGTTGTTTAGTCATGCCTTGCCTCTGCCACTGGAGTGGATTTCTTGGTACTTTTGGTACAGAGATTGAAAAGCCATCGGGCTACTTATCTGTCCCTATTACTATGGAGCTTATCTGCTGTCAGGTAGAGCATATAACATACATTTTTCTTTTTGGCAAAAAAAAAATCCTTTTCTTTTACTTTGAAGCTAAGTGTCATCTATTTTAAAAACAATTCTTAGTTGACTTAGTCTGTTGGAACCCAAATCTTACTAAAATGAGCATGAGCATTTTTCGAGTGTCTGCTGTATCCTTAGATTGTAGTTAATCGTTGAAATATGTAATGATTAAGGAAGAGCAATTGTGCATATACAATATAATGCGACAATGCGCTTCAAAAGCTGGTGTGCAGAATTGATAGCGCACTCCACAGGAAGAATTTCCACATTGAGATTGCTTTCCATAACGCGACTTTTGACGGAATGTGAAATTCATTTCGTTTTCATTTCTACTCGGTTTTAATTTATAGAAGTATCTTGGTCGATGTTGGAGTTATTATTGCTGGCGGATATGTATATTATGCGATTTCCAATCCTTTTATTGTTGCTGTTTAAAAAGATTTTCTGCTTGGGAATATTAAAAGCTGAATTGTTAAGATATCTAACCTCTTCGATCCCCGATATTTTCCAGTTGGCCCTGGCACAATTTTGAGCGCACTTATATGTTATTTATTTATTTTTTAGCTTGTTTAAATGCAATTGTTGCAATTTGAAACACACCAATTTATGGCAAAATCCGCCATAAAGTAAGTGACATCACAAAAAATTCAATATGGCTACAACTCTAAGGTAGCGGATTGACTTTCTTGCTTTCTGATGACTCCTGCACTCAGGGTTGGCTCTAGCCAGGGGAACTCCTCAATAACGACCAGCATAGTCAAAAAATTGTGTATTCAATATGATAGCCAGTTTTAAAATCTGGGATAACTCGAATTGCGCACATTGGCTGGCTTTACACCATGCCTTGTGTAATTTAGTGAGATGGACATCATTAGCATTGGCTGTTACCTGTCTAGAAGAAGGGACCTCCAAAACCAAATCCGGAACTTTGTTCCGTTAGGCATAGCTAAGCTTCAAGCTGAAATAAGTGGCGCATAGATCTGTGGTGAACTTCACACAGCACAAAGCCATGTGTTGTTAAAAAGGAAGAAAACAAGAAACAAAACAAACCACCAGCCACAGACACCAAACAAGATTAGACAATCTAATCAGAAAACTGTGACATCACATGCACACTATACCTCCGCAGATGCAGATTAGGATAATGTCACTATTAACAATATAATAGCATAGGACAGTCTAATGGATTGTACTCGAAAAAAATGACAGTTCCGATCTAAATAATGTTATACCACCCGATATAAACAAGACAAGAGGGATACCTTTGAAGTTAGAAATATTCGTTGGGACAAAGGTCATGCTACCTTACAGTGTAAATGTGTCCAAAGGTCAGGTGAGGGTACCCATATGGCTCAGCTTCGTCGAGCACAAATAAACAAAACTGATATTCCGTACATACTTCGATATAAATGGTGTCCACATTATTCAACCCAAATATGTGCAATTGCCGGCAAAATATAGTCACGGCATTGCCGAACGTAGAATGTTGCCAATTATATTATGCTGGGCTTGCAGAGTACACAAAATGCAGGGTAGTATGGTTGACTATGCCGTTGTCTATTTAGGCACAAAAACTTCGCTGCTGGCCAAGCATATGTGGCTTTACGTAGGGTCAAGTCACTAGAAGGTCTCCTTGTAGACAAACTAGATTGTAGTAAATTAACATGCAAGCAACCGTGCAACAATCTCGCATTAATTGAAATGAACAGACTTAAAACATGTCCGATGAAAACTGAAAAAATAAAAAAAATAAATTAGCGGTAAAAAAATATTTTTTAAGAACAATCTTATACTCTTAAAAGACGAAAATAAACTTTGGAATTAATCAAACCAACACAAACCCATAGTTTTATTACATTATACAATTGTATAATTACGCCAATAAGCAAAATCTTCGTTTCTGGGGTACTGCAAATCCGCGTGTAATGCATGAAGAGCCATTACATCCACTCAAAGCCACAGTGTAGTGCGGCGTTCACGCGGCAGGAGTGATTGGGCCGTTTTTTTTTTTGAGGGCGCCATCGGCAATCGGTCACTGTTACTGGCAAACACTACAGGGCCATGATAAACGACTTCTTAATGCCGGAATTGAATGAGCGGGGCTTGGTGAACGAACATGTGGCTTTAACAAGACGGTCCAACCGCACACACAGCACGAGCCACAATGGATATTGTGAAGAAAACGTTTCCTGGTTGCGTAATCTCCCGTTCTGGCGATTTGGCATGGCCAGCAAGATCGCTCGATTTAACCATCCCAGACTTCTTTCTTTGGGGCCATTTGAAGTCGCGGGTTTATGACAACAAGCCTCAGACAGTCGCAGTCCTTAAGGGGAATATTCCCTTTGTTCGTCGATTATAATTTTTGTTTAAAGCTTTTTTTAAAAAAAAAAGAACCTAACACTCAAGTGGATATAAATACGTTTATAATGCCTTAGCATGTGTCAAGTTTTTTGGAAAATTGGACAGAGAGAGAAGAAAGATTTTTAGGCTCAGTGGTTATTTTGCTCCATGGATGGCTTGCACCCAACATTTAATGGGGAGACTAAATTGTTAGTGAGAGCTAGCTTGTTCTTGTATTCTAGTCACTACCAATTGAGCCTCGGCCACCCACTTTGCTGCATGAGCAAGGGACTCACTTCGAGAGCACCGACAGCTTCTCCTTGCGGAACCACCCAATCCCACCAGTCGATGTTTTGTTGTGTTTGTCATGATCGTTTGGTCTGTCGAGGGATGCTTGGGCTCATATTACACCCTCGGACCCGCAACACTTTTAGGAACAATTAAGGGGAGCTCAAACAGTTACCGCCAAGTAGGGAGGAAAAATTTCTCTGCTCGTCTCATTATAGACTAGAATTAGGGGTGATGATCGTGGGAAGTTGTGGACTTTCCTTAACAATTTTGTTTGTTTTTTTCATTTGGGGTTTTGGAGGTAATACAATTATTTTACGATGGAAGCAAACAATAACACTGGAATAAAAAGTGGACTCTCGACCACTACTGTGGTGTCATCATCTTAGAGCATCAAGGAAAGGCAGACCATCCGTCCGATAGAGGTTACAGGCCGTCCGCCTGGCTCTATCCGGCTCACCTAAATAAACATATCCGGAGCGGGAGGTAGAGAGAGGAAACTGGACGATGTACCATGCGTCCCATCCAGAGAATGGCCAGAAGAAAAGAACGGAGACAACACAAGAAAAGGCAGGGGGCAATGGAATAAAACAGACGATTTTTGGGGCGTAATTTGCACGCAACACAATCAAAGCTTGAACACATAATAAAGATGCGGGTTCATGATTTTATTATTGATGAAGTAAAACCCGTAAAATCCCAATATCAACGTAACCTTTTTGTTCAACCCTCGACCAAGCTGGGTCAAGTGAAGCAACAAATCAAATAATCACCACAATTTGTTTTATATCCTTCAATATAGGCTCAATTTCAAGCCCAATCCAGCCATCCATACATTTTTTACCTCACAGGTGCATCATTGTGGTGCAAAATTCAAGAGTTATTCTGCCTTAACTCCGGTATTTTTCGGAGGATACTCTCTTTAAAATTACTTTCGACGAAGGTACGGTTGCACATGCAGCTAAGCAAAACGCACACAATGCGTTGCTGCAAGGATAGAATAGATCGGCTCACGAGCTCTATGAGCAGAAAAGGAGAGACGAACACTGGCTTTTCAGGAGGAAAAAGAAAGAACATGAGAAGCACGCGATCGAGGAAATTGAGAGAAGCTACTCCAGAAATTAGATCCGGAAGTTTTACCAAAAGGTAAGAAAAACATGCCACGGACACCATCCCCGAACCGAAGCCTGTGGAGACGAACAAGGAAACATGGTAGAAGTGTCTCGACGATGCTGAGGATTTTTAAGGAGCATTTCTGTAGACTATTCAACGGCGATGACGAACCAAATATCGCTGTCAGGCAGAATGAACATTTCATCCTTGACGATGTAAACCAACAACTCTGTCCACCCGACCTGAATGAAGTGAAGATAACAATATCTAAGCTGAAGTGCAACAAAGCTGCTGGAACGGACTGCCTGACTACCGGACATATATATGGTTGGACGAAAGAATGCATAATAAATGGAACCTCAATATTATTTGTCCGATCCTCAAGAAAGGAGACGCTCTAAACTGCGCCAGAAAATGTATTCTGACGTTTATGGTCCCAGATGAGTTCTGTTGATTGTTGTCCCTTCTTACCTAAATTTATGCATCCACGAGCAGATTAGTTGTGGGCTCGTCGACGTAAGCCAAACGATACAAGTTAAATTTTAACTTAAACTTCAATGGACATCGTTTACTTAGGCAACATTTTCCAATACTATGAATTGCGCGTTTTGGTAACAGTTATCTCGTCAATCCAAACGATTACCATTTTTCAACTAACTTCTGTAACACTATTTGTGGGATCAGCATTTGTCCGTGGCAAGGGAACTCGTTAACTTCGTTCAAGAATTAAAGCCGGCTGACTTTCAGTCGTTGGGCTCACGATAGGCTTTAGAAAAACCCACTGTTTTCGCACAAAATTTCTGGCTTAATGGCTACATCGTAAAGCAAAATACCCGTATTTGAAGTTCGCGAAATTATAGTTTTATTGCAAGAAACCATCGGTGAACAGTTTGGACCTGTGTATTGGACGCCGATCTAAGACACCTCTTGATTTCTTCCTTTATGCTTATATAAAGTCCAAAATCCACTTGTATAAGCCGGCTACGATTGACGATTTATAGGCCAATATTACTCGAGTCATTGGTCAAATACCACTCGTAATACTCGAACCCGTCATCGAAAATTAAAACTTGAGATCGGACCATGTTAGCCGCAGTAATGGCCTTCTTCTTCTTCTTATCCTTTTATTAACCCTTTCCTCGCTATACGAACTTATGCGTAACGAGTTTCCCATTTTTACTGCATCGCTGCTGCTCCGCTTATGGGGTTGGCTAATGTCGCAGACCGCAGAACGCGTCTACATAATGCTCGGTCCTGGATCGCTTCAGTGGTTAGCGCCAGGCGTTATTACACATTTGCCATCTGAAAAATCCAGGAATTCTTTTTCCGACCTCGTTTTTTTACAGTTGGAGTGATCGTAGTTGTAAGTGCCTTTTTGACCGAATTTTCCGCAGATCTTCTTTGAACGTGGCAATACCAGCTTATTCTATTCGCCTCAAGCTGCTGGGTTACCGAATTCTTTATATGTAGACTTCCTCTTATACGCGTAGATCTAATGCAATCGCGTTTAGTGACTCCACTAGACATCCTTAACATTTTCATTTCCGCTGCCGTCATTTTGTTTTTAAACGCTTCGTACATTGTCCAGCACTGAGAACCGTACATAAGAGCTGGTCTAACAACCGTGGTGTAGAGTTTCCCCTTTAATTTAAGTGGAAATTTTCGGTCGCAAAAGATTCCCGAATTTTCCCGCCATTTCATCCATCCCACACTAACTCTGTGGCTTACGTCGTCGTCACATTTCGCTTCCATGTTAACGATTGATCCTAAGTACTTAAAGATAGTGCTTTTCGGAAGAACTATTCCGTCTAACATTATATCCGGAACAGGTAGCAACGGATGCGCAAATGGACACGTCAAATGCTCTGTCTTTGAACGACTTATTTTAAACCCGTTTCTCTCTAGCGCATTTTTCCATGAATCTAAGGCGTTCTGTAAATCTTCTACGTTATCGCTAAGTATAACTGCGTCGTCAGCGAAGAGAATTGGCGTTACATTTGCTTCGCGCATGCAGTCTTTTAAAAGATAGTCGAATACTACGTTAAAGAGGAAAGAACTAAGTACGCTTCCTTGATGCACTCCGACATTAACTGGAAATTCTCTCGTTACTCCAGCAGAGCTTTTAACCGCAGTTTTCACGTTTCCGTACATGTCTTATTATTCTAACATACATTTCCGGTACGTTTTGAGACCTCAGCGCGGCCCAAATGAGATCCCTAGGCACTCGATCGAATGCTTTCTCGAGGTCGATAAATACCATGTGTAAATCCTTAGACGAATCTCGGTGCTTTTCCATTATTATTCGTAGGCTTTGGATAGCGTCCACCGTCGATCTTCCTTCAACAAATCCACACTGGCTATTGTCGAACTTTATTATTTGCCAAAGACGTTCGTTTAAGACTCTTTCGACGATTTTCATTGTGTGTGACATAAGCTTGATTGAACGGTAGTTATTGCATTCTAGAGTGTCACCTTTTCCTTTGTATAATGGAACCAAGAAGCTACTTCTCCATTGATTCGGCATAGGTTGTCCACATTTTAATTTATTTAAAAGTTTCGATAGCCAAACGCTGCCGATCCCCTCCATCTTCGACCAAAACTCTGATGGAATGCTGTCTGGTCCCGCCGCTTTCCCGCAGTTATGGCCAAACCAAGAAATAATCTTCAGTAAATGTTCTGGTTCTTCTGTATGATAATAAACATCACCCGATAAAATTAAATTTTTTTATTGTTTTATTTTTGGAAAAAGTGCCAGTAAAAGAATCAGCCTTTAGTTGCTTTCGCTGGGATTGATGCCCAACTCAGGCATTTGTTTAAGTCTGGCGCGTGGCCATCGTATATTGCAAGTGTAGCTTTCATACCTTTTTTCCCCATTTGATTCTGAAAAGCCCTGTTGGTATCTTAAAATTGATTTCAAGAACAGAAGCAAAACATTCCCGACTATGGAATTATTAGTCCTTTCGCCTTATCCAATGGGCTGATAATGTTTGAATCATGCAGTGATAATGCCGTCTTGTGATTCTTTAAGTTGTGCTGTAGATGGGCCTTGAGGTGGCTTCCCAGAATTGCTGAAAGCTCTTTTCTCATAAGATGCGACCAACTATTTTTATGACAGCATTCGTCACTGATATCAATCGGACTATTACTTTGTAATTTTCTGGCGTGCAGATTATCTCACGGACATAGGAAATCAGCTCTTAATTCTTTTCAGGTACCTATATACGAAATTATTCCCCAATGATAACATGTGATTACATTTCATAAGCTAATCCTCGCATTCCTCTTCTTTTATTTGAAATGCATATTGGGCACCCATATTCTAAACAAACACTTTGGGGTCCTGCAAAGTCCCGTAATACTCGAGAAAACAGAAGAATTGATTCTAACAATTCCCGTAGAAGTTGCGTGACATAATAAAATAAATTTCGGGTACAGAGCTTTGCTCTGAGCTTAGAATACTTTCTTTCAAACATTTGATACGTACGCATTGAATATTGCCGAGTTCCTGATGTACGCTAATTCCAAAACCAAACGAGGCAAAGTGCCAAAAAAAATCAATTACACTAAAGAATCACAAAAAACTTTCCTATTATCCAGGCAAAAAAAAAAAAAACAACACATTTTTCTCCCGCAAAGGGTACTTCAATTTATTTTAAGAGCTAAAATTACTAAACCTAAGAATCTTACAACACTCGATCGGGACTGTTTCAATAGTCTCCGCAATCCATTGGCTGCGCACCAGCCGAACCAGTTTCTTTCTGCGATTCTTCAGTTATTTCATTAAACATGTACTCGTCTTGGAACTCTTTGAGGATCTGGCTGGAACGATGTTCATCTAAGAACAGTGAGTAAACCTTCTTCACATCTGCGGTAGTAACTTCGGTCGCCTTGCGCCTCTTGCAAACCAAATTTGAAGTAGTAATCAGTTGAATAGCATAGCGAAGGCTAGTGTCAATTGCAATGCGTGTAAGAATCATCAGAGCGTCAGGGTGCATGAGGCAGTCTTCTTCTTCACAACGAATCTTCAGAATTTCTTTAACTTCTTTCTCCGAGTAGGGGATGGTGCGAATAATGATCATTCGGTCAAGTAAATCAATGGGTATGCCGTGTGGACTGCGGTAGTTAGTTCCTCGAATGCGAGTGTTGCCACGATTTGTTGCCATTATTACAACTGGAGCCATGTCGCTTTCCAAAGCACGGTTTAAATAGGAAAAACACTCAATGTCCAGCATATGTACCTCATCGATGAATAGAACTCCGGGATTTATCTCGGCTTTGCCTTCTTCACGCCATTCAAGGACCTTGTTATTGATTTGATCCCGAATTTCCTGTTTAATTTCTCCAGTATCACCAGAAAACAGCGCCAGGAATCCATGTGTTCGACTGTTAATGACATCGATTTCGTGCAGAGTCACTGTGTGGACGACTTCCTTTCGCTTCTGCAACTCACCTTCTGGGCACTGAACAAATCGTGTCTGTGCCCCAGTGGCATCATAATCTCGGGCACGTGTGAAACTTCTACCCAATTTGCTCACCTTACCGGACGCCTTGTCAATTGTAATGACATCTCCAGCCTGAATCTTCTCCTTCATGAAACATTCGATAATTTTGTTGCCTAAGTCGTAGTTTGTTTCCATTTCGGTAGTCTTAAGGGTTACTTTACCAATTTTTTGGCCTGTACCAGTGGCTGGCCGATCGATTTGAATCTCCACAACCTCGCCCTCAATGATTTCAGTTTCTTCCTTTATGCGTACACCAATACTTTTACGTAGCGCTTGCGATAACGCCTCAGTTTTTCCCATTTCCAAAGAATATATTTCAGAGCCAGACATGCTTGTAAATGGAGTTTCCGTGCCTAAAGCTTGTGCCATTCCAACTGCGATTGCAGTTTTTCCAGTACTTGGTTCGCCAGCTAATAAAATACATCTCCCGGCAATTTTACCTTCACGAACCATTTGGACAACAACTCCTGCAGCACGACGGGCGTCTTTTTGACCGACCATACCCTGAGAAACAGCACGAGCCTCAAGAACATCGTCCAAACCTAGTCCTCGTATGTGGGAATGAGCTCCAATACGTTCAATGCGAGTGATGTCGCGAATTTCGATTTTATCACCATTTGCCATTTTCTGGTTTTTTTGTAACTTAGAGCAGACACAATTTCCTTTTAATAAGTGTTTTATTTTGAAACAATAAAAACTTCTAGAACGTTGCTAAGAAACGTGAAAATTAATTGCTTCGATCCAACAAAAATCGCGAAATTCATTTGTTGGAAATAAGCGTGATTTATTTGACAGATTTGTCAAAGGCCGGCTGGGTACAGTAAAAGCGGAAGTTTAAGGAGTGATGCCAAACTGTTCTTCAATATCTGATTGTAACTTTGCTAAAGAGATTTTTGTTTGTCAAACATTCACGGGGGAAACAAATTCGGTATAAACATGTGACTTAATTGATTTCGTGGAAGAAACAGATGTAATAAAATTGTTCCTAATGTCAAAATATTCAAGATAGTGCCGCTTGCAATTAAAAAAAGAGAGCTGCTTGCACAATTCGTTAGCTATGACCTTGTTGCGAATTTTAGCTAGAATATGCCTTGATGGTTTTTACCAGATTTCGGACCTTCAAGATGGATCAAGTAGAGTTGATAATAAAGTTAGATTATCTAGTGAGCGCCATGTTGTTGCGTGGACTGGTGTTGTCATATTGTGAAGAGTTTGACTCATCGCATATCAGCTTGCATATTTTCATTAGCATATCTCATCTTTTCCATCGAAATTTCTTGTTTTAAGTTGGTGTACAGCCATACTTTTTAAATATTGGATTGTGATCTTCAATGGGAGGTTCAGTTGTTATAATCAGCTTATGACTCTATCACTTCTTTTTCATTTGAAATTTACGCCACCAAATGAACATATATGCCTCAATCCTTGCTCTTATCTGTTGCAAGTATTACATGCAATAAATTCCTGTCAATGTAGTCTGAAAACTTGTCCTCAATACCAATTCAACATCCAAATGGTTATTGTTTCGTATACAATAATGCGAGAGAGCCTTCTAACTAATGCAATTTGACTGCAAACATTTGACAGCCGAAGTCAACAAGATATATACGAGTATAAATAAGTTCTAGTTCTTCGATAAAGCTGTAACTATTCATCTAACACTGTATTGGGTTGTGTATTTTTTTTTTCTACAAAAAATCTTTTTGGAAACTTGTAAAACATTAATATATTCTAAATTCCAATATGTACGAGTACCTAATTGCTAACAAAAATTAAACTACTTTTCAATTTGACCGGTTTATTTTTACATGAATTTTTGACCATCATTCGTTTTGAAATCACAATTGATTGTGACCGCAGCACATTCCTTTGCTTTTTTGTTTACACAATTTTGACAGCCGGAGCAGTGAAAAGCAGAAGAAAAGTGAAAACATTTCACAAAGAGCGGCGGCGGTTTGAATGCAGAAGCTATTATAAATCGCACCAAAAAAGAAAGTTTTGTGGTATTTTTATTTTGCTGTCTACTTTGTCTTATCAGCCTAAGTGCCGTGCACTTGATGTGGGGTCACCAATTATTTTCCGACATCCACGGAACGTGTGGAGTTTAGTGTTCTGTTTGAGGCGATGAATTCGAAAGATTGGTTTCCGTTGCTATTCTGTGGAATTTCGATTCCACTGTCCATGTTTATGTGGTTGGGTAATGTGGCGTTTTCTAAATTATCCTCAGGCGTTGATGGAGATGGTATGCAAACACAAAAATTAAAGAAAAGAAAGTTTTTTTTAGTGTTCCATCAATTGAAACAGAACCGACAGTTATTCCACCTACGCGGTGGCTATTCTCTACACTGGCGACACTACTTTTTGCTATTGTGGGATACAAAAGGAAGTCAGTGAATAAATCTGGAGCTGCATTGGGATGTGTAGTGGCCTTGTCATTGTCTATTTCTAGTCACATGTTCTTTGCATGCTTGATTGCGTTTTTCTTTTCATCATCAAGAGCAACAAAATTCCGTGGACACTTGAAGAAGAAAATTGAAAAGGACTTTAAAGATGGTAAGTTGAGAGATTTTTTTTCCGTGTTCGTGTTCATACGAATTACAGGTCTAATTTCTTATAGGTGAAGGTCAGCGAAACTGGATTCAAGTTCTTTGCAATGGTGGCATGGCGACACAACTGGCAATTCTCTACCTGATCGACTGTGGTAGCAGCGAGCGTCCCATTGACTTTGCACAACACTACCGTTCTAGTTGGTTAGGCATCGCTATTCTCAGTAAGTTTTTACTTATTTTGAATGAATTCTTTGTAAGTTCAGATCATTATAGGTGCCTTGTCATCTTGCAATGGTGATACATGGGCCAGTGAGCTTGGTTGCGTTCTCAGCAAAGCAGATCCCTTCCTTATCACATCGAGAAAACGTGTTCCCCGAGGGACCAATGGAGGTGTGTCATTCATCGGATTGCTTGTCAGTTTTCTCGGAGGAATCTTAGTTGGGGCAACTTATTACCTCACTTTGATCTACGCAGTCGAAGCAAAAGCATATCAGTTAGCTCCCCCACAGTGGCCAATTATTGTAATAGGAGGACTAGCAGGTCTATTTGGATCATTAGTCGATTCTTGGTTAGGAGCCACGCTTCAATTTTCAGGTATCGACGAGGAAGGGAAAATTGTCGACGGTCCGGGGCCAAACATTCGTCATATCTGTGGTCTGAAAATTTTAGATAACCACAGTGTCAATCTAATATCTTCCATTATCACCGGCGTGACTATGCCACTGATAGCACTAAAGCTTTGGCCCGAAGTGTAATTTTGGGTATGCAAAAGTTTTTTTTTTTCAATCGAATCTAGGGATTAAGTAATAGCGTGCAGCTTTTTTTGTACTGATGTGCTGGCGGATGTCTCGAATTTGGTAAAACCAATTCCTCAGAATCGTTTGCACTTTTTTTTGACGGTTGAAGTAAGTTTTAAACTTTTTTGTTTCGTTTTCGTTTTTTAATCAAACAAATGCGTGTAGATTTACAGAAATAAATCGATCGATGTCGTTAGAGCATTACATATGATGATGTTTAATTGTTTCCCTCTGCTGATGTGGTCGTTTTGATTACATGCTTTTCATAGGTGTTAACGGCAACTGGTGTATGAGTAATTGTAATTACATGTAACTGAGCGAATTCAATTACGTTGAGTGGCGCTTAATTAAATGTGATGTAGACTTTGTGTTGACAGGTCAATCTTAGGCGAAAGAGATAGATTTGTTACAATTAATTAATAGGATGCAATTAGGTCGTTATGCAGTATTTTGATTGATTGGTAATGATGTATTTTTTGTTTTAGGTCGCAAACTGTTAAACCTTTTGATTATTCGCTTTGTTAAAGCTATGACAGAAAATGAAGGACTACGAGTTAGTTTCTTGCAGTGACATAGGTGCCCTGTAGAGCATCCCATTTCTTTGGGAAACGGAATTTCGATGTTTGCAGCACTTTTTACCTCTTTGGTTCGTTAATATCTCTATGTGTGTCTAAATCAGAACAGGTCAAGCAAAAGCATGAATATAGAGTACTTTCAGAGCACTAAACCTTACTTTGTGAACAACGAAATATTTTGTAAAGAACCAGTGGAGAGGCGAAGCATTTGCCTTAAGGATTTTCGAAAGTTGGACAGAGAGAGGAAAAATATGTTTTTGGGCTCTCTTAGTAGTTTATTAGCTCAATGGGGGGCATTCAACGTTTAATGGAGAGAATAAGTTGTCAGTGGGAACTGGCTTGTTGCTGTTTGCTAGTCAATTACACATCTAACTTGATTTTTGTTGATTTAAAAAATGCAAGTCTTTCGGGCATGGTTGGGATTCGAACACCGAACCTTCGCATTTGGAAGCCAGTTTACCACCACTTAAGTCAGAGCCACCCACTTAAATGGCCAAGCAAAAGATCAATGAATGCAGTCGGAAGACTGAATTCACTGATTCCTGTCTGGCTTCCAGGTTACAATGGGATCAAGGTAAGTTAAATCGCCGATGAACTTGCCAGGCAAGATTCAGAGGAAAGTTATTCAGGCCCATAACATACCATAGCTCTGCCTGTGTCCTCTGTAAAGGCTTCAATTGACAGTTGGGTTTCATATTAGTTTGCAGGTAGATCAAGCGATGTCTCTAAGAAGTCCTGCTGTTCTCCTGAAGGAAAGACTGCAGCTTGCCTACTGGCGACGTAACGTGCCACTACACTTTTGCTAAGCACTTAAATGTGCTGGGCATATATTATACAACATCTTGCGACGCTTGCTGTGAAAGAGATGCCGATCTTGCTGATCATTTACTCCGTGAATGACCAGCTCATGCTAGCATCATACTGCAAGTACTCGGCGTTGAATTGGTGGGTGCTGGTACTTTATGCAATCGTTAATCGTTTACTTTTCTTTCTGTGAAAAATTTGAATATTCCATCGAAACGAACTAAGAAAGCATAAAGTGGACTAGATCTTTGTCTGAGTATTCTGTGTCGAGAGAAAAATATGTTCAAGTAAGTAAGCCTATCAGATTTTCAGCACTTACTGTGACTTTACTGTTACCAATAATTCGAATCGGGAGTTGTGTTTTTGGTATGCTCGTTTTGCCTGGTAAATTAATTTGCAGTAGCACTCCTTTAGGACTTCTGGTAGGTCCTAAGCCGTGGTAGGTTTCACCCTACCATCAGATGCGGTGTGCTATCAATGTGGACATCTATTTCGTACTTGATGTTGGCACTATATGCGCTATCGAGTTTTGAGAGGGAGACGTAGCAGTCTTTATGACTGTAGCCACTTGGTTTCAAATTCTCTCACAGTACTTCTATTATCAAAAAAATCTATCTTTTACCAAACCATGGGTATGAGGTGTACCCTATGCGGTACAGTGGGATAATAAACTACCAACAAAATGTTTTTCAGTTCAATATTTTATTTTCATTTTTAGAATGTACAGTATATATCCAATGTTTTCATGAAGGAGAATGGTATTGCTTACCGAACACCGAACATGTAGTGCAACATTACATTTCTCACAGCGAGTAGTTGCTTGAGTGTGGAAAATTCTGCATCTTGTTTTTTTATCTTTTGGAATAATCATATGTTGAATTTGATCGAATCAGATCTCTTGGTTTTCTGCACTTGAGGGCTTCAAATTTCTTGGCCGGTTATTTTTTCTGTACATTCGTAGCAAGCCCCTTGCAATTCTTGGACGGAAATCTATATTTAAGTTTCCTCGATATTTGTGCAACTGCCATTTGAAATCGCCATATCGATGCAATGAGCAAATATTGAAAAATACCACTTTTCCTCTTATCGCGATGTGATAAAGGCCAATATTTTGGTCCGACCTGTCGACACTTCCAATGTTTTTGTTGTATATTTTCACAAGTTTGGGCTGGGGAACAGTCTCTTCCTTTCTTTTTGTACGAGAGAATCGCTTCACAGCAGTCGTTGGGTGAACTGGTTGCAGTTCCTCTCAAATTCAAAGTATTCATTTCTTCAAACAGTTGCAGCGATGAAAAGAAATTGTCAAAAAAATAAATGGTAGCTCGAGTTTAATCCTCTCGAAATTAGCGCTTGGCTGAAGTCCAAAACAATTTTCGTTCCTAGAGGAAGCTCTTTTTTTATTGCCCAAGGATACTCTTTCGATCTTGCGTATGGGTCAAACCAAACCATATAACCGCTCTGAGTTGTGCCAATCCAAAATGTATAGTCCCCATGGCTTTCCTCTTATGAACTGTTCTGTAGGATAACGTCCGAAGTAGGGCTCCATACCCTCAACGACACTGTAATTCTCAACGACTGGGGCAAAAAACAAAAACTTTTCCAATAGCCTATCAATCAATGGCCATACTTTGGCATAGCGATCATTGGGATTCAATTGCATATTGTCGCAGCAATGAAGTACTTGCAAGATGTAATCAAATCTGTTTCTTGTAATCGATTTGGACATAAGTAATTTCTGCACATCCTCTTCATTTTCCTATTAGTGTAACCGCTCAAAATCAGTACTCCAATGAAGACTTTCATTTCAGAAACTTGTATATCAGCTAAGAGATTGTGTTGCTGTGCGTACTTATTTGAGCATGATACTAACATTTCGAACAAACGTGCATCAAAAACAAGGGTGAAAAGATCCCATGGTACCAAAGATGGATCTCAGCCGCAACTTTCTCACTTAAAATCAGCTAAGCTTTCCTGCAAATCTCTTTTTTTCCCACGTATATTCCAAAATTCGAGATCGTTTGGTAAAGGAGGAAAGCGGCATATCATCTTCTTCATTTTTCTGGCATTTTCTGGTCGCACCAAAACCTCCGCAAGTAACTGTTTGCGTGGCAAATTGCCAAAATTCACCCCATTTTCCTCTCCAGAATCTTCGCCTGTTACATCTCTTTCTTATATTGGCGGCAAAATACAAATTTCTCCATCGAAATCATCCTCATCGCATTTGACTAAGCAGTTGATGATGTCATTTTCCGTAAGCCTAAACAAATTTAGATAGTATGTAGTGTACCGTACATGGTACGAGTACACAAAAAAAGATATCCACTTAATTACAACAAAATTTGGATTTTGTAAACAATAATTGAGCGTTGAGCTAAACAATTGTTGACTATTGAACCGTCTAAGTCCAAGGTGGAAAGCGTCCAGAACTTAAACCAACGAATTATATGTTTGTCATAAGGCTTGTGTACACATAATGCGTCAAATGGAATCTTATAGACAATTTGGGGGAGACCGACGGCTCCATGTGGCAAACAATACCGCAATTCCACTAATGAGGCACATTTTCATTCAATCAAGTTGTACTGATGGGTTCATATAGTCTCCATTGTTTGTAATGCTTGTGGACACAATTTTTGGCAATTAGATCTTTCTATCAGTTCTAATTGACTATTTGTTTAAACGAATTCACAGCTGAGGAAAAGCAAGGATTCGTGCAGGTATGAAAAAGGAAGTCAAAGTGATGTATTAAATCAATTTATCTGTCAGCTTGTGGGATGTTTGTTTGAAATACTTTTATCTTTCCTGAAATGAAGACTGAAGATAACATGTTTTATTGAAAGCACTCGTATGCTTCATCTTTATCTTGGTTTTTCTGTTATGGTTCTTTCACTTGCACAACATTCTTGAACTTATGTAGAATTGCTCAAAATGAAAAGAAGTAAACAAAAATGTCAAAAATGTTTTTTTTTATTTTATTCAGTCTCTATAAATCCTTAGCGGTTTAACCCTTTGTAGTCTTCTTTTTTTATTTCGCATGTTACTTCCTTGATTGTATTGTTTGTATGCATCTAAGAACAATTGGGTAAATGCTTTCCTTAGATCTTCTGGTGACACGGGGGTTTCTTCTAAGGCACCACCTGCTTTTCTGAGAATCGGAGCTTCGATAACTGCCCCATTATCAACAGCAACGGTCGATGGTATTGGGTAACCAGTTGAAATATGTATCGGAATGGTTATGTAAATTGGTGTATCCTTCTTAGTCTCTATAATTGCAACCGGGGGTTGAGGGCTTACGACGTTCTAAAATTTAAAGTGATCTTCCTCAGCAACAGCAAGTAAATAGATTAAACAGAAAATTTCACTTACAGGAGGTGATTTTAAAAAATTCAATGGTGTTGAATCGCTGTCTCTCTTTCCATCCAAGTAATTTGTTTGATTCTCAGATTTTTCCTTAAGCAACTGAAAATGAAGTGGTGGAAGTTCAGGGGGGATTATAATCCGAGTCTCAGCATCAGAAATTTCCTCCGGAGTGCTAGATACTGGGACAGCACTGCTTAAGGCAGTAGCTAATAATATACCTAAAAGTAAAAGACTCTTACTATTTTTTAGGGGAAATACAATATATCAACGCAGTAGTATAATGTACCTATTAGTCCAAACCAAAACGACTGCATTCTATTTTCATCTGAGCATTCAAGTCGTAGCTTGATGGCTTTTATAGAGCCGCTATGTTTAAGTTGGTAAAAATGTTGGTGAAATCGAAAGTACTTGCGGCGGTTTCTTTTTTTGCACGATTCAAAGATTCTCGAAATAAAGTGGGTCGCTAGGTTGAATTGATTAAAGTTACTGAAAAAATGAATATTAAAAGCTTTGAGGGTTAATCATATTCAAGAGATGCTGAGAAGGAATAGAAAATTAATTAACGGCTGTGAATCATGATGCATGAAAAAGCAAACCAAACAACAAATGGGAGAGTTTAGATTTGATGCTTCTGGACACTACATACTTACCTATCATTAATAGCACGAATCTCATAAATATCTAATCCCACCTAGTTTTTGATTTCAATTCGTTGTCTTTTGTCTTAGCCCGTGATAGAAGTAGTCTATGAGGGCAACATTTTATTGATTTCGTTTCAAAACGGTTTTATTTTTTTAAATGATTTCCATTAATCCGGTCTTGTCAATTCAATTCATTTTATTTTTACTTGCTGGCCCTATAAGAGCTCTCTAAGTTACACAAGTTATTATTTTTTGTACTTTATACGAAGAACTAAGAAAATATTAGTTGTTATAATTGTAAAAGAACACTTTTATTATATAAAACTTAAAACCATTTACAAAATAATTTTTAACCTACTATCTTAAACTATGATACGTACTTTTTTGTTAGTTTTGTGTTACTCAACTCTTGTTTTTTTTTTTTTTAATTTATCTTAATGCTACATTAACCCATTTATGTAAGTCGACCATTACCTCGAATTGGAAGGAAACAATAAAACAACAAAATTATTGGTGCTGTCGAGCAACGTCTCTCAAATTACGACTCCCTTTTACTTTTTACTTTTCAATTCATTTTTATCACCTCTATCCATATAAACTTACATGCTAGACAAAAATGCTTAAATCTAATTGAACAATGTAAATTAGTTGATTTAGCTTACTGGCACTTACCGAGCACTCTAAGCTTCACGGTAAAAAAGTTTGCGACTCCCTACAGCCCTACTGAACCGGCTCTGCCGTGTGCGACTTCTCTATTGTAATTGGGTCGCCTGTCGGTAGCTGTTCGAGCAACGTGGAAGATAAGCGGCACCACTAATTTGTCATGAACGGTCCTTTTTGATAAAAAAAAAAGAAACGCCTCTGGGGGAACAAAGCCGTTAAAACGCACACTTCGGGGTTTGTGTCCATGGCATGTTTTTTTTTCCTTTCGGTAAAACTTCCGAATCTCATTCCCCTAGTAGCATCTCTCAATTTTCTCGACCGTGCGCTTCTCATGTTCTTTCTTTTTCCTTCTGAGAAGCCGGTGTTCGTCTCTCCTCTTCTGCTCATAGAACTCGTGAGCAGCCCTAGGCCAACAACAGAACGTCTTATGATTTTCGTGAGTACCTGGGAGCAAGGGTACGCCTTGCCAACGCTTATTTGCTACAAACAATTAATACCAAAGCGGAAATGTGTTGAGGGCACAAATTCACCCTTTGTATGAGTCGAGGCCCACCTAAAACCTCTTACTGATCTTAGGGTCTCAGCACCCAGCACTTATAGCCACTCCACTCCGGGTATTGTGCCCTCCCTGCGATTTAGGTTTAAACCACAGCCACCGTGACGCTCCCACAAGGGGGCCTACCTCAACAAGTTAGGCCCGGACCGAAGTCCGGGGGGCTCTCTTACTCCCCGGTACCGTGTTTTAAGTCCTGGTATGAACTACCGGTGGTCTTGCCACTCAACAAGACCTGTGACCGGCAGCTTGTTACTGGACAAATCATAGCAACCATCAGAGGGGAAGGGTCTGATTATGTTTATGATAAGTCCAGTATTTACTCTGCCCCAGCTTTTTATTAGACAACGTCATTGATGGGCGAAGCCTTGATAATGGGGCGGGGGCCTAGGCCAACAACAAATCCACATCCAAATAGCCGCTGGTTTTGCCGTCGATAACAAGCGCCGTAGTAGATGTCACAGTTTTTCGTATTCATTTTGCCCGGCCCATTCCATCGCATTTCTTGGATGGTGGTTAGGTCTGCTTTGCAGTAGTCTAGGGGCTCCGCTAGTTGTTAGGCTGCTCGTGGCCTGTAACGGGACCTGACATTCCGCGTGCATATCCGAAGTTCGTTGTCCTTAAATCGTTTGCGTGGGTTGTCAACAGTTGATCCGTCCGTATCCGAGGCTTGTTGTTGCTTCGTAACTTAATAGGAACCAATTATCTTGCTGACAGAGGTGTTAGGCGCTTACATAGAAAACCGGGTCCCGTTTTAAAGACCTTAATTCGATTTTTTTCCGTGATATAATTTGAAAAGTTTGATTTTGCAACATCATTTCCCTTTTTTCTTGATCGTATGCTTTTGATTCCCTTTTTTGTTGCTCATGAAAACTGGTGTCCACCTCGACTTTTATGCGAGTAGGGCCTATATTCTTCTAGACACACCAAGCTCACTATAGCCGGTATCGTTGTACTGGTCCAAAGAGGGAGCTCTTTGCTAGCACTTCCTCTGTTTTTCAATAATTGACCCTTGCAGTATAGGACCTCGTAAGAAGTCCATGAAGTGCAATCATACCATACTACAAAGTAAGATTCGCATGCTGACAACTCCAAAGTGTTCGAAAGTTTTCTGTTTTAATTTTACAATACAGAGACACTTATAGGTTATATTTTCTAAGCGGCATTTCTCTTACACATAATTATAAGTTTTTAATGGTTGTAGTCCAGAGGTTAATAGTTTTTAGAAATACAGTACCATTTACTCGTATGTGTATTTTGTTCTTTACGTAAGAAGAGTGTTAAAACAAAACTAAGCATATCAAAACTTTTAACACAGGGTATCTCAGTTAAGGAGAATAATCCCGTAACTGGAGTTTTCTGAAGTTACGGCGAACAAAAAAATCGTATGAGAGGGGTGCTATTCTTACCTGCTCTCCAAATATAGGCCCTTGAAGTGAGACGCATCTGATTCCGACATCTAACTAGTTAAAGTACCGTAGCTTTGAATGGGTGCAACCAGCGTATCGACTGTGTTTATTTTGGAAAGCCAATTTGACATTTTATAAAATGTTTTAGAGCCTATGTGATTTAATGTTTCTTAAAAAAAGGTATAGCTCTTTATGTTGAAATTACGATAAATCATTGCTCAATTTATTCCAAAGTTTCTTTAAGTTCTTACTTATATATTCATTGCTATTATGATTTACGTTTGCAACTTTTTCAGCTACGCCTAACGGAAGGTTCGGCAATTGATTACTCAGAAAGTCCAAGTAGAAAGTGTAATTAAGGAGATGGGGGCCGTTAATAAAATTCATAAAAAAATTTATGTCGTTATTCCTCTCGTCGCCCTTGTTTAAAGAGTTTGCCTTTGCCCTTATTACCTCAACCCGTAAGTTGAATTGTGATGGCTGGGTAAAATAAATGGAAATTATTTAAGAAGTACAAGTACTTCAATCAAAAATAAAACAAAAATCAAATAAAAGCGCTCATCTGATGTCACGGAGCGAGGAACTAATTTTTGAAACTTAAATTGAAAAGTGAAAAACATTTGATTTCATTTTATTATTCTTTAATAATAATACAAAAGAACCATTCTTTAAATTTTTTGAAGATTATTTCAAATGTCGGCCGTTACTCGTAACTACGGCTAATGCGGTCCATTTCAAAGTTCCAGGTTATTAGCAAATTTTTCGATTGTACGAGTATAGTCAATTGTGGGTTCGGTAGGTCGGCTATGTAGACCATAAGTTGCTCTAGGTGCACGAAATACATTCCACGTAGAACAATGATTTTCATAATACAGCTTAATGATTTGTGGACGCTTTGTCAAGCTAAGAATTCCATGATACAAATTTAAATAAAACAATAAAAATGCTATATCATTGTGACACGACGCATGCGTAACCCTCATGAAATCCCCTCTGGTAGAAGTACTTCTAAAAGAATCACCTCTTAGAATACAACGGTAGTGACGTCGGAAGTAGCATAGAACTTCTTCAAAATTTGGGACACACGATCAAAAAAGTTTTAACAGCCGATGATCTATATCTGTTTACGGAGCCAGTATTGTGAAGAATATTTTTTTTAATTGCTGAGACAAAGACGACCTGCTTTTTCCAACTTCTCATTAAAACTAGCGTTTGCGATTTTAACGTCGCACTTAGGATATAGCTCATACGTCTGGCAAAGGAGCCTGTAGGAGAGGTGTGAGAGCATAAACGGCGTATATTGGCGAATTTGGCTTTGATGCCGAATTTAGTCGTGCTTTTGCTCAGATGTCGGAGATCGGAGATTTCCATCCTGCTTTTTCCCATTACGTCGCACTTTTTGGATGTCATTGTTGCTTAAAACAACAACATCGACGTCAGACGGCTACAATCGCAAAAGATCGCCAAGTCCTTTTCCGATCGAGTGTCTCTTAATCTCTTAAGAGGTCCAATGCCGCCAGCATCAAGCATCGAAGACCATTGAAAACACTGCCAAAACGCCATCAGAGATGCCGCTTCTGATGTGCTGGGTTTCACTCGTCCACCACAACGAAATCCCTGGTTCGATGATGAATGCCGGCAAGCACATGCAGCTAAGCAAGATGCATATAACGCGGCGCTGCTTAGAAAGACCAGAGCTGCTCATGAGCTCTATGAGCGGAAGAGGAGAGACGAGCACCGGCTTCTCAGGAGGAAGAAGAAAGAGCATGAGAAGCGCGCGATCGAGGAAATTGAGAGATGCTACTCCAGGAATGAGGTTCGGAAGTTTTACCAAAAGGTAAAAATAACATGCCGCGGAAACAAACCCCGAACCGAAGCCTGTAGAGATGAACAAGGGAACATCGTAGTAGAATCGCAGTCGATGCTAAGGATTTGGAAAGATCATTTCTGCAGACTGTATAACGGCGATGACGGACCAAATACCGCTGTCAGGTAGAATCAACCTTTCAACTTGGACGATGATGACCAACAATTCCGTCCACCTGACCTGGATGAAGTGAAGATAGCTATATCGAAGCTTAAGTCCAACAAAGCTACTGGAGCGGATGGCCTGACTGCCGAGCTCTTCAACTCATCTGTAAAATATGGTCGGACGAAAGTATGCCCGATGAATGGAACCTCATCATTGTTTGTCCAATTCTCAAGAAAGGAGACCCTCTGAACTGCGCCAACTACAGAGGCATCAGTCTCCTTAACATCGCATATAAGATCTTATCCGCCGTATTGTGTGAACGCCTGAAGCCGTTTGTCAACAACCTGATAGGTCCATATCAGTGTGGCTTCAGGCCAGGAAAGTCAACCATCGACCAGATATTCACACTACGGCAGATCTCGGAGAAGACCCATGAGCTTCAGATACCCACCACCTATTCATCGATTTTAAGGCCGCGTATGACAGCATCTATAGAGACGAGCTATACAGAGCAATGTCTAGTTTGGCATCCCTGCCAAACTCGTCCGTCTATGCAGTATGACGATGGAGAATGCACGCTGCTCCTTCAAGGTCGGTAAAGATCTCACCGAGACCTTTGATGTCCAGAAAGGATTTAGACAAGGCGATGCGCTGTCATGCGATTTTTTCAACATCGTACTTGAAAGAATAGTGCAAAACTCACGAGCAAACACAAGAGGCACTATCTTTCAAAAGTCCGTCCAACTACTCGCATACGCCGACGATATTGACATAATCGGGAGAAAACAGCGTGATGTCAGTGGCGCTTTCGCGAGTATTGAGACGGAAGCGGCGAAAATGGGTTTAGCGGTCAATGAGGGCAAGACCAAGTGTATGCTGTCAAGCAAAAAGCACAACCAACACCGACGTCTCGGACAGAACGTCACCCTCGACAGATATAACTTTGAGGTAGTTAAGGACTTTGTCTACCTAGGCTCCGCAATAAATACAGACAACGACACAAGCGCTGAGATCAAGCGAAGAATAACTCTTGTCAATCGCTGTTTCTTTGGTTTAAGAAGGCAATTGAGTAGCAAAGCCCTCTCTCGGACAACAAAAGTCACCCTTTAGTCACCCGCAGAGGCATGGACATTATCAAAAATGGATGAGGTCGTTCTTGGTTGCTTCGAGAGAAAAATTCTTCGGGCGATATTCGGTCCCGTCTGCATTGACGGTGAGTGGAGGAGGAGATACAACGACGAACTGTATGGACTGTATAGCGACATGGACCTAGCCAGAAGAGTGAAGATCCAAAGACTGAGATGGCTGGGTCATGTAGAGCGCATGGACGCCAATGCTCCGGTCCGAAAAGTCTTCGAATCCGCCCCCGAGGGACAGCGCAGTAGAGGAAGGCCAAGACTCAGGTGGCGTACGCAAGTGGAAGAGGACCTCAGCCAACTTAGCGTGCGAAACTGGAGGCAGCTAGCCAGGGATCGAGCTGGCTGGAGAAGCTTGTAGACTGAGGCCCAGGTCCACCCCGGACTGTAGCGCCACCTAAAGTAAGTAAGTGTTGCTTAAAACTCAACCCATTATAAACTCTACTTGTACAGTTGAATTCTATAAATGGGGTATTGTATGTGCGTCTATATACAAATAGACCCCTTAATTGGGCTTATGGCTTTTTTAAAACCTTTTCTAATTAGGTGTAACATTACCTCTTGTCACTGATATTCAATTCATCGTAACACTATTTTCTTTCCATTAATCTTATTTCATCACATTTTTTGTTTGCAAAAAATTAAAGGAAATACCTAAATTTCGTCTTCCGTAAAAAAAAAATTAAAAATAAATATGTATGAAAAGAATTCAAGAAGATACCCAATGGAGCCCGAAGTCGCGTGGATATTTAAATAAATATGCTATTCGCAATAATTTTTCAATTGGTTTTAGGTCAGCATTAAATCAAAGCTTACATAAATTTGCAAAAATTCCTCACATTTTTAAAAAAGAATTCTTGTATGTTTCAAGAACAACAATTAAGTTAATCGAGGTGATTCTGAAAATGGAACAAAGTCAAATTTCTTTTCATTCCCTTCCTTATGTTTTGTATCAGAATTCGGAATCGTAACACAAAAAAACAATGAATTTGAAATTAGAAAATTAAGTATAAAAGCTTTGAGATGTATCGCGGGCATAACAGTTTCCCCAAAATGCGAACACTAGTCATATGGATTACTATCGGTGTGTACATAATCAAACATTCGGACTAAAGAAAGTTTTCAATAATTTGTTGGTTTCACTTGTAGGTATCCTGCTTGTGGCAGTTGAAGGAGCAAGTTTGAAGGCAGCTGAAGAAGTTAAACCTAGAACACATTTACTACAACCGCCTTTAGGTCAGAAAAGTCTATATTTCTTCGAAGATGAGGATGAATCAAACCAAGTAGGTCAGTCGGATATTGAAGAGGATAGCGATAAATATGTTCTTTCTCCAATTGAATTATCAGAATTAACTGATCAAATTTCTGCCCAAATCGGACCGACATTTGATCCCTACACGATCCCATTTGGTTTGCCAGCATTCAACCCACTTGATCATGTTCAAGCTGAAGTAGTGCCACCAATTTATGTTCCTCCAAGTTTTCATTATTATGGAAATTTTAATGGAAATAGAATGTATCCAATATTTGTCAAGGTTATAACAGGACCACCTGGACCACCTGGTCCTCCAGGACCCAAAGGTGAGGATGGAGTAGATGGAGATGGAAAGCTTGGTGTTCCTGGGCCGGCGGGTCCAAAGGGTGACAAAGGGCTTAAAGGTGAAAGAGGTATTACCGGAGTACAAGGAAAAACTGGAGTAAAAGGGCAACAAGGTCAGAAAGGAGTTAAAGGTGATCATGGGAAAATTGGTATTAAAGGAGTAAAGGGGGCACGAGGACAAAAGGGTCAAAAAGGGGAAGGAGTTGAAGAAGGCGAAATAGAGACACAATCAAAAATTGATAATCTTTCGGAGGATCCCGATGAAGGTGAAATGACACAACTCGTTATTGGTCACTTACCGTGGCTCTTTGGCAATGGACATGGAACTGCAGGACACGGACATCCAGGAATTCCGTTTCAGGAAGTAGATGGAGAATATGGAGAATCGGAGGAAGGAGAAGCAGAAGAAGAAGAAGAGGAAGAAGAAGAGGAAGAAGAAAAAGAAGCAGAAGAAGAAGAACAAGAGGAAGTTGAAGGTGAAAGTGACGACAAAGAAAACGAAAAGGAAAAAGAAGACGACAAAGAAAATGGACCGATTCTGGAGTTAGAAAGTGGATCTTCGATAAGCTTAACAACAACCCCTGTTTTTGTTGTGGAAGCTATTACTTCTACGTCTACCACGGATACTTCAGTGCCAACAACAGAAATCAATACCGAAACGGTTAGTGTCTCCACACCTATTGCAACAACTGATGTGCCGACTGAGTCAACAGAAGCGACTAATGAGGAAATAACAACAGTTACTGACTCACAATTAGAATCGATAACAGAAGAGACTGCAATCGTGACGGAAGTAACCGAAGAAACTTCCACCCTGACTGACTCGCAAACTGAAGAAACTTCAACAGTTAATAATTCCCAAACCGAAGAAACCTCAACAGTATCTAATTGGGAACAAATAACAGAAGAAACTACAGATTTGGCAACTGCACTACCGACAGAAGCGACAACTGTTACGCCAGAAAAGACAACTATTGTCCCATCAGATACAACAACTATATCTGGACTAAATACAACGGAAGCACTTTTAGAGGAAACCGATTCGACAGATGACAACTTGTTTACAACCACTGAGGGTAACGGAAACCCAACAGATTCAATAACCGACGAGTCAATAGTCACAGATACAATTGCAATTTTTACTACAGAAGAGCCTTCTGGCGTAACAGACCTACCAGTGCTTCGGACTTGGCCTCGAAATAATTTCAATGAATTTGTACCACACTAATAGTATTAGATTTGATGAGACTTCATATTAAATGATACACCGGTTAGCGAAATGAAAAAATTTCTTATTTCATTGACTTACTTAGATTAATTTATTTTAATTTGAAAAATGTTTGCCTTTAGGTTATCGGGGAGTGGGAGCACCATTCTGCTGGTACACAGTAGCTGTTCTTTCTTGTAGCGGCTTATCACCAAATATAATACAAATTTCTGGAGAGTCTAGGTAGAGATTGGAGTCAGGGTTTGCCGGGAGCCGATACGGTCCGCCCAGCTTATATTCTAATATATCTGCCCACACTTGACATTGAACCTATACTGGAAAACTCTGTGTTTTATGAAGTGGCATGAAAATTATGTAAATCAGTGATCTCATCCTTGGTGAATCGGGAATTATCCATCCATATAATTTGTCTTATTAATGCTTTTCTGATTCACCAGTTTGTATCTATGGCACACGACGGAATCCATATATGCCATCTAAATGTAGAATTATCCCGACTTCCATTGTATATTTATTTGTTTGATTGAAATATCTTTTTAGTTGTCTAATATTAGTATATACATGGTTTCTAAAGTAATTTAAAACGTTCTGATAGCTATGAACGCATTCTGTTAAATCAGGATGTGAATCTCTCGGGGTAACTGCCCGGCCAATTAAAAAAAAACTAAGTTATGAAGCATCAACAAGTCGGATCTACTGTTGACAACCCAATCAAACGATTTAAGGACAATGAGCTTCGGATATGCACGTGGAATGTTAGATCCCTTAATAGACCACGTGCAGCCGAGCAACTAGCGGAGGCCCTAGACTGCTGCAAAGCAGACATAACCGCCATCCAAGAAATGCGATGGGATGGGCCGGACAAAAAGAAGATGAAAAACTGCGAGATCTACTACGGCAATTGCGATGACGGACCAAATACCGCTGTCAGGCAGAATCAACCTTTCAACTTGGACGATGATGACCAACAATTCCGTCCACCCGACCTGGATGAAGATAGCTATATCGAAGCTTAGATCCAATAAAGCTGCTGGCGCGGTTGGCCTGACTGCCGAGCTCTTCAAAGCGGCAGGCGATGACTTGGTAAGGTGCATACACCAACTCATCTGTAAAATAAGGTCGGACGGAAGTATGCCCGATGAATGGAACCTCAGCATTGTTTGTCCGATTCTCAAGAAAGGAGACCCTCTGAACTGCGCCAAATACAGAGGCATCAGTCTCCTTAACATCGCATATAAGATCTTATCCGCCGTATTGTGTGAACGCCTGAAGCCGTTCGTCAACAACCTGATAGGTCCATATCAGTGTGGCTTCAGGCCAGGAAAGTCCACCATCGACCATATATTCACACTACGGCAGATCTTGAAGAAGACCCATGAGCTCCAGATCGATACCCACCACCTATTCATCGATTTTAAGGCCGCGTATGACAGCATCTATAGAGACGAGCTATATAGAGCAATGTCTAGTTTTGGCATCTCTGCCAAACTCGTCCGTCTGTGCAGGATGACGATGGAGAATGCACGCTGCTCCATCAAGGTCGGTAAAGATCTCACCGAGACCTTTGATGTCCAGAAAGGATTTAGACAAGGCGATACGTTTTCATGCGATTTTTTCAACATCGTACTTGAAAGAATAGTGCAAAACTCACGAGCAAACACAAGAAGCACTATCTTTCAAAAGTCCGTCCAACTACTCGCATACGCCGACGATATTGACATAATCGGGAGAAAGCAGCGTGATGTCAGTGGCGCTTTCGCGAGTATTGAGACGGAAGCGGCAAAAATGGGTTTAGCGGTCAATGAGGGCAAGACCAAGTATATGCTGTCAAGCAAAAAGGACAACCAACACCGACGTCCCAGACAGAACGTCACCCTTGACAGATATAACTTTGAGGTAGTTAAGGACTTTGTCTACCTAGGCTCCGCTATAAATACAGACAACGACACCAGCGCTGAGATCAAACGAAGAATAACCCTTGCCAACCGCTACTTCTTTGGGTTAAGAAGGCAATTGAGTAGCAAAGCCCTCTCTCGGACAACAAAAGTCACCCTTTATAAGACTTTAATAATCCCGGTCCTGCTCTATGGCGCAGAGGCATGGACATTATCAAAAATGGATGAGGGTGTTGCTTCGAGAGAAAAATTCTTCGGGCGATCTTCGGTCCCGTCTGCATTGACGGTGAGTGGAGGAGGAGATACAATGACGAACTGTATAGACTGTACAGCGACAAGGACTCAGCCAGAAAAGTGAAGATCCAAAGAATGAGATGGCTGGGTCATGTAGAGCGCATGGACACCAATGCTCCGGTCCGAAAAGTCTTCGAATCCGCCCCCGAGGGACAGCGCAGTAGAGGAAGGCCAAGACTCAGGTGGCGCACGCAAGTGGAAGAAGACCTCAGCCGACTTAGCGTGCGAAACTGGAGGCAGCTAGCCAGGGATCGAGCTTGCTGGAGAAGCTTGTTGACTGAGGCCCAGGTCCACCCCGGACTGTAGCGCCACCTAAAGTAGGTAAGAATCTCTCGATGATTCGACCTTGAAAATGTTCAAATATATGACCTGCCAGAGAATAGGCTCAGATATACCCCCCCACACACTCGCACACACATGCACACATTTACAGGATTTTGGTCTCAAAACACAATATATGAAGAAATCTCTTTAATCTTCGACACGTTTTCCGAAGTACTTTGTATGTTTATCGAGCACCAATCATACATCTGTTTAAAGTTGCCGAGTTTCGTTTTCAGAGGCTTTCTTAACCTTGAAGTTTGAAACTTATTCCGTAAGTCTCCGTTTACAATAATATACTCGTATGTCTTTTCTGTTCTCCGTAGCAATTTCTGTAAAATACCACCTTATTCAGCAAATTAAAAATACAAGTTTATTCATCTAAATCTTTATTGTCCCCTTCAAAGTTATCCCCATCGACTGCAACACACTTATGCAAGCGCTTGATCCAATCCTCGAAACATTTTTTATATTCGGTTTTCGGTATGTCCTTCAGTGCTTCCTGCGATTTTTCCATTACTTCCTCTCGGCTGCTGAAACGCATTCCCCGTAGTGGTTTTTAACTCGATTGAACAGAAAGAAGTCACAGGGAGCCAAATCAGGTGAATTCGGTGGCTGTTGGATGGTATTTGTAGCATTTTTCGTCAAAAAAATTACGAATAATGATGGCACTGTGCGACGGTACGTTATCATGGTGCAAAATCCAGGAGTTTTCTGCCCACAATTCTGGTCTCTTTCGGCGAATTGCTTTACGCAAACATAACGCCCAATTAATACTCTTTCTTTACAGTCTGGCCTTCTGGCAAAAATTCATGATGCACTACACCGTTGTAACCCATGAAAACAGTGAGCATTGCCTTCTTTTTTGACTGACGACGTGGTTTTCTTGGTCTCGGCTCATTTGGTGAACGCCATTCACTTGCCTGATGTCTGAATTGCATGTCGTACTCATAAACCCACGTCTCGTCTCCAATAATGATCATTTTGATGAATATGGGATCGGATTCAGCCTCACAAGTCATCTCTTTTGCGACGACAACACGGTCTCTTTTTTTGCATGAAATTGAGGTCTTTCGGCACTAACATTAACCAAAATGTCTTGGGCGGATTCAAAGGCAATGTTCAAGTCCTCCGCTATCTCTCTGATGGTTGATTTGCGGTTATTGACCAACATTTCTTTTACTTCATCAATGTTTTCATCGGTTTTCGAAGTCGATGGTCTGCCTCTGCGTTCATCATCTTCGATTGACTCACGACCACTTTTGAACCGCTCGTGCCACTCGTAAATGACCGTTTTCTTTAGAGAATCGGTGCCGAAACACTTCTCCAACATTTCCAACGTTCGCGCACCATTAAATTTATTTTTAACGTAAAATTTAATACAAGTTTATTGTTGCAAATTTAAATTCATTTCTAAAATTATAAAAAATCGCCAACACACACAGAGATAGATGTACTCTTGGCTACGTAACTTTTGCAAATGTCAAGCTATAATGTTCAAGATTTGTAGGGAATATCAACAACAGATGTACCAACTTAACAAACAAAAACAGAACTCAAATCGGAACAATGGGAGCGCTACACGGGAACTTTTGGATCAAGGCGGTATTTCTTAGTTTTCCATTTTGCTTTATTACGACCCATTTCACCGCATTTTCTGGCTGTTGGTTATACGAGGGCGGGTCAATAAGTCCGTGACTTTTTGAATTTCTGACCTCTTTACTGAAACAGCAACACTGCTCCTGTCAACAGGCATCTGTCAGTTGACTCCTGTCAAAATTTAAACTTGCTGCGTCAGTTAGTTTGTGTTTGACAGCTATTTTTATCAGACTACTCACTAATTTGAGGAGAAAATGGAAAAAAGTGAATTTCGTGTGCTTATTAAGCATTATTTCTTGCGAAAAAAAACCATTACCGAGACCAAGGCTAAGCTTGATAAATACTATGGGGACTCTGCACCATCGATTTCAATGGTAAAAAAGTGGTTTACTGAATTTCATTGTGGCCGTACAAGCACTGAAGATGCCGAACGTCCTGGACGCCCAGTTGAGGACTCTACACCCGAAACAATCGAAAAAATTCACGATATGGTGTTGGCCGACCGAATCCATGAATTGGGCTATGAATTGCTCCCTCATCCACCCTATTCTCCAGATTTGGCTCCGAGCGACTAATTCTTGTTCCCAAACCTGAAGAAAGGCTTGGTGGAAAAAGATTTGAGTCCAATGATGAAGTCATCTCGCAAACAAAGGCCTATTTTGAGGACCTCGACAAATCATTTTTTTTGGAAGGGATAAAAAAATTGGAGAAGCGTTGGACAAAGTGTATAGAGCTCAAGGGAGACTACGTTGAAAAATAAAATTATTTTTTTATCAAAAAATCTGTGTTTTAATCCAAAAGTCACGGACTTATTGACCCGCCCTCGTATCTTCACTATCCTTGTCAGCTGTTGAACCGGAGTACATACTGTGGTGCGAAAAAATTTCATCGACTGATGTTCTGAAACTGCTAGATACATGTGACAAAATCTACTTCAGGAGTATAAGCTACTTGCTTACAATTTTGACAACACTACCTGTTACAACAGCTAGCGTTGAAACAACTTTTTCAACAATGAAAAGGATCAAAACAGTACCTCGAACCGTCATGGCCATCCAAGACTAAGCGTACTTGCCATGCTGTCTGTTCACTCAGGTATTCATGTGGATCCAGATGAAGTGATCGGTATTATGTCAAAAAAAAAATGCAAGGCGCTTATCGCTGTAAAAAAACAGTATTAAAAGAATAGTTATTTATTTAATTTAATTTATAAAACTAAATACAAACAAAAATAAAATATTCATGTAGTTTCCTAATTTTTGTATACAGAATTACTTCTCCGAAATGGAACAAGCTCCCTCCCGAAACAAAATCCTGGCTACGCGCCTGGTCCAAGGAAAACTATTTATTCGCACTCTTGTGTTATAAGGCAGACAGAATTACAACGCAAGCTAAAGCTAGAATATCAAAAAACAGATGAATAGCTCTGTTGAGCAATGTAACACATACTTCAACTAATCAAATATGTTTACGAGTAAATCGATGAAACCACATTCTTGTTCAGAGTCATATTGTACGTTTTCGACGGTTTTTAGGTGTTTGAATCAGTGATAGTTTTAGTGGAAGCAGTATATGCCATCGGTGCTAGGTGATTTAAAGCCATCAAAGGAAGCAACATCATGCTTGACGGCCCCATACGTCACCACAATCGATGAAATATACGAACTTCGGCGTGCTGTGTTTTTCAACTAACTAGCAGCTTCAATAGAAGCAGGTTGTCAACTGGTTCTGATTAGGTTAACTGCGAAGCAATTTAAGCCTACAGTGCCTCAAAACTACACAGTTTTCGTAGTCCGGAAACTAGCAAAGTAAGAAAGCAGGTAGATGAATTACAGAGTCCGTGAATTTAATTGACTTATTGTTTGTGTTTGGTTTGTTTTTGTTTATTCCATAGAACATTAAATAAAGCATCAAAACTTGTTAGGAACTTTTTTCAATTATACACTTTGTATTTCCATTCGCATGTGATTTATTTATTTAAAAGGTGCAGCAAATGATGTTGAAATTTTCACACAGTGATCGCGTATTTACCCCGCGATTGCTTGAAGAAATGTAAATAGTTGATATGAAAACTTTAGTATCTGAGGAATACAAAAAATATAATATGAATTTTACGAAATAACTTTGAGATCGACTAACTAACACCCTTAAAAGTTTCCATAGAAACTGTCGAAAATTTGTATGCCTGTAGCACGGACGGCTTGGTTGATCTCATCATTATGAAAAGAATCTTTTTCCTATAAGCAGGACTAGCATCATACCAGTTATGGTAAAAAAGCGATGAATGTAGTTTTGCACTCTAAACAATAATAAATATATGTAAATGAATTGATAAACTTTTTTCTTTGTTGGGGAAATCCTTACCGTATAAGTTAATTCACTCCCATTGTAACAGATAAATAAGGTAAAAACCAGAAATGAAGTCAATCCAATTGAATAACGCAGTACACTTAATATTTGTATCCCCATGACCATCGAACAACCCATTAGACACATTGCCACCGAAGATGTTGCAAAGTTAACCAGAAACGAAATATTAAAAACATCGTTGATCTCTTTAGATAACCTTTAAACACATTGGCTAAGTTAATCATAAAGATGATGCACCTATGTAGTACCTTATTAAAGTATTGTGATAGCTGACAAGAAATCTCAAACAATCCGGATCAGCTTCAGATTTGACCGCATCCAACATCTCCAGAGTTTTTGCCAAGAAGTCGAAATGCATTCTGATCTGTGTCAAAAAGAAGCACAACATAAATTCTCCAGAACAGATAAATGCGACTCCAGTCAAAGAAGAAAACAATTGACAAGAATAGCTCAATATGTATCCGAAACTCGAATTTTCTTTCCATGGATACCATGTGTTTGATTGAAAACGCATCTGGAAATTTTTCTCCAGAACTAGTCACTCAAAAATCGATTCTAAAATCGGAGGCACATTGTATGTCAAAAAAGCAAAAGCGTAAAAAATCGCTACGAGCTTCATAAGATTTTTAGAAAATTCAACAAAGTACTTTGTTCTGTAGTGGTTTTGATGACATAAACGATGTACTTTGAGTATTCCAGGTAGTAGGTGCTCGAATTCATCCAAAAGTTTAACGATGTCTTTGCGGTAGAAGAAGAGAATTATCATCTTGCACAGTGCTACCATTGTCAGTCCCAAAATTGAACCGGATTCGGATATTTGCAAGATAATGTCAACTGATTCGTTTCGGTCCATCAATAGTGCAATAACTATTCCAAAGTTCTGGTAAATTAAATTCGCTGCTCCAAGTGAAAATAATATCCAAGCTAGGACCGATGGGCGAGGCTCATTTGCACGTCGAAATGGCTTAATAAGGGCTAGCTTTAAGACCAGATTAGGAATTTCCATAAAGTCGTTAAGGGAATAAAAATGACGAATTATTTCGGACATCGTTGTCAGTTTTTAAAGTGAATACGTTGAGAACAAAGAACTAGAGGATTGTTTTGAATAGGAATAATGGTTATATAGTCGTTTGAATCCTTTGATTAAACATTTATGGGTCGTTTGATTGGAGTCATTACCTAGTTGTAGCTTAAAAGTCGGGTAATTTTTTTTTTATGACATTTCCCTTTCTGAACAAATCACGCATCACTTTACTGTGCTTCTGTTCCCACGGTGTTGTTTTGGTGTTATAAAAAAAGGCCACCTGTGCTTCATGCAGAAAAAAGTAACTATAATATTGGGGGCATCAACAGGCAGAAATGCAGAAAGCTGGTCAAAGTGCTCAAAAAGAGATTGTGTGGGTGGACCCTCAATAGGTAAACTCATATTCTAGAAGAGGGTAATTTTCTAAGAAACACCTGGTTAGTTATGCCAAATGCGCTTCAGAAAGCACCTGCGCCTTTGCGTTTTGTGGTTGTCTTTGGATTAATCTACCCGACCACGTCACCATCCGACCCTTTGTTACTAAGCAATCAAGAGCGTAAGATAAGCATGGAAGTGTGGGGATGGAGCTGACAAAATGAACCCGAATAACGTTTAAACATTGCTTCTGACAACGGAACTCACGTCTTTATAGAAAAAAAAAACATTTTGACGTGTTTTGAGACAACTCAATTATAATATTTTCTTTATTTATAGCAATTTTTGACCATAAACAAACATTTCAAAAAAAATTCCTTCTGAATAGTCCCCCATTCATATTGTGTATACAGCTTGTGGAAAAAATTGTAGACAATTTCGATTAGTCTGCCGATTTATAAAAGAACGCTCCAACCATATTCAACAAGAAATGAGCTTTTTTCGATAAATAATTGCATTTCAAACAGCTTTTTGAAGGCCCACTCACTGAAAATTCGGCGCTGTAGCAGGTCGTTGGGCTTCAGTTCTTGCACGAGCTGTAGTTCTTGTAATTCTTCAGGACAAATGGACAAATAATTTTCTTGAATCCGCACTAATTCCAGATGTGGATTCCCGAAACCTCCAGGTAGCGCGTTAATGGCAGCTAAACCTGGGAAACAAAATTTAAAAGTCGTTGAGCGCCACGTGATTATCGGTATAAATCACGAAACCGAACGAAAGGGGAGTACGAAAAAAAAATATAGAGCCAAAAAAAAGGAGAATCTTCCCCGAGAAGAAACACGACGAAAAAAAGAGAAAAAAAAAACAAAACAGTCCCGAACGTTCAACAAAAAAAAATTAACGGGTCGCGTGTCTCGTCTACTTCTCGAGATTTCTCGCACGCGCGGCCCACCGGAGTCTCACTTATCACAATAGAAAAAAAAGCGATTCTATATACTACACTGCTCTATACTTAGCTTTTATTCCTGGTGGTGCCTGTGGCCCTTCCGGCTCTGTTTTCCTTGTCCCAATACTCCTGTTTAATCCTCTCTGTATCCTGCTTCCTTTCTCCTTTTCCTCTCCCCTTTTTTTTCCTTTTCCTTCCTTTTCCCGAACTCGCGATTTTACTTTAGGAAAACAAACAAAAAATCTACTCTACTGATCACTTCTTTGCAAAAAGAAAAAAAAATTGCCTCTCGCAATTGCAACAAAAAAACTTTCGTTAAAAAAAACCTCGACCAGCCTTAATGGCTCACAAAAGTGTCTTCCAGATCTTTTTTTTTTCTTCCACAAACTCTCACCAGATTCACGCACACATTCATTTAGCTCTAGTGGACCCAACAACGGCGTTTCCAGCTACACGACTAGCAACTTTGCTAGTGTGTGCTCCCGTGTCCAACTAGGCCTCTCACACATTCCAATTGTTTCCAATTGCACACTCTCATTCTAAACTCCTCAGACACTGAGTTCTCTCCCGCTTCCAGTGATAACTGGAAACTCCGCTGAGCGAGTTTATGAGAGCTTGTGGATCCTAGCTATGCCTAGCTATTTCCCTAGACACTGGAATTACATTGAAAATTGCGAGAAGCAATGTTTCTCTCATTGCTGATCCCCGGTTAATTTTCCCCCATCGAACTAAACCAAATTGCAAAACAACAACAAACGCGAAGGAGAAAGAAAGTATGATCGAAGGTCAATGGAGTGTTGGGACGAAGGAGGAAGGTTGTGTGGGTATAATCCTAATCTGATTATACCCCGGTCTAGCCCTAAACCGCCGCCCCAAACAAAGCTAAGTATATGTGCCTCTGTGCTAATATACCCCGGGTCCCTATTTACTCCGGTGGAACGGCGTTCAGATTTGGGGGGAATGGGGGGACTGACCAATAGCGGGTCATTCCTTACACAATTACGTATTTTATTTTTTTCGTTTTGTTTTCGTTTCGTTTGTTTGTTTATGTTGTGGGCCTTTCTGCCCGCCTGGTATTTTATGATTTTTGTTTTTAATAGTTTTGTTATTGTTATATTATTGTTGCTGTTTGTTATTGTTGTTATTATTATTATGTTGTTATTGTTATTATTATTAATGTTTTTATGTTCCCACGTTGGAGGCTGTCTCGTAACTTGGCCGTCCGCCTACAGCCTCCGCTGCTCCCTTGGTGCTCCATCGGTGGGGTGCTGGCTTGAAAGGGGTCGTAGTACCTTCACCCATCGAACCTGACTTTTACAGCTGGTGCGTCGTTGGGATGTGTTCGATTATGCTGGCTGTCCGGATACACACAACTGTCGCTCCTCCGTAGCTCTCTCGTTGGGGGTGTAGCTATAAAAGAGATCGTCATCTCTTCCCCCTTAGACATTTAAACATTAGCATCCACATCGATTACGAGATGTGATGCTTCTTGTCTCCACATAGATGGCAAGATGTGGGAGTCCTCAAGCCTTTATATAACTTGGCTTTCGTTGGGGTGTAAGTTCCGGGGATCATCCTCCCCCACCCGTCATCATCGTGTTGGGGTGTCTGGCTAGAAAGGACAGTCCGTCCCCACCCATCGGCGATTTTCAGACGTCCTGTCTGATGCTGCCCGTTGCGAGTCTCCCGTCTAGCCTACGGGCTCCGACAACGGTGGTCTTGGTGGACCTCCTGTCGCACCCTGGGCTCCTGGTTCGTCGTGAGTCTCCCTACCGGGCTTCACCGACCGAACCACCTCGTCCTCCTCTGAGGATAACCGCCCGTAAACCTATGTGGGTTCTTTCCGAGGTCTGTGGTCGGTGGGCCAGTGGCTGATGGGACCATGGCTGCCCTCCACCTCCGCCAGAGCTCGGTCTTCTCACTCAAAGAAAAGAGGGAACGAAGGGACAAGAACAGGGAAGAGGGTAAACCTTGTTACGGGAAAATTTACCGCAACAAATTATGTGCTCAGTTGGTCGATTATGATGACCATAAAATGCTTAAAGTACGCGAAAATCATTTTTCACAGAGCACAAATTTTGAAAATTAAATTAAAGAATTTTTAAGCGTTGTTCTGGGGTTAGCACTTCCATGATGAAATGACAATGCTAACTGAGCATGTTTGACTTTGACACATGTTATAAATCACGCGTGAGCTGTCAAAACTAGAACACTGAAAAACCGAATAGCAAATACATCACCTGGTATTATTTATTCAGATGAGAGAGTACATTCTTGTTGACCAAGTTAAATGACACTATTTAGATAGTTACCCCTCACATTAAGAATGTTATTGCCTCAAAATTATTCTGATCGCTAGCAACTCAAAATATGATAATTCCATTTTTTCTGAAATCACCGTATTCGACTATAATCTTTAGCGATGTCACTTAAATCTGTCCAACATAAATTGGCAGTACAGGGAAGATAGGATGTTTGTCTCTCATTCGCACTCTTTTCTTTTCCATAAGTGCTATTCCCACAAAAGCTCTTACAGGGGTTCCGTGGTAAGCATTTCCCAATAGCAAAGATCTGAAAGAATAGTGTGTAGGGTTACCGTCCCTTTTTAGATTGAAATTTTCATTTAAATAATTTGTTTTATTTATAAAATTTATAAAATAAAACAAATTTACCTTTTTCCACACCACCAAGAGGTAAGAAAAAAGGCGCGGCTTAAAAACACAAATTGCACAAAACTCAGAATAAAATGAATACACCTTTCGAAAGTACAATTTACAAAATAATAATTCACTTCACATTAATACCATAATCCAAATTTAGAAAAAAAACACGTATCATCAAAAAACTGACCGCGCGCCACGAAAACCTACGCAAATAAACTCTTTCCTTAAAGAAAACTGCTTACAATTTTGTTTTACGTACATAAAAAGAAATGCAAAAGATCAAAACAGATCTCCACGATAACACCCATTATTAACAACTTTTTTCATAGCTCTTAAACCAAAAGCTCCTCAACAGAAACCCAGGGAAAAGAGTTACTAAACGGACATTGGTAACTCTGTCTGAATGCACATCAATTTCATACAGGTTGAATAGCAGCAGCCACAGGCCATAGCCAATCAATGCACAGTGCACACTCAGATGTGCGATGCAATGGTACTCGTATTTCAGTGGCGGGTAAACACTTTTATGGGGAGTTTAGTATGGTGCAAAAATATGGCACGCTACTGACTTGAAAAAAGCTTCTCCATAAGACGTGTACTGCCAATTTATGTTGGACAGAGTATAGTAACAAATCATTGGCTAGCTCATTGTGGTGCCACACTAGTAACTCAATTTGGTCACAAATTCCCAATTCGGTGACATATTCACTCGATCACCCATTGCATTGCATGGATAACCCAGTTCAACACCTGTGCGTGGACCGAATAACGTTGCTGAACCATAGAGAGCACGTCGAGTAATCAGTGAATCTAGGACATAGAGGAAGCATTTTGGAAAGACGATAGGGGAGTCCAGTCCAGACCAGCTTCTAAATCGTATGCTTTGACATCCATACTATCGGGTTTTCCAATAGGGATTTGACAACTTTGAATTTAATTTGTGAACGCACTCTTTCACTAATCATCAAAATGTAACTGTCTATTTATTTAGTAAACTCAACATTTTCATCACGATAAAGTAAACGGACGAGCAACGTCTAAAAATTATAAAAAATTTTCACCGAAATTCGGAGTCGGTGACTGCAACTTTAAGAGCGTTAATTCATCTTCATCTTCATCAAATCATCTTCAGTGACGAAGTTCATTTTTGGCTCAATGGGTTCGTCAATAAGAAAATATTGGTCCTATATTGGACTATTTTCTGTGGGGCTACGTTAAGTCATTGGTTTATGCCAACAAGCGGACGACGTTGGAAGAGCTCAGAGCCAACATTGAATACGAAATAGCGGCCGTTTCCGCCGAAATGTGTGGCCGAGTCGTTGAAAATTGGGTCCAACGAATCGACCGCTGCAAATGTGCCCGCGGTGGCCATATGAACAAAGTCGAGTTCGATTCATAAACATTTTGATTGTACTTCAAGCCGATAATAAAGTTTTTGAAATATCTCAAATGGTTTGGGTTTTATTTTAAAAAAAAATTGTCAAGTCCTTATTGGAAAACCCTTTATAATAATAAAGACATTTTCGAACTATTTAAAAAAGTGTGTTTGAACTAAGATGTTTAACCAAAAACCAACCCAAACAAAGTCGAGAAACAACACCATTTCATTAAATAAGGTGATACATTAAGTTCAATACATTGCTTTGATATTACTTAGGTTCTTTTAATGGATATCGGGAAAACGATACATTGTCCGATTCTTCAATGAACCAAAATACGTTGTACAACTGGCTCCTTGAAAGAGTCTAGACACGTGATGAGAGGGTGATCCTGGAATAGTCTTAATTACTTTAGATTGGGTAGTCAAACTTCAAGACTTCGATTACAAAGCAATAGATGGTGTACAATACAACAGGGGGAATATGTGTCCTTGCTGTTTTAAAATATTTCGGCTTAGAATTTGTTGATTTAAGAGTTCTAAGATACAGTTAAAATCCATGTCATAAACCGACTTCAATACAGGACCGGCCAAGAAGGGCTTATGGGATTTTTTCCGAATGCTTTCTAACAAACCAATGGGGAGTAGAAGTCACGACAGCATTAGTTTATATAATTATTTCTTGGAATTTGAGAAGGCCATTAAAGATTTTAATCGATAGGTATTATCTCATTAAATCCTTAATGAAACCGGATCTACATATTTAAACGATCAATAATTGAGGTGAGAGACGCAACAGATAAATGCACTCATGCAAATTGACAGAAACTAATTGATATGTGTGAAACCATAACATTTACATTGTTAAACAAGGGACACCGACATTAATAAGATGCACCTCGTGCCCAGACTTTTATATCCATTAAAGCAGAGCTTTACGTGCAACAAACCGCCACACCACTATTATTATTTTTCAGAAAGCACCTATAAGATAAACTAAAAAAATCAAAAAGGATAAGCAATTGTAATTGCAAAAGGATCATTATTATTTTTTGTGATAAGTACATGCAACAGTAAAAGTAAAAATATTCGAATTGTTTTTGTTAATTAAGAAGCAAAATGTTTAATAATGCAATGCTTATATAAGCTGAAAATGAAGAAAGAGAACGTGCCGATAGGCAAAAAAAATCCCTACGAGCAATGCTAATAGTATTAAGAGATAAATGCAATCCACTTGATTTGCCAGATGCAATGTAACTCAAATTTGAGTTTCAATTTAAATTTTATCTCAATACTTGTTTTTTAGATTCAGAAAATATTATCAAACAACCAAGCCAATGGATGGCAACGATTAGTATAAGGCCTCGTAGAAGTAGCATCTTCCGACAGGTGCTGGTTCCTTAAATGACGAGAATGAGCCTCTGCAGCCGAACATCTTGCAGCTCTGCTAATAAGTCCTACTTCACGCCTCCCCTTGGCGCCATCTGGGAATCTCACTAGAGGTTGCGAAGTGAAGGGGGCAAATGACGAGTTTCCTGCGCCATTAACCAGGATTAGTGTCGGAAAAACAAAACAAGACCTTATCCGGGCTACTCCGACATATTTGGAGCTCAGGGCGGAAAGGATTTCCAGGACTTAATCAGGGTCCTGGAAAAGAGATGGTGGCGGACGAGCCCTATAAGGGCCAACGGCAGCGCTCACATCCCGGAACGGGTTACTGGCTTCAGTGTAACCGACCCCTCGTCCTAGGGGCACTCAAAGTGGAACTGGTCCTCCAGGTTGGGGGTTGTGCCGCCGGGGTAACTGCCCGGCCATTTAAAAAAAGATTAAGTTACGAAGCATCAACAAGCCTCGGATATGGACGGATCTACTGTTGACAACCCACGCAAACGATTTAAGGACAATGAGCTTCGGATATGCACGTGGAATGTTAGATCCCTTAATAGACCACGTGCAGCCGAGCAACTAGCGGAGGCCCTAGACTGCTGCAAAGCAGACATAACCGCCATCCAAGAAATGCGATGGGATGGGCCGGACAGAAAGAAGATGGAAAACTGCGACATCTACTACGGCAGTTGCTATCGACGGCAAAAGAAGCGCTTATTTGGATGCGGATTTGTTGTCGGAGGCAGACTAAGACGAGAAGTCCTCAGCTTCCGGCATGTGAGCGAGCGCCTCGTAGTAATCCGCATCAAGGCTAAATTCGCCAACATAAGCCTCATATGCGCGCATGCCCCCACAGAGGAGAAAGATGACGACACCAAGGATGCCTTCTACGAGCTCCTCAACAAGACCTACGAGCAATGCCCTAGCTATGACATTAAAATTGTCCTCGGTGATTTTAATGCAAAGCTAGGAAGAGAAGGTATCTTTGGTGGAACAATCGGAAAATATAGCCTGCACAACACCACCTCCGATAACGGATTCAGGCTAATCGACTTTGCGGCGGGGCGAAACATTGTCGTGGCTAGCACGCGGTTCCCACATCTCGACATACACAAGGGGACTTGGAGAACTCCTGATCAATCAACAGTCAACCAGATTGATCACATCGCGATCGACGCAAGACACTCCTCCAGCATTATGGATGTCCGTACGTTCCGAGGAGCCAACATCGACTCGGACCATTACCTTGTTGTAGCCAAAGTACGGTTGCGGATATCCCAAATTACGCCAAGACAAACTAATGCTGTGAGAAAATTCGACGTCAGACGGCTACAATCGCAAGAGATCGCCAAGTCCTTCTCCGATCGAATGTCTCTTAATCTCTTAAGAGGTCCAATGCCGCCAGCATCAAGCATCGAAGACCATTGGAAACACTGCCAAAACGCCATCAGAGATGCCGCTTCTGATATGCTGGGTTTCACTCGTCCTCCACAACGAAGCCCCTGGTTCGATGATGAATGCCGGCAAGCACATGCAGCTAAGCAAGATGCATATAACGCGGCGCTGCTTAGAAAGACCAGAGCTGCTCATGAGCTCTATGAGCGGAAGAGGAGAGACGAACACCGGCTTCTCAGAAGAAAGAGCATGAGAAGCGCGCGATCGAGGAAATTGAGAGATGCTACTCCAGGAATGAGGTTCGGAAGTTTAACCAAAAGGTAAAAATAACATGTCGCGGAAACAAACCCCGAACCGAAGCCTGTAGAGATGAACAAGGGAACATCGTAGTAGAATCGCAGTCGATGCTGAGGATTTGGAAAGAATATTTCTGCAGACTGTATAACGGCGATGACGGACCAAATACCGCTGTCAGGCAGAATCAACCTTTCAACCTGGACGATGATGACCAACAATTCCGTCCACACCTGACCTGGATGAAGTGAAGATAGCCATATCGAAGCTTAAGTCCAACAAAGCTGCTGGAGCGGATGGCCTGACTGCCGAGCTCTTCAAAGCGGCAGGCGATGACTTTGTAGGGAGCATACACCAACTCATCTGTAAAATATGGTCGGACGAAAGTATGCCCGATGAATGGAACCTCAGCATTGTTTGTCCAATTCTCAAGAAAGGAGACCCTCTGACTTGCGCCAACTACAGAGGCATCAGTCTCCTTAACATCGCATATAAGATCTTATCCGCCGTATTGTGTGAACGCCTGAAGCCGTTTGTCAACAACCTGATAGGTCTATATCAGTGTGGCTTCAGGCCAGGAAAGTCCACCATCGACCAGATATTCACACTACGGCAGATCTTGGAGAAAACCCATGAGCTTCAGATCGATACCCACCACCTATCCATCGATTTTAAGGCCGCGTATGACAGCATCTATAGAGACGAGCTATATAGAGCAATGTCTAATTTTGGCATCCCTGCCAAACTCGTCCGTCTGTGCAGTATGACGATGGAGAATGCACGCTGCTCCATCAAGGTCGGTAAAGATCTCACCGAGACCTTTGATGTCCAGAAAGGATTTAGACAAGGCGATGCGTTGTCATGCGATTTTTTCAACATCGTACTTGAAAGAATAGTGCAAAACTCACGAGCAAACACAAGAGGCACTATTTTTCAAAAGTCCGTCCAACTACTCGCATACGCCGACGATATTGACACAATCGGGAGAAAGCATCGTGATGTCAGTGGCGCTTTCGCGAGTATTGAGACGGAAGCGGCGAAAATGGGTTTAGCGGTCAATGAGGGCAAGACCAAGTATATGCTGTCAAGCAAAAAGGACAACCAACACCGACGTCTCGGACAGAACGTCACCCTCGACAGATATAACTTCGAGGTAGTTAAGGACTTTGTCTACCTAGGCTCCGCTATAAATACAGACAACGACACCAGCGCTGAGATCAAGCGAAGAATAACTCTTGCCAACCGCTGTTTCTTTGGGTTAAGAAGGCAATTGACTAGGAAAGCCCTCTCTCGGACAACAAAAGTCACCCTTTATAAGACTTTAATAATCCCGGTCCTGCTCTATGGCGCAGAGGCATGGACATTATCAAAAATGGATGAGGTCGTTCTTGGTTGCTTCGAGAGAAAAATTCTTCGGGCGATATTCGGTCCCGTCTGCATTGACGGTGAGTGGAGGAGGAGATACAACGACGAACTGTATGGACTGTACAGCGACATGGACCTAGCCAGAAGAGTGAAGATACAAAGACTGAGATGGCTGGGTCATGTAGAGCGCATGGACATCAATGCTCCGGTCTGAAAAGTCTTCGAATCCGACCCCGAGGGACAGCGCAGTAGAGGAAGGCCAAGACTCAGGTGGCGCACGCAAGTGGAAGAGGACCTCAGCCAACTTAGCATGCGAAACTGGAGGCAGCTAGCCAGGGATGGAGCTGGCTGGAGAAGCTTGTTGACTGAGGCCCAGGTCCACCCCGGACTGTAGCGCCACCAAAAGTAAGTAAGTAACCAAGCCAATGTTTATTTTCTTTGTGGAAATTCTTTCAACATCATTTAATTTTGCTTTGTTTTAACAAAATAAAAAATGAACTTAGTTCAAGTAGGGGATGCTGGATAGGATATCCACTAGAACCCTGGCTCTTAGCACCCCACAGAACACCAAAGGAGGGTACTTCTGAGAGCCGGTTCAATGATAAGCCAACATTATTGAGAGGATAAGTTGTGCTCTCAAAAACAGGTGGAGATGTTTGCTTGGCGCAAGAGAACTGCATTACCAACCTCAAAAAGCAGGGCAAATCGTTAATGTACGAGTATGTTGGGCGTTGCACAACATCTACATTAGTTTCAAAGTTGAAATTGATCCTATGAACTTTATAAATACGAGGACATATGAGGTAAATAATTTGAACGAAGAAGAAGAAAACGAAGTACCTCTTAACAATTCGGAGTACATGGTTGTATCCCAACAAATAAGAAGACAACTTGTTATGGAGACTTCCGTTAATATTAGTTTATTTGAACAACAAAACAAAAAAAAATTTTTTAAATAAAAGTCACAACATATGGAGATGTGATATATTTTTCTTCTTGTTGTTTTTGGGCACTTTCTTGTCCTTCATCGATTTTAGCAACTCCCTCGCTGACCTTATCACATAACTACCAATGAAGTGCAAATTCTCTTTTCCAACAATTCATCAGTAGTTTTTGTTCCTGTGGCATCTTTTTAAATCGGTTTCGAAGGATGTTTGGAAATGTCACTCGTATTTAAATGCACATCACTCGTACTGGTGAAATCATCAGCCTCCGACAATAAAAATTCCAATCCTTCTGAAGTTTTTTGTTTTTTTGGGGGAGATAGTAAAACGTGTTCTTTTTCGGCCTCTTGTTTTTTATTTGGCCGCTTCGAACAAGTAGGCAGTCCAAACTTTTGCGAAGTCAGAAAGCCTTCAACTGATTCAGTCATTCCGCAAATTTTAATTATTGCTTTGTCCAAAAACGCAAATTTATATTCTCGGAATGGCCCGCCTCCAGTTGCGTTCTTCATTTTAATAGTTTCTGACATTTTATTTTTGTTAAATTTTATTTTATCGCTTATCGGTGGTCCAATACTGTTAAGCTGAAGTTAAACTATTCTCCAAAACCTGGTTACTTCCTATTTGCTTTTCTTGCAATAACCAGAGGCAATATCCTGATTTTTTTCCCTAAGGTCAATAAGAGTTTCCATTTGTTTTTTATTAACTGCGTTTGCCCTTAAAAATAAATAATTTTATATTTTTTTTAGGAAGAAAAAACTTCGGTTTTCGATTTCACTAAATTTTTCCCGAGCAAAACAGTAACAGAAATATTTAGGGGGAAAAAGTTCATTGCGATGCGTACGAGTATATTTTACGGGAAATTTTTCATGGGAAATATCTCCATTGGAAAGTATTGCCGATACCAATTTTTCGAACAAGAATAATATTTCCTGAGTAAGAGTATTGCCGGTAGGGGTGAATATCTAAAGAATCTAAAATGTTTCGACTGTCAGAAATTATGTCAATCTACATCTTGTGCACGGGAACTGGGTTGCCACGCTCCATGTATTTACACGTAGACTACACTTCTTATAAGCCTTGAACATTTTATTTCAATTAAGTCATCATCTCTGTAGCCACAAGCAAAAATACCCTAAGTCATTTTTTCCCCATTTTCCAGGAGAGCAGTTTGAATGTTTTTTGTGCGATCGCAAAAAACGATAGAAGTTATAGAAAAGTGTGTGTGCAAGCTGGATAGAAAATTACTTTATTATTTTTCTTTGTTCTATAATTCAAAAACTATAAGAGATAAAAATAAGATAAAAATATGGCAAATAGAATCGAATGTTGCGCATCCGGTGGTGTAAAAAACGCAGTTTCGACATAAGTCGACTTAGGCTGTTCTTCCTTTTTGGTATAGCTTTCCCACTAAATTGATATGCATCTTAAAAATTGGAGCGTCTTATATTGTGCCTAATGGACTAGGCTGGACCGTAAGCATAATGTAAGTCTTCACGAAACACATTTCAAAAAAACGAACTTCGGAAATGCACTGCAGGCAAAGCGAATAAGAGAAGGGGGTATTCATTTTATTCGAGCCTGCCCAATGCTGAGCTTAGTTAGAACATTATTTTATAGAAAAAAGACTCTCTCATCGAATGAAGACTACTACTATTTCTACTACTATAAGTAGTAGTCATAAGTTTCAAAAGTTTATTAAACGTCATCATGACGATGTGAGTTAACTAAAAACAAGAAAAAACAAAAACACTATGGCGCTGGTAGTCCGGTATGGGCCACGGCCTAGCTTCTTGACACTTATTTGTGTTGCTCATGTTGTCATTCTTGTCACATCTGAGCGGGGCCTACGGTTTATCACCGAGTCCGAACGGCACTCCTTAGAAGGTTTTTTCGTAGGCAATTTTACTTTCGGGAGTTTGCCATTGCCCGTCGAAAGGGTGATGGCGATTTGAAAAATTGTTGGTGACACAGCCAGGAATTGAACCCAGACTCTCTGCGTGATAGTACAATGAGCTAACTATCGCGCCATCGCCATCGCCGATGTTAGTTAACTGAAAAATGAAATATTTTAGTACTCGTAGTACTCGTATAAATTGTAGAATTTCTTCGTTTTTGTTATTTTTGTTATTAAATGTGGCCCATTCAGACAAAAAATCTGTAACTACTCATAACCAAACTAAATTTTGTGTGCCCTAGGAAGATACTTTATTATAAGGAGAATGAGAACCAGTATAACAAAACCAGAGGTTGCCTGCTCCTAATTAGACATTCAATAAAAATTTCGTCTTAAGAAGTAATATCACTCGTTTTTAAATGTATTATTGTTTTGTTACTAGAATAGCGACGAACAGTGTTCAACTCAATTAAAACTGACTTTCGCCCATATCCTAAGTAATCTTTTGAATAAACCAAACACTTTGGTGTGCGATCTATTATTGAAAGAAAAAAAAAACAGTATCAGTTAATTTATTTTATTCAGTGGTTACGTCCTTAGTCATTTTCTTGGCAATTCGGTAACAGAAGCAGTTGTCGGCGAAACTTCTTTCTCCTCATCCACATCGTCATCATCAATGTCGTCATCCTTGTGTTTCTCAGCTAGCAGTTGAACTTTTTCATTTTTGGGCATTTCAGCTTCAGCTTTGTTAGTATCCAAATGGATCACATCTTTCTCGTCAACAGTTTTCATGGTAGCCTGATGGATACGGATGGGCACATTGAAACTTGTTAAATTGCCATGTCCAACTGGTTTGGCCAAGGAAATCGACAGTCTCAAAATGAGATCAGCTACAGGGGTTGCAATAAATTGTGTTGAAGTAGCTACTGGTCGGAGCTGAATCTTTTGGGTACTACTCTCTGGTTGACTGACGTTAGGTACAGCACTTATCACATTTTGCAGTATAGTAGTTTCCTTCTCCTTATGCTCAGATTTCGGTGGAGCGACGTTTTCATCGATGTGGGATGTTGGACGACTTATACTTGAACTTGGTTTTGAGCTGGGTTTTGGTTTCCTTTTATTGGGCTTACTTGGCTTTTTATTGCTGCTACTCGAACTATTATGTTTATTCGGTTTTCCTTGGGAGGGTCTTCTACTGCCACTATATTCATATTCCGGAGGTTTATAGATTATGCTTTGAGGTTTCACTCTATTGCTGTCTGGTTTAATGAGGTATGGCTGTTCAACGTATTGATTGTTAATGTAAGCTTGACGTCCTTCTAGACCATTATTTGTACGTGGTGTTCCTCTAAAATCATCTTCATCTTCTTCTTCCTCTTCCTCTTCCTCTTCTTCATCTTCCTCTTCGTATGGTGGATAGGGTCCATAAGGTCCATAAGGTCCGTACGGATCAGGACCTCCTACTGGTCCACCGAAATCATAGCCTGGATCATACTCGTCCTCTTCTTCCTCGTCTTCTTCCTCTTCCTCCTCTTCTTCCTCTTCGTACACCTCTTGGCGTTGTTCACGATTGTTTAAAATAGCTGGTGCAACATTTCTGCTTCCCCCAATTGCCGGTATGAAAGATCTAAATATTGGACCCGGTTGTCCTTGGATAAGGTGATAGCTCCTTTGGATACCCGACTCAACGCCGAGTGCATATATCACCACAATACCTAGGAATAGAAGATAAGAAGTGAAAGATAGTATTTTTGGGAATTTGTAGAGATATTTTTTGTTTTACCTATGCAAAGCCAAACTACAGGTGAACGCATCCTAAATTCATCTGAGATGCGCAACCCGTTTACATCCATTTATATGAGCATTCCCATTGGAAAATGTACAAAAATGGGAAGAAAAGTGATTTAAAAGAGAAGAAGGAGGAGTTGTGTGTCGTCTTGGAGATGGCATCAAATGCATTCGTTTCAAATGACAGTGCCAATGAACGATTTGATTCGGACGTTCTGAAATGGATTAAAATCGATGAATAGTCTCAAAGCCGCATGTGGTTTTGTTGCGCTATTGCCTTTTGTGTTGAATTTTCGGGAAAACTGGAAAATCCAGGCGTGGGATGTTACGTAGATAACCTTTATATGAGTATGTTGTATGGTACGTTGTTCAGAACCCTCATCGAACGAGATGATTCTTGAGATCAAATCAAATGTGGGGTCGTTAAAATTTTTAAGTAGATGCATTTTTTCGTGTTTTTTGGTTTAAACCTTCAAATAGGTAGTGTGTGGTGTGTTGGGGTAGATGAAAATAAATATTATAAGCGATACTTAAAAACGAATTGGTGAACTGGGATTTAAAAAAAAAATCCTCTGGCCCTGTCAAGAGTTAGTTTATTACTTTGCTACATCGTAAATTCACATAACGAAGACGTAATTCAGGTGATGATATCCATTTCATTGTCGTTAGTTGTATTACAACATACATGTAAATAAATAACTTGAATTTGTTTGTTGTTATTCATTTCGTTTTAATATTTGATGAAAAGGGTTTGTAGTTATGTTCTTAATCTAGTAATCACTATTTTGGGACTAATTTTAATCATCATGATGACTGCATCCATCCAATGTGTTTTCTTTTTCATGCTTTTCAATTTTGCCAAATTGTTCAATGTAAAAAGTAAGAAATTTGATCGGAAGATAATGAGACTAATTGGACATTTAGATTACTCAGTTGCTGCTTACACTTTTGTTAAAGAAAAATGAACGAACGTGTTTAGAAATGAAGAGAAATCGTAGTTTCTTAGAAAAACTGCAATAAAGAATTAGCGAAGCCGTATATCAGGAGTACCTCAGGTTTACTAACTTATTTTGGGGACTAGAAAAATCATCAGCTGAATTTAATTGGCCATGTGAAATTTAGCATCAAAAGTTGAATAGTACAGTTATAACGTTTGGTGAAAAAATTCGCCCTATGGGAGCAACATTGACATTTTTTTAAAGTACACCACAACTTAACAACTTAAACTAGCTATTCAATCGTATTTGGAGCTCAAATATTTTAGGATTTTCGGAGCGTTTCTGGACACGAGTCGATTATGAAATAGTCGTATGTGCTGACTTTGCATAAATTCGTAATACCATATAACGTGGTTCAAAATTCTTTAGAGTTTGAATATAGCTTTCTTCGAATACCCTGACAGCAAGCCAAAAAACCAATGCTGGTGGCTAAATAGCATGCCTACAGAAAGGCAGAAACCGAATTTGACTTTTATCCGGCAGAAAAAGTTAAACCTCAACGATTGAATCATAATGGTGTAAATAAGTGCAGAGCGCTGCTTAGATATACATATGTAGAATGGTTGCTGCGAGTACACTTTACAAAAGTGATGGAGCATTCGAACATATTAACCTGAGGCTTGTCACAAATATCTTCGCCATGATATTAGTAATTCTATCTCAAAGGTCGATTACTTAATGGGAGTACGTTCCATCAAATACTCAGAACTGGCCGCGGTCAGAATTAGAGACAGAAAAGAAATGTTGTCAAAGAATTCATTATCGATTAAGAATTCGATGCTGCCGTCTCTGCCGAAGACCTCAATCAGAGACTATTTGCTTCGCTGTTCAGAGACATAAGCATTGGTGATGACAATGAAATATGTTGTAGGGGACATATGATGGGGGGAAAGAATCTCCATCTGTTTCGACAATCAATCTGAAATTAAGGCTTTGGAAAACCCTCTTATCATTTTTAAGGCAGGTAGTGAATGCAAGGCTTTTTATTCACTTAAAGTGGAATTTAGTAGGCTTAGAGGAGTTGTGTTTGTTATGACTACAAAAGTAGGTATCATTATTATCTAGGATGTGGGAAAGTCAAAGGAATGATATCCGATGCCTCATTTAGTTCAGGTAGACTCTCATATGATTAGCGTTGATACTTTTGCTAAATTTTATGCACGTGTAAAACTCGGTATGTAGTCGTATTAAATAAACTTGTTCTTAATTAAGTGATCTTTAATTCTTCTTGACTTTGAATCCGCAGATGATAGTTTCCTTCGCCTTTAGCTCAGTGGATGTCCAATGCGACGCACGGGTGCATGTTGCGTAACGATGTCCAACATATGGCAAGTTTCGGCAAGGAAAGCATTTTTGTGATTTCGTTAATATTCCATTATTTTAGATAGTGCAAGTATGAGGGATAAATTCGTGACGCATGTCATGGCAAAAATTTTCGAACGAAAAATAGTCGAATTGAAGCAAATAAGGTTTTCAATTTTGCTAAAAGGGAATATTTCAGTGGATAGAAGAAAGCCACATCATCACCCGATTATTTAAAAGTTTATCTGTGAAATTCAGGATGAAGACTAACTTAAAAGATGGCCATCTAGATGAAAGAACCTATTTTATAGGTAATAAATGTCTATCATTACGGTTTGGAAAAACAATGTATGCAAAACTTAAAACTTATAAAGTAATGGGCATACCGTATACAACAATTCTGTTATGTAATGAATTGACCACAGTACAATTTTGGGCGATTGACCTCCATTGCGGAACGATAGAGAACGTTAAATCTCTGTTAAAAGTGAAAGACAGTGATTTTCAAGTTTTACCTATGTAGCTTAAGTTTTCGCAAGTTTTTTTTTCTTTCTTTATTTATTCATTCATTCAAGCATGAAAGTTTCTTAACAATTTGTATAATTATCTGCGAAGTCTTAATGGCTTTTTTGCAAAAGGTTGTTTTTCAAAACTTTAAACTAAAATGAATTCATTTATTTTAAATTTAATTTTGTAAATTTAAAAAAAAATGTTTAATATTTTTTTTTCTGTTTTTAAACTTTACAATATTTTTAAGATCAGCAGGTAGTTCATTTAATACTGTGGTAACGCTTTATTTGAGCTGCCATTTACCATAGTTATTGTAGTTACAGGGCACTTGTAACATATCCGTAGCGCGTCTTCTGGTGTTGATTTCATGTTCGATTGGCTTTTTAAAGCGGATGTCACTATAGTATTCCAGTACCAAAGTCTTCTTGAAGATATTTTGCACTTCAAGTACCTTAAATCTTCTTTCGTCAGGAACATTTCCACAGTTTATTAGCCTCAATGCAGAATTTTTGAGTTTTTGCAGCTTCTCGATATGTGTTTTGGAGGCAATACCCCAGGCCAGTATTCCATACCTTAATTTGGATTCAATCAAGGCGTGGTATACCAGCTCCGAAATTTGTGGTGTTGCATGATTTCGTAGATGCGCCAATGCAAATAAAGCCTTCCTTAAATCAGAGCGTATCTTGTTAATTTACTTGTCCAGATGAAATGGCTATCAATGATGACTCCTAGGTATTTATAGCTTTCTACGATGTCAATTAAGTGCTTGCTTGATTTAGGGCAGGCATCATTTTTAAAAAATACTCGCTCCTGCGTAGCTTTATGATGTGGACTTCGGATGTGTATCATCTTTGTTTTCGCCGCATTGATTACTAAGCCATTGTCGTGACACCATTGGACTGCATTATTAAACTCTGCCTGCATTAGTCTTATTGCCGTCTCAAGAGACCTGTGGCGCACAACTATCGCGGTGTTATCTGCGTAAACAAATGGAATGCTATTTTTAAAAGTGCAAAGAAGTTCATTTGTGTACAAAATGAAAAGAATTGGACTTAATTTCGACCCTTGAGGAACTTCATATTGTACATGCTTCTTTTCACTATACACCTCCTTGATTTTTACACAAAAGGCCCTGGTGAGTAGGTAGTCCCTGGGCCACTCCGCCATCACTCCTCGTATACCAATCCATTCAAGCGCTTCCAGTAACTTTGCAGGGTTTAGTGTGTCAAATGCAATTCGCAAACTCTCCAAGCAATTGTCCAGTACTTTTTTGTTTCTGGAAACCGTACTGACTTTGGTGGATAAGGGAGTGCTTCTCAATAAAGCCAATTAGTCTACTTCTAATTACATCTTCTAGACACTCTTCCATAACTGGCAGTATGGATATCGTTCTATAATTGCCGATTTGACTCTTAACACCACCTTTGTAAATAGGTCTTACCACAGCAGTTTTCAGTTTTTTCGGAATTTTGTCCTGCATCAGACTGAGTTTCATAAACTTACACAAAAGGGGAGCAAACAAATCTGCGTGTTTTTTAATATCTACCGGCCGTATTCCATCGATTCCAGGGGATTTATTTTCGTCGAGGAAATTAATTATGATGCGCACCTCTGCAATCTTGGTTTCTTTAGCAAAAAATGAGTTGGCTACGAAGGTATTCGCATGATACGATGTGATTGCGTTACACTGATGAATGATTTGGAGAGTCTGTTCCGAGAAAAGCTATCAATTGTCCTATAATTACGGAATTTTTTTATAGTGAACAATTTGTCACAATGATTTATATTAGACATTAGACTTGGAGGTACATTCGCCAAATATTCCAGGCATTTTGTAAAATTTACGATTTGTATACCTAATTAACTTCTTAGAGCATTCAAAGAATTTCTTAACAAATTAATGAAACTTCTTTCTCAAGTTCTCCTTAAATAGATTTCGATTTCCAAACCGAGCTATCCGTGTTCGAAAGGAATTAAAAATTGTTGGTCGTTTGTCAAAAACTTTAGAAATTCTGCATCCCACAGCTTATTTGTAGTGGCATTTCAGCTCTTTATTGGAATATAAATTACCTTCCGGAATGTTAAATTCAAATCGTTTTGGGTAGTTCCAAGTCTGATAATCACGAAATAAAAACTGGTGTACTTCAACGCTTCATTCTGTATACCATATACCATTTATTCTTCATTAAATGATCTCTTGTCTGCTTCTAATATATTCCTTTGCTGATGACATTATTCTCTGCTTTCTACAATACATTTCTTCCTGGACTGATGTCCCTGCCCTTGGGCTGTTGAACGGAAACGGCTGCGTATGCAAAGTTCATTAAACTCCTATATAATCACGAAATAAACAGCATAACTAATTGAGGAAGTATCAACAGAGTGGAATTTAATGCTTCCAAAATTCAATGGAGCCTAATGGGGTTAAAGTGAAATGTATAGACGCTTCCTTTATCCATGAATGGCACTTGCATCAGCAAAACCGAAAAACTTTTATTCTTGATATGTATATAATGACATCCTACGCCAAAAATGCTAAGTCTAAGTTTCCTGAAACGATGTAAGAAATATTTCACCCATCTGATCTGCCCTCAACATACGAGTATTCATAAGATTTGGAATCCTACATGAATAGGTAGGATTTAAAATCTTGCAAACTCAAAGCTGATGCTGATATATCACAAATGCCTTGAGTGCGGAATATTTGTCTCCTGTCTTATGAAGTTCTATCGCTATTTGCATCAGCCACCGATATTGCCGATAGCATACATCAACTTCAAACCTTCAACCATACCACCCGCTATCGGTTTTTGACTGATAAAATAAAAACAAATGTATATTTTCCAAAACTTTATTTTTTCTATTTATTGGGTCGCTTCATGGGCACATTTACTTTCAGCATCGATTGCAGCTCGCACCTTATGCATTTAAAATTTTCCACTGTTAGGACAAGGGCGCACTTAAAAGACTCAATTCTTTGATGAAGAGTGATGCATTTTCTTTCTTTAGTCGAAAAAAATAACAATTTTGCAAGAGTAGCTCTTCACAAGATTTCTGAAGTTAGTCGTTTATACCTGTATTGTCCGATTTGTCAGTATTGTGAGTCACTTTTTGTTGACATATGTGTGTATTAAATTTTGTCATCATTCATGACCAAAACGATCTTTTCCACTTCGGTTCAATACTTGCGAACCCAACAGTGATAGCTCGCTAAATTTTGTTAAGTTGTTCAGACTTTTGGAAATATGTGACTATGATTCTAACTTACGAATTTTTCTGAAGATTTTTGGGAAATTGTTTCCGGCCTTAACGGAGCAGCGATCGTTCTGTATTGTCATTCTGCAGAATCGTTTAAGTTTGTCAGGGATACTTAGTATTATCTGTTATATGTGGCCTTAAAACTGATAAAGAATTGCTACGTATTGATCTGAAATTCTTACGTTTTAGCCTAGTGTGAATATTTCATCGGCTGTGAATTTAACGAGCTAAAAGCCGCATTGATGAAGACAGTTAGTTGGTTAATTCCTTGATAGATGGCTTAAGGTGTCCATAGTCCACAGTCGACAGATAAGGTCTGCCAGTTAAGGAAACAGGGGTGTTTATTTCAGCTGAAAATTTAAAGGAGAAGAAGCCATTTATAGAGTTTAAAAGCCTTTTAATCATCTATTGAAGTTATTTTGCTTTCGCCAGGTTGATATGGACCAATATTCCCTGTTTCGGGAAATATAACTTTACATCACCAGAAGAAGCAGTTTATAAAAGACCCATCTTCCCATTAACACTTGCAGTCATAAAAAAGTTTTCGTGTCCCGCCATATATTTGAAATTGACGATTTGTCAGGGTTACTATTGACTTTGGAGCAAGGGATCTGAAAGTAAAGTGAAAACAAACCTTACGTTTCTTCGTCTGCTTGGAAATATCATTCAAACGTGGAACCTATAAGAGCTACTAGTGGTTACGTTATCTTCAAAAATCCTTACTATGACTATCTGTGCAATTTGTTTATTTCTCCAAACAGCATTTCTACGAGAAAATCAATGATAATTATTACCTAATTATCCTCCTTCTACAGTACATCAAACGAAAGTGAAATAAAAATACCCAAAATTCAACTCTATTAATTGTAAAATACTTTTTTGTTTATTGTTTTGGTTATCAGGTTTTGTTTACAAACAAATTATCTAACTATCAGTACTTTCACATTTCAATCTCTCTTAATAAATAAACCTAAAAATATCACAACTAAATACTAATGTTCATAATATCTAGATTCTACTGATGTGCTAATTTGATTTAAGTTTTCGCGCTTCTCCTATAGTCGTAGTCATCTTCATCGTCATCGTCATCGTCATCGTCATCGTCATCTTCATCATCATCGTCGTCGTCGTTGTTATTATTGTTATTTTTATGTTCATCTTCTTTTTGGTCGTTTCCATCGTCATCGTCATCTTCATATCCATCATCATCATCGTCTTCATCATCGTCTTCTTCTTCGTCTTCGTCATCATCGTCGTCGTCGTCATCATCGTAGTCATTATTGTTTTCTTCTTTTTTTTTTTTTTTGTTAGTTGAACCTTTTTTTTCATTTGTAAATGGAACCTCTACATTATCCTTGATCTCCACAAAAATATTCTCACTATCGTCTGGTTCTTCGTAAACAAAGTTGTTTATATCGATTTTTTTCACTGCCTTCGTCCGACTATAGCCGGTGTCTGTGTTAAAGATATTTTCATTATTGACAGAACTTTGGACGGAATTTCCGTTGCCATTATTTGTATCACTGTCGTCATTTTCATCGCTACCATCGTCATCGTCGTAGCCATCATCATCATCATAACCATCATCGTAGTCATCGTCGTAATCATCACCATAGCCATCGTCATCATCATCGTCATTTCCGTCATTACTTGAATTGGGTTTCCTTCTTTTGCTTTTAGTGGCTCTATTTTGGTTGTTATCGATTCCACCGTCCACCTCATCGTCTTGATCATAGTATCCATCATCATAGTCACCATCGCTGTAGCCATAGTCTTCATAGCCATTACCATCATAGTCTTCCTCCTGTTGGGCCTTTCTCTGTAATATCTCAGTCATGGGGTCATTACTATAGTTGGGCAATTGCTTCCCTTTTCTGTTTGAAGTGGTCTTCTTTTTTTTGTTCCTACGATGATGTTTTCTACGGTTTTGTCTTCTCCTATGAGGATGTAGTTGAGGCAAATAGGTCAATTGATTGTGTTCTTTCCGTGTGTTGCCATCTTTATCCCTATTATCGTCATACACTGTGAAAAGTCCACCCCATTGTTGAGCCAATTCCAATGGAGTCTCCCTTTGACTGGCATCAGCCATATCATCCGTAATCACATCCAAGATTGCACTTGAGATAAACCTGGGTTTTTCAATGCTAGCTGAGTCCACCGCCAGTGTTAGATATAACACGTACCCTACAAAATAAGAGATACAAAAATCAATTCAGATCGTCATTTTGATCAAGATTGCATGTAATTTACCAACTAGTCCACCAGTCATACACATCTTGATACGATTGCTAAGCCAGATCATAGGTGAACACTGTTTTATACCTCTAATCCCCTTAAAGCCCTAATTAACGTCAAACGCCATGTCGGTTTACCCCTCTCAAAATCGCCAAAAATAAAACATAAACAGATTTTCCAGCTGACAGATTAATTACCCAGAATTGTTGAACATGATAAAAGTATCTGAGTGTGATGATAAACTCTGGAGAAAGTAAAAGTAGAAATTTCCATTTCACTTTTGAAAATGACCTGCGGCAGTATGTTGCGAAATATAGATTCTCTTCATCATTATTCGTATGCCTTATTAATTGACAGCACGTATTAGATATCAGATGTGCTAATTGATGAGATCTCGAGATCTTAACAAATCTACTCGTATGTTTATGAAAACGAATAGTGTGTGCTAATTAAAGGATGAGCTTGTCTAAATAACAGAACAAATAAAACATTCTAGCTAACAAATAAATAAATAACTTAATTTATTATCCTACTGATTTGACAGTTTGCAGTTTACAGTTTACAGTTTACAGTTTGTTTGCATCTTCCTTATCACTTTGACTAGTCTCCTGCTCCTCTTTTATGGATTCTTCATTTGGTGGTTGAAGTGAAGGCTCCTCTGGGATCTTATTCTCATTTCCGTCAGCTGGAAGTTCCGTACTCTCCTCGGGAGTATCATCATCACCTATTACTTTGTCGATTGCTTCGGTAAAGACCTGTCCAAGAATCTGAAGAACTCCAGCTGCGTCACTTGCTACTTGTTGTGTGGGAATTTTCGATGTAGCCTCTATGGCTTTATCTAAAGCACTACTTAGCAGTTCAAGGACAGATGGTTTCTTCTCTGGTACCGCTGGTAGTTCTCCACTAGGAATGACACTTTCTTCAGCAGTTTCCTCCTCAACAACTGGCTTCTCGGAGACATCTCTTATACTACGTTGTAGAGTCCGTTGCGCGTCACCTTCATCATAGTCATTATCTTCTGGTGCTGCGAAGACCTCTGATTGTCGCTTTAATCTGAGTAAATCCTGATCAAGGTCCTTGTTAATGGGTCCAGACTGAACCAACGGTACGAGTGCCACACAGAGTGCTAAAATAGAAGAACCACGTTAGAAATACCAATAGATAAAAGTCCGGTATGTGATGCGCTGTACTCCGTACCAAAAGTAATCCAGACGATTGGGAAGCGCATTTTGTTGAATGTCATGCCGAAAGAGTTGAACTTCCGAGGCTTTTATATCAGTGCTGGCTTTATGGCTGCAAAAAAGCAACGAGAAAAACAGAAAAAAAAGAAAAAAAGTGAAAACTCATCGATATCGAGAAATTCAATTCTTATACCGGAGGAGAAATAGCTTGAGATTTGTTTTTTTTTTTTTATTTCTCCTGGCTTTCAAGTGAATGGTCTCGGGTCTTCGGTTGTTTTTGTTGTTGTTTTTTTTTTTTGGGAGTAGGAAAAGTGGTGGGGATTTTGCAAGACCTGAAATGGTTTTCGTTGGTGTTTTTGTTTTTATTTCTGGCCTTGTGTCAGTCATTTGAATTGGCGCCGAAGAGTTAAAATGTCTACCCACTATGATGCAGACTGAAACCGATGCCGCACAATACTTGTACAACAAATATTGATTTATTGACCAAAATAAACTTTCTTCAACCATTAAGTTAATATCTGAAGGCTTACGAATAATATGAATTCGTGTATGTGTACGAGTGCATGTGTAGGGCTATGTTTGGCTGTGGCAGTATCTGTTTTCGACGCACCAGCATCTCTTTTGACACATCACACATCAACTCATCATGGATGAGCGAAAGTAAAACCGATTTTTTTGGTTTACCATTTTCTTCGAAATGATTGTATTTTTTTTCTTTTTTTATTTATTGATATGTAGGTATATATTTTTACGATTGAGCCAGTCTTGTTAAGCGTGATGGCATATCAATGAATGTCATCGAAGTTAAGAGAAAGAACTTAAAAGGGGAAATTGTTTGTGACAATGTAACAATGTGACAATGGTAATATCGGTTCAAGATCGAGGTCAAGATGGTTTGTTTTGAAAACTTTACAAACAAGGAAAAAAAGTTGTTAAAGATCTTGTAAGAGAGAGCGCAATGTTCAGCTTGGAATATGGTGTAATGTCACTTGATCTACATTTCTTTGTACATACAGTTTTTTGATAGTATTGTATTGGTGAACAATATCACCAAATGAAGCGATGTTGAAACGTACTTGACCAAGAAATACTCAGGTATCGGTCAAGAGGAATCTAGTGCTTGGGCTTATTGAGTGAATCAGTGGACTCGAACCTTCTGGTTGATATTGGTTCTAAATTGTGCCAAAGAAGTGGGGATCTCGAATATAGAAGGTAGCTCTTTCAGTCGACTGACAATTGGCTTTTGGTATGGAATTTTGGTCGGCAGTATAATTTAGAGTGTTTGGTAGGTTGTCACGCTTATTTTTTTATTTTTTTAAACGGAATTATATATTGTTGTGCTATCCTTTGATAAGTAGCTTTACAGAAATTATTCTATTGCAGTTTTCTCTTTTTCTCGCAAAGATTTTCGCAATTTATTCCAAATAGAATGGAAGAGTTTATTGACTTTTGTGTTTTGTGCTTTGTCATTTTGTTTGAATATTTACTAGCGGGAATCTTTACAAAAAAAAATTTTAACCTGCTCATATCGTAAATCTCGACCATTGTATTTCCACGAACCTTTTTTACCAGAGAGGAAACTTGGTAACTTGAAGTCGTCTCATTTGAAATGTACCAGTATGACTCCGGCTAGCGATGCATAATCTCTGTGACTCTGTTTGGCATAGGAGGGTTTTTTAAAAAAAAAAAATACATTTGAGTGATGCATCGATTTAGTAAGCGCACCGACGAAACTGCGTGAAATTCTTCTTCTTCTTCTTCTTATCCTCTTATTAACCCTTTCCTCGTTATACGAACTTATGCGTAACGAGTTTCCCATTTTTACTGCATCGCTGCTGCTCCGCTTATGGGGTTGGCTAATGTCGCAGACCACAGAACGCGTCTACATAATGCTCGGTCCTGGATCGCTTCAGTGGTTAGACCCAGGCGTTGTTGCGCATTTGCCATTGGAGATATCCAGGAATTCTTTTTCCGACCTCGTTTTCTTACGGTTGGAGTGACCGTAGTTGATAGTGTCTTTTTTACCGGATTTTCCGCAGATCTTCTTTGAACGTGCTGGTGCTGGTATTGCAGCTTATTCTATTCGCCTCAAGCTGTTCGGTTACCGAATTCTTTATATGTAGACTTCTTCTTATACGCGTAGATCTAATGCAATCGCGTTTAGTGACTCCACTAGACATCCTTAACATTTTCATTTCCGCTGCCGTCATTTTGTTTTTAAACGCTTCGTTCATTGTCCAGCACTGTGAACCGTATATAAGAGCTGGTCTAACAACCGTGGTGTAGAGTTTCCCCTTTAATTTAAGTGGAAGTTTTCGGTCGCAAAACATTCCCGAATTTTCCCGCCATTTCATCCATCCCACACTCACTCTGTGGTTTACGTCGTCGTCACACTTTTGAAAGATTATGCCACCGGTGTTTGCTTTTGTGTTGAGCACAATTCTTTCTAGTATGATGTTTAAGAAGCCACATGATAGTGCATTAGCTAGTCTGAAATCACTTTTGACATCAAAGATCCAAAGATCTCGACTAAGTCGTTATTGACTTTTATTCAGCAATCGGACTCAGTCGTCAAACTACTTTTTGACGACCAATTTGAAATTCGTTGAAGCTCTTCATTTAAATCACTAGCGCAATTCTCAATGAGGCCTAAGGGACAGCTTTGATAAATTTGAATGTCATCAGCGTAAATGTGTTTCGATGAATTCAATATTACAGAAGCTATATCAGATAGGACACCATCTATTGACACAGCCTGTTTTCTTTCACTAAGAAATGACGAGATTAATTTAATTGAAGAAGGAGAAATGGAAAATTAGTGCCTTAATTTATTGATCAGAATAGAGTGATCTACCATGTCAAAAGCCTTAGAAAGAACTAAGTACGGAACATTGTCATTATCTATCTCTTATGTCTTCAACTACATTGACCAAAGCTGTAGTACAACTATGCTTTGCACGGAAACCTGACTGAACCGGAAGCAGCAAATTATTGTTCATAAAAAACTCATTAAGTTGTTTATGCATAATCCGCTCACATATTTTTGAGAGAAAAGACAGGATTGATATTGGCCTGAATTCATCAACTATAGAGATTTTAGGAATAGAAATTATTTTTGATAATTTCCATTGGTAAGGAAAAATGATAGTCATAAAAACTGTATTAATGATGTGCGTAATAAATGGTAGCAATGATAGTAAAATTGCTTCAACAAAAATCAGATGAATCTCATCAACTCCTATAGCATTTGGTTAAACAGACAGGAAACTTTCTACTATGTCCGTATCATCCACCCTTTTGAAAGCAAAAGACGTTGTAGTTGGTAAAACAGTACCATCAAACACACAATTATCAACAGAGGCAATTGAATTTGGATTTGATAAAAACTTGCGATTTAGGTCATTACGATCGATATTAGTAGGACGACTTAACTTTTGTTTAATGACTCCTAGTTCACGAATATTGTTCCATATTTTACGACCGTCGGATGAATTGCATCTTAGCAGTTCTTATTTCAGGGACAGCGCTATTACGCAAGTTTTTATAGATTTGATGAAGCTCTTTCACCCGAAAACGTTTCCACCGTCGATACGCCTGATCACGTTGCAACATCAACTCTCGAATTTCATTCGTAAGCCACGCTTTTGTTCTCTCTCTTACAATCCTTCTTCTGATCGGAATGTATGTATAAAAAAAGAAGGTTGATGTTTCTATTGATGAAATGATTATTTACCGGTTGTTAAGGTCTTATAAAGGGTAACTTTTGCTAGCCAAAAGAGGCAGCGATTGGCAAGAGTTATTCTTCGTTTGATCTCAGCGCTGGTATCGTTGTCTGAATTCATAGCGGAGCCCAGATAGACAATGTCCTCAACTACCTTAAAGTTATACCTGTCGACGGTGATATCCTGTCCAAGACGTCAATGTTCAGTGTCCTTTTTGTTTGACAGCATGCTCGTATACTTAGTCTTGACCTCGTTGACCGCTAAACCCATTTTCGCCGCTTCCGTCTCAACACTTTCAAAGGCGCCACTGACATCACGCTGCTATGTTCCAATTATGTCAATATCATCGGCCTAATCAAGTTATTGCACGGACTTTTCAGAGATTGTGCCTCTTGTGCTTCCGGGTGAGTTTTGCACCACGCCTTGTCTAAATCTAAATCCATCAAAGGTCTCGGTGGGATCCTTACCTATATTGATGGAGAAGCCAAGCCATCGTAATCTTTCATAAACGGACAAGTTTGGCAAAGCTGTCAAATTGCTATGTCTAGCTCGTCTCTATAGATACTGTCATACGCGGCCTTAAAATCGATAAATGGATGGTGTGTATCAATCTGAAGAACGTGAGTTTTCTCCAAGTTCTGCCGCAGTGTGAATATTTGGTCGATGATGGACTTTCCTGGCCTGAAGCCACACTGATATGGACCTATCAAGTTATTAACGAACGGCATCAGACTTTCACACAATGCGGCAGATAAGATCATGTGAGCGATGTTAAGAAGACTGATGCCTCTGAAAAGGGTGCAGTTCAGAGGGTATCCCTTCTTGAGAATTGGACAAACAATACTGAGGTTCTATTCATCGGCATACTTTCGTCTGACGAGGTTGAAATGTTAATTCTGCCTGACAGCGGCATTTGTTTCATCGCCGCCGTTATACAGTCAACAAAAGTATTCATTCCAGATTCTCAGCATCGATTGCGACTCTACTACGGTGTTCCCTTGTTCGTCTCTACAGGTTTCGGTTCGGGGTTTGTGTCCGTGGCATGTTTTTTTGACCTTTTGGTAAAACTTCCGAATCTCATTCCTGGAGTAGCATCTCTCAATTTCCTCGACCGCGCGCTTCTCATGCTCTTTCTTTTTCCTCCTGAGAAGCCGGTGTTCGTCTCTCTTCTTCTACTCATGCAGCATGTGCTGGCCGGCATTCATCATCAAACCAGAGGTTTCGTTGTGGTGGTCGAGTGAAACCGAGTACATCAGTAGCGGCATCTCTGATGGCTTTTTGGCAGTGTTGCTATTGGTCTTCGATGCTTGATGCTGGCGAAAAGGGACCTCTAATGAGTTTAAAAGAGACTCGATCGGAGAAGCATTTGGGGATCTCTTGCGATTGTAGCGGTCTGACATCGCAATTTCTTACAGTATTAGCTTGTTTTGACGTTGTTTGGGACATCCGCAACCGTATTTTGGCTACAACAACGAAATGGTCAGAGTCGATGTTGGCTCCTGGGACATCCATAATACTGGAGGAGTGTCTTACATCGATCGCAATGCGGTCAATCTAGTTGACCGTTCATTGATCAGGAATTCTCCAAGTCCCCTTGTGAATATAGAGATGCGGGAATCGCGAGCTAGCTACACTATGTTCGTTCCGACGCAAAGTCGATTAGCCTGAATCCATTATCGGGGGTGGTGTTGTGTTAGCTATATTTTCCAACAGTACTATCGAAGATGCCCTCTCTTCCTAGCTTTGCTTTAAAATCATAGCTAGAGCATTGCTCGTAGGCGTTGCTCAAGAGCTCATACATAGTTCTCCTCTATAGGGGCATGCGCGCATATAAGGCTAATGTTGGCAAATTTAGCCTTGATGCGGATTGCTACGAGGCGCTCTTTCACATGTCGGAAACTCAAGACCTCTTGCTCCAACAACAAATCCGCATCCAAATTGGCGCTGATTTTGCCATCGATAACAATCGATCGCAGTTTTTCATACTCTTTTTGTCCGGCCCATCCCATCGCATTTCTTGGACGGCGGTTATGTCTGCTTTGCAGCAGTCTAGGGCCTCCGCTAATTGTTCGGCTGCTCATGGCCTGTTAAGGGACCTAACATTCCACGTGCATATCCGATGTTCGTTTTCCTTAACTCATTTGCATGGGTTGTCAACAGTAGATAGGTCCGTTACCGAGGCTTGTTGCTGCTTCGTAACTTTTGTATTTTTTCCATGCACGGGCAGTTACCCCGGCGGCATAACCCTCAACCTGGAGGGCCAGTTCCGTTTGTGATACCGCTAGGACAAGAGGTCGGGTGCACCGAAAGCCAGTAACCTGTTCTAGGATGTGAGTGCTGCCGTTGGCCCATTAAGGGCTCTTCCGCCACAATCTTTTTTCTAAGACCCTGACTACGTCTCGGAAATCCTTACCGCCCTGAGCTCCAATTATGTCGGAGTAACCCAGATAAGGTTTTCAAATACTGTCATATACGGCCCTAACAGATGAAAAGATGGTGTTTATCGATTTGGATTTTTTGAATTTCTCCAAGATCTGCCGGAGTATGAAGATTTGGTCGATTGTTGACTATGCCAATCAAGTCGTTGATGAAGGATTCTAGACGTTCTCACTATATGGCAGATCTTGCATACGATATTATAAGGACCTATACCGCAATTGTTGGTGCAGGTTAGGGGATCAGCTTTTTTGTTGTTCCGGAAAACGGGATACACTCTTTTGACCAGATTTGAGAAATCTACATTATTCAAAGTCATTTCCAGCAGGTGTTAATACCTTGGTCGGTAAGCTGTTAGGTTCAGCTCTTTTCTTTGATTTCAGCTTGGATATTGAAGAAAGTTTTGGCTATCATCGTCTAGGTTGAATGGTCTTTCTGAATCGCAAAGAGATATTGGGTTTCTTCTGTTATACAGCAGAATTAGTTTTGCCATATTCTTCGTACCGACTGTGATTCTATTAAAAGGTTTTTTTCTTCAACTCTACGCGTTTCTGTACGGATTGTATGATATTCCTGGATGTATCGTACTTCGTACTTCTTTCTTCAAGTTCTTATTGTCTCTTCTGCTTGTAGCTTAGAATCTGCTTAGACATAGTCCTTCAAAAAAATGTTGGTCTTTCTTTTCCTCTCAAAGCACTTGAAGTTCCTGTTATCTAATCAAAGGTGAATATACTCGTATGTGTAGCCGATGTGAGAATTTTGGGTGCATCCATACTATTTACATGTAGTTAATTGAAAAACGGGTTCAAGCGGCCACATAACATGGGATATAATACCTTATTTGAAGTGTGAAAGATATGATTTTTGAGAAGTTGGAAGTCCTGTGCAATCCAGCAATTCGTGTGTGAAACAGAGTTCGGAGTGTCTTTGTTTATTTTATATCCACAGAGCTGAATGTCTAATCTACTCGTAAGTCTAAATGTCATTAACATAAACAGCAAATAAATGAATCAATATAACGGCATAACTTATTACTTGAGCTTACATAAGTCCTTTCTAAAATCTCGAAAAATCATTCATATTCGAAAGAAAAGAAGTATTGCTAATGTGATTTCTCATAAAACAGCCATAAAATTAATTTACATACTGGTAATGCGAAAAGAGAAATTTGCAACCGTACATATTATACCTCAAATTAATTAATGAAAACTACCACCTTTATCTTTAAACTTTATTTTTAAATTCCCACCAATTGAGTAACTAATGATTGACTAATACTCCTAAACTTGTTCTCAAAGTATCAAGGAATGAAAGAATAACAAGCCCCTTTTATATACATTAGTAACATTAAATAAAACGCCCAAAATGTAAATTAGCCACCTCAGAAACATATGGTCCATTAATCGGTCAACTGCTTCTAAGACGAACTGGTTTAGATGCACGTTTCGTAAAATATTCCCCTTGTACCCTGGAAAAAGATAAATCTCATTTAAATTTGGTGGAGACGTGAGAAACACGTTTTTTTATCAAACAACTTTGTAGCATCTATCTTTGTGGGGCGCACTTTAGATGAAATTGGTATGAGGGTATATTTTAAGTCTCAGAGGTTGTTGACTTGTTGATTTAAGTTTTGATGCCCACTCAATGCTTGTCGTGGCAAAAGGTGAATAATTCCAAAGGAAATGAAAGCGATTGGTTCCGCTGCATGTAGAAAGTCGCGCCTAAGCGTTTATGCGCTGTTTACATATACATATGTTGCTTAGGGCTAGTGTGACGAATTTCAGAAAGCGGGTATTGTTCTCTTAAAGATATAAATTTATACGATAGCTTTAGCAATGGTAACTATTAGGTTATTCTTAAAAAAAAATTTGAGTGAGTGGGAAGATTAACTGGATTTTATTCTGGGATTCTGGAAAATCCTACACAGATTCTAAATTTCAATTTGAAAGCATAGTTAAAATAAGCCTTTAGGTTAAATAGAGTGAATAAATTTAAAACAAATATTATACATGTATCTATATAGGTGTAATACAACATAGGTGCAATAAAAGTTAATAATCCACATATAAAGATAGCCGTTTAGATAATAATTTGGTAATTTTTTGTACGTAGATAGATGAAAGATCCTCATAGACACTATGTGCTTATGTAGTGCGAGATTTTCGCACACTAAACGACCGCTTAAATTAAAGTTTAAATTTCAAAAATATTTTCGTTGGACAGGTAGGTTTCCCGCAAAAGCATCGGGTGAAGCTCGCTTGTACTTATTGCGCAAAATCGTTGTAAATCATTGTAGTCGGCGCACAAGGGCTGTCTTGTCCAAAATCTGAAATATAACTTTGTTGCAATGTCCATGGAGACCAATATGTAGTTGTTGAGCAAAGTTTGTCATTTCGTCATCAATGGTAGTTGCCTCTATGTCTCTGTGGATATCATTGTTTCTAGTATACCATGGGGAATTTACTATGACTCTCAGGACCTTGTCCTAATGATATTAGGATATTTCTATTGCTCCCTTTAGTGCAACCTCAAGCTTTGTTTTTCAATAGGGACTTGAAAACTTTGAATGTAATTTGTGAACGCACTTTTTCACTAATTACATCCAACTGTCACTGTCAATTTATTCAGTAAACTCAACATTTTCATCATGGTAAAGTACACGAATGAGCATCATCTGCAAATTATAAAAATTTACTACCGAAATTCGAAGTCGGTGACTGCAACTTTAAGAGCGTTAATTCCAATTTTCTGTCGTAATTCTCGCCCTAGTAGACAGGCAATAACCAGTTTAGTGCAAAAATTTGAGTCTGCATATTCGTTGTGTGATGTTGCCAGGTCAGTGAGACAACGGGTTGGTCGAAGTGTCGAAAATATCGCTGCTGTTCAGGAATGAGAAGCAAACGATCAAATCAGTCAATTTCACGGCATTCTCAAGAATTGGGCATCGCCAAGCGTTATCGCGCCATGATCACTGATTATTTTCGACCCGAAACGGAAGATATGGACTTGGACAATATGTGGTTTCAACAGGATGGTGCCACGAGCCACATAGCAGACGTTACAATCGATTTATTGAACAATAAGTATGGTGAGCGTGTTATCTCAAGAAATGGGCCAGTCGATTAGTCGCCTCGTTCGTGCGATTTAACGCCGCTTGACGATTTTCTGTGGGGCTACGCTAAGTCATTGGCTACCAACAAGCCAACAACGTTGGAAAAGCTCAGAGTCAACATTGAACGCGAAATAGCGGCCGTTCCGGCCGAAATGTGTGGCCGAGTCGTTGAAAATTTGGTCCAACGAATCGACCGCTGCAAACGTGCCCGCGGTGGCCATATGAACGAAGTCGAGTTTCATTCATAAATGTTTTGATTGTACTTCAAGCTGATAATAAAGTTTTTGAAATATCTCAAATGTTTTGCGTTTTATTTAAAAAAAGTTATTAAGTCCTTATTGAAAAACCCTATATATACATGATTTGGAACGTCTTCCCAGTAGCCAATACAATTGTCTGAATTTATTTTCAAGCTCGTAGGTTTTTTTTTTATTATTAACGAGTGATTTCCATTTGAGGCGATGGCGATGGCGCGATAGTTAGCTCATTGGACTATCACGCAGAGAGTCTGGGTTCGATCCCAGGCTGAGTCACCAACAATTTTTCAAATCGCCATCACCCTTTGGGCGGGCAATGGCAAACTCCCGAAAGTAAAAAAAAAATTGCCTACGAAAAAGCTTCTAAGGAGTGACATTCGGACTCGGCGATAAACCGTAGGCCCCGCTCAGATGTGACAAAAATGAAAACATGAGCAACACAAATGAGTGTCAAGAAGCTAGGCCATGGCCCATACCGGGCTGCCAGCGCCACAGTGTTGTTGTTGTTGTTGATTTCCATTTGAGCTTCGCATCTAGTGTCATTTCTAGGTACTTTAACACAAGTACAAGTTAGTGAAAAATGCAATTTTTTTGTGAGTAAAGTCAACATGAGTTGATTTGGTCTTGTTGATATCAATTCGCCAAATCTTTACCTACTCGTATATTTTGCTCACAGCCTGTTGTGGCTTTACAGTTGCTAACTCGTTTGATTTATCTGCTATTAATTTAGCCGTTTCGTTCACGAACGTAGTCACAACAGCGCCAAGAGGTTATAGTATATCTCAGGTGTAGGGTAAGAACAAGATCGAACCAACAACACTTCCTTGTTGTACTCCGGCAGCCATTTACTTGAATTTGGACTATTCCGACCCGTGTTTAACACTGAATACTTTTTCTCAAGGTATGATTTTGAAATCTCATGTAATTGTTTTCCGAACATTTGCTTAACATTGTCAATGGTAACATTCCATTGCATGGAAATACACAATACATAAAATAGCCAGACAATTTTCGCAACATGGTAGCCACGAAAGATGCTTTGAATGAAACCATATTCCCAAATTTGCACACTAATTACATTACGTTTTGCGTTGCCACAAAAAATATCGCTGTTGATGCTTCTAATTTCAAAATACAACGTTCATTGCCTGGCGATAAGAAGTTATTCAAATGAACGAAACTATTGTCGATCCTGACGAAGCAGTCAACTACCCTGTTGAATTCTTGAATTTACTGAATGTACCGTGAATGCCACTACATAACTTGAGTTTAAAAATTGGTTCACCAATTACTTTGCTTCGGAATTTAAATGCACCTAAGCCATGTTAAGAAATCTTACGAGTAAGTCGAAAGTCCAACGAATCTGGATTCAATAAAGTTTATTACAAGACTAAAAATATATAATATTGGGTCTATAACTTAATTCGTGCGGTTTGCTAAGAGATGGCGTAACTTGTATTATTCCATTGGAACATGCGTTGGAATGCTACTGTCATTGTACGTCATTTCAGTATTTGTCATTCATTTGAAGCGTAAACAACAATACTTACTTTGTGCCTGAAAAAGTGTTTTTGCGGGGAGTTCTTCTTCATTGCATTAATATGAAGAAAACTGCTGCCGAAAGTCATCGTATTTTGGTGGAAGCTTATGGTGAACATGCACTAGCTGAGCGAACGTGCCAAAATTGGTTTGCATGATTTAAAAGTGGTGATTTTGGCTTGGAAGACGATGGACGTCCTGGACAGCCAAAAAAGTTTGAAGATGAAGAACTGGAAGCATTAATCTATGAAGATTGTTGCCAAACACAAGAAGAGCTCGCAGAATCTTCGAGTGTAACTCCAGCAGCCATTTCAAAACGTTGAAAAGCAGCTGGATATATTCAAAAGCAAGGAAATTGGGTTCCATATGAACTCAAGCCGAGAGATGTCGAAAGGCGGTTTTGCATGTCCGAAATGCTGCATCATTTTTGCATCGGATTGTTACTGGTGATGAAAAATGGATCCATTATGACAACCCCAAGCGCAAAAAATCATATGGGAAACCCGGCCAACCAGCCAAATCAACGGCAAAGCCGAATATCCATGTCGCGAAGGTAATGCTCTGTATTTGGTGGGATCAGCAGATGGGTGTGCTATATTATGAGCTGCTAAAACCGGGTGAAACCATCAATGGATAACGCTACCGAACACAATTAATCCGTTTGAAGAGAGCAGTAGCCGAAAAACGCCCGGAATATGCGACCAGACACGAGGCAAAAATTTTCCATTATGACAATGCTCGGCCCCACGTTGCTATTCCGGTTAAGAACTATTTGGAAAACAGTGGACGGGAAGTCTTACCCCACCCGCCTTATAGCCCAGACCTTGGCCCTTCTGACTACCATTTGTTCCGGTCGATGCAGAACGCTCTCACTGAAATACGGTTCACATCAGAGTAGAATATCAAAAATTGGCTTGATTCATTCTTGGCTGTCAAGTCGGCGCAGTTCTTTTGGGATGGGATCCACAAATTACCAGAAAGATGGGAAAAAGTCATAGCTTCAGATGGGCAATACTTTGAATAATACTATAATACCGCACGAATTAAGTTTTATACCCAATATATATAATATAAGTTTATGTGTATGTATAGACGAATACAATAAGCATAAAGAGCTGTTGTAGTTTGACTTATCATTGTAATGAGGAATTGCGAGTACTATTTTTTCAACAATATGCGATTGGTCATAAAAAAAAAATCATGGGCTATGTTCTTCAAGATATAATTTTGAACGACAAGTTTCAAGGCGAAGTTGTTCTCCTGCCACGGATCCCTTCAGACTCGCCTATTCCATTCAGACGCCTCCAATTTCCAATTCGCTTGGCGTTTGCAATGACTGTTTATAAGTCACAAGGCCCAACAATGTCAATTGTCAAGATGTGGATCTAGAAAATCCGTGCTTCTCACATGGCCAACTATACATATGTTGCGTGTTCTCGCGTTGGCATTTATACACGACAGAAAGTGACGAAAAACATTTTTTATCAACTCGAATTAAGATAAAAAATTAACAAACTTCATTTCGATTAGTATTACGGTTCAACATATATTTCGGAACTGTACTTTGTTTACTTTAATAAAAATATGGATGTCATAAAAATGAGTAGACTTTTTTCTTTGTCTGTTACAATTTAGTCAAAATGAAAATCGTCTAAATTTGCATCATATACCTCTTCTATTCAGAGTCCAGAGTAAAGAAAGACCTCGTCTTAAGTATCGCACCTATGTATGTGGAAGGGAACCTCAGGCTTTTTTGGAGTGGGTTTCCAGAGGCAATTGGCTGCACTTACTAGTTTTGATGGCATTGTCATATTTTGAGCACAGGGGGTGGAAAAAGATGGATTGATGAGAATAAAGGCTGAAGGCTGATTTATAGGTAGAAGTGAGCAGTCGCGACGTTATTTTGCACAAATTCTTGTTAACGTCTGATACGAATGAGCAAAATATTAAGCGTATGCCTATACAGCTCAAACATGATTAGACTAAAATTAAGCAGAGGAATTTGGAAAGTGAAACGAAACTTCCATCAATTTACATGGCAGCTATTTCAATTGTAGACTTTCTGGTATTAATTTATCGTTCACATAAAAAACACGAGGCAAGTGGTTTAAAAAAAATAACTGGTAAACAAAATTAGTCTGGTATGTAGGAAATAAAATTGAAATATCGAATATATTTTTGTATCCAATCGCCATCTAAACATAGGCTCTAGATAAAATAAGAACACTTTTTTAGTTTTGTACTCTCAAATCTTTAAGAAAATGTTTCCAATGTCATTTTCTCATTGACGAGACATAAGTTGAATTTAGGTGGTCCCGATGAAAATAAGTGAATTTAGTACGACCTTCGTAAAGAACCAGAGACTTGGAGTTGAACTTTGCCAAACCAAAGAATCGTTCACTACGAAAATGTTTAAATTCTTTGATTGACTGTGTTTGAGTTCAAGGTGAACCTTAAGCTCAACCAACAAGCCTTTCCAGCTATTTACTTATTTAAAATTAATCAAGAATTATTAAAATCAACAGATTTGGAAATTCATTACTAAAAAAACTTAAAAACTAAAACAGTATGATATACCATAGTTAGAAAGTAAAGATAAAAAAAAGAAATTAAACAGTAATAATACATTTCATTGCCTAAGAACACATTTTAAAGGATTTTTAAATGAATTTCTGGGCAAGAATATACGAGGGCGGGTCAATAAGTCCGTGACTTTTGGATTAAAACACAGATTTTTTGATAAAAAGAATAATTTTATTTTTCAACGTAGTCTCCCTTGAGCTCTATACACTTTGTCCAACGCTTCTCCAATTTTTTTATCCCTTCCAAAAAAAATGATTTGTCGAGGTCCTCAAAATAGGCCTTTGTTTGCGAGATGACTTCATCATTGGAGTCAAATCTTTTTCCACCAAGCCATTTCTTCAGGTTTGGGAACAAGAAGTAGTCGCTCGGAGCCAAATCTGGAGAATAGGGTGGATGAGGGAGCAATTCATAGCCCAATTCATGGATTTTTGCCATGGCAACTGCACATGTGTGCACCCTTGCATTGTCTTGGTGGAAAAGAACTTTTTTCTTGGCCAAATGAGGTCGTTTTTTTTTCAAATCGTCATTGAATCGGTCCAATAAGTTGGCATAATATTCCCCATTGATTGTTCTTCCCTTTTGAAGGTAGTCAATGTGGATTATCCCGCGTGCATCCCAAAAAACAGTCGCCATAACTTTATTGGCTGACAAACCCACCTTGGCCTTCTTTGGCGCCGATTCACCCTTAGAAACCCACTGTTTTGACTGTTGTTTGTTCTCTGGTGAGTTGTGATGGATCCATGTTTCGTCCACGGTTACAAAACGGCGCAAAAACTCCTCCATATTGCGATTAAACAACGCCAAACCTTCCTGTGAAGTTGTTTCACGATTGCGTTTGTGGTCGACTGTGAGCAAACGCGGCACCCATCTTGCGGAAAGCTTTCTCATGCCCAAGTGATCATTCAAAATTGAAACCACTGAGCCATGTGAGATCCCTACGGCTTCCACAATCTCTCGCACTTTCAATCTTCGGTCGGCCAACACCATATCGTGAATTTTTTTGATTGTTTCGGGTGTAGAGACCTCAACTGGGCGTCCAGGACGTTCGGCATCTTCAGTGCTTGTACGGCCACAACGAAATTCAGTAAACCACTTTTTACCATTGAAATCGATGGTGCAGAGTCCCCATAGTATTTATCAAGCTTAGCCTTGGTCTCGGTAATGGTTTTTTTTCGCAAGAAATAATGCTTAATAAGCACACGAAATTCACTTTTTTCCATTTTCTCCTCAAATTAGTGAGTAGTCTGATAAAAATAGCTGTCAAACACAAACTAACTGACGCAGCAAGTTTAAATTTTGACAGGAGTCAACTGACAGATGCCTGTTGATAGGAGCAGTGTTGCTGTTTCAGTAAAGAGGTAAGAAATTCAAAAAGTCACGGACTTATTGACCCGCCCTCGTATCTATTTCCGTGCAGTAAATGTTAAAATTCACATTGACCATACAGCGTGGAGTGACGAGCCTCAAATAGCAATGGCCTTCTCCTTAGAACTCTAGACGAAGCGAACAAGTTCAGGCACATAAGAAGATTTTCACTATCAATAGTTGCACATAAAATGTCTCTTATAAACATAACATAATACATTTTTCTTCTCGATTCAAGAGTTTGAAAGCCAAGGAGAACACATGTAGAACGATATGAAGGATGAACCTCAATCTGATTATTACAAAACAAAAGTAAATCTTAAAAATTTCTTTTGAACACTTTCAATTCTATTTATATGAGACACAGTGGTAGGGTACCAGACAATGCAAGCATACTCCAGGACAGGAGGTACGATACTACAAAACAAAGCTTTAAGGGTATAAGGATCTTTAAAATCAGATGAGTTCCTTTTAATGAATCCTAAAAGAGAATTGGCTTTGGAAATAACGTAAATAGTTCAAATGGAGGTGAAATCTAAATTTACAATCAAAAACTATACCGAGGTTTTATATTCGTCAACTACTTTTATTTGTTTATTGTTAGGTGAGTATTTCGGAAAAATGTTCCTATTGAAGCTCATGCAAGCACACTTGTCAACATTTAGCATTAAGTCATTTAAAATGCACCACTCTGAAAAGAAATTTAAGCCTTTTTGAAAAAGCAAAACTTCGTTTATTGTCAAAAATACTGTAAACAATTTTAGATCGTCAGCATACATCAGACAATGACAATGTTGTAATACGAGTATGTCAGGAAAATCATTAACAAAAAGTAAGAATAAACATGGCCCTAGATGACTTCCTTCAGGGACTCCAGAGTAAACTTATATCTCCTTATAGAAACAATCACCAGTACAGACATACTGTTTCCTTAAATGCAAATAAGTCTTGAACCACTGCAGCAATGGACTATAAAATCCAAACGCCTTTAGCTTTTCTAAAAGAATAGTCAAGTCTACCCTGCTAAATGCATTGACAAAGTCAGTATACTCGTAAATTGCATATACTTGCTTATGCATTTCTAAAGAATTAATACAGAAATTTGTAAACTCAACTAAGTTTTATATAGTTGATCGACCCTTCCAAAAACCATGTTGGTATTTACTGACATGTTGCTTGATTATAAGGGTAAGTTCATCATATACAAGACTATCCAAGAGGTTAGGAATTATTGATAGTTTAGTGATCGGTCTATAGTTAGAGATACGATGCTTGTTACCATATTTGTAAACTGGTACCATGGTAGAAGTTTTCCAAACATCGGGAAAAATGCCATCAGAAATTAACTGATTAAACAATTCAGACAAGGGAAACGAGAGAGAGTCAGAGCAGTAACGCAGAACAATGGCAACAAATCCAAGAATGTCTGCTTTTTTTATGGGCTTCAGATCGCTTAAAATGGTTTGAACATCACTAACATTAAACGAAAAACATGAGCAATCAACACTAGATGAAAGGGAATGAACATAAATAGAATTGACTGAAGTAGAACAAGCAGAACTATAGATACTCTGTAAGTATTCCGCAAACATACATATCAGCGATTTCCTTAGGGTCACTAGAATGTTTATCATAAAGGTTCATCGTGGTAGGGAAATCAGTACTTTTTCTTTTCGAGTTAATTAACTTCCAAATGGGATGATTTTTAAGGTTACTTTCGACCAAACGAATATAACTGCAGTAAAGAAATTTAGACAAGAACATAAACTTTTTTCTAAGACGGGAAAAAATTTTCATCAAATTTGAAAAAAATTAATTGAATTATTGAATTTACAAAAGTTGTTAAAATTATTAGTTTAAATTACAATATTAATTGCATTAGTAAGATAATAAAGGACAACACTGAGTAATAGATGCATATAAATTTTCGGTTATAAAGACTAAGTTTAACATTCGATATAAGGAATTGGTGACATAGTTAATTTGATTTAAATTATTAGAAAATTGGAAATCAATAAATTAAATTTCAATATCAGAAGATACGAGTACTACAATTGGCAATAATTTATTGTCATTAATTTATGACCAACTTATATTACCATAATTAAAATAATTTGCGAACTGTGGCAGTGCGGCAACCCGATCAATATTCTCCATATGCTTGTTGTATATTAATGATGGGCTACTGGGAGGAATGTAACTGAGAAATAGAAGCACACCTTCTTCGATAGAATCCAACCGTATACACACTTGATCAATATGCAGCTGATTATTAATGCAGACGTCAATTTATACCCCTTTGGTCGGAGGTATGTGGTGTCCATATGCTTAACATAGCCTATCTCTATTAGACGTTGCACCCGTTAAGACCTGGCAGCCCATAGAGGCCATACTGAACATCATACGCAGTATCTTCTCTCAAAACGGCTAATTGAAGGTCAATGCCACTGAGTTAATATATTTGGAGCGGGTAAGGTGTTTTTTTTACTGGACCTGGACTTTGGAACGAAAAATCCAAATAATTATAATAAAATATTTTTTTAAGAATTCGCTATAAGCGATTTATCTACAACAGAGCACAAGTACGATAACTTTGACGCCAAGAATTGATAACGGTATTTTGTAGAGGAGTTAAAAAGTAGCATTTTTTACTATTTGGGGGTCCATCTCGTCCCGTTTAGGAGTTATGGGCAATTTAAAAACAAATGACTTAAGAAGGGAAACAAATTATTAAAAAACAACGGTAACACTTACAATAAAGTACTATACAGAATATGAAAGCCCGAAACTTGTTCTTTAATATAAAATGTACATTAAATTATTCGTGTGAATAGTTTTTGATTAATTCACGTTCAAACTCAAATCCTTGGTAAAAAATTAAAAAAAAAAAAATTTTAACAATATTACTCGAAATTGTGAAATAATGTGCCAAATTGTTTTCTTGTATTCAATGCGCGTATTAATTCCGAATCGAACACAAAAAACCGCATGGCTTTATGTCCGCTAGTTTTTGAGCAAATTGAAATTGAAATTACTACTTTAGTTTTGTTTTTTGGCATTTATGTACGTAGTCTTTCTTTGAATAACTTAATGAGTGTTATTAAATCATCTCGCAGACGCCTATATCAATAGTTTCTTAATTAAGAGTACAAGGGTGACCAGCTTCGCGGGATTAAGGGTTTTCAACTCTCTTTCCGCAGGCGGCAGGTCCCGCTCACGCAACTTCGTTGCTCCGCTCGGGGTATGTGCTTTTCGTCAGGCAGGCGCCTATGTCATCAATACTCTTCATCCACATAACTCATCACAAAATTACAAAGTTCCCATTAATAACAAAGTTTCACTAATTCGCATTATAGAAAATTCACATGTTCAGAGGCCATGTAACCGAACAAATGAAAATCGTAGTATTGGGGTTATTTTGTAAAGAAGATAAGGTCGGACGCTTCTTTAAAGTGAACTCCAAAAGTAAAGAAGACTTGTGGCCTTATAGACACAAATATGTTAACCCCAACAGCGGTCATATTTGTACCGACAGCGCACGCCAATACATAGGTATTGAGAAAATGTTCCCTACTTCTACGACTCATGAAATTACAAACCACAACAAAGGCGAATTTGTTGACAAGACCGATGCAACCAATACTATAAATGATCTTGAGAATCAAAACAAGCTTTTGAAAAAATCAATTTTATGCCGCAATGTATATATGTATATATATATAAATATTTTATACGCAACGCAACACCTTCACCAATATATGGCGCTTTTCTTTTACCGGAAATACTGCCTTGAAAAAAATTATAAGGACGAGATGGGCTCCTAAATCACGGAATTTTTAATTGACGTAAAAAAAGTGTACCCAGGTTTTGTCAAAGGTAAAGAAAGTGTGGGTTTGCAACTGAAGGACTTCGACCCTCCGACTGTTCATAATGAGCACTTAGAATGTATTTTACCACCAAAACAACCTCGACTCTTCACCATCATCGACGAACTCAATGAACTCGACATTGACACCAGTACGAACGATGACTTCATTGACGAAACTTACATACCTTTTTAATATGTACTCGTACATTGAACATTTAATTGACTGCTCTTAACTAACACCTAACTTACTCACAAACTGACTGACTGGGACACAGAATGCAATGCAAATCTACCTACTCATGGTGCATTCTGGGTCACGCTAAATGATTTGCTGTACTTTACTTACAAAGATGATCCTATCATCAATATTAATCCTCAAAGTGAGATCACTATAAATACCAAAAAAAAAGTCTTAAAAAAATAGTTTTAGTAACTTTCAATTTTCCCAAAAACTAGAAGATATAAAGTTATGCAGTTTTTTGTGTTCGATTCAGAATTGATATGCGCATTAATGCAAAAAACCAATTGGGCACATCATCTCACAATTTTGAATACTATTGATTTAAAAAATTTTTTTGTCATTTTTTACCAAAAATTTAAGTTTGAATGCGAATTATTCAAATAATAATTTGATGTAAATTTTATATTAAAGAGCAAATTTTAGGCTTTCAAATCCTGTATAGTACTTTATTGTAAGTGTTGCCGTTGTTTTTTAATAATTACTTTCCTATTTTAAGTCATTTTCTTTTAAAATTGCCCCCAACTTCTAAATGGGGCGAGATAGACCCCCCTCCCATAGTAAAAAAAAATGCTAGTTTTTAACTCCTCTACAAAATACCGTTATCAATTCTTTGGCGCCAAATTTATCGTACTCTCCCCTGAAACAGATTTTAAATGGCACAGCCAATTGTGCGAACTTGCGCAGAATTGCACAGATTGTTCAGGGAATTGTTCGTACAATTTTTAAGAGCTTATTTGCAAGGGAGGGAAAATATACAGTTCGCACAGTTTTCGAGGGTTTCACGAGTTTGAATTAACTAATTGTAATGTCAGTTTTTACAAAAATGGTAAGTAGTAACATTTATTAGTTTTAAGGTCAATAACTTTACCAGTAGAATTTCGTTTGATTTTTTTTAAGAGAACATAACAGTCGACAACTCTAATTTCAAGGTAGTAAGGGATTTTGTCCAACTTTGATCTGGAAAAAATTCTGGCAACAACACCTCAGAAGAAATAAACAAAAAACATCTCCCTTGCCAACCACTATTTCTTTGGCTAAGGAGTCAATTGTGTGTTATCTCGAAAGACTAAGGAAACTCTATACAAGACCTTGATCATCCCAGTACTGCTTTATGGTGTTGATGCCTGAACTCTATAGAAGGTAGATGAAAATATTACTCGTTTTAAGATGAAAATTCTTTGAATTATTTTCTGGCCCGAGATGTACAGCGACATTGATTCAGTCAAAAAACTGTGCATCAGTCTCCTGAGATGGCCAGGACATGTAGAGCGATTGGACATCAGTCATGACAATCCTGTATTTTAATCTTTCTGATCGAATTGACACCAAAGTACAAGTTTATTTCCATGCTTCGGAATATCGAAGATACAAACTGAAAATTTGCCCTAGCGCTTCAGCTTCATCTTTTCAACTTTAAGTTGCAGTGGCAAATGTTTTCCAGTTGAGAATGTGGACGAATTTAAGAACTTGAGACTTATTATCGATTGCGAACTGGCTTTAGACATCAAACGGAATCTTAATGAAAGGTGGCCTAAAAGCTGTCACCCGATGTCCTTTGGATGTAATGTTTTTTATGCATGAAAAACGTTGGTTCTTCTTTTTTCTGATAAGTCGAGAAAATGATATCGGCTAAGTGGGCGCCGCCAGAATTGATGACCATTCGGTCCCGATTTATGGCATTTTTCATCACTCTCTCCAGAACTTCCGGCAATAGGTTCAAGAGTGTGAGGCTTGTTGACATTGTTGACTTGGTGACTTCAAAAAACCCAACAAAAAGAGGCCTGGAACCGTCAAATCAGATGATCTACCCTGCCAGTGCAAATCGCTAAAACGAGAAATTAGGCGACCCGGAAATGCAGCCCTCAGAATATCCAAACAGATGAAAATGGGTTTCGTCGCTCATGATGATTTTCGATGAAAAGTTGTCTCCCACGTGGTCGACATTCAGAATGACTTAAGCGTAGGTTATACGCGCTTGACGGTCAACTGGTAACAGCGTGGCACGTCGTCTGGTCGATACTCCAGGGTCTTCTGCAGCATCTTCAACTACAGCTGTGATATACTTAGCAGATCGGCTGCTCCGGGGCCGGCCAGACCTGACAGCATCTTGTGTTGACCCATACTCTTCTAGGCGAGCGGCTAAACGTTGTAGTGTTTGCCCAGTTGGTGGCGGGCGACCGGGATATCTGCGCTTCAAGTCTTGTTGACGTGTATTTTATATCTGCTTACTTCATAAATGTCAAAGTAGAGTTGGCATTTGCCGCCATTTGCAAAATTATATTACCTTCCGATAGAGTGATGACTTTTGCATCACCTAGTATTAAATAAAATCCTTCAAAAATATGTTTTAAGAAAGAAATCGTAAAACCCGTCTACAGTCAAGCTATCCCTTGTTTCGTGATTTGAATATTTTTCTGTCCATCATCTGATTTTATTTTAAAGTACTAACGACGTTTTTTATGAGACCAGGAAACTGTAATTGCAGATTAGTATCTAATCATAATCTTAGGAGTAACTCATTGAATGTTGTTTATTTAGTGATTTCGCGCACAATTTTCTTTCGTAAATTTTACTAAGTATATCATACCGCCTTTGTAATTGGCTTCAACTTTCAATAAGACAATTTCGGAAAAATTTAAAAAATTTATAAAACAGATTAGGTCAAAGGAAATATGCAGCGCACCCGACTATACCCGTAAGAAAGTCATTGATTCAATTTTTACTGTTTTATTTTACCATTTCTTTAACTGGCGTTATATCTTTGTGGTCACATTTTATCAATCATCTTTTTCTGTCTTAAGTTGAGCTGAATGCAAAATTGGTTTACCATGGGTATACCAGTACTGTTGTTGACCGTGACTAATCGGATTTGCTGTTGATGAGCTACTTAATGGAGCACCAGGTGCACCAGGTGAACCAGGAGGACCCTGTGGTCCTGGGCGACCTGTTCGACCAACAGGTCCAGTTGGTCCGGATGGACCTGGTGGACCTGGTGGACCGGGTGGGCCTGGTGGTCCTGGAGGTCCAGGTTGTCCCATGCGATTGGATCCTGAATTACCGAGGTTAGGAGCACCCCAGTTTCCTTGAATCCCAAAATCAAAACCATTCGGATATCCCCAGAGTTTTGCGAAATTCATTGGTGTCGGTGGTGAAGATGGAGAATTTGAGCAGGCTTGATTCGGATTTGAATTTGGAAAAGCCAATGGTGGAAAAAATGGATACGGCCAAAAGAAAGGTGGAAAATTTTGTCCTTGAATAGTTTGCATTTGAGCTGGAATCTTAATCCCTAGATTGGTCACCGTGTTGTCCGGATATTTGTTGTTGTTACTTGGCTTGTTTATATTGCTGTATGGTGGAAGTTTCTCATAATATGGTCTCGGACTTGAATATGATCCTGGAGTGTCTTCGAATTGCTCGTCATTATCCTCATCTGGTCTATTTGCCTTATCATCTGCATCGTTCTCTGCTGTTATTTGTGTATCGTCCTCCAAAAGGTAGTCATTCTGAGAATACAGTAGTGCTTTTCCAGAACTTTCGTCAATGCTACGATTTTCTGGTGGTGGTTGGTGCTTTTTTGGGGAAATTTTTGCACCAGTAGCAAAAGCTACAACAAGGAAACCTAAGAATAGAATTTTAATTAAAATCACAAATGTCCATATGAGATCGGTACTATAGTACTTACCAATTGCCAAGTCAATGCGCATGTTGAATGTCTTCTGCATGAAGAAAAGAGTTTGTACATCGCTTTTATACGAATACACGCCACAGCCTAATTAGCAGACTAAGAAGTTACTCCCGTACTAGCAAACATTAAATCCAAAATTCTTAGAAAATCTCGAATAGTGCTCTTACAGCTTTCTGGTATTTAGAACTCCAAGCTCATAGAGTATCTTAAATCTACTTAAATTAATGTAACTCGGTGATTTTGTTTTGTTCTCCCTTTTTAATTAACAATTAAGCTCGTAAGAAAGGTTCTAAGCTAATAAATCACCCATGGGAAAAAGACGGTACTTTCTTTTATCTTTTAATTCAAAATTCACAGAAGAAGATGTCGACATATGCTTGAAGCATGAATCTAGATTCATAGCAACTTGGATGATGAGACGGATTAGCAGCCGTTTAAATGGCGATAGCGTTTATGAGGCTTCTTATGGGTAAGAGCTGATTTATATCTGGGGCGATTTACTTGAATGCCTTATGCAAATGATTAAAAGTAAAATTTTGACAAGGTGGGCTTGCCGACAAGATGAGAATCATAAATCAATGAAGACATTAAAAATATGTATTTTCAGTTTGTCTGAAATGGCAAAAACAGTAAATCAGATAATAGGTCTTGGGGGATCTTGTTACAGAAATTTTACTTTTTGACAATGACCGGATCTAGCTAATCTAACCAATGTAAATAAAAACCTTTGGTTGAATTGAGTCAACATTTCCTGAAATGTGCTTCTTCAATTGAGGCTCAAAATATAGATTTATTGTAGTTTTGAGTAATTATTACTCCGTTTTTGTTATTGTTAGTTCTGTGATATTTTGTGAGGCATGAGATGCCAAACGACCAATGAGCCATATTTTGTCCGTTCTTTAGGACAGCGCTTTAGCTTTCCCCAACTCAACATAAGTGTACTTATTTCTATTTAAACTACCTTGCGTCAAGCATGTGCCACTTGTCTGTGACAATGGTTATATGTACATCTTTTTTTTTAAATACTTTACTTCGCTATAGAGTTCTTTTCAATAGCGCATTCATTTCTATCGGGGCGAATGGGTTTATTTGAGATATAGCTGGCAAGGAATGGTACGAGTACTTGCTCCGTTTGTTTATTTTACAAAAAGCTGCAGAGAGATTTTGGTGATTATTTTTCAGGCACCACAAATATCTGGGCCATAGCCACTCGTAATATTTTATGGCACAAAAGGCTTTTTATTCGATTATTAGAAACCCCATTACTTGTTAGAAAAAGAATCTGTCTATTCCGATGAAGAAATATTTTCTCTTTCTGATTCCTATTTCTAAAAAATTAATCTCAATAAGTTTTTAATAAAATATCATGAATATTCAATAAGGACATCACAATTTTATATTGAAATATAAAAATAAGATTTATAGATACGAGTATATCGGTCTGAAATTTATTTCAAGTGTAGTTTACCACTGTATCCACAAAAAGTCTCTATATGGTGGGCAATTTGGCCTGGTGGTGTCGTTGGTTCATACATTTCCAAAAATCGCTATAGCCAAACGTTGACCAATTTTTTGTTGGTCTCAAATCGAAGATATGGATATATGTTTCAACAAGACGTTGTCACATTTCACTCAACACGACCCGTTTTGACTTTATTCCAAGAAAAATTTCCTGTGCGAGTTACTTTTTGCGTTTTGGTGCTGTGAACTGACCACCATGATCGTGGGATTTGTCGCCGTTGGATTTTAATTTGTGGTTATGCAACAGATCATGTTTATGCATACAATCTGGAAACTCTTGGCGCTTTGAAAAAGAAAATTCGTCGTCAAGTTATGGCCGAGTTATTGCCCGATATGTGTCGAAAAGTCATCGAGAGTTATCTTGCCAGAATCAAGTCTTGCAAGTAACCTCATGGTGGAAATTATATTCTAAAAGGCATGATCCAAACTGACATTAAAATTTAATCGAAATTCATTATAAATGCCATTTTATTTAAATTTACTTACGGAAGTACAAAAAGGATGCCTTTCTTCAAAATTGTTATGTCTTTATTGAAAAACCATTAATTTCAACATCAATTTCAGTGTTCATATTGATTCGATTAGACAGCTAACTTTCTGTTATCAATTGCGTTTGCTCTCCACAGACTTATTATTGCAATTACCGAAAAAACGGTCGTGAAGTTGTCAATAGTTTTTTAATTGTTTAGTTCTAAGTCTGTAATGTTACGAGTACTAACGAAAACAACAAGCGCGATAGCTGATCGGGGCAGCGGATGAATTCCCAAGTAGGATCAACTGTAAAATGAAATCCCAAAAAATATAAATAAGACCTTATCCAACATATTAACTACTGAGGTCGGTAACGATATCAGGATCATGGATAAGCGATCTTGATGGATAATTGGCCAACGACAGCGCACACATCCCCAAATGGGTTACTGGCTCCGGTCTGACCGACCCCTCCAATCAATCAATTCAAACTAAACTAATTTCATTTATTCGCAATTTCATCTTTTTTTTATTTCGATTATAGTTTTATTTAGACTTTTCATCTGTATATGGGATATGACACTAAACGACCATTTTGGCGAGAAGAATCCCATTGAGGTTGTGATCCACGTAGTGCTGCCTTATAATGTGGTTGTGCTCGTCTGGCATTGTAGTATAAAGGTTCTTCCTCACCATATTCTTCTTCGTCTTCCTCGTCGTCGGTATCCTCTTCTTCTGTTGATGGTCTTCTTGGCCTATGGGGATTCCAATTATTGCAACCATCATATGGCGGTAAATACCAGTCATTGGATAGCCCAGCTCCAAGAGACTCTAGGTATGAGATATCTGGATAGTATGGAGTTTCTTGGTGGGGATAGTATTCAGGTTGTGGGTAATATTCAGGCTGATGTTGGTAGTAGGATGGATAATAGCCATAATGTCCATAGTTACCATAATCTGGAACTGGGGCTTGCCTGTGTGGGTTTAATGGCCTATGTGGCCTACTCGGTTTAGTAGGCTTGGTTGGCTTTGTTGGCTTTGTTGGTCTTTTTGGTTTTGTTGGTTTTGTTGGTTTTGATGGTTTGGCTGGGTTTCCTGGGTTTGCTAGTATCGCTGCTTCTGCTTCAGGTATTATAGTTGGATTTGAATCTGGAGGCAATGTTGTTGTTGAGATAGTAGTTTCATCTCCGTTTACATTGACATCACCGTTATCGTCAGTTTCAATATCACTTCCGGATTCAGTACCACCTCCAACGTTGCTACCATCTTCATCAATGCTTTGTTTTATCAGGGTTTCTGCATCAACTATAACAGATGAAGTTTCAGATGCAGCAGCAATAACTGCTAAAAGCAGTAGTCCTAAAATTAAGATACAATTTCCCTTTAGTTTATTTTTTGTTTATAAAAATCGAAGAGATAACTCTTCACCTACCAAGAATCAGAATATGCCGCATGTTAAACACTTTCTGCTCACAAAGCATTTTATTTCACTCCTTTTATATAATTTCTAAGGCGCAACAACGTAACAAATTAATTATGTACAAACATACATATGTAGTTTTTGCGATATTTGTAGTTTAAGAATATTGCATAAATTAATTTAAAAAAATAAAATAAAAACAAACCAACAAATTCGTAAGATTATCGTATTTTATCCCAATGTATGAGATACGATCCCTACGTCGTTGAGGTTTCGGTTGTCAGTTGGACTTTGTGAAAGAGGGGAACTTAACCTATGATCTAGTTTGAATTGCTAATCAGGCGAAATGTCTAAAAAAGATTGTGGCAAAGTTTCGCCAAATATCTGTGGATTTACATAATTGAATTTAGATGACAGATTCTAATTTGCTTTTCTAAGTTCGATTAGAAGAAAGTTTAATAAATGTTTGATAGAGTTTCACAACAGACAGTGTTTACGCCTCTATCAGACGTCATATAAAGGATTTTTGAAGAAATTTAGAGTAGACGGTTTAACTGTAATCTGGTCAATGACTGCCCCGGCCACAATAAATAAGCAGACAACGGTTTTATTAGCTGTTTTATTTGTTCTTAAGTGACAGCAGAATATATTCTTCAAAAGGTGAAAACAAAAGCGTTAAAATACGGAGTCAATATAAAGAATTAGAATTGGTTCACTCAAAAAAGTTCAGGATCAGCTCTGCTGACGTAGATCAGTCTATAAGTCTTGGTCCCCTTTTGCATAAATGCCACAACAATGACTCGATAAGAATGATGTCGATACTTATGCCTTCTATATTTATATCTGCTGTTCTCAGTATTTGCTCTAGAACTAGATTGTTCTGGTACAAGTGCACAGAAATTCGGATAAAGTGTTCCTTAATTATAGTTTTTATAAAGCTCTTTTTTTTGCGCGGCTCGGAGCATATGGACCAGTTTCTTAGCTCTTGCGACAAATGATGTAAAGGCAGATATCAGGTGTAACTTTCATTTTAAATCATAAATAAAACTTTGCTGGAAACCACACTGCCTTAAAGTTATTTAAAGACATTGGATCGTTGAAGCTTATATTTCAAGCGGAAGTTGTTCGTGAGCTTTGTAATAAATGAGGGATGTTATTATTTTTTTTTTACTGAATTAAGCATTAAGGTCTATGAGGATGACTGTGAATCTGACGTCGTGTTGCAGATATGTAGACGCTGACGCTGACGCTGACTCTTGCTAGGTTCGCCTTCAGGAAGCCTAACTTAGCAAGTAAATTATGACGATGTCACTTCGGTATTCTAGTAGATATTGACTCCATCAGGGTATCTTTGTCTCTTCTGTCTAGAACCACGGAGACAGTCATATATATATATATAGTTAACGGGAGTTTTTTTTATCGATGATCGTCAGTTTGTATCATTGTTAATAAAAGTTGAATAAGGTATCAAAAATGGGCGTGAATGCAGTTTTAAATGTCTTAAAGACCTAAAACCTACTACTACTACTACAAGGTGGCGCAAAATTATCATCCAATTTTGTTTTTGAATTACTTTTTTACTAAATAAAAAAAAAAGGATTTCGAGTGATGGAAATCTTCATTTGGACCTTAACAATTTTTTCTGTTCTGTGTTCTGTGGAAAAGATGATATCCACCAAGTGGCTGCCGCCAGTGTTGATACACATTCGTGACCGTTTTATCGCATTTTCCATGACCCTCCACAAGATTTACGGTGATAACTGTTCGCATTCCTGTTGAGTATTCTCCATAAAGGTTGCGATGGTCTGTGAAAAGTCTGTGATGGTTAAATCGGGCGATCTTGCTGGCCATGCCAAATCATCGCCAAAACGGGAGATAACGCGACCAGGAAACGTTTCCTTCATAATATCCAGCTGTGTGTGCAGTTGGACCGTCTTGTTGAAACCACAAGTTCACCAAGCCCCGCTCATCCAATTTCGGCAGTAAGAAGTCGTTTATTAATGCCCTGTAGCATTCGCCAGTAACAATGACCGTATTTCCGATGGCGTCTTAAAAAAAAAATAAGGCCCAATCACTCCTCCCGCACGAGCGCCCCACCACACAGTGGCTTTGAGTAGATGTAATGGCTCTTAATGCATTACACGCAGATTTGCAGGGTCCCAGAAACAAAGATTCTGCTTATTGACATAACCGCTTAGGTGGAAATGCGCTTTGTCGCTCATGATGATTTTCGGTACAAAATCGTCCTCTTCGTTGTTGAGATTGAGGATGGCTTGACAGCGGAGTATATCGGTCCATTGCTTGTCCGTTTGTATTATGCAGCTATCTAGTTCACAAATGTCAATTCTGATTGACGTACGACGCCATTTGCAAATATTATAACATCTTCCTATAGGATGATTAACTTTGCGCCACCTTGTACTACTACTACTACTACTTGATGGTTACTTATAAGTTACTGAATGCATCAACAGCACAAGGGAACGCCAAGCTTTTTAATACAGAATTTCGATTTCTTCTTTCTCAACCTATCAGTTCCCTCCTGATTTGAGTATTCATGTGGCCCTGTACATATTGTTGTAAAGGGTCGTTGTATTGGTTACCACCCTGTTTAACAACGCAATGAATAATGCACATTATCCAGCGCATTGGAAAACTGCGGTGGTACATCCCATCCCCAAAAGGGATAAAGACACCTCCAATCCGGCGAAACTCCGGTCGATCAGTCTCCTTCCAAACATCAGTAAGGTTTTCGAAAATGTTATCAATAGAGTCCTGACTAAGTGGGTTGAGGACAGAAATATAGTTCCAGATAATCAATTCGGTTTCAAGGCGGGGCATGACGTCATTCATGCCGCGTCTAAACAGGTTTCCGATATCCAATGGAACAAAGCCAAGAAACAGTGCAGGGGTGCCTGCCTGATTGACTTGGAAAAGGCCTTCGATACCGTATGGTTAGAGGGACTCTTCTATAAGTTGAACAGACTGGGCATTAGTAAACCACTGCTGTATATTCTTTTCAATATGCTTTCAGATAGACAGTTCATCGTGAAAAATGGCGATGTGACTTCTACTGGTGCATTCAACATTAAAAACGGTCTGTAACAAGGTGCGGTCAATTCGCCAATCCTTTTCAACATTTACACAAGTGATCTGATAGGTTCACTTCACCATGCCATAGCGTACGCAGACGACTTAATCGCGTACAGATCAGGTCCAAAGATTGAGGTTATAAACATTCTTTTGCAACGTGACTTCGATCAAATTAAACAATATTGCGACGACTGGAAGTTGAAGATCAACTTTCAGAAGTCGGAAACCATTTTGTTTAGGACGCCTCTGTCTGAGGCCTCTGCGGATACCAGAAAGAATTGGCGAAAGTTTCAGATCGTGGGACAACACGGGCAGCTCCTTGCTTGTCGAAATGTAGTCAGATACCTTGGGATCTGGCTAGATCAATATCTATATTTTAACAAACATATAGATGTTGCTCTGGCCAGAGCCAGATGTGCTTTTGCCCTTACAAAGAGATTGTTTTATAACAGGCAACTCGATGCGAGAGTAAAGGTGATCTGCTACATGGCCCTTATCCGGCCTATGCTTGTATTTGGTTGTCCCGTGTGGTTCAACGTGAGAGCAAGGCTTTTGGAAAAGATTCGGGTGTTTGAGAGGGCTTGCCTTAGGGCTTGTCTTCGCCTATACAGAACACCAGAGTCTGAGTACATAAAATTCTATCCTAATGAGGTCTTGTACAATAGGGTGAACCTAATAACAGTGGACAATTTTGTTAATAAGTTGACTCGAAGGCACCTGATCTCCGGCGCTTGCTAACCTAATTATTTGAATCATGAGAGAGTTCGCTTTGACGGCTTTATTCCTCCAGAAGCGTTCCTCTACCTCGATGTGAAAGGTCTGATACAGGACAGATTAGCGGTGCCGTTAATCTTCCACGTCGCTCGAACAGCTGCGGACAGGCGACTCAACTACGACAGAGACGTCGCACACGGCAGTGCGGAGCGTCTCCAGTTCAGTAGGGCGGTAGGGAGTCGCGACATGAGGGATGTTGCTCGGCAGCACCAACAATTTTGGTGGCTTGTGAGCGAGGAGGAAGCAGAGTTGGTCAGCCTAATTCTTTATTCGTGGCCGACTTACATAGCTTTAGGCAGATTTAAGGTAGAAATAAGAGGAAAAAAAAAAACAAATAATCGAGATGGGTAACAATTTCTTTGTACGAGTAATACCTTAAAAAAAAAATTTGTATATATTTACAAAACAAAACATAAGTATAAGTAGATTAAGTAGTTTGTAGATTAGTTTTTATCCTTAGTTTTAAGTTTTATATATAAACAAAACAAGTTTTTTTTCTTGAAATAGTAAAATTGTTTTCTTAGTTTTAAGTATATTTAGTATTGAATAATATAATAAAATAATGTTCGTACGTCGAAAGGCATATTTAATTGTTTGGTTTAACTTAGAGTGTCCGCATTGGGCCAGTAAGTTAGAATAAAATAATTTTAATTTAATTAAGCTAATTTTTAAGCGTTTTTTTGTCTAGCTTGTAAGAATTCCTGAATTGAATTAAATAAAAATGCATTAAAAATGAAATGAAATGGTCGCTGTATTGGCCTTGATATATAATTCAGGAAATTGTCAAAGGTTCCTGATTTGATTATCGCGGAGTTCAGAGCCTCAGTAGCTGTCTGGCTGTCCATGTAAATGTCCAAGTATCCAAGAGCTCAAGCAAGATGTACCACTGGGTTCAATTTTGGGACCGTTGCTTTTCTGCATGTTTATTAACGACCTTCCATCAGTGGCAAACATGCTTCTTTACACATTGGTGCAGACAACGGTCAACTACACCTAGCCAATTCACACAAAAGACTTCATGAACTCGCTGCTATTATTGTATAAACGTCGACCTTAAAATGAAAAATGATGAGGCTTGAAATTTTTCGTAGATTTTTTAGAAATGACGGAGCATGATGCATTACCTGGGCTACACAGCGAAAGTTAATAGTAGAACTTTGACGTGGTGTTATTTTAATTTTGACTCATGTGTGTGGAGAACAATTTACCTCTTTCTCTAAGAATATTTTTATTATTGTTTCATTCATTTAACGACCGCACCCAAAGAAGATAAATTCAACAATGAAAAATAAAAATTGAGAAAATATTTGAAAATATGAAATTCCTAGAGTCATAGTGTGTAGCCTAGACTGAAATGATGAGAACCGACAGTCTGGGAATGTCAGTTGAAAAATAATTGTATGTACGAGTACCATACTTAAGTCTCAAGAAATTTCTATTTCCATTTTATTTTACTTCAATTCCTGTATGGTATTGGAACTTGTTATAGAATAACTTGAGATTTTTATGCAGCAAAATATTGCTCAGGCTAGTGCGACTGATGTTCAGTTATCTACTGAGATCTTTGGCGCACACTTTTGGCAATATTCGCCATTGAGTGCACAAGATGAACACGGGTATATGCTTGGTTGTCAATTAACAAACCAGTCTCACGAGCTTTCTTCACAAATGTTCGTACACCAGCTGCAGTTGATGCATTATAATGATCGAGATTTCTTTTTAAATGTCCTACTTTGCAGTAAATTTGAAATATTTCCCAATGTTGTTCAACATAAATCTATCCGTTTTATATTGTGGCAATATAATGCTGAGTTGTTGACAGTTTTGAGCACATAGGACCTATCAGTGTCAAAATAACATATGATTTAAAAAAAAAAACCAACAGATGGCCCAAGTTTTATAAGCTCAATTATTGAAGAGAACGATTTTCTTCTATTCTGAAACTAATCCAAAGTAGAATTGATTTTATGTGATTTGAGCATTGTGGGAACTTGATCTTTACATGCAGTTTCCGTACAGCACTTTATGTAGGACTTCAATACAAATCATTGTGGACTTACTTATCAAACAACTGCTTTTCAATTGCATAGTACTGCGTTTTTAGTCTCTGTTTAGTAATTTAAATTCAGTAATTTGTTCTAGACGGGCGATATCGGTATTACGTTTATCAATTTTATGCTTTCAAAGGTAAATTCAAATAAAATACACTTATGACGTAGATTTCGATCAAATTTCTATTTCAATATACGAGTATTTTTTGGATCTTGCAATTACGAATGGAATATAATATCACTCAAAAGTCCACCACACCATATACTAGAGACTTCTTGTGGATGCATTGGTCTTTCGACGATTACATGTGGATTTCCACCTCCCCATATTCAAGAATTTTGTTTTAAATGTATTTACCGAGTGAAAAATAAGACTTACGTTGAAGAAAATGTACGAAAATCGGTCATCCAATCGCTAATGTTTAAGCACCCAATCCATGTATGTTCTACATATTCCATTGTTAACTAGCTTCAATTATTGAGTGAATTCATCTTTATAAGGGTATAGATACAGAACCAAATGCAAAGTAGGCCATAATGTGCGGTAAGTAGAGCGTGCATTTTGATGATGGATATGCCTTGCGACATCTGCAACAGAGCTAATTTCGTTGAATTCTTTTACAGTTTTGATAATAGTGTGCTCAGATGTTCCATTATGTCGATCATAATTTGCACATAATGTGAGAAGCGTACCTACTGCAGAATCAATATATTTGTAATACGTTTTTTTTTAGCACATTTAGCGATTGTTAAACGATCCATATTTTTAAATGGCAAATCTTAAACTAAGGATATACAGTCCCGGATGATAGTTTGGTTTAATGTATGTGATTGAAACAGGGATGGCAAATACTGACCACAAACTGGATGACCCTATACGTATCATGTATGTGTATACTCGTAACAATTTTGCTATTGAAGTTCTTTTTCTTTATGAGTACTACTCGTAGTTTTTTCTTGAAAACGACTCTTGAGGACAAAGATCAGATGTGATGTGTTTTAGACATTACGATTGATTGCGGAATGAATATTGAGTTTCAATGCTTGTCACGTAATATTTTCTGACCAAATTAAAAAAAAGTTTATCTGCTGGAGCAACGTTTTTCTTCGATTGTTGAATTCAGGATATTTCTTTTATTCGAAGTTTATGATTAACAACTTAATTGGTTGTCATCTTTGAAGTGATACTTACATATCCTAACCTGAATGTCCAGTTTCATTTGTTGACCTCCTAGAATAAATATAAATAGAGCAGGTAATTATTTTCTGTCCAGGGCTGTCTGGAAAACGCTGCCATAGTTTGGTTGATGAAAAGACATTGACACTCTCCGAGGAAATGCCGGCACCGACACCCCAGTTTACTTTGAAGATTATATCAGATTGTTATCTTGGACTATTTCTATTATTCTATTCCTCTATTCACTCCATTTCATTTCATTTCGTTTGATTTATTTCATTTGGAATCGTTTGTACACTGAGACTACAATCTTTTGTAGTACTTAGTAAATTAACCTCGACGTTGATAAGTTAATAACTAATTTACATATAATAACTAATCTAGGATTGGAAAGCTTAGAGATTAAGGGATTAAGAAGAGTGGCAACGCACTGGAGAAAGAAGTTCTTCCGAAAAGAGGCAAGAAAAAAGGGGGATAGGTTTATAGTAGGTGCGTTTATGGAAAAATGAAGCATGTAGGCATGTATGCACTTTTAAATTTGGAGTGATTAATTACAGACTTGATGTTTTATGGTAAAGAGTTTAGTTTCACTGTGTTACAGTGTGGATAAAAAAACAATCGCTAGGAGTTGAGGTAAGTGTTACGTGGCGGATTAATATTTAGTGTTCTTGAGGAGCGAATAAAAATAAATATTTTGTAGAGATAAGATAGACATTGATTATACCTATAACTATTTATGCAAAATATACAACTTCTGTACTTTATGTGTTTTCATAAATAACAGCCTATTAAGTCCTACTTACTTACTTTAGGTGGCGCTACAGTCCGGGGTGGTCCTGGGCCTCAGTCAACAAGCTTCTCCAGCCAGCTCCATCCCTGGCTAGCTGCCTCCAGTTTCGCACGCTAAGTTGGCTGAGTTCCTCTTGCCACCTGAGTCTTGGCCTTTCTCTACTGCGCTGTCCCTCGGGGGCGGATTCGAAGACTTTTCAGACCGGAGCATTGGTGTCCATGCGCTCTACATGACCCAGCCATCTCAGTCTTTGGATCTTCACTCTTCTGGCTAGGTCCATGTCGCTGTACAGTCCATACAGTTCGTCGTTGTATCTCCTCCTCCACTCACCGTCAATGCAGACGGGACCGAAGATCGCCCGAAGAATTTTTCTCTCGAAGCAACCAAGAACATCCTCATCCATTTTTGATAATGTCCATGCCTCTGCGCCATAGAGCAGGACCGGGATTATTAAAGTCTTATAAAGGGTGACTTTTGTTGTCCGAGAGAGGGCTTTGCTACTCAATTGCCTTCTTAACCCAAAGAAACAGCGGTTGGCAAGAGTTATTCTTCGCTTGATCTCAGCGCTGGTGTCGTTGTCTGTATTTATAGCGGAGCCTAGGTAGAAAAAATCCTTAACTACCTCAAAGTTATATCTGTCGAGGGTGACGTTCTGTCCGAGACGTCGGTGTTGGTTGGCCTTTTTGCTTGACAGCATATACTTGGTCTTGCCCTCATTGACCGCTAAACCCATTTTCGCCGCTTCCGTCTCAATACTCGCGAAAGCGCCACTGACATCACGCTGTTTTTTCCCGATTATGTCAATATCGTCGGCGTATGCGAGTAGTTGGACGGACTTTTGAAAGATAGTGCCTCTTGTGTTTGCTCGTGAGTTTTGCACTATTCTTTCAAGTACGATGTTGAAAAAATCGCATGACAGCGCATCGCCTTGTCTAAATCCTTTCTGGACATCAAAGGTCTCGGTGAGATCTTTACCGACCTTGATGGAGCAGCGTGCATTCTCCATCGTCATCCTGCACAGACGGACGAGTTTGGCAGGGATGCCAAAACTAGACATTGCTCTATATAGCTCGTCTCTATAGATGCTGTCATACGCGGCCTTAAAATCGATGAATAGGTGGTGGGTATCGATCTGAAGCTCATGGGCCTTCTCCAAGATCTGCCGTAGTGTGAATATCTGGTCGATGGTGGACTTTCCTGGCCTGAAGCCACACTGATATGGACCTATCAGGTTGTTGACAAACGGCTTCAGGCATTCACACAATACGGCGGATAAGATCTTATATGCGATGTTAAGGAGACTGATGCCTCTGTAGTTGGCGCAGTTCAGAGGGTCTCCTTTCTTGAGAATTGGACAAACAATGCTGAGGTTCCATTCATCGGGCATACTTTCGTCCGACCATATTTTACAGATGAGTTGGTGTATGCTCCTTACCAAGTCATCGCCTGCCGCTTTGAAGAGCTCGGCAGTCAGGCCATCCGCTCCAGCAGCTTTGTTGGACTTAAGCTTCGATATGGCTATCTTCACTTCATCCAGGTCGGGTGGACGGAATTGTTGGTCATCATCGTTCAGGTTGAAAGGTTGATTCTGCCTGACAGCGGTATTTGGTCCGTCATCGCCGTTATACAGTCTGCAGAAATGATCTTTCCAAATCCTCAGCATCGACTGCGATTCTACTACGATGTTCCCTTGTTCATCTCTACAGGCTTCGGTTCGGGGTTTGTTTCCGCGACATGTTATTTTTACCTTTTGGTAAAACTTCCGAACCTCATTCCTGGAGTGGCATCTCTCAATTTCCTCGATCGCGCGCTTCTCATGCTCTTTCTTCTTCCTCCTGAGAAGCCGGTGTTCGTCTCTCCTCTTCCGCTCATAGAGCTCATGAGCTGCTCTGGTCTTTCTAAGCAGCGTCGCGTTATATGCATCTTGCTTAGCTGCATGTGCTTGCCGGCATTCATCATCGAACCAGGGGTTTCGTTGTGGTGGACGAGTGAAACCCAGCACATCAGAAGCGGTATCTCTGATGGCGTTTTAGCAGTGTTTCCAATGGTCTTCGATGCTTGATGCTGGCGGCATTGGACCTCTTAAGAGATTAAAAGACACTCGATCGGAAAAGGACTTGGCGATCTCTTGCGATTGTAGCCGTCTGACGTCGAATTTTCTCACAGCATTAGTTTGTCTTGGCGGAGTTTGGGATATCCGCAACCGTACCTTGGCTACAACATGGTAATGGGTCGAGTCGATGTTGGCTCCTCGGAACGTACGGACATCCATAATACTGGAGGAATATCTTGCGTCGATCGTAATGTGATCAATCTGGTTGACTGTTGATTGATCAGGAGTTCTCCAAGTCCCCTTGTGTAAGTTGAGATGTGGGAACCGCGTGCTAGCCACGACAATGTTTCGCCCCGCCGCAAAGTCGATTAGCCTGAATCCGTTATCGGAGGTGGTGTCGTGCAGGCTATATTTACCGATTTTACCAAAGATACCCTCTCTTCCTAGCTTTGCATTAAAATCACCGAGGACAATTTTAATGTCATAGCAAGGGCATTGCTCGTAGGTCTTGTTAAGGAGCTCGTAGAAGGCATCCTTGGTGTCGTCTTCTTTCTCTTCTGTGGGGGCATGCGCGCATATAAGGCTAATGTTGGCGAATTTAGCTTTGATGCGGATTGCTACGAGGCGCTCGCTCACATGCCGGAAGCTGAGGACTTTTTGTCTTAGTCTGCCTCCGACATCAAATCCGCATCCAAATAAGCGCTGCTTTTGCCGTCGATAGCAATTGCCGTAGTAGATGTCGCAGTTTTTCATCTCCTCTTTGTACGGCCCATCCCATCGCATTTCTTGAATGGCGGTTATGTCTGCTTTGCAGCAGTCTAGGGCCTCCGCTAGTTGCTCGGCTGCACGTGGTCTATTAAGGGATCTAACATTCCACGTGCATATCCGAAGCTCATTGTCCTTAAATCGTTTGCGTGGGTTGTCAAAAGTAGATCCGTCCATATCCGAGGCTTGTTGATGCTTCGTAACTTAATTTTTTTTAAATGGCCGGGCAGTTACCCCGTCGGAACAACCCCCAACCTCGAGGACCAGTTCCATTTTGAGTGCCCCTAGGACGAGGGGTCGGTTACACCGAAGCCAGTAAACCGTTCTGGGATGTGAGCGCTGCCGTTGGCCCTTATAGGGCTCGTCCGCCACCATCTCTTTTCCAAGACCCTGACTAAGTCCTGGAAATCCTTTCCGGCCTGAGCTCCAAATATGTCGGAGTAGCCCGGATAAGGTCTTGTTTTGTTTTTCCGACACTAATCCTGGTTAATGGCGCAGGAAACTCGCCAATTGCCCCCTTCACTTCGCAACCTCTAGTGAGATTCCCAGATGGCGCCACGGGGAGGCGTGAAGTAGGACTTATTAGCAGAGCTGCAAGATGTTCGGCTGCAGAGGCTCATTCTCGTCATTTGAGATACCAGCACCTGTCGGAAGATGCTACTTCTACGAGGCCTTAAGCCTATTAAGTCACTTATATATTTTTTTTTATAATTTACGCTCGCGAGGGGAAAGATAAAAGGAGGAGAAAGGAAAGCATTGTTGTGATGTAGTGATTTGAAACTCAGGTATATTTGGTTTCGATATTGACTCTCCAGAGGCGGGAGTCCGAATATATGGAGAAATATGGTCATATCTACGAATGCCGTGAATATAACACACCGGATCATTGACGGCTATTTGCAATTAACGATGAGATAGCGAATCAAGGTCGCAGTAGACAACTTCAGCATAGGTTAATAATGGTAGCACTGCTTTTATAAACTTTCGTCTTATTTGCAGTGGGGTATAAGAAGAACTTAGTCACAATTTGCGAAGGCATCAGTAGATACGGTCAATGACCACGTTGGTGTGGGTTTATTCAGTTAAATTTCAATTTATCACCTAGCCAAGACGAGTATCAAATTCAGCAATTTTAATTCTGTCCCCGTTATGCTATAAGGCAGGTAATAGATTTAATTTTATGTTTTTCTTGGAAATAGGAGTTACCTGAGACTTTGTTGGATTCAGTAATAATTCATAAGTTTCTAACCAGTTATATCGGCGTTTAGGTCTTCGTTCATAATGGCAGAGAGTTCATGAAGTCTGTTGTGTGGTTAAGCTAGACATCATCTACATAAAGGTGAAAAGAAGCATGTTTGCACACGGATGGAAGGTCAGTAATTTACAGCAGCTTAAGGCTTTTGAAGGATGAACAACGTTCAATGCAAATAACTATTTGAAACCTTTGGGGAAGGAAGCTTCTTAATAACTTTACTGCCCTATCACTAAACCCAAAATAATTTCCCACCTTCCAGCACAATATAAAATGATTAACTTTATCAAAAGCCTTCGAGGAATCTAGCATACAAAGGGATGAGATATAACCGTTATCAAAATCCTGTCTTATTTCTTCAAGTAAGTTAACCATAGCTGTTGAACAGCAGTGGTTTCACTTAAAGGTGGACTGGTGATCGCTTAGCTACACATTGAGCGATAAGTGTTGAGATATTGTTTCTGCTATTATTTTCTTTAACACCTTTGATAAACAAGATAGAACGGTAAAAGGTCTGATATCAACATGAGATAATACATTGGCTTTCTTTGCTGTGGGTGTAACACTTCGCCATTTTCCAAATCTGAAGAAAGGTCTATTTCGTTATACACCAGTTTGTGAGACGTGAGATATGATTTGTGGTAAGATCAGTTAAACGAAACGCATTGAAGCGTTGCCGACACCTATTGAGTTTGACTTAATAGCTGTAATACATTCAAAAATAGGTTTCTGGTCTATCTGTGATCAAAATTACACTCTATGGAATCATTACTAATAAAAAAAATGATTAAGTTCATCAGAGTCGAGGGAACATTTAATATCATCACCACTGGAAATGCCAATCTTACGTAGGTTGCTCCAGAGTTTCTTTGCAGACAGAGAGGTGTCTAATTTAAATGCGTAATAGTTTTTCTTTTTTCTGTACTCGGAAAAGTTTACAGTGGAGAGTTCCTCTAATTTTAATAGAACTTAATAGGACGTCAGACGTAAACCACGGACATGCTTTATTCTAACAATTTTGGTTGGTACACACTGGTGAAATAACTGAGTTATAATTTATTGATATATTTTAACTTTTTCATTTGGATCTTCAGTTGGGAATTTTACTGAGATTTTTTGATTGATTTGAAAGTGTGGTGTATTCAATGAGAGAAGCAACAAATTCGATTAGTAGTGTATCTGAGATCACGAAGGGTCATTGTTGGTTTAAGATCCCATTTATTCTATTCATAGAGAACTATACATACTTTCTCAGATTGCTGTTCAATATTAAGCTAAGCTTTGAGTCAAAAATTATATCAAGGCATTAGGCTATGTTACAATTGTTAATTTTTTTTTCGTTGAAAGCATCCTTTTGAGCTCGCTTTCCTGCATTGGCTTATCACGAGAGGAACTTTCCTGATACCAGACTTGCCACATTATCTGCGTATGCGACCACTTAAGCCCCTCTTTATCCAAAATAAAGAGAAATGAGTTTTCCTTGAGGGTTTTTCTAATTCATGGTCTTTGTAACACCATTTTTTCCCCCGTAGATATAATCTATTCGCTAATAAAATCATCTACATTTAAGTTCGGTGAGGGGTTCCAAAGCAGCTTCGGTGTGTACCTTATTAAAAGCGTCTTATTTGTCGTAAAAGGTAGCTATGATGTATTATTTATATTGTATAACGTTTTTCCAACTGTCCGCACTACTTCGTATCGAACCGGCTCTGTGGATTTACTTTGAGATAGGCGTGTTGAGATTTAGAGAGAGAGAGTAGAAGGTTTTCATAATGCGATCCAGTGTCTTAGATGCAAAATTGGAAGCACTTCAGTCCGTCTTTCGAAGACACCTGTTCTCGCCGACCCACTTTTGGAATGAGAATCACTTAATCACGCCTACAGGAATGTGGTACGTAATTGAAAATAGTCAGCTTTGAAGATATTGGGAGAAATAATGAAAAAACCTGGAGATGCTATAATCATTTCCCTCACAGACAGAATGTTCTTTCCTTTTGCTTAAATTGCTAAGCGGTGCCTGCGAAACATCAAGAATGCGAGATGGGACTATGTGACTTCTTGCCAGTCAGTCGATTTCTTGATTAAAGACAATTATTACTTCCGCATCATTTCATTAACTCAAGACGTAGTCTACCCTAAGCACAGAGCTAAAAATAATTATTTTATTTTTTTAAATAATTTATTTATTTATTTAAATTAAAAGTTATAATAATACTACAAGATAATATGTTTTAGAAGCATCAATTTAAAAGACGTTATAAGAATAAATTTAAAATAATTTACAAATATTGAAAAAGAAAATAAGGGATCTAGGTACGGATATAAGGAAAATAAAAATAAAACAGATTCCATATAAAGGAAATTTAATAAAATATCACGTTCTGATGACGTTACCCGAAAGATAGCGGAAAAGCTTTTTTTGAAAGACGGTATACGAATTGAAAGTATGCAATTCGTAAGGAAAATTATTCCAAACGCGAATTGCGTATACAAAGAATGAGCGTTCTCCTACCCAATAAGTAAATGTAGGTATAATGAGTTTGTTACCTCTATTACATTTCAAATAAATAAATGGGAGATTGATTTTTTATGACTTTTCAAAGTTTTAAAATATTACGGAAAATAAAATATAAACCTTAATCTAAACCAACAATAGAAGATGTTAAACTAGTGATAGATGAGGACCTGGGAATATTATAGATGAAACAAACACAATCATAAAAAGCTACTTTAAGTCAATGTTAACAAACACTATCAAAACAAGGGAACACAAATCCGTTTAACAAAAAGAAAGGCATTATAAGCGTTTTGATTAACATTTTTTTTTTTAAAAGAGCGACTCCAGTAAGGAATCGTTTTTCTTAAGCTTCACAATGAATTATTCTGAAGTTTCAACTGGACAACTGAATGATTCACTAAGGCAGAAAAGAGGCAGATGAAGAGGTCAAAAATCACCTGGATCAGTTTTCTGCCAGCAAATTGGATTGCATTGTATTTGGTTAGAATGGACAATATATAATTCAAGAATATATTTATTAACTATAAGAAAATCGTCTTTAATTTTCATAGAAAAACAACGATTTTACTTTTCAAACAACCCAATAGCTTATTATTGACTGGTGGTGCAAAGGGTTAACCTCTTTTATTTCTTGACGAAATTTTAACTGTGTTCTATTTTTGCTTGTCAGATTTAAATGAAACTTGTTCTTGTATTTAGTCTTTTTTTATTTTATGGTCGCCGGTGAATCCAAATTGAATTTTTTGGGTTTTTTCCCTGATAAATATCATTCTACGCGTTATATTGAACGATTTCAACGAGGTGATCAACCTGGACCTTAAGAAGCGTGTAAGACATCGTCATGGTGCCTAACTTTCTAACAAATTAAGAAGATAATCTACATATGCATATTCGAATACGAGCCTAAGAGTTGTTTATCCATTTCTTGGAAATCGATGTAGATATGTGTCCAATGTGAGAGAAATTTTATTATGTTCAATTTGTAAACTTAATTTTAAGGCTTTCACTATCTTATAAGATTTATCTTACTGTGATAAAACATTTCAAGCCAACAAATACAAACACAAATGCCTGCTGTGTCCTTGAAAGATATTTTTTGCGACTTATGCTTTAGGTCATTAACTGAAGCAAGGAAACCTAAATATATACTGATATAAAAAAATCAGTATTTGATTGTTCATTTGGTATTGAATTTAACAAAGCATAGTAAGGATTAGAAAATCCATTAACAGAAATCTAATTCGATTTTCTTATATACAACAAGAACATTAAAGTAGATTTACATTTTGTTTTCGACTATTCCCTAGTGAGTCTCTATCGAGATTATTGACCCCTCATTGAGAAACCCATTTAACTGCTAATGATCGAGGCAGCAGCTTAATGGTACATATGTCAATGGTAAAATCCTTTGCAAGAGACAAAAATTAGTTCAATCAACTCGATATAATATTTTATTCATTAGTTTAACACCGTTATTTTGGCAGAAACTTACAAGTAATTCGTGGTCAAAGTAGGGTGCTATTCCACAGACGTGTGCAGAGTTCTACACCTAATATATTCATTTCAATACAAAGTGGTCAGTGAATTGTATATTAATGACAAATAGCCATTCAAATGGGTGGAGATGTATTAATATTAATTTAGCATATACATGCTTAAATTCAAATCATTTTTTTGTTCTTTATTTTTATTTGTTTTGATATTTTTATTTCATTCTTCGTTTGGTTCGGTCAAAAAACAAAACCAAAACCTAGATCTACGTCATACTCTAGAGCACATGCACAGTGCATAAAGACAACTAATCTTTCAAAAAAGTGCAATTTCAGTGGGTATTCTTTATTATTATACAAAGGAACCTTTTTTAAATTTATTTTTTGATGATTTCTATTTAAAATGTTAGCCGCAATGCGTTCGAGCATTACGAGTAGTATTTGACCAATCCATATAGACTTTGAGCTTTACGTAGACTTAAACAAAAAGTTTAGAGGTGTGATGGCCTAGAACATCTAGGTGGCCAATTCAGCAGTCTAAAGCGTAAAAATAATGTTCACCAAATAGTTCTCCGTGGTTTTTCAGTTCAGTTCAAATGCATTTTATTTTACTTATCATTACGACTTACATTCTAACAGAAAATGCTTAAATGCTAGCTTAAAATTACTAAACAATCTTATACTAACTTACTGACCCTACACAGGCACTCTAAGCTACTCTAAATTCTTATATCTATGTCTTTCGACTTTATTTACATTTTATTTATGATTACTTATTTTCTAAACTTAAGGCTAAGAAAAAAAAAACCTTTGTATATACTAATATATATATATTACTTAAATGCTAACCTAAACCTATGTAAGCTGGCCATCGCTATTTACAGAGCAAATAGATTGGTCAGCTCTGCCTCATTAGTGAGGCTGGACCGTAATTGATGGAAACAACGACGAAACATTTTCCCCATCATTCAACCACCAGAAATGCTGGTGCTGCCGAACGACATCCCTCTTATCGCGATTCCCCACCGCCCTACTGAACCTGAGACGATCCACCCTGCCGTGTGCGACGTCTCTGTTGTAGTTGAGTCGCCTGTCCCCAGCTGTCCGAGCGACATGGACCGCTGATCTATCCTGGATCAACCCTATCTGATCAAAGTAGAGGAATGCTTCCGGTATAACGAAGTCGTGATAAAGGTAATTGGGGTAGTAAGCCCCAGATATCAGGTTATTCGTCGAGGCCATTGCTCTTGCAATGTGCCTTCGAGTCAGCTTAATTACGAAGTTGTCCACTCGTATTAGGTTCGCCCTGTTGTAAAGGACCTCATTACGATAAAATTTTTTGTACTCCGACTCTGGTGTTCTGTACAAGCGAAGACAAGACCTAAGGCAAGCCCTCTCAAACACCCGAATCTTTTCCATTAAGCTTGCTCGTACATTGAACCACACGGGACACCCAAATACCAGCATGGGCCTGATTAGGGCCATGTAGCAGATTATCTTTACCCTCGCATCGAGTTGGCTGCTATAAAACAGTCTCTTTGTGAGGGCAAAAGCGCCTTTAGCTCTGGCCAGAGCAGCATCTACATTATTGTTAAAATACAGAAACTGATCTAGCCAGATCCCAAGGTATCTGACTACACTTCGACAGGAAAGAGGCTGTCCGTGTTGTCCAATGATCGAGAACCTTCGCCAATTATTTCTGGTATCCCTAGAGGCTCCAGACAACGGCGTCCTAAAGAGAATGGTTTCCGACTTCTGAAAGTTGGTTTTCAACTTCCAATCATCGCAAAATCGTCTTATCTTATCGAAGTCACGCTGTAAGAGAGTATTAATGACCTCGATTTTTGGACCTGTTCTGTACGCTATCAAGTCATCTGCGTACGCAATAGTATGGGGAAGTGAACCTATCAAGTCGGTTGTATAAACGTTGAATAGGATCGGCGAATTGACCGCGCCTTGCTGAAGACCATTTTTAATTTGAAAAATTCCAACAGAAGTCACATCACCATTTTTCACGATGAACTGTCTGTTGGTTAGCATATTATAAAGAATGTACAAGAGTGGTTTACTGATCCCCAGACTAGCCAGCTTGTAAAAATGACCTTCTAACCATACAGTGTCGAAAGCCTTCTCCAAGTCAACTAGGCAGGCACCAGTACACTGTTTTTTGCCTTTATTCTATTGGATATCGGACATCAGTTTAGACGCGGCATGCGAGATAGCATGTCCTGCCTTAAAACCAAATTGATTATCCGGAACTATATGTTTGTCCTCAACCCACCTAGTCAGAGCTCTATTGATTACTTTTTCGAACACCTTACTGATATTCGAAAGGAGACTTATCGAGTGGAGGTTCGCCGGATTGGATATATCCTTTCCCTTTTTGGGGAAAGGTTGAACCACCGCCGTTTTCCAATGCGCTGGATAATGTGCATTATTCATTGCATTATTAAACAGGGTGGTATAAATGTCCACCGCTTATAGAGGAAGATGTCGAAGCACGATGTTCGGAATACCATCGGTCCCCACTGATTTCTTACTTCTGATTGTGTCGAAGTTCTCATGGAGTTCTTCCTTCGAAATGAACGGGGGTAGGCCACCTTCTCTGGAAATGACATTATTTGCCATATTTTCGTCGCTGAACCGGATGCAACCAGAGCCCTCGGATCGCCAGTTCTCTACTTCATTTCGAATATAGAAGTTGTGCACCAAGACGCACAAGTCATAATTAGGGCCACGTTCTCCGTGGTTTCATGGCTTGTATGGCAAGATCGCCATCTTGTTGGACCCAAATGTTGTCGAGACTACGTGCATCAATTTTAGACATCAAACAATCAATTATCACGGCGCGACAACGGGCGCAATTCACAGTCATGTTGTGACTGGTCTCTGTTTCAAGCAAATACGAACCAATGAGTCCACCAGCCCATAAATCACACCAAATTGTTGTCAAGATATAATGGCAGCTTTTGACACTCTTCGGATTGCCTTTCACCCTAAATACTGCTATTTTGCTTGTTGATGTAGCCATTAAGCTAGGAATAGGCCTTCTCGTTGGAGAAAATTTCGGTAGAAAGCAGTGGATCTTCTTGGAGCTTTTCGAGAGCCCGTTGATTAAAACGCAGAAAATTCGAAATAAGCCGAGATCTTCACACAAAATACGCCAAAATTTTGCACACCACCAGCCAAGCTCTTGAGAGCGGCGCCGAATCAATTCAGCACTGTAGTCGCGTACACTCTCCGGTATTGCCGATATATTTTCTTCACAACGTGGTATATTTTCGCATATTATCCGATAGTAAAAACTATATTTCAAACATTTCGATGACATAGCTGAGTGTGTTTTCCGTATGCCGATTATGTGGACAATAAGTTGCTATAATTGCACGAAACACATTCCTCACAGAAAGCAGCTTTTCGAATTGCAGCTAAATAACTTAAAAGCCTTAGGCTCTCATCAATATATCTCATAAATTAAATATCTCATTGATCTTTTTCAAATTGTCTTCCCTCGGCCTTGAGTCCATATTATTGAAATGGGTATCTTCTCCAAAAACCGTTATTAAAGCGCCGGCTTTAGGTCGGCCCCTTCAACCCCTTTTTTGGCCACGGAAACTCCAAGTTAACTCCGCAAACTTCTACCGACTGGCTTTGTGACTTGTTAATGGTCATCGTAATAGCCAGACGCACGGGGAATTGAAGTCTCTTAAAATCAAATGGCAGGACCGTTGGAATCATCGGGCTACGTGGAATCACAACATCCTTTGTATTTTCCCTTGATGATTGTTGCCTCGATGACGTTATTCATTAGCTTTTTTACAGCCAGTCTCGTGCCATTACCGAGTCGAGGTTGATTAATGTTACGCGACATGATAATGACTGAGCCTACTTTCAATTTCAAATTGTGAGGTGGTAGTCCAGGCAATTCCAGCAAATTCAAAAATTTTATGCGATAGTTGACTACGTCATCATGGTTAATAACTGTGTCGACTGATTTGAAAGAAAATAATAGTCTCGGAATAAAATCTTGGATGGTCGCTTTGAAATGATTGACATCATTGTTTTTGCCACCAATATTGCTCGTTCCCTAAGCAAATAATGGCTTTTGAATTGTTGCGTTACGTCTGGAAAAACGCTGAATGAACTCCTCCTTCGATTTTGTCAACTGTGGGTAATGTAATGAATCCGGTCGAGGTGTCACTGCTACTTTCCCATTACCAATATCCAACAATTGCTACGAAAACATACGAGTATCTGCACTACGAATGATCGGGGAATCATGACTCCACCAAAAATGTTTTGACTGCCACGTAGATCTTTCAAAGTTCTGTCCAGCGTCCCCAGTGATCTTTTGTCATTTTGGCCATCGTGTATTTGTCCCAAACGATTAATTTGCATACTTGCAGAATCTTCACCGTTGCGACATTTTTAAAGATGTTGCATGCTGGTATCTCGTTCATTTGCATGTTCAGTGGCAATTTAAAAGTAGAATGTGCAGTTCGTCTGCCTTCTAATAAGGCTGCTGCTATTCCAGATGAAGCCAATGCTAGGGCAACTTCATTCTGTCATCGAATCCTCGCCAAAAGTAAAGATATTAGGAACGTTTTGCAGGTTTGCAACAACGTTTTGTTGTTGATTCAACTGTGGAACATTCATACGAACTTCTTTGGCTAATTCTTCGGTATCTTATTGTTGTTCTCTTTGTAACTAGAGGTTAATTGCATCGTGCATTAGACGATTGGATGATACCATACCCAAGCACGACAATACTTTATTCGCCATCAATAAACACATGTCTCCTGTCGTGATCAATGTCTTATTGTATTTTTCTGCAGTCATTTGTAGTGTTGAATTTAATTTTTAGCAGCACACACTGTGCACACACTAAGAAATGTCGTCCTGATATTTGACCCACAAATATATGGAAATATGGATATGGTAATATCAAACAATGACAGGATATGACAGAATCCATCATCATCCCAATATGAATCGTTCTCGAGCACCTGTAAGAGTTAACACGCCTCACGGTAAGTAGCACACAGATGTCGATTCATGGTTCTCAGTTGTTGAAACAACATCGGACCACGAACATTCACCAAAAGCAATTGAATATTATAATATTCTTAGTTAGTTTTAAGTGCATTTTATTTTACTTATCATTACTTTTTACATTCAAACAAAAAATGCTTAAATGCTAGCTTAAAATTACTAAACAATCTTATACTAACTTACTGGCCCCACACAGGCACTCTAAGCTACTCTAAATTCTTATATCTATGTCTTTCGACTCAATTTACATTTTTTTTTATGATATTTATTTTCTATACTTAAGGCTTAGAAAAACATTGTTAACAAAAACTTAGCATATGGACAATATTTTGTATTTTTTATAAAAACTTAATATATAACTTAAAATAAACCTTAGTCTAGCTAACCTAGATACACAATACACACATATAAACACATAGACATTATACACAATAATATACATATATTAGTATATACCTTTATATATACTAATATATACATATCTTTCTTAAATGCTAACCTAAACCTATGTAAGCTGGCCATCGCTATTTACAGAGCAAATAGATTGGTCAGCTCTGCCTCATTAGTGAGGCTGGACCGTAATTGATGGAAACGACGACGAAACATCTTCCCCATCGTTCAACCACCAGAAATGCTGGTGCTGCCGAACGACATCCCTCTTATCGCGATTCCCCACCGCCCTACTGAACCTGAGACGATCCACCCTGCCGTGTGTTGTAGTTGAGTCGCCTGTCCCCAGCTGTCCGAGCGACATGGAAGATTAACGGGACCGCTGATCTATCCTGGATCAACCCTAACTGATCAAAGTAGAGGAATGCTTCCGGTGGAACGAAGCCGTTGGAGCGCACACTCTCGTGATAAAGGTAATTGGGGTAGTAAGCCCCGGATATCAGGTTATTCGTCGAGGCCATTGCTCTTGCAATGTGCCTTCGAGTCAGCTTAATTACGAAATTGTCCACTCGTATTAGGTTCGCCCTGTTGTAAAGGACCTCATTACGATAAAATTTTTTGTACTCCGACTCTGTCATGTAGCAGATTATCTTTACCCTCGCATCTAGTTGGCTGCTATAAAACAGTCTCTTTGTGAGGGCAAAAGCGCCTTTAGCTCTGGCCAGAGCAGCATCTACATTTTTGTCAAAATACAGAAACTGATCTAGCCAGATCCCAAGGTATCTGACTACATTTCGACAGGCAAGAGGCTGTCCGTGTTGTCCAATGATCGAGAACTTTCGCCAATTTTTTCTGGTATCCCTAGAGGCTCCAGACAACAACGGCGTCCTAAAGAGAATGGTTTCCAACTTATGAAAGATGATTTTCAATTTCCAGTCATCGCAAAATCGTCTTATCTTATCGAAGTCGCGCTGTAAGAGAGTATTAATGACCTCGATTTTTGGACCTGTTCTGTACGCTATCAAGTCATCTGCGTACGCAATCGTATGGGGAAGTGAACCTATCAAGTCGGTTGTATAAACGTTGAATAGGATCGGCGAATTGACCGCGCCTTGCTGAAGACCATTTTTAATTTGAAAAATTCCAACAGAAGTCACATCACCATTTTTCACGATGAACTGTCTGTTGGTTAGCATATTATAAAGAATGTACAAGAGTGGTTTACTGATCCCCAGACTAGCCAGCTTGTAAAAATGACCTTCTAACCATACAGTGTCGAAAGCCTTCTCCAAGTCAACTAGGCAGGCACCAGTACACTGTTTTTTGCCTTTATTCTATTGGATATCGGACATCAGTTTAGACGCGGCATGTGAGATAGCATGTCCTGCCTTAAAACCAAATTGATTATCCGGAACTATATGTTTGTCCTCAACCCACCTAGTCAGAGCTCTATTGATTACTTTTTCGAACACCTTACTGATATTCGGAAGGAGACTTATCGACCGGAGATTCGCCAGATTGGATATATCCTTTCCCTTTTTGGGGATAGGTTGAACCACCGCCGTTTTCCAATGCGCTGGATAATGTGCATTATTCATTGCATTATTAAACAGGGTGGTATAAATGTCCACCGCTTCTAGAGGAAGATGTCGAAGCACGATGTTCGGAATACCATCGGTCCCCACTGATTTCTTACTTCTGATTGTGTCGAAGATCTCATGGAGTTCTTCCTTCGAAATGAACGGGGGTAGGCCACCTTCTCTGGCAATGACATTATTTGCCATATTTTCGTCGCTGAACCGGGTGCAACCAGAGCCCTCGGATCGCCAGTTCTCTACTTCATTTCGAATATAGAAGTTGTGCACCAAGACGCGATTTTCCAGGTCATAATTAGGGCCAATAATATCATTGGCCTTGTATACTTCCTGGAAAGTCGCCCCTATGGCCTCAACCTTCTCCTGTGGATCCTCGACAACAAAGAAGTCATCATCATCAGCGGCCTCATTTGTATCAATGCCTGCTATTGTTAGTAACCGTTCGTTGTCTGTTGTCCGGGGTATTTTAAGACACTGAAGGTCGTTTTGATTTTTTCTCCGAAATAGTTTATTTATTTGCGGGAACATATTCGGGTTGCTGGTGCTTACAGCCCGAACCTTGTTGTATTATAATATTCATCGTTATTTGAATGCACAGTGTATATGCTACCCAGAGCGTCTGAAGCAAATTTATTGGATATCCTCCAACTGGTGTTCCTTGTTTTCGACGCTGAAAGGATTTCAATGATGCGTTCCATGTATAGTAGCGTGGCATTTTAGCATGCAGTAAAGTGCAAGTGAAAATCAGTTTGACAAACTGAGATGAAGCTTGTTTATGTTGTCGACGGTGGCCGTGTCGTGTCGCACTCTCCGCTATGTTTTCTCGATTGAAATACACGCGTTTTCCATTTTCCAGATGTACTGACAAATGGAATATATACATATATTGTATATGTAGGTTAATAGAATGGAAGATCAAAACAAATGAAGGCAATTTGTATCTAAATTCACTTTAACTAATTTTTTCTTTAAATCCATAATGTTGTTTTTTACATGAAAAACGAGTGGAAGTTTGATAAATTTTTCACAACCGCACTGAAGAAATGACAGTATTTTATAACACTATTTTGTGTTTTAAACCATCCCTGCATTAGAGAGAACAAATCAAAAAAATTAACCATATTTAAATCAAGCCGTTTTTGCGTTTTAGTGAGACTTACGAACAATAGCTGATGTTTATATGTATATAAGAAGATTGTAAGGGGATTACAAAATAAAACATTGTTTCCTGTCCATTTACGCTGACGTTCTCAAGATATCCAGAACTAATTTCCTTCAAGAAGACTTTGATAGGTTCTCCAGATGATATCTTTTAAATATTGTTAAAAGCTTAATTATGTCAAATGTAACGTTAAATGGCATGTTGACTTCTGTCCGATTAATCTCCTCCTCGACTTTATTTTCTGAATGACCAACTTACACCAAAGGTCGAATGCCTTCGCGATCCTGACATAATATACGACCTACAGATAAGCTTCTGCTCACATATTGTTGAGATAATCCTTGAAGCCAACTCATGGCTTGATTTTATCAAACGATGGTCCAAACAATTTTCCGCCTTCTTTGTGACCAAGTCACTTTGCATTACCTTTGTCCGTCCCCTTCTCAAAAATGTCTGCTAAGTGTGGTCACCTTTTAGGTGAATTGAAGACATTCAACGGCGTTTCCTTCAGTTTGCTCTTCGTGGACTAACCTAACTTTACCTTCCTCCTAAGACCGCCCCAAACTATTAATTTAAATACCCTCGAAAAACGCAGAGACGTGGCAGATATTCTCTTAAATTATCGACTGCTCTCAACGCTTACCATATTTTTGCAACAGAATATAACTAGATCCTTTTTATAACCAAGTTTTATATTTACAAATAAATTGTAATTCCAAGGATACTATGTAATTTGTAATTTGTAAAAAAAAACCTTACGTCCCAACCCAAAAGCAACTACAAATAAACCAAATATTGCTAAAGAACAGGCAGTGAAAGAAAGAAAATCCGTCGTGGTAAAGTCGAAGGATATAGGTATACAAAAAAAGATCGCAAAGGAAAAGCAGCCACCGATTGATGCGCTAACGTATGCACAAGCAACGTCGCAAGGAAATAAAAAAATCGGTGTTACGCCAGATCCAGTGGCACACGTTTTCTCTCTAATTCTCACGACTCTTGAGGAGCAAAGCAGAACAAATAAACTTTTAGTTCAAAAATTGAGCAATCTCGATAAAGAAATACGTAAAACTCGATTTCAAGCATGAATATGAAATATTGACGTGGAACGCAAACGGCCTTATTAAACAACTCGACGAACTGGAAGTTCGACATTTGCTTGATCTCCGAAACTCACTTGAGGAAAGGACCTCGTATGGAACTAAAGGGATACTGTGATTATCATGCATACCATCCATCCAAAAATGCCAGAGGCGGATCTTCATTGTTCATTAAAGATTGTATTGAGCAAGGTATCTTTGATTCACTCGGACCGAATTTTATAATTGGTGGTGACTTTAATTCGAAACATACCTTCTGGGGCTCAAGATGTAATACAACGAAAGGCAGACAACTCTATTAAGCCGGAATGTAATGTAAAGTTGACTTTTTCTCGACAGGAAAACCAACATATTGGCCTCAGATCGCTCACCAGTAATTTTGACACTGAGCATACTCTTAATTAAGAAAGAAGTGGCGCCTAGATCAACTAACAAAACGGTTTTAGAAACTACTGCAATGAACATATTGTTCTAAACGTGTCGCTAAAAACACAAAACGAAATAGAAGACGAAGTCGACAGATTCATCAAAGTCCTGCAAAACGCTGCCTGGAACAAAACTCCAACTCCAACAAGAGAAGAGAAGGCAAGTAGTGAAATAAAATATCCGACGGAAATAAAAGAACTGGTGAAAGAAAAGAGGAGAGTGGGCAAAAGATGGCAACAATCCCGTGCTCCCCAGCATAAAATATACTTAAACCACTTGTGCAACAAATTGAAAGAAGCAATACGAGATTACAAAAATCGGAATATCTCTACATATCTCGAAGGTCTGACTGCCGAAAGAAGTTCAAATTACTCCCTCTGGAAAGCCATGAAGGGAATCAAAAGGCCTCAAATGCAATTTCCTCCCATAAGAAAAAATAATGGCGAATGGGCAGACAAAGAGAAGGCGGACCTATTTGCCGAGCACCTGGAAGAAACGTTTAAGCCTTTTGATGGACAGGCGTTAACAGGAGGTTCTAATTATATAATTACGGCACCGGACAATTTTGGAATAAAAGCAGTGTCGCTACGAGAACTTAACCAAGCAATTAAAAAGTTGAAAATAACAAAGCCCCTGGTTATAATTTAATAACTGGTCAAATTCTCAAGGAGTTGCCAAAGAAAGCCCTGATCGAACTGCTCCAACTTATAAATGCCGCCCTAAGATTATTAAGCGTTCCAAGCCAATGGAAAGTTGCCGAAGTTATAATGGTCCCGAAACCAGGCAAATCTCTAAATGCAAAAAAAGTCCTACAGACCGATATCGCTTCTGCCGATAATATCTAAAATATTTGAAAAACTCCTATTGAAGCGCTTGCAACCGATCATTGAAGAGAGACGTCTAATTCCTGAACATCAATTCGGTTTTAGAACTAAGCACTCCACAATTGACCAGGTTTTTAGAATTACGAATGAAATTGAGAAAGCCCTAGAGGGGAAAAAGATATTTTCTAGCGTGTTTCTTGACGTGTCTCAAGCCTTCGATAAGGTATGACATGAAGGCTTAAATTTTAAGCTAAGTCAGGTTTTTCCGCATACGGTTCTGAAATCGTACCTTGAAAACAGAATTTTTCGTGTTAAACATGGCACCGAATACTCGGAATTTAAAGAGATCGCTGCTGGAGTTTCGCAAGGAAGTGTACTTGGCCCGGTATTGTTTTTACTCTATACTCGAGACATACCGAAAGAATCAGGTACCATAGTAGCCACGTTCGCGGACGACACGGCGATACTAGCTACATATACTTCAGTCGAGTTAGCTACTGGAAAGCTACAAACGGCTTTGGATAAAATCTACGAATGGACAAAGATATGGCGAATTGTTCTCAACGAGACCAAATCCACTCATGTTAATTTTACTTACCGGAAAATAAATAACCTTCCCATTTTCATTAACTCGGTACAAATACCATATGCAAATGAAGCAAAGTATCTAGGAATGACATTAGATGTAAAACTGAAATGGAAGCCGCATGTAAAGAAGAAACTTAATGAACTTGAAAATAAATTCAGACAAATGTACTGGCTACTAGGAAGACATTCCAAGTTAAGCATACATAGCAAACTGCTCATCTTTAAGCAAGTGCTTAAACCTGTTTGGACGAACGGTATACATCTTTGGGGTTGTACTAAACCAAGCAACCGAAATGTTCTCCAAGGCTATCAAATCAAAGTTCTAAGACAAATCGTAAGCTCCCCATGGTACGAGTATATCAGAAACAGTGATATCCACAGCGACTTAGGAATAGTTGCCGTCGAGGACGAAATAATAAACTTTCCTCGCAAACTCCGTATTCGTCTTTATGGTCATTGTAATAATAAAATACTCCAAATTCTGGACGAGACAAACCTAGTGCGTCGATTACAAGGAATGAGACCATTCGATCTGGCGCGATGAGGCCTATCCGGATATAATAGCGGTACTAGCAGGTACTTTTGCTGGAAAGCTTCCTGCCCCACGCGAACGTTATTTGAAACGGAAACTACTTGATAAGGTAACTTAGTTGTAGTCATTAAGAAGGGGGGCGTGTTTTTAGTGAGTAAGAATCTCACACTACTATCTCACACTACAACGGGATCATAGTGTCTATGAAGATTTTCACACCTACCCACAAAAAAAAAAAAAAAATTGAATTTGTTAATAAAAGTAAGAAATCAAATTGAAGTACACATTTTTTATTTGTATATCAAATTTGGTAGCATACTAAATGATAATGATTTGAACGCATACCAGGCTTGTTTTGAAAGACTCTCATACAAACCATTTCTCCCAATACCTTCCTGTTTTCGAAGTGGCTTCATCAACTCTACGAACATTGCAATGCTTCAGGACCGTGGGTGGCCGTGGCTCAAGTGGTAGTGTATTGACTTCCCAATCGGAGGGTTCGATGTTCAATCCCAACCGCGATCGAAAGACACTCTTATTTCAGGCAACCAAACCATGTAAGATGAGTGGTTGTCTAAAAATACAACAAGAACACATCAATTAACACTAATAATTAGTCTCCCCATTAAATGTTGGATGCCACCCATGGAGCGAAATAACCACTGAGCCCAAAAATCTTTCTCTCTCTCTCTTTTCCATTTTCCAAAAAACTTTACACGTGCTCCGGCATTTTAAGAGTATTCATACACTCTTGAGTGTTAAGTTCTTTTATAAAAAAAAAAAAACAAAAAAAAAGGACCATTCGGTGTTTTCTCGGCACAACTACAGTATGCTTACCAGGTTATTAGAGACACCTTGTAATGCATTCTAAAAGCCTGCTTAGATCTTTGTACAACACCTTGTACCTGGACTAATAAGTACATATAACCATAGTTTTATACGTCTTACATATTTCCAAATTATCATGGACCCATGAGCCTATAAACCTTCATTCTCTCCCAATGAGTACAGAATGAAGTCACCTTGATATCGAGCGAGCATTAAATAGCATTAACACCACTCGTTTATCACCTTTCTTCAAGAACTGAAAATTATTAACACTGTCTGCTCTAGCGCACTATATTTTTAAAAATAAACTGGGAACCTTCCTAGGGATTTTTATTGTACAATACATCAAACATTCGTCAAAAAAGAAGAATGGTGATAACGTAAATACTTAGTTACTTACTTAGGTGGAGCTACAGTGAGTGGTGAACCTGGGCCTTAACTAACAAGCCTCTCCAGTTAGGACCGAATATATTTCGATGGGTTTTTCTCTCGAAATTAATGAGAATGCTTTCATCCGCTTTCAAAAGAGTCCATGCTTCAGTGACATAATACATGACCGGGATGATCAAGGTCTTTTATAGTATCCTTAGTTTTTTGGGATGAGGCTGTAGTACTCAATTGCCTCCTTAGTCCAAGTATACAGCGATTGGCAAGAATGATTTTTCGTTTTATTTCTGCAGAGGTGTTGTTGGCAGAATCTTTAGCAAATTTAAGAGTCGAGCTTCTATTTTAGTACCCGGTTTTAGCCCGGTTATCGGCGAAGGCTATTAGTTGTGCGGTATTCGGTTGTGAATTCTGCACAGTTTTTCCAAGAAATCAAATGACAGCGCGTTCTCAAGGAGGAGTTCATTGAAATATTCTTTAATGGGGTCGTCCTTGTCTTCAGTAGGAGCATAGGCGCAAATTAGGCTTATGTTAGAGAATTTAGCCTTGATGCGGATTACCATAAGACCATCGCTCACGTGTCGGCAGTCACATAAGATAAATCTGCATCCGAATAAGCTCTATTTCTTCTTTTCATGGATTTCCAGCAAATTGTGATGGATGACTGTGTTATCATTAAACTTGTCCTCGGTGATTTTAATGCAAAGCTAAGAAGAGAGGGTATCTTTGGTGGAACAATCGGAAAATATCGCCTGCACAACACCACCTCCGATAACGGATTCAGGCTAATCGACTTTGCGGCGGGGCGAAACATTGTCGTGGCTAGCACGCGGTTCCCACATATCGACATACACAAGGGGACTTGGAGAACTCCTGATCAATCAAGAGTCAACCAGATTGATCACATTGCGATCGACGCAAGACACTCCTCCAGTATTATGGATGTTCGTACGTTCCGAGGAGCCAACATCGACTCGGACCATTACCTTGTTGTAGCCAAGGTACGGTTGCGGATATCCCAAACTACGCTATGACAAACTAATGCTTGCGAGAAAATTCGACGTCAGACGGCTACAATCGCAAGAAATCGCCAAGTGCTTTTCCGATCGAGTGTCTCTTAATGTCTTAAGAGGTCCAATGCCGCCAGCATCAAGCATCGAAGACCACTGGAAACACTGCCAAAACGCCATCAGAGATGCCGCTTCTGATGTGCTGGGTTTCACTCGTCCACCACAACGAAACCCCTGGTTCGATGACGAATGCCGGCAAGTACTCGTACATGGAGCTAAGCAAAAAGCACGCAATGCGGCACTGCAAAAAAAGGCCGGAGCTGCTCATGAGCTCTATGAGCGGAAGAGGAGAGACGAACACCGGCTACTCAGGAGGAAGAAGAAAGAGCATGAGAAGCGCGCGATCGAGGAAATTGAGAGATGCTACTCCAGGAATGAGGTTCGGAAATTTTACCAAAAGGTAAAAATAACATGCCACGAAAAGAAACCCCGAACCGAAGCCTGTAGAGATGAACAAGGGAACATCGTAGTAGAATCGCAGTCGATGCTGAGGATTCGGAAAGACCATTTCTGTAGACTGTATAACGGCGATGATGAACCAAATACCGCTATCAGGCAGAATCAACCTTTCAACCTGGATGGTGATGACCAACAATTCCGTCCACCCAACCTGTACGAAGTGAAGCTAGCTATATATAAGCTTAAGTCCAACAAAGGTGCTGGAGCGAATGGCCTGACTGCCGAGCTCTTTAAAGCGGCAGGCGATGACTTGGTAAGGAGCATACACCAACTCATCTGTAAAATATGGTCGGACGAAAGTATGCCCGATGAATGGAACCTCAGCATTGTTTGTCCAATTCTCAAGAAAGGAGACCCTCTGAACTGCGCCAACTACAGAGGCATCAGTCTCCTTAACATCGCATATACGATCTTATCCGCCGTATTGTGTTAACGCCTGAACCCGTTCGTCAACAACCTGATAGGTGCATATCAGTGTGGCTTCAGGCCAGGAAAGTCCACCATCGACCAGATATTCACACTACGGCAGATCACGGAGAAGACCCATGAGCTTCAGATCGATACCCACCACCTATTTATCGATTTTAAAGCCGCGTATGACAGCATCTATAGAGATGAGCTATACCGAGCAATGTCTAGTTTGGCATCCCTGCCAAACTCGTCTGTCTGTGCAGGATGATGATGGATAATGCACGCTGCTCCATCAAGGTCGGTAAAGATCTCACCGAGACCTTTGATGTCCAGAAAGGATTTAGACAAGGCAATGCGCTGTCGTGCAAAACTCACGAGAAAACACAAGAGCCACTATCTTTCAAAAGTCCGTCCAACTACTCGCATACGCCGACGATATTGACATAAACGGGAGAAAGTAGCGTGATGTCAGTGGCGCTTTCGCGAGTATTGAGACGGAAGCGGCGAAAATGGGTTTAGCGGTCAATGAGGGCAAGACCAAGTATATGCTGTCAAGCTAAAAGGACAACCAACACCGACGTCTCGGGCAGAACGTCACCTTAAACAGATATAACTTTGAGGTAGTTAAGGATTTTGTCTACCTAGGCTCTGCTATAAACACAGACAACGACATCAGCGCTGAGATCAAGCGAAGAATAACTCTTGCCAACCGCTGTTTCTTTGGGCTAAGAAGGCAATTGACTAGCAAAGCCCTCTCTTGGACAAAAAAAGTCACCCTTTATAAGACCTTAATAATCCCGGTCCTGCTCTATGGCGCAGAGGCATGGACATTATCAAAAATGGATGAAGGTGTTCTTGGTTGCTTCGAGAAAAAAATTCTTCGGGCGATCTTCGGTCCCGTCTTCATTGACGGTGAGTGGAGGAGGAGATACAACGACGAACTGTTGATGGCTGGGTCATGTAGAGCGCATGGACACCAATGCTCCGGTCCGAAAAGTCTTCGAATCCGCTCCCGAGGGACAGCGCAGTAGAGGAAGGCCAAGACTCAGGTGGCGCACGCAAGTGGAAGAGAACCTCAACCAAAACTGGAGACAGCTAGCCAGGGATCGAGCTGGCTGGAGAAGCTTGTTGACTGAGGCCCGGTCCACCCCGGACTGTAGCGCCACCTAAAGTAAGTAAAATAAGGCTGTGTTATCTGTACTCGTATGTCAGCAGTAAAGGGTCTCTGATAATCGTTACGCCGCACGTGACCTGTTAAAGACCCGAACATTCTACGTATACATAGATCTGAAGGTCGTTATCCTTTAAACCTTTGTCGTCAACAGTAAAACCATTTATGTGTATCCAAGGCCATTAGATTGTCACATTGATGATCTATTCCATACAGAGTTGTGAGCCCTTTGAGGGCATAGGCCAGTATTTTGCTAGTGGCCGAGCATACCCCTTCCATTTTAGCCTGCACGGGTAAGTAAAGCGAGCACTTCGCTACGAGCTTTTTATTGCGGTTCCGGCCCAATCGAAGTTATAGGACAGTCATTGATTTCCTGATCAATCGCTGCGCAGCTTCCCTTCCAACGTACACATGTAGAACTGGGTTTTACCCATTTTCTTAACATTGTTGGCTGTCTCGAAACAAAATAAGAAGATATCTTAGTTTATCCCAGAAAGGAGTTCGTTTCAATAATGACTAATTTCAAAATGAGCTTAGCTGTACTATGCTTTTAGTAGCGTGATAGTTTGGAGTCCTTTTCAAAATGCAAGATAACCTGACAAACTATGGGCTGTTAAATGTGACCAGAAAAAATGCAATGATAGAACATTTCGTGATACAACTACTTGTGGGACTAAGGATTGTAAAAGCAAACATTTTTGGTTTTGTTTTTATGTTATTTATTATCGGGGATTAAATCATTTTACTTTTGTTCTTCGTTGTTATCCTCTTCTTCGAGCTCTTGCTCAGTTTCAGCTTCATCCTCATTGGTGCGGAACTTGTGTGGGCGCTTGTTGCCATGTGGGTTATAATCGATTAATTCGCCATGTGGGTAACCGCCGCCATGTGGTGGATAGATGGGCTTTATTGGGCCACCGGGTTGACCTGGATATCCTGCTGGTCCTGGGGGTCCTGGTGGTCCTGGTGGTCCGGCTGGTCCGGGTTGTCCAGGGGGTCCTACTGGTCCTGGTGTTCCTGGACGTCCGGGAAGCCCTGGAGGGCCTGGTAGTCCTGGTGGGCCTGGGGGACCTGGTGGACCGGGAATTGGTCCTAATCCATTACCCCATCCTGGTACACTAGCCAAAGTTGGGAACCCATGAATTGGGAGATTTGGGAGATTTGGGAAACCAAGGCCGTGTCCATAGTAAGATTCATGTCCTCCATATGAGGGCTTGCTTGGTTTGCTTGGTTTTGGCTTACTGGGCCTTTGCGGCTTTGGTGGTCTTGGCCTTGGTCCATGGGGGTAATCTTGTGATGGATAGCTTGGTGGGTAGATTGGTGGTGGGTAACTTGGATAACTTGGTGGGGGGTAGCTTGGGTAACTTGGGTATCCATGTCCTAGAGTGCTTGGGTAGCTTGGGTAGCTTGGGTAGCTTGGGTATTGTGGTGCTTGTTCAGGATAACCATGACCATTACCACCAGAGCCCCAGTTTTGTTGCTGGCCCTGGTAGGGGTCTTGCGGTTGTTGGTTATAATAATCGCTATAATCAGGATATTTCGACGACTGCGAGTTATACAGCAATGCTTGTGGGTTTCCTTCTTCCTCAACGGTAGATTCTTCATTTTCATTTGTTACAGCATCATCAGCTGTATCGGCTGCATCATCGGTTGTCGATCTACCTTTATAGCCAAGGTAGCTTGGCTCGGGAGCGGCCTCAACGGCAAAAGAGCTCAAGGATAAGAGCACCAAGCCTAGAATAAGTAAGAAATAGAGAAACTATTAGTAAATCTTCATGTTGGTAGTTTTCGTAAGTTTTCTTACTCAGTCCTAACCAAATGATGTATTGACGCATTCTCAATGCTTACTGATGATTTGAAGCGATCGGCTAGCTTTTATATCTAGAACACAACGATTCTTCTTACGGTTAATTAATTCGCTCAATTTGCATTTGCCAAAATATTCTAGATTAATTTATTTAAGCGCAGCTTCCCTCGTGTACATTAATCAGATGAAAGATGAAAGCACAAGAGAATAGCGAACTGATGACGTGAATGCTAGTAAACGTATGCCTCTTCTTAGTTATAACAATAATTTGCATATTATTTGCGTTTGGATTACTTTTTGATCGGCAATGGGGTGTTGAACTTTTTAGGGCGACATACATAGTCAGTATGTTTTTTTTTTCAATTTAGTTAGTAAAGCTGGAATTAAATAAATGCTTTCTTTAGAATGGAGGGTCTGCGCTTTCACCAGAATTTTTGCACGATAATGATAAATGATAAATTAAAGTTAGCAAAACACGCCTTTGTTCACAATTACTCACATATGCGAATACCTTGGCATTTCGCTTGTGGTAGACTAATGAAATTTGTTTAATCAAATATATTTACGTAGATTTGCTTCCCAAAGAGAGGTCAAGCAAGGGTCACTAAAGTGCATACACAGCTTAAGAATGAAATTTTAAATGAAGACGTTCGTTGACATTAAAGTCGGATCACAGTCGGAAATAGGAATGTCCTAGTTCTGATTTTTGCTATCTTAAAATCTAGTAAGTTCGATATGTTATATACATACTATAAGTTATTGTTGATAGGCAGACATAAGAAATGAGTAAAGGACTCTATTTTTTATCTGGAGTAGATGACTTCCGTGCTAGTGTCATTGACGGAGTTAAAAAATTAATACCGGCACTGAAGTAGATAAAGTTTTGTCTTAGGTATTTTATGCATTGCCTTGGTTAAGTGCTTTTTCTTTTGAAGGTTTCGCTTTGATGGAGCAGCGTGCATTCCACATATGCAGCCTGCATAGTCGAATGGGATGCCGAAACTTGACATGTTACTGTATAGTTTATCTCTTTGGTATTGTCATATAAGGGTTTGAAATCGATGAATAGATGGTTTGTATAGAATGGATATAAGGCATTTACATAGTATGGCAGACAGGGTTTTATATGCGATTTATTCCTAGTAGTAAGGTTAGGTTCGAGCAAATACTCGTATAGCTGAGTTTCCATTCGTTGGGCATACTTTCATCGATCCGGATTTTGGAGATGAGTTGATGCAATTTCGTATCCAATCATCACCTGCTGCATGAAATAGCTCGGCAGTTAAGATATTAGAATTGGTCGATTAAATTATTATTTAGTTCGATTAAAGTTAAATGGTTCATCCTTCGAATTCGAAAAATCAATAAACATATGTCCGGTGGTTTTGGCGTGATATCTGTCCTTTCCAACCGTATAACCAAAGATGCCTTCCTTGTCAACTTTAGTGTTAAAATTTTCAAAGTTTCCAAGGACGGATTTATTTTAAGGCCGTCTATATTCTCTATCCAGGCGTAGGCATTTATGAGACTCATCTTGCAATATTTTCTCTTAACGCTAATCCTTCTCAGGCATTTGGTTACGTGTCAGAAGATCAAGACTTGTTCCCAGAGATTTCCTTTATCCGAATAAATGCTACGACTGCTATCCTTATCGCACCGCTTCTCGGTAACATTCAGCATAGCAGATACCGCAGTTTTTTAAATTTTATTCATCCGTTCCATACTATTGCACCTCTTGGATGGCGGCTATGTCCTTTTGTACCAGTAGATAGTGTCCACATGGATAGAAAGAGAAAAATAGAAACTGAACGTATATGAATACACTACTGCACAGCGAAGATGGTGAACATGAATATTCATTTTCCGGAAGAGAGCAGTATTACCCTTCTCAGAAAGCATTTTACTTAACGACACAGGGAAGAAAGAAAATGGAAGAGATTCAATAGCCAAAGGGTTATTAGATACCCTCAAATTTGAATGCAGTGCGGGTGAGGAAGAAAAGAGAGGTATCAATATAGGTTGGTTTTAAATGTATTTGTATAACCATAGGGTTTCCGGAAATACTCAGATCGCTCTTTTTAAGCTAGTTTCCAATCATATTAAATGTGATGACCCTCATTGGGCCAGCGCACACTGGACTAGTTTTACCCCGGGGTTAAACCGGGGTATCTTTTACTTCAATCGCATATGGGATGAATATCTCGGGGTAAAAATATTGTATACACGAATTGATTTTAATTTTAGTAGTATTTCTGAAAATTTGACACTTCTCATTTTTTGTTTTATTCTGTAAATGGAAGCAAAGTGTAACAGGTATTAAACAATACTTACAGCTCTCTAAGAAATATTACGACCGGTGTTCCACGAGGATCAGTTCTAGGTCCCATTTTGTTCCTGATTTATGTGAACTCCTTGTTTTCTTTACCATTCAAAGGTAATACTTTACTGTATTTGCTGATGATACTGATATTTCGTACTCAAGCAAAAGTCTATTAAATGTAATTCTAGAGGTAAATCATGATTTTGATTTGCTGAGAAAATGGTTTGCAGTTCATTAGCTCATTATCAGTGATAAAACAAAATTCATGATATTTAATACTATTAATATATATTTTGATGATTTGCCATTATGCTATCACCCTCAGGCTTGTACCCGCTTTCTATTATCGAATACTGATGATGATTATCCTTCATTTAACCATAAAGGCTCCTTTTGTAGTAACTGCTTCAAGATAGAATGTGTTGGAAGCTTTAAATACCTGGACACAATCTTGGGGAATAAACTAAATTGGGACAAACATACACATAATCTAAGACAATATCTTAACAGAGTAGTAAAACAACTGTATCATCTTGGTCTTTATTGTCCCCATTCAACTCTAAAACTAGCTTACAATGGTTTACTAAAATCAAAATTGGAATATGGTATCACCTGTTGGGGCGGTGCTTACTTTACAAAAACAGAGCCCTTATTGATTTAATATTTATTTTTTATTATTATTTTTTATACATATATTTAGAATAGCAAAATGAGTAATTCAAACTTAGAAATCATAGCACTAGGGATGATAACGGTTTGTTCTTTAGCCCCCGGAGTTCAGATTTTGGAAAGAAAAGAAAAAGACAAAGAAAAAGGTCCTGCTGGGTGAAAAGTGAGAAGAGCAAAAACGATGTGGTAATATACAAGGACTGCTCAACGAATTCAATTCATCTAACGATTTAAAGAGTTATAAATCGTATCTTTTGATGGATGAATTTTGTTTTGAAGAAATTTTAAAATATGTTAAAGAAAACAAAACACGGAAAGGCACCTAGATGAGAGTTGCTATTTCTGCTAAGGAATGACTGAGAGTCATTCTAAGATTTTTATTCACAGGTGAAAATTTCAATGCTTTGAATGAAAACACGAAACTCTCTGCTTCGTTTCTTTGAAAGAACGTCTAGAAGTATGCGAAAGTAATGGGTTTTCCAATAAGGACTTGACAACTTTTTTTTTAAATAAAACGCAAACCATTTGAGTTATTTTAAAAACTTTATTATCGGCTTGAAGTACAATTAAAACATTTATGAATGGAATTCGACTTCGTTCGTATGGCCACCGCGGGCACGTTTGCAGCGGTCGATTCGTTGGACCCAATTTTCAACGACTTGGCCACACATTTCGGCCGAAACGGCCGCTATTTCGCGTTCAATGTTGACTCTGAGGTCTTCCAACGTCGTCGGCTTGTTTGGCATAAACCAATGACTTAGCGTAGCCCCACAGAAAACAGTCAAACGGCGTTAAATCGCACGAACGAGGCGGCTAATCGACTGGCCCATTTCTTGAGATAACACGCTCATCATACTGACTCTTCAATAAATCGATTGTAACGTCTGCTGTGTGGCTTGTGGCACCATCCTGTTGAAACCACATGTCGTCCAAGTCCATATCTTCCGATTCGGGCTAAAAATAATCAGTGATCATGGCGCGATAACGCTGAGCGATGCCCAATTCTTGAGAACGCCTGGAATTGACTGATTTGGATCGTTTGCTACGGACGCCTAACCGGCAGCGATATTTTCGACGAAACCAGTTGTCTCACTGACACGGCAACATCACACAACGAATATGTAGACTCAAATTTTTGCACTCAGCTTATTATTGCCTGTCTACTAGGGCGAGAATAACTACTGAAAATTGGAATTAACGCTCTTAAAGTGGCAGTCATCGACTCCGAATTTCGGTAGAAAATTTTTATAAATTGCAGACGTTGCTCGTTCGTGTACTTTACCATGATGAAAATGTTGAGTTTACTGAATAAATTGACAGTGACAGTTTGATGTGATTGGTGAGAGAGTGCGTTCACAAATTAAATTCAAAGCTGTCAAGACCCTATTGGAAAACCTGATATATATGAAAACATGAAGGACAAATTCTTGACTGTAAGATTGCTTTTCATGCAAAACATTTTATCAAATATAATAATTTTCATATCTATTTCAGTTCCCCAAAACAAAAGAAAAGTGTCTGGAAATTTAGCAAGGTTTCGAAGCTATGTGGCAGTTTCCCCATTGTCTACGTGCTCTTGGCGGGAAACAAATCGCATTCACCCCATCGCAGGAAGAAGCACCCATGTTTTACAATTATAAAGGTTTCAACGGCATCATTCTGATGGCAATATGTGACGCAAACTGCAAATTCACCTTTATAGATGTAGGTTGCAATGGGCGCATAAGCGATGGTGGTGTACTCATGCGATCTGATCTCATGTTTTTCCTGAGTCATGGCGATTCACTATTTCCCAGACCAGCAGTGCTTGGAAACAACAGGAAGCTGCCCTATGTAATAGTAGCAGACAACGTATTTCCTTATATGCAAAACCTTGTAATGCCCTACTCAAAAAAAAATATACAAAAGGATTTCATCTTTTTCAATGCTCGTCTGAGTACAGCTCGACAAAATATTGAACGGGCTTTTGGCGTATTGGTTAATCGTTTCAGGGTTTTGCAGTAAACAATTAATTTTAATTCGGATAAAACAGTGAAGATTGTGTAGTGCTGTTGTGTACTACACAATTATCTTATCGAAAAAAGTTTATGGTACAAGCGAAACTTAAGCGATATTTCTGCCACAAACTGTCTAAATTACGAGGGAGAAAGAAATAATACAAACGAAGAAAATCAACAGAGACCAAGAAAACAATGTCTTTGAATTGTTTGCAGATCATTTAGGGAATACTTCGCCAACGAAGGAAACATGCGATTGTAAACAATTTTTTAGAAATCCTGTAAATATTGTAAATAAAAGACTATAAATAAAAGCACAATTTTTACTTAAAAATGCCCTGCATGGCTTAATTGAATATATCGTATTTAACAGAAATGTTATTATCTTCTTCAAGTTCATCTCAGTTATCATTTGCTTTACAAATAATTTCGTTACTCATGATGACAGGAAAATCACTATACGAGTCTACTGCAGTTCTTGGGGGTGTTCTTTCTTAATTTAATTAGTTAGTAGATTCGAAAGAACTCATAGTTGAACTTGACTCACTGCTGGTCCTGAATTTGTACGAAAACGGTGTTGATGAACCATCCCTCCACACATAATTTTGTTTGAGCAACCTCCTCTCTATGGCTTTTACATTTTGTAACAAAACCATTGCCGACACTTTAAAGTCGTCAAAGCTATTCTCCAATTTCAAAGATTGCAGCTCTGTGTTCAAATATTGGCAAAAGGGTTCTTTTTTTGACACAACCAATTTTTTTTTCAGAAAATCTCTTCAAAATCGCCAGAGACTCGTTTCCCGTGTTGTGAAATTTCTCGAAATCGGTTTCTCGCTTCTGTTTCTGAAAAAAAGAAAATAAATATGTCAGTAACAAAATACTTATTTAATAACTAAAATACATGTGTATAAATAAGTACTTTCTTAGAAGCCTGTGCCTATTTTTTTTCACTTAGTGGCATCACTCCACTTGGTGGAATCCCTTCAACATCTGGCTCTTCTTCTTCGGCATTATTGCATAGAATCTGAAAAAATTATAGATCATATGAATACGAGTACAATGCTATTGTGCTATGATTATTTTCCATCCCTCCGAAATATTTATATTGGACGTGCTTGCACATTCATCGTTCACGTGCATTAATAACGACAATTCTTCGTAACACCAAAGAGTAGGCTTATACACAGCCGAAGCACCGATTTCACTTTTTTTAGCACACGAATTTTTTTTCTTTCATTGCCCAGTTGATGGGACACTGTTTTTAGTTTTGCCTCAGTTATATTTGAATTCAAATTTTTCAAAACCTCGACTGCTTCCCTCTTTTAAGTGGTCTGGATGCTTCGCTCTATATAATATAGGATACTTTTTGCACTCTTCGATTAACTTCAAAGTTTCGAGTTTCGTCCAAGAATTTCCTTGATCTACGAATTGTTTTCACCCTTAAAATTGACAACACATGTGTATATTGATTTTACCCCGATGTTTAACCGCTCCATCTCTGGATGAAAATTTTACCCCGTTTTCCCTTCACACTTCCTCTCCATCTTCTACAAAACCAGTTTTACCCCGGGGTAATTAGTCCGATGTGCGCTGGCCCAAGTCCACCAATATATACGTTGCAGTTTGGAAAAATTCTGTATGTATGTCTTCCATGCGCGGCTTGAAGAACTTAAAAGGGTGAAATCAGAGATAATAGGTACTGATTATCGCAGTTTGTAACAAATAATTGGATACGAGATGTTCAATTCTCTTTTGTAGCATTAGTATGGCACGCTTGCAATGTGCCGGGCCAATTTTAATGGATAGGTGGTTCTTTTGTGGTAGCTTTTCTTGTTATATTAAAAAAAATACGTGAAAGACATCGACAATTAAGAAAAGATCATTGTCGTGAATGTCGAGGAATAAGGAAAAATAGGAAAAAAAACTAAGAAGAAGGGGAAGTAAGATATCGTTGGCCTATCCCGCCCACAGTTATTGAGAGTTGTCCTCAGCTCCGTGTCTACTTCACGGCGTTGAATATATAGAAGTAGCCCGAAACAAAATTCATCTTAAGCCCTCAATTCATACCAAAGCTATTATCACCAATTAAGCCGAAGTTAAAAACTATTTGTACTGAATCCACAAAACCTTGTGTTTCATTTTAAATGTTTATTGTGGCAAGAACATTTTTGAAAGAGCAATATTTAATTTTTCATTTGGAAAATACAAATATATGTAGTTTTTTTAATAAGCTTTTGTTGTGTTTGATTTATACATTAAAAGGCTGCCGTTGTTGTTGAGAGCTCTTGAGAAAAGCTGGGAGCCATGTGTTGTACGCCGAAGCCTAAAAAAAGCCTGATAAAAATATGAAACTAAGGCTAAAGTTCTACTTGTTCTAAAGAAGAAGACGTCCATGAGTGGGCTTTGTTTCGATAAAACCACTGCGTAAGCTTTTCTATCAATCTTTCTTTTACTGATGGAAAATAGCATTAGTATATTTCGAAACAGGCAAACTTTTTAATTTTCGGCAGTCCGAGCTTCGTAGCAACATGTGATTTGAGGCCAGTGGATTCAGTGGATTAGAAATTATTTTTCGGAACTTTCAATTCAAATTGTTTTTGACGAATTCAAGTCCTCTGTCTCCGACACTTTTTTAAGTTTTCATTAAAGACATGTTGTGCGCTACTTCTAATCGAGTATATTCTTTTGCTCATAACAGTACCTTCAGCATTTTATGATCGTTTTCAGACTCACACCTCTGTTCTTCAGCTGTAGTAGGGAAATAAAAGTCTTAGTTAAGTTAACTAAAATCCGATAATAACAATATAACCATTTGCGAAGCTGCCAATGGAGTAAAATCGACTGCTTCCAACACACAATGTTGTCTGCTGTCTCTAAAGCATAATTTATATACCCAGCGTTTATACATGCATGCCGCTTGAACACATGGTATGTGTACGTCGGAATGACTCAATATTCGATGTCGCCTACAATGTAGAAATCATGTGAAATATCTATGTAAGTAGGAAAGGTTTTTCCACCTCTTATCTCGATGAAATATTTTAGATATTTATCAGTTATAAATTTAAGTTTAAAATCCAACTTCAAATCCTTTAAAAAAGCTGTCTCCACTTGCTGGATAAGGCTGAAAACTTACTTACTTACTTTAAGTGGGGCTACAGTCCGGGGTGGACCTGGGCATCAGTCGATAAGCTTCTCCAGCCAGCTCGATCCCTGGCTAGCTGCCGCCCGTTTCGCATGCTAAGTTGGCTGAGGTCCTCTTCCATTTGCCTGTGCCACCTGAGTCTTGGCCTTCCTCTACTGCGCTGTCCCTCGGGGGCGGATTCGAAGACTTTTCGGATCGGAGCATAGATGTCTATGCGCTCCTCCTCCACTCACCGTCAATGCAGACGGGACCGAAGATCGCCCGAAGAATTTTTCTCTCGAAGCAACCAAGAACACCCTCATCCATTTTTGATAATGTCCATGCCTCTGCGCCATAGAGCAGGACCGGGATTATTAAGGTCTTATAAAGGGTGACTTTTGCTGTCCGAGAGAGGGCTTTGCTACTTAATTGCCTTCTTAACCCAAAGAAACAGAGGTTGGCAAGAGTTATTCTTCGCTTGATCTCAACGCTGGTGTCGTTGTCGGTTTTTATAGCGGAGCCAAGGTAGAAAAAGTCCTTAACTACCTCAAAGTTATATCAGTCGAGGATGACGTTCTGCCCGAGACGTCGGTGTTGGTTGTCCTTTTTGCTATAAATGCTCACACCCATCTCGCTATAAATGCTCATCAGTGTAATCTCAAGTTCACTTTCAGACGTACTCTGAAACATCGTGATTCTTTCCGCATTCAAACAATTCTTTTATGGAATGCCCCGCCGCAAACACTCAAAACTAACGTACGAGTATATATATTTCTACCACCGCCCGTGCCATGCGGGGACCATTCATGGTTAAGAAAATATGAAAAATCTATTATCAGACTGTTGACTGTAAGCTAAAGACCGGACAGACTCCAGACATCTGACCTCAGTCTTAGAAAGGATACACATTTTTAAATTACGCGGATATCTAGACAAAGACTGACATCGATATCTTGTCGAACAGTGCCTGAAGCTAATCCATCTGACGAGTTTTAAAAACTCCAAACCGGCTCTTACTTCAAATTCCTGGATAAATAAGCAAATTAGGATATTAGTGTAGTTTAACTGTTTAATTAAAAATTATACTCATATTGTTGTAAATTTGACTTTTTTTTATTTCTGTTTAACATAAGTTAGTGTGTGTGTATGAATGATTAATACAATTAACAAGCGCATTTAAATTTCGATTTGTGTAGAATTTGAATTGTATTCACCACTAGAGTCAATGGCTGAATATGGCTTCAAAGATTGGTGCCGGTTTGGATGGATTGGTGGAAGAGGGTGTATTGACGGTGGTTGTTGTGGGTAGTAGGGTCCATGTCCGCCATATCCACCATGCGAAGGTGGTGGTAGCGGTGGTGGTGGTAGTGGTAGGGGAACTGGGGGTGGATGTGGCCCAGGGATTTGTGTCGTGCTTCCTGGTGGACCAGGCAGACCAGGATATCCAGGAGGACCTGGAATACCAGGCGGGCCCATATGTCCAGGTGGCCCTTCTGGTCCTGGTATTCCCGGTGCCCCATTATTTCCAGGTGGTCCTGCTGGACCTGGTTGACCAGGTGATCCCGTGTCACCTTTATCACCTTTTTGCCCGTCTTGACCTGGAGGTCCTTGTGGGCCGGGCCCACCTGGTGTGCCGGGTGGTCCAGGTGGTCCAGCTATTGGTAGAGGGATATAAACTGGTGAACCCCCACCATTACCACTACCTCCTCCTCCGTGTCCACCACCCTGTCCATTATTCCCTCCATAGCCGCCATGACCGCCACCGCCTCCATATCCGCCGTGACCGCCCCCACTTCCATATCCCCCATTATTACCGCCTCCTCCATATCCGCCATGGGGTGGGTATGGTGGCTTAAATGGTGGGTGAATCGGGTAATGTTGCAATGGTCGATTATGAGGGCGCTTCGATTTTTTCGGTTTTGATTTCTTTACCAAATCAGAACTTGAGGTTTCCACGGCTCCCTCGCCTTCATCACTGCCATCGAAATAATAGTTATAACGATCGTGTGGATTCGGTAGAAAAGGCCTATGGGGACGATATCCAGCAGATTCAATTTCTTCTCCTTCTTCTTCTTCTTCTTCTTCCTCTTCTTCCTTGTCATTTTCTTCTTCATTAATAACTTCGTCGTTTGATGGTGGAACTTGTATTTTTTTCTGTGGAGTATATTTGAATTTGCTTGGATTAATTTCATACTCCTGGTAAAGATGCATCAGACCACCCTTTTCTGCCTTTGTCTTGTTCTTGTTATCGGTTGTTCTTACAAGTAACTCAGGGGCTACAAGAAAGACTCCTGGAATGGAAACAGATAGAATTATGTTAAAAGTCTAAGTCATTTTGTGAGAAACCAAAATAATTACTTTTTTTAGTGTTCTTAAGCAAAGTGGATGTCCGTTTATATGGGCCAACATCTTCATCGAAATATAAATTATATGGATAATGAGGATTGAATGGACTCGGTCTTACTGGCCGGTAGTCCAATTCTTCTTCTTCCTCCTCGTTTAATTGTGATGGAATTTCAGTCCTCTTCTGAGAATTGTACTTGAATTTTGAGGGATTGATTTCATACTCTTGGTATGGATGCAGAGCTCCATTATCACCCTTAGAATTATCCCTTTGAATTTTGTGTGTCGTAACTGTAGGTCTTGCAATTCGGACTGTCATTAAATTTTTAAGAATAAATAAAAAAAAAATTTTCAGCAAATGACTATGCAGTGGGTAAGTTATAGTGTTTACTTCTCTGAGAGTTTTCCACTCCATGAGGCCTTGATAAGACAACACCTTCTTCATTACTTTCATCCAAGTGTAATTTATCAGGACTGTAAGGACTTCGTGATAGAGGTCTTAATGGTCTTAATGGTCGATGGGCAACTACTGGAACATATTTGTTATCATCTTCTTCACTGTCGTATGTAGTAAGCACCAATTTCTTCTCTGGGATATACTTGAACTTTGACGGATTTAGTTCGTAGTCCTGGTAGAGAGGAATAACACGCTTATCGGTATTTCTTTCACGAGCGGTATTACTTCTTTTTGTGCTAACTCCAGCAATAAGGAGAAAGATCCCTGAGTTGGAATTAAATAAGATTAAGTTTTTTGCTCACATAAATTCCAAAAAAAAAAGAAAGAAAATATTAGTTCTCTAACTTAAAAACTTACCAAGCCAAATGAAGGCCGAATCTTTCCGCATTTTGCTACGTAACTAACAAGGCGACAGCGTGATTTTTTCCTTTTATATCTTCGCATCATATAAGTAAAAGAATAATGCGTTAGTTTGCGATGACTATTTAAAGTTATTTGCATATGCTAACCTGAAACAACTTTTGGCTAGCCATTATATGAAAGAATAATAAACCTTCTCCTCATTATTAATATGCCCTAATGATTTCCATCTAAATAGATTTGATCTGTGATTTACATTTTACTATTTCTTTGTCCAGAACTTTCGAGAACCACCTAAAGGCCTCAACGATTGAAAATAGATTAATACGCAAATGTTGGCTTTGATATTTGGGTTTGTTGATGTTCAATATATTTTTTGGTGGTATTTTTGAGCGATTTTATATAATTAATAATTGTATAATATAACATAATGTGGAGTTGTGAATGAGTTCTACGAGTGTGCAGTTAATATTTGACAATTCGAATGTCACTATAACTGGGCTGTGGATGACGAACTTCAGTAACCTTTGGAAATTTCTTTTACAAGTGCTACTTGGTTACGCAAAAAGCTTTATACGAGCAGTATCTTTTTTTATTAGTTCTATCGCCCTGTCGAAAATAAGATTTCATGAGTTATTCTTATAACTAAGGTTATGAACTGACAATCCGGGTATCCGATGAAGTATTTTTTTGTCATCTGTTTGCTTAGGAATATGGAAATTTAGAAGCTTGTGTAACGGGCTGGTTTATTTTTAGTTTTTATTAATTTTTGTTGAATTTATGTAAATCCAGTTAAAATTTAACTCGAGGTGTAGTTTTCTATCTAGAACATAAAGTATTACATAATTTTTTTAAGGTTTCTGGTGATATTCGAGCAATCAATATCAATGAAATAACAAACAACTATTAACTTTCTAAAGCATTTGCCTGTGTTAACTTAACTCGTCTCTCTGATAAACTAACAACAATTTTTTGAATTGTCGACTACATCCTCCCAACTAATTTTTTTTTTTTATTTGACTAACCGCATACAAGCTGTTTTTTTATAGTTCTGTTTGCCCCGTTAATGGTGGTGTTCCTCAAGGATCTAACTTACCCACAGTGTTATTCGGATATTGTTTTCATATCGATGCTGACGATATCCACCTGCAACACCAGGATTAACGAAGACATATCTTAATTAATAAACCCTTTGTCAAGCAAAGGTCTAAATTAAAAGTAAAGCGACGCCTTTTTCCAAGTTGAATATGTTTCTAAGGCAATAAATGTCGGTATTTTCATAACAGATCATCTTCAAAGTCTATGTTTGGCTCCCAAAGCTGTTTGTCGCCAAAAAAATGTTTTGTACTTTACCAGTTTCGATGGTGTTTCACACTACGGGATCTTGGGGAAAACTCATTAGCTGCGTGATGCTAGTTGTACATTCGTGAATATTAAGATAGAAGCGGTGAAGATGAGTTTAACGGTCAGCGTGCGTAACTGGAGGGAGCTAGTGAAAGGTCAAGTTGGCTGGAGAAGCTTTTTGGCTGAGGCTTAGGTCCACCCCGGACGGTAGCGCCACCTTAAGTAATTAAGCTGTTAATTGACTGTCGCTCGAAAAGTGTTGCCAAGTCAAACACAAAAAAAAAAATATTTTCTTTGGTTGGTTCCAGACATTGATAACTACCGATTATATTATATTGTGGTTGCTCGCAAATATTGTCTTTCAATATTTGAATAATTAGGGAGATGTCTGTCCATTGTATTTCATACAGTTTGCTTTAATAAATTTAAATAACCATGCAATATCCAACCTAATATTTTTGTAGTGGAGGATTTTATTCACTTTGGAAATCTGGTCATAAAACACTCATCTGACACCATTTAAATTTATCATTAATTATTTGATCATCAGGTAAACAAAATCTTATCTCCAATGCAAGCATACTTGTTTGCAAGCTTAGTCATGCAAGGTGCATTTAGCTATGTTCTTTTATCGATCTTTTCAGGATCTGCACTGCGTTATAATTCTGTCTAATATATCCATATGTCCTTGCATGAAATAACTTTTTGTGCCTTAACTAACTATTGATGTCAACATATCAACTTTTTGTTTTTACTTTGCTCGGTCTTGTGCTCCAGTTGTGCATACCAAGTATGCTGAGATTGCTTATCATTTGAGCCTGAACTGAGATCTTTTTTTTACAGCGTGGTATTTTCGATAAGTATCTGAAAACGTTCTGAGCCAGTGGTGATCTCATGCTCTAGACATTAAACCACTGAATTCTTCCCTTGTTTGTCCCGTTGTCATTTCATTTTCTTCTCGAAATTCTTTTTTATGGAGACGGAGCCGTAATTTACTCGAAAGTTTTCCTTTTAAAGAAACCAAGCGCGGTTTTAGCGGCAATAGCAACATACAGTTCTTTTTATTGTTTCTGAGGGCCCCTTTTAACAGAAAATTACTTATTTCAGAGAAATTGCGATTAGCAAGAACGATGCCTCGCTTTAGGTTAAACCCAAGTAGACAAGTTCTATGCAACATTCAAGTTACTGTTGGGACATGCTGTCCATTACGTCATTGCTTAATATAGGGATAAGCTTCTTGATCCGTCAAACAGTTACGTTATACGAATGTGTATATAAAAATGAAACCGCTGGCAATTCGCTACAAATCCAGAGAGACCCAGTGAGGATGGGTCACTTTGCTACAAAAAAAGAAGCCAAATATAGAATTCATCTTAACCTAAAGCTAAAACAATTTATAAAATATAATAGTTGTAAGGCCAACATTGACTAATGCTTTTGAGCGCTGAGTCGCACTTCATTAACTTTGATAACAACCTTCTTTCATTGAAATCGCCAGTGATTGCATAAACGAAGGAGGTACCCGCGGAAAACTAAGGAGAAGGTCAAATAGTTTGTCGCGCATACCAAAAAAAAAAACTGTCCCCATGACCTTGTTAGCTGACAGACGCTCCTCTGTCTTTTTCGGCTTCGATTCACTACCATGAGGCAACTGTCTCAACTGTTCCTTTATCTCTGGTGTGTTATAATGAATCCATATTTCAACAACAGTTTGTTTGGATTGTGATTGAACATTGCCAAACACTCTTCAACACACTTCAAGTTTGCGTTTAATTTGCGTGATGGCTTCTTTGGGCAAAAAATAGTATTTAATGAGTAGACGACCGTTCCAAATGGCTGCCACAACAAAACTATCTGGCAGATCTGTCTGAAAATTTGGGTGCGTTCTTTTGTAAGATGCTTCTTAACAGGCATGCATTTAAGGTGGCAACGCCATTTGTTTTAATTTTCAGAGGTTTATTGAGCCTCTCTCGTATTTAAAAACTGGGCAACTTGAGATCAAACAACCTGCCGTATGTCTAGAAATATCAAGAGTAAGAATAGAATTTTAAACAACGTCTTGTACTCTAAAAAGAAGACTGAAATATAAAGGAACTAAGAAACCTTAAAGAAGGAGTAAAAAATATTTGTTTTTTGTTGTTCTCGATATTAATTTATTTTAACTAAACTGATCCATGTCTGTAATTTATTCAGTGTCTTCGGAGTTCTTGAAATAGTGTCCATGTGGGTTGGGTGGGCTGTGTGGATTGTGTGGGTTTTGTGGTGGTGGTGGTGGTGGTAGTGGGGGTCCGTGTGGAATATGTGGAGCACCATGGTCTGGAATCCAGATTTCTTGACCTGGTCCTTGTGGTCCTTGTGGTCCCACTGGTCCTTGTGGTCCAGAGGGTCCCTGTGGTCCTGGCTTGCCAGCGGGTCCCCATATGCCTGGTGGTCCTGCTGGGCCTGGTGGTCCTGGTGGTCCTGGTGGTCCGGGAACAGGAAATGGAATTTTAACGTACACTGGATCACGGACTGGCCAAAGCACTGGGAGTTTATGAGGATCGTATCCACGAATACCATGGCCGCCTCCGATTCCACCTAAGCCTCCTCCGTGACCGCCTCCGATTCCGCCTAAGCCTCCTCCGTGACCGCCTCCGATTCCACCTAGGCCTCCTCCGTGACCGCCTCCATAGCCGCCTCCGTTGCCACCTCCGTAGCCGCCTCCATAGCCACCTCCGTAGCCACCTCCGTAGCCACCTCCATACCCGCCTCCGTAGCCACCTCCGTAGCCACCTCCGTAGCCACCTCCATAACCATTTCCATAGCCGCCGCTGCTACCACCGTGTCCATATCCGTAGCCGGGGTATTTGCTTGGGTAACTTGGTTGACTTGGGTAACTGGGATAACTTGGTTTGCTGGATTGTGCCCCGCTACTTGGTGGTCTTGCGGACTTGATCAAATCATCACTGGTAGTGTCAGCCTCATTCTCTTCGACATCATTGCTTTCAGCCTGTTCATAGGCATCAAATGATTTACCGGTGAAGTAGGGATTGTGCCTTGGATTATGCCTGCGAGCGCTAACGCTCATAGTCAGGAACAAGACTCCTAAAAACAACAACAACAATTAGACTTAAATCTAAGATAACAAATTTAGCTTAAAGCTGCTCGCAACTTACCAAATGTGATCAAGATCAGTTGCTTCTGCATATTGACTTGTGTCTGACTATTTCCCTGAATGTTCTCCTTTTTATATCCAATTCTTAAGCGAATTTGTTCATCTTAATGCAAATTACGGTTTCCAGTTCTGTTCTCTGAGCCGATGTTGTGATGTTGTGATAAAAATTGCAAATTAGATGCAAAATTAGTCTACGGCGGGACCTTAAACATTGGTAATTATGTATGTATAAGTTAACCAAAATCAGTCACAAATATGTAAAAAGAATCATTGACCATGTGAAATGTGAAATTTATTCCGATTTTTGGCTAAAGAGGTTTAATAAACTCTAATGCGACGATTTGACTCATGAAACTTGGAGTTATTTAAATTAATAGAATTATGGTCTGGGGTGATTTACCTTCATATTGGATTTGAGAATTCGGTACATTGTCACGTTGTCGAATGTATTCTTTTTTTATTTTGGAAAATTCTTTAAAGAACAAATCGACAAACAAAATCGTTTGTATCTATCGAATGGAAATGGCTCAGCGGACTGGGGTATCTTTTAGGGACACATTTTATTAAAGGATTTCGATCAAATTTATTATATGTTTACAAATTTTGCAACCATTAACTTTTGCATTGAGTAATATTGGTTCGTAATCTTTAAGGCTAGCTTAGGAAGGGTCGGTGGATTGAAACGGAGATCACTTTCACTCCTAGGCCTTATCGTTAATCGTCTTGTCCTGGTTAACATTTGATCCTGATGTTGTTTAATATATGCGCCTTATAGAAAAGTTTTATCAAAAACGAAGTTCAATCAATTGTAAAGTCTTAAGACCTTTTTTAATCAAAGCGATGCCAATTTAGAGATTTGGGGCTAGATTCAAATTTTCCTTGGATGGAGCTTCTGCCGACCACCACTTTTTGATACTTCCTGAAGTGAATTCATCATCGAGTTGATTCTTTGGAGTCCCTTCCTGCAAATTTAACTGTTATACTCGTATATATTCCGAAAAGGGTACTGCCTTGGTTTCAATGTTATTCCCTTTGTTTTCCATTTTACTGTTTTAACCCAATTTCTCCGTCTTTCGTAGAAAGATAAGTAAGCATTTCATTGGTTAAGTTTCAACAGAACCTATCGCATAAGTAACGTGTCTCTGCAGCCTAATACAAACGCCGACCGGCACTTGCAGAAGTACCGAGTGCGCTATCTAGAGCTTTGGTATAGAAATATTTAAACGCTTTCACAAAGAACAATATATTTTGAAATGTCGTGAGTTGTCTCTCGTCTTGTAGACCTTTACTGCGGATACACAAACTCCGGAATCATCCTACGATACCTATTGCCATCAACCGGAGAGACTTTAAAGATAAATGACCCACTGATATCTTTGAATCAAATACCGGCCTTAAAAGCAATTTTATCATCGTGCAATGGTGAGGATTATCGGTTCCTTTAAAGTAGCAATTTTTATGTTTACTTCCGCAGACAGGATGAAATGACGACGAGGCGATCAAAGTTCAGTCTTAAAAATTCCATTCAGTTTCAATCGTATAAGCCCAGCGCAAAATTCAGCACTAAATTGACATTTCCAAACTGTGCTTACTACGAGGGCGGGTCAATAAGTCCGTGACTTTTGGATTAAAACACAAATTTTTTGATAAAAAAATAATTTTATTTTTCAACGTAGTCTCCCTTGAGCTCTATACACTTTGTCCAACGCTTCTCCAATTTTTTTATCCCTTCCAAAAAAAATGATTTGTCGAGGTCCTCAAAATAGGCCTTTGTTTGCGAGATGACTTCATCATTGGAGTCAAATCTTTTTCCACCAAGCCATTTCTTCAGGTTTGGGAACAAGAAGTAGTCGCTCGGAGCCTAATCTGGAGAATAGGGTGGATGAGGGAGCAATTCATAGCCCAATTCATAGATTTTTGCCATGGCAACTGCACATGTGTGCACCCTTGCATTGTCTTGGTGGAAAAGAACTTTTTTCTTGGCCAAATGAGGTCGTTTTTTTTTCAAATCGTCATTGAATCGGTCCAATAAGTTGGCATAATATTCCCCATTGATTGTTCTTCCCTTTTGAAGGTAGTCAATGTGGATTATCCCGCGTGCATCCCAAAAAACAGTCGCCATAACTTTATTGGCTGACAAACCCACCTTGGCCTTCTTTGGCGCCGATTCACCCTTAGAAACCCACTGTTTTGACTGTTGTTTGTTCTCTGGTGAGTTGTGATGGATCCATGTTTCGTCCACGGTTACAAAACGGCGCAAAAACTCCTCCATATTGCGATTAAACAACGCCAAACCTTCCTGTGAAGTTGTTACACGATTGCGTTTGTGGTCGACTGTGAGCAAACGCGGCACCCATCTTGCGGAAAGCTTTCTCATGCCCAAGTGATCATTCGAAATTGAAACCACTGAGCCATGCGAGATCCCTACGGCTTCCACAATCTCTCGCACTTTCAATCTTCGGTCGGCCAACACCATATCGTGAATTTGTTCGATTGTTTCGGGTGTAGAGACCTCAACTGGGCGTCCAGGACGTTCGGCATCTTCAGTGCTTGTACGGCCACAACGAAATTCAGTAAACCACTTTTTTACCATTGAAATCGATGGTGCAGAGTCCCCATAGTATTTATCAAGCTTAGCCTTGGTCTCGGTAATGGTTTTTTTCGCAGGAAATAATGCTTAATAAGCACACGAAATTCACTTTTTTCCATTTTCTCCTCAAATTAGTGAGTAGTCTGATAAAAATAGCTGTCAAACACAAACTAACTGACGCAGCAAGTTTAAATTTTGACAGGAGTCAACTGACAGATGCCTGTTGACAGGAGCAGTGTTGCTGTTTCAGTAAAGAGGTCAGAAATTCAAAAAGTCACTACATACTACATACGAGTATCAAGTGCAGTCTTCAATTGAAAAATAGAACCTCAATACTTTTTGTAATATGAATGTCTGGTCAACGGTGGGGTAACCAGATCTGGGCAATATCCAGTCAGTTTGAACTTTAATGTGTTCTTATCGGTGGGCACGCTTTTCTTGGTTATATTTTCTGTGTTTATGAATTCGCCTTCGGTCATTCATAAGCAACTATTCTTTCAGATGATTCTCGCCCTTGCTTGTATTGTTTTTCATCTGGATAATAAATTTTAAGATTTCGTAATATTTAGATGGTGGAACATCAACGCCTTCGTTAATTAATTAGCTGATAGAACACAGTGGGCCGATAGTAGAAATAAAATTTACATCGTCGACATATTTATTAGGGTGAAACATTAGAACCAAGTTATGGCACGACTTGACTTATTTACAGACTATGTTAAGCTTTTTACGGAGATAAGATATTGACAGTGTCAAAGTGATAAGTGTTGGATTCCACAACCTAATCTTCAAAAATCAAATAAGATGTAGTTTAACTGGGGATTTAAATACATTACTCGTATTATAGAGTTTGGACAGACATTGTACAACACTGACGTGTTGAGAAACCGTTATTAGTAGAATTTTATCCAGACGTTTTCAGATCAGAAAGACTCGGGGAATCTGGACATTGTTTTACCCATAGTAGCCGTTAATCAGGGTCTTTGATTTGCATTGTAAGTAGGGAGATCGTCTCACTGGGTGTTGAATTTTTGAAAATTATTTAAAATGAAAGTTAGTTAAACGAATTACTGTGTCAATGCAATTTATAATAAATATTATTGTATTGTAATTAAAAGGAGTAAGTTACTTTGATTTCTATGAAACTGTCAAAGTTCGTTCCTCAGTTTTCTTGTGTCATTTATGCGAAAATAAAATTAGAGAATATAAATGTGTGAATTTGAATATATATATGTATTGTATGTAAAATAGAAAATCTGATATTTAGGCGTCATATAAGGGCTTATGAACAATATAGCAGTTCGTAACCTCAGGCGACTAAATGTGGAAATATCATACCTATTTAGGCAGCTAATAATATAGAATTAGCCTGGCGCTCATTTACATTTTCATGAGACTACACGAAGTAGATATGCACACCGAACTTCCATGTCTGGAGCTTACTGTTGGAGTAATAGACAAGTCAGATACCATTTCAATATTCGCAACCAACCCACTTAGGGCGGTTGGTCCATTGTGATGTCACGTGGGTCTCTGATTCTTCTACTTAAGAATCTATTTTGAGCATTTGACAAAGCGTAGGAGACTTTTCAGTTTTGGTTAGATAGCTTAGGTCATTTTAGAAGAAGAGTTTTCTTTTCTAGGAGTGAGCTGGACATATACCAAGAAGGTGGGGGATTGTCTCCTCCTGCTCCTCGTTCATGCAGCTTCTGCAGAAGTCGTTTGTAAACATGTCAATCCTTCTTGTACGTTAACCAAAGAGATTGTATCTGGTGATGACACCTATGATGGCGCTGAGATGTTTTATGTTTTGAAGAACCAAACTCTTAGAGCGATTCAGATCAAGTTTCGGCCAGATTTGTTTGGTCGCCAGATATGTTGATCCAACTATCGACCTAAGATTTTCTATAATAGGCTGTCTATAATAGTCTTTGAGTTAAAAGAACATGGGTCCAGAGATTTGATAGCGGCCTGACTGTCGAAAAAGATACGGATATCCATTACAGAGGGCTTCTTTAATTGCCATAATTGCCGCCTGGAACATGTTACAGTGATTAGAAATGCGGAAGAAAAGGCGTAGGTTAGCTTATCAGTGAAAACACCGCCACAAACCCCACTGTTAGTCCTCGAACCGTCCTTGTAAGAGTGGATTTATTTGTAGTCCATGCAGGCATTTTTCTCCCAGAACTATCTAGAGCGAGTTTTTGTCAAACCAATGTTTGGGGATGGTGTAGTTGATGTGAAACAGAACATCCTGTGCAACAGAGGGAGTTGTACCTAAGACTCCTGCTGTTCATTGGACTTTACTTAGCTTAATACATGTATCAAAGTATAATCCTGGGTCGAATACACATGTTCGTTTCAGATACCTCTGTTTCCAGGTATAACATCCACGATGCTATTCAGGAATAAACCATGTATCGTACCCCGGAACCTCGGCACAATGACAGGGAAAAGTTATTTCGGAGCGAAAAACTATATGGGAGAAGAAAACTATACTCATACAAATCACACGGCCTTACAATATCAAACACACTACTTGTAGGGCAAGACCGGCACTTGCTCACATACTGTAGAGGTGGACACTTAAGAAAGATTTCTGGTCAATTTGTGGATTTCAACCATGAAAAGCGTAGCAGATACATTCATAAGCCGAAATAAAAAACTCTACGTCTTCCTTGTGGACTTCAAAGCGGCCTTCGATTCTATGAACCGAAACGCCTTATTTTATAAATTGTATAATATGGGAATGTCATCGAAATTCGGAAGGGTTTTACAAAACCTTTATGAAGATATCAAGGCAGTTGTTTGGAATGGAGAGACACTTTCAGAATGGTTTCAGACGGAGTCAGGAGTAAAACAGGGATGTTCGCTGAGCTCGAATCTATTTGCCCTCTTTAGTGACTCTATAGTGGACTTACTCCCAGGAGGAATAGAAATTGCATTATACTGTTGGCAAGCTCACCGGAATCCTTGCAATTGATGATTAATAAATTGTATGACCACTGAAACCTATGGAGCCTGGTCGTGAATTTGGATAAATCCAAGATAATGATATTTCAAAAGAGAGGTGGACTTGCTTACAACGAAAAATGGCACTTTAACGGAGAAAGTACAGAAGTTGTAAGTGAATACAGGTATGTTGGAATCCTTTTAACAAGTAGCCTTAGAATGGTAAAACGTCTGAAGGAGAAAATCATGAAATCTAAAACCGTCATCAATTTAGTGTGGAAAAACTGTTTCAGCAATTCGCAGATTACGCACAGCAGTAAATTGAAAGTATTTGAAGCTGCATCGGAGGCAGTAATGCTCTATGCGGCGCAAGTATGGAGTTATAAGCCATATGTGAAATTTGAAAACTAACAACGTTTTTTCATTACGGAAACCTTCCACCTCCCTCTAAAGTCTCCGAACTTTATGCTCATGCTAGAAACAGGCCTATCTCCGCTATTCATTAAAACACTTACGTTGCAGGTAAACTACATACTAAGGGCTATAAACATGTCAGCCAACCGACTTCCAAAGATAGTAAGTAGCCTTACACGCGATTCGGAACAAAATAGCATGGTTCGAAGAATGGCTGCAATTAGTTCGTGGGTGTGTTGTAGAGCTGGATGCGGAAGCTATGAACTGGGAGAACTCACTACACCAGCTCATAACGAGAGTTGATGAACAGACCAGAATGAAATTTGTAGAAGAAGCGATGGGATCACTACATCGTAGTACGTATAGCCGGTTAAATCACAATCTTGAGGATAAAAACTACCTTAAAGACAGCCATAGCATTCTCGAAATATCAACAATGTTTAAACTCCGTGGAGAATCATAAAACTCAATTATATCCCCCATAGAGAAGATCTTCCTATACTTTGTAGTATGTGCAATTTGGAAGAAATAGAAGATACTCGTACCATGTATTTTCTAAAAATGTTGGTAAATGTATCAAAAGAAATAAATGCAATACTTATTATAAGCTCTATTGTCAAACTGACAGACGGCAGTGCCATGCTAACTGATTTGTTTTACATTATTACTAAATATATAATTATTATTATTACGTAAATAGAAATCTATCTATCTATCCAACTATCAACCAGCAAATTTTTGACTTAATTTATTACGAACGTAAAAGATACACGAAAAGGATTGCCCCAATTTCTAGCCCGTTCGTCATCATCAGAGATTTAGAGAAACGTTTGGAATACTGGAATACTGGATACTGATTTATTGACAGGTTTCTGTACTCAGATAGATAAAAGTAATTATTTCTACAAATCTTACGATTCAGAGAAAGATGATCCTATCTCTATAAAACAGAATGGTTTTTAGCATTGGACAATGTAGGACAACTCGCTTATGCCTCTCAACATTTCATTTGGATCAGTCTAGACAATTTTGAAAGTAGTTTGGTGTCTGAAAAAAGTCAAATCTCATTTGGTTCAAAAATCACTAAATTTTTTGAAAAAGAGCGAAGAGTTTTCTACAATAATTCAATTTATCTCGTTCCACAATGGTGGTTGTTCACCTGATTTAGGACCGTGTGTATTAAATTTTTTGCTAGCTCCCTCAAGTTTCACATTCGAAGTTGGCTAAGGTCACCTTCGGCTTGCGTGCGCCACCCGAGTCTTGGCCTTCCTACTCTGCGCCGGGCCTCTAGGGCGGTGTTAAGAAGACTAGTGCTTCTGTAGTTAGCGAAGTTCAGAGGGTCTCATTTCTTAAAAATAGGACAAACAATTCTGAGGTCTAATTTGTCGGGCATAGTTTCGCCTAACAATATTTTACATCTGTGTATGCTCCTTACCAAGTCATCGCCTGCCGCTTCGAAGAGCTCAGCAGACAGGCCGTCCGCTCCAGCAGCATTGTCGGACTTAAGCTTAGATATTGCTATCTTTACCCCATTCAGCTGGGGTGGATGGCATTACCAATCGTTACTAAATCGTTCAAGTGTAAAGGTTCATTCTGCCTAAAAGCGATATTTGGTCCGTCATCGCTGTTATGCAGTCCACAGAAATGCTCTTTCCAAATCTTCAGCATCAACTACGACTCTACTACGATGTTCTATTTTTCGTCTCTACAGGCTTCGGATCGGGGTTTGTGTCCGTGGCGTTTTTTGTACCTTTTTCTGAAACTTACGAATATCATTCCTGGAGTAGCATCTCTCAATTTCCTCTACCGCGCGCTTCTCACGCTTTTTCTTTCCCTCCTGAGGCGCTGGTGTTGGTTTGACCTCTTCTGCTCATAGAGCTCGTGAGCGGTTCTAGTCACTTTATGTAACGCCGCTTTGTATGCATCTTGCTTTGCTGCATGTGCTTGCCGACATTTGCTTTCAAACCAGGGATTCCGTTGTGGTGGTCAAGTGAAACCCAGCACGTCAGGAGCGCCATCTCTAATGCCTTTTTGGCTGTGTTGCCACTGGTTTTCGATGCTTGATGCTGATGGCAGTTAACTTCTTGAGAGATAAAGAGCAACTCGATCGGTAAAGGATCTGGCAATCTCTTGCGGTTGTAGCCGTTTGACGTCGAAATTTCTTTCAGTACGAGTATTAGCATGTCTTTGCACTTTTCGGGATACCCGCATCCCTACTTGGCTACAAAAAGGTAATAGCCCGAGTCGATGTTGGCTCCTGGTACATCCATAATACTGGAGGAATGCTTTGCGTGGATCACAATGTCGTCAATCTTGTTGATGGTTGAATTATCAGTGGTTTTCCAAGTCTCCTTGTGAATATCAAGATGTGCGAACAGCGTGCGCGAAATTTTTTTGCTGGTCAGAACTCGCGCTTAGAAGTTTTGCAAGTCGAGTTTGGATGAACACTGATCAGTACTCAAAATGTGGTCCGGCATTTCTAGAATAAACCCAAACATCTTTCCAAAAAGTTTATGAAATTAGTTAAATGGAACAGCCAATGATAGTCGGTATCAATATTCTATTTTGGGATTATAAACATTATCGTTGTCCTAACGAAATGAAACGAACAAATCACTATTGTTTTCCTCCAAATTCTGTAGGCTTAGAATATATACAGACTATGCACGTACATATATTTGGGAAGGGCTTTGAGGTATTGATGTTGTTTTCAGCAATTAGATTATATTGAGTACATATTCAACCGCAACTCACCTGTGAAAGAGATCAACAAATCGAATTCAAAGATAGTAATTTTGGAATCTCCTTGAGTTTGTAAGCACGAAATAGACTCCCTTATATGCACAAAAATGTTTTTATGATCTGAAAAAACTTTATACTAATTCCTTTCCAATAGGTATCCAAATTTATCTACAAGCTTTAGAATTTCAATAGCATTGTTTAAAGGAAGCCACGCAATCACTTTAATTACTTCCAAGTCAGAAAGTTAATATCTTCAAGGCTGGAACGCATTTTTGAAAGGCCTGATTGAGATTTGATTGTTAATTCTATTATAGTTCTATTGCCGTAATTTACGGCATCCATTTAGATGTTTTATAAAAATAAGACTTAAATTTCTATTAGATTTAAACATTTTAGAGGCCCGGCACCATAATTTCCAATCCCAGATAGAGAATCAACGCAACCTAACCTTTCTATTCTAATTCCTAATGCAGCATAAATAATCATTAATGATTTTGGGTTCTAACTAGAATCTGCATTCTAATGAGAATCTGTACAGTCAAAGGTGTTGTAGTTTGAAAGTCGTTGACCTATGTTGAGTGCATTTGGGTCCTTACTCGATACGAGTATCTTTTCATCGCCAACCAATAAAATACCAAATCGAACCAAAGAAGAGGAGAAAGAGTAACATTTGATTCGCTCGTAAAACAAACGATTGAGGTTCCAATCTTAGTGAATCTCCGAAACTAGTTCTAAGTCCTCTCTAAATGGATTGCTATAAATGAAATGAATGTATAATCTTGCTTTGGTCGATGATAATATCTTTATCTGTATCTATTTATAGAGAATGCCTGTATGTATATATGACCGTCCTATAAGTGGTTTGCTTTGGAATACAACTATCATGACCACAATAAAACAGTTGGAATTCTAAGACATACAAAATATAATAACATACCCATGTTATTATAAAGGAAGGTTCATTCCCATAAAAGTATTTAATGAAAAACTTTCACAGAGCTATATGTATAGTTTAATTAAATTTACAAATCCTTTCCACCGAACAAGATTGAGTAATAGATTTCACCAACATTTCTAGTTTAGTTGTCATTTTGCTGAGTTTATTTAGAAAACAAATAAAAGTGTTACAATTGCCACAATAAAGTTGAATCTAACCACAAGCACTCGTGGCAATTTATCACAATATCCCATGTCGTTAGTTGATTGTAAGCTATGCTGATCTTTAATAGCCCTAAACCAGTTGATAGAATATCTTATTAATTTTGGAGATTCTCTAATCTTTCTGATAAATGTAAAGGGTGAATCAAGAGCTAGTGTGAAAGTTTTCATTAAAAATAAACAAACAAACGTTGTTGTGAAATCAATATAGAATTTTATTGACCAATTACCAATGGTAATTATAATTGGAACACAACATTGTTCATCTGACCACTACGACTTCTGATCCTGAATTGTCGCCAGGTTATTGGGATGAACCTCACTCTTCAAATAACACTACAAGAAACTCAAATGTGTCAAATCGCATGACCTCGGAGTCCAATCAACTTCTCCTTTAACCGAAATAATGCGATCTTCAAATTTCGAACGCAATAAATTGATTGATTGATGGCTTATGTAAGCGGTAGCACCATCCTGTTGAAACCAAACATCGTTCAAACCCAATTTATTAAATTTTGGAATAAAAATAGCCGATCCACATGTTGCAGTAACGTTCTTCATTTACTGTAACTGTCTTTCCAGCCTCATGATGCCGCCAACTTTTTGACTAATTTGGTGTGCATTATAGAAGTTTTTCGTGAATCTCGTATGGGTTTTTCGGTCCCCAGAAACGACAACTTTGTTTATTCAGGTATCCACCCATTCAAAAATGGTCTTTATCGGAAAAGATCCAATTCTATGACAAATTGTCCGGGCTATCCAACGTCCAGTTACCAAATCAGCGACGCCGTAAGTGGTCCAAAGGCTTCAATTGTTGTGTAATTTGGATTTTATAGGCGTGCAAAGGAAGATCAACTTTTAAAATTCGCTGTAAACTGACATAAGTGAGGCCGAATCGTTGACTTCAGCGACGAATTAAGGTACCTGGCTGGTTTTAAGCACTTTCGCTCACAGTGGTGATATTTTGGCGTATACGTGCTATTTGAGCATACTGATATGGAGTTTGACCCGATACCGATATAGTTTCTTCAAAACACTTCACCATTGCATGAATTCCGAACTCACAAGGGCGATTATGTTGACCCTTTATGAAGGTGTGCAGTTTTACATGAACATGAAAAAATCCCTTTATTTTACACCAATACAGATTTCTTAAAATAAACGATTATTATTAAAAGATATTATTACTCATCAGATATGCATGCAAGGAGAGGTCATCCGCATGGGCATGAATCACAGGGCATGGGCATTGAAAACTAGAGGTCTGCAATGAATGTCTATTCCATTTCCAAGACATTCGCTTTATTACGAGTACACCTTATAAGTGCACTCATAGCCTATGAACTGAAATGAATGAATTTGCTATTGTTTGATTACTATGTAAGTGTTGTACTCATTTTCAACAAAACCCATTAGGTAGTGCACTCATAAGAAACGGGTACTCTCAAACGAGTACTCTAATAAGCGAGTACTCTTTCAAACAAGTACTGTATTTAGGCCTTGATTTATTGAGAACCGCATTACTATGGAATTGAAGAAGGGAATCCAAAAAAAGTAAGCCTTGCTTACGTTGCTATTAAAATACGAGTAAAATGAACACATGACATATTTAAAAAAAAAATATTTTTTTCTGTTTTTTCTTTATCTTTTGATAAATTAATGTTTTCTTTTAAATCTTTTGTTGCTTATTCGTAGCTCACCATTTGCAATTTTGGTTTTGGTGGCTAAATTGTTTAACGAGGTGGTATTCCTGAGCATTGAAACATCAGAATCATTTGTTAAATCCTTATATGCACACATATACATATGTACATACAAATATTTATAATTATATTAACATATGATATGTTATATATATCAGTTAGCTCCTTTTTGTAATATGTCGCCAATACTCAATTACTTTCTAATAAAATGTAAATTTTCATTAACCTTCACTTAGCGGACGCTAAAATCCAATTGATCATTGCACTCGCTTTATTCTGTGCACTCGGTGTATATTTAACAATTAACATTGAACCCGCTCTGGTAAATGCGGGTGCCCATGCAAAGAAAAGAAAAAAAAACATTGCACTCATTTTGCTGACAGATGATTTAAAGAGTAGTGCACCCATTTTTCTCAAACGAGTACCCATATTACGGGTATTCATTTGCGTATAATTGCAATGAATAGTGCACTCTGAAGTACTGTACTCTTTAAGTAAGAGCAAATGAATACATTCATGCAGACCTCTATTGAAAACAGGTTGAGGGGGGAAATATCTGCGTCTGTACACTCACTCAAGTCCAACTAAACGCCTTTCTGAACCCCGTTATCAACTCTAAGTTAGCTCGAGAATGTAGTTATAATGTTGAAATTACTAAGTTTTGTCAGTGTCGCAAGACACTATAGGCTTGCGGAAAACGAGATCATAAATAAAATGCCCCTGTTCAGGAGAGTGTCTTCTTAAGATCTGAACGCACTTCATAACTACCAACGTCACCTTAAATGGTTTCCATTATCAGTTTTTGTTAAATGAAAGGACTGTCAAGCGAGGGACAGACCAAACCAATGTTTCTCGAGCGACTTTAAAATGACTGGCTGTGAGGTTTAATTGACATCCAACTATGTATAGCAAGCAGATAGTAAAGACTTATGCATGACACTGGGTCTGTTAATATCCGATGGTAAATATTTGTGGCCAATATAGTGATGATTCCAGTTTCGCATAACTGAAGTCCGGTATCTTTGATTAGGAATTCAATCTATCTAATGGTGTAGAAGTATGGATGTCAGGTAAAATTTTGTTTTCTAGTTGTATTCGGTAGGTTAACATATAGTAAATGGGTGTGAAAATAAGAAGTTAGACATATTGTATGATTTAGTAGAAGGACCTCCACTTAGTTGGCACACAACTTTGCTAAATCAAAATAATAATTACTTTGATGGAAGCTAAAGTAAACAAAGAAATAGGTTTTCTTTATTTATGTTGAAACAGATGCGACGATTCAGTTCCTTGCCTAGGGATTATTTAGAAATTTAGTTGCGTTGAAGTCTTTCCGAAAAATCTATCTATTTCAATTTTTTTTGTTTTTTTTTATTTTTAGGTTCTTAATTTAAAAGGAGAGTTGATGTTGTTAGCTCGCGAAATAAGAGTACTGATGATGGAACATGATCAGACATACCGGAATTGGAAATATTTTCGCGTGGAAAAACTTTGTTAAATTTAAAAAAAAATCACGAAGCAGACTGATAAGAAAAAATTGTATTCCAACACCTTCAGTTCTACGTCAGATGGTCGTAAAATATGGAACAATATTCGTAAACTTGGGATCGGCGGAAATAAAAATTAAGTTATTCGAGCTATATTGACAAAAATGATCTTAATATAATGTTCATATGAAATTCTTGTTAAAGCAATTTTAACAGACATATCGATCCTTGCCTCCCTCTCTAAAATATGTAAAAGTTTTATGCATAAAAAGCTTAATGACGTTTTCATTCTTATTTTGCTCCTACAATTCAATCAGAATTTTAAGCAAAATAACAGAAAGCTATTCGACTGCTTTATTTAAGGTAGTGGATGGCGTAAGATATAGGCTATGTTACGCTTTTCATACTGGAGTGGACTTTTCTAATGCTTTTGACATGGTAAAACTTTCAATAAAATATTCCTCTACTTCTCCATCTGCTACCAAATAAATTTTGTTCTATTTAAGTGAACCGAAACAAGCTGATGCACTTATAGGAAATTTATCTGATTTTCTCTCCATATCTTCTTCCCCCAAGTTTCGATTTCGGAATTATTAATAAGTTAATTGGAGCACCCATTTTTTCTGTTATCGATGTTAAATGGTTCAAACATTAAATTCGTAGAGTTTTGAAAAGCCCGGGCTTAGTTTTCAATAAAACACTTTCGTGCAGCGACGACATTACGTCTATAGTCGGGAAGACATTTGGCGTTCTTTGAACTTGGACATTCATGCCTAACATCAGAGAATTATCTTTCATCCTTTCATCTTTCATTATAAGCATCCGCTTAAGGAACTCAACTTTCAACGTCCATATATTTTAAAAGAACAAAATGGCAAACAAAAATGTAAAAGTGAACTCCTCGATTAACTCCTCTTAATCCATTCGCTTTCAGTCGATGCCGAATAGATATCAATTCAATTCTAGTTTTTCAACTGTAAATTAAACTGATTTTTTCAAAATTGAATATACACTGAACGTCCAGTATAAAGAATGCCGATATAACGAATGTCCAGTATAACGAATCACCATTTGAATTCCATTGATATCGTTTAATAACGAATAATGAAAAAATTTACTACTCTATTCAATTCAAAAGAGGTTTCAGCAGTTTTTTCTGCGCTTGAAGTTGTCTGCACAACAAAACGGTACACGAAATAGGTCGGTTTTTTTTTTAAGTCATCTTTTAGTGTTGATGACCTGGATGTTTGGAATAGAACCGAAGAAGGTGAAGGCCGAATAGTTCAAAAAGACGAGGATACGACAGTCATCATGATCAACGAAAAGAAGATGAAGACAGAGATGCTGATGGGCTTGTTCAAATGACCAAACACCAAGACACAATTGATAGCTTTACAACATTTATCACCAAGATTGCTTTAAAATGTTAACTCTACTACAGTTGCAGGAGGAGCCTGTCCACAGATGTTATAAAAAAACAAAAACCTTCAAACAAATTCAAATAAATGACTTTTTTTCTTCTCGAAATTTATTCAATTTGTGCAATTTTAAAAAGTTGATAAAATAAAAACTTTTTAAATGATCAGTAAATAGTATGATTTTTTTAAGGTCGAAAAAACTGATTTCGATAGAACGAATCTTTCGATATAAAGAATTGGCCACACGTCCAGTGTAATATTGCTATTTTTCCAAAAATTAGTTTTTGAATTCATTAAAAATATTAGTAAATAAGAAGATGCAACGTTTGGTTGCATCCCCACAATGACTATAATATACCAATAATGGGCTTTCCTAGCCCAATTCCCAGTAATTTTTCACGTCTGTTGTTTAGATAAAGGTTTTTTACTGTACGTGCCAAAAATCATCTCTACTGAAAAAACAGTCAAATAATTCAGTTGCAAATAGCACTCTCCGAATTAATTTAGTTTAATCCTCTTCACATTTTTGCTTCTTCCAGTCTAGAAATCCAAGTACCACAGATAATGAAAAACCAAGTTCTTGAACTGGAAATTATTAAATCATTTTAATGAAAATGAAAGGTCTTGCCTTTATTTTCGAAACAGTGACTTTGATTTATCCCTTGTCTCTTGGGTTAGCTATGAAGTGGCTGCAAATCTAAAATTAATCTTGAGAAGCTTCTGTCCCGCTGCAGGTTATATTAACGTGGCATGAGTCTTGGCGCTCATGCAAATATAATTAGCTCACATTCGAGTGTTATTCAAACGAAATTCAAATCATTTCCAAAAAAAATTAACTGTTTACTGTGAAAAATTTTCCTCTGGTTTACATATGTTTTAGTCTAAATGATCATCTTGTTTTGGAAATCGTTGAAACACAGACTGATGCAAATACGGAGGTCTTTTAAACAGACGCGTGTGAAAAACCAACTCCAAATGCCAATGCGAGAAATCATAATTGACTGTTCGAATCGCTGGCATCATTTACAGTATTCAACAAAGATTTAATGCGCACTTTTGGTCAAATCGAAGTCATATCGGTGACATGTAACGATTTCAAATCTGAGAAACGAAAGTTGTTATATCCGACAGGTATTTGTCTAGCTTTAATGCATGCATCGCGATGTAGGGCGAACAAAACGTGATCTAATAAAAAAAACACAAATTCACGAAAGTCTTTATATAAAAACCAACCCAAAAGTTATAAAACGCCAAGCGAAGCAAATCAGCTAGCTTTGGCATGCTCAACGAAGATCTTTGAAAACTCCGAGTTCCAAAGCTTGGGCTAAGATTTGAAGAAAAGGCCGAAAAAGAGTAATGTGATCAATCAAATCCATAAACATAGGCAAACTCTTTGCCTCACTATTGCAAAGAATATTCTACGTCATTAACAACAGCTTGATCTCTGTCCGTTCACTTAATAAAAAAAACTCCAGCAAAATCTTAGTTTGAAGGCTAACAAGAATTGAAACTGAATGACCATCTTTTGAATTAAAATGTAAGTGAATGTAAGTTTTACTGGAAAATTGTGTTCAGCGGTGTCGCATTTGGGGTGAATATAATCCGCATGAGGTTGATTTTTTTTTAAAATTATTTTTAAACATTTCTTAACTAAATAGCTACTTCCCAGTTGATCAGTCTAATAAAGTCATCCGTCCATCCCGAAAATAAAACAAAAAATGGCAGTTTTATTCTTATGACGGAAACACGATATAAGTGTGAAAATACATTTATTTATTATGCATATGCAGTTACACGAATCTTATATAAAATATTAATTCTTTAGAGAATGTAATTAACATAAGCCAGCACATTATAGAAAATTATGTAAATTGTGCTAAATATTGTAGTTCCAATACCTTCAGAAATTACAAAGCGATACAAAATATAATTTAAATTGGCTACAAAGTCAATACATCACCTTTTTAACCAATCACTTGATAATTCTCCCCCGCGTTTGAAAATTAGAAAATCTCTGAACCTAATCATTGGTTCCAGGCAGGATTGCCAGCCAATATGACAAATTAAAATTTGTCCTTATTTCGTTGTTTAAGACTTTTATCTCCATCTTTTACCGAAATAAAAAACGCACTTAAATGTTAAAATTTTATTTACTATTTTCATATGCTTTCCAAAGTCCATTTTACAAATTCCATTCCATTCCATTTATAAAGTTTCTTATGCTGCTGGTTCTCCTACATCTCCTGGTGGGCCTGGTTCTCCAGGTGGGCCTGTGAGTCCTGGTGGACCACGATAACCTGGTGGACCACGACGACCGCGCGGACCCTGCGGACCTGGTGGTCCTGGTGGTCCATCTCGCCCATCTTGGCCAGGTGGGCCTCTTAGTCCTGCTGGCCCAACTGCTCCCTGGTCACCATCAGGACCTTTAACACCTTTATTGCCTGGTGGTCCCGGTAGTCCAGGAAGTCCGGGTGGTCCAGGTGGTCCTTGTTGAGTATAATAAACATATTTGAGTTGATCACCGCTGCTGCCGCTGCTGCTGGAGCCTTTGGCCGCTGCGTATGCAACTAGAAGCACTAAAAAAAAAATGTGAGATGATATGAAACTAAAAGTTTTTTGTCCAGATAGAAGGATTCTTACCAAGAGCAACACACGTTTGAACTTGCATGACTTTCTACCTTCTAACGTCGTGATTCGTTCAACCGCTCGTTTTATATGGAATGCATCTAATGCAATGGAAACTCGAACCCATATCAATGTATGCTCTGCATCTCTGTCTGATTATGTTTTGGTTTCCTTTTTCGATAGATTTTCCGAATTTGTCCAATTGGTTATTAAGGCGTGGCTATGGTAATGGATTGGTTTCTTTGGGAAAACGTCCACTCGTTAGATGTTAGTTCTTCTACATAGTTATTGTATATTTTTGGATTGTTGGCATATAGTTTTTTTTTCTTTTTCAATGTTGTCTGTCTTCGAACGCAAATCAGGCAAACTGATCCAATGAAAAGAATGTCTCAAAATACCAAGATATGAGAGAAACTTGCACTAGTATTAGGATTGCTTTAGAGAAATTTTACAATAGTGTGTTCCTTATTTCTGTTTTTCTTCTCAAAGGTCCACCAAAAGAACAATGGTGAACTATTCAACTTGCCGAAGTCTTAGTATAATAAATATTAAAGAACATATTTTGAAGACCATGAAATCTGAAAACATGTTCGAGTAAACCAAAGCAGATTACCATTGGAATGGTCTCAAATCAATTTTTCATAATTTCTATTAAGGACAGCTGTCTCTGCAGGAATCAGCTTGTGGATCGAAAATTTGATCAACCAAAAAGTTGAATCATCCCTAAATAGCAAAACTTTAATCTTAAAGGGTACACCACGTAGCAGCAAAAATTTCTTAGATCGAGTATGAAGGTACATCAAAACTGTATACTATGTCCGGAAGAAGAGGAAAAATTACCAGGGCGTGAGGATTGAATTAAGAACTTAATTCAAATATTGAAGATAAAATTAAGCTTATGTTTTCGATTTAATATATTTTTATAATTATCTAAGTTGCAGGTAAAACAAACGGATGTTTGGGACAGGCGTCCCTACCAAGTAAGACAGCTGAGTTCCTACTGGTATCTCCATGGGGCTGTACGTGGCTTCTATAAATACTGGAAGTAAGTGACACCACCTTGTGCGACGCTTGCTGTAAGACTGATAACAATGCCCTGATGCATAGATCCTGATGTACTGAGTGCCGGAACTATCTGCACTTTATTGCTGAACCAATATCTCACACTTGTTTCAAATATTAAGCATTATTTTTACATAAAACATTCAGGGCTATCGGCAATTCCGGGAGCAAAAAAAATCCACACGAACTTGTTTGTTCCCTGGAAAATATTCCTCCTATCATGAAATTCCATCGAAATTTATTTCCCGCGAAAACTGAAAATTATTTTCGAATGCCTTGAGAGTTGTTAATGGCCGTTTTATTCTACTTTTACCCCGGGGTTAAACCCGGGTAACTTCAATCGCACACGGGATGAATATTTCGGGGTAAAATTGTGTATACATATTAACTGATTTTGTTTATGATGGTATTTCTGATAATTTTCCGATCTCCCTCTTCTACAAAACCAGTTTTACCCCGGGGTAACCCCGGGATACTAGCCCACACCCTGCTCTCTTTTGCCACTCTCCCCGCGGAACTGCCGTTAAGTACTACTTCGAGGGGCTGGTAAGCACTTTATACCCTTCTTTCTCCGTTTGCTGGTTCGACATTGTGTACAGTATTTACTGTTCTTTGCTGTATTAGAGATGCCGTCTGGGTTTGGTTTTCATTAATGCTCTCTCTGACTCTTTCCCACCGTCGAAGTGCTTTCATTATTTTTGCTGCAGCCTGTTTCACCGCATCCCATATTATACTTGATGTTAGCATATGTTTAACGATGTTTTCATGAGTTGGTATCTCTCCAATTTTCTCCTCTAGTTCTTTGCGCTCTGTTCCGAAGCGTAGGCACTGAAAAAAAACATGCAGTGCATCTTCCCTACCCACTCCGCAGTTTAAGCAGAGGGGAGATTCCTTCAGATCAATCCTGTATAGTAAAAATCTACTTCTCCATAGTACTTCTCGATAGGTCCATATCCCCTTTGTAGACTGGTTCCATCTCTCTTACCGCGCACTTATGTTGCGCTGCTTTTCTCCCACCTTGATATCTTTCACTTAAACTCCGGGTTCCTGAATTTTGGCATCGTAGGTCCCTTGTAGCTCAGTAGCCAATATATCTGCTGGTAGCATTCCCGCAATGACATATATAGCATCATCTGACACTGTCCGATATGCACAGCAAACTCTCAGAGCACATAGCCTGTTAACAGAATTAGTCTTTCTTGCGTATGACTTAATTTTCAATGCTTTCGCCCATATTGGTGCCGCATACATTGTGATTGACTGCACCACCCTTGCCAGAACTAGTCTCATTTGTTGTCTGGGTCCTCCTATGTTTGTCATAACTCTGGATAAGGCAGCGCGCACCTTTACAGCTTTGTCGCACGTTCTTTCAAGTTGTTCCTTGTAAGTGAGTCTAGCATCGATCATCATACCAAGGTATCTGATAGCAGGTTTTAATGTTATATCGTGATCGCCCACCCTGATGGTGATTGTCTCCCTTTCCTTGCGACTGGTTACCAGAACTGCTTCCGTTTTATGTTCTGCCAGCTCTAACCAAACTGTTGCCATCCACCGTCTAACTTTTCGAATACATTCATTGCCGATGTCTTCTATCTCCTCCAGGGATAACCCCGGGGTAATTAGTCCAGTGTGCGCTGGCCCATTGACGATACCTATTTTTCGAAAATGGGAAATATTTCGGAAATATTCCATCAGAAATAAGTACGTTTGAAGGTCTTTGGTCACTGCTTTTTTTGCATTAAATATATGTGGAGCAGAAAGATAAACACTTTCTGATTTTAAGATATATTGCCTATAAATACGATAGGATTTTGAATGGTTAGATACTTTTCGAATTGTTTAATGATGAGATTCAATTAACCAAATTAATAGTGGTGCCGGGATAGACCAATTGGTGTCGTGTTGGTCGAAACATCAGAAAAGAAAACATTATGCGGTTTTATATGAGTTACTAAGTCAAGACCGCAATCGATCAATTCTCGAAAATGGAGAAGCGGGTGGTCATTTTGCTTCAATTGGAACTTGTAAGAATATAATCCAAGATCTTTATGCAATTTTCTCCTCAAACTAGTACAATTAATGTTCAGTAGCTAAGATCTTTCTCGGGTTTAGGCACACTCTTTCGGCAGCAGTTCCGATACTATTTGTAGAGTGCACAGGGCGGACACGGAAATACGTTTGATTATCAATTAGTAAACTAGTCTCAGGAACTTTCTTTACACAATTCGCCCTCTTTCGGTAACACAGTTTTTACTTTGAAAGTAACTTTTCAATATTTCTTAACACGGTGTTTAAGCGTAAATCGACTAATAATGAGTTTTTCGAAATATTTTAACCATATACGAGATGTCTATGTCAAATTGCAAATGAAACCAACAGTTGGTCATCCTTTATGTGTTGAGATTTGTAGTGCAAGCTAGAGCACTGTAACACATGACTTAAACATGGGTAGCTCTTTCAACTGTTTCTCCATTGTATTTGTTTTCATATATCTGATATTGCATTTTGATTGCTAAATAGAGTGGGAGACTTATTCATACGTATATATTAAGATAATATCTGTTGCCAGAATCGTGTGTTATGTACCACTTAAAACAAAAATTTTGTCGTCGAAAACTGTATAGGTATATTGCAGTAAGAGCCTAGTGCAGTTTCAGCTGCAGTTTATACTAATATATTGGTATGGCACCTATAGATGCAATATGCAACTATTGATCAGGTCTAAAGAACACCTTTTAAGAATTATCTGGAAGGAACGCCGACTTTATAAATTTTTATTTTTAAGGTTTATTTCTATTATGTTTTAAAAATATTTTACTTGTAAAGTGGAAATTGGCTCAGTCAGAACTTAACTGCTTGTCAATGCCTCTCTAATTACAAAATCCTTTTATCATTCAAACAACTAAGTTCTGCTGCTGCTTAACATTAACTGCAATGAAATCATAAATCTGATTTACATAATTTCATATTAGGTACATAGTGTTTTATATTTATTTGCTTTACCTACTCTTGATCTATATTTTCTACGGCTTTTTCTTTAGATCATAGTATCATCGCACAATCGATACGTTTATTTTAATATATATATCCGAAACTAGTTCTCTTAACTTAAATGCATGACACTGTTCAGTAACAATGTACAATAGTATACACTTATTGTATTTAAATTAGCTTAAATCCCTTACGTTGAAACAATATCTGGAATTATAAAAATAGTTTTATTGGCCAACAATAAATGGAATTAAAGTTTAAGTCCCTAGGAATGGTCCTGTAACTTGGTTCCTTCGATTGTGTCTTGACACTTTTCTTTAAGACTATATTTAATTGTTGGCAACTCGGAGTGGAACATTCAACGTGACATTGCTTATCAGAGTATAGAAAGTGAGGTTCACAGAATTCCCCCAAATACTCGTATAATGTGGATGTCGTATGATAACCCAGCATCTCGTCTCAATCCTGCTTGGAGCAGTGAATGTCAATTTGGCATTTTTTATAGACTTATGGGTTTTTCAGGAATGTTAAAACCAAAATTCATAAAGATGTGTTTATGTTTGTATTTTTTTGGTTTTCTCTACGATCTGTCTTAAAGCAATTTTTTATTAAATGTGGACTTAGCAGACCTAAGGCATATTTTCATCCGATCAAACTCTGGAAATGAGTTGGTCTACGCTACTCGTATCTATCAGGTATGTTGGTCTAAAGTCTCATTATTGTTATCTTCAATTATTATTAGATTCATTCTTTTTAAATGTGGTTTAATTTTTTTTATTGTGGTGTACTGAACGCTAACCAGAGGTAATGTACGAGTATATTGGAACTACAAGTTTTGCTTAATTTATTACGTGTTGTATGTATGTATGTTGTCTATGGTTCCCATTATGTACATATGGTTACGCTAAAATGCCTTTTCGTAACTCGTGCTCACATGATGTGAATCATGTCCAGTTATTGTCATACTTAGCACTAACTGCGACTTCCCGTTTTGGTTTTACCGTTTAACGTCTTGCTTCTTCTGCATTAGCTCTGCATGTTTTTTATTGCTGAGTTTATTTTCAACAAGTTGGTCCTCCGAGTCGATGTTGGTACCTTAGATTGCAACTAACTAGATAGTAATATTATGATTTATTTTGTAGCGAATTCACCAGCCTCATTTTCTTTACGGATGATTTTAAAGCTGAATATCCCAATTGTCGTGTTTTATATGGTTTCTTTGACTGGTGCGAGTCAAGGCACGAGGTTGTGCAGTCTCTTTCCTATTACAAATTCATGTCGATCTGAATTGTACTTCTAGCAACATAGATATCACAAGAAACGTTCTGGAGAAACTCTGTCTCGATCGTCATATCTCCTGTAACCACTACTTGGCTTCAGCCATTTCTATTATGACAAACTTATCCAGCGGAAATCCTTTATGATATTTCGGATATTTATAAACCTATTTTATTTCCTAAACAACACATTTTGAAGGCTATCTCTCAGCTGGATTTAAACATTGACAACTATCGTTCTGGGCACCCATGGTGGTTAGCAATTAGAAAATATCTGTGGCCTCAAGTAGAAAGTCGACACGACATAGTGTTTTCAGAGCTACCAGAATAGAAACCTTTCTTGTAGGAAGAATTGCCAATTTGGCTTGAATTTAATAATTATCTTGTGCCCTATATCCATGACAATTCGTCTTGAATAAAAACTATTCAAATATTCAAAATGTATATTCGATGATTTAATTTATTCTCTCATGCGGGTAAATACATATATGCATTTCGAGACCAGAGCTCAAAAGAATTTATATTTTTTAATTTTGTATGCAAATTAACATTCAATTATTTAAATAGGTCCTAAATGAAAATTTACAATGCATTTTAAAACCAATATTTGACTAAGACTATCCCATTTTATTTTTAGCTCTAATTATAATATTTCTTATTCCATCTTGATTTTTATCTTTTCCCATGTTTTAAAGTTTTAAAATTGAGTGAGATTGTTCGTTTTTTTTGTATTTGTTCCAAAAAAAAAGAAGGAGGTCATACTTAAAAGAAAATGCTAATCTAAAACTTTTTTAATAGCTTGCGATACAAAGTATTCTAAGCTTTAAGTAACTAAATGTTAGTCGGAGGAGTGTAAAGACTGATTTTTGATAGTAGTTATAAATATAAATTTTAGTTCGATTCAGAGTCTTTGCTTCTTCACGCTGGTCCAGATGGTATAACTCCCTTTCATCCTTCTTATTCTTTTATGTATACTGGCGAAACTACTGCGTTTACTTTTTTGTCAAACCTACTCTTCGAAACCTTTTCCGAGCATATGAAAAACAACATTTACATAACCTGCCCCTAAAAAAGCGAATCTTCTTCTCTTTCATACATCAATTGGGTCCTTTTTCTCCAAGGTCGTGGACACACTGAAAAACCACGAAAGACAAAAACTTATTAATGACCCGGTTTTCATTGCAATACTGGTGATATGTTTCCCTGAAAGATGGAACCAAAGCGTACATCAATCTGGCGAAAGGAAGATAGTTGCACTAGATATTCATAAGGCATTTAACAGAGCTTGGTTAAGACATTTGTGTCGAAAATGTATGCATTTTGGATGGGCGACTCTCTTCTTTAATGGATTTGGAATTTTCAGGTTTGATATTCACAAAATAAATGCTGGTGTGCCCCCATGGGTCTCTTCTATTGTTCGAATAATATCTCTTGTCTGCCATTTTTGTTCCAATGTACTCATTTCCTGACTGTAAAACGGAAACGGCTGAGTATGTTTAGCTCATTAAGTTCCAATATTAACAGCATAAGCAATTTAGGAGCTTTCAACCGAGTCAAATTAAACATTTTATAGAAACAGTGCTTCTGTCTTAATACTGAAATATTAATACCCAGTCATTATTCATGAATGGCACTTAAATCGTCGAAACCGAAAAACTTTTCACTCTCTGTATGTGTGTCTATAACAACTTACGTTGGAGTAACCACATATTTGATGCATAAATGCTGCTAAATATTTAGGTTTTCTCAGGCAATGGAAGAAATAGTTCTCCCCTTAGAGATATATAAGTCATATGTTGTATTTTATTTTTCTTTCTTTATCCCTAGTTAGATATTATAGTTCGAATGGTTTTACTCTTCGTAATTATCTGAATAAATTGTTTTTATAAAGTAGTACTTAGTAATTAGCATGTCATGTCATGTCCTCTTTCGACCTTTCTGATCTCTTCGTCTATTATTTTGAACTTTTAAAGCCCTTTGTAGATTAACGTTATGTATGTACCATGGCGCATTAACAATATTTCGTAGTGCTTTGTTTTGGAAGCTTTAGATGCTTTGTCTTCTAGTCCATCCTGGAGACCATATGTTCATATGGACTTAAGAACTTGCTTTTAGAGAAGAAGAAGTTTTTTGTATATATGAGTCAATACATTCTATTGTTTCGTATATTAAGTTCGCCTAGTTTTCCAGCTCAACTTCTCGTCTAGAGTTATACCTTATTATTGTACTTAGCTGAGTTCGAATTCGAATGCAGAGCTGCTTTGTTATTAGTATACACAGGTGTACAACGTTTTTATTGGTTCATTTAATTTTATTTTCCATTTTCTAGTCCAACCAGATAAATCATTTACTATCCTTTGCAGTTTTTCTGTAACATCCTAAACGGTTTTTTTGACAGCAAGTACAGCAGTATCATATGCAAATGAGGTACCCCAGCTTTTACATATTTCAATGCAGAGTACTCATATTCTTATTTAATTCCAAATAATCGCTTGGTTATATACGACTCTAGTATTTCTGAGTATTGATATTTTTGTAGCATAAGGAATAATCCTTTGTGTCAGATTGGAAGATTATAGAGCATATTTTTCAATTTTATCAGTTATGCTTTGAACCTGATCTATGTTTGAGTACCTGTTTCTAAATCCAAATAGATGGTTTGGTATCAGTGGTTTTGCTTCTATAATCGGATGAAGTTGTTTCAGTAGAATTTTTTCAAAGAGTTGGTGGGCCTCCAGTTTTTCAGTTATGTTATCGGATAATCTGTTCGAACACTATGTTCTAAACACCAACTATCGCATTAAACAAAAATGTGGCCTATTCATACCCAATTGTCTGCCCTTTAATTGACAATAAGTGACTAAAAAACTACCGATTACTGTAAACTTATCCAAGAATCAAGCTGATTATGCACCCGAGCGTCACAGAGGGGCATGACGATTGTTCCTAGCATGGAATTGAAAGAGTTGGGTATACCCGGATCTAGCTAAACAGTTTTAAAACATAGTTTGTACAAAACCACATTCGAAAACCTTGTTTTCACCACAGGGGGTGCGATTTCAGAAATGGTATGCTAAAGGTCTCCCGAAAATCCAGAGCAAGTGCTACTATTACATTAAGTACAGCACATAGAAAAATAATAATAGAAGGGCATGCAAATCATAAAAAAATGTCCATATGCCATAGAATCGTGCAATCAATTATGATTGCGATCTATAATGATCAAAAATCCCTTGTCAATTCCGCTGACCTTCGTACCTGCCTAGCAGATACGGAAAAGAATCAATAAAAACAACATGCATCATTTACTTACTTACTTACTTTAGGTGGCGCTACAGCCCGCAGTGGACCTGGGCCTCAATCAAGAAGCGTCTCCAGCTAGCTCGAACTATTGCTAAAATGAAATCATCTAAATTTCAAGCGATACATTTTTCCAACGAGGAACCCAGTCATTCATACATCTTTTATAGACATATTCTGGATCCGCCTCTAGTTCTCTCATCGAATTTTCTTTTGCTTTCTGGTTGATTGAAAGGGTGGTGTCGCGCTGACTATCCCTTCCGTAAGAACTACCAACGATGCCCTTTCTTCCTAGCTTTGCATTAAAAGTACCTAGCACCTAAGAATCTGCCTCTAATAAAAAAAACCCGCATCCAAATAGACGTTGGTTTTACCATCTATAACAATCGTTAAACTAGATGTCACAGTTTTCCATTTTCTTAATATCCAGTCTTTCTCATCGCATACTGAAAAAGCAAGCTCTTACTCACGCCAGCTAAGATGGCAAAGACATGCTCGGCAAGTAGCAATATGCTGGCCTACGCTGTCAAAGGGCTCACAACTCTCGCACTGTCATCCAGTAAGTGCGATGAAGACTTGAGAAATATGACAAAGCTTTAAATATACGAGTTCGTTGGTGCTTGCTTTAGGGAAAAGAAACAGCACTTATTCGTATGTGGATTTGCCATATACGACAGACCTAGACAAGATATTTGGAGCCTCTGAAATAATAGCGAACATCTTATGACAATTCGCATCAAGGCTAAATCCACTTAAATAAGCCTTGTATGCGTCCATGCCACTACGAGAAACAAAGACGATCGACGTCTCAAAAGAATGTGTCTGCGGGCTCCTCGACAAAACTTTTGAGCATTGTCCGATAAGACATTGAAAATAAGGACTTCTGTGGTAAGATAGTTGATAAGCATAGGCTGCACGACATCTACATGTCTGGCAACGGACTTCAGCTATTGACTTTGCGGCGGGGCAAAAAATTACTATAGCAACCATACGATTTCCTCATCTCAAAAACCACAAGGGTACATGCGGTCTCCGGATTATAAAACTTGAGTCAAAATGATAACATTGCAATAGACATTAAGTGTACCTTCAGTATTATGGACTCCAAACCTCCGGGGTTGCCAAAATTGGCTCGGATCACCACCTTGCTGCAGCCAAGGTGCGAATGCAGATTTCCCAAGCGCCACAACAAAAAGTAACCACTGTAAGAAGGTATAACATAGAAAATCTGCAATCACAAGAGTAAACCGATGTAAACCGATATCTCCCAACAACTCCTATACAGCCAACATCAAGAACCAAAGACTACTGCCAAGGCAAGGTACCAACAGAGGTATCGTACCATTGGTTTCGCTTTCGGACAAACGGCGCTCGAGAGCTCTACTAGCAGAATAAATGACATAAAAATTGGCTTCACCAGAAGAAAATAAAAAGAAACGCAAAGAATCGAGGATATTGAGAGGTTGTACTCCAGAAATAATAAAAGGAAGTTTTACCAACAAAGTAAAAGCCACAAAGACTGCGCAGGTGAAGATGGAAACCTTGCAGTATAATCACAGTTGGTCCTGAGAATATGGAAAACCTACATTTGCAAACTGTATAATAGCGCAGAATCCCAAAATTTTTCTAATGTGCAGAATAAACCATTTTAACAAGACGATGATAGATAAAACTTTCACTCGACCAAATAAAGCAAGAACAGCAATATCCAAGCTGAAATCAAAGAAATTAGCTGAACCTGAGGGCGAGGTATTCAAAACTGTTAGAATTAACGTTGTAGAGGGCAAACGCAATCTCATTTGCCAGATCTGGTCAACAGTGTATGCCTGATAAATGAAATCTCAGTATCATTTGCTCGGTCCGCATTTATAGAGGCAAACTTTATAGATCTATGTCTAGTTTTGGCAACCCTTTCAAGCTCGTTGATCAAGCTGTAGCGCTACCTAAGTAAGTAAGTTATTGTGAAGAGGAGTAAGGAGTTTGCTTGCATTGATTGAGAACTGATGTTCCAACGTCCAAGACTTAAAGGTTCTAAGGGTAGCGCTTTTCCGCGATCTACCTGAGAACAAAATGGAATCCATATTACCTGTTTAGGGTTGCAACTTATTTTAGCAGAAAATGGATTATGAGTAACAACTACAGTTAGTTTTGAAGTGAAAATCGATCTTAATTTAAAAAGCAAATGCTTTCCTAACTACAGTAGTATTGTAAATGGCTCATTAAATCTAGTTATCTAGATTTTGGTCCTATTCAGTTCACTGTCATATAACTCCAGAGGAAACAATATATTGAGTTATATCGTATCAATTTCCAAAATGTTTTAGCCAACCAAACGCAAGAATCGAGAGGTTCAAAACGGGCTATGAAAGAAAAGAACAAAGCAATTATACAAATGTGCATCAAGCCCTATATCAGAATAGCTTGGCTCGTCAATAATATGCTCAATCTTCGCTCTTAAATTATGAATCAGAAAAGATACAGTCGTTTAATGGGTTAGAAGATCGTATACTTTACTTCTTATATCAGCGATTATCTGCAATAAAAAGCAGTGGTTCCCGTTTATTTCCTTCTAGTATTACGAAGGGCGTTGATAGAACAACCCACTTCCTTTGAACCTGCAATCATGGGGTACACTCTGACCAATTTTACCATAACAAAGCACACGCACACCACACCACTGCATCTTTATGTGAATTTATTGCTGTGAACAACTCCTATACAAGTCATGGGTTGTCTGCCTACAACATCATCTTTGAATTTGTAAAATTAGAAATTTGATGGCCCACTATGAGGCTTATGATCAGAAACCCCAAACTCGGACTTTCAAAAGATCACACAAATTCTAAAGAATGCTCTTGGTGTCATTGTTGATTGTTAGGAAAAACTATAAAAAAAATTATTTATACGATCATAAAGTATAAAATTTTATCTGTCTCCCTTTTGATTTCATATAATCTTACCATAATCCGTTATTCGATTTTGTTGCATTCTACATATATGTATGAATGTCTACCATGTATTTTAGAGATTCGGCTTCATTTCTCTCAGTACACTCTTTGGGCCATTTTCATTGGTTGATAGCCATTGCACTTAAGGGAGAATCGACAAAGTTCTACAAGAAGAAAATTCCTTCCATGGGCGTTGCTCTTTATGCTTGGATGCATTCAACTGCACGGCCCGATAAAAATTCGACAATCAAATTGGAAATCTCGTATAAAACTCAGACGAAACCGGGGAAAGCAATTTAGAGTTAATGTAGTGATGAAGTCGACCGTTTGCTTGGTTGTTTGTAAGTAATTCAAAAAAACAAAAAAAAAACGTTTGGAACCCTTTTATTTGTGTTTTCAAACTTTAAGGTCTCCTTGGAGTTTTCCTCGCAGTCCAGGCTAGGAAACCAACAAGATCTCTAACAATTAGTACGGGAAGTAGTAGTGGTGGTTATGTTCAGACAATTCCACAATGTATTTGCACACCTGGATTGCCGGGTCCAGCTGGTGTATCCGGTTCTCAAGGTCAGCAGGGCCAGAAAGGTGATCGTGGCAATACTGGAGCAAAGGGAGTAGACGGTGCTGTTGGGCCTATTGGTTTATCTGGTTTAAGAGGACGTCCAGGAGCACCAGGACTTGCTGGAATTCCCGGTGTGAGAGGTCGTCGTGGTTATGTTGGTGCACCAGGATTGGAGGGTCCAAGGGGACCACCAGGACCACAAGGACCTAAAGGTTTGCCTGGAACATAAATCATAAATGGCAAAGACAAAAAATACATTTTAACAGATTATTTAAAGACGGATAATAAATTTATGAGCAAATATGATTTTTTTTCTTATTTTTTTTTAACATTGCTATGTGGTTGGGTGTTACCTCGTCATTTTCTCAATAAAATATAACCAATCAGTTAAAAATAAAAGTGTTCTGAAACATATCTAGAAGCAGGTATTTTAGGTACATAAGTGAATTGTTCCCTCTATGAAATGAGTGGTAATCGGCTGCACTGTTCGAAATGTTTCCAAAAAATATGAGCTAGCGCTCGGCGGTGTTGTTATCACTGGACGTGATGATTTATGCTTATCGCACTTAGCAAAAACGTAGTGCATTCGGTTGGCCTGCCGGAAACCTGGAGAGACTTGCCATTTACATTTTAACTCATATAAGATTCAACGGCTAGTAAAAGCCGTAACCTATTCACCCCATGGTTTGAATATTAAGGGGGACAAATTCATTAATGCGTCTAGTGCAGAGCCAGTCGTGCTAGATAAAGACCTAATGCAATCGAAAAGACCATTATTTGGAGTCCGGTACAAGCAGGAGTGAGGTATTATTTTGAAAGCTTATTCCGACAGACAACCGATACATTCGATAAACTCAACCATATCACAGCCGTGTTGTTACAATAATGACCTTTTTCGGTGACATACCCCACGACTTATCGACAGCTCCTCTGCTAGCAGCAGAAGAGCATTCGACGTAACATGTTAAGTCCAGAGAAATACGCTGTCCAGGTTTATACCCAAATACCTAGGATCTTTGGAGAATTTGATGCTAATGTTTTTAAAATGAATCAGAACGCATAGCTTTCTCCTTGTCGTAACAGAATAACCCCAGTTTTGAGAGGGCTGTTCATACTTTAGAGTAGATATTCCCTTAATACTTTTATGTAGAGAGAACACATCAACTGCATGTGCTTGAGCGTACAGATCAGAACTATAATTTAAGCATTAAGCGGATAGTCAGGCATAATGGAGACCGAATGTCGCACGTTTACCCCCACTTTCACATATTGACCGCAGTCTGTGTGGTATTCACCAGCAATGCTTTGATCAATTGCATCAAAAAGATGCGATGTAGAAAGCACCCTCAATTTTATTGAAGATGCCCAGCGCGTAGTCTTTCTTGTCGTCAGCCTTGTTGATGTTCCCTTTTTGAGGACTTTGAATAGTTTTCTGGTTTTACAGACTTTTTCGATCTTTTCACAAAAGTGTTTTGAGAGGACTTTTTGAAATCCAAATAAGCTTCTTTCATTGCACCAAAAAATTGGCGATCTGAAAAATGTTTACCTAGTTGCACACATCAGTTAAAACACACCATTTAGATTCCTTGCAAAATATTGGGTTAACTAAGTCAGGGCAAGACCTCTCAAAATCGCTTTATTTTAAACTAAAAAAAAGAAGCAGCATCTACAACGATTAATTAGAAGCTCAAATTTTAGACAAGACACCCATTTTGCAGCTAACCATGTACCAAACTAGTGATAGTTCCTAGCGAATGTTTGAAAATGGAAGTAAAGGTTTAAGCTCTGATGTGAACCGTATTTCAGTGAGGGCGTTCTGCATCGACCGGAACAAATGGTAGTCAGAAGGGGCAAGGTCTGGGCTATACGCCGGGTGGGGTAAGACTTTCCATCCACTGTTTTCCAAATAGTTCTTAACAGGAATAGCAACGTGGGGCCGAGCGTTGTCATGATGGAAAATTATTGCCTCGTGTCTGGTCGCATATTCCGGGCGTTTTTCGGCTACTGCTCTCTTCAAACGGATTAATTGTGTTCGGTAGCGTGTCCATTGCTGGTTTCACCCGGTTTTAGCAGCTCATAATACAGCACACCCATCTGATCCCACCAAATACAGAGCAATACCTTCGCGCTATTTGGCTGGGAGGCCGGGTTTCACATATGATTTTTTGCGCTTGAAGTTGTCGTAATGGATCCATTTTTCATCACTAGTAACAATCCGATGCAAAAATGACTTCCTTTTGCGGCGTTCCACCAACATCTATCGGCTTGAGATCATGTGGAACCCGATTTCCTTGCTTTTGAATGTATCCAGCTGCTTTTAAACGTTTTGAAATGGCTGCTTGAGTGACAGCCAAAGATTCTGTGAGCTCTTCTTGTGTTAGGCAACAATCTTCATAGAGTAATGCTTCCAGTTCTTCATCTTCAAACTTTTTTGGCTGCCCAGGACGTTCATCGTCTTCCAAGGCAAAATCACCACTTTTAAATCGTGCAAACCAATTTTTCACGTTCGCTCAGCTAGCGCATGTTTACCATAAACTTCCACCAAAATACGATGACTTTCGGCAACAGTTTTCTTCATATTAAAGTAATGAAGAAAATCTCCCCGCAAAAACACTTTTTCAGGCACAAAGTTCGACATATTTGAGTGAAAAAAATTGTTGTTGTTTACGCTTCAAATGAATGACATATACTAAAATGACTTACAATGACAGTAGCTTTCCAATGCATGTTCCAATGCAGGTTAAAAATACAGGTTATAGACCCAATACATGCAGAGTAAGATTTTGCTAAAATTAACCAAAGTTAGATTTATGAATATTGATTGTGCTCTGTTGTAACAAAGTTAAATTAGGCGTAACTCCCTAGATTATTGATGAAAAATCTTTGTTGTTCTGTCAGCGTTTCGGAGTTATTGTAACGTATTCTTCTTTTTATCCTTTTATTAACCCTTTCCTCGTTATACGAACTTATGCGTAACGAGTTTCTCATTTTTACTGCATCGCTGCTACTCCGTAGAGTTTCCTCTTCAAGTAAAGTGGAAATTTTTTGTCGCAAAAAATTTCCGAATTTTCCCGCTCCACACTCACTCTGTGGTTTACGTCGCCGTCACATTTCGCTTCCATGTTATCGATTGATCCTAAGTACTTAAAGATAGTGGTTTTCGGAAGAACTTCTTCATCCAACATTATATCCGCAACAGGTCGCAACGGATGCGCAAATAGGCAGGTCAAATGCTCCGTCTTTGAACGACTTATTTTAAACCCGTTTTTCTCTAGCGCATTTTTCCATGAATCTAAGGCGTTCTGCAAATCTTTGACGTTATCGCTTACTATAACTGTACGCTTCCTTGGTGCACTCCGACATTAACTGGAAATTCTCTCGTTAATCCAGCAGAGCTTTAAACCGCAGTTTTTCCGTTTCCATACATGTCTTGTATGATTCTAACATACGTTTTCGGTACCTTTTGAGACCTCAGCGCGGCCCATATGAGATCCCTGGGAAATTAATCGAATGCTTTCTCGAGGTCAACAGACGAATCTTGGTGCAATTTCAGTACATTCAGCCCGTCGCGTCCTAATTACTCGTATTATTATTTTTATTCTTTCAAAGGAATACAGCGCCAATTTATTTTTTATTCTATGAGTCAGTCTCTGTACTATTGGTAGTATGAATGAAAGTCCTCATTGTTAAATTTCCTGTAAGAGGAGCAGCAATATAAACTGCTATTTGCGGATAAGACTTTAAAATAGTCATTGTAATGCAACCTTCAAGTTGATTGTCTACCAGAAGTGCTGAATTTTCAGAGGCAATATAAAATTAAACAGACTTTTTATAAAATCCATTAAATTGTTTTCTAGATATCATAATTCATAAATAATTCTTATGAATCTTCACTACTTATACAGTACAACTAAAATGGTGCAGATTGTACACATAACGAAGAAGAACCATAAAAATATGATTTAGTAAATATCATTATCCTTCACGGGAGACCCGCCTGTTCGATGTGTCATTATTGCCCTTCCGTTCTCGATAACAGCGTGTATTTTGTTTGATCTTCATTTGACGAAATAATATGATAAATACGAAGTTGGAAACTGAAGCAGGACGTCCGACTACAATTTGGTTATTGCGGCCAGAGATGAAAAGATGAAAGTTGAATTTGAAGTCTCTAGTAAATTTAATTTTTAAAAGCTTACTTTGTACTCGTTAATACCAACGTCTAGTACGAATTTGGGTAAGAAAAAACAATATGTGCTAAGATCTTATAAGGTAATCTGATTATTTACATGTTTATTACTATCTTGAATACTTGGTGAGGTTAGGGACATGACTCAAAACCGATATAAACCCCCAATTGTAACGCTATGTGCCAAATGCTAGTGTACAATTAATGCGGAATAACGATATCACTTTAAAATAGGTTGTACGATATTGTCCGGAAGTTGCAATTTAGACTGTCACCAACTTCAATTCAAAGCCAGGGATACAATAAAAATGAATTAAACAATGAATTCAACGGAAAGAACAGCATGGAAGAGACTTAGTTAATATTGCTAACTTGAATCCTCGTAGAAAATAGTTGCAACAAATAACCCATCAATTACAAAGTATGTAGTGTATTAGATCATTAACATTAATAATGTAACTGAGAGAAACAAGTCCTTTCATTTAATTTGTCTTCAGGAAACAGCTCAGTTCATTTTAAAGGTACTCCTGTAACATCAGACATGATGTTGAACAATCAAATTGGTTTATTTTCTACTTTCGCTATTGTATCTGAAGGAAGGTACATTTTTATTAGTTGACGTATGACAAAGAGCTAAACTGAGAAGTCAAAGTATGTAGAGCTGTTACCTACTGTAAGCAACGTAAACATATACGCACACCTGTGAATTCGATACTGCATCTGTAAGAGTTAAGATTCAATGTCATTAGCATAAGAATAATCTTAAATCTTTCCGTTGACCCCAAATAAATTTTCACAAAGTTTCTTTTGAATTTTCTTTCCATTTCCATTTCTACTTTGTATCTAAAATAGTCGTATACAACTCGTTTCCAAAAAGTGGGATGTCATAAGAACAAACGCCTCCGAGTGGCGATTGGTCAAATTATTGAGGGAAAATCGTCTCTCTTTCTAATGCTGATCTTTTCTTGATGTTTACCAAGCACAGTAAAGAGATGCACTGACTTGCATGGCACAGAGGATATAAGAAGAACTTACCGTCATCCCATTGAATCAGATTCACTCCAGCGATGAATGGTTTCATAAGTTTAGTCTTCGGTGAGTTTAATTTTGTATTTTTTCTAGTTATTTTGGAAATTTAAATAAAAAAAGACAAATTGGGTGTTTCTTCCTTCAGGAGCATTTGCAATCATATGCGGCGTTGTGGCCTACCACGATGAATTGCGAGCATATGGCGCTGGTGGTGGTAGCTATAGCAGCGTTAGTTATGGTGGCGGCGGGAGTTATGGTGGCGGCGGTTACGGCAGTTTCTGCAATTGCCCTCCAGGTCCAGCTGGTCAACCCGGCCAAGTAGGTGCACAAGGTGCTAGTGGTGAACGAGGTGATAAAGGCAGTATTGGAGCGGTCGGTAATCCTGGCCCAATTGGACCAGTCGGTATAGAAGGGAATCTCGGTCTTCCTGGTGCAATAGGTCCAAGAGGACCACAAGGTCCACGTGGTCCACGTGGATTCTTTGGACAGAGAGGACCAACAGGACCACCAGGTCCAGCTGGACCAAAGGGACTTAAGGGCGAACCAGCAGCTGCGAGACATAGAAGTTTTAATAATGATCCTGAAGATGACGGTGATGATGATTTTGAACATGATGTTGAACAAGAATATGATGATGAGGAAGTCGATGAAAATTAAAATGCATGACGAAATAAATTATTTGAATATGAAATGTTTGTTTTATTTATCAATTTGGAGTGCACTAGTTTATTTTCTTCAGGGAAATAAATTGTTTACACATTTTTACTAAAATTGCTTTTAAACTTAAAAATTGATATTTTTTTTATCGTTTAGTTTTGATTTCATTTGCCTATTTCGAAAGTATCTGTAAAACCACATAGTAGCTTTTCGTTGGCAGAGTTTCTTTTTTATCTTACCTATCTACATTGGGAGATTGTCCAACGATAAATTCATAGTATAGAGGGAACTTCTCACATGAGTACATCATGGATATCCTCAGAATGCCAACGGAAAGATGGCTTTTCGATTTAATTCATTGTTTTGTAAATACACGTGAAACTGTGCGGCTTTGTTTTTTTTTTAATACAATTTCTAATTCGCCAATTGCTGTAATAAAGGATTTCGTGCAACTGTGGTAAGGATACTGGTTTTCTACCTTCCGAATGAAGTTAGTAACTCTAGCAGCAGGGAACATCTCTGTTCAGTGGTGTCGAGCAGTTCCTTGAAGTGGGTATTCGGTTTGATTCCGTTGAGGGCTGAGCATTCACACAAGATGTGTCTTCTTCAAGATAAAGTCAGCACTCCGGAGAGTCGACTAGTCCTTTTCTGTTGAGGTGTTATCTTAAACCGTAATGACCTGTGAGGTACCCCAGTATGTTTTCGATATCGTTCCGGCTTAGATTCATATAGGTACATCTATTGACTTTTTTATTGAAGGGCAGGCTAGCTCGTTTGACCTGTCTTAGACTTGGAATCTCCTGGCAGAACAAGATGCATTTTGAGTGCTCCCAGCATTTTATGGCTAGATTGACTGCTGTGTTAGAGGTACAGCAAAAGGGTTCACGTTCGCTGAAGGGTGTTTCTGAACCTCTTCTGGCCGGTTCGTCTGCCTTTTCATTGCCGTCAATACCCTCGTGTCCAGGAACCCAACATAGTTTGGTCTTGTTCCTTGAGCTGAGTTTTTGGAGGGTTTTGAAGCAGAACATGACTGATTTTGAGTCAATGATGTGCGAGCTAAGGGCATTTATATCCGTATCCATATATTGGATGTCAGTCGTTCATAGACCTCCGTGGAGTTTAGACGTGTTCGGTATAAAATTTCACAGAGTGTACAAGAGAGTGTTGCGCAGGTTCCGGGTGTTGGAGGCAGTCGTCATTTACATCCCGCTCCGCAGTGGAAAGCGGCTGTACTTGGCCTCTGTTTATGCACCTGAGGCCTCACAATCCGCTTTATTTATAACAGAGCTCGACATGTCTTTTCGACTTCTGAGGCTGGAATCTGGGGAGAATTATTTTATAATCGGCGGGGACTTCAACGCTAGACACAGAGATTGGGGAAATAATTTTGCCAAATACTAGAGGCAACCTACTACTCGATTGGTGGGGTCAGCACGGTGTTATGTACAGACTCGGTCTTAAAGCGACAGATAACCCGTCGTTCCCCAGAAGCGGGTCTTATTTGGATCTACTGCTATACGAAGAACGTATACGACTGACAGGTACGAACTTACAAACGCTAAACTGTCTGCGCACATTCGTGTATTACAGCGACCATTGCGGTTTCAGCACCGAAGTTGGAGTTCCCAACGAAACTGCGGAATTGGAGGAGTTTGTCCAAAGATATTCTAACAACTACAGTAAGACTCGATGGACACGTTTCTCCGCAACCTTGTCAAGAGCACTCTCCTCGAACACGCTCCACCCACCGTCCAATAGGAATCTGTCAAACGAGGAGATCGACAAATACCTAAAACGAATGGACGAGACAATTAAACAAACAATGGACACTACAATACCGCGGTATAAACAAACGACTAACGAAGATCTGTACCGCAATCCTACTATTGACGCACTGCACCGACAGAAAAGTAGACTTCTGACAAGACTAAAAAACTTATACAGACAGTTTACAGACAGACAAGGCCCAGAGATTAGGACACTGAAGTCGTCGATTAAAAATATTCAAACGTTAAAAAAGAGAATTACAGAATTGCTGTAAGTTTGTATTGGAACAATAAGGTACGGGCTGTAAACACCAGCAACCCGAATATGTTCCCGCAAATAAATAAACTATTTCGGAGAAAAAATCAAAACAACCTTCAGTGTCTTAAAATAGCCCGGACCACAGACAACGAACGGTTACTAACAATAGCAGGCATTGATACAAATGAGGCCGCCAATGATATCATTGGCCCTAATTATGACCTGGACAATCGTGTCTTGGTGCACAACTTCTATATTCGAAATGAAGTAGAGAACTGGCGATCCGAGGGCTCTGGTTATACCCGGTTCAGCGACGAAAATATGGCAAATAATGTCATTGCCAGAGAAGGTGGCCTACCCCCGTTCATTTCGAAGGAAGAACTCCATGAGATCTTCGACACAATCAGAAGTAAGAAATCAGTGGGGACCGATGGTATTCCGAACATCGTGCTTCGACATCTTCCTCTAGAAGCGGTGGACATTTATACCACCCTGTTTAATAATGCAATGAATAATGCACATTATCCAGCGCATTGGAAAACGGCGGTGGTTCAACCTATCCCCAAAAAGGGAAAGGATATATCCAATCCGGCGAACCTCCAGTCGATAAGTCTCCTTCCGAATATCAGTAAGGTGTTCGAAAAAGTAATCAATAGAGCTCTGAATAGGTAGATTGAGGACAAACATATAGTTCCGGATAATCAATTCGGTTTTAAGGCAGGACATGCTATCTCACATGCCGCGTCTAAACTGATGTCCGATATCCAATGGAATAAAGGCAAAAAACAATGTACTGGTGCCTGCCTAGTTGACTTGGAGAAGGCTTTCGACACTGTATGGTTAGAAGGTCTTTTTTACAAGCTGGCTACTCTGGGGATCAGTAAACCACTCTTGTACATTCTTTATAATATGCTAACCAACAGACAGTTCATCGTGAAAAATGGTTATGTGACTTCTGTTGGAATATTTCAAATTAAAAATGGTCTTCAGCAATGCGCGGTCAATTCGCCGATCCTATTCAACATTTATACAAGCGACTTGATAGGTTCACTTCCCCATACGATTGCGTACGCAGATGACTTGATAGCGTACAGAACAGGTCCAAAAATCGAGGTCATTAATACTCTCTTACAGCGTGACTTCGACAAGATAAGACGATTTTGCGATGACTGGAAGTTGAAAATCAACTTTCAGAAGTCGGAAACCATTCTTTTTAGGAAGCCGTTGTCTGGAGCCTCTAGGGATACCAGAAAAAATTGGCGAAAGTTCTCGATCATTGGACAACACGGACAGCGTCTTGCCTATCGGAATGTAGTCAGATACCTTGGGATCTGGCTAGATCAGTTTCTGTATTTTAACAAAAATGTAGATGCTGCTCTGGCCAGAGCTAAAGGCGCTTTTGCCCTCACAAAGAGACTGTTTTATAGCAGCCAACACGATGCGATGCGATGTTTGAGAGGGCTTGCCTTAGGGCTTGTCTTCGCTTGTACAGAACACCAGAGTCGGAGTACAAAAAATTGTATCCTAATGAGGTCCTTTACAACAGGACGAACCTAATACGAGTGGACAACTTCGTAATTAAGCTGACTCGAAAGCACATTGCAAGAGCAATGCCCTCCACGAATAACCTGATATCTGGGGCTTACTACCCCAATAACCTTTATCATGAGAGTGTGCGCTCTAACGGCTTCGTTCCTCCGGAAGCACTCCTCTACCTTGATCAGATAGGGTTGATCCAGGATAGATCAGCGGTTCTGTTAATCTTCCATATCGCTAGGACAGCTGGGAACAGGTGACTCAACTACAACAGAGACGTCGCACACGGCAGGGTGGATCGTCTCAGGTTCAGTAGGGCGGTGGGGAATCGCGATAAGAGGGATGTCGTTCGGCAGCACCAGCATTTCTGGTGGTTGAAGATGGGGAAGATGTTTCGTCGTCGTTTCCGTCAATTATGGTCCAGCCTCACTAATGAGGCAGAGCTGACCAATCTATTTGCTCTGTAAATAGCGATGGCCAGCTTACATAGGTTTAGGTTAGCATTTAAGTAATATATATATATTAGTATATACAAAGGTTTTTTTTTTCTTAGCCTTAAGTTTAGAAAATAAGTAATCATAAATAAAATGTAAATAAAGTCGAAAGACATAGATATAAGAATTTAAAGTAGCTTAGAGTGCCTGTGTAGGGCCAGTAAGTTAGTATAAGAGTGTTTAGTAATTTTAAGCTAGCATTTAAGCATTTTTTGTTAGTATGTAAGAATTAATGATTAAGAAAATAAAATGCGTTTTAAACTAAACTAAAACTAACCATATATTGGATGTTTGCGCCTTTGATACCAGAGTTGTAGATAAGGTTGGCGCATTCTAGATTGACACGTTGTTCGACTTGTAATACACTTTAACCCATAGCAATCGATATGCTAGTGCTTGGGCCGTGTATTGCAGTTCCCACTCTCTTTTCCATTTTGGAACCATCCGTGTACCACTTTATGCCGTTTCGGCTATATGGTGGCGGTCTGCTACCGCGCAGATCATATCAAGTTCTGGTATTTCAGCGAGTAGGATTTTTAGGTCCACCCAAATAGAAGGGTCCGTTTGTAGTTCATAAATCTTTACCGCACGATAGACACGTTATTAGGGATATCGAGTACTGTCAGATTACACAGTTACCCTATTACGGAGTAGTGGAGGCTAAGAACATTCGCCTTTGGAAAAGGGACACCGATCAGTCAGGTTGAGAGCTTTGCTCAGAAGCGCCTACTGATGTTTAAGTTAATTTAAAATTTAGCCATTTTTGTAAATGTAAGATCGTGCTCGATCTATTTGCCAGATTGACTGAGTTATAGTACTTAAGAAATTTGTATCATTAATGTACCACATAAAAAATTGTTTTCCTCCGTACTGTACAGGCAGTTTCCGACATATTCTCATTTTCTTTGACAAGGCGTCACTTTTTTGGCAATCCTCGTGGAGTAAGTGTTTTTTTTTACAAATTTAAATAAGGTAACTGAAATATTTAATAACAAATAAGTAAAGCAAATCTTGATCTCCCTTTGTTTTGTTTTATTGGACCAAGCGAAAGCATTAACAGCAGACTTGCCGATCTCTTTCTAATAGGATGTGCAATTTCTCGCGAATCCCTCCTCTTCAACAAGATTGAGATCTCACACCCGATTGTAATTTGCCGGTGCTTTTGGTCTCACGTGAATACCTCCGATAGTCCCCTCTCCTTAGCTTACATGTTGATTAGCGTTCAGTCGACTTCTTGCTGCCTCACTTTCGTAGCTAATGTAAATTTTGAGCCAGGAAAAATAAGTTTGTACAGCAACTTAATATTGATTGCCACACTTGGTGCTGCAGCGATCGGTTTGAATAAAGAAAAACCAAAGCTCTTGTTTGTATGTATGTTTTGCTACAAGGAAGTTACAAGGATAATTTCTTTTGACGCATAATTTATTAATATATCAAAACATCACGTCAAAGCCTTGTTTTAATGTAGATGTTCCCGTGTTTCTTGGCTGTGTATTTCATGTGATTCATGAGAAAGGAGATGTCCTGAATGAGACAGTCCTGGTTGGGAGCTTACTTGAGCAGCTGAAACTAGGGATGGTGCTAATGTTGATGGAGAGACTCCTGCTCCATGATGTTCCCAATGCGATTCATTGGATTCCACTGCATCTGAATGATGATTGCCATCTATGCCTTGGATCGTCAGGAGTGCAAAAGCTGCAACTAGAAAAAAATGGTTATTAATTGCAAAATTATGTAATACTTTGCTTGATGTATATATATACCTATTAACAAAGTAGTCTTCATCTTGTTGTGACTGCAATTTTTCTTTGTAATAATCTCAGAATGCGAAACTGTAGAACTTCAGGCCTCTTATATACAAAATCCGTTCGCATCCGATTCTTTAATTTTATGACAGCAGCACTTATCAGAAAAAGTTCATGATTAATTTAAAAGAAAATTATTGAAGATTCTCCATAAGCCGCTGCAATGTTTATTACTTCTGACTTACAAACCCACTTCCAGTTAGGAAATTTTCAAGATAACTTTTCATCCAACTTCAAGGTTATATTATTCAATGGGTGTTGCAAAATTCTTCTCCAAGCTAGAGTTCTTAAGCTAATAAAGGCATAGGTAAACACACATACTCGTAACATACTCGTATATGGAAACTTGTTATTTTTTGAGGTTTTTTGATTTTATGGTTTAATCAAAAATATTTGTGTTGGGTAAATGGGTGGGGTTGTAAAAAATGTAAAAGCAATAGTTCCCAAGCATATAAATACTGATGTACTAAATGATAGCATTGATTCTGACAAATAATTATTTTTGGTGTCATCATATGGTTTAAAGTCTTCTGTCAATTAATCAACTCTTACATCAGATGAAGCATGAACCTGTATTGATAACATTTTTTGTTAGAATTCACAAAAATTAATTGCGCTAAAATCGGAGTTTTTGGAGCAGGGGTGTGTACAAAGTAATCCCCCTTCAGCTTACGATGCTCTTTTAAATATTTTTCAAGATACTCTTGAATTTATAATTTTCCCATTAAAAGTCACATGATGCCATATCTGGAGAATAAGGTGCTTGCTGGATCATATTGGCAGCGTTTTTGCATAAAAAAGTCGCTTACAAGAGTGGATTTGTGAGAAGGTGCATTATTATTATCCAAGAGTTGTTTTGCCACAATATCGGCCTTTTTCGGCGGATAACAACACCACGAATACCGAAAAAAATAGTTAGCGAAACCGTCCTGGATGAGGCAAGTTTTCTACAACTTCGCGGCCCCATATTAACCCTTTCCTCGTTATACGAACTTATGCGTAACGAGTTTCCCGAATTTTTCCGCCATTTCATCCATCCACACACTCACTCTGTGGTTTACGTGGTCGTCACATTTTGCTTCCATGTTAACGATTGATCCCAAGTACTTAAAGATATTGCTTTTCAGAAAAACTTTTCAATCCAACATTATATCCGCAACAGGTCGCAACGGATGCGCAAATGGGCACGTTAAATGCTCAGTCTTTGAACGCCTTATTTTAAACCCGTTTCTCTCTAGCGCATTTTTCCACGAATCAAAGGCGTTCTGTAAATCTTCTACGTTATCGCTAAGTATAACTGCGTCGTCAGCGAAGAGAATTGGCGTTATATTTGCCGCGCGCATGCAGTCTCTTAAAAGATAGTCGAATACTACGTTAAAGAGGAAAGGGCTAAGTACGCTTCCTTGATGCACTCCGACATTAACTGGAAATTCTCTCGTTAGTCCAGCAGAGCTTTTAACCGCAGTTTTCACGTTTCCGTACATGTCTTGAATTATTCTAACATACGTTTCCGGTACGTTTTGAGACCTCAGCGTGGCTCATAGGCACTCGATCGAACGTTTTCTCGAGGTCGATAAATACCATGTGTAAGTCCTTCGACGAATCTCGGTGCTTTTCCATTATTACTCGTAGGCTTTGGATAACGTCCACTGTCGATCTTCCTTCAACAAATTCACATTGGCTATTATCGGGCTTTATTATTTGCCGAAGACGTTCGTTTAAGACTCTTTCGACGATTTTCATTGTGTGTGACATAAGCTTGATTGAAGCCCCATTTAAGTGCTCTGTACCAATCAAATGCTTTCGAACAAATGGTATCCAGAAGGGGCAAGGTCTGGGCTATAAGGCGGGTGGGGTAAAACTTCCCATCCACTGTTTTCCAAATAGTTCTTAACCACCACTTTTAAATCGTGCAAACCACTTTTGGCACGTTCGCTCAGCCAGCGCATGTTTACCATAAACTTCCACCAAAATACGATGACTTTCGGCAGCAGTTTTCTTCATATTAATGCAATGAAGAAAATCTCTCCGCAAAAACACTTCTTCAGGCACAAAGTTCGACATATTTGAGTGAAAAAAAAATTGTTGTTGCTTACACTTTAAATGAATGACATATACTGAAATGACGTACAATGACAGATTGATGGATATATTGACATATTTGCATCCGCCCGAGTAATGGTGTACATATTGTTTAGCGATTTCTGTATTTTGATATTGTTCGCATACATATACCGAAGAAACAGTGATTGACAAGATTTATTCTTCGTATCATCTTAGCGCTGGTGTCGCTGTCTGAGTTGATAGCGGAGCCTAGGTAGACAAAGTCTATAGCAACCTCAAAGTTATATCTGCAGAGGGTGAATATCATAACATAAAATGCCAAAACCAGACATTGATCTGTATAGCTCGTCTCTAAAGATGCTGTCATACTCGGCCATAAATAAGTGGGTATGAATATTAAATATTTGGTGGACTTTCCTTGCCTTAACTTGTTTACCAACGATTTCAGGCATATCTTCGTCCTTCCATATTTACTAGATATCTCCCGCTTTGAAGAGCTCGGCAGTTAGGCCGTCCGTTTCAGCAGATTTTTTAGACTTAAGATTAAATATACCTTTCTTCACCTCATCCAGTTCGGATAGACGAAATTGATGGCACATCGTTAATGTTGAATGTTTTATTCTGTCTGACAGCCGTCTTTGATCTGTCATCGATGTATTATTGGAGTTTGTGTCGTGCAGGGTATGCTTTCCGACAGTACTACCAAAGACCCTACCAAAGACCCTCTTCCTTTTCGGCATTCCTCGTTGAGAACAATTTTCATGTCCTAGCTGAAGCAATATAAGTATTGTATAGTAGCTCGTAGATGGCATCTCTGGTGTCGTCATGTGCCTCCTCTGTAAGAGCGTAGGCATATATAGAGCTAATGATGCAAATTTAGCCTTAATACGGATTATAACGAAGTGCTCGTTAATTTGCCGGAAATTCAAGATTTCTTTCCTAAGTTTGCCTTTATACAACGAAAATGTATTCCTTTTAACGTAAAATGTGTAAGAGTCTTTCATTCAGGTTTTTGGATGGGAGATAAGCTTGCCTAGCAGCAGTCTAGGGTTTCCGCTATTTGTTCAGTTATACGTGCCCTATTAAAAGACCTTATATTTTATGTGCAGATCCAAAGTTTGGTGTCCTTATATCGTTCGCGCAGTTGTCAACAGCTAAACAGTCTGTATGTAAAGCCTGTTGTTGCTTTCCAATTTTCGTTTTTTTTTATGACCGCGCAGTTAACCTGGCGGGGCAGTTCCATTATATGTTAGATACCCCTACGAAAAGTTCTATGAGATAGAAGTCAGTACCTTATTTAGGAGCGTCAATAGTACCACCATCCATTCGAAGACACTAAATAAGTCTCCAAAATACTTACCGCCTTGGGCACCAAATATGTTAAAACCTCGCAGCGCCTACCCTATTTCTACAAAACCCAACCAACCCACTATTGCCTAATTTATTTTATTTATTGCCCTTAAAGTCTGTCACGTATTATCTTGAAATACGAGAATGTTCGTCATAATATGGGTTTAAATAAAGGCATGCGTATAATACAATAATAATATTTTTATTTAGGTATTTTTGATTAAAATATTGAAACATTTTCGAGTCGAATTGCTTTAGTGGAGGTGTTCCCGGCTTTCTTGGCTGTGTATTTCAAGCGTTTCATGAGAGTGGGGATGTTGGTTTGAGCCAAGATGTCCTGGCTTCTGAGAAGTCGATGGAGGCGATCCTGATGTTGTTGTTGATGGAGAGACTGTCGTTCCATGTTGGTGTCCCAAGTGTGACTCATTCGATTCCACCGAATTTGAATGATGATCAGCACCAATGACTTGGAACATCATAAGAGCACAAGTTGCAACTGAAATGAAAGAAGGTTAATTGGGCAAATTTGTACTTTTCTATATGTACTCGTATGTAAGTAAATACTTACATATTAACAAAGTGGTATTCATGTTGTAAGGAATGTAATTTTCTCTGTTACGATCTCAGAATGAATAGCTCTGAGACAGCAGTGCACTTATATACCAAAATTCACTTTAAGTGCTATTTACATATTTTATCTCTGCATGACTTATCAGTAAATTTCAAGGTGAAGTAAAGAGACGGATGTTTGAAAAAATTCTCGCCAATCTTTGTAGCTTCTGACATATAAACCCCATTTCGATTGGCAAGTGGTAAATTTACTTTTCAAAATCATATAATATATTTGGTCTTTAGCAATATATCATACATATACGCTTTTACTCAGATTTTTGCTTCACTGCTTTTTTCCAAACTACAATATTTTGCAGCCACCGTTCAAATAAAATTTCTTTGCTTATGTTAGGATTGTACAGAATATTTAAATTATTCAACTTCTCCGCGTTATGCTTGATGCTCACTTCCCAGGTAATCAATGTAATTACGATCACCTCACAGTCAGCTTCTGTCATTGCTGGTGAGACGTGCCTTCTAATGCAATGACACTAGAGCTTCTACTGCAGAAAATATACGAAATCAATTTTCCCTGTACCCAAGAATAGTTTCGGCTAATATCTGAATCGGAAAAGGAATGTAGGCGACTCTTCACAGGTGGGTCCAAAACCAATAGAGGATGTGGCGCTGGTGCCTTTTTGGAGGACGACAATGATGGATTTCACTTCTCATTGAGAAAACTAAATGCTGATAGCTTCTAACTATATTGTGAACAACCGGTGGAAGAAGCGGAGCATTTGCATCTCCAGCAATAGCCAAGTTGCGATTAGAGCCTTGATGAATCCGCTTATGACTTTTAAGCTAGTTCGAGAATGTAAGCTATCACTAAACGCAGTTGGAACACCGGAATTTACTGAGACTTGTCAAGCTCCAAGGGCAGAAAGGGTTCCTCTGAAATTAAATCTCTGATGTTCGTGCCAGGGAAGACTCAGATAAGAGCTTATCAGGATCTGACCCTACGATAGGTCGGTTGCGTCCTCAGTATAGGCTCCCACAGGCAGTCGGGCTTTGTATGAGCACAACTGCAGGCGGTATGGTTCTCGGGGTTGCAGCCAGATCAAACGAATGCTCCCCGACGCCTCTTAAAAGAAAGCAACATTTTTGCTGTACCTAAGAAGGAAAGACAGCAGGATGCTTATTGGCGTCGTGACATGTCACCTTAATGTTCTGGGTATAGTGATACATATAACATCCCGCTTGCTGTGAAAATGATAATGGCACAGCGAAGCACTACATGGGTGAATGACTGGCTTACGTTCGCATAATGCTGCTAGTACTCCGGATCGAAGTGGTGGGTCCTGGCATAATAGGAACTTTACCACGAAGGCTTTCGAAGACTGAGAGGTTCCATTAAAAGGAACTAACAAGGAGTCTAGTGAACTAGTTTTTGTCTGAGTGCTTTGTTCCGATAGAAAAAAACTGCTAGAAATGCACATTGTTCATATTGACGTAGAGAAAACTATTAGAGCTAACGAAGACGAGGTTTAAAAGCTTATCTAGGATAAGATAAATGTAAAATTACAATGATGAAAGACGAAATCGACAAACATAAGCAGGTATATGATCTAAAAAATAAAGCCTATTCGCAGAATTTAAGGAAACCGCTATCCGCTATTGATATTACAATGCTCAATGACGATAGTCGAAATATACAATCTAAAGGGAAATAGACGAACAAGTTCTAGCCAAGGCTTAAACAAATATTTGGAAGAAAAACTTATTGAATTACTCAAACGCACAAACATCAGCAAACTTTTGGCCTCACTAATGAGGCGATTTTAGTTTCAGTAGAAGGTTTTCAAAGTGAATTTATCATACGGTACAAGCAGCGAGGTAGCAATGTAGACAAATAGATAATATACGTGAAAAAACAGATTATCTTTAGAGCTAACACAAATATTAATTAAAAATAAATTATCTTAAATATGTCAATGAAAATAAGGTTTGTGTATCAGTACCAATAAATATTGCAGAGGTATACAAATAATTTTTTCATAATTTGACTCTGTACTTAATCTTAAATTTTTTTTGATTAGTGCTGCTGTCATAAAATTCATATAAGCCAAAATGATTCAGTATATAAGTGCATTGCAGTTCCACAGCTATTCATTCTGAGCTTATTACAGAAAAAATTAAATATGAAGACAGCACTGTTAATAAGTAGATACTTACATATATATAATTTAAAAAGGATCATTTTCCAATTAACCTCCATTTGTTTCAGTTGCAGCTTTTGCACTCATGACGTTTCAAGTCATAGACGCTAATCATCATTCAAATTCAGTGGAATCGAATGAATCACATTGGGAACACCAAGTAAAACCCCAACAAGGATCGTTTCAGCCAGCTGGTAATAAGCCAGGACATCTGCACTCCCATGAATCACATGAAATACATAGCCAAGAAACTCGGGAACATCTGCATTAAAGCAATATTAGGTATATGTGATGTTCAAATATTTCAATAAATGCTGCCTAAGCAACAACAACATAGCCTGTGTACATATTTCATTACTCCAAATCAATTTTGTGTAGACCTTTCTAGTAAAATTAAACCTACCAGGATGTTGAGGCAATAAATAAAACAAATTAAGCCTTGAAAAGTGGTTAAGGAAGCTTCAAGTCGAATTATTTCTGAGTCTAAACAGGGGACGACATCCGTGGGTTCATCAGAATACTGTGTGAACAGCAACGATTCTTATATGAAAGGGTAAACATTGTTGATGATGATGTTTGTTTCTGTCACTGTTATTGCACACCACCTCGGACGAACGAAATTATCAACAATTTAGCGGCTCTCTTTGCACGCTTTCCATGCTTTCTTTAATACTTTCAATGTTTCCGAACAAGAAATTTTGTTTACAGCACATAATTTCAAACTCTTGGCTTAATCTTTTTCTCTAATAGCACTTGCGGTCAACTAATGTCTTTGTTAATTTTCACTTATGGGGCCCACTGAAGTAGAGGTTTTCTCCTTATGCGTTTCCAATCTACCGCCTTACACAGAGTGTATGTATAAGTATTCATTCGCTCTGCATGACCAGCCATATTAAGCGAGTAGACCATTGTTTCTGTGCAGCATATAGAATTGGCTGTTAAATCACCCCAGTGCTAACGGAGGCCAAGATTTATTTGAAAATTTTGCATGTTTCTTGTCCTCATTGATCAAATCGCACCACCTTCTCTAAATCCGTTTTTTACTTTAAAAGTCTCGTCATTCTGCACAATCTGACTAGTTTTGTGGGGGCACCAAGACTAGGCATCAATCTGTATAACTTGTCTCAATTGATGCTGCTATATGTGGCCTATGTCTGGTGAATTGTGACTCATCGGGCCTAAAACTACACCGATAAGGACCAATCAAATCGTTAGTAAATGGCTTTAAGCGTTCACAGAAGACTGCAAACAAGATCTTATATGCGATATTAAAGTGTTTGATACCCCTTGGATCTCCAAGTCAATGTAGAAGAAGGCTCCAAAGTAAAGTTTTCTTTTTAAGGAATGAGCTGGACATGTACAAATCGGGTGGAGAATTGTTTCATCTTCATTCTCTTCAGCAGAAGTCGTTTAGTACTCAACTACATAAACCCTTCCTTATTTAATTTCCTTCCTTTAGACTTGACTTTAGTGCTTGCAAAGCATGATCATATTGTAGGCCAAAAAAAAAAAAAACATCCCCATCCTTAAGAATTCTGTTTGGTTGGTATTAATGCTGTATTTCATTATGCATATTCAAACTCTCAATGTCTACTTATTGATGTGGTAGTGTAAATTTTTGTAGGGCAGTCTCGTGTTCTTACAATTGCCGATTTAAGCGACGGGCTAACTATAATATTTTGTTAACAAACTCTCAGTCCTATAAAACTGACACAGTCTTGTTAACACATAGCTTTATTATATAATATACTTATAACCTTAAGTTTTAATACGATTTTTTTAGATGACAACTGTGTTTTACCATTTTTTTTGTGTATTTCACCGCAATCTCAAATCTACAGTTTTACCAATTTTCCCGCCTTTCTTTTTTAAATATCTAAATCTTACAAACTCTTCTGCATTGGCGATGAACTTCACATGTGTCGTCTTGATTGAAAAGCACTTATTCATTGGCTTCATGGGGCCATGACTTTTCTTCTTAAATAGAGGAGTATTACCCTTATAGCCAACCCCATAAGCGGAGCAGCAGCGATGCAGTAAAAATGGGAAACTCGTTACGCATAAGTTCGTATAACGAGGAAAGGGTTAATAAAAGGATAAGAAGAAGAAGAGGAGTATTACCCTTAATCTGATGTATCTGATGTATTGTAATGGATCCAAGTCTTATTAATGGTGGCAACTTGACGCAAAAACCCCACGGATATCATTTAATGAACTCCAAGCACTGTTTGGAAGTGCGCCTAGCTTCATGCTAGTCACGAGCACTTCGCGGGACAACGGCGTGTTTTTTGTGTAAAACAGCTTTACAAAAACAACGATTCGTACATTACTATACGATGCCTATTTAGAATTGAATACGGCTAACGCCGTGTAAATAACTGTTCAAATGTTGATTTCATCAAGGCTTGGGTCAAGAAGTTCGATCGAGAACGATCCAAAATTATCTACGCGTAAGCGTTCGGTGGCTCTGGCAATGCCAAGAAGTAGTTTGAATTTGAAGGATACAGCAGCAGGACTTGGATGCAATACGATGGAGCAACATGCCATACGTCATATGTGACTTTACCAATGGTCAAAGAAATGTTTCCTAAGAAATTGATTTCTCGCAAGGGTGAAATCCCATGGCCTCCGAGAAGCCAGGACCTTACACCTTGCGACTTTTTCTTGCGGGGATACATACCCGAAAAGTTTAGTGTACCTTAATAAACCGACGACCATATCTCAATTAAAAGAAAACATCCTCCTGGATACCTCGTAGCATGTGTCAGCGAGTTTATAAAGTTTGCGTAGTCAATTGCAGAAGTACCAACGGGGCGAGACGGGCACATCTTGAAGATGTCATTTTTGTGACCATATCAGCAGCGGCATTAACGTCATTATCGAGGAAACATAACCACCAATAAAAACTTCTAAAGAAGGTCTTAAGTCCGCTCCAATTGGCTTTCTAGTATTGCCACTGTTCTTTTAGGAATTTTTTCTCTAAGTATGTGGTCAATGTACGAATATTTAGCTGATATGACACAATGGTCCGACGAACCTAGAGGTGGGAGCACATCAACAGTGTACTTATCAGGGTGAGAGGTTAGAAACAAGTCCAGGGTGTTTGCGGTATCAAGACTATCAGCATCTGGGATTCATTCATTTAAAATCTGGGTTAAGTTGTTTTCCGTAACGAAGAGCTCAACACACTGTCCTTCGGGTGTTGTCTGTCCAGAATGTCGAAGCCATCCATATTTGTGTATATTGAAATCGACCGTAATAACGATTTCAGTATGAGCATACAGGGATACAGGATAACAATATAAATCAGACAGCGCATCAAACTCATTAAAGGTAGAGTTGCTGTCCCGTTTAGGGCTTCTGTAAATAAACCAGTAGTGGATAAGTTACTTACGGAGCTGGAATTTTAACCACATGAAATTGAATTCCGGATTGGAGCAGGGACTACATTGTTGCGGAGTTTGGTAAGCTATATCACTACGCACGTAATTAGCGAGACCGCGGTGAGAGAAGAATAGTGGCTCTAGTTCGCAGCCAGGTAACTTCAGCCCAGAGTGATCTGAGAGGTGTGGGCGGTGATCTACCTGTGTTTCATTAGGTCCCAAAACAGCTGGCCTGTATTTGTAGAGGTGGATGTACACGGAAAAGTGATTACATTTTAGCCCTCGAATATTGGCTACATCCAATCTCAATTCCCCAGCCATAATCACAAAAAGACATACAAAACATAAACACCGACGACACTAAGCAAAAGTTGTCATTCACAACCTGCTGTGCAGCGGTTGTTACATACACTCAATCATTGCTTATGTCGTATTTCCTGTATGGCCAAATTAAACGAACCCGTAATTTTTGACTTAAAGCAGAAATAATGATCTCAAACCACTTACCCATAGATTGGAGGCTAAGTTTGAGTTTGATCGGTAGTGACGGATGGATTGTGATCCAAACAAAGAAAACCACATGGAAATTCGCAACATGCAGCCGGTTAAGAGCACTCCCTTTCGACTGTTTAGCTTAGGGTGGGTTTACAGCTAAAGAAGTGAGCAGAGAAGACTTCCCCGCGGTACGCCGGCTACAATCACTTTGAATTGCGAATCTTCGTCTCCGAGCCTGACACAGGAAATTAAATTCTCAAAATATCTTGTCAGTAAATTATGAATGCTCACTGGTAAAACCTGTCGTAATTTGGACGTTAAGCCTTCCTGCTATACTTTATCAAAGATTTGCCAGATATCTGCTTGAGCACACCTGTTTTTTTCTTCTTCAATGACACAATGCTTACTCCTGACCCTAAGCTGGTGATAAGGATTAATAATTGGCAGTACCTATACATGTCTCAGAATTATCCATTTAAAGATTTTCGATAAAATCGGAAGAACTCAAATTGGTATATAAGACTCGGAACGTTGGTTATGTTTCCTTAGGGATAGAAGGAGCTGAGACTACACATCAGTTGAGACAAAACAGCACACTGGTTAAGGGTTGACTACTTCCCACTGAATCCTTGTTTAAAAAAATTTCATATAGCGCTTTCCTCGCGCTCTTTGAACAGCTCGCCTGCTCTGCTCGTGTTTACCCTCATCTCTTTTAACCGTCCATCCTACCTGTTTATGTTACCACTCCAAGATACTGGAAGAGTGTACCGACCGATGGCTCGTGCATCCATCACTGGATGTTGAAAAAAATGTTAGAAAAAAGAAGGAGGTTCGAAGAAGTAAAAGGCGAGGATCTTCAGGATAATAAAAACAATGGCCTGAAACAATATCAAAAAACAATGTACCCAAGCTCTATTAATTGTGTAATACTCTTACTTTGCTAATCAGGAGTGAAAACGAACATTTTTTTACATGAATCATTTATTTGAAAATCAAAATACCACACTAAGGGCTGGTTTTAATGCAGATGTTCCCGAGTTTCATGGCTATGTATTTCATGTGACTCATGGGAATGGAGATGTCCTGGATGAGGCAGTCCTGGTTGAGGGTCTACTTGTGCATCTGAGACTGCTGATGGAGCTATTATTGATGGAGACACACCTGTCCCATGATGTTCCCAATGCGATTCATTTGATTCCACTGAATTTGATTGATGGTGATTGCCATCTATGCCTTGTGTCATCAGGAGGGCAAAAGCTGCAACTGAACCAAAAAGAGATTAATTGCAAAATTATACTTTCTGAGTATATGTATCTACCTATTAACAAAGTGGTCTTCATTTTGTTTTGAACTTGGTTTTCCTGTAACTAGTTTTGAATGAACAGCAGTACAACTGCAGCTCATTTATATACAGAATCTTTGCGGTCGCGCTTCGTAAACTCTATGACAGCACCACTTATCAGGAAAAAGTCAAGATTAAATAAAGAGAGAAGCCTCTGCAATTTTTATTACCTCTGACATACATATTTTTTTATTGTTTTTAAAATAATTTAAGAGCTGTGCAGTGTGCATTGATGCATAGATATTATCTGGAGCAGGTGAAAAGGATTTGTTATTCTTGCTTTGGTCTATTGGAGTTTTAAAAATAGAGTTCAGAAGAAATTCTTACCAGAAATCTGATTACTCAATTTGTAGGATTTTTATTTCCTGAAAACAGTAGTTTGATACATTGATATACAAAGTTTACAAGTCTGTTTAGGTTTGGTTAATATTGGCCGTTTACCAGAATGACAATTACTCATTTGCATTTGTTAACAAATAGAGTCCTTTAAACATTCGCCTAAAGGATTGTAATTCATCATAATGAGAACTGAAGTCTCTTGAAAATTTGAAGCGCCGAAGCTTTTCTAATCGAGATCTGCAAAAATTTGAAGAAAATCCTGAATTTCATCGAAGAATCATCTTCAGCGTTGAAGCCCATTTGCCCACTGATGTGTTGACATTGTCAGATCATCAAATAGTTTATAGGTGTGTCTGTATTAAAATACAAATTTGTTGTGTCCGTATTGAAAAAAGACTTTAGTTAGTTTTGATTGTGTCCGATTGGTCTAAAAAATATTTGAAACAGTTTTCAAAATATGTTTCTACTACTGATTATGGGGAAAGTAATTTTTCTCAAATTCCATATTTAATGAATGCATTTCTTTCTAGATATGCGAGCTTTAGTCGTTTATGTAGCCAATTCAGAAATATTTTTGTCTGTGTAGTTAACAGGGTGTCTTTTGAACGTCACTATTACAATCTGCCTAGGCCAGGCAGACATACGGTCTTTGATTTGCTTTTGTATTCGATATTTTTGGGTATTTAAAGATTTATGGCTCGATTTGGACTCTGGAAGCTAAGCTAAGTTGGCGTGCTATATATAAAATTATCAAGTCATGTCATAAAATTTAATTTTTCGGTGGCACACGCTCTATTCCGAAGCCCAATAATGGGCCTTGGTAGTAATGAAGATACAAAAGAATTGTTCAGATTTATGCATAAAATTTTATGTTGTTCAAACAATTAGCAAGCGTTTGTTATGGAAGATAAAGAAAAGAGACGCATTGTCATGTCAATATATAAACAACATCAAGTTTGCAATATCCTGGTTTACTTACTTACTTTAGGTGGCGCTACAGTCCGGGGTGGACCGGGCCTCAGTCAACAAGCTTCTCCAGCCAGCTCGATCCCTGGCTAGCTGTCTCCAGTTTCGCACGCTAAGTTGGCTGAGGTCCTCTTCCACTTGCGTGCGCCACCTGAGTCTTGGCCTTCCTCTACTGCGCCGTCCCTCGGGGGCGGATTCGAAGACTTTTCGGACCGGAGCATTGGTGTCCATGCGCTCTACATGACCCAGCCATCTCAGTCTTTGGATCTTCACTCTTCTGGCTAGGTCCATGTCGCTGTACAGTCCGTACAGTTCGTCGTTGTATCTCCTCCTCCACTCACCGTCAATGCAGACGGCACCGAAGATCGCCCGAAGAATTTTTCTCTCGAAGCAACCAAGAACACCCTCATCCATTTTTGATAATGTCCATGCCTCTGCGCCATAGAGCAGAACCGGGATTATTAAAGTCTTATAAAGGGTGACTTTTGTTGTCCGAGAGAGGGCTTTGCTACTCAATTGCCTTCTTAGCCCAAAGAAACAGCGGTGGGCAAGAGTTATTCTTCGCTTGATCTCAGCGCTGGTGTCGTTGTCTGTATTTATAGCGGAGCCTAGGCAGACAAAGTCCTTAACTACCTCAAAGTTATATCTGTCGAGAGTGACGTTCTGTCCGAGACGTCGGTGTTGGTTGTCCTTTTTGCTTGACAGCATATACTTGGTCTTGCCCTCATTGACCGCTAAACCCATTTTCGTCGCTTCCGTCTCAATACTCGCGAAAGCGCCACTGACATCGCGCTGCTTTCTCCCGATTATGTCAATATCGTCGGCGTATGCGAGTAGTTGGACGGACTTTTGAAAGATAGTGCCTCTTGTGTTTGCTCGTGAGTTTTGCACTATCCTTTCAAGTATGATGTTGAGAAAATCGCATGACAGCGAATCGCCTTGTCTAAATCCTTTCTGGACATCAAAGGTCTCGGTGAGATCTTTACCGACCTTGATGGAGCAGCGTGCATTCTCCATCGTCATCCTGCACAGACGAACGAGTTTGGCAGGGATGCCAAAACTAGACATTGCTCTGTATAGCTCGTCTCTATAGATGCTGTCATACGCGGCCTTAAAATCGATGAATAGGTGGTGGGTATCGATCTGAAGCTCATGAGTCCTCTCCAAGATCTGAAGTAGTGTAAATATCTGGTCGATGGTGGACTTTCCTGGCCTGAAGCCACACTGATATGGACCTATCAGGTTGTTGAGGAACGGCTTCAGGCGTTCACACAATACGGCGGATAAGATCTTATATGCGATGTTAAGGAGACTGATGCCTCTGTAGTTGGCGCAGTTCAGAGGGTCTCCTTTCTTGAGAATTGGACAAACAATGCTGAGGTTCCATTCATCGGGCATACTTTCGTCCGACCATATTTTACAAATGAGTTGGTGTATGCTCCTTACCAAGTCATCGCCTGCCGCTTTGAAGAGCTCGGCAGTCAGGCCATCCGCTCCAGCAGCTTTGTTGGACTTAAGCTTCGATATGGCTATCTTCACTTCATCCAGGTCGGGTGGACGGAATTGTTGGTCATCATCGTCCAGGTTGAAAGGTTGATTCTGCCTGACAGCGGTATTTGGTACGTCATCGCCGTTATACAGTCTGCAGAAATGATCTTTCCAAATCCTCAGCATCGACTGCGATTCTACTACGATGTTCCCTTGTTCTTCTCTACAGGCTTCGGTTCGGGGTTTGTTTCCCCGGCATGTTATTTTTACCTTTTGATAAAACTTCCGAACCTCATTCCTGGAGTAGCATCTCTCAATTTCCTCGATTGCGCGCTTCTCATGCTCTTTCTTCTTCCTCCTGAGAAGCCGGTGTTCGTCTCTCCTCTTCCGCTCATAGAGCTCATGAGCAGCTCTGGTCTTTCTAAGCAGCGCCGCGTTATATGCATCTTGCAATATCCTGGTTAAGTAAAGTATTAAGATAATAGTAAAAGACTTGATTCACTTGAGAATTTCTATCAAAGAACTCACTGATCGAGGATCATAGTCGTAGACTCAAATTATTTTCTACCCCTTGAGAGGGAAGAATGCAGAGTATTTTAAACTATGGGTGGGACGTGCAATGTTAGTACACTGCTTTTATGTGTAGAAAATGTATTATGGAAGAACGTTTTTAAAATAAAAATGTCAATATAGCTATTTCTTGTCGTGAAATTTATGAATTAAAATCCTTTAGGCGAATGTTTGAAACACTGCATTCGTACACTCATAAAGTTAATCTGGGAGACTGTCAATAATGACCGAACCTAAACAGACTTGTAAACTTTGTATATCAATGTATCAAACTACTGTTTTCAGGAAATAAAAATCCTACAAATTGAGTAATCAGATTTCTGGTAAGAATTTCTTCTGAACTCTATTTTTAAAACTCCAATAGACCAAAGCAAAAATCACAAATCCTTTTCACCTGCTCCAGATAATATCTATGCATCAATGCACACTGCACAGCTCTTAAATTATTTTAAAAACAATAAAAAAATAAGTATGTCAGAGGTAATAAAAATTGCAGAAGCTTCTCTCTTTATTTAATCTTGAATTTTTCCTGATAAGTGGTGCTGTCATAAAGTTTACGAAGCGCGACCGCAAAGATTCTGTATATAAATGAGCTGCATTTGTACTGCTGTTCATTCAAAACTAGTTACAGGAAAACCAAATTCAAAACAAAATGAAGACCACTTTGTTAATAGGTAGATACATACACTCAGAAAGTATAATTTTGCAATTAATCTCTTTTTGGTTCAGTTGCAGCTTTTGCCCTCCTGATGACACAAGGCATAGATGGCAATCATCATCAATCAAATTCAGTGGAATCAAATGAATCGCATTGGGAACATCATGGGACAGGTGTGTCTCCATCAATAATAGCTCCATCAGCAGTCTCAGATGCACAAGTAGGCCCTCAACCAGGACTGCCTCATCCAGGACATCTCCATTCCCATGAGTCACATGAAATACATAGCCATGAAACTCGGGAACATCTGCATTAAAAGCAGCCCTTAGTGTGGTATTTTGATTTTCAAATAAATGATTCATGTAAAAAAAATGTTCGTTTTCACTCCTGATTAGCAAAGTAAGAGTATTACACAATTAATAGAGCTTGGGTACATTGTTTTTTGATATTGTTCCAGGCCATTGTTTTTATTATCCTGAAGACCCTCGCCTTTTACTTCTTCGAACCTCTTTCTTTTTTCTAACATTTTTTTCAACATCCAGTGATGGATGCACGAGCCATCGGTGGGTACACTCTTCCAGTATCTTGGAGTGGTAACATAAACAGGTAGGATGGACGGTTAAAAGAGATGAGGGTAAACACGAGCAGAGCAGGCGAGCTGTTCAAAGAGCGCGAGGAAAGCGCTATATGAAATTTTTTTAAACAAGGATTCAGTGGGAAGTAGTCAACCCTTAACCAGTGTGCTGTTTTGTCTCAACTGATGTGTAGTCTCAGCTCCTTCTATCCCTAAGGAAACATAACCAACGTTCCGAGTCTTATATACCAATTTGAGTTCTTCCGATTTTATCGAAAATCTTTAAATGGATAATTCTGAGACATGTATAGGTACTGCCAATTATTAATCCTTATCACCAGCTTAGGGTCAGGAGTAAGCATTGTGTCATTGAAGAAGAAAAAAACAGGTGTGCTCAAGCAGATATCTGGCAAATCTTTGATAAAGTATAGCAGGAAGGCTTAACGTCCAAATTACGACAGGTTTTACCAGTGAGCATTCATAATTTACTGACAAGATATTTTGAGAATTTAATTTCCTGTGTCAGGCTCGGAGACGAAGATTCGCAATTCAAAGTGATTGTAGCCGGCGTACCGCGGGGAAGTCTTCTCTGCTCACTTCTTTAGCTGTAAACCCACCCTAAGCTAAACAGTCGAAAGGGAGTGCTCTTAACCGGCTGCATGTTGCGAATTTCCATGTGGTTTTCTTTGTTTGGATCACAATCCATCCGTCACTACCGATCAAACTCAAACTTAGCCTCCAATCTATGGGTAAGTGGTTTGAGATCATTATTTCTGCTTTAAGTCAAAAATTACGGGTTCGTTTAATTTGGCCATACAGGAAATACGACATAAGCAATGATTGAGTGTATGTAACAACCGCTGCACAGCAGGTTGTGAATGACAACTTTTGCTTAGTGTCGTCGGTGTTTATGTTTTGTATGTCTTTTTGTGATTATGGCTGGGGAATTGAGATTGGATGTAGCCAATATTCGAGGGCTAAAATGTAATCACTTTTCCGTGTACATCCACCTCTACAAATACAGGCCAGCTGTTTTGGGACCTAGTGAAACACAGGTAGATCACCGCCCACACCTCTCAGATCACTCTGGGCTGAAGTTACCTGGCTGCGAACTAGAGCCACTATTCTTCTCTCACCGCGGTCTCGCTAATTACGTGCGTAGTGATATAGCTTACCAAACTCCGCAACAATGTAGTCCCTGCTCCAATCCGGAATTCAATTTCATGTGGTTAAAATTCCAGCTCCGTAAGTAACTTATCCACTACTGGTTTATTTACAGAAGCCCTAAACGGGACAGCAACTCTACCTTTAATGAGTTTGATGCGCTGTCTGATTTATATTGTTATCCTGTATCCCTGTATGCTCATACTGAAATCGTTATTACGGTCGATTTCAATATACACAAATATGGATGGCTTCGACATTCTGGACAGACAACACCCGAAGGACAGTGTGTTGAGCTCTTCGTTACGGAAAACAACTTAACCCAGATTTTAAATGAATGAATCCCAGATGCTGATAGTCTTGATACCGCAAACACCCTGGACTTGTTTCTAACCTCTCACCCTGATAAGTACACTGTTGATGTGCTCCCACCTCTAGGTTCGTCGGACCATTGTGTCATATCAGCTAAATATTCGTACATTGACCACATACTTAGAGAAAAAATTCCTAAAAGAACAGTGGCAATACTAGAAAGCCAATTGGAGCGGACTTAAGACCTTCTTTAGAAGTTTTTATTGGTGGTTATGTTTCCTCGATAATGACGTTAATGCCGCTGCTGATATGGTCACAAAAATGACATCTTCAAGATGTGCCCGTCTCGCCCCGTTGGTACTTCTGCAATTGACTACGCAAACTTTATAAACTCGCTGACACATGCTACGAGGTATCCAGGAGGATGTTTTCTTTTAATTGAGATATGGTCGTCGGTTTATTAAGGTACACTAAACTTTTCGGGTATGTATCCCCGCAAGAAAAAGTCGCAAGGTGTAAGGTCCTGGCTTCTCGGAGGCCATGGGATTTCACCCTTGCGAGAAATCAATTTCTTAGGAAACATTTCTTTGACCATTGGTAAAGTCACATATGACGTATGGCATGTTGCTCCATCGTATTGCATCCAAGTCCTGCTGCTGTATCCTTCAAATTCAAACTACTTCTTGGCATTGCCAGAGCCACCGAACGCTTACGCGTAGATAATTTTGGATCGTTCTCGATCGAACTTCTTGACCCAAGCCTTGATGAAATCAACATTTGAACAGTTATTTACACGGCGTTAGCCGTATTCAATTCTAAATAGGCATCGTATAGTAATGTACGAATCGTTGTTTTTGTAAAGCTGTTTTACACAAAAAACACGCCGTTGTCCCGCGAAGTGCTCGTGACTAGCATGAAGCTAGGCGCACTTCCAAACAGTGCTTGGAGTTCATTAAATGATATCCGTGGGGTTTTTGCGTCAAGTTGCCACCATTAATAAGACTTGGATCCATTACAATACATCAGATACATCAGATTAAGGGTAATACTCCTCTATTTAAGAAGAAAAGTCATGGCCCCATGAAGCCAATGAATAAGTGCTTTTCAATCAAGACGACACATGTGAAGTTCATCGCCAATGCAGAAGAGTTTGTAAGATTTAGATATTTAAAAAAGAAAGGCGGGAAAATTGGTAAAACTGTAGATTTGAGATTGCGGTGAAATACACAAAAAAAATGGTAAAACACAGTTGTCATCTAAAAAAATCGTATTAAAACTTAAGGTTATAAGTATATTATATAATAAAGCTATGTGTTAACAAGACTGTGTCAGTTTTATAGGACTGAGAGTTTGTTAACAAAATATTATAGTTAGCCCGTCGCTTAAATCGGCAATTGTAAGAACACGAGACTGCCCTACAAAAATTTACACTACCACATCAATAAGTAGACATTGAGAGTTTGAATATGCATAATGAAATACAGCATTAATACCAACCAAACAGAATTCTTAAGGATGGGGATGTTTTTTTTTTTTTTGGCCTACAATATGATCATGCTTTGCAAGCACTAAAGTCAAGTCTAAAGGAAGGAAATTAAATAAGGAAGGGTTTATGTAGTTGAGTACTAAACGACTTCTGCTGAAGAGAATGAAGATGAAACAATTCTCCACCCGATTTGTACATGTCCAGCTCATTCCTTAAAAAGAAAACTTTACTTTGGAGCCTTCTTCTACATTGACTTGGAGATCCAAGGGGTATCAAACACTTTAATATCGCATATAAGATCTTGTTTGCAGTCTTCTGTGAACGCTTAAAGCCATTTACTAACGATTTGATTGGTCCTTATCGGTGTAGTTTTAGGCCCGATGAGTCACAATTCACCAGACATAGGCCACATATAGCAGCATCAATTGAGACAAGTTATACAGATTGATGCCTAGTCTTGGTGCCCCCACAAAACTAGTCAGATTGTGCAGAATGACGAGACTTTTAAAGTAAAAAACGGATTTAGAGAAGGTGGTGCGATTTGATCAATGAGGACAAGAAACATGCAAAATTTTCAAATAAATCTTGGCCTCCGTTAGCACTGGGGTGATTTAACAGCCAATTCTATATGCTGCACAGAAACAATGGTCTACTCGCTTAATATGGCTGGTCATGCAGAGCGAATGAATACTTATACATACACTCTGTGTAAGGCGGTAGATTGGAAACGCATAAGGAGAAAACCTCTACTTCAGTGGGCCCCATAAGTGAAAATTAACAAAGACATTAGTTGACCGCAAGTGCTATTAGAGAAAAAGATTAAGCCAAGAGTTTGAAATTATGTGCTGTAAACAAAATTTCTTGTTCGGAAACATTGAAAGTATTAAAGAAAGCATGGAAAGCGTGCAAAGAGAGCCGCTAAATTGTTGATAATTTCGTTCGTCCGAGGTGGTGTGCAATAACAGTGACAGAAACAAACATCATCATCAACAATGTTTACCCTTTCATATAAGAATCGTTGCTGTTCACACAGTATTCTGATGAACCCACGGATGTCGTCCCCTGTTTAGACTCAGAAATAATTCGACTTGAAGCTTCCTTAACCACTTTTCAAGGCTTAATTTGTTTTATTTATTGCCTCAACATCCTGGTAGGTTTAATTTTACTAGAAAGGTCTACACAAAATTGATTTGGAGTAATGAAATATGTACACAGGCTATGTTGTTGTTGCTTAGGCAGCATTTATTGAAATATTTGAACATCACATATACCTAATATTGCTTTAATGCAGATGTTCCCGAGTTTCTTGGCTATGTATTTCATGTGATTCATGGGAGTGCAGATGTCCTGGCTTATTACCAGCTGGCTGAAACGATCCTTGTTGGGGTTTTACTTGGTGTTCCCAATGTGATTCATTCGATTCCACTGAATTTGAATGATGATTAGCGTCTATGACTTGAAACGTCATGAGTGCAAAAGCTGCAACTGAAACAAATGGAGGTTAATTGGAAAATGATCCTTTTTAAATTATATATATGTAAGTATCTACTTATTAACAGTGCTGTCTTCATATTTAATTTTTTCTGTAATAAGCTCAGAATGAATAGCTGTGGAACTGCAATGCACTTATATACTGAATCATTTTGGCTTATATGAATTTTATGACAGCAGCACTAATCAAAAAAAATTTAAGATTAAGTACAGAGTCAAATTATGAAAAAATTATTTGTATACCTCTGCAATATTTATTGGTACTGATACACAAACCTTATTTTCATTGACATATTTAAGATAATTTATTTTTAATTAATATTTGTGTTAGCTCTAAAGATAATCTGTTTTTTCACGTATATTATCTATTTGTCTACATTGCTACCTCGCTGCTTGTACCGTATGATAAATTCACTTTGAAAACCTTCTACTGAAACTAAAATCGCCTCATTAGTGAGGCCAAAAGTTTGCTGATGTTTGTGCGTTTGAGTAATTCAATAAGTTTTTCTTCCAAATATTTGTTTAAGCCTTGGCTAGAACTTGATCGTCTATTTCCCTTTAGATTGTATATTTCGACTATCGTCATTGAGCATTGTAATATCAATAGCGGATAGCGGTTTCCTTAAATTCTGCGAATAGGCTTTATTTTTTAGATCATATACCTGCTTATGTTTGTCGATTTCGTCTTTCATCATTGTAATTTTACATTTATCTTATCCTAGATAAGCTTTTAAACCTCGTCTTCGTTAGCTCTAATAGTTTTCTCTACGTCAATATGAACAATGTGCATTTCTAGCAGTTTTTTTCTATCGGAACAAAGCACTCAGACAAAAACTAGTTCACTAGACTCCTTGTTAGTTCCTTTTAATGGAACCTCTCAGTCTTCGAAAGCCTTCGTGGTAAAGTTCCTATTATGCCAGGACCCACCACTTCGATCCGGAGTACTAGCAGCATTATGCGAACGTAAGCCAGTCATTCACCCATGCAGTGCTTCGCTGTGCCATTATCATTTTCACAGCAAGCGGGATGTTATATGTATCACTATACCCAGAACATTAAGGTGACATGTCACGACGCCAATAAGCATCCTGCTGTCTTTCCTTCTTAGGTACAGCAAAAATGTTGCTTTCTTTTAAGAGGCGTCGGGGAGCATTCGTTTGATCTGGCTGCAACCCCGAGAACCATACCGCCTGCAGTTGTGCTCATACAAAGCCCGACTGCCTGTGGGAGCCTATACTGAGGACGCAACCGACCTATCGTAGGGTCAGATCCTGATAAGCTCTTATCTGAGTCTTCCCTGGCACGAACATCAGAGATTTAATTTCAGAGGAACCCTTTCTGCCCTTGGAGCTTGACAAGTCTCAGTAAATTCCGGTGTTCCAACTGCGTTTAGTGATAGCTTACATTCTCGAACTAGCTTAAAAGTCATAAGCGGATTCATCAAGGCTCTAATCGCAACTTGGCTATTGCTGGAGATGCAAATGCTCCGCTTCTTCCACCGGTTGTTCACAATATAGTTAGAAGCTATCAGCATTTAGTTTTCTCAATGAGAAGTGAAATCCATCATTGTCGTCCTCCAAAAAGGCACCAGCGCCACATCCTCTATTGGTTTTGGACCCACCTGTGAAGAGTCGCCTACATTCCTTTTCCGATTCAGATATTAGCCGAAACTATTCTTGGGCACAGGGAAAATTGATTTCGTATATTTTCTGCAGTAGAAGCTCTAGTGTCATTGCATTAGAAGGCACGTCTCACCAGCAATGACAGAAGCTGACTGTGAGGTGATCGTAATTACATTGATTACCTGGGAAGTGAGCATCAAGCATAACACGGAGAAGTTGAATAATTTAAATAAAAAGAGGAACTCTTCGAAATTTGAATAAGCTTGTTGTATTATTTTTGCTTCGAACTGTAAAGTTTTCCGTCGTGGAGGAAACCTACGAGTACTTACAAATCTCCTGGTTTCGCTACGAAGAGCCTTCTGTTCCTTGGTTCCACCAAAAAATAGGTGATCTGCAGGATTGCTTTCTAGTTTGACTTTCAAAGCTATTCTTTAAATCGGTCTAGTTAGTTTTCTTCGTATAACTCCTCTGCAATTCGACCGAGACTCCGCGTTCGATTCTGATTGCGATGTACTTACCTATATTTGACATAAGAATCTCCAATAGTACTTTTCAACCAATAATCTTCTTAAGTCGTTATCGACTTAGGATAACATTAAGTCGATTTCCGTGACAAAAGTCTCAATGTGTGTAGTGGGATGGTGAGGAAATAATCCATATTGAGCTGTTGCGTCATAACCAGACTATAAGGTGTTCTATTCCATTACAAAAAAATGTTAGATATCGGGAAGATGTTCAAGAGGCGTGCACTGATAAGGCTAGATTAGATAACTATATTTTTGGGATTTTTCTCTAAACAGTGTAGTGATTAAGATATTTGGCGTATTCTGTACAATCCTAACATAAGCAAAGAAATTTTATTTGAACGGTGGCTGCAAAATATTGTAGTTTGGAAAAAAGCAGTGAAGCAAAAATCTGAGTAAAAGCGTATATGTATGATATATTGCTAAAGACCAAATATATTATATGATTTTGAAAAGTAAATTTACCACTTGCCAATCGAAATGGGGTTTATATGTCAGAAGCTACAAAGATTGGCGAGAATTTTTTCAAACATCCGTCTCTTTACTTCACCTTGAAATTTACTGATAAGTCATGCAGAGATAAAATATGTAAATAGCACTTAAAGTGAATTTTGGTATATAAGTGCACTGCTGTCTCAGAGCTATTCATTCTGAGATCGTAACAGAGAAAATTACATTCCTTACAACATGAATACCACTTTGTTAATATGTAAGTATTTACTTACATACGAGTACATATAGAAAAGTACAAATTTGCCCAATTAACCTTCTTTCATTTCAGTTGCAACTTGTGCTCTTATGATGTTCCAAGTCATTGGTGCTGATCATCATTCAAATTCGGTGGAATCGAATGAGTCACACTTGGGACACCAACATGGAACGACAGTCTCTCCATCAACAACAACATCAGGATCGCCTCCATCGACTTCTCAGAAGCCAGGACATCTTGGCTCAAACCAACATCCCCACTCTCATGAAACGCTTGAAATACACAGCCAAGAAAGCCGGGAACACCTCCACTAAAGCAATTCGACTCGAAAATGTTTCAATATTTTAATCAAAAATACCTAAATAAAAATATTATTATTGTATTATACGCATGCCTTTATTTAAACCCATATTATGACGAACATTCTCGTATTTCAAGATAATACGTGACAGACTTTAAGGGCAATAAATAAAATAAATTAGGCAATAGTGGGTTGGTTGGGTTTTGTAGAAATAGGGTAGGCTCTGCGAGGTATTAACGTTACCAAGTGGTAACTATCAGGAACTAGTCGAGGATGGACTGGCTGTGAAGTTAAATCCCAATATAATCCAAATAAGACCTTATACAGGCCACTTTAACATATTTTTAGTGGCCAAGCCGGTAAACATTTTCGAGACTAAGTTAACGGGTTACTGGCTTCTGTCTCATTGAGCCCTCGTCGTAGGGATGTCTAGCATACAATGAAACTGTCCCTTTAGGTTTGGGGTTGTGCCGCAGAAGTAACTGCGCGGCCATGGAAAAAAAACTAAAATTGGGAAGCAACAACACACCTTGGCCACAGATGGTTTGGCTATTGAAAAACGATATAAGGACAATAAACTTGAATCTGTACTTGAAATATTAGACTGCTGAAAGCAGATATTTCTGCAATCTAAAAACTGCTATACAGTGGGAAGGGTAGAAAACTCTGATATATACTACGGCGATTATTATCGACGGCAAAAGGAACACATTATTATTGTATAGGGCCAGACTTAGGCAAGCAATTTTAAATTTCCCGTAAGTTTACGAGTACTTCGGTATAATCCAAATTAGGGCTTAATGTCCAACATTAGCTAATAAGAGTATGTGCGTATGTTCTCACAGGGAAGCAGATGACCACACGAAAGATTGCAGCTACGAGCTATTATACAATACTTGTATTGCTTCGGCTTCATTATAATTATTCCAGGTCCAGGTTTCCTTAATCGATGTCAGAAATATTTTACACTACCAGTGTAATGCTCACGTCTGGTTAGATGCTTCTAAACTTCTTCACTTACTAGATAGTACTAAAAACAGAGCAATATAACTTATAAGTTATATAAATACCACTCAGTCATCTTACACCCTCGAGCACCGACGTAGTATAGCCTGCCTCACCTTGTTGTATTGCTTTTTTCGCCACCGCGGCTTAATTTAAATTTTCAGTTATATTTCTCTCTTTAAACCTTCAAACGTATTACACATTTCCATTGAATTCTCATCAGTTCATCATCAAACCCACTTCCGGACGTGCCTACTTTTCTAAGCCGTACAACTCGCATATGGAATGTCCTGTTGAGCTCTTTATTTCCTGTTCAATTTAACCACCAAACATTCAAAACCAGCGTATATCGGTACCTCTCTTTCTTTCCTCCCTAACTTTATTTCGCCTGCTCTGTGTCCAAGTATTTTAACGAGACGAGAAATCCCTTAAGCCCGAGCCGATTTAGAAAAAAGGATTCGACTTGAGGCTCTATATATGTACGAAAGCTTTATGTTTTATTGAAGCATAATTTATTGAATTATAAGGACGTGTCAAATAGAATTGCTTCAATGCAAATGCTCCCTGGTTTCTTGGCTGTGTATTCCATGCGATTCATGAGAATGGAGATGTTGGTTTGACTCGAGATACCCTGGCTCATTAAAGGCTGACTGAAGCCATCCTGATGCTGTTGTTGGTGGAGAAGCACTCTTTCCGTGTTGGTGTCCCCAGTGTGATTCATTCGATTCCACCGCATTTGACTGATGATCAACATTTATAACATCATAAGTACAAGAGCCGCAACTGAAATAAAACAAGGTTAATTGCATTTTATACTTGCCGTGAATTTTATTTTCTTTGTAACAATATCAGAATGAATAGCTCTGAAACTGGAACGCATTTACATATTTACTGAGTTCTTTTGGTTGCGATTCATAAATTTTATGATAACAGCAGTTATCAAAAAAAAAATCAAGATTAAATAATAAGACAAAATGATGGAACAATTTTGGGAAACTGTTACAATTTTTATACCTTTTGACGTAAAAGCCTTATTCCGATTGGAAAGCGCTGAATGTAAACTAGGTTAACGCAATTGCTTTTACCAGACTCCTTTGCGGCTAACCAGTTCAAATTTAATATAAAAAACAACATCTTCAAGAGCAATCTATTGTACAATAATATAATGTTTGTCCACCTTATGAGTTTCGCTTGTTTGAAGTGATTCCTCGCCCATTCTCAGAACTCTTATTTATTCATTTTGTGACTGGAATCCCATGCTGATACTACCCGGGAATAAATAGTGGCTCCAAAACAGAACTAGCAGAAATGAGTGTGACAAATAGGTCACACAAAGAACTTTCTGATATAGAGAACTTGTTGTGGTATCCCCCAATGGTTGTTGATATTTCATATTTTACTATTATAGAATTAAGAACAAGTTAACTCGAAATTGGTCAGAAAGCAGATTAAACCCGACTGGTAAATCAAATGTAAAATAAAAAAGTGTGATTGGTGGTTTAATGTCCATTTTTGTCCAGAAACAACGATTTGAATGCAAACTTAATGTGATTTTTAAAAACTTTGCAAGTTTCTAAAATATTTGCTATTCTTTAAATAACACAAAAATGTTGGCTTGATTTTATTCAAATTTTCGTTGAATATGTGCTAAATTAATAGATTTCCATTAGTACCGCAACAATTTCAAAAGTTACGTCTATCTTTAAGAAATAACTGATTGTATTGTGTACATATTTTATTCTAATAACTTGAAAAGCCATGGACAGATTTTAGACAAATCTAATGGTCGCGATTCTGCATGAAGACCCATCATTGAACAAAATTTTAAGTCGATATACGAGTATGTACGTTTGCGAACTATCGTGGGCAAAAATACTGACACACACACATACAGGCATTTTCGAGTTTCGAGGTGAATTCTAGAACTTGCCGATTGCGAAATTAAAAATTATTAATTATTGTTTTCACTTGTTTCGTTCACCTCTATGCCCACTCGAGAGTTTCTTTGTCAAATTTGAACCGTCTGAGCTAACTGTTGGTATATCTTGGTCATCTTATTGATAACCTCCTTCTTTTCTATCGAACAGAGCACTAAGACAAAGATCCTGTACACTGTTGTCCTTGTATGTTCCCTTTAACGGAATCTTTCACTCTTTCCAAGAAAGTTTAGTAAGAGCTTTAGTGATAAGGTGCTAATACTACCAGCAACTACAACTTCAATTCCGAAGCCCTGCGGCTTGAATCGAGCGTAAGCCGGACATTCACAGAGTAATATTCTGCGGTGTCGTCATTACTTTTACTGCAACAGTCGCAAGATATTGTAACACTTATGCCCAACACATCTAAGTATTCACCAAAACTGTCGACTGTCCCGGCACGACGCCGCCGGTAGGTTACCTGCTGGGGGAGAAGGCCGCTGACTTCTTAAGACATCCGAAAGTAGTCCGGCTGCAACTTAGAGAGTCATGATATCTGCAGTTATGCTCATATGAAACGCAACTCTAAATTGAAGTATTAACCAAGGGCGCAGGCACTACTAAGGTAGATAAGCGTCCTGAAAAACTCTTCTCTGAGTCTTGTCTGGCAGGTTCATCGACGAATTCATCTCCCATGATCCCATTGTGACCTGGGCCCCAAACACGACTCAGATAATTTAGTCTTTTGACTGCTTTCAGTGATATATTGCTTGTAAGTCGAAAGAGGATTTAGCAAGATTTTACCATCAACTTGGGTGCTTCTACAGATGCAAATACATCTTCCTCTCCACCGATTCCTTCCAATAGAGTTTGTTGCTACTAGGAGTGTGTATATCTCCGCTTGGAAGACAGACGCAAGTTTTCCTAACGAGAAGTGAAATCTAACTTTGTCGTCCGCCAGAAAAACACATTTTACTTCATTATTAGCTCAGTATCATTTCGTTAGTTTGAAAAATCCGCGAAATTCAAGACGAATCTCGGACCTACAGTATGCTAGCTGCAGTATAAATCACAGGATCGCCTTTCGACGGTAATCCTTTAGTGTTAATATTTAGAATTCTAGAGCTGTTTATTTTAAATTGTATTCCGATATTTGATTTCCATTAGATGACATTTTTGTGACCATCGATAGATGACTTCTATAAAAAGTTGTCGACATGCACATTAATTTACAAAGCAAAATGTCGAGTTTGCTTGAGCAATGACAATGAACCACCTAGCTAGCAAAAAGTACTTAAAACATTTTTAAAAAACTTGCTATTTTCCGAAGGAGCAATTCTTATAAACTGAAATAACCGACTTACTCTAAACCGAAACCGTGTTCTTTCGGCCTTAGTATCACACGCATTACATTTTCTAACTTGGCTTATCCATATTTCGCTTGTCTCATTAAGTGAAGTAAGTACTCGTAATAGAATACTCCTCAGCCAATTCGAAGTACGAGTATGAAGAGCACTCGATATTTATATTGTGATGCCAACTGATTTAATTTGTTAAGCACAGTAAGGCTCATTTAAACTAAGGACCTTCATGCTCTCAAATTAGTGGTAGAAGGAAATTTGGAATAAAGCTATTATATGATGGCCTGTAATTTAAGAATTTTACTTAAAATCAGAACTATTTCTCTGAAAACCTTTTAACCATTGGGCATCTCTCCATGGTTTTATACATGGTTGAAAATCACGCGTTAAGAAATTTTATTTTTTTAATTTTCGAACAAAATCAAATTATTTCGAAAACTATTTTACAATTTTGCTTATTCCTTCTGAGAAATATTCTGAGGTCACTAGGTTATCTTTTTGGCAAGCTAAATAAGCCTTATGCATTCAAAGCCATAAACTGTTTCCCAGATAATGACTTTATCATGTATTTCTACCTTTCAAAAGCTAAAATTCTGATAATGAGTTTATGAGTCAAAAACAAAACGTGTGACTATTTAAGCACATTGTATCTCTTTAGTTATTCATTCTACATTCAACTTTCAAGATCCCAGTAATAAGAAGATTTTTCACAATGAAGACTACAATCCTGTTTATCGGTAAATAAGTGAACGAGTTTTATTTCTAAATAATCCCAATTGTTTGTTCTCAGGCTTTGCACTCCTGATGCTTCAAGTAACCGCATCCATATGGGAATCTCATTCCATAGAATCACCTGAGTCACTTGAGTGGCCTCAGTATGTTGGAGGACCCGTAAAACCCGTAAGACCTGTAAGACCGAGAAATCCGGCATCATCTACATCTGCGCCAAAACAAAGCTTGATCTTGGCTTCTGAAGTTGTAACTAAACCAAGTCAAACTAAGCCGGCATATATCGAGAACCATTCACATCAATTTGGACCAAATTGACATGTTGTCGGAAATTGCACGGATACCAAAGCTGGTAATATCTGAAAATTGTTAATGTAATCATAGTTATCACAGTTGAAACTTATTTATGTAAATGTACCTGGTGCAAGGTTTTTGGCTAATAAAAAGAAAACAAAGAAACATTTTGAGGAACTTTATTTCCTATTTATTGGGTCACTCGTAATGGCCCTCACTTGCCTTCCAGCATCAGCGAAGTCGGATTGACTACTCATTAATTACAGTACTTACCACACTCATTGCTCGGACAACACCCAAACACCAAACGATTATACGATGGGTGATTCTTTGCGTACTGGCGAAGAAAGGCTTTCAGTTTTGACTTTCATTTCTTACTGCTTCTATTAGTACCTATAAGTAGTTGGCGCGTCTCTTGTATACGCAGAGTTCCAAATCGCAACATCTTGTCCCTGCTAATATTCACCTCCCGAGGCATGATTTTCTACTTGTACTGCGGATTTTGATGAATTTGATTCTTCACGGCTTTCACTACTACTAAGTGGCACCCGAGGCTCGTCTATGAATATCTAAGGCGCCACAACTATGAAAAAATCTCATAAAGAGATTTAACATACATCGATCGCGTTTCTCTTAGCCCTCCGACATAGGGCTTGTAACCTTAATCAGAAGCTAAAGATTTATGGTATCGATACTAAAACGCGAATAACGTCACCTTTCCCATCGAAAGGAAAAGCATAAAACATTATCTTCTCAATAACTATGAACTCGTCGGAAGAGTAACCACACTTGGCTTTGTTTATCTGCAAGAACTTAACACTCAATTAGGTATGAATACATTTATAATGCCTCAGAATGTGTAAGGCTTTTTTGAAAATTGGATGGGAAGAAAGGTATTTGGGCTTAGTAGTTATTGCGCTCCATGGTTGACATCCAACATTTTAAAAGGACAGTTAGATTGTTTTTGCTTTAAAGTTAACTGCTTGATTTAAGTTGACTGAAGAAATAAAAGTGTTTCAGGAGCGGTTGGAATTCAAAGACCAAACCTTCCGATTTAGAAGCTAGTTCACTACCACTTGAGCCAAAATGAAGTGCTGAGCTGCAGTATAAGTTGACAATTTTCGGAGAGCAGATTGATTATACAAATGTGACAAATTCACAGATTTCCATTTTGTCTCCAAATGGCTCCATGCTGCAACTCTTTGTAATCATTTAGACACCATGTGGAAAATCTTTCATAACTTTTCTTTTAAAAGAAGAAAATCTTGGGTGAATAAATAGTTTTGAAGAAATTGATGGGGACAATGAGTCCCCATATCGTTTATAGTTAAGATGAAAAGAAGATAACCTACATGGCTGCCGTGTGGGACACCAGAAGTACCTTTGAATGGGGCTGTGAGGGCTGACCCAATGTGAACGCTATAATTATACCTATTCGGGAAATCAAATATTGTAACAAAACTCACGATATGTTACCTACTTTCGGACCGATTTTAGCTCTGATAATATCATCTTATCAAACGTAGGCTTTACAGATACCCAAGCGCATTTCAATTTCTTTGGGCTAGCAAATTAAGACTTTTTATAAGTCTGTCATCACCCCAATCCTATTCCAACGCTATGGGGGTGGATGTCTTTTGAAAGATTTTCTGTCCGGATTGATGTCCAATATATGTAAAAACAGACAAACCTACAAGCTATGTAGGAAACTCGCCCTAGTCACAAAAAAAAAACATCAATGTGATGGTATGGACATGTTGATCAGAAATCGGCGCTTGGAACCAACCCCATCATGTTTCTATGTGCGTAAATGCAACCGGCCCAGCATCAAGATTCTGAAAGCTGAATTTGCATTACAGGATTCCAATTTGTTTTTTTTTGTTTTAGCAAGTGTTTTATTGCAGGCGAGATATCTAGTGCTTATTGAGAAGAGCTGACTATTCTAAGTAAGTGATACCGGATGCTGTGAATTCCAAAGCAAAAAACAAAATTTGCAAGATTACAGAAGCTATCGAATACCTACATTGTTATATGCTCATGTTATATGCGAACGTTTTCACGATCATTGTACCGTAAAAGAAGATCACCGAATTCAAAGTCGTTGAGCGAAAACGCTTTTTTCTCTGTTTTTGACTAACTTACTCATTTTCAGACTTTTGGAACAGAACGGCTGTAAGGAATTTGTAGAAGAGAGTGCATTTGATAGTAATAATTATTACTGTCAAGCAATCGAAAAGTGTAAGACAATTATTGCAAGTAATCTTCTTTAGATATGTACATATGTTCTCTTAAGAAAATCAAAAATCCTATCGATTAGTTTTTGACAAATAGGTAACGTTTCTGGACTGTGGAAAGAACCTTACTCTTCAACTGCAAAAATTGTGACTACTTACTTCAGACCATTTCGGCCTAGAGAAGCTCTAAAAGCCAAAATGGAATGTATAGTATCTGCTAGGAATATATGCACTTATATCAAGTAAAACGCCGAGCTTGACCTGCACAACGTTAAGGGTGATCTTAAACTGCGACTTACGAGTACTTTAAATGACAAGAACTCTTTGCCAAGATGATATGCCACCTTTCTTAAACAAATATATTTCTATCACCAAATTGTAACCTAGGTATCACAATTTCACACAAATCTCTAATCATTTAGCTGAAATTAACAATCTATCAACACTTTATTGGGCTTACATTAAGCCTTTAATGTCACTGATTACTAATGCTTTGCATAAACCTAGCCTCTAGTCATAAAACCAAATCAAAGAAGCTGCTATTTAGCGTGTAACAATTCAACACCAGCATCAATCAGGTTAGATTGGTTGCGTTCATTTGAATTACAATTAAAAATCACTTCACAGCCTACGGCTTGAATGTTAATAGGGCCACGCTCTCTGAAGACCCGCGGCAGTAGGTATAAGAGTGAATGAATGATTTTGATTAGTTTTAGTGAAATAAATTTAGACAAGCCTAAATCTGGAACTATGTATGTAGGTCAGAAAGCACCCCAGATGAATACGCCTACTTAACTGAATTAAGATATATAATACTTTTATTTATTCACTGATTCACTGAAGTTTTGAGCTTTTCACTTCTGGTAGGCGTAGTATACGTATCCAACGAATGGATTCTTAACGGAACTACTGGTTTTACGTTTTTGATCGGATCTTATATGTGCCTGCGCTGACCGTTCCAGATTGTCTCCGTTAATATTTTTTATTAAAATTTGGTCGTCTGTCTCTGAGTACTGTTCATCATAATCGCTGACTTGATCGTCTTCTGAATCTTTGAGGGTCTTTTGTTTCTCTTTGGTTGTCTGTGATTGATAACGTTTTGGTGGTGTGTTCAGTATCGGTTGGATCTCTGCGGAATCAATTTCTTCATCTGACTCGACGTTTGCCTCTGGCTCAGGTTCCTCTACCTTTTCATCAACTTTGGTAGGAAGATTCGTTTTAAAACTAACAGCTTCAACCACTACAGCGTCGTCAGCATCAGTTGGCTTAGCCTTAACCGCCGAGTAGCCTACGAGTAAACATACTCTGAGGTGAACTATGCAAGATCTGTTTTAAGACTAATTACCTCCATGAGAGTATCCGTCATGACCATATCCCCCTTGTGTTCCATATGATCCTTGTGATCCATGTCCTCCGTGTCCATAGTGTTCATCACTTGGATAAAATGAATGTGATGGATAATGGTGGGATGGTGGAGGTGTTGTTGTAGTAGTAGTAGACGTTGTTGTTGTTGGGGCTTGAGTTGGATATGGATAATAATGTGGTCTTGATGGCACTAAATAACCTGGTGTTCCTGGTGGTCCCTTTTGTCCTGGTGGGCCTATTGGTCCAGGAAGTCCTGGTTGGCCTGGTATTCCAGGTGGACCTGGTTGGCCTGGAGGTCCTTGTGGTCCTGAATAGCCACTATTACCTTTGGCGCCCTTAAAGCCCGGATCACCTTTTTGGCCCTGTGGACCTTTTGGTCCTCGGTTACCCTTGTCACCCTTAAAACCATCTTGACCAGGATAGCCAGCTGGGCCGTAATCTCCTTTATCACCTTTTGTTCCGGGCGATCCGTTTCTTCCATCAGCACCAGGTATACCAGGTGGACCTGGTGGTCCTGGTGGACAGCGACAATGATAGTGAGCTGGTGGAGGAGGTGGTGGCGGAGGTGGTGGTGCAGGTGATGGATGCGCTGGAGGTGACGATGGATAATGCGAGTAATGCGGTGGATATTGTGGATATGGAAATGGATATGAATGTGGCGAGTAGCCACTTATATAATTTCTTGGTTTCAGTATTATTTTTGGCACAGCTACAGAGACTGGTTCATTGTCAGACTCAATGCGAATAATATTTTTTCCCGTAGGTTTGTCTGTCTCCGGAGCCGGCCTTATCTTTCTGGTCGAAACACCAGAAATTGCAAAGGCACCTGTAAATGCGCCTTGTTAGCAAATTATTTCGTTCTATAAAACTAAACTTATAATCTCACCGAAAATTAGCAGAGCGTTTGCTATTCTCATCGTGCACCTTCTGTTCGCGAAATCCATTTGGGAGTCTCTTTTATATTATCGCCCGATGCTATGCGCATATTCATGAATAAACAACGTAATCAGAATTATTCTTGGCAAAGCAAATACGAATAGATTTGTCATGTTGATCGCTTACCGTTAGTTGCCTCTCCCCACGAGCTACAGTTAAATTATCAGACGTTATATTATTTCGACACAGATACTCCGCAATTATGGAAATTTCGCATATGTATCGCATCATGTAAACATTCGGATGCCGACCGATGATGAACAATATTAAGGAAGTAAGGGGTTTTTCTCATTTTTGTTTTTTAATGGGGCAATGCCCAGAAAACATGGTGATTTGTATGCGTACAAATAATTTAGCAAGAAACATACATACATTGACAGGTAACAGTTCTGTCAATTTGCATTTTGTTTGATTAGATCTGCTGCCCTTAATTTAATGATTAAATGTGGCTATATTTAGGTTTTAAAATCCAGATTCGTCAGATTTCTGTGTGGAGTTCAATTTTTGGGTGAAGGAGATTCTTGAGCTAAGCTATAGCAATCACCATCAACCAAGGTCTAAATGGTGACTACTAAATTGTAGGATTTGTCACTTATAATATGCAAATCACTGTAAAAGCATGAAATTTCATCAGATTCTTACAACTTGGCATATCACCGTACCATAGGAAAGTTAATTATTGCAAGATGGCAATGGAAGGGTAAGTCAATTTGAAATGATTAATAGCGAAAAACCGTTGGGGGTCCAAAAGCAGAAAGAGTTTAAGACTTTGCTTAAAAGGGTTTCAGCGGTTGTTTTTCTTTGGAAGCGCTCCTTAATCATAGAGTTACATACGAGTATTATACTTTATTAGATATTTTTATATTTTGTTATTTTTTGTGGCATTAATTACACACTTATTTTTGAGATTTTTTTTTTATAATTTTCGACTTAAAATTCCGTTTCAAAATAGCTTCCTGGTGAAAATGGGAGTCATTCCAAAAGAACAGTGGCAAATTGCACTACTAAGTGCAAAATTTTACTTTACATCTTTTTTTTAAATTCTTTTTATTCTATATTAATAAACACAAAAAAAAAATTTAACTTGGAAAACAATGATGAAAAAATATATTTAAAAAATGTATGATGTGCCAAAAAAACAATTTGACATCGCATTTTCAACAGGTCCCATCTCCTTGTGGTATGTCTCGAGTGTATAGGAAATACAGAAGATTACCGAGAACACCTCCATGCGGTACGCCGGCTAAAATCTCTTTAAATTGCTTCGTTTTCTAGTCTGTAGAAGATAGTATACGTTTTAAAATGATCACCTCTAAGATTTTCGAAAAAATTAGAAGAAGTGAAATCGGTCTATAAGTCTTCTTGTCAGTCGGAGGTTTTCCTGGTTTTAGGAACATTATGACCTCAGCAACTTCCGACCGACTCGGAACGTATTCTAACATCAGTATTTTAAGGACTTCTCCGGTTAATTAGTCGTAAGCCAGAGCTTTCTTTGGTTTCAATTTCCTTATTTTAGGGTTAAGTTCCGTTTGCGTTGCATTTCTTAGCATGTGATTATCTGTAGATAGATGACCATCCATATCTTCCTTCGTCCATTCGTAGCTATTTTTTTCTAATTGATGGTGCGGGCGTTGTAGGTCTATTTGTACCTTTAAATGCTTTCCAAAAGCGAATAATTCGGTTTCCTCATTACTGTCAGACTTTCTAGATACGTGTCTACCGCACGGTTTTGAAGTTTGTAATCTTCTCTCTCACCAGCACAACTTTGATGCTATTTTTTCAGTGTTCTCCTTTTTTCATTTTCCAATTCTTTTATCTCCAGCGGATAATTGTTTGTTAGCTGCTTTCTTTGATAGGGCGTAGTATGCAACGCAGCATATTGAATGGTTTCAACGAAATGATCAACCTCGACTTCTAGTTCACAGCGTATCTTAAGTGGTAAGCTGTCTTTTAGTTAGGTTTTCAGTCATTGTCAAAATGACTGGAAAATGATCAGAGAAAAAGTCAAAGCTAAATTCAACTTTTTATTTGGCAACGATTAGTATAAGGCCTCGTAGAAGTAGCATCTTCCGACAGGTGCAGGCTCTTTAAATAACGAGAATGAGCCTCTGCAGCCGAACATCTTGCAGCTCTGCTAATAAGCCCTACTTCAAGCTTCCCCGTGGCGCCATCTGGGAATCTTACTAGAGATTGAGAAGTGAAGGTGCGCCATAAATCAGGATTAGTGCTAGAAAAGCAAACGATTTAAGGACAATGAGCTTCGGATATGCACGTGGAATGTAAGATCCCTTAATAGACCACGTGCAGCCGAGCAACTAGCGGAGGCCCTAGACTGCTGCAAAGCAGACATAACCGCCATTCTAGATATGCGATGGGATGAGCCGTACAAAAAGAAGATGAAAAACTGGGATATCTACTACGGCAATTGCTATCGACGGCAAAAGCAGCGCTTATTTAAATGCGGATTTCTTGTCGGCGGCAGACTAAGGCAAGAAGTCCTGAGCTTCCGGCATGTGAGCGAGCGCCTCGTAGCAATCCGCATCAAGGCTAAATTCGCCAACATTAGCCTAATCGACTTAGCGGCGGGGCGAAACATTGTCGTAGCTAGCACGGGGTTCCCACATCTCGACATACACAAGGGGACTTGGAGAACTCCTGATCAATCAACAGTCAACCAGATTGATCACATTGCGATCGACGCAAGACACTCCTCTAGTATTATGGATGTCCGTACGTTCCGAGGAGCCAACATCGACTCGGACCATTACTTTGTTGTGGCCAAGGTACGGTCGCAGATATCCCAAACTACGCCAAGACAGACTAATGCTATAAGGAAATTCGACGTCAGCTATACAGAGCAATGTCTAGTTTTGGCCAAGATCAAGTATATGCTGTCAAGCCAAAAAGGACAACCAACACCGACGTCTCGGGCAGAACGTCACCCTCGTCAGATATAACTTTGAGTCATTATATTTAAGGACTTTGTCTACCTAGGCTCTGCTATAAATACAGACAACGACACCAGCGCTGAGATCAAGTGAAGAATAACTCTTGCCAACCGCTGTTTCTTTGTTTCTTTGGGTTAGGAAGGCAATTGAGTAGCAAAGCCCTCTCTCGGAGAACAAAAGTCACCCTTTATAAGACTTTAATAGTCCCGGTCCTGCTCTATGGCGCGGAGGCATGGAGATTATCAAAAATGGATGAGGGTGTTCTTGGTTGCTTCGAGAGAAAAATTCTTCGGGCTATCTTCGGTCCCGTCTGCATTGACGGTGAGTGGAGGAGGAGATACAACGACGAACTGTATAGACTGAACAGCGACATGGACCCAGCCAGAAGAGTGAGGATCCAAAGACTGAGGTAGCTGGATCATGGAGAGCGTATGGGCGCCAATGCTCCGGTCCGAAAAGTCTTCGAATCCGCTCCCGAGGGACAGCGCAGTAGAGGAAGGCCAAGACTAAGGTGGTGTTTGCAAGTGGAAGAGGACCTCAGCCAACTTAGCATGCGAAACTGGAGGCAGCTAGCCAAGGATCGAGCTGGCTGGAGAAGCTTGGTGACTGAGGCCCAGGTCCACCCCGGACTGTAGCGCCACTTAAAGTAAGTAAGTAACTTAAACTTCCTCAACTATTATGATATTGTTAGTTATTCCTTTCAAAACAAAGAAATCGATGAGATCGGGTATTTTTTTGTTTTCAGTCGGCCAGTATGTTGGTTTGTCCGTCGAATTGAAGTCACAGTTGTGCTCCATACCAGTTTCATCGAGCATTCTACCTTTCTGTGAAATGCATTTGGGCTCCAAAAGGTTTCTTTTGTGTGTTTTTAAATATGTTTTTGAAGACAGTCTTTCCAAGTGCAGATCTCGGTAGGCAGCCACTAGCTGAAATGTTAAGAAAATTATGTCTTTTTCTTACACGTTCCGTGATTTCATGAATTCAAACTCTATTTTAAGGTTTTCAGGATATTCGATGTACTCTTTATTATATTGGGTCTCTCGCTCTTTCAGGTGGATGATAAGCGTGAAAGTCCCTAAAGCCTTTTATTTTTGTACACCATCTTTCTTCATATGGTTTTCAGAGATTAGACAAACGTCAATGCATATTATTCTCTCATATGAATATTTTTAATTCATTACTTTTTTTGTAAAAGTCATTCATGTTCTCAATTTGGTTCGATTATTGTGGCAATTGATTTCGATGTTAGCTTTCTTGTCGAAAAAATGAGTTTATTTATTTTACCTTGTTCCTCAAATTTCTCAAGTACAATAAATAGAGAAGACCTTAAAAATAGTGTCAGACGAGTTTTCGGTCGTGTCATTTATTAATCTAATTAAAGTAAACTGCTAGCGCATATGTTTGTTTACCCGGTAACCGCCATCTAAGGCTTAATGCCTTCACGGCATTTCTTCAGCTATTTTTGATTAATTATTTTAAATAAGGCTTTTCCCTTCATGCCACTTTTGAGTGCTCATTTTGCGCCTTTAGAAACTTATCTCGCCTTTTATGCATCTCCCTGCCTACCTCGCGACCTCGATTGGGTCTAAGTTGGGTCTTCTCGTTTACAATTAATACAAGTTGCCGAAGTTTGCTTGCTTATTTCGCATTTTTGGGAAAGGTGATTTTCCGTGTATTTAACACAACATGGCTAGTTTTGGCAATACCTTTGGGTGTGATTCAGCCATTGACAGCATTTGCACTGAGGGACTTGTTTTATATTTTTAAACAAAGGTTGGATTTTATTATCATGTTTAAAATCGTTTTTATTTCATTTTTTTATTTTTATTTCATAAATTTTTTGAACGTCCTCGGGCTTTTCGAAGGTAAGGATGAAGACAGAAAGACAGCGTTTTACTGTAATTTCCTTTCCTTTCGAATTTTGCTTTTCTCGTTTTTGTATATTAACAGCGGCGACAATTTTGAAATACGATTTTTCAAGTCACTGACAATGTTTTTTGTTTTTGCACGAATGATAAAGCTCTCTAACTACAAAATGTATTGGTCTTTTCATTTTTTTCTCGTTAGTAGACCCTTGAATTCTCTCGGAACTTTACTTTCGAGATACTCGTAGTAACGTAAATGCCACGCATTTTGAGTTGACATTTCTAAACAGTGGCTTATCATAACAAAACACCACGTACAGACCTTTCGTACAAACTTATATTCTGATCAAGTTTTTTTTTTATAAAGAAACTTAACACTCAAGTAGGTATGAATACATTTATAATGCCTCAGGATGTGTTAAGTTTCTTTGGAGAATTGAACAGGAAGAAAAGAAAGATGTTTGGACGCCGAAGTAATTTAAGAGCATGGGTGGGATCCAACATTTAATGAGAAAGCTTGAATTGTTAGTCTGTCGACCACGGCTGGGATTCGAAACACTGAATATTCCGATTTAGAAGCCAGTTCGATTCCATATGAGCCACGGACACCCATTCTATCAACTCCTCCAATGCTATCATTTTATATATTTTTTTTGTGTGGTCATTAACCATTTATCCCCTTTTTTTTCCTTTTTTGAACTGTTCTCTTATGTATTGAAAATCCTCACAGTTTTTTTAAAACAATGTTGTCAACCCATTTGCGAATGACGGCATTGTTATTCTCTGCTTTCTGAAGCCTAATTTCGCTTACCGTACCAGATGTGTTTTTATGTTTCTTGACCTCAGCTGTTCCAATAATTTTACAAATATAAAAAAAATTTTGAAATATAATTCAATTTGGAAATCAGGATATACATATATGTGTTGTGAAACATCTACAAACTGCAGTACTACATTTCCTGCCAACCTGAAATGTAGGTAAATCATTTTATGTCGGAATATAATTTCGGTACGATTTTTACACACTCTTTGCAGTAAATCAGGCTGTATTCCGGCAGTAACGCGTCGAATGTTGGCTTCCGAGTTGCTACTCAGTTGTTTCTGATTTATCGGCGTAACGTTCTGATCATTATCATTTTTGAAGTGGCATGGAGTAACAACTTCGGCGCACATATCGGAGACTTTTTCTGGACTTAATGGTGTTCTGACAATGCCTTATAGATTATCATCACTCCAAATGTGGCAATTATATTAATTGGCATAGCCATTTAACCAAAAACGTACTTCATGACTGAACGAAACTTTCAAATGAAATTGTGGATCAATAGCAATGTTTCTATTGGTCTATTATTTAAATGTACGGCGCGAACAAAGATCGTGTTAATTCAGTTTCTGTAGAAGCTAAACCTTTTAATCTTGGTTTAGATCCTTATGCAAAATTGTCCATAAAGTGGCTGAACATAAGTTTGATTGTTGACCACGATGACGAGTTGACTCATTGAGTTGACAATCGATTGTTTTGTGCGCACTGTACAATGTCTTACGGAATGCGTATTATCGTTTAGAGTAAACATATTGCGAAAACGATCTATAGTTTCTCGTATTTGCGTACATACTCATATTTGTAAACTTCGTGATCAGTTCTAAAACCTCATTATCGAACAAACTAAAGAAACTTCCATCGGTGATAACTCACATTTGGGTTCGACCACAGCCACCCAGTCCCATAAACTCGAAAACAATGTCTTTTTTCTGCAACACATATATATATCTTTTGCACAATATGCTTGTGATTTTCGTAAATCATCATTATGCGCTTGACCAATCTTGCTAAACAAATGTCGTCGGTCGTCACTGTTGAATTCACCGTTGCTATTATTTTTTTTCACGCTTCTGCCTGCGTCTGCAACTGACCACTTGCAAATTATTTAGACAACCTTTAGTATTTTCAGCGCTATTTTCATTAGTCTAAGCGTTTGCATTGTCAAAGGATCATATGAAATTATTGGTGTCCTTTTAAAAGAACAGTGACCGTTTTACACCATTAAACACATGCTGCACTATTTCAATCAAACATATGTGTATTTTTTATATGCACATAGACAACATATATATTTAGTAAAAATAAATATATAAAAGTATTATATATTTATACTTTTATAAATCTGGTTCTTATAATAAATTTTTCCTACTTTTGTTTCTTCATTGCACACAAAACAAAAAACTTAAATGTTTTCAATTCAATTTTCTATTAATTTATAAATCATTGTATAGGTACAATAAGACCATAAGCCCTTTATAGTATACGAGGTGTGATCAAAAAGTAAGGTGACTTTTCATTTTTAAAAAAATATATTTATTTAATCATCCAAATTTATTTTATCCCCTTCAAAATAATCCCCCACTGATATAATGCACTTGTGCCAGCGCTTTTTCCAGTCGTCAAAGCACTTCTGAAACGCACTTTTTGGTATTGCCTTGAGCTCCTCCAGCGATACAGCCTTGATCTCCTCAATCGTTGCAAATCTTCGTCCTTTCATGGGCATTTTCAACTTTGGAAAGAGAAAAAAGTCGCAGGGGGCCAGTTATAACCCTTTTGAGCAGATCAGGATCATCATTGACGTCGTTTAACATGTCTTGGGCAATGCTCATGCGATGCTGCTTTTGATCAAAACTAAGCAATTTTGGAACGAATTTCGATGACACACGTTTCATACCCAAAACATCCGTTAAAATTGATTGGCTTGAGCCAAACGATAAGCCAAGATCATCCGGTATTTCCCTAATCGTGATTCGACGATTTTTCAACACAATTTCTTTAACTTTTTGACGTGTTTGACGTGCTAGGTCGTCCGGAGCGAGGTTCATCATTAACATTTTCTCGGCCCTCTTGGAATAATTTATACCACTTATAAACACCCACGAACCCACGACTTTCTTTAATTCCCCATAGCATGCCTGCTAGATAAAAAAAAAAAAACACACTGTGGCGCTGGCAGCCCGGTATGGGACATGGCCTAGCTTCTTGACACTCCTTTGTGTTACTCATGTTGTCATTTTTTATCACATCTGAGCGGGGCCTACGGTTTATCGCCGAGTCCGAACGGCACTCCTTAGAAGCTTTTTCGTAAGCAATTTTACTTTCGGGAGTTTGCCATTGCCCGCCGAAAGGGTGATGGCGATTTTGAAAAATTCTTGGTGACACAGCCTGGAATCGAGCCCAGACTCTCTACGTGATAGTCCAATGAGCTAACTATCACGCCATGCGTGCTAGATACTGCGAATATAATTGCTGCTTTTTCATGCATATATTTTTGGTACAGTTGGTTAGCCAGATTTGCTCTCGAGCATCTAATCAAACGCAGGTAAGCAAATGCTTTTTTTCCTAGCAGGCTCACATTCTCGGTCCATAGACCATAGACTCGCAAGACATAATAAAAATACATTATAAAATTTACAGCTTAATAGAGAATTTAAAGGTTTCATATGATACAATTAAAAAAAAAACAAATATTATTATACAATAATAATAAAATAAAATAAATAAGTGATGGAAAAAAGAAGTGAAACTAAGCGTAAAAGGGAAAAGAGGAATAGCAGAAAAAAGGAGATTAAACTATAGAGATAAAAAATATGAAGATCATAGGTCGAAGATTATAACTACCCGAAATGTGCATGAAGTGCACTTTCAAATTGCTTCGCTCCTATTATTTGTTTTATTATGGTAGGTATAGAGTGTTCCAGAGCATACAAACAAAACAAAAGCATACCCCGGGACCAATTTATAAAAATTAGATACATATGTGATCATGTATTCTAATTCCAAATATATATCTAACCATCATTGAAGGCAATGAGTACCTTGTGATGAGAATATGTAGCTACAGTAGTTTGCAGTAGACAGGAATGTCATATTCAAAAATTGCCACAAGCAGAGTTTCAATCGATTTCAATTTGGTATCTAAGATGGAAAGGATCCTCACCAATTTCTTTTGATTTTAGATGTTTAAAATGAACAACCTCGGCTTCAGAAATTACTGCTAACTATAAATGGTGTTAGGATCTAATCAGAAGACTATTTTAAGACAAAGTAAGGAATTAAAATGGAGGGTCAGGACTCAGCTTGGAAAGGAAGTATCATATTTTTTGGTCTACAGGTAATGAAGAGTAGTTCCTGACTTCACAAAAAAAATCTTGCCGATTAAAAATGTCTCGACAAAACCGACTTTTTTGTCAATATCCGCTAAAAAGTACCAAGAATGACTGTATGATGCCAGTATTACAGTATGAAATTGGAGGTTATTGACTTTTATTACAGCACAGTACCCGAAATTAAAAACAATTCTGTAAGATATCACTAGAAAAATCAATATTATATGTGCAAAAAGTCATATTATGATTAGATATTCCATCAACAGGCAATAAGAAGACTTAAAGGGGGTTAAGACCCAAAACGGGTGGCATGGGAGCTAATAACCACTAGCCATGTAGAAGCAAAATTATTTAAAAGCCGTCAAGATTTGCCATCAATCAGCGAAAAAAACCCGCAAAATATAATTATTGGTTAAAGAAAAAAGAATTTGTTTTAAACTCTACTTTATTTAAATTTACTTAAGATGCATATGCAAAACCGGGATTACAAAATTTCGTTTTTTCTTTGCTCGACTGCTGTTGTTGAAAATCTTTTTAAAATGACCGCAGCTTAGAAATATACATGTGTATGTATATTTGCCACTTTTCTTTCATTTGTTTGGCAAAAATAATGTTTTCATAACATGCTGAGAACTGTTGAATGTTCTAAAAATATAAGTCAAAGAAACAGATACGGTTTGGACTATAGACTTTTTCAATAAAAAATTTTACATTATTATTTGAAATTTAAGTAAAAATAAATTCTCGAAACTCTCCGAAACTCGCGGCAGACTAATGGTTAATTGCAATACCCCTACTAGCACTAAGAGTAATTTCATTATGCGAAATCAACTTATACCCAGGAATGTCATATAGTTTTTCATAACCTTCTTTTTCATCTATTGTCTTATCGGAATTTTACTCACGTATTTAACATCAACTTCAGAATCCGTGAATATACTGGTATGTCTAACATAATATCATTTCGAAACATAAAGCTCGGAGCATTGAAGTGAGCAATTTCCATTCACTTACGCAAAAAGGACTTGAAGAATAATCAATCAACCGTCGACAAGATTGATCACATTGCGATCGACGCAAGACGCTTATACAGTTTTATGCATATCCGAACGCTCCGAGGTGCCAACATCGAGTCAGACTATTACCTTGTTGTAGCCAAGGTACGGTTGCAAACATCCCGAACAGCGCCAAGACAAGCTAATACTGAGACGAATTTTGACATAAGACGGCTACAATCGCAAGAAATCGCCAAATCCTTTTTCGATCGAGTTTCTCTTAATCCCTTAAGAGAACCACTGCCACCAGCATTAAGCATCAAAGACAGTGCCAAAAAGCCATGCCAGATACCGTTTCTGATTTGCTGGGTTTCACTCAACCACCACAACGAAACCTCTGGATTGATGCGCCATCATAATAACGGCAGTCACATACAGCTAAGCAAGACAAATACAAAGCGGCGCTACATAGAAGGACTAGAGCTGCTCCCAAGTTCTATGAACAGGAGAGGAGAGACGAACACCGGCTTCTCAGGAGGAAAAAGAAAGAGTAAGAGCATCAACATTATCAAAACTGGATGAGGGTGCTTTTGGCGGCTTAGAGGACCGATGATTTTCGGTCCCGTTTGCATTGACGGTGAGTGGAGAAGGAAATACAGCGACGAACTGTATGGACTGTACAGAGACATCGATTTAGATTGAAGGTCCAACGACTGAGATGGCTAGGTCATGTAGAGCTGAAAGCCTTCGAATCCAATTGATACAAAAAAGCATATCGTAAGCTGACATGAGCCATGAGCTTCATTTCGCGTAAAGCCAAATTACAACAGAAAAAACAAATTAAAGTCTGTGAAGTATGTAAATGGTTTTAATTTAAAATTTATTATTGCCCTCAATGCACGTTGTTCTTAAATGCTTGCAGGTTTTATTAATTAAGATATAAGGAGCTGAACAAGGAAACTCGAAGCTTGAAGGGTACACCTGCGAAAGTTAATGTTGAATTTCATTATAAACATTTGATGGTATACAAAGGTACAAGGGTTCAAGTTTCGTCGAAAATTCACCCAGACAGAATTTTTGAAACCACCTTTGGAATGTTTGAGCTGTTTTAGCAGAGCCAATAGTCGCATCTAGGCTCTTTAAATTTTTTATTGTAAATTACCATATATTATTTAATGTATTGTATACGTGCTAATAAACGTTAATAATAATAGTAATAATAAAAAGATGCGGGAATTGATTTAAGTTGTTATTTAATATGTTGTTGCCTTACTATTTATAGATTATAGGCGTTCGAATAAAGATTTATGTATAAGTTGTTATCCTTAATAGAAAGGAATAATTAAGACCTACATTAGAATTTACTGCCAAAGTATAATTTGACATTAAACATGTTGATGAATGAGTTCATGATGAGATTTATTAGGCCTCTCCGCAATTGTTGGGTCTGATAGTAAGGCCTTATTTTGTGATTACCACCATGATAAGGATGGTAATCCTGTTAGCAAAGGTAACTGTGGTAGTGTTGTGGTCGCCAATGACGGTAAGGGTGGAAGTGTTGGAAGCGACGGCTGGGCTGAAGACGATGGAGGTGGTGCCAGTGTCGGCAATGGAGGAAGTGTTGGTAGCAATGTTGCTGGGGGGAATGGTGTAGGTAAAGGCTGTAAATTTGTTGGAAGTGAAGGTAGTGGTGCTAATGATGGAAGTGTTGGTATGGGTGGAAATGTAGAGATTGTTGGTAGTGTTGGTAGTGGTGGTAGTGTTGGTAGTGTTGGTAATGATGGCAGTGATGGTAACGTGGGCACTAATGGTAGTGGTTGGAGGGGCGGAGGAGTTGGAAGGCCTAAAAATGATGGAAATTCTAAAGTGGATGACAATTGCGGCCATTTAGACAGTGATGGAAGTGCTGGTAGTGGTGGCAGCGTTGGTAGTGATGACGGTAACAGTAGTGATGGCAGCGATGGCAGTGATGTTATTGATGGAAAGGATAACGAAGGCAATGGCAATAAGGGCAATGATGGTAATGAGAAAGATGGGCCTGATGACCCTGTCGAGTTTGGTTGCTTCGCCAATGATACCTCCTCTCCATTTAGTAATAGTTTTTCATCTAAATTGAATTATCAAATCATGTTAATTAATTTAAGTCAAATATATTTACTACTTACCATTATCCAAATTTGCTTTGATATCACCATTAACTACCACCATAACTGAAACAAATAATTGTTTTAATTATGGTTTTATAGAACATGACGTGTTGTGATAAGCTACTGACCTAGAACAAGAAGTCCAAAGAATTGTAGAATTTGATAAGACATTTTTTTCAAAATAAAGTAGACAATATGCTCTCAAAATTCAAGAATACTTTCAAATGTGAAGAATATTTAGCGAGCGCTCGTTTATATGGAAAAAAATTACCCTTATCACCTGAAAATTTTTGACAATGAAACGACAACCAAATTATCTTCATGTAAACACAAATAGACGTCAAAAAAATTATCCAACAATATTTATCTATATTAAATAGAAATAAAAGCTCCCTGAACGACTTACGCAATACAGAAATATATTCGATTGTTTTACTTTCAAAAATACGAAATATAAGAACAATTATCTTTTTGTGTTGGGTGAAAAGTTGTTTATTGAATAGAAAATTTCTTCATAATATAGTACAAATCTATATAACCTAACTATCGCTTATTTTGTTCCTCTTCACGGTTCAAATAAGAAAAATTAAAAAATTTATTATGCCTTGTTTTTACGTCATTGCAAATCTTATTGACAGTTGACTTCTTTTAATAATCTCAATCATAAATCTTCAAGAGCAAATCATCTTAACGTTTATAAATTGAATGATAATACTTCAACAAATGTGTAACTTTAATACTTTATAGCCTCGGGTTGTTTGGATAGAAGTAGACCTCAATGAGGTGAACAAATTAGTGCTGACTTTCTGATGTTCTCCATTACTGGACATCCACCAGAAGATTCATGATTTTTTTAGAAGCCATTATTATTTATCCGGGCTACTCCGACATATTTGGAGCGCAGTCCGGTAAGGATTTCCAAGACTAAGTCAGGGTCTTGGAAAAGAGATAGTGGCGAAAGAGCCCTTAATGGACCAATGGCAGCGCTCACATCCCAGAACGGATTACTGGCTTTCGGTGCAACCAACCTCTCATCCTAGGGGTATCAAACAATGGAACCGGCTCTCCAGGTTGGAAGTTGTGCCGCCGGGGTAACTACCCGACCATGCAATCGAACTACGGACAACGATCTTCGGATATGCACGTGGAATGTTAGTTCCCTTAACAGGCCACGAGCAGCCGAACAAATAGCGAAGGCCCTAAACTGCTGCAAAGCAGACATAACCGCCATCCAAGAAATGCGATGGAATGGGCCGGACAAAAAGAGAATGAAAAGCTGCGACATCTACTACGGCTATTGTCATCGACGGCAAAACCAGCGCCTATTTGGTCCTTTTCCAATCGAGTCTCCCTAAATCTCTTAAGAGCATTAAGCATCGAAGACCAGTGGCAACACTGCCAGAAGGCCATCGGAGATGCCGCTTCTGATGTGCTGGGTTTCACTCGACCACCACCACGAAACTCCTGGTTTGATGACGAATGCCGGCTAGCACGTGCAGCTTATCAAGATGCATATAAAGCCGAGCTGCTTAGAATGATCAGAGCTGCTCATGAGCTTTATGAGCCGAAGAGGAGAGACGAACACCGGCTTCTCAGGAGGAAGAAGAAAGAGCATGAGAAGCGCGCGGTCGAGAAAATTGAGAGATGCTACTCCAGGAGGCATCAGTCTTCTTAACATCGCGTACAAGATCTTATCTGCCGTATTGTGAGACGAGCTATACAAAGCAATGTCTAGATTTGGCATCCCTGCCAAACTCGTCCGTCTGTGCAGAATGACGATGGAGAATGCACGCTGCTCCATCAAGGTCGGTAAACATGTTGTAATGATCGTCGAAAGACATTTAGTCAAGAATTATGTTTAACCTAGAGTGCCCACATAGGGCCAGTAAGTTATAATAAGATAGTTTTCTAAGTTATTTAAGCTAATATTTAAGCGTTTTTTTGTATAGCATATAAGAATTAGTGAATGAAATAAATAAAAATGCATTGAAAATGAGGTCGGTAAACATCTCACCGAGACCTTTGTTGACAAAAAAGAAACGAGATAAGGCGATGCGTTGTCATGCGATTTCTTTAACATCATACTTGAAAGAATAGTGTTAAACTCACGCGCAAACAAAAACGCACAATCTTTCAAAACTCCGTCCAATTGCTCGCATACGCCGAGGATATTGACATAATTGGAAGAAAGGAGCGCGATGCCAATGGCACCTTTGCAAGTATTTAGGCGGAAGTGGCGAAAATGGGCTAAGCGGTCAATGAGGTCAAGACTAAGTGTATGCTGTCAAGCAAAAAGAACACCGAACACCGTTGTCTTGGACAGATCGTCACCCTTGACGGGCATAACATTGAGGTAGTTAAGGACTTTGTCTACCTAGGCTCTTCTATGAATTTAGACAACGACACAAGCGCTGAGATCAAACGAAGAATAACTCTTGCCAATCACTACTTCTTTGGGCTTAGAAGGCAATTAACTAGTAAAGCCCTCTCTCGAATAACTGAAGTTATCCTATATAAGTCCTTAATAATCCCTGTCCTGCTTTCTGTCGCAGAGGTATGGACATTATCAAAAATGGATAAGGGTGCTCTTGGCTGCTTCGAAAGGAAAATTTTTCGAGTGATTTTCGGTCCCGTCTGCATTGACGGTGAGTGGAGGAGGAGATTCAATGACGAACTGTAAGGACTGTACAGTGACATCGACCTAGCCGGACAAGTGAAGATCCGACGACTAAGATGGCTGGGTCGTGTAGAACGGATGAACAACAATGCTCCGGCCTGAAAAATCTTCAAATCCGCCCCCGAGGGACACCGCAGTAGAGGAAAACCGAGACTCAGGTGGCGCACGCAAGTGGTAAGGTACCTCAGCCAACTTAGCGTGCGAGACTGGAGGCAGCTAGCACAAGATCGAGCTACCTGGAGACGCTTGTTGATTGAGGCCTAGGTTCACCCGGACTGTAGCGCCACCTAAAGCAAAGCAAGTATTATCTTGATTTATTGCGTGACATCAACGTTTCATTATCAAAGTGTGATTAAGGTCACTCGAAACTTTTTAAAAAAAATTAATGTGACTTTTCTACAAAGATTTTTTTTTCTTTGCATTTTGATGTCTGCAGATTTTTGACCACTATCCTATATATCTAGTTATTTAATATAGAGTTTCGTCGCATCCAGCTCGATCTTTAGTTAAGTCGCGTTTTTTATCTGATGGGATGTTCCTCGGGAACATTCAAAGATTTTTCGTATTCGAGCGTTGGTGTCCATCTGCTTTAAATGATCAACCTACTTCCATCTTTGGACCTGAGTCGATGTCCCTATACGGCGCGTACAGTATGTGTGAATGCACAACTTCCAACCAGTTCCATTATTAAAAGAAAACAACTGTAGAAGTCAGTTAGACCGGAGCTAGTAACCCATTTGGGGATGTAAACGCTGCCATTGGTCCATTAAGGGCTCATCCGCCACCATTTCTTTTTCAATGAAACAAAACCCTAACTTAGTCTAGATAATCCTTACCGACCTGAGTTCCAAAAATGTCGGAGGAGCCCGGATAATGTCCAATTTGTTTTATTCCTTGATTTTACTTCAACATTGATTCCATCGAAGGAATTCATCCCCTGTCAAGATAACAGTGATGATTCTTTTGTCTGCTGGCCAACACCCACGCTTGTAAATTTGTCATATCGAGTCCGGATGAACATCAACCAGTCCCCCCTTTACTTGGAGGTAAAATAAGCGAAATCAATATGCAGACGCAGATAAAACACTGGATATCGCCAATTTAACACCTTTCAGTGTCCACCCTATTTCCACAAATTCAAACCGATAAGTCAACAAAAGTCTGATGTTGTCAATCTAGGATGACTGAGATCAAAAGTCAGCCTTGTCTGTATTATTTAACACAAAAGTGAACAGAATTATTATTATCCAAATTTTTCAGTCTACTGGCTACTCTACTACTCCATTACAAGGAAATTAACCGTAATAGCATTTACGTCAGCGCCTTGTTTCTTTTCAACTAGCTGAACGCGACTGTAATGCCAGCATTATTGGCCGAGTATTTCTTGTTGCGGATTACTCATCTTATATTTAATTAAAATTTAATATCAATACTTTTTTTTCAATCTTGAAGGTAATTTCTTATCTGAAGGCATTATATATACGTCAAGTCTGTAACCAGGTGGTTTGGCCAGTAGAGAGTTTTTTGTGATCTCGTAACTTTCGCCATGGTTATGTTCCTTACCCTACAAACTAGCCTAGCCAATGGGGTACATTAGTTAGAAATCTAAAGGTCACGGATACCTCTTTTTTCAATTGTTAAAAGTCTCTTACCCATAAACATGAAAGAGAAGTAGAAGTATGATACCTAGAACCGTAATTGGCAGGTAAATGCAAAGGACTTCTTCTTCAGTGTGAGATCTATAATTTCCATGTCTCAATGGAGAGTGGTCTCAACAGATTTATTTTTTTAATTTTAAGTATCGAAAATTTCAGGCCCACAATTTGGTTCTAAGAATTTGAATGATTCCAAATAATTTACCGCCAACATAAACTTTTCGCTACTGATAGTGCCTTAACACATCATCGAGCATGAAGTGAATTGTATGGTTGGTGTTCACATCTATTGAAGTACTCTCGCAACAATGGATTTCAAGTTCTTTCCCCTACAAAGGCAAACGTTAGTTAAAAAAATTTTCTTCTCATGTTTAAGCTTAAGTGATTTGGCATTTATAGGGAAATGTACACAAAGCCAGTCTTTTTTGGAAATAATTACGGATATGATGGAACGATTCAATCTTCTACAAAAGTGTAACGAGGTCATAAGACACCAACTGGCTCCTCGAATACGGGTAACTAAAATCCTTATAAGATCATTGAATAAATAGATTAGGGGCACTAAACGCCGAAGTGAAACGGGGTATCAGTCAAAAAGTCTTTTAACTTGTCCTTCTCAGGTAGGCACTGTCTCAGGCCACGCAGAATTAAATTTGGTTTTACGAGTATATAAATGCGTTCATTATTTGCTTTAACTTTAACGTTCATTATTTGCCTTAACTTTTATTACCATACCTGCAATGAATATCACATACATTCTGAATCAATTATTAAAATTAAAAACAAATCAACAAACAATTTATTATTTATTTGATAAACATTTCCTTTGCAACATTATGGTTAATCTAATTACAATTAGTCTTACAGTTCCGTTAACTTTGTTCCTTCGTCATATTCAAGTGGTTCTGTATCAATTGCATAGTTATATGTTCCATAGTCAATGCTTCGATGTTTTGATGTGCCTGGATATCCCGGTGGACCTGTAGGACCTTCTTTTCCTTGCGGACCCTGAGGACCAGGCGGTCCCATAGGTCCATCTACACCATCGGCACCTGGTGTTCCACGAGAACCGGCTAAGCCTGGTAGCCCCAAAGAGCCAGTTGAACCTTTCATGCCTCTGTCACCTTTATCACCCATTATACCTTCATCGCCGGGTTCTCCGGGTGGACCTTTTTGTCTCAAAATTATTTGCCTCACACCATTACGGCCATATTTTATTGTCGCACGAACTTGATTGTCATCTTCTGCTGCTGCATTGGCTACAATAACCAAAACTGTAAGGGAATTAAGTCAAAAATCTTCATGCGCTTGTCTTTCTTCGATCTACTTACTGGCTAATAGGCAAGTGAATGGTCTCATGTCTAAGTTACCTCTGACTCAAAGCAAGTCTATGAACATGCATTATATACAGACAAAAGGGAATAATGTGATGGTGTTATCTGTTTTATGGCTTTGGTCTCTATTTCTTTTTTTTGATAGGAAACCAAAGAAATGAGATGAGTTGAGAAACGATACCAATGCTGGTGCAACTTTAATTGATTCCTTTGAAATTCTGGGCGGCGTGTCATTTACATAATCGACCGGCCGATTGGAATGGGTTCCTAGGACCCATAAGAGTTTCCAGTTTTAACTATTTCAACTCAGAATTTTTTATTTAATTTTCAACTTAAGGGAAAACTGGGAAATTGATGAAATTTGGATTCATTGTACAATGAAGTAAGTCTTCTTAAGAGAGATACAAATAATATAGCTATAATAATATCCATGATTTAACATAACGTTTGAAATGTTATGTTGCTCTTGGTATAAGATGGAGGTTATTCACCAAAGAGTTTTACTTTTGAAAAGACAGAGTATATCTTTATCCATTTTCGTTACAGTCAACATCTCAGCTTCATAGCCCAAGAATCAGCGACTCGGCAAAGAGATCCTTCGTTTTACTTCTACTGAGGTGTTGTTGGCAAAATATATAGCAGAGCCCATGAGGACAACATCCGTTAATACTTCAAAGTGCATTCCTTTTTGTTGACATTTTATACTTGGTTTTTCCTTACTTGTTAAAACGCTAAACCCATTTTGGTGGAATCTATTTCAAAATTTCATTCTAGTAAACGCACCAGTGACTTCTAGTTCGACAAAATGTATAAATGTGGCATGCGCACGCTAGTAGTTGCAGACACCTTTAAAAGATTCTGCTTTCCGTGTTCGAACAATTCATTCAAGTATGATGTTGAAGAACTCACATAACAGCGAGTCGCCTTGTCTAAAATCTTTTTTGACATCTAAGTTTTCGGTTACCGACTTCAAAGAAACAGCGAGCCTTATTATTTTTCTACACAGATAGACGAGCTTGCCAGGGATGTTAAAACCAGACATGGCTCCATATGGTTTGTCCATATAAGTGATTTTATATGAGCCCTTTAAATCGATGATAGGATTGCGATAATCGATTTGAACTTTTTAACTCTTTTTTTAAGGAATTACACTTAAGTATGTGTTAAGTTCTTTTCGAAAAATGGAATTGATTTTTGTTGACTGAAAAAATGCAAGTATTTCGGGCATGACAAGAATTCAAACACCGAAACTTCCGATTTGTAATCCAGTTCACTACCACATGACCCACGGAACCCACATCTTCCAAAGTGTAAGGATTCGTTTGATTGTGGACTTTCCTGGCCTAAAACCACACTGATAAGGGCTAACGTAGTCGTTTACAAAGAGTTTCAGACATTCACACAATATGATTGAGAGTCTCCTTTATCGTGGATCAGCAAACGTTGCTAAAATTTTATCCAGATAGGAGTATCTAGCCCCTTTGGATATACAGAAGAATATATGTATCAAGATTTGGGGGATTTTCTGATGTTATACCTTTGTCGGCAGACTAGTTTAAGCATACGCTATAATATTTGTTGGACCAATGCCAACAAAACCACCACAGAGGAAAAATTAGAGCAGATTTACCCAAACCATGCTGTTCACGCATCACTCGGATATCTCAGATAAGAACAACGATTTATGTATCACACGTCGCATTCTAACAGCCTTATCTAACTTATCAAAATGCATACTCATAACATAGATTTCAGGAGTAGACTAGCTTAATCTTTCGCATTGACATCTCAGAATAAGCGAACATCCAAATGTAAGTCTGCATGCATACTACTACTTAGAAATTTTTAGTACCTTTATCCCGGTCACACTTGTTTTACAGCAATATTTTTATATTTCATCAAAGTATATATTGGATATTCTTCATAATAATATGATTAGATTACAGACTACAGATCGTTGAATATACCAAATAAAACTTTTACATATTCGTCCCAGATAATTAGTGACATAGATTGAGTATCTTAATGGTGGTTTAAGATAAGATAGCGGAGTAAATTATCATATCTAAATTATCCAATAAGTATTTGATCACCAGAATAGAAATCCTTTCTCCCTTTTCTCAAGTAGAATACAAGTTAAAGTTTTACCATCATGTGTGTAATAATTAAATAAAATTACTTTACATAAAATTATCTATAGAACAAGATTGGATTAAAATAAAACTATCAAAAACAGAATCAGTACCACAATTAAAATAAAATTACACTACCTCTTTTCTATATTTCCATTTAATTGATCATTTTGGTTTTGTCAGCTTTTAAGTAAATATATTTTAAAAAGTGTATTGAGTTTTAAGCTGTTGCTGGGTCCCCTTGTTCTCCTTTAATTCCGGGAACTCCCGGAGGTCCAACTTGTCCTGGTGCTCCAATATGCCCACGGTAACCCGGTCGTCCACGTGGACCAGCTGGCCCTATTTCTCCTATGGGCCCACGCTCTCCAATTGGTCCGATCAGACCCAGCTGACCTTGGTTACCTCGTTCGCCAGGTAAACCGATTTCACCATCATTTCCTAATATCCCCGGTATTCCTAATTGTCCTGGTGGACCTGGTGGTCCTGGTGGACAACTACATTGCGGAAAATTGTAACGTGCGCTTCCATAATATTCATTATCACTATTTCCTCCAATATGTATATCAATTATGCGTGGGATTTTCTTTTTTCCCTCCACCAAACCAATGACGACAACTGAGCCTAAAATCGAAATTTTTAGTAATTTGATTAATCACACACCGACGGATACACGGACTTACAGAAAAACAAGCAAACTTCTAGCTTCATGGCTGAGGAAATTCTAATTGGAATTTGTTATCACGTTTTCTTTTATACGAGGGAAACCTTATACGGCTTTTCAAATCCATACCATCATGGGGAAATATAATAAAAGTCTGTGGAACCGATGAACCCGCTGAAATACCCATACTAATACCATGTGCCAGAAAAACGAAAAACGAATAACCCGTATAAAGAAAACAGAGAAGAAAAGAAAGATGGGACCAAAATGAATGTTTTTGTTTTCTTTATTCATACAGTCGCAACGGATACAAGTCTTAAATATCATGCTAGTGTCCAGGTTCGCCCCGTTCACCGATCATGCCATCGGGGCCTTGGATGCCAGGTGGCCCAACAGGTCCTGGGGCTCCATCTCGTCCTCTTGTACCTGGTTGTCCTCGGTCTCCTTTACGTCCAGGAGGTCCTCTGTCACCGTAATCGCCACTTTCTCCCATGCATCCTTTTACACCCTTGAGACCTCTAATGCCTTTCTGTCCAGCTGGACAATCGCAATCAGCTGAGCTTAAGTAAATTTTTTCAACATTTTCATCATCAACTAACGTATGGGAAGTTACAACGAGGGCTTTCTTTTGAACAGAATCGATTGCAATGACAATGCAAAATGAAAGGGCACCTGTGGATATAAATTTCATAAGTACGTATAAACTTTATGAGCATATGCATTAGGTTAACTTACATAAAACCCATATGAACTGTCCTGTGAACTGTGCCATGGTTCTCAACCATCTGACATGTCTGAATTCCTTTGTTTCAAGTTATATATAAGAAATTCAATTTGTTACATTGTACTATCAATTGAATTTTGAAGTCTAACTAACACATAGTATGTGGATGGAGATGGTTAAATCTATTCTTGTTTTGGCCCTGCTTTGTGCTTGCCAGCCTAACGCGGGCAACGTCGGGGATAAAATGCTAATTTACTAAAACCATTTTAAAGTCATTTAATGATTATATTCTGTTCGTAATATGTGTACATACTCGTGAACCTGCATTCAAAAGACAAGTTTACGACTATAAGATACAGCATCATTGACAATACCATCAGCATTTTAAGGGACCCAAATGCAGGTAAACCTGACCTGTGGCTATCAAATGCACAGATGGGTTTGTTGACCCCATTGTGGTGATCATATCACTTTTATGCATAATTAGTTGAATCTTTCTTTTTCCTCACATTGTCACTGGAAAAATCAATGAATTCCATGAAATTCAGCTATTTTTTTTTCTTGCCCATTAGTAAATACATCCATGGAAATATAGACTTGGTGAATACATTTTTGGAACCGCCTACATTGGATATACAATATCTTACGATAACTAGATACACATACGGTAATAAACGAGTACCAGTCAAACTTATGACTGTTTTTTATATTCCAAAATATTTTTTTTTATAAAATTTATGCATCCCATTGACATGTTGTACTTTACAATGAATTTGTCTCTATTTTTTTAAAGATGTGGCTAACTATATTTCCCAGTGCCACTACTATGTCCTGTCTATATATTGAGAAGCTATTTGTCTGAATGTTAAGTGGAAGACCAATTTTTTCGATTGATGGAGTCCAAGGGAAAGCGATGATATTTAAAGGATTTTCTCTCTCGGGCTATAGTCTTACTATTAAATCAACATTCATGGGGTCTAGACGCGCTTCGAAGATGATATTAAGTTGTAATGAGCAGAAAGATCTGCAGGGTAAGACTAATTATTTGAAGTTATACTTAAGCGTTCCTTAATCACCAGTATCCGCTGTTCCGAAACTCTGCTCTCAGAATTTTTCGCGCTGCCATTCTAATAGCTGAATGGCATCACTAATTCCTCTCTTCATCTTCTGAGATGATTTTTTTCCTACAATATACTTGCAAAGAACCTTTAGGCTTCTTACAGGATATTGTTTGTTAACTTGGCATTGAATATTGATTGCCCTATCATATTTGCCCGAAATTTTTCAACATTATTCTTCATCCGGCTGACGAGTGAATATTATGTCATTTTAAACTACTCTAAAAATAATCGGTGATTACTTTTTATTTCCGCCACATCTATGACAAAGTCTGAGTGCATATATCTGCTATAAAAACTCCATCGCAATTTTGAGAAATTTAAGTTTATATATTTGAAATAAAGTTATCGAGCTGATCAAATCGGAACATAAAAACCAAATGAAGAAACTTGTCGCAAACTACCATCGGCTTAAACTAAATATTAACGAATTAGAACGTGAGATGTCCAACGAATATCTTAATGAAATTTTTGACAACATTTGCAAAACCGTCAAGCTGACGCTTGCACAATAGTGAAATTAGCTAAGAAAAGAGAAAAGGAAAATCTCTTAAAAGTGATTGCCTTATATAATTAATTCAAATAATTGAAGAACAAATCCTTGTTTCGACTTTGTCCTATACTATCCTAAATCAGTTTTCCAACCCCGATATAAACTGCCTAAATTGGCTGTATATTGATCCTGTGTATCCTTTCCCTTTAGTTGTAGAATAATTTAACCATCTGTCTTTACGCTTTAACAAATCCATATAAATAGTAAGCAGATAACCATTTCCTGTACATGTTGGGCAAAGTGATGCAAATAAACCGTTGTCCTCAATATTATATACACATCTTGATTCCAAGTGGCAAAAGTTGCTTTATTAAGTTTCTTAAATCTCAATTCTAGTTTTTATCTTAAGTCCCAGTCCAAAATAAAGTAACTCACGCATGGCATAACAAGGACAAAATGCAAACTACCAAACAATAAACTTCAAGACAAAAGGAGATTCAAATTCTAAATGGAACACATTACACAAAATGATGTATCTTTTTAACATTACATAGAAAAAAAAATAGCTTCATAGCAAAGCTGTTTCACCCCTATGTGGTTTCACGTATAACATTAGAAAATTCCAACATTCTCACTCAATATTATAAATAGTATCTGGGGAAAAGGAGAAGTGTATTGGTTGGCTATAGGCATAACCTCTTTCTCATTTGAATTTTATCAGATCGACTTCCTTCAAGACATTTTAATGTCATGTTCAACTTTTAGAACATTTAAGAATAATTTTGTGAGTCAGAATGCACGCACGGTTGAGTAGATGAACAAGGTACAATATGTTGGAACATGTTTTTTTTTTTTAAACAAAGCCTATATAAGATCTGATGACATTGATTTTAATTTACAGTTCTAGGCAGATCATGAGACTAGTCGCAACGATATGCCTCTGTAAGTTCCCTGGTATATAAATTTTATTACTGATAAATTTAATTTCTTTTTGCATTGTTTCAGACGTATTATTGATTCAAGTAGCCGCTGAAGATGTAAGCAAGAATAAGCTTTTAGGTTTTAGTTTTGGCAAAGTAGACGGAGTCTACGATGTTGAAGATGAAATAATCGAAATAATACCGAATTGCAATTGTCCTCCTGGCCCAATAGGGCCACCTGGGGACCCCGGAGATGAAGGATGTCCAGGAATAGGAGGTGACAAAGGTGACGATGGAGATGTAGGTTTCGAGGGAAAACCTGGTCATAAAGGACCACCGGGAGCTGATGGAAAGCCAGGACCAATTGGAGCACCGGGAGCTACAGGGCCACCTGGAATTCCAGGATTACCTGGTGATAAAGGTCCCCCTGGACTTCCAGGGTATCCAGGTCATAAAGGTCTGCCAGGTAATCCAGGCATAAAACCACATCAAACACATCACCCACAACCACAGCATCCTTCATATCCACCACATCCTCAACCACCTCATTCACATCCACATCAGCCGCCACACACGCCACATCCGCCACATCCACAACATCCACCACATCCGCCACACCCACCATATCCGCCACACCCACCATATCCGCCGTATCCACCACATCCCCCACATACTCCACATCCGTCACACCCGCCACATCCACCATATCCCCATCCACCACACCACCCTTACCCACCACACCCTCACCATCCTCACCCTCCATATTATCCACATTATCCGCATCATCCACATCCCCCACAGCCATTTCCACCTTATATACCTTATCCAATTTATCCACCACATCTCCCACCATTTTTCCCCTTCTTCCCACCTGGGCATCCTTGGCCAAAACCACCTCCTCCGCCACCTCCACCACCACCAACGCCACCAGCTACACCACCTCCACCACCCCCGCCGCCACCACCAACACCACCACCATGGCAATGGCCACCATGGCTCACAGGCCCTTGGCCTCCAGGAACATGGCCTCCAGGTCAATGGCCTCCAGGTCCATGGCCTCCAGGTCCATGGCCACCAGGTCCATGGCCACCAGGTCCATGGTCACCAGGTCCATGGCCACCAGGTTCATGGCCACCAGCACCGTCACCAATAGGACCACCAGGTCCGCCAGGTCCACCAGGCGTACCATCACCACAGTGGCCACCAAGTCCACCATGGCCACCTGCTCCACCATGGCCGCCAGGTCCTCCACTGCCACCAGGTCCACCATTGCCACCAGGCTCTTGGCCACCAGGGTCATGGCCACCAGGGTCATGGCCTCCTGGCCCTCCACGGCCGCCTGGACCACCATGGTCCCATGGAACACCAAGTAAACCACCCCCACACAAACCGCCGCACCACAAGCCACCGCCACATAAACCGCCGCCACACAAACCACCGTCACATAAACCCCCACCACATAAGCCACCACCACACTGGCCTCCCCAAAAGCCACCACATGGTCCTTCTCATTGGCCACCAAACAAACCACCGCAAGTTCCACCACAATGGCCACCAAACAAACCACCGCAAGGTCCACCACAATGGCCACCCCATGGTCCACCAAATCGGCCGCCACAACGACCGCCAAACAGGCCACCACATTGGCCACCTTTTGGAGCTATAAATGGAATCGGTTGGCCATTTTGGCCTCCTAGACCATTCCCACCAGGGCCTTTTCCACCATTTCCACCTCCACCGCCGGTAGATCCACCTGTTGTGCCGCCAGTGGATCCACCAGTCGTCCCACCTGTCGATCCGCCAGTAGTTCCGCCAGTAGATCCGCCAGTCGACCCACCAGTTGAACCACCAGTTGACCCGCCAGTAGATCCACCAGTAGACCCGCCAGTTGACCCACCGGTCGACCCACCAGTTGATCCACCAGTTGACCCACCAGTTGATCCACCAGTTGACCCACCGGTCGACCCACCAGTAGATCCACCAATTGACCCACCAGTTGATCCCCCAGTTGACCCACCAGTCGATCCACCAGTTGATCCACCTGTTGATCCACCAGTTGATCCACCGGTCGACCCACCAGTTGATCCACCAGTTGACCCACCAGTTAATCCACCAGTTGACCCACCGGTCGACCCACCAGTAGATGCACCAATTGACCCACCAGTTGATCCCCCAGTTGACCCACCAGTCGATCCACCAGTTGATCCACCAGTTGATCCACCTGTTGACCCACCAGTTAACCCACCAGTAGATCCACCTGTTGATCCACCTGTTGATCCACCAGTTGATCCACCAGTAGATCCACCTGCTGACCCATCAGTTGATCCACCAATTGACACACCAGTTGATCTTCCAGTTGACCCACCAGTCGATCCACCAGTTGTTCAACCAGTTGATCCAACAGCAGTTCCATCTGTTGATCCACCTGTTGATCCACCAGTTGGACCACCTGTTGGTCCACCATGGCTCCCAGGACCTTGGCCTCCAGGTCCATGGCCTCCAGGCCCATGGCCTTCTGGTCCATGGCCTCCAGGTCCATGGTCTCCAGGTCCATGGCCTCCAGGACCTTGGTCCCCAGCACCTTCGCCAGTCGATCCACCAGTTGACCCGCCAGTTGATCCGCCAATTGACCCACCTGTTGACCCGCCAGTTGACCCACCGGTCGACCCACCAGTTGATCCACCAGTCGATCCACCAGTAGACCCACCAGTTGATCCACCAATTGACCCGCCAATTGATCCACCAGTCAATCCTCCAGTTGATCCACCAGTTGACCCACCAGTCGATCCACCAATTGATCCACCAGTCGATCCACCAGTTGACCCACTAGTTGACCCACCAGTTGATCCACCAATAGATCCACCAATTGACCCACCAGTTGATCCCCCAGTTGATCCACCAGTCGATCCTCCAGTTGATCCACCAGTTGACCCGCCAGTTGACCCACCAGTCGATCCACCAGTTGATCCACCAGTTGACCCACCAGTCGATCCACCAGTAGACCCACCAGTGGACCCACCAGTTGATCCACCCGTCGACCCGCCAGTTGATCCTTCAGTTGATCCACCTGTTGACCCGCCAGTGGATCTACCAGTAGACCCACCATTGGACCCACCCGTTGATCCACCCGTCGACCCGCCAGTTGATCCACCTGTTGACCCACCATTGGACCCACCCGTTGAACCACCCGTCGACCCGCCAGTTGATCCACCAGTCGATCCTCCAGTTGATCCACCAGTAGATCCACCTGTTGATCCACCAGTTGACCCACCAGTTGACCCACCAGTTGATCCACCAATTGACCCACCAGTTGATCCCCCAGTTGGTCCCCCAGTTGATCCACAAGTTGACCCGCCAGTTGATCCACCTGTTGACCCACCATTGGACCCACCCGTTGAACCACCCGTCGACCCGCCAGTTGATCCACCAGTCGATCCTCCAGTTGATCCACCAGTAGATCCACCTGTTGATCCACCAGTTGACCCACCAGTTGACCCACCAGTTGATCCACCAATTGACCCACCAGTTGATCCCCCAGTTGGTCCCCCAGTTGATCCACAAGTTGACCCACCTGTTGATCCATCAGTAGATCCACCTTGGCTTCCAGAGCCTTGGCCTCCAGGTCCTTGGCCTTCAGATCCATGGCCTTCAGATCCATCAGTCGATCCTCCAGTCGACCCACCAGTTGATCCACCAGTAGATCCACCAGTTGAGCCACCAGTTGATCCACCCATTGACCCACCAGTCGACCCACCAGTTGATCCACCAGTAGATCCACCAGTTGAGGCACCAGTTGAGCCACCAGTTGATCCACCCATTGACCCACCAGTTGATCCACCAGTTGATCCACCAGTAGATCCACCTGTTGATCCACCAGTTGACCCACCAGTTGACCCATCAGTTGACCCACCAGTTGGCCCACCAGTTGACCCACCAGTTGACCCACCAGTTGATCCACCAATAGATCCACCAATTGACCCGCCAATTGATCCACCAGTTGATCCACCCATTGATCCACCAGTTGACCCACCAGTTGACCCACCAGTTGACCCACCAGTTGACCCACCAGTTGATCCACCAATAGATCCACCAATTGACCCACCAGTTGACCCACCTGTTGATCCATCAGTAGATCCACCTTGGCTTCCAGAGCCTTGGCCTCCAGGTCCTTGGCCTTCGGATCCATGGCCTTCAGATCCATCAGTCGATCCGCCAACTGACCCAGATACCGGACGAGGAGATTACTATATCTACCCCTATTATCCATACAATGGCATGCCAATGAAGCCCGAAACAATTCATCAACAATTTAACCCTCAGCATATTCCACGACCTTATTTAAGCGAGTCCCAGGCTTCAGAAAGTTCGCCACCACCAAAGAAGCAAAACTATCCGCAACAAGCAGATGATCAATACTATGTCACTCCAAATCGTCCGCCGATTCCGGGTTTCTGGTTTTTTAATCGGAACCATGAGAATGGCCCCAACAGGAAATGGATATGGAGATTTTAAAACTCAGGAATGGCTAAATGACTAAGCATTTGTAGACTTGTAGACAACAAAAATAAAAAGAACAAATAATTTTATTTGTAATCATGCTTTTTTTTACCAACATTTGCCCGCAAAACTTGGCCTTTATTGTTACTCAACGCACGTTAATCGGTGACGGAAAATTTATACAGAAGTTCCCCTTGCCGGTCTTGAGAGGATCTTGTAAGTCCTACAGACTACAGAAAAGATTCAGTTATGCTGCAGCAAAATTTTGCCTGGTGCACTGATACGTAACTTCGGATATGGACGGTTTTGCTTTTGTAAACGAAGTAAGCGACGAAGGTCCACTCGTAATTTAAGGGCAAGGCTCATTGAAAAGTGAGGCTATAATCTATGCACCAATCTGGGGAGAACAAGATAGTTTCACGGGGTATTTCAAAGACATTTGACAGAAGCACTTTGTATTGTATTGACGGGGATCGGAGGAGCGGATTTAAGCTGTATGTAGAATGCAACGACATCAATAAATTCAGGCGTTGAGGTATGCAACTTACTTTACTTTAGGTGGCGCTGCAGTCCGGGGTGGACCTGGGCCTCAGTCAACAAGCTTCTCCAGCCAGCTCGATCCTTGGCTAGCTGTCTCCAGTTTCGCACGCTAAGTTGGCTGAGGTCCTCTTCCACTTGCGTGCGCCACCTGAGTCTTGGCCTTCCTCTACTGCGCTGTCCATTGGGAGCGGATTCGAAGACTTTTCGGACCGGAGCATTGGTGTCCATGCGCTCTACATGACCCAGCCAACTCAGTCTTTGGATCCTCACTCTTTTGGCTAGGTCCATGTCGCTGTACAGTCCGTACAGTTCGTCGCTGTATCTCCTCCTCCACTCACCGTCAATGCAGATGGGACCGAAGATCGCCCGAAGAATTTTTCTCTCGAAGCAACCAAGAACACCCTCATCCATTTTTGATAATGTCCATGCCTCTGCGCCATAGAGCAGGACCGGGACTATTAAGGTCTTATAAAGGGTAACTTTTGTTGTCCGAGAGAGGGCTTTGCTAGTCAATTGCCTTCTTAGCCCAAAGAAACAGCGGTTGGCAAGAGTTATTCTTCGCTTGATCTCAGCGCTGGTGTCATTGTCTGTGTTTATAGCAGAGCCTAGGTAGACAAAGTCCTTAACTACCTCAAAGTTATATCTGTCTAAGGTGACGTTCTGCCCGAGACGTCGGTTTGGTTGTCCTTTTTGCTTGACAGCATATACTTGGTCTTGCCCTCATTGCCCGCTAAACCCATTTTCGCCGCTTCCGTCTCAATACTCGCGAAAGCGCCACTGACATCACGCTGCTTTCTCCCGATTATGTCAATATCGTCGGCTTATGCGAGTAGTTGGACGGAATTTTGAAAGATAGTGCCTCTTGTGTTTGCTCGTGAGTTTTGCACTATTCTTTCAAGTACGATGTTGAAAAAATCGCACGACAGCGCATCGCCTTGTCTAAATCCTTTCTGGACAGCAAAGGTCTCGGTGAGATCTTTATCGACCTTGATGGAGCAGCGTGCATTCTCCATCGTCATCCTGCACAGACGGACGAGTTTGGCAGGGATGCCAAAACTAGACATTGCTCTGTATAGCTCGTCTCTATAAGTTCTGTCATACGCGGCCTTAAAATCGATGAATAGATGGTGGGTATCGATCTGAAGCTCATGGGTCTTCTCCAAGATCTGCCGTAGTGTGAATATTTGGTCGATGGTGGACTTTCCTGGCCTGAAACCACACTGATATGGACCTATCAGGTTGTTGACGAACGGCTTCAGGCGTTCACACAATACAGCGGATAAGATCTTACATGCGATGTTAAGGAGACTGATGCCTCTGTAGTTGGCGCAGTTCAGAGGGTCTCCTTTCTTGAGAATTGGACAAACAATGCTGAGGTTCCATTCATCGGGCATACTTTCGTCCGACCATATTTTACAGATGAGTTGATCTATGCTCCTTACCAAGTCATCGCCTGCCGCTTTGAAGAGCTCGGCAGTCAGGCCATCCGCTCCAACAGCTTTGTTGGACTTAAGCTTCGATAAAGCTATCTTCACTTCATCCAGGTCGGGTGGACGGAATTGTTGGTCATCATCGTTCAAGTTGAAAGGTTGATTCTGCCTGACAGCGGTATTTGGTCCGTCATCGCCGTTATACAGTCTGCAGAAATGGTTCTTCCAAATCCTCAGCATCGACTGCGATTCTACTACGATGTTACCTTGTTCATCTCTACAGGCTTCGGTTCGGGGTTTGTTTCCGCGGCATGTTATTTTTATCTTTTGGTAAAACTTCCGCACCTCATTCCTGGAGTGGCATCTCTCAATTTCCTCGATCGCGCGCTTCTCATGCTCTTTCTTCTTCCTCCTGAGAAGCCGGTGTTCGTCTCTCCTCTTCCGCTCATAGAGCTCATGAGCAGCTCTGGTCTTTTTTTGCAGTGCCGCATTGCGTGCTTTTTGCTTAGCTGCATGTACGAGTACTTGCCGGCATTCGTCATCGAACTAGGGGTTTCGTTCTGGTGGACGAGTAAGTCCCAGCACATCAGAAGCGGCATCTCTGATGGCGTTTTAGCAGTGTTTCCAATGGTCTTCGATGCTTGATGCTGGCGGCATTGGACCTCTTAAGAGATTAAGAGACACTCGATCGGAAAAGGACTTGGCGATCTCTTGCGATTCTAGCCGTCTGACGTCGAATTTTCTCACAGCATTAGTTTGTCTTGGCGTAGTTTGGGATATCCGCAACCGTACCTTGGCTACAACAAGGTAATGGTCCGAGTCGATGTTGGCTCCTCGGAGCGTACGGACATCCATACTGGATGAGTATCTTGCGTCGATCGCAATGTGATCAATCTGGTTGACTGTTGATTGATCAGGAGTTCTCCAAGTCCCCTTGTGTATGTCGAGATGTGGGAACCGCGTGCTAGCCACGACAATGTTTCGCCCCGCCGCAAAGTCGATTAGCCTGAATCCGTTATCGGGGGTGGTGTTGTGCAGGCTATATTTTGCGATTGTTCCACCAAAGATACCCTGTCTTCCTAGCTTTGCATTAAAATCACCGAGGACAATTTTAATGTCATAGCTAGGGCATTGCTCGTAGGTCTTGTTAAGGAGCTCGTAGAAGGCATCCTTGGTGTCGTCATCTTTCTCCTCTGTGGGGGCATGCGCGCTTATAAGGCTAATGTTGGCGAATTTAGCCTTGATGCGGATTGCTACGAGGCGCTCTTTCACATGTCGAAAACTCAAGACCTCTTGCTCTAACAACAAATCCGCATCCAAATTGGCGCTGATTTTGCCTTCGATAACAATCGCAGTTTTTCATACTCTGTTTGTCCTGCCCATTCCATCGCATTTCTTGAATGGCGGTTATGTCTGCTTTGCAGCAGTCTAGGGCCTCCGCTAGTTGCTCGGCTGCACGTGGTCTATTAAGGGATCTAACATTCCACGTGCATATCCGAAGCTCATTGTCCTTAAACTGTTTGCGTGGGTTGTCAACAGTAAATCCGTCCATATCCGAGGCTTGTTAATGCTTCGTAACTTCCTTTTTTTTAAATGCCCGGGCAGTTACCCCGGCGGCACAACCTTCAACCTGGAGGACCAGGTCCATATTTAATGCCCCTAGGACGAGGGGTCGGTTAAACCGAAGCCAGTAACCCGTTCCGGGATGTGAGCGCTGCCGTTGGCCCATAAAGGGCTCGTCCGCCACCATCTCTTTTCCAAGACCCTGACTAAGTCCTGCAAATCCTTACCGGCCGGAGCTCCAAATACGTCGGAGTAGCCCGCATAAAGTCTTGTTTTGTTTCTCCGACACTAACGCTGGTTTATGACGCAGGAAACTCACCATTTGCCCCCCTTCACTTCGCAATTTCTAGTGAGATTCCCAGATGGCGCCACGAGGAGGCGTGAAGTAGGGCTTATTAGCAGATCTGCAAGATGTTCGGCTGCAGAGGCTCATTCTCGTCATTCAAGGAACCAGCACCTGTCGGAAGATGCTACTTCTACGAGGCCTTATACTAATCGTTGCCAGGTATGCAACATGCAAGATAATTTCGAGTCGGTTCAGCAACCCACGAGCGCAAATTATATGGGGCGACATATTGTGTTAAATAGAGAGCCTTGTTGGTTGAGGCTCAGGCTCAAGTCAGATAGATAAGCACTTTAGTAAAATTTTCCCTTGTAAAAAAAAACGTCAGAGTTGACTCTACTGATATGCTTCGTTTCACTCGACCTCCACAACGAAACCCCTAGTTTGATGACGAATGCCGGAAGGCACATGCAGCTACGCAAGACGCACGCAATGCGGCGCTGCAAAAAAAGGACTAGAGCGGTTCACGAGCTCTATGAGCAGAAGAGGGGAAGCCTGTAGAGACGAACAATAGAACATCGTAGTAGAGTCGCAGCCGATGCTTTGGATTTGGAACGATCATTTCTTTGGACTGTATAACGGCGATGACGAACCAAATACCGCTGCCAGGCAGAATGAGCCTTTCCACCTGGGTGATGTAGACCGCCCGACCTGGATGAAGTGAAGATAGCAAAACTAAGCTGAAGTCCAACAAAGCTGCTGGAGCGGGCGGCCTAACAAAGCAGCAGGCGATGGCATGGTAAAGAGCATACACCAACTCATCTGTGGAATAGGAGCTGACGTGGCCGACATTCTTTTCATCCATCGACGGCTCTCTGATTCCGTAGATTGCACCTCCCTTTACAACTCTATTTCCTTCAATATTAACCTTCATAATTTACGATGCCCTTGTCTCTTCTATATTCCAACCCATTGCACCTCTTACGGTTCCAACGAACCAATCTCTCGTATGCTCCCAAAAGTCAACTCAAACCAATCCGTTTTCGACTTTAACCTTATCATCTCTCTTCTCAAAATAGGTCTTTTTCACCACTTTCTTGGTCCCTTTTTGTTAATTTGTAAGTCTTAGTTTTTAAGTTAGGTTTAGCTTGAATAAAGCCAATTAAATGGGGGCCTTAAAAATTGAATTGAAAATTAAAACTTTGTTGTTCGAGAGAGGATTTTGGTAGTAAATTGCCTTCTTAGCCCAAAGAAGCAGCGATTGGCAAGAGTTATTCTTTGTTTGATCTCAGCGCTGGTGTTCATGTCTGAATTTATAGCGGAGTCTAGGTAAACAAAGTCCTTAACCACCTCAAAGTAATACCTATCGAAGGCAATGGTCTGTCCGAGACGTCGGTGTTGAGTGTCATTTTTCCTCGACAGCGCCGCATTACGTGCGTTTTGCTTAGCTGCATGTGCTTGCCGGCATTCGTCATCGAACCAGGGGTTTCGTTGTTGTGGACCAGTGAAACCCAGCACATCAGAAGCGGCATCTCTGATGGCGTTTTGGCAGTGTTTCCAGTGGTTTTCGATGGTTGATGCTGGCGGCATTAACCTTAACCTCTTAAGAGATTAAGAGACACTCGATCGGAAAAAGACTTGGCGATCTCTTGCGATTGTAGCCGTCTGACGTCGAAACTCCTCACAATATTAATCTGTCTTGGCGTTGTTGCGGGTAGCAGCCGTACCTTGACTACAACAAGGTAGAGGTCCGAGTCAATGTTGGCTCCTCGGAATGTTCGGACATCCATAATACTGGAGGAGTGCCTTGCGTCGATTACAATGTGGTCAATCTGCTTGACGCTTGATCAGAAGTTCTCCAAGTCTCCTTCCGAACATCGAAATGGGGGTACCGTGTGCTGGCTACAACAGTGTTTCGTTCCGCTGCAAAGTCTATTAGGCTGAATCCATTATCCGAGGTAGTGTTGTGCAAGCTAAACATTTCGGCAGTACTACCAAAGATGGCCTCTCTACTGTACTTTTGCACTAAATTCGCGAGCACAATTTTAAAATCGTATTACTCGTAGGACGGACACGGATTAATACGAGGCGCTCGTTCACATGCCGGACACTCAAGACTTTCTCCCTAAGTCTACCCCTAAGACGAGGGTTCGGTTAGACCTGAGCCAGTAACCCGGTCGGGAATGCGAGCGCTGTCGTTGGTCCATAAAGGGCTCATCCACTACCTATTTTCCACGATCCTTACTTAGTCTTGGAAATTATTACCGGCCTGAGCTCCAAATATTTCGGAGTAGCCTGGATAGCGTCCAACTTGTTTCAGGATTCTTCTTCACGGTATATTTTATCTGGGGAATTCATCTGATGCCCCGTTTATAGTTCTTCTATTTTTGTCACGCTTATAAGTGTAGTAGGTCGAGTCTGCATAGAAATCGATCAGTACCCGACGGTTACCACGTGTAGGTTATATATGCACAATTGATGTGTAGAAAATAGTTTCAGCACTGGATATCGTCAGGTGGACATCACTCAATGCCTACCCTGTTCCTACAGCAGGAATTTGAAACGAAGTTCGCCAAATAGGGAAAATGATCGGCATTAGTTCGTTGTCCGTCCGCAAAAACCATTTTGCTTCCTATTTTTACACTGAAATCGCCTGCGACGATAGTAATTGTTGTTTATCCCTATTTGTTCGACCCGTCGCATTTCTTGGATGACAATATGGACAAATATCCGGTTTGTAGGAGCAGAGAGTCTTGACTAGTTTTTCTTTGCACACGGCCTGTTAAGTGACCTTACATTCTATAAAAAGATAGTTTTCCTTGTTCTTGCCAATACTAGATAGTTAAAACAGGAACATCTGAGACCAATTGTTATTCAATCACACTTGTATTGATCTGATCTTGATCTTATATTGTCCGTGGTCGGAGTGAAAGAAACAACGGATTATGTGGGGTTTTTCCTTCTCTTTGTTACGGTACCCCAGTTGCAATTTATTTATGTTACAATAGATTACGTAGGAAAAATTAACATACTTGTATAGGCTGTGAGCAATCTGACCCAATTACCCATAATGCCACTACCAAACGTTGCTTAGTATTTCAAATTGGTCCATGTATAATTGTTGTAAATTTTCTAGATCTGTGTTTAAATTTCTGCGAAGGCAAACAGATATTATACATATAGATGATGACTTTTCTTATCCATATTTGATCAAAGCAATTCTCTGTAATTTCCAAAGAATTAGCTGCGCAACTCCATTAGAGAATGGTGTTCATTTATAGATAGAAAGGAATTAAATTGTTTTATTTTAGGTGAGGTTTAGAGACTTAACAAACAATTTAAATTGAATCAGACAAATAAAGTATCTTAGGCTACCACAATTTCTTATAAGAGTTTTTGGCATCATATAATAGGCTGTTTTTTCACCAATCAGAAGGAACCTCCTTGATGGTGCATCATTGAGATAAGTTCAATGGAACTTATATATGTACATAAGTTCTTCTAAGTAATCAAATGCATAGGGAATGGGTTTCCCATGTATCAAATCTCTTCCCTAGTGCTTTTACAGAACTTGCAATACAACTGCGTATTTACATAACATCACTTTTGACCCAAGTGAATTCCTTTAAGAGCCATAAAATACAATCAAACCTGTCCAAATAGATATCGATTCGAAATCTCATTAGGACAGACCATAACCTTAAACTTGTGAAGGTAGTTTCTTTCAAAATGCATTCGATCGCCCATACATTTACCCAAAAAATATATAAATAAATTACCATACATAGATACATATGTCCCCGAATTTCCATTAACATCACAAGGTAGGTATCTTTGAATTGATCTTGGGATGAAATAGTTTTGAATATAAATTTCCTTTTTTATTCCAGAGACAGCACTCTGTACAATCATTGATGAACCAGCGAATCAGGTCTGGCATAAAGTCGATAAACAAGTATCTCTATGGACCCCATTTTTATTTCCATGTTCTCGATTACCTACTACATCCAAATATGGAGCTACAAAGAAATAGAGATAATTTGAAATAGTCAGAATATTGACCTCATGACTGCATGCAACCTGCATCGTCATATAAAAGCCTTTTTCTTCACGGAAAATGTGTCAAAATCGATTCAACCATGAGGCTCATTGGAGTTGCACTTCTCTGTAAGTAAATGTCAGTCGAAAATTAAAAACAAAAAAATCCTTGATATATATAATTAATTCACAATTGTGCAGGTTTTGTTGGCATATCGACCACATTTGCTGGCGATACTGAGGAGTTTGGGAAGCCAGTGCGTAAATTTGTCGGCTCTACATCATCACAATCTTCATCATCTTCAACTGCATACTCATCTGGGACAAAAAGAGCTCAAACTCAAGTGATTTGCCAGTGTATTCCTGGAGAACCGGGAACTCAGGGTCAACAGGGAGTGACTGGTGTGCAAGGTAGTAAAGGTGATAAAGGAAGTACCGGACCACGAGGACCTGATGGCCCTGTAGGAGCTATTGGACTTCCCGGTCGAAATGGACGTGACGGCCAACCAGGTCCAACAGGATCTACTGGACCCAGAGGTGTTCCAGGACCGCGAGGCCCAACTGGTTTCCCTGGACGAAGAGGTCGTGTAGGCCCACCTGGACCTAAGGGAGCACCAGGACCTGTTTAAATTCTTTTTACGAAAATGTTGACTGGAAATTCATCTGAAATAAGATTAAATCTAATTTGACGTTGATGGCTCAATGGTTTTCCTTGATTTTCTTATTCAAATCGTTTCTGACACATAGAATTATTATTATTGACTTTATTCTTAAAAAATAGATTGAGTATCTGTTCATATGACTACTCTACAATAATAATCCAAAAATGCAAATATGCATTTAAAAGTAAGTCAACGCGATACAATGGTTTAGTCCCTGTATCAGTGTGTGTTATGATAGAAAGAATACACTTAATAGTGAGATAAGAATGCGTCGATTTTCTTTCAAACAGGTTCTTGTATGAACAGCGTGATACAGATGTTTTGTGGCACAGCTACATCTATTAATTGTTGCCCCATTACCCCTTTACTCTTTCTCACTTTGATGTGCATTTATCGGGAAAGAATATGTGCACAATTAAATCTGATTTGAATAGCATTATAAATCAGGAACACCAAATCCTTTTATATATTTTTTTTTCTACTTTACGACGCAATGTCATATAAGAGAACCCAAGCCTGTGTAGGTATTGTCAAATTCTATCGAATCATAAAAACGACTGGAGTAGCGGTTCTTTATACGTACATATCTTGTGCCTTTTCAAGCCAATTTATTGCAATATTTCGCGATTTTATAAAAACCGCAACAACACGGATGGTGGTTGGAAAGAGAATTTCCCAACACCGAATTGGGAGCCCAAAAGGGAATTGCGACAAGCAGCTGGTTCAAGCTGCACATACCTACTGCTCAGCACGGTAGGGTTAAAAAAAAACGATGGTAAACTACAGACACTGGACGCCACCCGATTTTTGTGTCATAATCTGTATCTGCATACATACTACATTTATATGTATAAGTACATGTACTTTTTTTTTTTTTTTCCTACTTAAGGTCGCTCCTGTCTAAACGTCGGGACAGTCTCGAAAATTCTGGACCTTGGTTGTCTTTGGGTGTTTACTCGTGACCTCGTGGTGAGGTCCAATTCAGCCGGGTTTTGTGGTCAAGAGTTATTAAAATTCATAAGTGATTTTTTTTTCATGGAACTGTGATTTGTTACCTTTTTTCAGAAAAATATCCTATAAGCCCTCTATTTTGCAACTTTAAAACATGTACCAGGTTTTACAAATATAAATTTTTCGTTATTTCTCCTCAAGTTAGTATATTTCAAACACGATCTAAATATAAAACTAAAAACAACCCTACAAAATAAACTAGTTTACAGCTGCTTTTGAATTTATTCCCCATAAATCATCATATAAGTCTATGATTGGGAAATATAAATCCAATAGACATTTTTTTTAAAAGTCCATCTTTTGAACGCTAAAAGGGGAAAAAGTTAACATACGAGGGCGGGTCAATAAGTCCGTGACTTTTGGATTAAAACACAGATTTTTTGATAAAAAAATAATTTTATTTTTCAACGTAGTCTCCCTTGAGCTCTATACACTTTGTCCAACGCTTCTCCAATTTTTTTATCCCTTCCAAAAAAAATGATTTGTCGAGGTCCTCAAAATAGGCCTTTGTTTGCGAGATGACTTCATCATTGGAGTCAAATCTTTTTCCACCAAGCCATTTCTTCAGGTTTGGGAACAAGAAGTAGTCGCTCGGAGCCAAATCTGGAGAATAGGGTGGATGAGGGAGCAATTCATAGCCCAATTCATGGATTTTTGCCATGGCAACTGCACATGTGTGCACCCTTGCATTGTCTTGGTGGAAAAGAACTTTTTTCTTGGCCAAATGAGGTCGTTTTTTTTTCAAATCGTCATTGAATCGGTCCAATAAGTTGGCATAATATTCCCCATTGATTGTTCTTCCCTTTTGAAGGTAGTCAATGTGGATTATCCCGCGTGCATCCCAAAAAACAGTCGCCATAACTTTATTGGCTGACAAACCCACCTTGGCCTTATTTGGCGCCGATTCACCCTTAGAAACCCACTGTTTTGTTCTCTGGTGTGTTATGATGGATCCATGTTTCGTCCACGGTTACAAAACGGCGCAAAAACTCCTCCATATTGCGATTAAACAATGCCAAACCTTCCTGTGAAGTTGTTACACGATTGCGTTTGTGGTCGACTGTGAGCAAACGCGGCACCCATCTAGCGGAAAGCTTTCTCATGCCCAAGTGAAATCGATGGTGCAGAGTCCCCATAGTATTTATCAAGCTTAGCCTTGGTCTCGGTAATGGTTTTTTTTCGCAAGAAATAATGCTTAATAAGCACACGAAATTCACTTTTTTCCATTTTCTCCTCAAATTAGTGAGTAGTCTGATAAAAATAGCTGTCAAACACAAACTAACTGACGCAGCAAGTTTAAATTTTGACAGGAGTCAACTGACAGATGCTTGTTGACAGGAGCAGTGTTGCTGTTTCAGTAAAGAGGTCAGAAATTCAAAAAGTCACGGACTTATTGACCCGCCCTCGTATCTGGAAGGAAACGACTAATTTCCGGTCAAACATCAAATTACATGTAATTTTTCGGAAATAGAATAAAGCAGATCTTTTTTAAAATAATATAAGAAGAATGTAAAATTATTTTCATAATCAGTTTATAGTTTTTAAGCGGGATATTGACGTTTAGTATGTGTCTATGATTTCTGCAACGATAACAAGCAAAATTGACAAGTCATTTACTACAACATTTCTCTTGTTTAAGGAGATACGAGCAACGCGGAAATCATCGAGAGACGCACATTCTGCTTCATCAGAACGCATTCGCAGCTCCGAACACATATCACATTACGTCAGGAACCACGCAAATACCTGTCATAAATAGTTAAGCAGAAATTTTAATCCAAGCAGGACTTATGTATGGAGAATTCTACATTTAGAAGGCATGCATTCCATCATTTACCAGTACAGGAGCTACAACCAGGGACCTAAGAGAAGAGTTTGAAACTAGGCAATTTCATTCTCGAAAGACACTATGCGGTAGATATCTAAAATTGTCGGATTTTATTGACCAGTTTACTGCGGATGTAATTAAATATTTACCACTCATATGTTCAACATCTATGTTTGGGTAGGCATATTGGGTAATAAGCTAATCGGGCCCTATCGGTTTCCTCTAAGGCTTAAGTCGAATTTGCACTTGGAATTTCGGAGAAAAAATTTATCAAAACTTAAAAGTGATTATGTAGGATGGTGCCCCAAATACTATGTCCATGCACTTGGAAAGTGTTAATAGCGTGTAGTAGCGCGTTTGAAAGTTCCAACGTCTCCGATTTTGACCTCAACAGACTCTTATTTATGGGACTAATAAGGGAAATCACTAACTAAACAAAATTGACAACATTGGATGACTTTAACCACCAAAAGTCAGAGAAGTCCGCAAAGGCCGAGAAGAATACAAAGTTTGATTACTAACTTGCTTAAGATGGCGCTACAGTTCTGGGCCTTAATCAACAATCCTCTCCAGCCAGTTCGATCTCTAGCTAGCTGCCTTCAGTATCACTTGCGTCCTCTGCCGTTCCTTAGGTGCGGATTCCAAGATTTTTGGGACAGGAGCAATGATGTCCGTCCGATCGACTTGGCTCAGCTCATTGGACTATCACGCAGAGAGTCTGGGTTCAATTCCTGGCTGGGTCACCAACAATTTTTCGGAAAGTAAAATTGCCTACAAAAAATCCTATAAGGAGTGCCGTTCGGACTCGGCGATAAACCGTAGGCCCCGCTCAGATGTGACAAAAATGTCAAGAAGCTAGGCCATGGCCCATACCTTGCTGCCAGCGCCACAGTGTTTTTTTTTTTTTATCTAAGGCGATTTCAGTATACAGCCTCTACAGTTTGCCGTTGTATCTCCTTCTCGGCTCACCGATTTGGCAGAGACCGAAAATCACCCAAAGAATTTCCCTCTCAATAGCCAATTGAACACTCAACCATTTTTAAAAGACCATGCCCATGCGCCATAGAGCATATGTAGGTCTAAATTGATAGCGAAGTTTAGCGATAAAGCTTTACCAGTTTAAGTTTAAACTATAATCTGTGCGGCAATAACAGCAATTTAGTAATCATACACACAGTCGAAAAAGATATTTTTTCACTCTCTTACACTGCAATTGCAATTTGATCTATCTTTCCTAATTGTATCTATTAATTTTATGCACTTTTCCCCATCAACTTCTATTAAACACTGCATTCAACTGATACAATTGTCACGTGTCACTCGGCCAACAGATTTGTATCTAACTATTTCAATTTATAAAATTAAATTTTTCTCAAATTTTAACTAATTATACAATTATTTATATTCAATGCTATAAGTAGCTTAAAGTAATATTTTTTTTAAAATAAAGATTGTAAAATCAATACATACGCAGCCTTAAAATCGATGAAAAGATGGTGCGTATCAATTTGACTTCTATAGTTTTTTTTAGGGTCTGACGGAGTGTGAAGTCCATTGAGATGGGCATCTCAGATTGTTGATGAAGGGTTTCAGATGATCTTACAATATGACAGATAAGATCTTTTTTGCGTTGTTGAGAAGACTTATAACTCGCTAGCTGGCGCAGTTTAAATAGTTTTACTACCTAGCTCATCAGTTACGACGCGGCGTCTCTGATGGCATGTTGCCAGCTTCGTCATCGGTACTTGATGCTGGCAGTATAGGATATGTTGAGAAATTTCAGGAAACGCATTTGGTGAATATTCTGGTGGTATCTTGCGATTACAGTTTTCTACTTGATACCTTCCCACAGCTATTTTTCTTTGTCGTGGCGCTATGGAGATCTACATTCTCACTTAGGCTGCAATGAGAGGTCCACAATACTGGAGGCATACCTTAGGTCTATCGCAACGTGATTAATTTGATTAATCATTTCATGGGAGAGATGTCAATATCTTGGAAGTAGATGGCTTTTCACTGGTTAAAGTCCTCGCTAAAGTAAGTTGACCAGCCATTGTCGGTATATGTATACCCTCTCTACTTCAATTCTATTTTTAACGACTGTCGGTCCGATGGTACTAAATAACCTTCACTTGTTGCTTAATCGGTGCTGCCACAGGGGGACTAATTCCTTTACAAAATTATTGTTACCCTTCTCAAGGATATTGTTCACCGAGAAGATTATTTCTCGACCTCGTCTTTGGACAATAAGACCGAAATAAATTATACGTGGTTATACTGAGTAGAAGCCAAACCCGAAAAGTCATGCCTTGTTATAAGTAACCTAGATATATGCTCAGATATTATCTGTAGCAGTAGCTGCAAAACTTGCAGAAATAATGGCAATATCCCAAAAGAATGTTACTATATTTATTGACAGTCAGGCTGCTCTTAAGACCATCGTGGGATTCGAAATAAATGAAGCTTGAGAAGCGCTGTGGTGAAGACCTTAATGTCTTTGCATTCACCATAAGGTTGTGATATGCCACAGTCCACAAAGTAGTACCAGGCAATGAACATGCAGACGAGGTTACTTGAAAGGAGCTTACCAAAAAAATGAAATTACAGAATACAGAATACAAGTGGCGCGAACGTTTTAAATAGAATCTAATGAAGATGGATAAACCTTTCTAACTCAACTCAGCAAATTCAGAACAAGTAAGATTCTCTTGAACAACAAAGCCGAATTATCTGCGCTTGTTAAATTACTTGCAGGCCATAATCTCCTGGGGGCGCAAGCGTTACCGACGACGATCGACATTTCCAGAGACTATGGGAACATAGACTCAAGGTAGGATACCCTCCAAGTTTTGTGCGACTGGCCCAAACTCAGTAATATGCGGGAAAGAATTTTAAGATGTTATTACATCCGTGACTTCTCAGAACTATCTGTAGCTCCACTAACATCACTTCTCAGATTCGCCGATGCAATATGATGGCTTAGACCCGTTTGGGGACCATACAACAACCAATTTGAGAGAAATACTCGTAGTTAAAAGCAGAACTAGGAACCGCACTCAAATTCAAATCCCATTCTAATTTTCCCAAATTGGCATCACAATAGATCAATGGGATTAGGAAGAATTTACTCAGGACGCCCTTCTTCTGAGGAATTCTTTCACTATTAGGATTTCTAAAGGGCACTATCAGATCAATTGCATCAATATATGTATATTTTAGTGTATTTACGTGGCCAGATGTTTGCATAGTTCTTTTTTAAAGCCAAGGAGCCATGATTTTCTTATGAAAGCGAATGAACACTATTATTCTCCAAAACTTCGTTTATTTGTCAAAATTTGTAATCTCACGGTAAAGGAAAATACGTATGCTTATAAGTGTCATAGAAGCCGAAGCAAGTTGAAGCCTGCTGATCGTCACAATATCCATCCCACGCAACGTAAAAGTCTGAAATAAAAACATATTAATATAAATAATATCTATATGGTTTAACAATTGTACAATTCATTTGACTGCCATATTGACAATTATAATATTCCAAATGACATCGTGAGCTAAATCGAAATCGGCACCTTCCATTGTAGCCACAAACCGATATTTTGTGATTATAGCACTGTTGTAAGCACTTATCCATCTGCGGATTTGCAGCTTCAAACAAAATTATTACTTGAAACAAAAAAACAGAAATACGAACACATTTGGATAAGGATAAGTAAATACATTTTTATTTGACTTACAAGCCCAAGTATAAATCCAGAACATCTCCCACACAAAAATGTCATCCGAAAGATACTCTGTTTATTTCGTCAATGAGACATTTTATAAGGTGGAACACCATAAGGTTTATATCCAAAAAGTCATGTCTGTCGAAAATTTATCATCGATACAATAAATGCAGAAGATAAAATGAACTCCGCTTCGAGTGATTAAGGGGTAACATTGTATCTTTTGCTATTCCTGTTTCTGTTCATGTCGCTTGCCTGCAATCGCAATTATGATGCTGGTCCTATAAATATTGGGATAAAAACTTAAGAGTCAAAGCAATTTAGTTTTACTTGCACTAAAAATTACATTAAATCAGAGTTACGTTTGCGAAAATCCACATCAACGATAAATAGTCGGATCATTTTAAACAAATCTGATGGGACACGAATGAGTGCAGAAGATGCAATAAAAGATGAAAACGGCATATTAACCTGGATATATTACCATAAATTTCGAACAGAAGACGTCAGTTTCACCTATTCAGGCTGTTATTTATTGCAGCTACCAAAGAGGATAATGCGTACGAATAAATACATTTAGACAATACTGTTTTGATCTTGACGAATTACCGAAATAAATCTTAGCGGCGGTGAATTCCGTTTCACTTTCTTTTGGATCTTCTCAGATATATTTCGAAAAAGGTCCAATAAGATGCGGCATGCTATATCCGTTTATTTTGGGTGTAACATTAATTAAGTACTAAGTTGTTTGTCTTCGCAAAATTGGCATTCGGTTATAAAATCGTCGAGAGTCATGAATTTTCATCCGACTAGCTACTTCCAGGCTGTGATCCGGGAATACCAGTTTTATTCTACGAAGCATATACATATGTATATGCCGCTTAAGCCTACAAAATAGGCCTTAAGGAGAATAAGCATGTACTCAAAATAACAATAGTATCGGACAAGGTCGATTTATGGAAATGTACGTAAGAACTTTAAGAACACGCACCCGAATACCTATTCAAGGTTTTGCAAGCATATCCTACTACTACCATTTACTGACTTTAGACATTTTTATTTGTCAAATCAATTGTCAGATTGCAAGTTATCAGTGTTATTTCTATTCATCAGTCTTTGCAATTCTTACGAAATTTTAGAAATTCGGTTCGAAAATTATGATTCTGTGCGCCACACTTATAAAGAACTTGCACCATATTACACCCGATATAGTCGACAATCTGAGACCACTATTTGCCGTGTTGGTGACTATTTTCGGACAACAATTTCTCTGGAAGATGCATATATTTAAGTGCATACCTCCAAAACAAGTGGCATCCGCTTTATTACTGAAAAATTGTGCCCAGTGATGAGGCTAGGTTCATTTCTAACTCAATGGATATGTCAATGAACAAAATTATCCTATTTGGAGCGAAGATAGCTAATTCTCACGAAATTGTCGAAACGCGAAGAGTTAGTTAGTTATAAATGACTTTTATTTCATTTTAGGTAGTTTACAAAACACAATAATAATTTCTAAGTCTCTTTTTTTTGGCATGGCTGATAGGCGTCTACCAGATTGACAATTATTTGTATACCAATAGACTTACTTTACTTAAGGTGGCGCTACTGTCCGGGGTGGACCTGGGCCTCAGTCAACAAGCTTCTCCAGCCAGCTCGATCCCTGGCTAGCTACCTCCAGTTTCGCAAGCTTCGTTGGCTGAGGTCCTCTTCCACTTGCGTGCGCCACCTGAGTCTTGGCCTTCCTCTACTGCGCTGTCCCTCGGGGGCAGATTCGAAGACTTTTCAGACCGGAGCATTGGTGTCCATGCGCTCTACATGACCCCGCCATCTCAGTCTTTGGATCTTCACTCTTCTGGCTAGGTCCATGTCGCTGTACAGTCCATACAGTTCGTCGTTGTATCTCCTCCTCCACTCACCGTCAATGCAGACGGGACCGAAGATCGCCCGAAGAATTTTTCTCTCGAAGCAACCAAGAACACCCTCATCCATTTTTGATAATGTCCATGCCTCTGCGCCATAGAGCAGGACCGGGATTATTAAGGTCTTATAAAGGGTGACTTTTGTTGACCGAGAGAGGGCTTTGCTACTCAATTGCCTTCTTAACCCAAAGAAACAGCGGTTGGCAAGAGTTATTCTTCGCTTGATATCAGCGCTGGTGTCGTTATAGCAGAGCCTAGGTAGACAAAGTCCTTAAGTACCTGAAAGTTATATCTGTCGAGGGTGACGTTCTGTCCGAGACGTCTCCCCATTATGTCAATATCGTCGGCGTATGCGAGTAGTTGGACGGACTTTTGAAAGATTGTGCCTCTTGTGTTTTAAGTACGATGTTGAAAAAATTGCATGACAGCGCATCGCCTTGCCTTTCTGGACATCAAAGGTCTCGGTGAGATCTTTATCGACCTTGATGGAGCAGCGTGCATTCTCCATCGTCATCCTGCACAGACGGACGAGTTTCGCAGGGATGCCAAAACTAGACATTGCTCTGTAAAGCTCGTCTCTATAGATGCTGTCAAAAGCGGCCTTAAAATCGATAAATAGGTGGTGGTATCGATCTAAAGCTCATGGGTCTTCTCCAAGATCTGCCGTAGTGTGAATATCTGGTCGATGGGGACTTTCCTGGCCTGAAGCCACACTGATATGGACATATCAGGTTGTTGACGAACGGCTTCAGGCGTTAACACAATACGGCGGATAAGATCGTATATGCGATGTTAAGGAGACTGATGGCTCTGCAGTTGGCGCAGTTCAGAGGGTCTCCTTTCTTGAGAATCGGACAAACAATGCTGAGGTTCCATTCATCGGGCATACTTTCGTCCGACCATATTTTACAGATGAGTTGGTCTATGCTCCTTACCAAGTCATCGCCTGCCGCTTTGAAGAGCTCGACAGTCAGGCCATCCGCTCTAGCAGCTTTGCTGGACTTAAGCTTCGATATAGCTATCTGCACTTCATCCAGGTCGGGTGGACGGAATTGTTGGCCATCATCTTCTAAGTTGAAAGGTTGATTCTGCCTGACAGCGGTATTTGATCCGTCATCGCCGTTATACAGTCTGCAGAAATGATCTTTCCAAATCCTCAGCATAGACTGCGATTCTACTACGATGTTCTCTTGTTCATCTCTACAGGCATCGGTTCGGGGTTTGTTTCCGCGGCATGTTATTTTTACCTTTTGGTAAAACTTCCGAACCTCATTCCTGGAGTAGCATCTCTCAATTTCCTCGATTGCACGCTTCTTATGCTCTTTCTTCTTCCTTCTGAGAAGCCGGTGTTTTTCTCTCCTCTTCCGCTCATAGAGCTCATGAGCAGCTCTGATCCTTCTAAGCAGCGCCGCGTTATATGCATCTTGCTTAGCTGCATGTGCTTGCCGGCATTAATCATCGAACCAGGGGATTCGTTGTGGTGAACGAGTGAAACCCAGCACATCAGAAGCGGCATCTCTGATCGCGTTTTGGCAGTGTTTCCAGTGGTTTTCGATGGTTGATGCTGGCGTCATTGGACCTCTTAACAGATTAAGAGTCACTCGATCGGAAAGGACTTGTCGATCTCTTGCGATTGTAGCCGTCTGACGTCGAATTTTCTCACAGCATTAGTTTGTCTTGGCGTAGTTTGGGATATCCGCAACCGTACCTTGGCTACAACAAGGTAATGGTCCAAGTCGATGTTGGCTCCTCGGAACGTACGGACATCCATAATGGATGAGTATCTTGCGTCGACCGCAATGTAATCAATCTGGTTGACTGTTGATTGATCAGGAGTTCTCCAAGTCCCCTTGTTTATGTCGAGATGTGGGAACCGCGTGCTAGCCACGACAATGTTTCTCCACGCCGCAAAATCGATTAGCCTGAATCCGTTATCGGAGGTGGTGTTGTGCAGGCTATATTTTCCGATTGTTCTACCAAAGATACCCTCTCTTCCTAGCTTTACATTAAAATCACCGAGGACAATTTTAATGTCACAGCTAGGGCATTACTCGTAGGTCTTGTTAAGGAGCTCATGGAAGGCATCCTTGGTATCGTCATCTTTCTCCTCTGTGGCGGCATGCGCGCATATGAGGCTAATGCTGTCGAATTTAGCCTTGATGCGGATTGCTACGAGGCGCTCGCTCACGTACCGGAAGCTGAGGACTTCTTGTCTTAGTCTGCCTCCGACAACAAATCCGCATCCAAATTAGCACTGCTTTTGCCGTCATTAGCAATTGCCGTAATAGATATCGCAGTTTTTCTTCTTCTTTTTGTCCGGCCCATCCCATCGCATTTCTTGAATGGCGGTTATTTATGCTTTGCAGCAGTCTAGGGCCTCCGCTAGTTGCTCGGCTGCACGTGGTCTATTAAGGGATCTAACATTCCACTTGCATATCCGAAGCTCATTGTCCTTAAATCGTTTGCGTGGGTTGTCAACAGTAAATCCGTCCATATCCGAGGCTTGTTGATGATTCGTAACTTCCTTTTTTTTAAATGCCCGGGCAGATACCCCGGCGGCACAACCTTCAACCTGGAGGACCAGGTCCATTTTTAATGCCCCTAGGACGAGGGGTCGGTTACACCGAAGCCAGTAACCAGTTCTGGGATGTGAGCGCTGCCGTTGGCCCTTACAGGGTTCGTCCGCCACCATCGCTTTTCCAAGACCCTGATTAAGTCCTGGAAATCCTTACCGGCCGGAGCTCCAAATATGTCGGAGTAGCCCGGATAAGGTCTTGTTTTGTTTTTCCGACACTAATCCTGGTTTATGGCGCAAGAAACTCGCCATTTGCCCCCTTCATTTCACAATCTCTAGTGAGATTCCCAGATGGCGCCACGGGGAGGCGTGAAGTAGGACTTATTAGCAGAGCTGCAAGACGTTCGGCTGCAGAGGCTCATTCTCGTTATTTAAAGAACCAGCACCTGTCGGAAGATGCTACTTCTACGAGTCCTTATACTAATCGTTGCCATCCATACCAATAGACTAGATATATAAAATAAGTACAAAAATAAAAACATAAAACATAAACCAAATGGGCCAGATGGCAAGAAAATGAAAAATATAGTATCTTCTCTTACGTTTAGGTTGCACATATTGCACAGCATTGGTAGTTATGGGCGGTGTAGTATAAAATTCAGGCCTATCAGCTCTCCTCTCAATTTAAATACTGTGCTTATTTTACCGCTGAGTAGATATTAAAAAAAATTACTCTCTTGCAGATGATATTTTAATTTACTATAATACATCCTGCGCTGAGATGATTGGGCTTCATTCGCAAATTTGTCATACAAGTATTTAGCTGTTTCTTTAAGTAAAGATGAGAATTGAGTTCTTATTAAATTAGGCTCCAAATTTTCTGTAATTTCAAGGCTAAGACCACACTCTGACGCTAGATTCCGCCACTCATTCACGAAAATAGCTCCTGTTGCAATAATGCGTGTAAGAACTATTTAACTATTCGGCAACCTTTTTCCATCCATTGACATTACTTTGACTACATAGTCAAAGTTTAATTTAAGAGTCTCTAAGAATAAAGGAGGCATTCCAGTTTCCAAATATAGCATACAGTTTGGTGTATTGCACGGTAAGCGAAATATTCGCTTCAAAAAGTATCAAAAGAAGATCTCTACTGATTATATTTTGAACTATGAGACACATAGTTATTCAAAATGCACCGCCCCCAGACGGAAGAAATTGCTCGTTTAGCATCTGATAACTTTGCTTCCAAGTGTTTGTTTAGATTTAAATTGCTTGTTATTAGAACCCCGAGGTATTTATACCAGCGCACATTTTCAATCATTTCGCCGCAGTATGCCCATCTTTCACATCTGGAATATCTGCCGCCTCCATTTTTCAATACCATTGTCTTGGACTTCTCTAAGGTTAACAAGCAAGTTCTATTCTATGAGCCTATTCATCATGAGCTGCATACAATTTGCCGTGTCAGCAAGAAAGACAATGTCGTCCGCATACATCAGCGCCGGGATCTTCGTTCGGCAAAAATTAATTCCTCCGCCTACAGCATCTGTTATGTCGTTGATGAACAATATGAATATTAATGCACTCAAAATACACACCCATTGTTGATTAACATTCTTCAGATATGGATTCTCCATACCACACAAACGCAACATTGTTTTCATACATTAAATGGGTGTGAATGACTTTACTCGAGATCCCAATTTTGTACAGTTTGTAGAATAGTGCTTCACGTGATATGAAGTCAAATGCCGCTCGGAAGTCAACAAAGAACGCGTACAACTTTCCATCGTTCTTTTTATAAATTTCTGCAATTTTAGTAAGAACAAATATTTGGTCGACCCTGAAATAGTTTTCTCTGAAGCCTGCTTGAAATTCTTATAAAATCTCTTTTCTTTTAACCCACTGAGTAGTCTGTTTATACTTGGGCTGCAAAAAGCTTAGCTGACGTGTTCACAAAAGATATTCCTCTATAATTATTTGGATCGTTGAAGTCTCCTTTTTTATGTAATGGATATATTATTGCTTTTTTAAAACTTTCCGGACCAGATCGAATGGTCTCATTCTTTGTAATCGACGCACTAAGTTTGTCTCGTCCAGAATTTGGAGTATTTTCTTATTACAATGACCATGAAGACGAATACGAAGTTTGCGAGCAAAATTCATTATTTCGTCCTCGACGGCAACTATTCCCAAGTCGCTGTGGATATCACTGTTTCTGATATACCATGGGGCGTTCACGATTTGTCTTAGAACTTTGTTTTTATAGCCTTGAAGAATATTTCGGTTGCTTGGTTTAGTACAACCCCAAAGATGTATACCGTTCGTCCAAACAGGTTTAAGAACTTGCTTAAAGATGAGCAGTTTGTTATGTATGCTTAACTTGGAATGTCTTCCTAGTAGCCAGTACATTTGTCTGAATTTATTTTCAAGTTCATTACGTGTCTTCTTAACATGCGGCTTCCATTTCAGTTTTACATCTAATGTCATTCCTAGATACTTTGCTTCATTTGCATATGGTATTTGTACCGAGTTAATGAAAATGGGAAGGTTATTTATTTTCCGGTAAGTAAAATTAACATGAGTAGATTTGGTCTCGTTGAGAACAATTCGCCATATATTTGTCCATTCGTAGATTTTATCCAAAGCCGTTTGTAGCTTTCCAGTAGCTAACTCGACTGAAGTATATGTAGCTAGTATCGCCGTGTCGTCCGCGAACGTGGCTACTATGGTATCTGATTCTTTCGGTATGTCTCGAGTATAGAGTAAAAACAATACCGGGCCAAGTACACTTCCTTGCGAAACTCCAGCAGCGATCTCTTTAAATTCCGAGTATTCGGTGCCATGTTTAACACGAAAAATTCTGTTTTCCAGGTACGATTTCAGAACCGTATGCAGAAAAACCTGATTTAGCTTAAAATTTAAGCCTTCATGCCATACCTTATCGAAAGCCTGAGACACGTCAAAAAACACGCTAGAACATATCTTTTTCCCTTCTAGGGCTTTCTCAATTTCATTCGTAATTCTAAAAACCTGGTCAATTGTGGAGTGCTTAGTTCTAAAACCGAATTGATGTTCAGAAATTAGACGTCTCTCTTCAATGATTTTAGATATTATCAGCAGAAGCGATATCGGTCTGTAGGACTTTTTTTCATTTAGAGATTTGCCTGGTTTCGGGACCACTATAACTTCGGCAATTTTCCATTGGCTTGGAACGTTTAATAATCTTAGCGCGGCATTTATGAGTTGGAGCAGTTTGATCAGGGCTTTGTTTGGCAGCTCCTTGAGAATTTGACCAGTTATCAAATCAGAACCAGGGGCTTTGTTATTTTTCAATTTTTTAATTGCTTGGTTAAGTTCTCGTAGGGATACTGTTTTTTATTCTAAAACTGTCCGGTGCCGTAATTATATAATTAGAACCTCCTTGCAAATAGATCCGCCTTCTCTTTATCTCCTTTTGCCCATTCGCCATTATTTTTTCTTATGGGAGAAAATTGCATATTGAATTGTATATTCCGACGTGAGCGCATATACGAATTCAGGAGTGCAGTTTTGATAAAACTGCTTATATCCCTCAAAATGTGCAGTTGGGTGCGGTCTGTGGGCTAGTGTCTCATATCGGTCTTCATAATTTTCCAAAACTTGAGCTTATCAACGTGTTAAAGTCAAGAGTATTCGCTGTGGAGCCACGATTAATGACTTTTTCGTTTTTCGGTTGAATGTCATAAATGTAGAGGGATGTAGTTCCAGTAGGATGGTGCTATGTGCCATACAGTAAACAAAATAATCAACTCATTGAAGAAAACATTTGATGTTTTTCGCGTAATGGCCCTGTAAATTGGCCTCCAAGATGCCTTCAGATGGCAACAACAATTGCTACCTTCTATTTAACCAAAGCAAAATGAGAAAGGAATGTCCAAACTCAGAACTAATAAATTCACATGAGCCGTTGACTCAGCCGCCGAGCTCTTCGATTAGGGAGGAAATGGTCTGCTTAGAAGCAGAATTAATGTCCTATGTATTTTGATCAATGTATGTTTTGTCCCTGATAAGTAAGCTTATTTCTTATATACTTACTCGTAAATACAACACAGATCTCAGGGCCAACAACGCAGATTCTTCGAGAATTTTTTGATTACGTTTTCGGATCGAAAAACTCCATCGAGTATACAAATGTTTGGGAAATACGGTCGTTGGTGAAATAAAAGCAGTAAAGGCTAAATTTCTTTCCAACAGATTAAAATCCAGCTTGGGTAGTCGAAAACTCTGGAGTAACTTGCGACATCTAGGTGTAAGCAAGAAACGAGTTAGTTGCCCGAATAACACCGAGGGTAATGAACTAAACCAAAAGTTCGTATCTGGATGGACTTCTGTGAAAACAAACCTGAACCTTAATTCAGATTATAGCCATACATCTGCAGCCCACGTTTTGCTTCTCATGTGTTGATAGTGCAGATGTAGTCGAAAGCTTTTGACCAATTAGTTCCTGTGCAATTAGTGTCGAAGAAATTCACCAAGTCTTTATTAAAGCCATCCTTCCTTCGATCCTGCCATATATCACACATATATTGAATACTATTATGACAACAGGAAATTTTCGCCATCAATGGAAATTGGCTTAAGTAATCCCAATACCGAAAAACTCAATAGGAGATGAATTTCGACAAATGTCAATTCTGCCATTTCTCTCCAAAGTATGCGAGCGGATAATGCAAAAGCAACTACATAGATATCTTTCTCGCAACAGAATGCTACCACAAGTACAGAGGCGCTTCCGAGCGAAACATAGTTGCACAACTGCTCTTATAAAAATTATTAAAGATATAAGACTAGGCTTAGACAAACATGAAGTTTTCTTCTTGGTACTTCTCGACTTTTCTTAGGTATTTGACACTGTCGACCATACCCTGCCTTGCAAAAAGCTACGCCACTTCTTTGGTTTTTCTTCAGCAGCTGTTAAATTGGTTTCGTCCTATTTAAATAATAGCAAACAGGCTGTATCGGTTGATAATAGCTTATCTGATTTCCTCAACTTAACTCGAGGGGTACCTCAAAGATCAATTTTGGGCCCTCTATTATTTTCCTTCTACATAAGCGAGATACCATACCATAATAAGTCTAAATGTCTAGTTATTTCTAGAACTAAATTGGACCTATCATATTTTCCGCAAATCATTTTAAACAATACCTCTGTTGATTTTGTGGATACATTAAGGAACTTGGGAGTTATTTTTAACAGACTTTAAGCATGAAACGACCACATAAATATTATCGTAGGGAAAGCCTAAGGCGTTTTGCAAACCCAATGGACGACCCAACCGTTTACACCACTGAATACACGAACTTTATTAGTAAAATCATTTTCATATCCTTGTTCATGGGTATGAAATACTCGTATTTGGTAGTTGTGATTCAGAATGTACACGTAAGTTACAAGTTGCTTTTAATAGCGCTATATTCATGGGCATAGACGATTTGATCACATCTCACATCTTTCCATTAACGTTTTAGGCATGCCATTTCCTTTTTTTTTAACATCCTTAAAACACGGCAGCCTTCTCATCTCTGCAACTACTTTCAATTGCCAGCATCAAATCTACCTCTCTTATGATACCAAGATTTCATTATCATGTATCTGAGTGGCAATTCTTTATTGATGCCATCCGTTTTGGGAATTCACTACCAAACGCTTTGAGAGCACTAAGCGATATATAGTATATAGATTTAAAAAAAAATTGCAGCATCTCTTTTTCTTCTTTTCTTTCTGTTATATTTTTTCATAGCTTTCGTGTCGTATTCTGCTTTTTGATTTGCTTGAAGTCTTATCTTTTGTATCTAAGTATTTTTCTAGTCTTTTTCTATTTTGAACTTGTAATCAAATCAATGACTTAAATTAACTATTTATCTAACCAAAATGAATTAAAATCATTGTAATTAGCTTTGCAAAGTTACAAGATTCAATCTTAATGTTCCAGCTTTTTATACAATACATTCTGAATAAATAAATAAAAATAAAAATTACCGGCTACAATAGTTTCGAAAAGCGCACATTTCGTTTGAAAGTAAATATTTTTCTATAAACCTTCACAAAAGTACTCGTAATTCTTAGTAGAAATAGTATTTTTCTATAAATTTTGCGACGAACTTTTATGTCACATACATTTGTACATTTGCATAATGTAATAAAACTATAGGTTTTCTTTGGTTTGATTAATTTCAAAGTTTATTTATTTATTTGTTATGCTTACACACTTGAAGATACAATATCTTATAAGATAGTGAAAAGCTAATTAAGAACAATGAAAGCTAGTAGATTAGTTGAACCAAATTAAAACTTAACTAGAAAAATTTATAAAGGTACAGATTAAAATTCATAGTAATTATGTACTCGTATTAGTTGATTCGATAAATTTATTTACAGATTTGTAGAGAAATAGCTGCGTTAATCCTTTTTAAGCCTTGTTGTGCTTGTACCTAAATTAGTTCTTAAATTTCGCGGTAGTGAATACCACAATCGGACTGAATTTGCGAAAAATTGACGTTCTGATGTGAGAGATGTGTATTGGGGGTGAATTAATAGACCTGACCTGTGCGAAGAGGCAAATCGAATCTTTTCGTATAAGTACGAGTATGATGGTTGACGTGTTACGAGAATATCCGATAGCAGAGCAAAAGTGCGAAACTTGAGATAGATCTCAAAAGGCATGTCAAGCAAACGAGAAGAATAACTACTTACTGCGTCATGTTTGCGTAGCCCAAAAACATAACGTACTGTGCTATTAAAAGCAACATTGAGCTTTCTTCTACTGATCGAGTCACAGCTACAAAAGATTTTACATCCGTAGAGTAAAAGGGGAATAACCAACGATTTAGCTAATATCAAGCGCGTTTTAGTTGGAGTAAAAGACTGTGTTACCCATAAATTCCGTAACACCCCATATACTTTTCCAATGGCAGCGCTGATGTGATTTTCCCAAGTCAACTTGCGATTAAAAGTGACCCCAAGATTCTTTGCAGTCTCAACATAATCTATTGCGGAGCTTTTCAACAAAATAGGTGGAAAATACGAAAGATCCAGTGGTTTCTTCGATATGACTAGGCACTCCGATTTCTTAGCGCTTAGAGAAAAACCATTAAGTTCAGACCAACGTGAAATTTCATCAAGATCTTCATTTATAGAGCAAACTCCGTTCTCAATTAAACCAAGTGGACAGCTCACATATATTTGAACATCATCAGCATACATATGTGACGAACAGTTGCTTATAATGGATGGAAGGTCTTTTACATATAATGAGAACAATAATGGGACAAGTATAGAACCTTCAGAGACACCACTAACAGTTGCAGGCAAATTCGATATATTGTCATTGAGCTGAACTGATTGCATTCTGTTGTTTAAGTAGGATGTAAGCAGCTTTACTGCATCTAATGAACAGTTATATTGCCGAATGAGCTTTTTACATAAGATATTGTTATTAACCATGTCAAATGCCTTAGAAAAGTATAAGAGCACCAAGAAAGTTACTTTTTCTTCATCTAATGCTTGTCGTACATCGTCAGTAACACTCAACAGGGCGGTGGTACAGCACGAAAACCAGATTGCTTTGGTATGAGCATGTTATTATTTTTTCAAAGCATTTAAATAAAAGATTGTTTTTAAATATATTTTTTTACCATTAATTTATTAAAAATTACACATATATCTCGTAAATGGGTGCGCGCCGCCGCTGTTCATTAGTATTTGGGCTTTTTTTTTATAGCTCTCCACTTCATGACGAATGGTCTCCTTGGGGACTGCCAGTTTTTATAGCTTGTTCACGTTGGGCCATGACATCCAAATCGATCATTCGATTGCAGGCAAGTGCAAATCGCCAAAACGCGGCATCAGACATTTCAGCAACGTATGCTTTAGAATGCGGTTGTGGCAATAAGTGCCGTAGCTTCGTCCTGCTGGAACCACATTTCATACAGTGCCAATTTTTTCAATTGATCATGACTCTATAGGGCTCTGTTCCCCACAGTCACCGTTTGGCTCGCGCCATTCCTACAAATAAATGCAATGACTGCTCCAGCGCAAACAGCATATAATGAAGAGACTTTGAGAAATGTAGTGGTTATTCCTGCATTGCTCGCGGATTTTCAGTTCTCCAGAACCGCAAATTTCTATTGCTCACGAATCTACTTAAATAGATTGATTAGTTTTGATTCCAAGAAGGATGCCAATGGAACATTTTCAGAAGATTACGAGTATTTCTCTCCGTATTGCAAAAAGAAGACTTCTATCGACCAATGGAAAAAATGAATAAAACTACTCTAGGTGGATGTCTCTACTAAACCAGTTAAAATCAAAGTCAAGCACCATTTTCTATTGCACTCTATTACTTTTTGTTTAAACGGGGTAATTTTTCATTGACATGAACCGTTTTTATTCAACTCCTATAAAATTATATCAATTAGTTTTAAGTATGAGACACATTTGGGTTGAGACATTTGCTGTGCAATTAAGTAAATATTGAGTGCCCAGATGTCACTACAATCGTTATATGGAATTTGGTAAGTCATTAATTGGGTGACTGATAGATGTCATCACAATTGATTTTCAAAAATGTTATTTTGAGTTTAAATGGTTATCCTTACTTTTTTGTTTGCATTTTCCTTTCCTCTGGCTACTTTTACAGTTGTAGTTTAAATTAAGTTAAGCTGAACCTGAACTTCAGTTTAAATTTCAAATTCAACTCGTTGGGTGTAAACTGAACCTAAGTTCAATCAGGTGACGTTGGAGCAGTGTTGTTTTTAAATTTAAATTCGGAAATTGTTATCGAAATTTTTTGTGATTATATTTCGTGGAAGCCAATAATGAATAAAATTTTAAAAAAAGTTAGGAAAATGAAAATTTTAAATAAAACTGTTGTGCAAAGCAAAAAGAGCTACAATTTTCTACCGCTAACGTGGATTTGCTGATGGAGCTAGTTTTGAAGCACAGAAACGTTATCGAAAATAAATAGACCGATAAACTAGTGGAAAGATAAAAGCTGTTGTACGGGAATCAATTGAAAAAGAATTTATCTCAAAAGTGGCTCCTATTATCGTTGTTCAAACCTGCTAAAAACAAATTAGGAAAACATACAAAAAAACAAAACAAAATTATGCTTCTTAAAAGCGAAAGCTTTATAAAACTAGTGGTTGTCTGCAAGGAATTAGAATGGATCCATTGGAAAAAATCGTTTTGGAAATACGAGTACATACTGGGATTTACCATCGATTTATGACAGAGTCATTATAACTCCGAAACTTTAAAGTAATATATTGTACAAAAAGAGCGAAACTCTTTTTCTTTTGCCGACAAAAGACTTGGAAAAAGTCTCCGCAAAAAAAATTCCGCAATTCTTACTGCTAGAAAAAGAAATTTAACTTCCGACAAGTGGTAGAAGTTAGTAGAATAAAAATGCAAACTATTGAAACTACAACAAAAGTGTTGAAAAATAAACATGCACTCGAAACGAAGCATATGAAGGAGGATCACGAGAAGCTTATTTTGGACGCTATGTTGCTTAAGTCACTTAAGTCGTTGTGGAAGAATGCCTCTAGGGGGAGATTTCTTCTTTGGGAGAGAGCTGGACATGTGAGGGATTGTCTCCTCTTCGTCCTCATCCATGCTGCTTCTGCAGAAGTCGTCAGTTAAGATGCCAAGTCTTCTTGCATGTTTACCTATGAGGCAGTGTCCATAGGTAAAGATGTTTTCTATATAAGATGTTTTCTTTTTAGAAGAATTAAACTCCAGGAGCCATTCAGATTTAGCTTTGGCCAGATTTGTTTGGTCGCTATGGTTTGTTCTTCTATTAGCATCCTGCTTTATTTCTTGTTTGGTATATAGGTATACCTATGTTTTCCTTTTCAGGTGTGATAGGTATAGTGGTTCCAGTTTCGGCAAGTTCGTCGGCCTTGCAATTCCCTGGAATGTCTCTATGTCCCGGCATCCAGCAAAGGTGAATGTTAAACTGCTCCGCCATCTCCATTAGAGATGATCGGCAGTCCATGATTGTTCTTGAATTTAGAAAGCAGAAGTCCAGTAATTTGATAGCGACCCGACTATGACTGATGCGGATATCCTTTGCAGATATTACATTTTTCTGCAGCCAGAATAGGGCTTCCTTAATTGCCAGAATTTCCGCCTGGAACCCGCTACAGTGATTAGGGAGACGGAAGGAGAAGGAAGGTTAAGCTTATCAGCAAAAACAGCACCAATAACCCCACTGACAGTCTTTGAACCGTCGGTGTAAAAGTCTATTGAATTGTCATCCAGGAAAGCTTACATGGAAGCCCTTGTCAAACCATTATTTGGGTATAGTGCAGTCGATGTTTTCTGGTAGGATTCTTAGTGCATTAAGAATATGTGCGTAGACAAAATGTTTATTTGCCCACTGTGAAGTTGCTTTAAGGCGAATAGCTACGTTGGCGGCTACTTGTCTGCTATAAATGTCGAGGGGTGTAAGGTGAAACAGAGTGTCCAGAGCAGCGGAGGGAGTAGTGCGTAGGGCTCCGTTTATGCTCAGACATGCTCTTTTTTGACTTTACTTAGCTTCAGGCACTTCACTGCTTTGCCTAAGGCCGTCCAACACACAAGCACCCCGAAAGTGATTATCGGTCTTATGACCGAGATATACGAATAGCCAATGGGTGATGCGAGGTTGGAGGCCCCATTTATTCCCGATGGCTTTTTTGCAAGAGAATAAAGCTACTGAGGCTTTCTTTACTCTTTCTGGAAAGTTTCCTGTCGAAAATTAGACCCAGATATTTTGCAGCATCGGAGAAGACCAAGCTGGTACCGTTGATTGAGGGAAGGTCTAAAGTCGGAGTTTTGCATTTCCTGGATAAGAGGACAAGATCGGTTTTATGAGGGTTTAGTTTTTTTTTTGAGAAATCAATGAACGCCCGATATATATGCATCGTTATTTTTCTTATTTTTCTCCATTTTCGAGTATAAATGAAGCCCAGATTTTAGTTTTTTGTTATTTTTATGTTTTCGAATATACCTAGTAGGGACAAAAATACTGTTACACACATTTTCCTTCATAACTTTAAAACGACCGAATATTTTTCTTTAATTAAAATTAAATATCAAAAAAAAAAATGCAAGTTTATTCAAAATGGCCGCCTTTTGATTTAATACAGACTTTAAGTCGCTTGGGCTACACATCGATGGCTGCACGCACCTCTTCCATCGGCAAATTGCTTACAGCTGAGACCAATGCGGTCTTTAAGGACTCAATGTTAAGGTATCTTTTACGGCATACCATCTCCTCCAACACCGTCCACAGCTTGCAGTCTAGTGGATTCAAATCGGGACTTGCAGATGGCCAGTCTTGAGTCCCTAAAAAGTCCGGAATATTGTTTTGAAGCCATAGTTGGGTAGTTTTTGCCTTATGCGCAGGCGCAGAGTCTTGCTGAAAGGTTCACTGCTGGTTCTGAAAAAGAGTGCTATTAAGTGGAGCAACAACCTGTTCCAAAATGGTTTCTTGGTAAACTTAAGCCGATGTTTTCACCCCCTTTTCACAAAAATTAAGGCCTGTTACCCCCTCGTAGGATACGCCCCACCAAACCATGACTGCCGCTGGATGATGACCTTTTTCAACTCGTGGAATCAGATGTGAAGCTTCACTAGATGACCAAGCATAAATCCTATCATTCTGCTTATTGAATTTTCCTGTACAGTAAAAAATTTTTCATCTGTAAATAGAATTTTTCTGTGAAGATTGTTTGCGTATTTCACAAGCAGTCGCTTTGATTTTTCCACTCTATTCCGTCCAAGATCTGTTGTGAGCAGCTGTCCTGAACGACGTTTGTATGCACCAAGGCCTAAGTCTTTTTTGATAATATGACTTATTGATTTGTGATTAATCTCCATCTCGCGAGCCATAATTTTTTTGCTTTCTTAGCGGATTTCTTCTTATTCTTGCCTTGACAGCATTGATGGCCGCTACTGTTCGAACCCATCGCGGTCGCCCAGAACGTGGGCGGTCTTTTATATCTTCAGTCTCTTCAAATAATTAAATGCACCGATAAACAAATATTCGGCTGATCCCGAGCGGTCTGAGAATTTTCAAAATATCACTTTTTTCTACTTTACATTTATGTAAAGCTACTACCGCAATACGGTTTTCTTTATCCGTCCACTCCATGGCGAAACAAACCACAAACTGAAATTGTTGTAACAGATGGGTAACATAGCGGTACATATTTCAATTCCAAATGTCAATATTTGGGCACGCTCAGTTATTGTTATGGTAACGCATGCGTTTTGTACTGTAACAATATTTATGTCCCTACTAGGTAGATGAAATTTTTTATGAAGTGGTAGGTGTCTCAAAGATTTGAGAATGAGTATAGTTAAGGGTTCTGAAGTTAAAACGGTAGAACGCCTCGGTTTACCTAAACTGCAGATTGAACTCAGTTCAAGGTTTAAGCGAACACGAACACTGTGAAACCCATTTAACGGCTGATCTAAAGTTTAAAATAAAATTCTGAATTGGAACTTGCAGTGTGAAACTGGGTATAAAAGTTTTTTTTATATATGTATCATTTTTTCTTCGGTTTATTTCAGGAACACAAGTTTGTGAAAATAATTATTAAATACCTGCTTTTTCTGATTTTAACGATCAGATCATTTCTCGTTATTACACGAGTACCGAACTTCAATAGATCATTTGCTTAACCAGCTGTGTGGCCTATGACACCACACATCCCTGATGTTAAGGCCATCCAATTCTGGTTAAAAATAGTCGTGTAACATATATGGATACCGAACTCCATTGACAGTAATATGGCGATCATTTTCATTGACGAAAATATACGGTCCATACTCTAGTAATTTTAAATAATTTTTAAATGAACCTTGTGGCGCAAAAGACGACTGATAAACTCGTTCGAAATAAAATTGGAATGAGACGGAAAAAAGTGCGATTTGAAAATAAATTCATAACAGAAGGAAGAGGAAAAGCAAAGGTATCTTATGTGGTAAGCGGTGAGAAGCAAAGTAAATACAGCATCCCACCGATAGGGTTCTAAACTGGGACAAATGATTTTTTTTTTTTTATTTTTACTTAAATGAACTACTGCGGGTTCTTAAGAAGTCAGCAGCATTTATGTTTGTAGATTATATTGCCGTTGTGATAAATCATAATAAAGGATAAACTTAACAATGTTTCAAGTTGCTATCACGGGGAACGTGAGTCCGGGAACGAATATGAAAAGCAGAGAGTACTGTCGTCAGCAAAGGAGTAAATTGGATTAGAAGTAGCAGACAAGAGATCATTGATGAAAATTAAAAAGAGTGTCGGAGACAGAACGGAGCCCTGGGGCACTCCAGTATTTATTTTGTAAATTTCAGACCTGAAACCATCCAAGACAACTTTAATTGAACGTTCCTAAAGGTAATTTCTCATCCATGGAAGAAGAGAGTAGCCGATCTCAGAAGCACGCATTTTCGTCAAAAGAGCCTGATAACAATATCAAGTGCAACTATCTTGCTTTCGCCAGATTGATGTAAACTTTGGTTCCACTTTTCGGTGAGACATGCCATCAAATCACCAATGGACCTGTTGCTACGAAAACCGTACTGCCGCTTACTAAGAAGTTTTCGTATTTCGAGATATCTCATGAGCTTTTTAGGGGCGGGCTGTATAAATGCTGTTTTCCATATGCTCGGAAAGGGGTGATATACCATCTGCACCAGCGGATGTGTGAGCGTTAAGATCTTTAAGTACTCTTGCTACTACACGAGTGCAAAAATGGATTCGTCCCATTAAGGATTCGATGCACTCAAGTGTAGGCGGAGACAAAGCACAATCTGGAAGCGTTGAGTTGGCCGCAAAGTGTGCAGCAAGCAGATTGGCTTTGTCCAAAGAGCTGACAGCTGGAATGTCATTGTAAATGAGCGTTAGAATGGAGGATGAGGCAAAATTTCTAATATTTTTTGACGAACGACCAACAATTTTTACTACCTTTGGTTCATTTTAGTATTTTTTTCCTCAGTTTTTGGTCGTAAATAAATTTCTTTTAACACAATCGCTTTATATAAAGGATGAGCCAACAAAGGGTGTGGATGTTGGCTGTTAAGTACTGTCAATTTAGTTGATCTTTTTTGACAGATGTCATGTAATCTTTGGCAATGTTAGACATGGAGTTATTTACTATGCAACAATGCATTTTTGTTATTCAATTTTAATATGAAAATGGGCGATCTGTAAAATTAACATTTCGTAAAACTCGTGAATTTGTAGGTTAACATATCCGCCCTAGTGAGTCGGAAATCCGTGAAATGGTAAGGCGTTTCGAATAAACTGGTTTGGTAACAGGTTGAACTTCATATGACCATGCTCGGACATGTACATGTCTAAACATAACCACTGTGAACGAAAGTGTTGAAAACCAGCCAGGCACATTACTTCGTCGCCGAAGTCAGCAATTGGTCCCCACTTATGGCACTTTACAGCGAATTTTAAAAGTTGATCTTCATTTGAGCGCCCATAAAATCCAAATTTCACAACAATTGAAGTCGTTGGACTATCTACGATATCGCCGATTTATTAGCTGGATGTTGGATCGCCAGGACAATTTGTCTTCGAATTTTATCTATTGCGGATAGATGAGTACGTAAATGAACAACGTTTTCATTTCTGGAAATCGTAAAACCCAGACGAAATTCACGAAAAACCAATGCATCCCAAAAAAAAGTCACTATATGAGTATGGAGTGGATTATGGGTTGGTGGCATCATTGGCCCGAACTTTTTCAAAGATGAGGCTATATAGATAGTTACAGTGAATGGAGAACGTTACCGCAACATGTTGATCGGCTATTTGTTATTCCAAAATTGAATGACAGGATGGTGCTATCGCCCACACAAGCCATCAATCAATCAATTTAATGCGTGCGAAATTTAGATGGATTTTACTTTGTATTTTGTATTTTTTTTTTTCCAATTAATGGGTTTGTTGCAAGGACGATTTTTTAATATTGGAATGCAAATTTGAAATACTTCTAGGAGGATATATTTTGCTGTCCATCTAGAATTGGTTTCAAACAGGTTCTGTTGGCCGAAGACAGTGGTTCGTAAAATTGCAAGTTTAATAAAAGTTTTAATTTCGAAAAAACATACATTTAAATCGTGAAAACGAGTGCTTGTGGGACATTCACTCGCCTTTACACCAGAGGTTGAATCTTAAAAAGTTGTATTGAAAAAATTACAAACCAACTGGGAGTGCCAAAACCATAGTAAAAAATTTAAGAAATACTTATGTTGGGGAACGGAAAGAGAAGTAGTTAAAAGCGCAAAATCAGGATGTGGACGTGAAGATTCCTATCACCCCATTGAGCAGACTGCTTAAAAGACTGTCTTCTGCTTAAAATATCGATCGGGTAAATAAATATGGATTTGTCCACAAAGATCCCTTTTTTTTGTCTATTGGGTTCCTTCATCAACATTAGTAATTTCTGTAAATATTTTAAAAGCAAAATGCTTTTCGTTTTTAGCATTTTTTTGAATTTTTGGAATGAATCTTCCGTTTTCCGAGTGCAGATGACATTGTTCACTGTTCGGTTCGGTTCATTGTTCGGTTTTTTATTGTTTTGCTGTTTTGCCTATTCTTCGAAGAGGATTATACAGCCACACCATGTCTTGTTCGTTGAACAGGAAGATTTTGTTGTGATGTTTTACCGTGCCTAAGTACGGTTGCTCGCTTGTTTCATCTTTTATCGAAAGTTTTTATGCATTATACTAATCTTGCTGTGCAAAACTTCTACACAAACACTTACCTCCTTAAGCTGCGTAGGTGAAGACCCGGACTTCATCTCATTTGGTAAATAAACTGGTTAAGCAAACAGGACCTCGGATGATGTATGTAGCGCCCACGTTCACAATGGAAGCAGCAAAACTGCCAGTTGAGTTCTGAAATGATTTCTACACTTCCCAGACTCATTGACTTTCAGTCTACTTTTTTCTATAAGCTGATGCAGGGTCTTTCCATAACCGCCAAGATTATTTACTTATTGCCGTGAAATAAAGTCATTATTGACAGGTCTTCACGTTAAACCCATGGGATGGTCTGTCCAATAACTTCGGTTGGGACAGCAGCGCAACAATCATGTTAAGTATTTGCCTAATATACTGGCCAACGCTATAGCTCACAACCCTACATGAAAGAGATTATCAATGTGACGAACCAACTAATGGCTTCGAATATGAATGGACAACCTTCACAAATGTTTAAAGGACAACGTGCTTTAGATCTGCATGTTGAATATTTGAACCCTAATAGACCACGTGCAGCCAAATAATTAGCAAAGCCCTTGACTACTATCATGCAGATATTACTGCTATCGAGAAAGTGCAATGGGATGGAATGACCTTGCCATGAGATGAAATATCAATATGCATAGCAAGCATCCGCATATAACATTAAAAAACCGCAATCACAAAAGACCATCACAACCTTCACCGAACGCTTAACGAAAAATCTCTCAACAGCTCCTATCCCTCCAGCATTAAATACAGAAGAGTTTGTACTCCAGGAATAATGAAGCTAAGTTTTACTAACAGATAAAAACAGCATGAACAACATTGCAGTGGCATCTCAGTTGTTGCTAATATAGAAAAGACTTCTGCAGTAAGTACATCCCGTCCACAGGCAGAATAAACCATTTTCAACCAGTTGACCAAAATGAAATGAGGATAACAATTTCTTAAACCATTTCCTCCATAGTAGTATTCGTATTCGTATTTCGATTTTCCTGCACTGATGAAAAGGTTTTCTTCCCTGCTTCTCGTAAGTATACTCGTATCCATCTCTGGTTAGCTACAGCTTACTCGTGGGCTTACATACATTATGTAGATGCTAACAATATCCTACATTCTGTTCAATTATCAATTTAATCACAATAAGTGAGCCCCTTATTTTGTATCAACCTCAATGGATCCCCTTCATTCTTATTTTATTCCGTTGCGCAATTTTGTATGTTTTCATCTGGAGGTTCAAGCAGTTGGCCCTGTTGTGATTTTACGTTTTCTACTTCTGCCTACCGAAAGTTCTAGTTTGCAATTCATAATTTATTTTTAGAAAATATAATTTTGCTCTTCCGGGATCACTCCTTCGTTCTGCAGAAAGTGTGTCCGGCTGGGCACAGTACTATCATATGTTTACTTCCATGATGCCGTCATTAAGATGAACATGGTATCCACTGCTCCTATTGAAGGACCTTATTAATATAAATAACTCACTAGAGAACCTGTTACCTAAGTCAGATTGCAATTTGTGAGGGAGCTCCTACTGTTTTTATTCCATTTCGTCTGGATCAATAACTCCACACGTTCATATATATGGTTCAACAAATGTATCCTGTACACAACGTACATGAGTCCAAAGACGTTCATTATTTATATACCTTCATTCGATAACACAAATTTCACCAAGTTACTTTCCATTTTTTGCGCCTTTTTCTGCAGCCGTATATACATACATATGTACTCGTATGTACCTCCGAACCTGAGATCTTTTCGTCTAAATAAATATTCCACAAAACATGTTCATTTATTCACTCCATTTGCCTCAACATGTGTAAAAATAAACAGCTTTGACCTCTTTACGTCGAGCGACATACATTATTTTGGTCCTACCCCTGTCTTCTTGCAATTATTTTGGCTTCTAACGCGTCCTGCTGCTTCATAAATAACCACAAAGTACTTTTTCCCCAAACAACATATTGCTCACCCAAAAAAAAAAAAAAAAACCTTTTGCACAAAAGAGAACGGAAATTATTCTATTATCCGGGAGGTTTCTTATTTATTTATTGAAAAAAGAGTATTCTCCCACACAGTCAAATGGGAGAAAATCTGAGAAGATACCCTAGAATCGACATCACCAAATGGAAGTCAACTTTAAGCCAAGCTCCTCCTGCTGGCATTTTTTAAGTGTTACTATGTACCAACTATTACAAAAATGCGGAACTGTAATTTGTTTACATGGAACATCCTTGAGAATAGAAATATACTCGAAGCGTACTAATTTCTCTTGTGACAATGAATGCAATTCCTGACAACAAGCTTTTCCAGAGTGAGATATAGGTGTGGATATGTATTGTGTACCCAATAGCACAGCTTAATGAAAATTCTCCATCGAGTTAAATTTTTGCTGCTGCCAAAGGTGTTATGCACTTGCCATAAATAATGACTCTGTTCCACTTCACAAGAAGGAATCGTGCAAGCACATGTGTCCCAAGCCAACACCAATTTTAGATCCTTGTGAATTTACGGAAATACCAAATACTGTATGGAAACCCATACCGTGTTGAGATCAGGTATAGTACTAGTACGTGCAAATGCAAATGCAAATATTTTTCCAAGTAGCTGACGGAATGATAAATCGACTATGGAATTAAGGTCACTACAGGGATATCCTTCCTGGAAAACAAGTAATTAGCGATTCAATTCAGAAACGGATATTACCAAGGAAATTCATAAAATGGACATGAAAACCTTTTGGATGCATGAAAGGACTCAGAAATGAAAGCAGAGAGAGGAAGTGAAGAAATGTTTGCGCAACCTTTAATGGATATCTGAATACTTAAAAAGATGAACTGAATGTCTAGGTGAGCTATCCACATTCCATAGAGTGCTTGCAATAATAGTTACTGTAAGTGGAAATATAATAAAATATTTTGTAAAAGAAAGACGAGCATTGGTGATAATTGATATTTGCATGCAAGTAACCTATTCCATGTTTGAATCGATGAAATTAATTTTGCAGTTCAGGTATCGTCCAATTTGTCATTGCCTCATTCTATCAGCAAACCTTTGTCGAATATGCGATTCTGTCTTTAAAACATTTCAAAGCATAGGCATATACTCGTACATATTTGTCGCCTTATATTACTGTTTGACATATTCGTGCTTGAAAGAGATGGTTAATTGAATAGATACTTATTATACCTATATATATAGGGAAACTATGAAATTTACCTATGTTGGTATTAACTTTATTTTATAGTAATTCGCTTAACGGTGTGGTGTAGTCGTGGGACTGTTTTGTTATCTTTTCTGTCGGAACAGAGCACTCAGACGGAGAATTTTCCACTGTACTGCTTGTTAGTTTCTGTTAATGTAATCTTTTAGTCTTTCGAAGAAGGTGAGTAGGCTCTTCAGTGCTAAAGATCCAGTACCAACACCCACTACGTCAACGTCGAGCACCTGCAACCTAATGCGAGCATAGGCCGGACATTTACAGAGATGGTGCCACACGGCGTCTTAATCACTTTCCCAAAAAGTGTCGCAGGAGTTTGTATTACTTATGCCCACCACATTTAAATGTTGAGCAAAAGTGTAGTGTCCCGTCACTACGCCAGTAAACAACCTGCATTCCTTCCTTCTGAGAAAAAATTCTCTTCTTGGCCATGTATGGCAAGGTTATCGTTAATTTAATTTCCCGTGATCCCATTGTGATCTAGGACCCGGACAAGACTCAGTGCAAACAGTATTCCTATTGCGTTCAGTAATGTTTTGCATTCTCGAACCAGTTAGGAAGTCGTAAGACTTTCGGTCCGGTCCAACAAGGCTTCATCCATCGGTTCTTTGTTGTTATCCACTTAAATGACAGACGCTAGTTTTTCTAATAAAGTATGAGATCTAGCGTTGTCGTCCTCCAGAAAGATATTAGCGCACTCCGTAAGGACACGATTGCAGTCCTTTTCAATCTTGGGCATAGCAGGACCTCTTCTGTCATTGAATTAGGTATCATGTCCATAAGACCAGATGCAAAAGGCAGCCAGTGCGCGAGGTCATCAAAGCTCCAATGCATGTTCTTTTTAGGCGGGAGATGGCTTTGAGAGTGTTGGCTATGAATGAATATCCAGGGGAGATAGATTCAATAATATAGATGTCACGAGCGAATCCCGGAGTCCTGGGGAAAGCTACCATGGGGCCGAGACAAACCTTTTTGGAGTCTGCTAAAAGCAAAATTTACGTTTTTTTGTGAGAACATATCTCACAATGAGATAGACAAACTGTTCATAATCCACTACTACTGCTACCAGAACATCGATATATTCAGAGGTAAAGCCCATTCATCTGCCAAACTTACTAAATCGCGTTTCATGAAATCAAACCATAAATGACCAGGCAGGAAACTGCTGCTTATAATCTGCTTAAACCGATTAAGTATAATCCGAATCAAATTCAAACATTTTTGAGATGCTGTGGTATCACAGAGGCTCTTTCCCAGCATAATCAGTTTGCTCAATGCAGTCTGCCACTTTACCAAACCAAACCTAACTCAAATTCTTGGTAGTAAAAAATAAAATATCAACGAATTCGACAGAACGTCAGTTATAATATCTACGTAGGTCGAAATTTGTTCTACTGTGGCTCTGCTATGAATTTTGCCAGAAATAAAACAAGAAATCACTCTTATCAATTGATATCTTTTGATGCGCTACGAAAGCGCGAACTCTAAAAAAAAACAAGCACAAATGAGTGAAAAAAACTTCTATTTGTAAAAGTTTGGTTTCTTAAGACATCTCTTTAGACGACAGCCATTACCCTTTGCTCATAAAGATCTATGGCAGACAAGCAGACTAACCAAATATGCATACCAATGAGCAGTTTTAAAATTAACTACCTCTTCAAATGTCGATTAAATCAGCCAATAAAACAAACAAGCAACCATTACACATGGACAAATACAGATTTGTGTGCAATTCAGTGCCATCAAATCTGTCTATCATCTTCAACCACATCCTTTATTGATTAGTTTTAAATAAAACCAACGTTGTATGGTTGACATTCTCTTCCTATTTATAAAAAAAAAACACACTGGAATGTTACTCGTCGTCGTCGTATCTATGTAGATATCTTTACGTACATACTTCTGCCTACTATCCTAGAGCATCCATTTTGAATTACGATCTAATTAAATTCAATACTTTAGGGCAAAGTTAATTAAATATCTTCGTTGGATGCTCTCCAACTGGTTTAGTTACTTTTTTATTATCTCACCTGTGTGGATCATATCCCTTTTTCTCTAATACAAACACATCAAGTGGAATGAAATAAAGGAAAAACAAACCGGAAAGGGGGTACAACAAAAAAGACTGTACCTACGTAATCCTTTGATTGCACCTCGTGTTATCTGCATGTAGATGTCAAGGTGGTACCAGCATCAAATGACACTATAGAGTTGTATGTAATTAAGTCGCTCAAAGCAAGTATCCCAAACTAGAATCATAACACATTTGTATACGAGTATATGTACTTTGGTTTTATACTATACATGTACGAGTACTTCTAGGACTTTCTACAAAAAAGAAGACAGTCTCTCTTTTACGAATGTCTACGATGAGGATAGCAAATTCACCATTGATATTCTCTACTGGCTAATTGATTTTATTTCTTTCCACCTGTACAGTTAAGTCACACTAAGGGGCTTGTCGGATCCAAGTTGGGATTCGGATTGAAATTATTAATTAAGCCATCTCGTGACTGGACATTTTGAATTTCCAACCAGCTGACATAAAGTGTTTCAGATATTTCGCAGAATGAACTAGAGTTCGTAATCTGTACAAAATGTGGTTATTGCAAACGGATGTTTGAAAATGGATTTCGTTAATTATTGAATCGAATGTGGTGATTTGGAGGCGCTCAGCTATTCCACATAACCTACATATTTGAATTGTAATGGAATACAGAGATTTGAATGCAATTCGTTTGTTTTAATTAAATCGCCGGTTGCGGTTTTAGTGCTACTAATGGCCAATTTAATTAGTAGCGCAATGTGTAAATCTGTTTGCTGCGGTTCATTGGCATCAGTAGTTGCATCGTCATCATATCAACGAGACCAAAAGGCATGTAGCTATACTGATCGAGCAAGGTGCAATACATTATTGAATTGCAGAAAAAACAAACCTGATGTGTATTTATCATGTTCACAAGATTTTTCGAAATTCTCATATTGTTTGTGTCGGTATTTCTGATAAAGTTCTTAGTTTTCCACGGATTGCTTTAGGTATAGAAGGAACATTTCAGAAGCCATCGTAGGTTTGTATTCGCTGTACCATGTAGTATTCCGAAATAAGGTCTATAGTTTTCTTTTACATACAAATGAAAATAATAAATACAATAAGGAAAATACTGTTGATAGTACGAAAAAAAGTAAGAGTTCCGTGTGGTAGGAATAGCAATAGAATAAGGAACGGCAAGACAGATTACCTCGATGATGTAGAGTGCCAAAAAAAGAAAATAATAGATGGAATGAAGCCTGGTGCACCACAAAATTTCAAAGTTCCAAGAGATAATTTCTAATCCATTGAACGAAGATCTTCCCTGAGAAGATTTTCTGTTCTGAGATATTTAAGATTGTGTAATATAATAGAATCTTCTTACTTTACTTTATTTCATGTAGCACAAATTTGTTATACATGCTTTGTAACTTTTGCACAATTTACAAAGATTTGGTATGTTACCTCTACTGGAAATAAAATAAAACTTACAAAATATTACAATATATCACAGTTAAAAATTAAGTTCGAAGGAAAAGCTACAAGAAAAACCTTCACAAGAGTAATAACAATAAATGTTATAAATAGGGAAAAGAGAAGGGGAAGTGTTTTAGAAGGACAAATGGGATAAATGGTAGAGCATTCAAATACGAATTATTAACAGAAAGCAAGTAGTAAATACTAAATAATAATTAATCAATAATATCAACTAATTGGTTACTAAGAAATATATAGTTAATAATTAATAAAATTAGAATAAATAAACAATAAATAATAAATAATAAATAATAAATAATAAATAATAAATAATAAATAATAAATAATAAATAATAAATAATAAATAATAAATAATAAATAATAAATAATAAATAATAAATAATAAATAATAAATAATAAATAATAAATAATAAATAATAAATAATAAATAATAAATAATAAATAATAAATAATAAATAATAAATAATAAATAATAAATAATAAATAATAAATAATAAATAATAAATAATAAATAATAAATAATAAATAATAAATAATAAATAATAAATAATAAATAATAAATAATAAATAATAAATAATAAATAATAAATAATAAATAATAAATAATAAATAATAAATAATAAATAATAAATAATAAATAATAAATAATAAATAATAAATAATAAATAATAAATAATAAATAATAAATAATAACTTATTAATAACAATTAATAAATAATAAAAATAGCAATAAATAATAAATAACAAAATAACAAATACAATAAATAACTATCAACAGTAAAAGAAAGCGTTAACTTCCTGATCTGATCTGATCAATAACGGTAAAGTTCTAAACTAACTAGTGATTTCCGCAATCTGTACAAGGGGAAGATTCATCTTTTTGAGGAACGAGCTTAGTAAATGCTTTTAACAACTACTCAGAATAAATTCTAAAATTGTAGGACTGATGTAAAGACTTATCGTGTAGTTTAACGGGTTTAGATGAACAAATATAGTACACATCTGGGCGACCAGGAGATATGTGTAAATTGATTTAATATTTCTTGCTAATAAATAAGGGCGAATGTTTGACACGATCATGTGTAAGTGGAAACAAAACATAATTTTCCTGCCATTGAATGGGGAATTGGGAAAATATATAGCAACTAAAATCTTCTTATTCAGAAAGTTAAGAGTTGGAGTGTCTTTAAAAATTAGCGTATGGATGTAGGACTAGACAAAGTTTCTAATTTTGTTCCAAGGAGAATAGTGTTCTTATCATATAATACATATCTATATAAGTAAATGGATCCACGTCATTATAAAGGAAATAACTGCTAGTACTCATTTACTTAGATAGCTCTACACTCCGGGTGGGATCAGCTGACGTGCCTTGCCAGCAAACTGTATCGTTTGTAAGCTCTATCATTGACAGTTCGCTGTGTTTTTCCCATTATGTCAGCTGCGTATGTGAGAAACTGAACAGATGTTTAAAAGGTGGCACCTCTGGATTTGACTTGTGATTTGAGCACAATTTTTTGAAGAACATTACCGACGTTGACGAAGCATTATGCATTCTTCATCGCTTTCCTGCATAGTCGAATAAGCCTGGCAATGGTTCCCAATCTATACATGGTTCTGTATATGTTAATTATTTCCTGAATATGATGTCATATGTGACAATAAAGGGGTAGTGTCTATAGATTTAAAGGCTCTGAGTTTTTCCAAGATCGGCCGAAATAGGAAAATTGAATCTATGATGGGCTTTTCTAGCCTTAAACGACACTGATCAGGACTATTTAACGCAATATGGCAGATAGTTTTTTTTATATTTTGCAAAAGACTTATCCCTCAATAGTTGGAGCAATTTAACAATTCTCGCTTTTTTAAAATTGGACAAACAATGCTAAGATTCCATTCGCCAGGCATAATTTTGACAATCTAGATTCAAAAGATGGGTTGATGTGTGCGCCGTACTAATTCATCATCTGCTTTTCCAAACGGCTCTACCTTTAAGTCATCGGCCCCAGCAGCTTTGTTAGATTTAAGCTTGGAAATTGTTGTCCTGACATCATTTTTATCTAGTGGACGGTAATCTTGTCTTTCATCACCATTTGACGGCTTGTAAAATCATTTTTCTACAATCTAAACACCTACTATGGTGCTCCCACCTTGTTTTCTACTTCATCCGTACAGATTTCAGTTAGAGGTTTAGAACTTTACTCATCTTATTTTTTGGTATAACTTTCGTTTCGTGCGTTCTTTCTTTCTCTTCTTAGGGGCCTGTTTTCTTACCCCTTTTTCTGTTCAATCAATGTAGAAATCACGAGTCCTAATTGTTATTTTCTGTCAATCTGCTGTCTTTCTAGATTTACCTGTCTGCATTCATCATCGCCCTAGGAGTTTTTTTGTTTGGGCGAGTTGAAACCGTACATCAGAGGTGGCTCCTCTGTTGCTTTTTTGCAGAGTTTCCATTTGCTTACTCCACAGAGCTTAAGGAAAATTCATTCGGAAAACGAATTGACAGTTTCTTGCTATTTAGCCGTCAACCAGCTGTCTTTATACCTATTATGTAAGGCTATAGTTGCATTTTTTTTTCGCTACGACCGAGGAGGTCGTAGAAGCATTCTTTGGAAATGTCGTCTTTCTTCTCTGTGTGCGCTTATGAGTTTTATGCTGGCGAATTTAATCTTTATGCCCATTGTCCTCAGGCATTTGCTTACATGTCTGTACCTCCTGCTCCTGATCTGTTCCTTAAGCATTACAGAAGATCGTCGTTAATCGCTTGGCAAATTGATCAACCCTTGAATCAACCGCTATATATAGGCTGGTACGTCGTATTTTCTTTATCCCCTCCGAATAGAGTTACAAACCCTGAATTATGCTACTAAGCAAGCACGTACTTGACATTTTAGCCTATTTGAAGGGACCACCACTGTAGGGTACGACAACCCCTTTGCTACAAACTTAATTGTTGCGCTGCTCCCCACATCCAGTAATTGAATAGTGATCAGTTTCCCGGTCATTCGCCGCGAAGATCCCCACAATAGTCAGTGGTAGTTCCTAAGAAAGATGATCACTCCTCTTCAGTAAACTTTCTTGTATCCTCACTTGGTTTTTTTAGGATTTCTTTCTATAACTGCGTGGTCAGCATACAAGAAATTATCTGATATGACACACATTGGTCCGATGAGCTAAGAGCGGAGATCACATCGACGCAGAGAAATGAATCACAACTCCAGAGTGTTGGCGGTATTCAACATCAGGTATTCGTTTAGTATATTTACGAGTTGGATTATATAAAACATACTTGTTAGTAGTTATTTTCGCTGATACATTGGGATAAGGACTGCACCAGATGATTTGAAATTAATACACAAATGCTAGCAAATAGAGCTGAAAATAATACAAAAGCTTTCAAAACACAGCCGTCAACCTTTTCCACTGAATTTACATAATTGGTAGAAAGGGTTGATTGTTTTCCTTATCTAGAGAGCATAAACTCGATTAACTGAAGAAAAAATAACGATTTAGCACTAAGACGTAGCACAATATGGATGCATAAGGTGGAAGATGACAGCCAAAGACAATGACGCTAAAAAGTGTCAATAGATCAATTCAAATTGCAGTTGATGGCAATTGAATGCGAAATCTTGCTTCATAGATTGTCTGAAATACGCATTGAAAGATGGTATGGCTTAGGGCAATAAGGAACTACTGTTTATGTTTTGGTAACCATTGAGGGTCCTATCTTACCTAAGTCCCTTCATCGTGCTGAGATGGGCAATCGCACGAAAGATTTCAGACTAAAAATCTCGTTAAGTACATTGCAGCGATGTTCAGTCAGGACACAAACGCAGTCTATAAATTGCCATTTATTTAGAAACCGATTTTTATAATCAAGCGACAGTGAATATAAGTATTTACATTTAGCTCCCTTATTTGAAGTCCTTAAGTGCATTTCCAATGAGAATAAAACGTTATTTGCATGGCTGTTATATTTTGCTTCTCCACTGAACTGGCCTTAAATTCAAATAAGTGCTATTTTAAGCACACTCACCATGCTGTCCCTACAAATGTTTTCAATTGGGAAAAGAAGGAGGCACTACAAAAGCAACTCAATATGAGTGAGCGAGGAATTGTTATTACTCGATAAAAGGATTAACATCCGCCTTGCGAATTCTCACACGTTACAAGTTTCTTTCCCATGTGGTCATTGGCAAATTAAATTTTCATCACGATTCGTGAATTCCAGTGTTTCAGAAAGTTATTTAAAAACAACATAAACAACTGGAAACAGCCGTTCCCAAGAGGTGTTAGATGGTTACCATGTTATCGGATATTGTGTGCTTTTATTTCGTGAAGGCAAATTCGAATAGTTCTGGAATATTTGGCCTTTGTATATTGTTAACAAAATTTGAAACATGCAGGATGCTTGTACAGCATTAATTGTTTCGAAAATTCTAAAATCCTTTGGTACAAGCTTTAGAGCCACGTACACATCACCAAATCTGGGACAATCCCCAAATGCTGTAGAAATCAACGAGGATTATACGAACATATTTCTTGTCCCTGTCATCTTTACCATGTTGTTTCCGGAATACAGGAGGAAACAAGGGCAGAGATGTGTATACATATTATTGCTTTAAATTAAATTGAGCAGCTCGTTTGTTCCTCCTTAATACGAGTGCTCATTCAGTGTGAACTGAGATATGAATATGAGAATGGCATTAAGATCAAGATTGAGTGTGTGAGAACCTTACATATACTCGTATGAGCATTTTAGTGATTTGAATTGGAAATTCACTCACATGAATGACAAAATAATTCAAAACTGTTTCAGAAATGATTGTGTCCCCATACGCTGTGTTGTTTATTATGCTTTCAATCTGAAGACAAAGACCTTACTTATGTTATATATGCCAAAATAACTGAATACCTCTAAAATTTTTTTGAAATAGGACTACTACGATCTAGAAGTAAGACTAAGACTACCTATTGTAACTTTTCTAAGTATTTAAGATAACTGATTATTTCCGTAAAGAGGTAAGAACTGCACCTAGTTACGAGTTCAGAACTGTTTTTATAAGAATATCAACATAAATGCCCATTGGTGAGGTGGGAGAAATATTTATAGTCATAGCATACTATTATCATCTGTCCGTTCTTGACTTGTTAAACTAATAACGACGAGTTCAAAATAGCAACATTATATGAAGAAAGTGACTTAGATAAGGTTTTTTCCAATTTGGCAGACTCCTTATTGGGGCTGAGCTTCAAATATAAAGAAGTCAGTCCCCTTGGTCCTATAGCAAACTAAATCCTGTCTTTTATGTAAACGCTTGTAATGCTTTGTTAACCATTTATTTGTTAACCATAAGTTTGAATATTTACACAACCTATTCACACCGATTATTTAGTGATTTGAGGGGCGCATATAACACCATATATAGAGACGGATCATACTTTTTATGTATAGCTTAGACATGTCGGTGTTTCATAAAAAATAAAGGAAGTCTAGCTTTAAGCTTGACTGCACGTTACAAAATACAAAAAAAGCGCTGGACGTCGCGCCCATCAGGCTTAATTTGTGGCTCCTGTGTTCTCAACACACGCAAAAGTTTTTTTTTGTCCGTGGCGGACTTTTTTGAGGAATTTTCCGACGTTTTTACCTTTTTCCCCCCAAATAATTTTATAATAATTTTTTTACCGAATAAGATTGTCCCACTGTCACACAATAATATCTGGCTCCTTCAGATTGTAACAAGCTGATATCATTGTGTGATACTGGGACATTCAATTCGGTATACGGTTATAGATGTAGTTTTAGTCGCTATTAAAGTTATCGGGTATGTAAAATTAGATTAGGATTGACTTGGTTAGACTTAAACACGTATATCCAGGTCTTATACAGTAGTAATGGGACTCAGATGTGATCCAAGATTTTCAGTTCCTCTTCCTTTATTATCTTTCTCTTTCCTATCTTGTAAGTCTCTCCGTACAGTAGAGCAACCTCTCTTTATTATCTTTCTCTCATCCAAACTTCGAAGTCCGTCAGTACAGTAGACCAACTTCTTTTTATTATCCTTGTTTCTCTCTTTTTTCACAAGATGAAAGGGTAAGTTGAGTTAAGAAGTATGGAGTAGTAGCAAGAACCAACCCCGTCCCATGACGCTACAGCCGAGAACCCGCGAGCGTGCCACTAGCGCCTTCACCTGCATCACGGATGCCTTCGTGGCCTAATAAAACTCAATGTAAATGAGTTTTTTATTACCACGACTCGTGCAATCTTTTTAATAATATGTGTTGTTGAGTATGTGAAACAGTCGATATTAAGATCCAGGTTGATGAGTTAAGAAAACGGATTGACCTTCGTATTTCCTTACAAGAAATGTCCTTAAAGTCTTCGAAGAATGATTTAGTGCACGAAGTCTAGCTCTTGCTAGTGCAAGTTTCGCTTGCTTTTCATTTCCGCAACTGCGAAAGTGGAGGTTATGTGCAATACCTAGTTTAGCTTTATAATCTCTAATAGGCCAAGGCCCCTTGATTTGCACTTTGATTCTGGCAATGTCTGTGCGGGTTATGTTCAGTAGGTCTTTTGTTCTACTCTTATTATAGGTCGGCCATAAAACCTTGATATTGCGCAGTTAGTTTACCACCTACATTGGAAAATGGCAAGAAGTGTAAGTGTAGTTGTCCTTTAACCGCTTCTACCTCGTTTCTGTAAAATAAAGAAAGTGTATTACTTATTAAAATAATTAAAATTCATATGATGAATGAAACTTATGACAAAGCCATATGATTTTAACACATCTAAGCAAGTTCCATTTCATTTCCCGCTTTCTTTGATTTTTGCCCATCATGGCAGTTTGTATTTTATTAATATACGTTCTTAATATAGTATATATCTGCCATTTAATTGTTTTAATTAAATGGGAAAGAGAAAAGCAACATTGGCGATGTGGAAAAGTGCATAAACAAATAAGATAGTCCAAAATTTCCAAACAAAACGTGGTAGTGAGTTTTTTAAGAGAGTTTAATCACTCAAATATGGATTGGACTGTGTATTCCATGCGATAAACACAATATTTCGCGGCAAACAAAAAAGGGTCAGGAGAACAGAAAAAAACAAAATAGTTCTCATTACTCAACAATTTTTACTACCCGGAAAAAGCGGTTAACCAATCTTTAACCAATTAAACCAATCACACCAACATATATTGAGAATGAGAAGTTTTATTTGCCAAAAAATTAAACAAACGAGGGAATTCAAGACTGGGCAAGGAGAGTCAAACAACTTTCAGTAACCTGCAATTTTGGCGTTAATCTCACGGGCGTTTTTCTGGACAGATTTTGGTTTGAAATCACTAACAGGTGCCTCAGATAGAAATTGTTTTCATAAGGAATGGATCGTACATTCGATAAAGCAGTCCAGTTCGTAGCCCTAGTGAAACAAAATCGTAACTACTCGTACATTTTAAACATTTTGCATTTAGTGTTAAACATATTTAGCACAAATAAAAGTAAAAAATCAAAAATTCAAACCGCCATCACCCTTTCGGCGGGCAATGGCAAACTCCCGAAAGTAAAATTGCCTACGAAAAAGCTTCTACGGAGTGCCGTTCGGACTCAGGGATAAACCGTAGGCCCCTCTCAGATGTGACTAAAATGACAACATGAGCAACACAAATGAGTGTCAAGAAGCTAGGCCATGGCCCATACCGGGCTGCCAGCGTCACAGTGGTTTTTTTTTTTTTTTTTTTTTTAAAGTAAAAAATCTTAAATCTATTCTATAGTATTAAACCTAAACTTGAAATTTCAAAAGTAATCCTTTTAAAAGTATTAACACATGTGTAGAAAAATTAAGAAAATATAAAAAAATATACAAAAAATTCTCTCCCGATCTGTTTAGCAGAACCGGTTTATACGATAAAAGCAGTCAGCCAAAAACGGTGACATAAAATAAGGCCAACATAGAAAAACGCTGGCTTAATTGCATTTTTTGAAGCAAAATAACTTTATGCTTTATTCAACTTTATGCACTTGAGAAGTAAAAATGTTTCAGCGGAAATGTAAAAAAGGTGCAGTGACAATAGGCTAAGTTCCAAATTTTGCCACAAACGTGTTTGTTTCACTATCCTAAATGTGGGTTTCTCCTTTCTGCCGCCAATGATTAAAAGGTCTGAACTAAAATTATGTACGGAGCCCAACATACGAACATGCAGACTAAAAGTATGTATGCAATAGAGTTGGCTGGACATTCATAAACAGTGAAATGTGTATGGAGGGCATGTTGCCCCCTGCTCGGGATCACTGTTTGATTTGAAGTAGGTGAGAGGCTTGGTATACTATATACAAAGTTTTTTAATTCCATGCGAAACACAGGTATAAGAAAACTTTGCATATACCCAAACCTGTACCTACTCTAAAGTCAACAGTGACCCCAAGCAATGCTTACAGGAGGGCAGAATTGCCCCCATATACTCGAACATTCTACTGTTTCTTCGGCATCGTATCCACATTTACGAAGTAGAGTTACCTCCATTTGGTCTTATTTCCATTCTAAATTTGGCTTTGTTTCGCTTTTGAAATGGAAGAAAAGCTAAACGGGCGTTATTTCAATTTCAAAAGCGAAGTAAAGTCAAATTTTATATTTGGCCTTATGTCGTTGGGCCTTATTTCAAGTCACCGCCAAAATCATCATCATGCTTCCAGGAATTCAACACCAGCTTAGCAATTAGTTGTATTAGCTATATTAGGTGTTTTTTGTTTCCTCATAAAAGAAGTCAATATAAGCCTAGAAAATTACAATGGTAGCAAATTTTCACCACGCGGAAGAGTCAAAGTGGCAATAGAATACAAAAACAAATTTCACTTCATCGATCTGTATGCAATACATACACCTTTATTGGGTCGGGACTTTAAGAAGAAATTTGATGTAGGATTCCGAATAAATAACATCGACACAACAAATGATATCAGCAGCTAAGTTAGAAAGTTTTCAAAAGTATTTAGCAAACGATTAAGAACGTTTAATAAAAGTAAAATTAAATTAAATTTGATTGAAAATGTAACCACTACCTTTCAGTCTGGAGGCGTATGAGACTTGTATAGAAACCGGCTTTGCGTCTCCTATCCTGATTTAAAATAAGTGTTTTTGCAATACTTCTCAGTAAATTAAATTAATCAGAAAATTCTCTACTTAACTGAGTATTAAATTCACAAATAAGCAAGATGTTAAGTATTCCAATAAGATTTACTCATGAAAAGGTAAAAAGAAGAACAAATGCAAAAAATCGTTTGATGCTATTGATACTGTTTAAAGCGATTCATACTGCACCTAAACGGTAGTACCCCGAAAATTCTTTCCCGGTCTTTGACTTTAACAATGTAAATCTATGCAAATGATGCTATCGCTTAAGTAAACATTCTCCATGCCTTCCTAATTCGATTACTGAATCTATAAACTCAATTCTTTGCCTTTAACTTCCAAATTTGATTTATAAATCAAAATCTGTCCCGCTGTCCAGTTGATTAGCCTTAATTCCATCCCTGATACCTAATTAGCATTGTTCTTGTTATTCTAACAGAGATTTAATGTTTCTGCCGATATCCCATGTTCGACAAGAACTACACGAAAAATTAGAAATCAGACTCGAGAATAAGATAAAAATCAGGTCAGAAATAAAATGCAAAATAAGTTAGTTGATACTCGTATGTTTATAAAAATTTTATTGAATTTCAGTTAAAGATCAAGAAGTCAAATGAGGCTTTCATTTATTGTAAGAATAATGAGTATATCCACTGAATGGATTGTTTTCGCTCCTTGAGTAATGATTACTCTTACGTCGGTGACTCTTTTGTACTGGCAAGGGAATCGAACGTCCTAAATCTTCGTTGTCCAACTGTTCTTCTTCTTGCTGTGGTTTCTCACCTTCGGGTTGTGGGGCAGCTTCTACCGGGCTTATGAACTCTTCTTTTTCCTTCTCAGATAAATCACTCACACTATCTTGCGCATTATCGGCTGACTCTGAGTCACTTGAATAAGTTGAATAACCTGAAAATGGTAAATCGTTAATTCAAACAGAATGAAAAGATCTAACAATTAGTTTACCTTTGTTATGTGGATCACTTGAGTAGGATGGATATGATGGGTAGGATGAATGACTTGGGTAAGGATAATAAGGTTTTGTTGGTACAATATACCCTGGTGTGCCTGGCGGTCCCCTTGGGCCTTGTGGTCCAGATGGGCCAGGGATTCCAGGTCTTCCTGGTAATCCTGGTGAACCTGGTTGTCCAGGCGGTCCTTGTGGACCAAAATCACCTTTATCACCTTTTTCACCTGGATATCCATGGTCACCCTTCATGCCTTCCGGTCCTTTTGGTCCACGATTTCCTTTATCTCCCTTTTCACCATCATGACCGGGTGGACCATACGATCCACCGTCTCCTTTTTCTCCTTTAGAACCATCATATCCATCTCTGCCCGGGATACCTGGTCGGCCTGGTGGACCTGGAAGTCCGGGTGGACAACGACAGTCATAGTGAGATGGCGGAGCTGGATGTGAATGTTGTGGTGGTGGTGGCGGTGGTGGTGGGGGATGTGCTGGAGGTTGATATGGATAAACTGGATATGGAATATATGCTGGTGGTGATGGATGTTTCACAATTATAGGTACTGGCACGTGACTAGGTTGTTCCCCTACAACATCATTATTAATGTACACTGTTTTTCCTTGTTGATCAATTGAGTCTGCCCTTCCTACTATTACACTGGAAAAGACAGCGGCACCTACCAAACAAGAATTCTCTATAAATATAGGTATATTCCTCACAGAGGTTGATAGAAAAGCTGCTACTTACCGAATATCAGCAGCGCGACTGCCTTCCTCATCTTGGCCTTTATGATTTCTGTTCGCGAAATTAAATCGGGAGTTGCTTTTATATTATCACCCAGAGTTATGCGCATATTCAAGGCAACATAATGTTAATCCAATAAATAAATTAACCGTTAGGAGGAGAGACCTTCCCATTCACAGCCGAAAATTATTGTCAGACATGTATACCTTTTTTGATTTCGGTGATTTTTTCTTAGATACTGTTGCTAAAAATAAACAAAGATTAGCTGTCATCGGAGCCATAGTAGTGTACGCCTTCTCTGAAGGGAGATTTCGAATGAAAATGCGTCGATTTGTATGCAAAAAAGGGGAAGCTCTTCTAAGTGTTTATTTTATTTTGCTTTATTTTAATTTCCTTAAATAATGATTCTGATATAAATATAAGTCCAAATCAATTGGTCTTTCTCTCTTATCTTATACGTTTCTAGGTACGTATATACATATCTATGTTTGAACTGGTAACCTGATTTCTTACTATAAAGTGACGAGAAATAACCGAAACACGTTAATGACAGACCAATAACACTTTGAATACGTTCTCTCTCTAGAATGACGCGTGGCCTGAATAGTACATACATATTTGCTTATGAAGATTAACGAAATAACATTTGACGGCAGTTTGTTAAAACAAAATATAACAACACATTTGCATTTTTAGTTCATATATTCTGACGACTTCAATTTGGTTATTTGTTTTTTTTTTTTTTTTTTAATATACGAGTAACTCATAAAAAATGATGATGTCATTGATGTCATAGGTGGTATAACTCTATATGCTCGGGTTGCAGTGCTTCTTTGGTTAAAAGTATATATTTAATTCACACGGACCATTCGTATTTGCTTTTACCTTGATCGACTCTAAATTTTTCTTATAAACATAGATGCATAGGATGTCAAGGAAGTTTCTGTAAGAAACTATAGCTGCATATATTTACAAATCGAATACATACATATATATATGAAGCTGGTCCTCTTGTTCTGTGGCTTTCTCTTTCATTTAGAAAACCCAATTCCCAAGCCCCTACCTGAGCTAGTATTCCCTCCTGGTCTTCTCGTGGCTGATCATGCACCATGGGCCCCGTTTTCCACACAAAGTCTTACAAGTAGTAGTTTCTGCAATTGCATAAAATCTGTTCTGAAACCTTACAAAAGTTATCAGGGACACGATACCTAATACCGATTCCCCCAAGGCGGGGAAATTCGGGAATCTTTTGCGACAGAAAATGTCCACTTAAATTAAAGGGGAAACTCTACGCCACGGTTGTTAGACCAGCTCTTATGTACGGTTCCCAGTGCTGGACAAGAAGTACGAAGTACGAAGCATTTAAGAACAAAATGACGGCAGCGGAAATGAAAATGTAAGGAATGTCTAGTGGAGTCACTAAACGCGATTGCATTATTTCTACGCGTATTCTACATTATTCTGCACCGGTGACAGCTCGCTACGTTCCCCAAATTATATCGATACCATCGGCGTATGCTCGTTGTTGCACAGGGTTAAGAAAGATTGTTAAAAGTTCACATCACAGTGCGTCACCTTCTCTAAAACCTTTTTTGGCATTAAAGGTTATCGAAATTAACTGAGCAACAAGTCTCTATATAGGTCGTCTCTATTAATGCTGTCATACTTATGTCATAATGGTTAAGATCGATGAAAATATGGTGGATATCGGACTTCTTGAGTATATTCCAGGATCTGCCATAGTGTGGAGGTTTGGTCGATGGTTTTCAGACGCTCACGCAAAGTGGCAGATAAGATCTTGTATGCGATGTTAAGTTGACTTGTACAATGTTTGCCGCAGTTATTGTGGCAGCGGCAAACGGTGCTAAAATTATATTCGTCAGGCATACACTCTTCTGAGCAGATTTGGGAAATGAGTTACCGTATCGTCTCTACAAGGCCCCCGCCCAATTATCAAGTCCTCTTCCATCAATGACTGTGTCTAATAAAAAAAACCAGAGTTATCAATAACATCACTAGACTTTTACCCCACTAATAGTTGCTATGATTTGTCCAGTTACAAGCTGCCAGTCATAGGTCTTGTTGAGTGGCAAGACCACCGGCAGTCCATGCCAGGACTTAAAACAGGGTTAGGAGCCCCCGGACCTAGCTCGTTGTTGTAGGCTAATTGTGGAAGTGTCAATGTGGTTGTGGTCTAAACCCAAAACGCAGGGGGGTGCACCTCCTGGTCTCACTCAATGAAGAGTTTCAACAAGTACTGAGTGCTGAGACGCTAAGATCAGTAAGAGTTTTTTAAGTAAGCCTCGACTCATACCAAGGGTAGAACTGTGCCCTTGACAGAGTCCCGCATTGGTATTATCTCTAATGTTGGTAAGCATTGGCAAAGCGAATCCGTGCCCCCATCCATGTATGGGCATCCCGTGAACTTAAGTTTTCTCGACAGGTGCTCACATAAATCACAAGATGTTTTGTATGCTCTCTAGAAAATCAATTCCAGCTGCTTGAAAAACCTTGACCGGCGAGCTTAAATCTTACATTGCATAAGTTGATTAATAAAGGAAGGATCCTGAAATCAGCAATGAAATCTCTATATTGTATGCATTAAAGGCGTGTAAATCTTAAATATGCCTCACTTTGGGGTCTATCTATTCCAAAAGTGCTGAGAAGTTAATTGTTAATATTAAACACTTTATTCTGTACATAAGTATTTATCCTAAAGGATAGATTCATGGGATAGCATAACCAGTCTATAACGTATTCGCTATGGCGAAGCGACATTCCGAGGTTACTTGAATTTTGGAATCACAATCTTCCCATTCGCCTTATTGGCAGTAAACTTAAGCAAAGTTATTTTTAGTGATCCATGAAATACTGACACAAGTCACAATGGATTTTTCATGAACACAATCTGGATTCTGATTAGTGATTTATAAGTTTTGGCTCTTCAATTGAATGTGCTACGGAGCACCAACGTTACAGTAAACTGAAGTCTTTGTAAGCATTTCGAAGACTGTTTTTGCTTGGTGTATAAAACCTCAACTTATGTTAGCTAATTTTATTGTTATATATTTTACTACTGTTTTCTTTTTAAGATAAATATTTAATTAAATGATTTTATTTCGTTGAAAACTTAAATTTTATCACTTCGTATGTAACCGACTTATATTCCAATTGAACAAGTAGTTAAAAAATAGTATAAAGTGTTAATAATGAGTGGGTTCCGATAAACGACATTCATACATTATTACCCATTGGGTGGTTTTCAATCATCCCACTCAGACTTCAATCATAAAAAATTTCCAATTTTCCAATCCGAACAGCGAAGCTATTATCGAGAGTGCATAAATTCACACCTGAGAATAAGAGTTTATTATGTTTTTAAGTAGAATTTAAAGGATCGTAAAATAAAAAGCTTCTGGTGCTCTCGTATAATGAAAGGAGTTACATTTTCGCCCGGATTTATAGAGCATTTTCAGTGGTTGATTTTTTTTTCCTGTTTATTCGATTCCCTAGGTTGAACTTTTTGAACAGCAAATCGATAACAATGATGCTTTACTGGAGTTAGGGATTCGAAGAGTGACGCTGAATAAAACCAATGCAAAGAATGCTGTACGATTTTATATGTGGTGGTTAAAGTATCATAAATTGTCATTGTTCTAAAAACAAACCTTATACTCATTATCTCAAGTGTTTGTACATTATCACCATAAAAATCCCTGAGTACAGTAAATTTTAAATGCCGATCATAAATTGGTATCAGTAACTGAAACAACACATCATAACATGCGTACTAGCGTGCGCGCAAGATAAGCATTCTAATTCGATGGTAGATGTCGAAAATCTTAAATTCAATTTACTGCGATTTAGTGCAATAAAATTTTGAATTTATTCCACTATAAAAATGCAACATCAACAATTTTAACTTGTTTATAAATAAACTTCATTTTAGTTAATGCGGCCTTATAGGAGGCATTTTGGCATACGAAGAAATTCTAAGTTTATAGAAAATTATAGCTGAACGTCGCGAAGCTTCGAGAACTCGCAAATCTTCTTAATCGATGAGAAACGATTTTCTTTCATTGATAAACAACGACTTGACACTCAACAACTTTTACAGCTATTTTGGCAACATTTTATCTTGTATAAAGACACTAAAACATAATTTTGCACTAATCAGTTGTACAAAGACCGTTATATAAATTATGTATAGCATCCTTAACCTACATATTTAATGAGGATTTGGTCAGGAACATGTCTCTTACTTAAAGACCTATACGTGGGATCTCAATTGGCGCTGTCAAAACCTTATCGAAGTCAATAAAAATTTAATAAAACGCACACTTATACTCTATGCAGTGCTCTAAAATGATCGCAAACCTTATTATTTGTATGATAATTGTATAGATCCGTACGTTCTTTGACTACCCGCAGGATTATTTTAGTCTATATTTCCTTTCACCGCATCTGAAATGACACATTCACACATACCTTCCCAAATCCATTTCTTTGATAACTTGTAGAAGCATTCATTTAACTTCTTTGTGAAACGCTAATTTTTCTATGCTCTTACTACAATCGGTGCTTTTATTTAATTTCACTCGACATAGAACTTAAAGATCTGGTACTATTTGAACTTTAAGCGATATGCATCCCTCGATCTGTCTTCAAGTATCTGCAGAAAGCCATATGCCCTGCCTCCGTCTCTGGTCTATTGTGACCACTTCAGGATTTTTCTGTGAATTTTTTCACTGTGAAATCCCTGTCGCCTATCTGTCAGTGTTATTTTTTGTCGAAAAGTAAACAACTTCTCATCCATCGGCATATGGTCAATTTGTTCAATATTCGGTGAGTATCCGATGAGGTCAACTGATCTTATAGAGAATATAGGAATCACGATGACGATTAAAAGATTTTCATAGCAGATCCTACTTCAAATAGTGCAGTTTGAAGCACTACAGTTTTTGGGAATCGATTGCAAAAGGAATTGGCTTTTATTTATATATGTTGATTGTACGCCTTAATTTACGATTTTACCATAGTCTCAGTTGAAAGCTTATGCAATTTTTGCTCTCTAGTTTAACTCTTAAAGTCGCTTTTGTAGTGCAATCCCTTAATAGATTTCACCGCCTGCTTTTCTTCTCCGCTATAATTATCATTTCTTTGAATCCCATATAAGTTACAAGTTAAAGGCTTCATTCTCTGAAACAATAATTTTTAGACCTATTTGAACCTAGCACCGATAATATTGACATTTGGGGAAAGGCATTTCTTACTGCTCCCTATACACGTATTTTGATATGGAGTCGCAAAGCATGATTTGAACACCATTTTTTTTATACACACTTTATGTATATCCGTAAGCACATTTTTATCTTATTCTTTGATATATTATGTTGTCAAACTGTGTAAAGTGTATGGAGGAAAAAATTCACATATAAGATAAATGTCCTTTTATAATACTCATCAAAGCTGATTCGCATGTTTTTATACTTCTTGCGCAAGTTACATCCGTTACCCCTACCCAATTCAACCACTTCCCAGAACCCTTAGTCAAACAATTATAATTTCCTATATCAGCATTTTGTAAAAATTAATAATTAAAATACCGTATTCACCAAACACTCTACAGGCTTATTCCAAGAAAGCCCAGCTGCATCCGGCACGTGTTATTCTTGAAGTAAGCTAGATATTGAAAACTCAATTTACATTTTCTATAAAAATAAGAATAAAGTTCAATTGCAATCAACATTTCAATAAATAAATTTCAACATAGATTTTTTTTTTACATTATTTCTTAACGCCCATAATTCGCGCAATCGCCTCTAAGGAATCATGTAACTGTAGTTTGCTCCGGTTTTCGAGATACGTATGCAGACTATGTTTTTGCTTCGAGGGTTTCTTATTTGTATCGACTCACTGGTGTAATGATATTTAATCCCTGTCGTATATTTTTCATGGACATTTGGAACGACTAAAAACATCTCCTGCTTATCTTCTTTCTACGATATGGTCGTAAATCTGAATGTGCCCCCAGAAATTTCTGAAGATTAAAACCTTGGCGGACTTATCAAGCCCTAAATCTCACCAAGTTCGGTGATGCTCTTGCACTGCCAAAGCCTCTAACTAAATATGAATATGTTATCCCTAATCTTAAAATTATGCTGGTCTTTAATTTGAATTACCTGCACTCGTAGTTCTATTAACCTGCCTAACAAATATTATTTTCAAAAAGTATGGAGACTATCATATAAAAATTAATTCCATCTTCTTACACTCTTAAGAGTACAGTACATGTATAAACAATATTTCTATATCTAAACAAATAAAAGCAATAAAATATTGCTTCAGGCACTCAATAGATCAATGCTCAATCTATGGTATTAAACATATTCGTACCCTTTCTGCCAATATAAAATCGGTCCCGTATGCATTAACCTCAAACCTGAGAAGTCGATATTATACATCAGCCACTTTCAGTCTACGTGCCTCCGATACAAATAGCCAAAAGGATTTACGCGTAATATCAAAAATATATATATTCGAATATTTGCCAGTAGACTCAAAATATAAATTATCCTTTCCAAATAGTACACGAGAGTTTGTGTATAGAATTAATGAGATAGCTTTGCAATATCTAACACGTTTTGGCCCCGCAGGATGTGATTGAATTTTATCATTTTGTTTATTCAATGCCTGTTAGCCTACTTAAACAATAATCAAAAATCTTTATATTCAAGGAAAAGGATGCAAGTTTGGAACTCAAATCGAAAACGTCGTTGTTTGCATAAGTTGGGCAATTATTCCGGTTATTACTCACCTGTTGCCATCCACCCTCTTAAAGGTTTTCTCTGGGAGATATTCTGAAACTTTTCCCAATAACAGTTGATTGTGATTTAAATACAAAAGAAAGGGATGTTTTGTTTTTTGATAACAATAATCGAAATGAAAAAGAAATAAACTTTCTTATATCGATATAGATATGCTTAACAGATATGCTTAAGGCCAAACAAGTTTTTGAAACGATTGGCATATTTGAACAGAATGGCTATCATTTAAAAGTTTAGATACGAGTATAGGTATATACATATGTGCGTCCATGTAGATGAGATTAAATGCTGTTATATGACTTTTGATAAGACTCCTCTACTTCATCTTATTTTAGCAATATTAAGCCTAAATCGCTGATTCTGCTGGGCTTCCCCAGGATAAATGCATTTATGTAAGTTCTGCAACAACTTCCTTAACCTGAAGAACCTTACCATTGTCTTATAATTGCATTGTTGATTCCTTATTCATATTTATCGGCTAAGAGGAGAAACTGAAAGCTGGTACGACAAAATCATTAATATGTTGGAAGTAAGAAAGAGCTGCCCGATAGACACAACTCCACCTCATACCTGATTAGGCACTAGACGATCAGTCGTTCATTGATCTCCGCAGAGAACAGGCGTGTTTCGGCTTTTATTTTGTGTGAAATAGCGAACAACAATTTGTGAAATATCAAATTAGAAATAACAAACTAAGTCATTCGGTAGCCTGGTGGTAGTGGCAGTGAGCCGAGAGAGCCAGGGTCGTGGGTTCGAGTCCCCGAATAAACATTGTCCATTTTTATTTTTTAAGTGTTTAAAAAGACAAAACGAGATTATTGTGTAAAAAAAGTGTGTTCAAACGATGAGTGGCAGTGAACGGTCCGCTATGTCAATAGCGGGATTAGAGGATGGCGCGACGTCATCTGATAAGCAGGCCGTTAAGCCAGTTCAAAAGAAGACGTCAACAACAACAACAACAAAAACAGCAACATCGGCAATGACGATAAAGAGGAGGAGGATGTTGAAACCAACTCCGAACTCAGCAAAGCGCCCTTCCCTTTCAACCTCTCCCAAAAAGCTGCCTGGTAGAGCAAGGGAAGAGGCGCCAACAACGACAAAAAGGGCGGCAGCTGACAAAAACGATCTCCCATATGTTGGTGAAGAAGGCCACAATATTTGCAAAAATACCTTCGCATCTCTGGCGGCTTCCGAGTCAGAGGACGAAGAGGACGAGGTTGAAGCTCTGAATAGTAGCATCAGGCAGCTTCAACAAAAAGTACTTGCAATAAAAGCTAAGCAAGTTGCAAGGCGAGAGAGGGAACTACAACAGCAACTACAGTGCTCTCAACGGGAGCCCAAGGGGAGTGAAACCATACCCCAACAACAACCACAGAAACATCAGCTACAACAGCAAAAAAATCAAAAAATTGCGCAAGAACCAACAATGGAACAGGCACAACCCCAGCAAAAAAGTAAAAAACAACAAAAACAACAACAAAAAACAGAAAAGCAACAGCCACAACAACAGCAACAGCAGCAGCAACAACAGCGAGAGCAGCAGCGTCAACAGCCACAGCAACAACAAAAACAACCAGCTAAACAAAGGATACCCCCGATCAATACTTACAAACTGGAGTTAAAAGAAACCATTGATCTATGTAAGTCGCCCATAGGCAATAATTTTTTTATCAAAAGATTAAGTAATGATAGACATGCGATCCACTGCAACACAGTGGAGCGCTATAATAAAATAAAAAGCTTGTTAAAGGATTCGACGACGGAGTTCTTCTCCTTCACCCCGAAGGGGGAAAAGCTGCAAACAATGCTGCTGAGGGGGATTGAACCGTCAACTGATCCGGAGGAGCTACTCGCACTGCTCAAAGAGAAAGAGTGCGAAGAGCTCAAGTTCGTAGGGGTCAAGCCGTTCACCACAGCTAGAGCCAAAAGGGAGAAACGGAAACTACCGTTCTTCCTGGTTCAGCTTACTCCCGAAAGCAAACTGGATGGTCTAAGGAATATCAAAGTCCTAGACTACCAGGTTGTACACTGGGAAAAAGTAAAACGGAGCGATAACATTTTGCAATGTGTTCGCTGCCAAAGTTTCGGGCAAGCCGCGTCGAACTGCGAAATGCAGCCTCGATGCGTCAAGTGCGGTAAGAACCACAAATCAGAAGAATGCCCTCTGGGTGTGGATGGAGCGTCGGAAAAAAGTCAACTCTCTTGCGTTTTATGTAAGAATACGGGACACACCGCAAATTATCGGGGTTGTCCTAAATTCCAGTACATAAAAAGAGTAAATCTGGCTCGGCAGCAAAAGGTGGAAGTTAAGCGTCCACCAGTTCAAATACAAACACCAGCCGTTACTCCCCAAGTTACCTACGCCTAAATGGCGGCAGGTAGGGGGAATACGGCACAGCAAGCGAAGGTTGCTTCTCAGGCCCCAGCGCCTAGAGCACCGGAACCGGCAACTGACATTCTAGCTATCTTGCTCTCTATCCAGGGGCAGATGGCTCAGTTTCAACGTCAGATTACTGAACAAGCTGCGCGCGTGGATCAAATCTACGCGCTTCTGCCGAGCCTAACGCGCCTCCAGTCGTAATGGGTACGTACATGGCAAACCCTGAAGGTCCTTGCAGTGAATGTTAATTCACTGATTAGAATTGAGCGAAGAGCCACACTGTTCAAGTTGCTTAAAGACCAAACCCCTGATTTGCTTTTGGTTAGCGAAACTAAGCTAAGCAAAAGACACAAAATGAGGCACAAAAGGTACAAAATTATGCGAAGAAATCGACCCAACTCCATACAAGGAGGAGGCGTTGCAATCTTCGTAAGAAAAGGCATACGTTTTAAAAGAATATACAGTCGTGTAGTGCGTAGGTTTCAGGTGCTAGAAGCATGCATCATGTATATCCCTCTCCGCAGTGGAAAGCGGTTATTCATGGTGTCTGTTTATGCGCCTAAGGCTACTCAATCCACCCAATTCATCTCAGAGCTCGAGACTCTTTTTCGATTCCTGAGACTGGAATTGGAGGAAAACTATTTCATTATCGGCGGAGATTTCAACACCAAACACAGCGATTGGGGAAATAATACACCAAACACTAGAGGGAACCTACTATTCAATTGGTGGGGTCAACACAGTGTGATGTATAGACTCGGCATAAAGGCGACGGATAGTCCGTCGTTTCCTAGACATGGCTCCTATTTGGATCTCCTGTTGTTCGACACACGAATACAAGTGACAGGTACGAACCAACAAACTGTAAACTGTCTTCGAACTTTTGTGTATGACAGTGACCATTGCAGTCTTAGTACCGAAATAACCGTTCCGAATGAAAATGCGGAATTGGAGGAGTTTGTCCAAAGATACTCTTACAACTACAGTAAGACTCGTTGGACACACTTCTCCAGGACACTGACAAGAGCACTCTCCTCGAATTCGCTCTATCCACCGTCCAACAGAAATCTGTCAAACGAGGAGATTGACAGGTATCTAAAACTAATGGACGAGACAATTAAACGGACTATGGACAAATCGATACCTCGGTATCAACACACTGACAACGAAGACTTGTTCCGAAATTCAACTATAGATGCACTGCATCGACATAAAAGTAGACTACTGTCCAGACTGAAGACCTTGTACAGACAGTTTACAGACAGACATAGCCCGGAGATTATGACATTGAAGTCGTCGATCAAAAACCTCCAAACATTAATTAAAGAAAATTACAGGGCTTCTGTAAGTTTGTATTGGAACAACAAAATTCGGGCTGTAAATACCAGCAACCCGAATATGTTCCCGCAAATAAATAAAATATTTCGGAGGAAAGATCAAGACGACCTTTCATGTCTTAAAATCGCCCGAACGACAGACAATGAACGCATACTTTCAACAGCAGGCATAGATCCAAATGAGGCTGTTGATGATGACAACTTCTTTGTGATCGAAGATCCGCAGGAGAAGGTAGAGGCTATAGAAGCAACTTTTCAGGAAGTGTACAAGACAAATGACATCATTGGTCCCAACCACGACCTGGAAAATCGAGTCCTTGCCCACAATTTCTACCTTCGAAATGAAATAGTGAATTGGCGAATCGAGAACTCGGGTTTCACCCAGTTCAGTGACGAGAATATGGCAAATAATGTCATCGCCAATGGAAGGGAACAACCCCCGTTTATTTCGAAGGAAGACCTTCACACGATCTTCGACACAATTAGAAGTAAGAAATCAGTGGGAACCGATGGAATACCGAACATTGTGCTTCGACATCTCCCACTAGAAGCGGTGGACATTTATACCACCCTGTTTAACAATGCAATGAATAATGCACATTATCCAGCGCATTGGAAAATGGCGGTGGTACATCCCATCCCCAAAAGGGATAAAGACACCTCCAATCCGGCGAATCTCCGGTCGATCAGTCTCCTTCCAAACATCATAAGGTTTTCGAAAAAGTCATCAATAGAGTCCTGACTAAATGGGTTGAGGACAGAAATATAGTTCCGGATAATCAATTCGGTTTCAAGGCGGGGCATGATGTTATTCATGCCGCGTCTAAACTGTTTTCTGATATCCAATGGAACAAAGCCAAGAAACAGTGCACTGGTGCCTGCCTGATTGACTTGGAAAAGGCCTTCGATACCGTATGGTTAGAGGGACTCTTCTACAAGTTGAACAGACTGGGCATTAGTAAACCACTACTGTACATTCTTTTCAATATGCTCACAGATAGACAGTTCATCGTGAAAAATGGCGATGTGACTTCTACTGGTACATTCAACATTAAAAACGGTCTGCAACAAGGTGCGGTCAACTCGCCAATCCTTTTCAACATTTACACAAGCGATCTGATAGGTTCACTTCACCATGCCATAGCGTACGCAGACGACTTAATCGCGTACAGATCAGGTCCAAAGATTGAGGTTATAAACATTCTTTTGCAACGTGACTTCGATAAAATTAAACAATATTGCGACGACTGGAAGTTGAAGATCAACTTTCAGAAGTCGGAAACCATTCTTTTTAGGACGCCTTTGTCTGGGGCCTCTGCAGATACCAGAAAGAATTGGCGAAAGTTTCAGATCGTTGGACAACACAGACAACCACTTGCTTGTCGAAATGTAGTCAGATACCTTGGGATCTGGCTAGATCAATATCTATATTTTAACAAACATATAGATGTTGCTCTGGCCAGAGCCAAAGGTGCTTTTGCCCTTACAAAGAGACTGTTTTATAACAGGCAACTCGATGCGAGGGTAAAGGTGATCTGCTACATGGCCCTTATTCGGTCTATGCTTACATTTGGTTGTCCCGTGTGTTTAAGAGGGCTTGCCTTAGGGCTTGTCTTCGCCTATACAGAACACCAGAGTCTGAGTACATAAAATTCTATCGCAATGAGGTCTTGTACAATAGGGCTAACCTAATAAGAGTGGACAATTTTGTTATTAAGTTGACTCGAAGGCACATTGCAAGAGCAATGACCTCGTCGAATAACCTGATCTCTGGGGCTTACTACCCCAATTATATGTATCACGAGAGAGTTCGCTTTGACAGCTTTATTCCTCCAGAAGCGTTCCTCTACCTCGACATGAAAGGTCTGATCCAGGATAGATTAGCGGTGCCGTTAATCTTCCATGTCGCTCGAACAGCTGCGGAGAGGCGACTTAACTACGATAGAGACGTCGCACACGGCAGTGCGGAGCGTCTCCGGTTCAGTAGGGCGGTAGGGAATCGCGACATGAGGGATGTTGCTCAGCAGCACCAACAATTTTGGTGGCTTGTTGAAGGAGCGGAATCTACGTCGTCGAATTCCTCTAGCACTAGTTAGCTTCGTTAAGGAGCAGGGTTGGCCACCTAATTTTCTAGCCGTGGCTGACTTACATAGATTTAGGTAGGATTAGGATAGTTTTAAGGGGGAAAAAATAAAAAAAAATAAAAATAAAAATAAAAAAAATGTATATATATATATATATATTGTATATATATATATACAAAAAACAAAAATACAAAAAAAAATATAAAACAACAAAAACAAAGAGAGGGGTAACCTTCGGGTAACTTCTTCCCACAAAAAAAAAATATAATACCTAAATGATAAGATAATCTTAAGTAGCTTAAGTAGCCTAAGTAGATTAAGAATAATGTTAAGGTAGTTAATAAGTTTTAGTTTTAAGTTTTAAAAGATGAAAAAAAAAAAAGTTAATTTACTAAGTTTTTGTTATAAAATTATTTTCTTAGTTTTAATTGCAATTAATACAACATAAATTAAAAATGAAATGTACTAAACGTCGAAAGACAAATTTTAATTGTTAGGTTTAACTTAGAGTGTCCGCATGGGGCCAGTAAGTTAGAATAAGATAATTTTAAGTTAATTAAGCTAATTTTTAAGCGTTTTTTTGTATAGCATGTAAGAGTTATTGAATTGAGTTGAATAAAAATGCATATTAAATGAAAATGAATAGGCACTAGACGATCTATTACGACACAAAAAAAAACTCAGGTAGAATTACAGCTCTTTCTATGTTTGAGATAGAAATACCTTTTTAGTAGGGAGAAAGAAGGATCTCTGCTACGATTTCATCCATATAATATAGATTATTAAGTTGCAGAGTGTTAAATATCGATTACTTGTTAATCAATCTCAAAAAGCGTCGAACAGTGTAAAAAGGAATTATATTTTGCCTTGCCGTACTCGAGATTGGTTCTAAATATATGAAAGAATTACATGCCTGCGAAGCGGCGAACGGTATGGAAAGGAGATGGAGGGGCGGTAGTTCAATATTCGAAAGATGAACTGCTAGCGATGCAGTCAGTGGTTAGATTTTGAAAGAAACATTTAAGACTATTAAATTACAAAGACGATCCAAATTCCACTGTTAAGATGAACTGATCCACCAAGGTACCGAAAGCAAAGACTTCTTCCTTCACAGTATCGAAATGACAGCAGCTTCTATTATCGAGGTCTTTTAAGAAAAAAAAAGTGACTGGGTGGATAACATATGGTACTATCATACAATAGTATAAGAAAAAAAGATATCCTCCAGAAACAGATGCATCAGTTTCCCTAGCATTCCTTATAAAATCTCATTTGCCATGTGAATTCTTACCTTACCAAAGAAATCGAGATAAATGCTCACAATCCCATTAACAGAGATGAGACCAAATTCCTGCCAAAATTATAAGAAACATCGTGGACATAGCGAGGTCACAATTTTCGAAGGACACTTACGTCATTGCCAATATGTTGAAAATGCCACTAAAGAATACTTACTATGTAACGATACTTCTTTATATATTAAACGAAGAATTATAAAAAATCGATTGAGCCTTTCAAGACTAAAACAACTTTAAATTTGTATCCTTTCATGGCAGTCCTGTCCTGCCCAAAAGCATTCAAAGAAAAATGTATCCTTAGTCGTTTTGTAACAGTGATCTTTCAAGTGATTTTTCGGCCTGGTTAATGGGCTTTGCAGTAGTAAATTCGGAAAGTGGTAAACAGTGAAACCGATCTGATGGTTAGTAAATGTAAAGCGAATGGATACCAACTAAGAGTTTTCGATTACAATTCGACATGAAAACGCAGTTGCTAAAACTTTTTCTTATATTACACACAAATCTATAAGTAATTTCTTTTGCTGCTTAAAGCATATTTTTCTTTACATAATCCTGGTTTTCACTCTCAAGTTTTTCTGCAATAGCATTCACATTCTAATGTTTCTCAGAAGTTAATGAATGTTATTCCCAGAAGTATAAGGGGTATCCAAAAAGTTCGATCGAAGGTTAAAATTCTTATAGCACAAACTATCTAGGGAACACATCTTCACTCGATTGTTGGTTTAGTTTGTTAAAATTTAATAGTTGAAAGTTTAAACAGAATTATTGGATTATCTTTTATTTTGCTTCTAACAATTTAAGTTGTCGAAAAATAAAAATAAATGTATTTTCTAATTGAACGATTTAAACGTCTAAGAAGTAAATATTTTATCTGAGTCAACAAACGTCTCCAGATAGCTCCATCTTTTGGCTGCTGCCCCCAGTTTCGCACGCTAAGTTGGTTGAGGTCCCGTTCACCTTGCGTGTGCCACTTCGATCTCGGCCTTGGTGTTCATCCGCTCTACGTGACCCAGCTATCTCAGTCATTGAATCTATACTCTTCTGGTTAGGTCGATATCGCTGTAAAGTTCATACTGCTCGTCGTTGTATCTTCTACTCCACGAGCACCCTGATCTGTTTTTGACAATGTTCATGCCTCTGTGCCATCGAGCGGTACTGTGACTATTAAGGTCTTATAAAGGCGTAAGTTTTCTTGTTCGACAAAGGGCTTTGTTAGTCAATTGCCTTCTTAGCCCAAAGAAGCAGCGATTGACAAGAATCTGAATTGATAGCGGAACCTAGGTAAACAAAGTCCTTAGCAATCTCAAAGTTAAATCTATCATGTCCGAAATGTTGGTTTTGTGCGTGCTTTTTTTTTGACAGCATATACTAAGTCTTGGCCTCATTGACCGCTAAACCCATTTTCGCTGCTTCCGTCTGAAAACTTGCGTCTTAATAAGGCGCCGCTGACATCACGTTGCTTTCTTCCAATTATGTCAACATCATCGACGTATGCGAGAGATTGCACGGACTTTTGAAAGATCGTTCCTCTACTGTTTGCGGAAACAAAAAATCCGCATACAAATAGGCGCTGTTTTTGCCGTTGATGACAATCGCCGTAGCAGATCTTATAGCTTTCCCACTTCTTGGATAGTGGTTATGTGTGCTTTGCAGCAGTGTAAAGCCTACACTTGCTGTTCGTCTGCTCGGGGCCTATTAGGAACCTAAGATTCCACGTGCAAATTCGAAGTTCGTTGTCCTTAGTTAGTTTTCATGATCCGTCAACAGTAGATCAATCCGTTTTCGTGGTTGACATATCTTAGTGGCTGCCCTATTTCTACAGCATGCAACCATCACATTAGCCTTAAAGCTTATAAAACAAATATCACATAAAGTGATTTAGTACTTATTTAAGCAAGTCAACTGACACTGCTTACAATATATATATGTATGACATCTTACCCTCACGTCTATGTCTTCATCAGTGACCCTTCTCTTCATTAAATAAAATGCTCCATATCAAATTTGTAACGTCTTACCACATTCGCCACACAAACCCATAAAACTCACATCTTTCCAAATTAACCGCTTAAACGCTCACCAAATGACCTACCATCCACTCCCTTAATTGTTCATTTCGAACACAAACTAATACCGCTCCACATTAAAACCTTTTTCCGCACATTACCTCTTGAACTCAAAGGAACTTTACTACCTTTTTACACCCTAATTACAACAACATCACATTTAAATCCAATGCATTCCGCTTTACATGGCATTAAGCACCTCATCAGCATCCAACATTCTGGAAAGCGATTCGATTAGGTGCCAACAAATTAAATCCCAGTTTGCTGTCATTCCTTACTACACCTCTCCATTGTGTGTGTGCGTGTGCTCCTTACCAAAAGCCAACCATTATCCTAACTATCTAAGATCTGTTAATAATTATTCCTAGAAAAGATAAACCACAAAACGGATACCGTATCCGAAAGTGTCCCAGAAGCTTACACTACAATGAGCAATCATCTGCAGTCATTGGTCCCCTAACATAGAGGTCAACTTAATTGTTCCTTTGCCGAAAATGCGATAAAAACGACACAATGACACCCAATCTCCAGTTGACCCTTCGGGTTCTGGTTCAGAAGGACTCGGTCTATAAATAATTTCTGGATGAATAATGACCAAACATGACGTAGGAAATGTGTGAAACGTCGTATACTAAATTAGGCTCAATTTCCTCTCAAGCAATTTTCATATTTTCATCGTTTTTTCGCAAGCCGACCCTTCCAGAAACCAGGTTGGACAAACTCTGCTTCCATTATGGAGGACATTAAAAAATAATTTCAAAATTCCTCCTCATCAGCATGGTCTGGTGAGACCGAACTACCAGTAATCCTCTCAAGTTACACGTCGACCATTGTAATTGCTTCATTTCGGTTTACCAATGCAGTGATGGCGAGGTATGACGCCTTGTTAAAGGGCTATAATCTTCTGCGTTTCACAACCGATACATGGGTGCTACCGACCGCTACTGCAACTGATGTTAGTGCTGAATACCGTCGACGGAGCATAATGATGTGGAGGAACATCTCTGCATGGGAATGCCACACATTTCTGGAGTCCCTACCTTTTAGTTGGGAGATCTATAGGTGGACCAGTACCAGCTACCACAAGTACCACGTTTATCTTGACATTATGAGACCCATACACTGCTCGATGCAATTAAGAAATTAAACTTGGAGTTGGGAGGAATCCCAAACACTGCTACCATAGACCAGTCGAACATGAACAACTTACCTGAACGTGGACACTTGGTAGATACGCCAGGCAACTGATAACTCTCATTGAGATCTAAGCTAGGATATCAAGTGATTTCCATATAGAAATAGCCACTTAGCCACTGTAACAATTTCCCTTTAGTCATACGGAACGGAGGCAGTGATGGTGGGCTTAGATACGAATACGAGTACTTACTAGTATATATGAATACTTAGATATTTAGATACGAGTACTTTGAGAAAAAGTAAGAAATCATTGGTATTATTGCCGTAGATATATTCTGACAGGGTGTGCTAATAAAACACGTTATTCACGCTTAAGTGACACTTATCTCAGTGGTCGTAAATTAACTGAGATTTACTTGGTGTCCTTCGTATCTTTAGAATTTCTACATTTATCCAAATGACCGAAGTTAAGTTTTAAGACTAATATCAGATGGAAATGTGCAGATGCTTTTGAATAAATACGATGAAAAGATGGGTGGAATAGGAATCTTCGTTTTCCTTAAACATATTGAATCTGGTTCTGTATCTGTAAATCAGGATAATCTTCTAATTAATGTGTGACCGAAGATGAAGGTCAATGGAAGTGTGAGAATATCTGTGAGTTAGGGGAAATGTGTATTTTCTTTTTTTGCAATTCATCACTTTTAATATGGGTTTGGGAGGATTTGCCACTTCAGCGTTGCCCTGAAGAGATTTATTGCTTTGTATGCGATACTTTTTGAAATAAAGTTTTAAATTGTTACATAGTTTTTTCAATAACTGCTTTTCTATTCTTTTTAAATTAATAAGAAACACTTTAACAAAGTAACCATAATACCATATAAAATAAGAGCAAATACAGCCAATGCACATCAGCGTCTTCATTAACGACACATACTATATACGAATAACTTAGCACTGTAGCAATGTTCTCATCCTTGCCTATCGATTTGAAGGTTTTACTGAAATCGTATACCATAAAAGTGATCACATTAATTGTTAGAGCCATGCAAGGCTTTCTATATATTATTGAATTTTTTGAAGTTGTAAAGGGATGCAGCATAGTACATATTCAGACTTGATGGTAGCACTGGCATACGACCACGAATGAAAAAAGTTATATTATTGTAATAAGTGGAGAGTGATTTGAGGACTATTTGTGGGATCATTTATCAATTAAGGGCAACGAAATCCTTTATATTTTGATACTAGATCAGACAGCGTAACGTATTTCTTATGTCGCTACAGAAAATCTACTAAAAAGACATTTTGCAGTATTTTTGACGACATCCTTCAACCCTTCTATGTAGGTTGTAACTAATGTACATATATCGCAAGTGTCATTCGTCGATAGCCGCTGTTGATGTGCCTCAATATCAACGTAAAACGAATTTAACATACGCTGCCCTTTTCGTCCTCCATCTGAAAGGCATGAACATGAGTCCGGGAACGAGTATGAAAAGCAAGGAGTATTGTCATCAGCAAGGGTATATGTATACTCGATCAGAAGTAGCGGACAAGAGACAACTTTTTAAAATTCAAAAGAGTGTAGGAAACAAATTGGGGCTCTGGGCACTAGTACTTATTCTGCAGATGTCGGACTTCCAAACTTTCGAAACAACTTAATTTAACATTCCGAATAGTTATCTCAATTATTTATAGTCGATCATATATGCGTGAATTTTGGGTAATGGAGTCAAATTTTTTTTGTTTTCACAATATCGGTGTACATTTGTTGGTGAAAATTTGTTAAATCACCAGTAACCTAATGACAAGAAAACCATTCTGCCGGTCTTTAGGAACTCTAAGTGTCTTCATGTTCTTGAGTTGTTGATTTATCAACGTTTCCCCGACCTAAGAAAGAAGTAATGTGAGTGCAATGGGTCGATAAAATGAGACAAAAGAACACCAGACATTCATATACATTTTTCTATCTGTTCGGAAACAGTCCTTAAAAGTAGGTGACGAAAAGTTTTCGCAGTGGTTTTGTCAATGTAGAACAAGACCTCTTCGGAACAAGGGAGATATGTCATCCGAACAAAAGGATTTTTGTATGGTAAAATCTCTAATTATTCTTTAAACTTCATCGAAGTTCTTCTCACCGTTCCATTTCACAAACAATTCGAAGCATAAATTTGTTTCAAAAATCGATTTAATTTTTTGAGGACCATCATTTTGTCAAAAATTATTATTTTGCTTATTTCTTCGATCAAGTATGAGATAATAAAAAATGTTATCGAAATTTGTTTGGTTCTTTCCCCTGAGGTGAACCAGTCCAGCGATATCGTGCTCACCGTAAAAAGACTTTTTTTTATAGGAGAACCCGGAAATCAGCTATAGCAACTTTCAAAATAACTATTTTTACAAATAAAAAAGTTTAAATAAAGCTAAAAGTTGCATATTATAATGCATACAAATTTTAAAGTTAATAAATGAAAAGGTTTTCTCAGGAAATTTTTTTGAAAAATTTATGTTTTTGGGCCTCCTGATTGTATAAAACCCCTTAAGCACTCCCATACATAATCTCCCTGACATAATCTGGAATGGCTGGGCTGATTGAGAACTTTGCAGCAAACAGATTGGATTCATCCAAAAATTTGGCAGCTGAATCGTCATTATAATTTAGTTGCTTGTAGGATGAAGCGAGTTTTTCAATGATTTTGATGAACGACTTAAAAGTTTATAAAACCTTTGGGTAGTAGTTGCAATGACTTCGGACCCGTTTGAAGTTTTCTCTGTTGTCCCCTCTTGCCCTCACAGCTTTTTTAACGCTCGATTAGTAGAATGTCCATTTTAGGTTTGGTAGTTTTTTTTCTTAAAGTACTCGAGAGGGTATGAGTACTCTTTAAATGCCAGAACGCGTGTTAAGTTTTTGGGAAAATGGAATAGAGAGAGAGAGAAATATCTTTGGGCTCAGTGGTTGTTTCGGTCCATGGATGGCATCCAACATTTAATTGGGTGACTAATTATTAGGGTTAATTGACTTGTTCTTGGTTTTAGGCAACCATTCATCTCACTTGATTTTGGTTGCCTGAAAAAATAATATCTTTCGGGCGCGGTTGGGAAGTCAATACACTACCACTTGAGCCACGGCCATGCAATAGGGATAAGGGATCTCAATCCCAAGAAAATAGTGTTTGGCGATATTCATATCGCTATATTAAATTGGACAAAAGTAATAGCATAATGTTTATGTGCCAACATTTGTGCGTTGACATTTATATTTATGTTGTCGACAGATAGCAAACATCGAAAGCCAGAATTGAAGAAAGAAGAAATCACTTATTCGGATCAAATGTTTTTCGAGCAAAACTTAAAAATGCTTAAAAACAGGCACAAATGTCCATCATTTCAAGAGGTGGTCACTGAACCAATATAATTTTAGCAACTAAATGTCAACAATTTTATACATTCAAATGTAGCCCATTTTTCAGTTCTTACAAAACGGCCACATAATGACATTTCTTTTGCCCCACGTTGTACATTAAACATAACGACTATTTAAAATTTAGCTCGCTTCATTTCGTTTTCTCTTATTGCACGTTTATTCCCGATTGGTTTTTTAATGAATATTTTATTTACCGATGTGGACTGTGTACGAGAAATAAGCCGATATGACACTGCAGCCGGATAATAAAAATCAGTGTGCGAACCGAATTGACATTCACTACACCGAGACGCCTGTGATTAAGCGCAAGAGAGTCCTGTCAATAGCATTATAAAAAAAACACGAGATGCTTGATTTGTTTTTAATTCACCTTAAAATGCGCTACACTCGTCTACGGTAAGCTCAGACTTAAAATTGTTCGCATGCCTATTGAATTATTTTGCACCGATCGATTCCAGTGTTCGGGAAAAGTACTTGCTACTAAGTTTTCTTGTTTTCTTTCAAAATGGGTCTGCTTTTTACTGTGACCTGGTTTCATAAAATATTACCCGTGGTTGCTAAATAGAATAGATATTTTTTTGAGAGAACTTCGTTGAAACTAATTCTTAAAATCTTAACATCGCCCTACATAAGATCTTTTACGAAGGAATCAGTTGTGTTCTTTATCATTTCTCAACTGATATTACAAAACTGTCCGTTCTCATTATTTCAGTCTAGGCTACACACTATCACTTCAGGAATTACATTTTTATTTCCTAAATCTCCTTAATGTCGCTATTAGACTAGTTTGTGTACATGACAAAACTGCTTGGCTTATTATGCTGCTTTTTCTTTGCTGGCTATATCGTTTTGCTTATTCGCATTCTCAAGATGACAGTTTTGGTCATCTTCTTCCTCTACACCAAGAAGGAGGAGAATCTTTCGTAAATTCAAAAGATCCACATGGTTTCCTCTTGGTATATGAAGACCACTCCATGGTCTTTTCTTCAGCATGATTTCTATTTGATTTTTAGATGCTATTAAAGATGGTATAGAGACCAATTGTACTTGAATGATTTTTATCAAAGAAAAAAACTTTTAAAAAATTTAATGGACAAATGCGAGGGTTTTTTATTTTTATTTATTTTATTTTATTTCATTTATCTGTGAAAGATAAACATTATTCAGCTTAAGCTTTAATTTGAATCTACACTTTAACTTTTTTAGAAAAATGTTCATTTAAAATGAAAGTAAGGTTAACTTATTATTAATGTGACTTTATTTATTATCTTTAAATTGGAAAATTTAATTTTGATTGGAATTGCCTGAGAAGGGGAGAGTTTTGTGTAAACCTAGTTGCTCTAATTATCAAGGAAGTGTCGCAGTCCGTTTTTCAATTGTCGTGAGTCATCTAGCTCTTGTATAGTACGTGTTCCAAAGACGTATAGCAGCAATTTTAAACTGTCTCTCAGATGTCGAACATGAAAACCGCGGAAGTAGTAAAGGCAGATCTGCTAGACACCGGAAAGTGGATTTTTTCGCATAGGTATGTCGGTTGCTTGCTTTTAATAATGCTGAAGGAAAGTAGAAGCATACGAAATTTAATATAATTTTGAAATGACATGTTTACTATGTTTTTAGCTAGGTGTGAAACCTGGGTCATATCTTTTGAAACGATAAACATATTGAATGGTGGTGTTAAATGCAACTTGTAGTTTCGTTTTGCTCACAGCGTCACATTCACAAACAATTTCGCATCCATAAATAATCAGAGGAATAACTAAGGCTTTGGCAAGAAGCAGCCTTGTTATGGTTGGTGTACACTTAAGAGCAGAGCAGTCTTCATATTTAAGGAACCAATGTTTCATAAATATTTTTGTTGTATCGTTTCCATTTGGAAAGATAATTTATTTTTGTTTTAATAACGCAATTAACTGTCTAATTTACATATGACTATACAGTGTAGTCATATATGCACTCATGGTCATTTGAGATAGCCATCAACAACACTTCCCTTACACATTCTTGAATTGATTTTGAACGACTCTAAATAAAAGCAACAAACATTGTGCAAAAGAGTAATAATGCAACTTTGTATAAAATATGCCTGCAACATCCGGGATGCATAGCAGACTATTAGTTCTTAAGACCCAACCAACGCACTTGAGAATCTCCTATGGCTAAAATCCACTCCAAGGAATGGTTTATGGCTAACTCAACCCAGTATGCAAAGTATGTTTCCATTGCCGGGGCGTAATCAAAATACCTATGCTTTCCCAAGCTAGAGATAGATTGTCGAGATTGCACATAAGTCAAACACTATACAACGACAACAACCAAGTCAACTCGTATCATCTGGCAATCAAAAGTGCCTTTCAATTAAGTACACGCTCAACAATATGCCATTCTGCAACAACATATTCCTTCTAGGCCTCCGGCTCTCATACTACGAAAATGGCTAACCTTTGTATGTTAGAAATTAATTAAAAGCCTGTCATGTGTATGATGAAAAAACTCATTCGCCTGGTTCATACATGTTTACTATCTTCTATCGTTGATTTGCAATATTTTATACTGATGCACGTACTTAATTGACATATGAATGAGCGGGACTTGTTGAACTTGGAATCTGTCGCTTCTTGAATGATTTATGATCGGAGGAGTGACTTGAAAATGGTTGCAGTTTCACCTGTTGTTCCTATCCCAGACGAAAGTGAATGTTCTCCCGATTTCACTAGCATCAGGACTCTCACTCGATGGATACTTTATTACGATAGATGAGGTTTTAATGATGCGAACATATTTTATGAGCTCAAGTAGCTCGATGAAGAAGTGCCGCTGATGGCGATTGATTGAAAAGCTAATTTCCTATCAACGTTGCAATTAATTGCGTCTTACAAATCAGGAGTTGTTGCGTCGTCGGTCGTTGGTTGACGGTTGTCGGTTGTCGGTTGTCGATCGTTGTTAAACAAGTGAGTTAGTAGTTAGACATATGCTGTCAATGAGAAGGGTATTGATGTATTTATTTACTATCGAATGGATAAAAGTGTAGGATTCTAGAATGAAGAGTTCCAGACTAAGACTAAATTAATTTTCTTAGTACATATTAGTCAAGTCGCCCTTCTTACAGCAATTAAGTTTATATCAGAGAATATCATTGGGTCTTAAAGACTTGCTAACCAATTTGCTTAAACACAAAAAATTCTTTCCAAGTAAATTTTTGTTCCTTTTTTTTCAAGTAGCAATTACTAGCAGTGAGCAGAAACTTGACATTGGTTAAGTTTCTTCCAAACAAGAAATTCGCTTTGTTCAAATATTTCAAACGTCTTATCGATGTTTTTCGGCTTTTTGATTACATATTTACTTAACTGATTCACTGTTTTTGAGGAGTATCTGCCTCAGAAAAGGCACTCTTTCATTCAATTTGACCCTGGACACAATGTGTGCAGTTCTCAGGACCAAGCTTTCTTGGACCCTTGCTAACTCGAACTGTAAACTCTTTTAGTTGAAGCTATTCTCTATATATAATACTCATTCGAAGGTTACCTTCTCCTCTATTTGCGATCTTCACATACATATAGTATCAAGTATTTTTTCTCGAAAGCGATCAACGCCTGTTCTGCTTAGCTGCAGCATTCAACATTTTTGCCTTTCGGCATAGGAGGTCTTGACCCATTTGCTTTGCTGCCTCCATTTGATAGGGAAAATGTTCCTCAAGTTTCAGTAGATTATTATTCTCGGGGTTAGTATTTAAAACTCAAGCATAAGCTTTTTTTTATGTAACATTAACTCTAAGGCATCGGGCAGCAGTTTTATTATGTAAAGTTTGTTTTATGTACTCGTACATTTACTTCAAGTTTAACGTTTCACCTATTCTTTAGTAACCGTAAACTAGGAAAAATGTCTTCAGCGTATTCTAAGTGCTAGACAGATTCCTCGAAGATTATGTTTCGATTTGATGTCTGACCTGCGCGTTGTTTTGTGCATCATTAAATTCAGACAGTCACATCATTATAGACTGCTTACTGAAGTCCGGTACTTGTTTCAAATTAATAGCAGAAGCTGTTTCGAAATGTGTGCTTCGAGAGTTGAGCGAAAAAGCTAGATTTTTAGTGACATTTCAAATTTTACAACTGCTCTCAAGATAAATGTAGCATAATGTAACTTCGGGTTCCATAAATATTGTCGTAAGAAATTTAATTAACAATATTTTAGTTCTCCTAATTAATCTGGGGTAAGCAGAAAGTCATGATACATTCGTACATAACGCTGGAAAGGTCTTTGTACGCGACAGTATGCTCTTTTAGCTGAAGCATACGAAGCTAATCATCTTGTCGAGAAATGAAGAAAGATTGCACTTTTCAAGGCAGTAGCATGAGATATAGATCTCATACTTTTAGGCTAAGAGTTCTACAATTGAAAAGGAGGAATGAAAAATAAACGCGTCGAGTTGAGATAATTATGAATTGAAGGGATAAAACTTGAAATTCTTAGGGAGTATAAATAATTGATCTTTTAATATGAAGATGTAAGAGCCTTTTATATTACCATTTTATGTAAGGAAATACAATTGCTTGCATTACAGTAATGCTTGAGAGTTGTACCCAGCAGGCTTTTAGCATGTAGTGAAACATATTCATATCTGCGTAATCCATGAACATACCATACGGAATCATTTAATGCTACTTGCAACTTGCATTATGATAAGCAGTCGATATTGCAGTATACAACTTCAGCATATGTAATTAAGGGCAAAATAAAACTTATAATAAGCGTCCGTAAATAAGTTCAGCAGGATTACTAAATGGCTTAGACAGATAAAACTGAACATCGTCACCATTAAAATGTGTCGACATATGAGAACGGGCAGATGCCAAGCCATTTATAAATAAACAAACCATTAAAGGGCCAGGAATTAATCCATGGGGTACAGTCTGTTTCACCGGTAGAAGAACTTAACAATTCAGAATTGTATGTCGCAAGTGTAGGACAAAAAGCTTTCAAAAAGCTGTACTGCACATCAAAATCAAAGAGATATTGCAGCAGAACACCTGTAATAAATAAGCATTAATAGATAACAGAAGTTGTCTTGCTGTGAGTTTCTTAAGGACTTCTGACAAACATGGTAAAATACTTATAAGCCTAAAATCAGCGGCAGAGATCGAAGCAGGTTTTTAGCGACAGCTGCAACCGGAGCTTTTTTCTTAGGACTTGGGAAAAGTAGAATGTATAGTAGATGAGATATTACTTAAAGCAAAATCAGTTTTAGAGAGGACAGAGGTATCTTATTTTCACCCATTCAGCATTTGATTTTTGATTTAACGGATCGAAGTTTAATACCTCTCACTGGATGAGGGGCCGAATTTTCTAAATAATTTATTCTCTGAATCTCGATTACTATTATTAAGAATAAATTTATTTGGAACATCAACGTCAACTATCACCTTTTGTATCACTTTTAGCACTAGAAATTCCAATTTATCGCAGACTACACCTTTGGAGTAAGCGTCGTATTCAACTTAGAGACTGTGTTATTTCTTTTAGAGTTTCTTATTACTACAACCCACCAAATATTTATTGGATTTCAACAAATTATATCTCTAGGTATATCTAGATCAGCTGATTAACAAATAATTTTAAATTTCAAAGAACCTCTGTGGTATAAGTTGCTATTCCTCTTCAGCATCCATGTGCAAGTTATCCAACCATTTCGAGAAATAGGGTAATTGGATATATTATACTGTGTATCAAATAGGTCACCCTTGAACCAAGTTTGCAAACACTAAAAATATCAATAATAGAATTGTCAAACATGTATTACACTGTGGCGCTGACAGTCCGGTGTGAGCCATGGCCTAGCTTCTTGTCACCCATTTGTGTTGCTCCTGTTGTCATTTTTTGTCACCGAGTCCGAACGGCACTCCTTAGAAGCTTTTTCGTAGGCAATTTTACTTTCGGGAGTTTGCCATTGCCCGCCGAAAGGGTGATGGCGATTTGAAACATTGTTGGTGACCAAGCCAGGAATCGAACCCAGACTCTTTGCGTGATAGTCCAATGAGCTAACTATCGCGCCATCGCCATCGCCTTTGAAACCATCACGATAAATAAAAAGAACATTAATCATTCTTAAAATTATCTAATCATAGGAACATCCAAGTGAAAAAAATCATTAAGATCGGGTATTTTTGTGGTAGCAGTCGGTCAGTCCAATGGAAGTAACAATTGTGCTCCATACAAGCTTCATAGAGCTATCTACCTTTCTGTGAGATTCATCTTGAGGCTAAGAAAGTGTGTTTTGCATTAAAAAAATCTCCAATAATAAAACTTGATGAAAGTTATTTAAATATGTTTTTGAAGACAGTCTTTTCGAACGCAGTTCTCGGTGGGCAGTGAGTGGCTGAAATGGTAAGGAAATTATGTCTTTTTCTTACACGCACAGTTCAAGCTCTATGTAAAGGTCTGTATACTCTTCAGATGGATGATAAGCGTGAGCAAATCCTTTAATTTTTGCAGCAATTCTTCTTAATATTAATATTCTCTCTCGCATGAACATTTAAAATTCGTCAAGTTTTATAAGAATCCGTTTGCATTATTGAAGATTTCTAATAACCTGTTTTGAAAATTACGTTAGATACGTGAAAAATATCCGTGATTACCCAACTGCTATTGGTAGTTTGGAGGTAAATTTTCCTTTCCTTATTTGTTGGTATACTTTTGCAACCCTAAAATGTAGGATCTCTCTATTCTCCTTAGATTAACTTGAGATGAGATTTTAAAAAAAAGTATAAAATCTTAACCTGAACCTGAGTTATAAAAAAAGTAATCTTAAAGCTCAGCAATTAAACAATCTTATATGTACCATATGCGAACAGAAGAGAGAGAGTTACATCTCCTACCAAGAAACTACATATTTTCCAGTCCAGTTCAATTGTACTATTTTTCCAACATGGTATCTTAAATCTGTCAACTATATTTGGAGCATTAACTGTCAGTAAGTCCTCTTGATGAACAAATGCATTTAATCTGTTTAAACACTACCAACTGTACTACAAATATTTAGAGACTAAAAGAAATTACTTAATTAAGACTCTTAGAGCCCCAAATGGCGAGCATGTTTTGGAGGTACTTAGTTCAGAAATTTCTAAATGGGTTCCCTAAGTCAACTCTAATAAATTGCAACAAAAATGTCACACAAGACATATGATCGTGCTTCACATTCATTAGAGGCTCCATAAAGTGGTCTCGTTATAGAACAAGGAAAATGTCTATTGAACCATCCTACACCTCTCCAGAATGCATCCGCCTGAAATATTTCTCTTCAAAGACAGATAAAATCCCGTAAAATATGGCACCCCTATTAATAGACCTTTAAGTGATTTCTTTTTACTTTAAAACCACCCTTTGATATTGTCTTTGAGTATCAAATATCGATTTCCCATTTTTCGTCTGTTTGCTTTTTCCTTTTCAAATGTTTTCCTATTTCACTTCACAACTTTTAGAATTTTTAATTTGTTTCTTAAATATTTCAAAGTGATGATAAAGTTCTTGAATGCCGAAACGAAACCAAATATATATTTGTATACACTCATGCTACAACTCAAGGGGAAGTTCATGAAAATTGGAAAAAAATAAATTTCGTCGCATCCGATAGGACTAACTTTTCTTCAATAGTATCTTCCTCAGCTCATTGAGCTCTTTAATTAAAATGTTGTCAACGAGATTGAAAATCTTAGAGATGGGGACGTAGAGTTAATGAGTTCATTTAAATTGCCTAATGAGTATCGGAACGAGAAAAGTACGAATTTTCTAAAGTTTTCTTGGAATTTTTGGGTAAGAGGAAAACATTCTATTTTGTCTCGTTATTTTGTTGTTTTCTTTTTTAGGGTTTTTATGTTCTAACTTGTTAGACTTTGAAAAGTGAGAAACTTAATGATTTTTAAATCAAAGTTGGTCTTGCAGGACCAAGACTTCGGGGATATTATTTTAACGATTTCTTGCATACCAACTAGGTAGGAAAGGAACTTTTATTGAGAGTTTTCAGGGTCTTTCTGCCGGCCTGTTGGTTTCAGACGTTTATCTTAGTAAATTCAAATGCTATCGCATTGTAAACTGACATAATATTGTATATTTTTGTATGTACATCTAAATTATTCGAGTATGTAAGGAGACAAAAAGGAAATGATATCTGTTTGTTTTTTTCCGGTGGAATCTCCCATTTATTCAGCTACTCTAAACTAAGACTCCAGGTCTTACATAATTATGACTTAATCGACTACAACTTTAGACCCAGGAAAATGTGGAGGAAATGTTTTTTTAAGGAAGGATGTGCTGGGATTGAAATTGATTTCGTTCGATTTATTGGTATTGTTATAGGGAGATGAGTATTTAGCTACATTCCAGCGTTCTACAAGTACATTCAAATTAATATGATTAATTCAGTTTTCATCGAGAGGTAAGATATAACAATTAAACTAACCATTCCAGAGTTAAAAAAAATTGAAAAATCTCATTTCAATTCTAGATAAAAAATCTCGCTAAATGGGCGAGCTCACTTAATTTCCGCACCAATCAGGCATAAGGATTGAAAAGTTTTTTGGACGATCGGTTAAAAAAAGCAAAAGAACAAATAGCTCAACCACTGTTCTAAGCGTTAAAAAAATGTTAAGGTTTACCACCCCTAAATGCTTAGCAAAAACATATTGCCCTATCGAAGCTCAGGTAATTCCCAACGTGGCGGGTTCGGTTCCTGAGAAACTGTTATAATATTTTATATATATGGAGGTTATTGCAATCAATATTGCTTACAACACAGATGCAAGTTTAACTTATCTCGGTTCGGTGCAACAAGCCGATTGTGGGCTGGTTCTCATCAGGCTGCTTGGGTAATCTCAAGCATGTGACAGAGAATCTCTACTTTAGACTCGGGGTGAGTGTCACTCAATTATCTGAGTGTTTCTCAACTCAATACACTTCTTCAGTTTCTGATCAGATTCTTGTACCTCTTGCTTTGTTTTTATTTAAGGGTGACACAAGGCCGAGAAATTATATCCGGTTCCGAATTTGATGCTTACCATTAAGTCGATCAATCAATCCATGGAGTGCCGAGGGATCCTGCCATCCTCAACAGGTAACAATAATATAGTATACGGCAGAATAATTGATGATCTTAACGTGGCATCCAGTTTTCATTGCTATTATGAGTGTCAGTCGATAGTTTTAAGGAGCACACTGAGGCAAAATAATGGCGCTGTACACTCTTGTCGACATTTGGCTGATTTGAATTTTTATCAATTCTTTAAGCTGTCTGATACAGCTGGTGTTTCAATATGCTACCACTTCCTTTCTTCAAAGCCTATCGAACATAATGTCGGAAAATGTCAAGTAAAACAAAGGATCTACAAAGCTTTGACTCAAAATCTATTTAATGAGCTCTGATTGTTGGGCTAAAACATGCTGGCTTGTATTTATTTTAGTATTTTTTTCGGCCACTTTGTATTCTGTTCATAAAAGCTTTCCCTGGCACTAGCTTTATTTCTTCTCAGGATACAATATTGAATCTTCCTCATATATATAATACAATATACATGAGTGTATGTATGTATACCATAATAGCTTGCAGCCCTAAAATGATCGACGTTTAAAATGCAATAATTTTTAATCCCGAAACTATGATGGCCGTGTTTTAACGATATGCCGTAATGACATCAGAAATCCAATAGCTTACCCGTGCTGTGGGAAACATGCAGACTTCGTAGCCTATGATTTCTGACCAAACATCCAAATTAGTATGAGAATGACAAGCTGTTCTGAACATAATGCAAGGCCGAATTTCTGAAGTTTTTGGCGCGGTAGCAACACAAAATATGTTATCTGAACGAGTTATCGTCGGAAGAGGATAATCACTTCAGTATATCCTTACGTGCGTCTCCGACTCCTTGTGATTCTTGTTATGAGGGCGATGACAAAATTCCGACTGGCTAATTTTCACTATTTGTTTGACCTACGAGTAGACTGCAGGTATGAATACCTTCAGTCGCCGTGAAGTTTGAGAATCATTTTCTAAGTCTTTCTTTTACAATAAATATAAGCTACATTTGCTCACCATTATAGTAAATATCAAGCCTTTCTCCATCTAGCTTGGAGCTTTTCCCTTTAGTACTCTGCCGTCTAATACAAATAAGGGTACTTATTGTACATAAGGACGAAATCCGAAACTGATGCTCTTACTCTAGCCCTCAAGTCGACTTGACTTTAAATTGAAAAAATTGTTTTTTATTGCAAATACATACATGCATGTGGTCATGTACTCAAAAAGAGCATGCCGTTCAGTGAGTACTAGCACAAAATTAAATTTAAAGTGACGATGTGAGTTTTTTTTCCAATATTCCTGCTGTAAGATGTTTCAATTAGTAGAATTACAATTTTGGTAGCTAACAATTTTGTCCTTCACCTTTATAGGAAGTTAAATATTCTTTTCATATTCCAGAATATATTTCATGGATAAACCATTCACCTCGTATAATCTTTGTCATATCATCAACATCAAGTTGGAAGTCTGGAAGCAGCGGCTTACTATACAGACAATGTGATTACTACACAATTACCCTCACTCCACATTGCAGTTCCTTCCCAGAATCAAAAAAAAATCTTATAAAATCCTCGGCAACTTTAATGCAATAGCTGACTTTGCTACACCATAACTATTTCAAAATCTAGCCCTTAATTCCCTAAGGCAACAATACAAAGGAACTATCCGTACTAACCAATCTGAAGTAAAACCTAACTACACTACGCTCTGCGATCTAAAGAATTTTCTTGAGACCATCTTCCATGTCTACCATCAGTTGGCTGTCTCCTCACCACAAGCTTGTCATCCTAGGGCACAAAAAAAAAGTGTGGATTATATTTGATTGAGTAATTTTAATGCATTTCAGCCGGCGGCAGTCGGAGAATACAATGCCTTAAGCTGAAGGTTGAATTGACTGACTGGCATCGTCGAATGCTATGGCACAGCATTCTGCCACATAATTTATAGGTACCCTTTAAGTTGACTAGAGTTTTCGCACTGAGACTCTTGTAACCGGACACGAATATTTTTTGAATTTTTTTTTTTAACATCTCCTGGCGATGAATTCATGAAAGTAACATCGTTTGGACGACCGGTTCTTTAAAGGAACAACGCATAGGGTTTGCATTTTGATGGCTAAAACAACTCGGATGGATGGTGAGCTTAGATGCGCGATTATATGCTGCTCATTTGATTGGCATTAACGCTCGTGATTGGTTCATTTACCCGATCATTAGACAATTAACTTGCCAACAAGTTTAAACTGTAATTACCAAAGTTGGTAACTGATATAAATGGTTTACAATTACGTGTCTACCTTTCTCAATGACTGGCTCCGACTATCTTCTGATAGTGACTTTGTAAGGAAGTCTAAGATGAGAATCCAACAATTCCCCCATACACCAAGGATCCAGGAGAGAGCTCAACAATGGGTGTCCAGTCGATGTCTGTAATTATCGAAGATAGGAACCTGAATTTGCTGATTCATGGCAGGTAAAGAGTAACTGGTATCCCTCATTATTGGTTAAGTCTAAATTATGTGGTATTGACTTGCAAGACGCCTTCACAATGGGAAGCAGAAGCATTTAAGCCATCTGAGAAATCCTGTAATATTTTATACAAATCGCTTTATTTAAGTAGTAAAGGCATTAGTGAAATTCATCATTTGGTAGATTTTTTTAATTTTTTCGCAAACTTTTCAGGGATTGAGTAAAAGTCTTAACTCAAAAATTATCAGACATTGGATGTGATTTAAAAAATTCTTCGAAATTTTTATTCAAACAAAAATCTTCACTGTAGCTCATCAGAGTGGTGGTATTAGTAAGGCAGCCCTGTGGCTGTTGCAAATGTTTCAAGACATTCAGACCAGGATCAGCATAGTTAGTATCTTGCACACGATGCGACATTTTGGGTGGAGAAGATCCCCAATAGAAACCAACTGTTACGTCATATTGTTATACTTCTGATATTGTATTGGATCGTACTTTGAGCTTAGGGCAATCAGAATGTCTAAGTATTTTACCATTAAGAATGTCAAAATAAAGATGAAAGAAGGCTTGACACTATATTTTCATGGTACGGGTCCTTTCGATTACAAAACTTGGTTTATGTTTACTGACTGAACACATCGCCAAAGGATCTCAGAAACGGCCTCGCTTTACAGGTTACGAGTTTCTCGCAAAACTCTTCTATTGTTAGGCAGCCAAAAGCCTTGGATAATATGACAAGTCTGGAATAGAACTCAGGTTGATTGACTTTTCTGCCACGCTGAAGATCAGCGAAATACTGTCAGGCGATTTAACATTGAACAATTGCAATCATCTAAACTGTAGAACCTTTGTCAATGCAACTTTTATCACATGAAAAAGGCTGCTGACATTGATGACAGGAAATTGTCAAAACTGCCAGAAACTAAATGCTGGGTTTCAGGCAACAACCCCAACGAGACCTTTGACAAAAGAATTCACTGTCTTAGCTGCAAAACCTTGAGAGTAATGTGTTTTTGCAATACAAAATTTTTATTTGGTTCAGTGGATTTCTTTTAATTTTCTTTTAAACGACAACCATTTCGTGGAAAGATAAGTAGTTGCATCTACAACATCGATTTTAAGCACCATCTTTTCAACAAGAGGATATCGCTGACTTTTAAATACGCCTGGGAGAACTCATTTGTTTTGCGTGGAATCTGGAGAATGACGGCATAATGGTCGTATTTTCTAAAACCCTATTAGTAAATTGGATTTCTGATTTAATTCTAAGCATGGATATTGAGAAGTTTTTATGTGAAACTTGCCTAACAAGTTCATTGGCGTTGTCATTTCTTGCGATTCCTATAAAATACCAGATAAGACTTATTGAATTGAACTTTCTGACCGTATTCAGCGAAGCTTTGCGTTTTTAGACAATCTTCGGATGAAAAAAGCGTTCACCTTAGATACACTTTGAGTGCCGTTTCGATATCCATCCACTTGTTCTTTTGAATTTAGTTCATTACGAAAATATATCTAGCGACGAGTGAAATTTAAGCGAAGATCGAGTGCAGATTTAATTCAACCTACTAGGTTTGAAATCCTAGTCTAGCAACAATTATCTTTACTAAGCATATCTAAGGGACGACTACTCCACTGGTCCGGACTGCCCGCCGTACTTCTAAAAAAATGGCGCAAATTCTTTAGTTCAACCTTTGGCAGCATTACTACGAGTATATGTGTGAAAACATTTCCCAGGTTTTTTTGTTGGTTTGTAAAAAATTCAACAACCTCAAAACCGACTCCTTTGCTCATAATTTCCATTTGTTTAATTAAAATAACAAAAATAAATGATCAAATATTTGTATTCGTTGCTTAAAATTCTTCATTCTAGCTTGAATGCATCTTTTCTTTGCAATTTTTGTTTTGCATGATGGATGTAGTATAACTTAAGGCGCGCTATTCAAATAAAATGATTTGGAACCACTGTTTCTATCGAGGCTAAGTACATAAACCTCGATAATTATCCAGAATAAGTAATTCTTTGCAGTCTTAGTTGTTGTTGCCTTTAACATATAAATTTTTTACTAAGCCTATATAGATTATGTGAGCGAGCGCCTCGTAGCAGTCCGCATCAAGGCTAAATTCGCCAACATTAGCCTCATATGCGCGCATGCCCCCACAGAGGAGAAAGATGACGACACCAAGGATGCCTTCTATGAGCTCCTTTACAAGACCTACGAACAATGCCCTAGCTATGACATTAAAATTGTCCTCGGTGATTTTAATGCAAAGCTAGGAAGAGAGGGTATCTTTGGTGGAACAATCGGAAAATATAGCCTGCACAACACCACCTCCGATAACGGATTCAGGCTAATCGACTTTGCGGCGTGGAGAAACATTTTCGTGGCTAGCACGCGGTTCCCACATCTCGACATACACAAGGGGACTTGGAGAACTCCTGATCAATCAACAGTCAACCAGATTGATCACATTGCGATCGACGCAAGACACTCCTCCAGTATTATGGATGTCCGTACGTTCCGAGGAGCCAACATCGACTCGGACCATTACCTTGTTGTAGCCAAGGTTCGGTTGCGGATATCCCAAACTACACCAAGACACACTAATGCTGTGAGAAAATTCGGCGACGGCTACAATAGCAAGAGATCGCCAAGTCATTTTCCGATCGAGTGTCTCTTAATCACTTAAGAGGTCCAATGCCGCCAGCATCAAGCATCGAAGACCATTGGAACAATGCCAAAACGCCATCAGAGATGCCGCTTCTGATGTGCTGGGTTTCACTCGTTCACCACAACGAAGCCCCTGGTTCGATGATTAATGCCGGCAAGCACGCGGCCCTGCTTAGAAGGATCAGAGCTGCTCATAAGCTCTATGAGCGGAAGAGGAGAGAAAAACACCGGCTTCTCAGGAGGAAGAAGAAAGAGCATAAGCAGCGTGCAATCGAGGTTATTGAGAGATGCTACTCCAGGAATGAGGTTCGGAAGTTTTACCAAAAGGTAAAAATAACATGCCACGGAAGCAAACCCCGAACCGAAGCCTGTAGAGATGAACAAGAGAACATCGTAGTAGAATCGCAGTCAGTCGATGCTGAGAATTTGGAAAGACCATTTCTGCAGACTGTATAACGGCGATAACGATCCAAATGGACGATGATGACCAACAATTCCGTCCGCCCGACCTATATGAAGTTAAGATAGCTATATCGAAGCTTAAGTCCAACAAAGCTGCTGGAGCGGAAATGGAACCTCAGCATTGTTTGTCCGATTCTTAAGAAAGGAGACCCTCGGAACTGCGCCAACTACAGAGGCATCAGTTTCCTTAATATCGCATACAAGATATTATCCGCCGTATTGTATGAACGCTTGAAGCCGTTCGTCAACAACCTGATAGGTCCATATCATTGTGGCTTCAGGCCAGGAAAGTCCACCATCAGCCAGATATTCACACTACGGCAGATCTTGGAGAAGACCTATGAGCTTCAGATCGGTACACACTACCTATTTATCGATTTTAAGGCAGCTTATGACAGCATCTATAGAGACGAGCCATACAGAGCAATGTCTAGTTTTGGCATCCCTGCCAAACTCGTCCGTCTGTGCAGGATGACGATGGAGAATGCACGCTGCTCCATCAAGGTCGGTATAAATCTCACCGAGACCTTTGATGTCCAGAAAGAATTTAGACAAGGCGATGCGCTGTCATGCGATTTTTTCAACATCGTACTTGAAAGAATAGTGCAAAACTCACGAGCAAACACCAGAGGCACTATCTTTCAAAAGTCCGACCTACTACTCGCATACGCCGATGATATTGACATAATCGGGAGAAAGCAGCGTGATTTCAGTGGCGCTTTCGCGAGTATTGAGACGGAAGCGGCGAAAATGGGTTTAGCGGTTAATGTGGGCAAGATCAAGTATATGCTGGCAAACAAGAAGGACAACCAACACCGACGTCTCGGGCAGAACGTCACCCTCGACAGATATAGCTTTGAGGTAGTTAAGGACTTTGTCTACCTAGGCTCTGCTATAAATACAGACAACAACACCAGCGCTGAGATTAAGCGAACAATAACTCTTGCCAACCGCTGTTTCTTTGGGTTAAGAGGGCAATGAAGTAGCAAAGCCCTCTCTCGGACAAAAAAAGTCACCCTTTATAAGACCTTAATAATCCCGGTCCTGCTCTATTGCGCGGAGGCATGGAAATTATCAAAAATGGATGAGGGTGTTCTTGGTTGCTTCGAGAGGAAAATTCTTCAGGCGATCTTCGGTCCTGTCTGCATTGACGGTGAGTGGAGGAGGAGATATAACGACGAACTGTACGGACTGTACAGCGACATGGACCTAGCCAGAAGAGTGAAGATCCAAAGACTAAGATGGCTGGGTCATGTAGAGCGCATGGACACCAATGCTCCGGTCCGAAAAGTCTTCGAATCCGCCCCCGAGGGACAGCGCAGTAAAGAAAGGCCAAGACTCAGGTGGCGCACGAAAGTGGAAGAAGACCTCAGCCAACTTAGCGTGCGAAACTGGAGGCAGCTAGCCAGGGATCGAGCTGGCTGGAGAAGCTTGTTGACTGAGGCCCAGTTCCAACCCGGACTGTGGCGCTACCTAAAGTAAGTATGTAAGTTTTAAGTTTTATAATAAAAAAAAAAGAATTATTGTAATTTACGAAGTTTGTTGAATCAAAACAATGATTTCTTAATTTTGATAACATTTAATTGAGAATAATAATCAAGATTAAATGACGTAACAAACGTCGAAACACTTATTTTTAATTGTTAGGTTTAACTTAGGGTGTCCTCATGGGGCCAGTAAGTAAGAATAAGATACCTTTAAGTGAAATTGAAAATGAAATGAGCTTAACCGATCCATCGATTAATCACGGGTTTGTCAATCTTTTTGCTGATAACTTACATACGAGTATATCAAAAAGATACCAGTGGTTTTAAAATGTTAGCAAAATCTTAAACCGAAATTCCTCTCCGTAACAGAAAGACAATGTGCTACCCTACTGCAATTTTCGGTACGTATTCAGTTACAGCAACTAAATGTTAGGCATCGAACTCGCAGAGCTTAGAAGGAAAACGAAATTTGATAGTAGCGAACTTAAAACCATGATGTAAAGGGCGGCAAATGCATCATATATGGCAAATTGTTCTGCTAGCTGCAGGCCTCTTTAAGGAACCAATAGCGACTTTGTAGTGCGGATAGCTAACTTGTTGTATATCCAGGAAATAGAGGATTTCATTATCGGATATAGATTTTTTTGTCTTAGAACTTGACAAACTAAGCTACAACGCTCGCCACCGCGAATATCAAGAGAGAATTATAACCTAAGTGGAAGTTGAAACAAAACTTGAAACAAATTCTCTTAAGATGTAAATGTAGGCACATACGAGTACCATACCCAATTCTCGACAATCTCGATATTTACTCACCATATAATATATAGGTATATCGATGCAGTAAATCAAACATTATTAGTATTGTTTAAGATTCAATATAAACGATGGAAAAGTTCAAAAAATTCAAGTATATATCATGGTAAATTTTGAGATCCATCTAAGCTCAAAAATTACAAGCATTATTTAAGAGAAAAAATCCTTAGCTTCTATTTTATAAATTCCATTTCGGCATTTTTATCTATTTCAATTTGTAACCCTTCCAACTTTTAAAAGACCCAAGGCTACAGATACACAAGGTAAGTGTCCCCATCACAAAACACCTACAGTATTGCGTTCATACTATATGTAGTAGCTTAAGGGTTTATTGAACCCACTCGTACTTCAGCTTCTGAGTGAGAAAAGTGATAAGCTATTATGACTTTCAGTCAACAAGAGCCAAGCCTAAACAAAGGAACATGTGTCTTAAAGTTATCTACATAGGTAGATACGTTAGGTACTCCAAGATAAATGACTTCATTAAGATATGCTTTTTGTGTTGAACTTGTGCACGCGGGTTGTGACAAATTGCTCATCATTAACCCCACAATACGCGCACCTTGTTGCCAGAGCTAATTTAAGATCTGGTGAACATGATAAGTGGATTTAGACATGAATGGCATAATTGTTGGTACTTTAAAGCAGATTTAAAACTCTGCAATAAAAATTATGAGCTACTTCCTGGTTACTGAAATGTTTGACTTAATGTTATCTTATAACCTTTACCATGATTTTGAGAGGAATTCACTGATGTATTTCATATGTAGACGAATAAGATGCTAAGATGACTGTAGTGAAGGGAGTGATGGATTTCATCTTAGATGATAGTTCCTTTGCGATTCTTTAGGTGAAAATTGATGTAATTGGTTAGATACACATTTTTCACATGTAAATGTGATAGTCAAAAATATACCAAATGGTTAAATAACATAATAAGAAGTTTACAGTTTACTAACAATGGCATTGATAAAAATAAAATACGACTCTACTTTTCGACCTTAATGACTGAATGAAAGCTTGCAAAACTATAGCGACAAATTCTCAAATGAAGCACTATCAGCGAGGAATTCTCTAAATGGAATGAGAATGAGAATGAATAAGTATCTTTAAAATATTCAAGTCCATAAAGAGTGGCGATGGCGATGGCGCGATAGTTAGCTCATTGGACTATCACGCAGAGAGTCTGGGTTCGATTCCAGGCTGGGTTACCAACAATTTTTTCAAATCGCCATCACCCTTTCGGCGGGCAATGGCAATCTCCCGCAAGTAAAAATTGCCTACGAAAAAGCTTCTAAGGAGTGCCGTTCGGACTCGGTGACAAAAAATGACAACAGGAGCAACACAAATGGGTGACAAGAAGCTAGGCCATGGCCCAAACCGGGCTGCCAGCGCCACAGTGTTTGTGTTGTTTATAAGGAGTAAGAATATTATATTAGAGTATAAGAACACGATCATGACCTTAAATAACAATGGGTAACGAATTAACCATTCTCACCTGATTTTGGTAAATATACTACATTCATATCATGGTTAAAGATACATATACACAAATACAAAGCTGGGAATCGAATTTCCGCCTAAGAATTCCCCCACTTTTCAGTCACCTAGGTCAAGGTATCCTAAAATACCGAATCTCCCATTTAAAGTCCAGGCAATCAAAAATTGTGAGCACTGTTCAAGGGAAGGTTATTATTTGTTTGGTCGCAACTTTAAGAGTGCTTATACAAATCTTCGGTTGTATTAACCATTCCACCAGACAGGCTGTGCTTGGGATAAATGAAGTCAAGATATTATCTATTGAATGTTCCTACGACAGTGAGACAATGTCATAGCCGCCAGTGTTTTAGTTCAAAATAAGCCAGATCAGTTAGTTCCACGTAAGGATCTTGCCGTACACCTTATCAAGATCAATCAACTTAGAAAATGAAACGAGTGGATCATTGGAAGCGCCGAAACTTCTACGAATGGGCTCTGGCGAAGTTTGAAGAAAATCCTGAGTTTCATCGAAAGTTCATCTTCTTGTCAATTAGCAACATGTGCTCTTAAACGGAATCTCTATTAAATCCACAAAAAGTGATCGTGTGATTGGATTATATTTTCTCGTAGATGAAAATGCTCGTTTTATTACGGTCAATAGAATTTGCTATCGTGTCATATCGAAAGGCCATAATTGGATAAATTTGACATCAGTGATATGTGGTTACAACAACATGGTTACACATGCCACAGTTGGTCAAACAATTGATCTTATGAAGAGGAAGTTAGGTAATTGGGTAATCTCGAGAAATTGCCCGTTTAATGGAATTTAACGCTGTTGGATTTCTTTTTATGGCGTAACGTAAGGTTATTGGTTTAAGCTAACAAGCCAACAACGTTAGATTAGCTCAGGAACAATATTGAACGCGAAAATACCAAAGTTTTCACTATTTTTTTAGTTAAATTCAATGTGTTGTAGCGTGTATCGCCAAGTTTAATTTTTCTAATCACTTGCTTAAAAATAAAAATATTATTTCTGAAAGGTGGCAACAAAACAAAAATAAACCTTTTGTTGTGAAACCTAGTAGTATACACCGTTCCTTATACGTTTTAAGCGAATAGTATTTTCGCAGAAAAATCATATCATCATTATACCTATACTACGAGTATAGGTATTAAATATCTCCATGAGAGAGATTCTTATTTTCGTTAAGGAAATTGGCTTCGTATTATGCTCCGAAATTAAGTTAAAACAAAGCCGCATTTCTTACCACAATTGGCAAATGATTTGTCAATTTGACACCTGATTTCGAGTAGAAAAACTATTAAGCGGGTTTGAAAATCTAAAAAACATTTAGCAACAGTTGCAACTTTTTAGGACAAAGTTAAAACCTTTAAAGCGATTTGTTGTTTAATGATGAAAAGCTTTTAATTTTTGTTTCATATAGTAGAAGCTTCTATTGGTAGTCGAAAAATATAACAAAAAGTAATTGAAAAAAACATTTTTATTGAAATACTATATCTATTGGATGTATATTTTTTAACCCTAAGTGGATGAACTAAAATGGGCGAAACAAATTTGTAAAGCGGTTTTTTTTAACAAAAAATAAATAGTCTAATATCGATTGTTCCACGCATGAGAAGCATTATTTAAAAATTTATAAATCCAATATCCATCGAATCGTTCCCATAGCATCTCATGCAAACGCAGCCAAATAAATCAAACAACTTTTTTTGCTAACTCCCTCTTGGTGTTGCATGATGTGACGGAGCAGATGTTTTTGCTCTGGCTGTGGTTTTGTTCTTTTTCCAGAGATACGCCTTTCAAGTACCTACCCAAAAGCACAACGATCTTGTTCATGAAATAGGTAGATGTACTCGTACCTATGTGCATACATACATACTTTTAATTCACTGAAATTGTAGCCAGAGGCAGCAGATGCAATAGCGAACAGACTTTTTTTTTTTTGATTTTCTTCCTCTTTCTACGTCTTCGAGAATAACTTTGATAGAAAAAAATTGAAAAGTTATCACTTTATATGAAATGCTGCAATAATTCATAAAGTTTCCGTTCATTATCCAAATCGGTAAGAACAACACACAGCTACAGCTGGTTGGTATAACTTTTGATATCCAGATGTGCAATAGAAGCTTATCCGTCTCTATGCTTCGCAGTTTATTTATGTTTCTCAAAAGAATATGCCACCTGATGACATTTCAAAATTGGCTGTAAAATACACATTTTCTTAGACAACATTCCTAAGTAAAGTCAAATTTACTATCGAACTAGATATTAGCATGACCCACATCGTTGTACGTGTATCAAAATCTCTCCAAATGTTGTGTTTTTTCTAAGTTCAGGAAAATTCATCAAATCATTTGATTGAATAAAATGGATTCTTTACATTCCATCAGGCGGCGTACATGAGTGTGTGACAAATAAACATTTTGCTCAACAACAGCTTGTCACATCGATGAAGAGGAATAAGTTGAGTGGTTCTGTATAGCACCACCCGCAGGCATACTCGTACTATATATGTAAAAATGTGCGGTGTAGCAAGGACTAAATAAAAAGGGTCAAGATTATTCCTTGAATGTCAGTAAAGGAAGGCAGGACATACTCGTATGAAACTCGCCTTTTCCTCTTTTTTTCCTTCCATACAAGGGGAAGGGCAGAACGGAGTTTTAATCGATTTTTATTGGAAAAAGCGCACAGTATGGGTGTTTGCTTGAAGGTGGAGTCCACATATGGAAACAATGTTCGGAAGGCATTGCCAGAAATGAGTCGTGGTGGCTGAAAAAATATTTTTTTTTTGTTTTTGATTGAGTAGACTAGTCAATTCAATCTTTAGCTTTTTAACAAGCAACTGATATTCAGGTAGAATCCTCTTTGGCCTTTCGTATTTGTTTTGAGACGACACGCCCAAGCTGAGATCTGAAGAAATAGGTACGGAAACTAGGTAGGTAATAGGAAAAATGACTTTCGCAGATTATTTAAAGTTAAGGACATGCCAGAATTCTGTTAAATTAACTCCGAATAGATACGAAAAATTGTCATTGATTTAAAGATCGCCTTACTACACACGAGTGGTTAACTATACCTTATTAACTTACGTTAGTACAGTTCGGGGTGAACATGAGCTTCCACTAAAAGCGCTTATTAATTTAGCACGTTATTTAACTTACTACCTCCAGTTGCGCACTCCAAATTCGTTAAGGTTAGGGTCCCCTTTAACCTGTGCACATCACCTGAACTGAGGTGTTCCTCTGCATTGTCCCTCTCGATTAGATTCCATGAATCTGCGGGTCGGAGCATTGGTATCCATACGCTCTACATGTTGTGTTCAAGCCACCTCAGGTGACTGATGTCCTGTTTTCTGACAAAATCGATGACACTGCACAGCTCGTAAAGTTTGTTAAATCTTCTCCTGTAAAGGAAGGCACCGCCAACGGGACCGAATATATTATATTTCGAAGGATTCACAACTGTGAATATCTTCATCCGCTTTTGATAGAATCCATACTTCAATGCCACAAAGCTTCAATTACAGCTTTCGACTGTGGCGTTCTATCGCATTCGTCGATGTTGTACGTTCCTTCTTTTTGACAGCATATATTTATTATGTTCATACCCATTTTGACAGTTCCAGTTTCAATGCACATACCGACAAGCGCATCGGTTATAAACCGCTATGTTCTCCCAATTATATTGATATAAACGGTGTACGGTAATGGACTTTTGAAAGATATTGGCTCCGGTATTCGCTTGCGAATTTTACATTATTCTTTCAAGTCTTTTTTAACTTCATACTTCGGAAAATTCTCATATGAATTTCTTGTCGAGGAGCACGTAGAAATATTCTTGGATGACGTTGTTCTTATTTTCAGTAAGAGTATGGGCGCATACAGAGCTTATTTAAGGGAATTTAGCCTTGATGCTCAAAACTTCTTGCCCAAGTCTGCCGCATATGTCTAAGCCGCTTCCCAATAAACGCTGTTCGTTTTACCTATTGAAATTACCATAGTATACATACATATATCACAGTTTTTTTTATCCTAAATGTGTCCAGCCCATCACATCGCACTTCCTGGATGGTAATGACATCTGCATTAAAGCAATTGAAGGCTGCACACGGACTGTTAATTGCCCGAACATTCCACTTTCATATCCGAAGGTTTTTGTTCTTTAAACGGTTGCAAGGCTCGTCAACAGTGAATCCAGTTATATATACAATACTATATATGGTTAATCACATTAATAATCTTTTTCGTACAGAGTTGTAGGCCTTATGATGCCCTAGGTCAGTATAATGCTAATGCTCGTCACATCCTTGCCATTATAGACTGTATGATTTGGGGTTAACTTTTGCAGTTACCAGGGAAAATCACGGTGAGGAAAGGCAAATACTTCTCCACGAACTTGATTGTTGGACTGCTCATCCAATCTAAGTTATAGGACAGTCCCTATTACTTCATTGTTGACGAGAGTCGGAGTTGGACATCCTTAGTCGTTATGAAGGAAAAATGCGTAGCATAGGAAGCGAACTTTACAACCTTATCAGGTGCACTTTTCAATTCAAATCTTTCATAAGATACTCGTTTTAACCTTCTCATCGGCAGAGTTTAAAGTGAACTTCGTAATCTTTGGGTCACTCAACATCTTCTACCAACAAAAAAATAAACTAATTTTGGGAAAAATTCTTCTTAATCTAAGCCACAGTGTAGCGACATTTTTTACAAACCTAACTACAAAGGCCTCCAAAAGCTTAACGTTGTCTTTAGCAATATTGCAAGATACATTTTCAGCATCAGGCGTGTGACATGTCTCGTACTTTCATGTTCTTTCACCAGCCTATTAAAATATGCCCTCTATGCCCTCTACATAGCCTTATCCCTACTGGAGAGCCAAATTACCGCACAGATCGTTTTCCCTAGTCCAACCAATATACTCGTGCCCCACTTACGAACGCCAATTCTTTCAAGTTATCTGCTTTTGGAACTTTCTACGTACTGATCTAAAATGAATGAAAAACATAAATAAGTAAGGGTCGTCCTTTTTCGCGCTTCTGGCGCCAATGCACCTGTCTGTTCGCAGTCGAAATTCTGAATTCACTGAGTAAGTCCTTCTTGGGTCAGAGTAAAGATTTCAGAAACTGAACACCACTGCCTTCATCCTAGGCTGTATAGAATTCTATATTACACTCTACCCCTGCGCCAGTATGTTGGTAGTACGCGCTGATGTGTTTATGCTGGAATTGTACTAAAGTTTAGGTTCTAATCACTATCCATCTTTCAAAAAAATACTAAAAGTATTCCGGGAAGGATAGTACAAGGAATATAATGGACTAGAACTTTCTCTAAGCCTTCGTAACTGACAGGAAAAACATTAGTTGTTGTTTTCTTTTAAGAAAATTGAATGAGATTTTAAACTTCATTATGTGATGCTTTATGCGGTCTGCCATTTCTTACTTCATGCGCTAAAAATGGTTCCCGCCGACAAGCAACTCCAAAACGACATCTAAAAAACAGCTTTTCTTTCTAATACCGTATGCTACTAGTATATAGGTAGAAAGATTTGAAATAAGTATTTTATTATAATACCAGATTTTATGCATATGGCAATGCCTTCTTCTTATACTATGTTATTCAAAATCTGCTTGCACCCCTATTGTCTAACTCGGAACTTTAGTTAGAATCGAAAGTAAAACATCAGCCCTTGTTACAAATGTGACAAAGAAAAACTCAATTTGCCCTCTCTTCCAGAAAATCCAATCTTATCCTCTAGCCTTCATCACTAACACATCGATTTTCAACTTCCTAGAAACTTTTTTCCTCACTCTGTATTCCAGGATGAAGGCCTTTACAACACAATTACCACTATCATCTGGGGGCCAATGTCTATATTTTCGTTAGACGGGAATGTGTACAATGTTCGTAGACTAAATCCATTTTCAAGGGTGTACATTCACCTTTGGTTTGGACTCTCCTGTCTGTAGAGTTTTCGTATTTTTTTTATTTTTTCATTAAAACTCTACGCACGTACAACGAAATACCACCCAACTTTCACTTCCTGGATCATTTTTTTTTTTTGTACGAAAAGGATGCGAGGACAAGGACGTATCCGTACCCAATATTCCACGCTTGCTCAAGTTTCCATAACAATCCACCACTACAAGTGCGACTCGTCATAGCATTAAAGTTGAAGGGATGATGAATGAAAGTTGCTGGGCGAAACGTGATGTTAGAAATGTGGTTCAATTGTGCTCGGATTTGTATGCCTGTAAGGGGCGCAAAATGGTCCTTTTAGACTAAGTTCTCCTTATCCTCCCCATTGACAATGTGCTGTGTTGTATGTTCGTCTGTCTGTCAGGTGCAATAATTGGACTTTGAAAAGTGCTGTTGATGTGAAATTTATTGAAGAAGATAAAAGTTTTAGCTTATAGGATGTGTGTAGATGTCTGTCGTCAAGGAAACATACGTTGCCAAGGAGTCCTGGGGGGACATTTTGACAAAGTTCGGATGTTTTTCGAAAAAACACATTCCTCTCATGTATTGATGTGAAAGTGACTTTTTCTTAAAATTAAACATCTGGGATTGGTTTGGAAATTGCTGAAACTTATATATACGTATTTTCCGAAGTTTGTCCTGTCTCGAAATCATCGCTTAAGACATTTGCGGATTTCAAAAGAAAATGAACAAAATGATCAATTTTACTTTTCACTCTTAATGAAATCATTTATTGTAACTTCAAACTTATTTGTTGTCGTTATCTGCACCAAAAAGATCGCCTCGTAAGACAAGTGTGAAGAACTTAAAGATTATCGCAATACCAAACCTAAGGTCTCTTATCAAACTGGGTTTTGAAAAAACTGATTGTTAAAAAAGGATTAATTAAACTAAAGAATAAAATATGGCACTTAACTGATATTTAATGACCTATTTCTTTGATAAATTGTACCTTGATAATATTCTGTAAATTTCCTTTTGAAGGTAATCATAAACTAACATACTTGTATGCGTGTAACTATGGATAGTTAGGAAAATAAATACTTTCCGTTATGAGTAAAGTAATTAAACAGCTAATTACTGATATCGCGGATATGTAGCGAAATGAAATTATTCTAATAACATATCATTTTTGTTTTATTTTTGGGTAAAACTTAAAACTTACTTAGCCTTACTTAACTGTAATCAGCATAGTAAGCCTTCATGGCTTTTCGCAAGTGGTGATCACCATGCAAATTTCGGACGCGTATAATTCATCAACGTTGAGCACACACCAGAGGTCATTTCTTAGTAGCGCCGCCGTATGTTAACAAAACTTAGGCTTAGCAGCCTTTCCACAAAATCCCCCTAACTATCCGAAATCTAGCTTACAACTAGGAAGAGTAGTTGAAATTGTCAATCCTATTCAGACGAGCCCCATCATAAAAGGCTATGACTCTAAGACACTGCCTTTACCCGAATCTTTTCCATCTGAGACGGTGCTACATTTAATCACACAGGGCAACCATACGTGATGACTAGTCTGATTAGGGCCACATAGCATATGACCTTCATGCGGTGGCCAAATACATATGTCTGGTGTCCCTATCTCAATGGAGTTCAAAAAAAGATTGAAATTCTAAATCATTTTTGGACCTTATCTGCGTACGCTATAGAGTGAGCATGTTGGAAATCATATATAGCAGAGAAGTAAACTAGTTGAACTTAGATTAGCAGGGTTGGTTCCAACTTTATCTCTTTCGAGATAGGATTTACCACTGATATTTTTCAATGTGTCGGATAATATGCATAATTCAGCGCATTGTTAAATAGCATTGTTGAAATATCCACTGCTTCCAAAGGTAGGTGTCTGTATACGACGATTGGAATACCGTGAACAACCGACGATTTTATGTTTTTCAGACACTCGAACAGGAGTTCATCTTTTCGCTCGAAAAAAAATATCAAAGAAGCTCTTTCATAAGCAACGATGACATAAGCAGCGTTTTCTTCACTGAATATGGTAAAACCGTGATTCTCGGATTCCCAAATTTGAAGTTCGTTGCGTAAATAATAGTAGTTTACGTAGGCCCTGTGGTGGCGATGGCGCGATGGTTAGCTCACTGGACTATCACGCAGAGGGTCTGTGGTTCGATCCCCGACATCACCAACAATTTTTCGAATCGTCATCACCCTTTCGGTGGGCAATAATAAGCTCCCGAAAGTAAAATTGCCTATGAAAAAGCTTCTAAGGATTCGGCGATAAGCCGTACGCCCCGATCAGATGTGACAAAAATGAAAAATTGAGCAACACAAATAAGTGTCAAGAAGCTAGGCCATGACCTATACCGGGCTGCCAGCGCCACAGTGTTTTTTTTTTTTTGTAGGCCCTGTTCTCAATGTCGTTATTACGATGAATCGGATTATTTACCGTTTAAACAGCCTCGATAAAAGCGCCCAGCAAATCCACTTTCTCATGTGGGTGTTCGACCGCGGCCATGAAAAGACCAAAAGCCGGAGTCGGCACTTTCTGGACTTATGCCGAAAGTCAGTAGAGTCTATCTGTTCTCTGTTGTCTGTGGAATTCGAACACATTAAATGTTATTGTGATCTATCCGCCTGAACAACTTATTTATCTGCGGGAACATATTCGGGCTACTGGATTTAATAGCCCCAATCTTATTACCTCAGAATTAATTGTTTAAGGTTTTCGATCATTGACTTCAATGTTCTTATTTCCGAAAGCAGTCTACTCTTGTATGCGTACAGTGCTTTGTTTGTTGGAATTCTGTACTTTTCGATCTGGTCACTGAATATGTACTAACCCCTTAGTGTACTTTAGTTTAGCGAAGGCGGTATATGATTTTCATTACTGATATGATACACAGTATTGCTGCGTAATGCGAAAGTTCTAGGTGTTGAAGGCATGTAGCTTGCAAGTCCCTCTTAGTAGTTTCATCAGTCTCTGCACCCGAACGAACGTACTCAATCCATCTTATTTATTGAAAGGCTTGAAACATTTTCGATAAGTAAGTGGGGAATCGGATAAACGGTGGGCTAATGGATATTTCATCTTAATAGTGGCAAATAAAATCTAAATATCAAGAAAAATAGATGAGGTGGGGTGAAAAGTAACCTTCTTGGGAATGAAAAAAAATTTTTTTTAAAAGGTTTTGTTATTTTATTCAATATAGTCCTCTTTTAGCTTGATACACTTATTCCCGCGATTTTCCAACCTTTGATCCCGTCCGAAAAGTCATTTTCCGGAAGGTCTGCAAAATACTCATCCGTGGCGTCGATGATGATGATGCCAAACACGTCAAAAACAATCAGCTGTCAAAACGAAACTAAAAACAGTATCGCACTGAAATTTGGCATGTGTGCCTAAATATGAACGGACTTCAAGGCACCATAACCTTTTTCGCATTAGCAGTGCACTCTGGCGGTCAAGGAGTACCTAGTATTGACACCTATCATCTTCTTGAGTTTCCGGCAAGCGAACGAACGCCTCGTAACAACCCGTATCAAGGCTCATTTAACAAGATCATCTTTATATGCGCGGACACCGTACAGAGGAGGAAGATGACGACACCAAAGGTATCTTCTATTACCTCTTGAATAAGACCTACTAGCAATAGGCTAGCTATGAGATTAAAATTGAACTTGGCGATTTTAATACAAAGCTAGGAAAAGAGGGCATCTTTGGTCGTACTGTTCGAAGGAATATCCTGCGCAATACCACCTCCCATAACGGATTCAGGCTTATCGACTTTGGGGGCGGGGAAAACATTGTCGTATCTAGCAACCGGTTGCCACATCTCGATATTCAAAAGGTGACTTTGAGAACTCCTTGACAACATTGCGATTTACGCAAGACACTTCAACATTATAGATGTCCCAACGTTCAAAGGCGCCAACATCGACTGGGATCATTACCTTGTTGTAACCAAGGTACGGTTGCGGATATCCCGAACAGCGCAAAGGCAAGCTTACACTATGAAGAATTTCGATATCAAAAAGCTACAATCGCAAGAGATCGCCAAATCCTTTTTTTGTTCGTACCCCCAACACCAAATATCGAAGAGTAATGGCAACACTGCCAAAAATCATCAGAGATGCCGCTTCTGATGTGCTGAGTTTCAATCGACCACTACTAAAAACCCCTAGTTTGATGAATAGTGCCCGCAAGCACATGCAGTTAAGCAAGATGCATACAAAGCGACGCTGCATAAAAGACCAGAGCTGCCCACGAGTACATAACAAACATAACCGCGCGAGGAAATTCAATGATGCTACTGTAGTTATAAGACTCGGAAGATATACCAAAAGATAAAACAAAGCCCGAACCGAAGCCTGTAAAGACAAACAAAGAAACTTCGTAGCAGAGTCATAGTCGATGCTAAGAATTTGTGAAGACCGATTCTGTAGGCCGAATAACGGTGATGACAAACCAAATACTGCTGCCAGGCACCTTTCAACCTGGACGATGTAGACAAACAATTTCATCCACCTAACCTGGATAAAGTGAAGATAGCCATATCTAAGCTGTAATATAATGGAGCAGACGGCCTAACTGCCAAGCACTTCAAAGCGGTGACACGATAACACCAACTCGTTCGTAAATATGGTCGAAAGTGTACCCGATTAATGGAACCTCACCATTGTTAGTTCGATCCTTAAGAAAGAGACCCCTTTGAACTGCACTTACTACAGAGGCATCTACAAAATATTATCTGCCGTATTGTTGAACCCCTGAAGTCAATTGTGATTGGTCTTTATCAGTGTGGCTTTAGCCTAGGAAGGTCTAACATCATACATATATGCCGATAATATTGATATAATCGGAAGATTCAAATGGAAGCGGCGAATATAGGTTTAACAGTCAACGAGGGCAAGTCCAAATATATGCTGTCAACCAGAAACGAAACACAACGCCGACGTTTTGGACAGAACCTCACCCTCGACAGATATAACTTTGATATAGTTAAGCACCTTTTCTACCTAACCTCCGTTGTTAATTTATCCAACTACACCAGTGCTCTTGCCAATTGCTGCTTCTTTGGCCTAATAAGGCAATTGACTAGTAAGGCCCTCTCTCGAACAAAAAAAGTGACGCTATGTAAGACCTTAATAGCTTTATGGCGCAGCGGACTTTGAACTCAAAATCGAAAACTGATGAGGGTACTTTTGGCTGCTTTGAGAGAAAAGTCTCCCTGGAGACACTTGCTGACTAAGGCAGGAACTGTAGCGTCTCCTAACGTAAGTAGGTAATATGAACCTTCGACTATGCCCTAAAGCGATCTGATTTTCCTCGTAATCCTCTGTTTATTTCTTGGATAAATCTCTTTATCTTCCTAACTTTTGTTGGTTGCAGAAAGATATTTAATCTAGCCGTTTTACTTAGCCTCACAAGTAAATCCTTTCTATGCAAAATGCATGTACATGACAAAAAATTCCTTCACGTAACACAGTTCTCCACTTCACAAGGTCTTAACCCTTCATCCATCTTTCTATTTTTATCGGTATACTTTCAACTGATGTCTTAAAAATACACGGAAGTAATGAAGATATTTTCACGAGTATATCCAGCCATAACCAATGTTTACAAACTATCCCAGCAGCCACTCCACTTACTAATCCACATCCATGTACGAGTATCTTAGATGGAGTAACCATCGTCTTAACGCTGGCAGTAGGTGTGATCACGTAAGTTCGATGTAAACAAATACATCTTTTTCCCATTCAAGTGATCACGTTGATTCGGTTAATCCACCAGTTACGAATGTAACAACCAACTGCTTTTCCTAGACTAAGAACTCGAGACTTGTTTTGCACGATAATGCAACACTGATATTGGGTTTTTCTGTACTCAGAAAACCTCTGATGATGCAGGGTGAAGAATACAACAATCCTACAACAAGCAATTTTAATTGGTACCTCACTCAGAAACCTCTGTGCGGTTATAAAAAAAAGGTTTCTACATTTCCTCGTACATGTATCCATTTCTTCGTGGCTAAATCCCCAATTGTGTTCAGACTCTCTTGTATACTGGTATTCAAAAGCCCGCAGATGTTTGAAGTGAAGAGACACTGAGAGAACTTTGGCGGAAGAGGTGCTAAAAAAACACCAAAACAAATAGTTCCATGTGCTAGCGTCTTCTAATAGCAATTAAACGTGACGCCATGGCCGGTTACATTTGACTTTATCTGTATCCATCAGACTAAGCCACACCATAGGGCTACCAGCATACCCAATGTCTAGAGTAAAGAGCAAAAGAATTTTTGATCTACGAAGGATAATACTTGTACGAGTACTATATCCGTATCCATGTGCTCACGGGGTAATAAATTATCAGAACTATGGTCCTCCAAGTCACCAACGGTGCGTTAGTGTCAAACGATGGATGTTCTCTCTATCCGCGAGCTATTAGATACGAATACGTTTCCACAAACGATGTCAGTCCGTCGTGCAAAGGCATGGAAACGCTTTCAGGCTGGGCTTCTGCCAACAAGAAAGTAATTAGTAGAATTGTGTTGAGCTTGAGTTTCTGAGAATGGCCGAGGAGGGTGGCACTTTGGCATTGGATGAAGTTTTCTTCAGGCGATAAATTTAGATTTCCCCTAAAGCGATGGATTTAAGATTCATCGGCGGGTTGACACTTTGTGTGTTCTGTCCGAAGAAGAACTGAAAATTTATTGGCATTTCTTGTCGTAAATAAGATTAAATGGTGACAGGATAAAAGACGTGGAGATTAACTTCGTTTTAAGTTGTATTGCAACTTAATTAAGTTCTATTTTTTCTCCACTCTGCAATTCTAGGATAATTGGTTTGGTGATGAGTAAGCTGTACAAATGTATCATGGATCATTTACAGAAAAGATTCGATGTCATTGAGACTTTCTTTTCGAGTGACATTTGTGAGAAACATTGAATTAGGCATTTGATGTAGGTATATGTATGTGCACTTGTAATTTGTAGTGCTCATTACCAAGAACAGTTTTTCAATGATGCGGATGATGTCTTAAGAAATTAAATCGTTTTCACTCGTCGTTAGTGGTGCCAAAGTTTGAACCCAGTTTTGAAACAACATATAATCTTTGATTCTACCCCCTTCAACGAGCCAAAGGTTAACTTAACCCAAGTTGTAGGATAGTGAATAAGCATCGCCAAAATCCGCGAAGTTTTTAAAAAGAAAAACGATTTGGGCAAAGACCTAGTCTATTGCATTCTTTGTGAGTTATTTTCACTGAAATCTCTTAATCATTCGTTGAAAGGTGAGTAAATGCTTAAAGATAAAGTGCCGTACTAGTACTTACCACATCAGCGCCGAGTACTTGTAGCCTGGTGCGAGCGTAGTTCGCATAATCAAAGAAATTCTTCAACGTCAGAGACGTCAGATAGGTCTTGTAGACCGACTCTTCTACATTCCTTTTCTGGCTCAGATTCGGGCCGAAACAATTCTTCACCACAGGGTTAGTCGATTTGATATTCTCGTAAGAATAAGAGTTCAAGTGTCATTACATCAGTGTTAAAAGACAGGGAGTGCTCAAGGTTATCACAGCATTAGTACGTGCTTAAGCAAAGGCTCCTTCATTTTAGGCATTATATGTCTTTTAAATCAAAGCCTCTATCCTTATAATGACAAATTTTCGAAAGTGCTTGTTTCATCTGACGGGCAACATAGGAGATAATTATCATTTTTATCTATGTAGATCAAAATGCACTCATTGGTTACAAGTGCCATGTCCTAGTCTACGTCATGTTATCTGGTCAAGTAACACATGAAGTTACAAACGTTGTGCTATGCGACGAATTGTTTGGCCTTAACTTTGGCGAAATTTTGTTTCGCCCAAACCTAAACAAAAAAAAGACAAAAAGCTTCCAATGCAGCATTCCTTATATCAAAAGCCATATCCAATCTAGCATGGATCTATATACGCCAAAATGTAAGGCAGAAACCTCTCCACAATGGTGCGATAACCTAATTATAGCGAAGATAACTTATCTGCTTCACTTCTGAAAGATAGATATCTCATTTGGCTCATCAAAAAGGACGGAGGGCAGATGATTTGTTTACAAAAATATGTTTTATTCAATGAAAGCTTCCAAAGTATAATATGGAAATAAATTTCTTCAACAAACTGTCCAATATCGGTTACTGACATGTTAATTCTTTTAAAAAGATCCACTCTGTCGCAAATTGTCTTCTTTTTAAACCAGATTACGAAAAGATCCCTTTGTGAACTCAGATCATCTTTAGAACTGTAACATATTATGAAACGGTCATATTAGCTTATAGACTTCTTCATGTCCAATATATGGAAACGTCAAGCGTTAACTCCAAATGTATCGATCCCCTTGAATTGACTTGCATTCATTTAAACTAAAATTTGCAGTAGGTTCATATAAACGACTAAATTTGACACTCTTCTGACCAAATTTAGGAGATGATTTGATGTATGTTATCTACAAATTCATTTCCAAATACTTTGAATATCTCGGCCGATACGCAGTACGGTCCAGCTGCTTTGTTTGATTTCGGCTTAGATATTGCTATCATAAGTTTTTTTTGGTCAAGCGAATGAAAGTTATGAATATCATCGTCTAAGTTGAATGGTATATTATGCCTGACAGTGATATGTTGGGCTCCTTCGCCATCAAACAGCCTGTGATTCTACTACAAGGCTTCCTTCTTCATCTCTACAGGCTTCTGTACCGGTATTCTTGCTTTAACACGTTCTTTTTACCTGTCGGTAAAACTTCCGTATATTATTCCTGGAGTGCAACATCTTAATATTTTCAATAAGGCGCTTCCAATGCTTTTTTTCTGTTGGAGAAGACGATGTTTATATCGTCGTTCCCTGCATAACCGCTTTATATGCTGTCATTTACATTAAACAAGAGATTTCTTGGTGGTGTTGGGCCAAAAGCCAACACATCAGTTGCAAGTTCATAACACGTTGCCAGCGATACCATTGGTCTTTCACATGTTGCAAAGGAGTTATTAAGAGATTTCGGGATACGCGTTCGTTGAAAATTCTGCCGATCTTATGCGATTCCAGTATCTTCTAACAATAGCTTTTCTTTGTTGTGGCTTGGGATATCCGTATTCGCGCCTTGGCTGCAACAAGGTGGTCAACCGTCAACCTTGGCTGCCCGGACCGTTGGAATGTCCAGAATACTGGAGGAATTCTTTACGTGTATGCCGATGTGATCACTTTGTGTATATATATTGAGATGAGGAAACCGTGTACTTGCCATAGTAATATTTCGTCCCGAGCAAAGTCAATATACCTAAGTTCATTGCGAGACGTGGTGGTAGGCTATCCTTCTCAATTCTCTTATCAAAGATGTCCTTCTTTCATATCCCAGCGATTTTATTGTCATACTTCGAACGGAGCTCATTTGTCTTGTGGAGGAGCTCGTAGAATTATTCCTTGATGGCGTCGTCTTTGTCTTCCGTAGAAGCATGGGCGCACATTAGGCTTATATTATCAATACACTCGCTCATGTATCGGAAGCTCAAAACTTCTCGTCTAAGTCTGCCGCATATGCCAAGTCCGCATCGGAATAAGCGTTGTCTCTTTTCCGTGTAACAATCACAATAATACAGATAAATAATAGTTTTTCATTCTTCTTAAGGCCGGCCCATCCCATCGCACTTCCTGGATGACAATGGTATCTGCACGATAGCAGTCAAAGACCACTGCTCGGCTGCACGTGGCCTGTAAAGTGTCCGAATATTTCTTGTGCTAACCCCAAGATCGTTGTCCTCCAAACCGTTGCAAGGCATATCAACAGTGAACCCATTTTTATCCGAAGCTGTTAGTAGGTTCGTCACATTGAAAATATCTTCCATATAGGGCTGTGAGTCCTATAACGACGCATATTTCTACTGGCCGAGTACATCCTTGCCATTCGAGTCTACATGAGATAGGACTTCAACAGCTTCACATGCTATTAATCGACTACTTTAATTCAGCATTGCCACTCTTGTTTTCCAAGATTTCGTTACCTTTCAGTTATTATTTTTTCAATGGTTTCTTGGTGATAAAATTAGTCTTCTGTGACTAATTGTCTCGCTGAGAATCTAAGCAAATGTTTTAATTGCCTTTTTACAGTAAAAGGGGGAAACACTCCCACTGTTGGTTAAACATTCGACCGTTCTTGGCATTTTATCGAAAAATTCGGTTCAACATTTTTATAATTTAATGTCTTCCTCAGGTAGAGATCAGCACCAATACGGTAATGGATGTGTGTAAAGTTATGTAAGAATCACGTTTTCCCAATTGCTTTGATGAAGTCATGTATGTCTATCTATCATCTAATTTATATTTAAGGTCTTCTACTCAGTGTCAGAGTCAAGTTCCAGGATTAGATAAATTATTATAGCTTCCATGAATCCATTTGTACCAACTTACTCCAACAATTTTTGTTCTGTTTCTGGGACATATTTCTCAAAGTATATTGAGCTACTTAAGAACAAAATACTCAACTTTTCCTGGCAAAGTAATGCAGTAATCCTGTCGAATCCTTAGCTTAACGAGACATAATAACATTACCCCGACTAATGCGTAGGATCAAACATTTACATGAAGTAGCCGCCGTTATCTTAATATTCCAGTTGGCATATTTATCCCTTCCGAAAAGGTATAAACAACCTACCCGACAAAAGTCCGGCTATGTCCACTTTTATCTCTCTCTGTAGAATAAACAACACAAATCCTTAAAACTTTCAAATGAAGGACTTCTTAAATTCTACCAAGCAGCATCAGATCTAAAAAAGACAACTGTCCATTCAAAACTAAAAATAGAAAAGACCCTCTCAAAAAAGTCCTCCAATCTTTATTTTCTCGATACTCCATTCGGGACTCAACAAAACAAGAGCTCGTTGGCTGTGATTTACCAGACCAAACGAAGGACCTAATCTTGTTGCAAAATAACTTTATCTTCTCCCCATTTAGAGAAATCCTTTTGTTGAGGAACGAAGAAGCACACTCATGGGAATCGGTCTCATCCATATATGGGTATTCCAGATGTGTACAACTAAACGCCGGTACAAAAACACGCAACCAAAAAATAAGCTCAAACCTGTCAAAAGAAAAGGATTTTATCGATAATGCCAACTTGGCAAAAACTTTCAAATCCTCCTCCTACTCTCTTGCATTACCGTCGTCGACAACATATTGCAGATAGCAGTATGTATGAATGTAGAATAGATGCAATATACAGATTTATCGATAAACCAATTCTTATTTTTATATTGAACATACGAGTACCTATGAAGGAAAAGAGCTCTGTAGAGGGGGACAATGACATGCAAAACAGTTTATAAGGTTTATAAGGATTCATTGCGAACAAATCTTTTCTATGTACCTTGCATAGAGGTTTCTATTCTTACGAGTATTTTATCCCAGAACGTAGATTTTCATTGCTACCGTCTTGAGTGTGAGGATATGTCGGTCCTGTTCATGTTGGCAAATTTTACAAGCTCTTTGACTTGGCATGGCGCACATAAGATACCCCAGATTCAAGGAAGAGGATGTTTTATTTATTTTTTTTTAAGAAGGATTCTTACTTGCATTGCCTGAGTGAACTACTAAAGTTGAATAATGCATGCGTTTCCGCTCCCGTCACCATTACCGGATGATGGATTTAAAATTTATATGCGCTCATGTGAAGGAATTATTCAAGGATTTGATTGTAATGCGGCAATTTGGTTTCAGGACTTGTGTTTACTTAAGAAGTATGAGCAGGGCGATGCAGGATGTTTTGGTCAGATTGGATTGAATTGAATAAGCGCTTTGTCTGGAATGTGTGAATGGATTTAATTTCATGTAATTGTTTGCCAACAAATACAAGGATCAAGTTTTCATCAATTGTGTTCTCCCATGCATTTGTTGGTTTTTAAATGGTAAATATTAATGATTTCCTCTGAGCGAATTATTAATTGAGTTGACATGTTATTATGGCATTATATACTTTATGTATAAGTAGGAATGTTTGTAGAAATCGTTCTGAAAATAAAAAAAATTATTAACACATTTTACCTCGTTAAACAACATAATCAACCATCTGAAACTGCTATTCGCCGTATTATTGACCGTATTCGCCCAACATTTTCTCTGGAACATGCAGTGGCACCGATACGCATAAGAAGAGTGTGAACTCAAATGAATACTGTATTCGGTTGGAAGAGTGTTGGAGAAGATCCAAATTTATAGATTCGACGTCCGTTGCAACAGTTCGGTCTTTGTCCGTCCACTTGATGGAAAACTTTACGCAAAGATCTTGGTTTCAAGGCTTACAAGATATACCTCGTACAAGAATTGAAGCGGAATTACAATCGTTTGCGCCGAAATTTCAGTGAATAAGATCAAAATCAAATCATATTGGATCCGTTGTTTAATCGAATAATTGTGTTCAGGGATGAGATTAGGCTCATTTTTGTCTCAATGGGTATATCAATAAGCAAAATTGTCCTCCTTTTGGAGCGAGGGTAATCCATATGCACAGTTTGGTGAGGTCTGTGTGCTGGAGGAGTCATCGGACCATATTTTATCAAAAATGGAGCTAATTAGCATTTTACGCTAAACGTATTCACTGAAGAGCCATGGTTAATGACTCATTCCTCCTTCGATTGAATAGCATGAATGTTGAACATATGTGGTTCCATGAAGATTGCGCTACGTGCCATACAGCAAATGTAACATTCAACGTATTGAACTTATTCGATGAACGTATAGTTCCACCCAATTGCCCTGCAATTTGGTCTCCAAGATCTTATGATTTGACCCTGTTTGCCGCAAGAACAATTTGCAAATAAAATGAAAAAAAATGGAACACGAATTGTATCCTCCGCAGTCACAGGTTGCGGATTCAAATTACAGACTTTGCCGGAGAATGCAAAGAAACCAAAAAGAATTTACGGACAACAACTAAACGATTTGAAAATTGATTCAATAGTGTTTAATAAAAAACTTAGTACTCCTTTTCTTTAAATTTCTGTTTTATTTAATTAATCTCAGTTACACGGCTATCGGATTGGGAATGATTTGCCAGCATCGTCATCGTCTCCAAGAAATCTCTGGGTCAGCTGATTGCTCCGATGGTCCAGCTATAGGTCATTGAACCATCGCGGGATTCCTCGTCTATGCCAATCTGTCGACAGGTTTTTTTAATTATTGGCAATTGCATACATGCACAATAAAAAAACATCGCATTGTGGGAGGGGCCAAAAGTTTAACTATTGAAAACCAATTTTCAGAGTTACCTCCCACAAATTGACAATGGGAATTGTGTCATCGTTCATGCTCTCCCAATTTTTGGCTAAACGATTGGTAAGCCAACTGATCCATAAGATGATAAAAAAAGAGGACAATCCTGATAAGCCGTCGGTTTTTGTGCTATACCGTCGGCGTTTCATGTGTGTGGATGTAGCTCACGAATGATGCATGTTGCGCTGCAACAGACCCCTTTTGATTATTTTCTCAAAGTCGCTAGTCTACGCTGACAATCCAATTGACTCATTGAAACCCAGCATTATTCGTGTTGTTGTGGACATACGGCCAGAAATGCTTGAAAAGAGGTCGAAAACTTTGTCTCTTGGATGACATTCATTAGATCCAGCCATTGCGGGATATGCCTGAAGTTGTATTTAAAAATTGATTTCAGAATATATTCTCTCGATTCAATATAAATAAGTGGAAGTTTAGGTAATGAAATTGTATGTATTTTGTTCAAAATCAAAAAGCTCGTAGTACCTTAAAACAACATCCTTTACACAGCTAAGTTCACTTAGGACTTCGAACCAACTCTTGTAACAAACTGTAGTTTTACCGATGGCAGTGCTTAAAAACTGAATCAACGCAGCACGAAATGGTAAAAAATTCAAAAACGGGAAACAAAGATATCCTTTCAAAAGCTCCATGACCCATGAGGAATTACGTCCTGAGAAATTTACACTATAGTAGAATATACATATAACTCAAGTCGGGGAAGAAAACCTTTTCCCTTGCCTAGAAGATACTGGCATCGCTATTGAAGCCAGAAGAATCACAACAGACAGGCTAATGTAACGTGCCCTTCCAATATAAAAAGCTAGTAGTAAAATTTTAGCAAGAAAAATGAAAATATGCAATTGGTATTTGTATCCACAATACCTACTTGGCATCATGGAAGAGACTTGGCTTCAACTTATCCCAGCTTAAAGTGTAAATAATGCACTGCCGCATTCTTCGCAGTAAAGTAATATCTATCGGATGCTGGTCTTTTTTTCTATAGAAGTTAAGTTTTGGGGGAAAAGCCATATTGTTATACGGCAAGATAAATATTTGAAATTTGCGAAAAGTCGCAGCTTGTAAACCTAATTTGGCTGATTATAAATAGCACACAGAACGCTTATTTTACTATCCCAATTCTGTTGTGAACATCCGTCATCCAAAGCTATATATATGTATATATTTGTTTTTTTTATGTAGAGCTACAGTCCGGGTGAAACTGGCCCTCAGTCCACAAGCATCTCCAGGCAGCTAGAATTTTTGCTAGCTGCTTCCAGTTTCGCAATCTAAGTTGGTTGAGGTTCTCTTCCACTTGGGTGCGCCACCTAAGTCTCGGTCTTCCTCTACTGCTCTGTCCCTCGGGGCGGACTCGAAGACTTTCGAACCGGAGCATTGGTGTTCATCCGCCCAACATGACCCAGCCATCTCAGCCGTTGGATCTGCACCCTTCTGGCTAGGTCGATGTCGCTCTACAGTCTATGTATTTTTTTAGATATGCAGAATAAACTTGCAAGAGTTTCTTGTTTCAGCGGCAGTTATTTTAAGCCTTATTCTCCTTGGTGTTGTTGGAAGCTGCGCTCTTCATCAGTTAGGCAGCGATATCATAAAAGGTCCTATTGTTGCATCTTCAGTATTTGCAGATAGCATTTTGATGCGATTAGGCTTATGACATTTAACAACACTCCATACTGTATACTATTTTATTTTTCGGAGAAATACGTTCTTCGGTCTATTTCTAAGAGTCTGCTGACAGCTATGTGTTATAAATCTTGTTACCCTTTCTGACACATTTTTGCCCTGACACATTTTTGCCTTCCAATTGTGAAAGAATGTCAAGAGATCTTCAGTCTTCTTTCAGAACTAGTTCTCAAATCTGCTTATATTTTTGGAAACTCTGGGCTCTCTAAATCTGTCAATATTATATTCACATTGGCGTAGTTGCAAATAACAAATGGAAAATGAAGATGTATCATACAATGTTATACGACCTTGAATCTATTTTTATATCGAAAAGAGAACTTCTATTTGGCTCGATTTCGGCTGCTTAGTGATCTAACCATGGAATCCAACTATTTGTATTTTGTGTATTTTAAACAGAAATCTTAAGTCTCTCTGAGAAAGATTTGGCCTTACGAATACTTTATTGACAAAATGGCACCACAATATCACAATCTGCAGCTAGATACTAGCCTTAGCTGTTTAGTTGCACTGCGATGTTGGCATCACTATTTCAAGAACGTTTGCATCATGTGATGTTACAACGGAGCTCGCATAGAACTCCAATTAACAATCTTCAGTTTTTTATGCCAGATATAGTAAGATTGTTGCCGATTTGAGAAATGTTGTCTGTGAGGTAAATAAACCTTTCGTCATATATCTACTATGTAGACCAACAATTTCGTCCAAAAATCCAACAAAGCTGCTGGCGGGAGCCTCAAAAAAGGAGACCCTCTGAACTACGCTAACTACATAGACAATAGTCTCCTTAATATCGCCTATAAGATACTATCTGCCATATTGTGTAAACCTGATTGGTCCATATTAGTGTGTCTTCAGGCCAGAAAAGTTCACCATCGACTAAATATTCACACCACAGCAGATCTTGGAGAAAACCCATTAGCTTCACATCGATACACACCATCTATTCATTGATTTTAAGGCCGCGTCTGACAGCATCTATAGAAACGAGCTATACAGAGCAATGTCTAGTTTTGGTATCCCTGCCAAACTCGTCCGTCTGTGCAGAACTACGATGGGGGATGCTGCTCCATAAAATGATTGAAACGGCCGGAGTACGTAGAGCGGATTGGCACCAATGCTCAGAAAAGTCTTTGAACCCACCCCCGGGAGGCATCGCAATACAAGAAGCCCCTTACTATGGTGGCACATGCAAGTAGAAGGGGACTTCAACCAACTTAGTATGCGAAAGCTAAAGATCAAGCTGGCTGGAGACGCTTGTTCGGTGCGGCCCAGATCCACTCAGAGTAAGTAAGGTGGCCAACTTTACTAACCATGGAAGCCCTTAGCGACTGAGTAGTCATATCTATCAATGTCTTGTATAAAGGACTCTAAATGTTCACATATAAGGTAATGCATCCAATATAAATCTAATACTGTATATATGGAAAGCGTGGAAAGTAACCTTTTCGTCTTAAAAGGTACAAATTTCAGGCTTTTTCCTGACCTTATTTTAGTTTATTTTTTCTAGCTCTAAGCTTATGAAGGTTTCAAACATTTACTAGATCCTCATTGAAGCGTGTCTCCTCTTCAGCAAAGTCTAAGCTCCCTCCAATTCGGAATTCTATAGTTATGCCAGAAAGACAATATTTTTGAATTTTAAACAATAAGATAAAATGTTTTAATAGCACTAGCAAAATAACCCGATGTTAGCAGATACGAAGAGATAAGCTTGTATCACAAAAAGTACAAATACAAGTGCCATGTGCCATTGATAATCGCGTTCATAATCACATCATCAATCACTTATAATTCAAAACCTCCTGAGGATTAGGTTAAATTGCTGGACAACTTATCAATTAGGGAATATCACTAAACTCCCTCGACAACAACTGGTTACCCCCACTCAACCATATTCAACAGCAATGTACTGCTACTGTAGCATAAAATAGATAACAAATAGACATAAGCCGTTCTTAGTTACGAGTAGATTCGGTAAAATTCCTTAGTTTAGCTCAGAAAATTGCATTACATTCCTTAAAAGTCGTTAAACCCCATAATGTCCTTTAAGACTTCTTGAATTGCCTTGAAACATAAATAATTTTCGAAAAAAAACTCATTCGATTTTTGATTTCGATAAACCATAAATTTATATCACGTGCAAGTCTATTTCGAAAACGCTGAAGTAAAATTAGAAATACCAACACCAAGCAACCCCAAAAATAGAAGTTGAAAGACTGTTACAACAAAATAAACCAAAATACACCCATCTTCTTGCCACTACGTAAAATGAAAACGTTGTTTTTGTACATACATACCTACCCAAAAATAGAATGACGAAATGGGGTGGTGTAGAAAACATAGGGTGGCAAAGGTTATATGTATTTGTAAAATATAAAAAGGATGCAGAGACGTTATAGCCATTGACCGGAAAGAGCTATTGATTACTTGAGTTTATAGTACTTCACAGCAGACATTTTGTCTGAAACTAAAGTACGAAAACGTGAAAGCCACGTCCTGAAAGCAAAGCGCTCCTGACTTTTCGCTTGCATTTTGTATATACAAGTATACAACTCCGATAATCTAAAACTAAAGCTAATCCATTTGTTCCTGGTGCTTGGTCCATTCGGTGTTTTGTCCCAAAGCCTTTAATTTTAACCCCTTCTGTTAGCTATTAATAATTGATTCCGAGCTCTTTCCAAAACTCCAAATTCTGTAAAATTTCGTTTTACCCACCAAAAATCCAAAACGGCGACGCGCCATTTTAAAGCAGATACGAACCACTATGTCCCAATTAAACGCGACCGTGTAATAATTAACATTTCTCCTTACAGCGTCGTTTGTGTTGGCTGGCTTCAAGAACTTAAGGGATGAATTTGAATCTTTATCCTTATCCTGTGTCGCTGGATTTTATAATTTCCATAAACGCGGTTGGAATTGAATTTTCAGACTTTGTGTGGGTGGTTGCCGATGGTAGATTCTCCTCCTCGCGCTACCTTAAGCCGTTAAATTAATTATTCGTCGCTCAAAATTAAAGATTAATCTGCCGGAAATCGCTCCGAAATGGATTGAGTCTTTAGGCTGGTATTATGCACGGATGAGCGCATCTCCGCCATATAGCATTGTATGTTTTGTGGTCAGAGATTCAAATTTTCGTCCATACGCCATAGGTTACAACTCTGCATCTGCCCTGCAGACAGTAAGTAGGTGTAGGCAATTTCCCCACGTGATTATGTATGCATGCATCTCCGGGACTCACTGCCTGAATCCTTCCGCTCGGCGTCATCAACAACAGAAAAACGCAATAATTAATTTGTTTGGTGTGTTTGTAAATTTATTATAACAGGCTTAACCCCCACCTGAGTGTGCTCACGGCGGTGATAGAATGCTCTTTTATCACTTTTGGCTCTCAAGGACCTGGCAACTGGCATCCAGGATCCTGTTTCAGCGGATGCATAATTTAGCGAGGTACGCCTATGCATTAATTTAAGTCACCCAATTTGCACCGTTTGTTTTGTTTCCTTTTTTCGAGTGCAAAATGGATTGTTTTATTTTTTTTTTGTCTGGCATCAAGCGAAACTCAGTGATTGATGGACATACATTACTCACATAATAGCACTCAAGTTACAGGTTTTTTTATCACTCACAACAATAGGCGGTATCACTCAATTGCACTCAATTCTGGAAAACCTGTTTTTTGGCGCGGGGGCTTCATAAGAACACAATGTACTCAAAAAGGCATGAGTAGTTCAAATATTTTTATTCATTTTGATTTGCTCTTAAAGTTCATCGGTTTTCTCTTCGAAAATTCTCTCTGTTTTCAATTTTTAAGTTGAAAGAGTGTTTTAAATAATTTTTTCTGTTAGTTTCACTAAATGAGATATGTTTTTAGAGTGAAATAACTTTTGATTATAAAGTGTGATTCATTTAAAGGTACCCTTTTCAAAAATATTAAACAATTACATAGAATTTAGTTTTGACGGGTATTTTTGATATACTCTTTTGAGATTATTTCCTGTAAACTGTGACCTATATGACCAGACTTAAGTTCTAATTTTCGATAAAGCTGTCGAACGTTGCGAGTGGTGTCTAACTAATGGGTAATTTTGGCCTCCAATTTAACAATCGTACCCGGCTTCGCCTTCCAGTCTTTGGAATTTACGTACCCCCAAAGGAAAAAATCGAGAAGTGTTATGTCACATGATCAGGGGGTGAAGTACCGCTCCAAAGCGTGGAATGTAATGTTTACCTAATCGTTCTCGCAATAGACCATGGTTTCAAGGGCTGTGTGACAAGTGGACTTGTTCGAGAGTACAAGCTTAAATTTCAGGCAGGAAATAGTCCGTTATCGTGACGCTATAGCGCGCGCCATTCAGAGCTACATTCTGTCCGGTCTCAGTTCTGAAGAAATATGGACCGATATTTTCACCAACTCTCAAACCACACCAAATGGTTATTTTGTCTCGATGTAATCGATGGGATCGCCACACTGCAAATGAGGCATTTTTGCTTATTAACGTAACCATTGAGCCAGAAATGAGCCACATCGCAATGAGCCAACTGCGTCGTCAGCGAAGAGAATTGGCGTTGCATTTGCTTCGCACATGCAGTCTTTTAAAAGATAGTCGAATACTACGTTAAAGAGGAAAGGGCTAAGTACGCTTCCTTGATGTACTCCGACATTAACTGGAAATTCTCTCGTTAGTTCAGCAGAGCTTTTAACCGCAGTTTTCACGTTTCCGTACATGTCTTGTATTATTCTAACATACGTTTCCGGTACGTTTTGAGACCTCAGCGCGGCCCATATGAGATCCCTAGGCACTCGATCGAATGCTTTCTCGAGGTCGATAAATACCATATGTAAATCCTTAGACGAATCTCGGTGCTTTTCCATTATTATTCGTAGGCTTTGGATAGCGTCCACCGTCGATCTTCCTTCAACAAATCCACACTGGCTATTATCGAACTTTATTATTTGCCGAAGACGTTCGTTTAAGACTCTTTCGACGATTTTCATTGTGTGTGACATAAGCTTGATTGAACGGTAGTTGTTGCATTCTCGAGTGTCCCCTTTTCCTTTGTATAATGGAACCAAGAAGCTACTTCTCCATTGATTCGGCATAAGTTGTCCACATTTTAATTTATTTAAAAGTTTCGATAGCCAAACGCTGCCGATCCCCTCCATCTTCGACCAAAACTCTGATGGAATGCTGTCTGGTCCCACGGCTTTCCCCGGCTTCATTTTTCCAATTGCTATACTTATTTCTTCGATTGAAAAGTCCGAAACTTCCTCCTCGAATAGACCAGCTGTCGGCACGATATCACGTGGAAACTGTTTGTTAAGCAACTCTTTGCAGTATTCAAGCCACCGGTCACAAATTTCCTTTTCATTTGTTAATAAGCGACCGTCTGCGTTTTTGATGTATTTCGGCGAGGTTATTTCCATTGAATTTTTTCTCCTCTGTGCAGCGAGCTTAAAAATATTTGGCATTTCAGTACTGTACGACGTTTGAACTTCTTGGATAGCTTGTCTTCTATCCGCCGATCGTGAGGATATTTGTTCCAACTCCTGGTACAGGTTTTCCGCTTCTGCCGCTCGAGTTCGAGCCAGGACTTTCTTTGCGATATTTTTAAGACGCTCGTATTCAAGAGCCAGTCGAGCTTTTTCGATATCGTCGCTTCGATCGCATTTTGTCCACGCTTGGAATGCACTCTTCTTGTCGGCCACAGCTCGTTTGGTTTCGTCATTCCACCACCATGTTTCTTTGCCGACGTGATGGTATTTCGATATAGTCCCCAGATGGGACTTTGCGAGTGATATGCATTCCTCGTGCATGCTGTTCCACATTTCTTGCGGGCTAAGTGAGTCTGCGATACCGTTTATATTGTGAAGTACTTCTTTAGCCAGTGCGATAAATCTTGCGCTTCGTTCCTTCGATAGATTATACCACCGGATTTTTGGCTTTCCAAACGATGCCCGTGTTTTCGGTGGTTCCGCTGTGAAAAATTCTGTAATGAGCAGACGGTGTTGGCTTACTAGCGATTCTCCAAGTATTACTTTACAGTCCTTAACACGGTTTCTCATCGACGTTTTGCAGAGGTGATAATCTATTTGCGTTTCGTGGCCTCCGCTGCTATAGGTGATAAGATGTCGTTGACGTTTAATAAACATTGTATTTAAGACGGTTAAGCCGTAAGCCCTACACGCTACAAGGATGTCTTCGCCAGCTGAATTTCTGGTTCCAAAGCCTTTACCGCCGTGGCAGTCCTCATAATCAACATTTGTTTCTCCGACGTGGCCATTTAAATCTCCGCCTACGAAGAGCATCTCATCGATAGGTATATTTCTAAGCAAATTACCGAACTCTGACCAAAATGTATCTTTTTCCGATTGGTCGCATCCATTTTGTGGAGCGTATGCGCTAACAATGTTCCACGTTTCATTGTGTATGACGAGTTTAACACTCATCAAGCGGTCGCTTATTTTCAAGATACCAACTGCAGCAGCTATATTTTCTTCATTACGTGGTCTGTTTGGTCACATATTATCCAATTATGCAAATTGAGCTTCAAACCTGGCAGAACCATGACTCTGCTGTGATCGCTTCTCTATCATTAAGGGCGAATAATACGTAACTATTCCGCTGATCTCTTACTTTAATCCTAAAGGGTTCACATTTTGTCACAGATAATAGCTTAATGCAATAAGGTGGCCGTTGGTCAAGTGTCGGCAAGTCCTTCCGATTATTTTTTACTCTTATGATGGCGGCTAGGTCATGAATAGCTGAAGGTTGATTTTCTTCAACAGTGTTACAAATATTTTTTTCTGGTGTTCTCTATGGCTTATTTTCGAATTAAATAAACCTTATTGGCTTCATTTGTTAATCCAATTCAGAACTGTTCATTTGCCAGAAGTATAGAAATGAAATACAATTTAAAATTTTCCAAAGATTGGCTTTAGCTGTCAATGCAGTTACCATCAAACTGCGTGTTTGACTCCATTTCCTTGTTGACATCTAAAAAAGATTTTCAACTCACAACCATACAATAGCATAATTTGCAATAATGTTGAACATATCAAATTTTGTGGCAGGAAACTAGTATGTTGTCCATTGTAAATGTGATAAGAAAAGCCGTCTTCGTACGTTTGAAAACTATGGGAAAGATGCAAAAGGTGGGAAAAAGGGGTTGCACATGAATTTAATGAAATAAAGCAGGAAAGACAAAACATCACTTGCGTAACGCTGCCCGCCTGGTACAAGAGAACATCATTCTTCATCGAATGTTGACTTCAAATGAAAAGTCAATATATTTTGAGAATTCTAAGCGTAAAAGGTTATGGGTAATTCCAGGCGAGCCATCAACGTCGTCTACACTATTGAAGCAAGACAATGCTCTAGGCTTGGTAAGATCAAAAGCGCGTGATCTATTGTATTATAAACTGCAAAAACCTAGCGAAATCAGAATATCAAAGAAGGTAAAACAAAGTGGTTTTGTTTCATAATAATGCACCATGAAACACAACAAAACTTTTCAAAGAAGCGGTTGAAATACTTGCGTTTGCGATCTGCTCAACGGATTTAGCTCTGTCCGATTACTATTTATATGCAGCGTTGAGGCAAGCGTTTGTACGTTCTTTGGCTATTTAAAGTTCGGGAAGCAGAACTTTGGGACGTTCAGCTTCCTGATTGCTCGGCTAAACTCTATATTATCGTGCTAGGAATACTCTTTAAAAGGTATATCTACGATTTTATGTAGATCAGTGTCAAGATTTTCGTTAATATGACCAATTAAACTGTATTCTGACCACCTTATTCCTTTTAGATTTAAAATGCGTTCGAATTTACTCTGAAGTGAAAAAATTTATAGTGAATCCAAGCCTTTTGTGTGACCCAATGGAAATGAATCTAAGATATAATAATTAGTTGCATCTGTTAGACTATCCAGTTTTTCGGAAAAAAGAATAAAAGTTGAATTTGGATAGGCCATCAGTGATAATTGGAATAGTTCTTTCAGGAATGACTTACGCTGATATTTTACTAAGAAATTTTTTTATATTTCAACTGAAGAAACGTTTATAAGCGGGTCGTGCACCATAGGACTCATTTGTGATGTATGTCATCTTGTCACATTCCTTCTAACATTTGAATGTCTTCTATAAAATACCACCGCCTCTGATAGGCGCTACAGAGCGTGATGTCAAACATACTTGTTTTCTCTTATCATTCTCGTATCTCTTAAATCGCAACTCTTATTTCAAGGTCAAGAAAAATGCCGCCAAAAACACCACCGCAAAACGAAAAAACAAAAAATATGTTTCAAATACAAATATTAATAAGTTAAACAAAATTGTATTTTAACTGGCACAACAAATCTACAAAATTTGGAAATTAAATTATTTAATTATTTCAATTTCTTTGTGCCCTCTATTTCACTCAAATATGAACTAGTCACTCTTTCAAATTGAGTGAAACTAAAATGCAGCTCGTTCATCACGAAAACTCACCACTCAATTCAGTTGGTGAACCGCGTTCGTCAGAGTTGTGTCGTGAGGGTGGTTGTTGCTTTTCGTCGGTTGAAATAAAGCAGCTCGAAGCATTTTTTTTTGTTTGATTGCAGTTCCGTTTTTATTTGTTTATCTAGGTGTGCATTTGCACAGTTATAAAAAAAAAATTAAACCTGTCTCGGTTTTAGGAAGTCGTTGACAGCAGGAGTGCTAGTGCATCGTACGATTAAGCGCAACAATGCGCGGCAGTGTTTTCAGTATCGGATAAGTCGTTGACATCGGCTAGCATAGTTCAAATCGAGTCGGTGCGTGGTTATCACTCGAATGCAAAGCGTTTTGTGTTTTTTAATCATAATAAAAGTGAATGCCCCTTTGGGGTTAATTATCCACCAACAACCAAGTGTTGCATGAGTAAAATTTTGATTATCCAAGCAATGGAGAAGTCCTTGTTGGTGATTTGCGCCTTTCTCGCCTATTGCAATGGAGTGCAAAGGATCTACGATTCGAATATCGGTAGTGGGGGGTACCACCATCACAGTGGGGTTGAGGTATTACCAGGGTCATCGGGCATGTCATCGGATCTGTTTCCCCATCACAATCGGTGTGAACCCATAACGATTTCTATTTGTAAGGATATCCCGTATAATATGACCATCATGCCGAATTTGATTGGTCATACGCGTCAAGAGGAAGCCGGATTGGAAGTGCATCAATTTGCGCCACTCGTGAAAATCGCCTGCAGTCCGGATCTGCAATTGTTCCTCTGTTCGTTGTACGTGCCCGTTTGCACAATTTTAGATGAACCGATTCCGCCTTGCAGGAGCCTGTGCGAGTCGGCTCGGCTTTGCGAAGCGCTCATGAAGCACTACAATTTCAATTGGCCAGAAAATTTGGAATGCTCTAAGTTCCCAGTGTACGGTGGTGATGGATTGTGTGTGGCGGAGAATACTACATCAACGACGCCATCACCAACGCGAGCAAATCTGCCAAGAGTCACTGCTCCCAGGAAGAATACTGTCGAAGCTCCACACAGGAATATTGGATTTGTTTGTCCGGTGCAGCTAAAGACACCTTCTGGCATGGGATACTCGTTAAAAGTTGGCGGAAAGGTAAGTTAAATTGAAAAACCAAACATTTATCTACCTAACTTACGAATACCTGAACTGGAAAAAGAAAAGGATACGATTTCCGAGGAGGTAATAATCCCTTTGACGACACCCTAGACATGCGAATTGAATCGTGTTTGTTTAGATTGGAATACTTTTTTTTTTTCAAAATTCCTATCTAGGGGTTGAACATGGGCATAAGTGTATTAGTTAGAGGCCATTTTTGAGGGAATTACGTCGCGTTCTGTTTGACCTTTTTACCTTTTTTTTCCCTTATTTGGTTTTAATTATCCTTTCGTCGTTTTGATCTTCAGGGTTCTTTGCAGAGGTGGACGCGTACAAATTGGAATTTGTTTTGTTAGGGATGGCCTTCTAAAGCAATAGTATGGGTATGAGGGTAGAATTGGGACAGCTTGCTTGTTGATTTTTCAAAAATCGATTAGACTAGTTTCTTCTTTGACAATATGTGACATTATCAGGGGACTGGGTAAGTGATATTTGAGTCTTCAGGTGCAAAATCTTACAAATTATGGGGATTGGAGTAGACCTAGATCATAGTAGAGTTGGGTTATGATAAATTGAAATATCCAATTTCCTTACAGTGCGTAAACATGGAAAGTGAAAACAACACTTGCCAACTATAAATCTGTTAGAACTTTTTTCGTTTATAATTCCAAATACTATACAAGGTGGCACAAAATTAATCATCGAATTTTGTTTTTGAATTACTTTTTTATTAAATAAAAAAAAAAAAAAGATTTTGAGTGGTGGAAATCTTTATTTGGACCTTTACAATTATTTTTATTAAGTGGAAAAGATGGTATCCGCCAAGTGGCTGCGCCAGTGTTGATACACGTTTGTGCCCGTTTTATCGCAGTTTCCATGACAAGATTTCCGGTGATAACTATCTGCAATCCTTTCGAATATTCTTCTTCAGGGCTGCGATTGTCTGAGGCTTGTTGCCATAACCACGCGACTTCAAGTAGCCCCAAACAAAGAAGTCTGGGATGGTTAAATCGGGCGATCTTGCTGGCAATGCCAAATCGCCAAAACGGGAGATTACGCGAACAGGAAACGCTTCCTTCATAATATCAATTGTGGCTCGTGCTGTGTGTGCGGTTGCACCGTCTTTTTGAAACCAGATACTCACCAAGCCCCGCTCATCCAATTCCCGCAGTAAGAAGTCGTTTATCATGGCCCTGTACCGTTCGCCAGTAACAGTGACCGTATTGCCGATGGCGTCCTCAAAAAAATACGGTCCAATCACTCCTCCCGCGTAAACGCCGCACCGCACAGTGTGGATGGTGCGGATGAGTGGATGTAATGGCTCTTCTTGCATCACACGCGGATTTTCAGTGCCCCAGAAATAAAGATTTTGCTTATTGACGTAACCGCTTAAGTGGAAATGCGCCTCGTCGCTCATGATGATTTCGTTCTCTTCGTTGTTGAGATTGAGGATGGCTTGGCAGTAATTCACACGCGCTCCATTGCTTTTCTGTTTGTATACTGCAGCTATCCAGTTCACAAATGTCCAATATGATTGACGTACGACGCCATTTGCAAAAATTATAACATCTATCGAAAGAATGATTAATTTTGCCCCACCTTGTATAAATAATTGATAGTTTACTGATATGATTTAAGGGGGTCACAGGTGCCCTATTTCTTACTCTTTTGAAGCAATTTTATTACTTAAATATGTGAATAAGCTCGGAATGTATACACAAATGGGTTGACAGTTTGGTAAGATCTGATTTTGTTGTGCATCTTTGAATTCTGGGCAATTGCATATCACTACAACAAAGAAATTATCACGAGATAGTACCTTTTTTTTTTGTTACCTTGGTCATTTTTGACACCCTTGTCTTCATACGCTGTGCTACGTCTTGATATAAAGTAAATGAAAAAAGCCCTTACACACATGGTAATTTCTGAAACAATTTCCGATTGCTACTTGCAACCAGGAGAAAAATTGCCTTGTTTATAGGCCCATTGGGCTACCATTTCCCTTCCATAACGACCTAAAAATTGTGTCATGTGTAGGCAAATTTCCACAATTTGATTCTTAGTATTCATCTGGCATTAATTGAGTAAAGATTTGTTGCACGAGTTAAGTGTCATCCGCTTGCACTTAACCGACAACCAGCCAGCCATTTCATCTTTGCCTTGATGAGCACTCTGCATCATCACCAGCAATAAACCCATCGATGATTACAAAAAAATCAGCATCCTGTCATGTACAGTTTGGATCATAAGAACTGGTGCCTAGCAACAGCGACTTACCATCACGATGGCTTTAAACAATCTTCGCCTAAACGATAGCTTGCCAACAACAGCACTAAAACACGGCAGCAAAATGCTTAGTAAAAGACAAGATTCAAGCAAAAAGAAGTTTATTAGCCGGGGTGTTCTAGTTCTGACCATCGGATAAAGTAAAATATCTCAAACCCTTAACTGGTGCTGTCGGAACTGGATATGTGGATACAGGTTATGTAACTCTATACGGTAATGTTACCTTTCCTATGGGACAGAAAAAAACTACTTAATTTTGGAAAGATATTCTAAAATTAATAAAGATGCCAACATTGGCACCGTAAAAACAAAGTTTGAAAACGAATGGAAGCCATTTTTCTTTGAAGCATTTTATATTTATCTCAAGAAGCTCTTGAAATCTTTTGGTAACAGATCGCGTATCACATTTGTGTGGTACAATTGCAGGCTTTTCAAAAATAAATTGTTCATCCAATATTTTGAAGCTGGAGGATGTCGATAATGTTAGTACGATTTAAATTTTTTGTTGTTTCGATAACAGTGACATGCCCACCTACTCAAATGAAATTTTATACTTAACTGTCTAATTGGGATGTGTGTAGAGTCGCACATAATTTTTCCCTACCCAAACGTCCTAGAAATTGCGTGTACAAATTGATCTGTATAACCGACTGTCTTTTGGAACAGTGCACTATATTACTATAAGCTAGATATGACTTTGTTGAATCTTATATTTTACTAAGCCCTTCGTTCACCTTATCAAAATATCTGTTTACTTTTTGTCCAGCATAAATTAACAAAGATATTAGTTTTATAAGCAAGTTTGGGCTGAGATCGATATAGTTTTATAGCCACGTCCGAAAGGTCTCCTGGTTGACATATACTTGGTTTTGTCTTCGTTGACCGTTAAACCTATTTTGTTGCTATCTGACATCACGTTGCTTTCTTCCGATTATGTCAATATTATCGGCGTATGTGAGTAATTGGACGGACTTTTGAAAGATGCTCAGCCAAGAGGATCAATTTATCTTGGCGCGTGAGTTTGGACTATTCTTTCGAGACAGAATGATGCTTTACCGACCTTGATAAACCAGCATGCGTTCTCCATCATCATCCTACACAAAGGAACTCAGGATGCAAAAACTAGACATTGTTCTGCAGAGATCGTTTCTATAGATGCTGTCATACGGAGCCTCAAAACCGATGAATAGGTGGTGTGTATCGGTGTTTTCCTTTTAAGATCTGGCGTTGTTTGAATATTTGATCGATGATGGATTTTTCTGGCCTAAAGCCACACTAATATGGACCAATCAGGTTGTTGACGGACTGTTTTAGGTATTCACACAATACGACAGACAGTATACTGTAGGGGATGTTGCGAAGACTGATGTCTCTGTAGTTGGCGCAGTTCAGAGGGCTCCTTTTCTTGAGGATCGAAGTAATGATGCTCTGGTTCCATTTGTTGGGCATACTTTCGTCCGAATTTATTTTACAGATGAGTTGATGTATGCTCCTTACCAAGTCATCGCATGCCGCTTTGAAGAGCTCTGATCGACCGAATCGTCTCTACAGACTTCGGTTTGGAATTAGTATTCGTGGCATGTCCTTTTTACATATCGGTAAAACTTCCAGATATTATTCCTGGAGTAGTGTTTCTCTTGCTCTTTCTTTTTCCTTCTTTCTATGCAGCGTTGCTATGTGTTCATCATGCTTATCTGCATGCGTTTGCGGAGTGAAACCCAGCACATTAAAAGCGGCGTCTCTGATGGCTTTTTGGCAGTGTTGCCACTGGTATTTGATGCTTGATGCTGGCAGCAAGGGACCTCTCTAGAAATTAGAAGAGACTCTCTCGGAAAAGGATTTGGCGATCTCTTGCGATTTCAGCCGTCTGACTTTTCAAATAAGGTAATAGTCCGAGTCAATGTTGGCTCCTGGGAACGCTCGAACATTTAGATTACTGGAGGAGTGTCTTGCCTCGATTGCAAAGTGGTCAATCTGGTTGACAGTTGATGGTTGATTGATCAAGAGATCTCCAAGTTCCCTTGTCAATATCTCGGTTATCGGAGGTGGTTTCGTGCAAGCTGTTCGTTCTGATAGTACTACCAAAGATGCCTTCCCTTCCTAGATTCCATTGCATCGCTAAGAACAATTTTAACGACAATAGCTAGGGCCTCCATTAGTCATTCTACTGCACTTGGCCTATTAAGGGACCTAGAATGTCATGTGCATATCCGAAGTTCGTTGTCCTTGTTTCATTTGCAGTGATTGTCAAAAGTAGATTAAGCCGTATGCGAGTCTTATTGCTGCTTCCTAATTTTCATAATGGACCTTTTGGTACATTAAGGGCTCATCCGTCACCATCTCTTTTTAAAAACCCCGACTTAGTCTCAGAAATCCTTCCTGGCTTGAGTTCCAAATATGTCGAAGTAGCATCGATAAGATCTCATTTGGTTCGGAATTTTACTTTACCATTAATTCCATTTAGAGAATTCATCCGCTGTCCCGTTTATAGTGCTATTTTTGTCTGTTGGTCACCACTCGCGCTTATAAGCTTGGCAAGTCGAATCCGGAGGGACATCGACCAGTACCCGATGACTTCCACTTGGAAATAAAATAGAAAAAGTAGTAAAAGTGATGAGTAGAAACAGTTGTAACACTGGGTATTGCCAGGTTAACGCATCTTTGTGCCTTCCCATTTTTTGCTGCCGCTTGAATATTGAGAAATTGCCACGATTAAAACATTTCTAGTGTCTGGCTTATTTCAAGTTATTACACTGTTCTGTACTTAAAACAAAAGGCATATCGGTCCTAGCCCGTCTATACCCTTTTTAGAGTTTAAGTATAAGGTGTCAATAGAAATACAAAATGATATGTAGTAGTGTGAAGTGTGTTGGTAGAATCCATTAGAGGATTAAAGGATTAGCAGTTACCGTTTACCTACTTTACAAGCATTTCAAAAATTTCTTATATGGATTCCTTATTCTGATATTTGATCTGTGTAGAAAAGGGATGTAGATTCGATCTGTGCAGATAAGGAATATAATTTCAGTTTTAATATTTATGCATTACAGTACACTCGTCATTCGTTCGCAGACAATATTTAAGATATTGTTTTTTTTGCTATGGATGGCCACGGTGGAATTACTTTTTTTATATCCGTATGGTTGATTTAATTATTAGGTCTGCGGTTTATGCCTCCGACGTATGAACTTTTGCTTCTTATTGGTGGATATTTTCATAGTGCACGACTGTAGTATTGCGTCGCACAAATCTTTGTCATATAGCCTTGTTCCTTAATATTTTGTCTCGTTCTTATAGAGCCATTTTAATTTTTTTTTAATTTCAAAGATAAGTCTACTGTGTAGTTGTGGCTGTTTTAGTATGTACCAAAACATAAAAAGGCCTATTTAGTTCAATGAAATGGTTATCGAGTGGAGATATCTGATAGTATCTGAATCCTCTGAAAAGGTTATTATATTATATTTAGTTACGGGTCTTAGATTAATAAGCTTGCACTGATAACTAGTAATTAGTGTTTTCTGATGCCAGCACTAGCCATGATTTTGAACAATTCACATGAAATTTCCTTAAATCTATTTGTATTCGATCGAGAAAATATATTCTGAAATTCCTTTCTGGCCATATTTTCGGGCATATGCCCACCACGGTTGTATTAGATATATGTCATTCGAGGGACAAAATTTTCGAAAACTTTTTCTAGCATTTGTGGCCTTAATAATACGAATAATGTTGGCTTCCAATGCGTTAATTGTTGTTGATTTGTCAGTGTAGAGTAGCGAATTAACGTATCCCCAAAAAAAAAAAATCAAGTGGAATCAAATCACAAGATCTTGTTGGTCAATTCGTAGGTCTATTACACCTTATTATGCGTTCATAGAATGTTTCCTTCAATAAGTTGATTGTTTCGTTTGTTGTATGGCACGTAGCGCCATCTCTCTGGGACCAAATCTTTTCAACATTTATGTTGCGAAAAAGTCATTAATTATGGTTCCATAGAGAATATCCTTGCCAATTACACGCTGATTATTTTCATTACTAAGAAAGATATGGTCCGGTGGCTCCACCAGCCCACAGACCCCAAAAAACTAAGCATTTTTCGGAATGTAACGTCGTTTCGATACTTTTATATATATTATCTTCGCTCCCAATGTAAAAATTTTGCTTATTGACATACTCATTGAGCCAGAAATGAGCCTCATTGCTGAACACAATTTTTCGATAAAACAGCGGATTAAATGACAATTGATATTGAGACTACTTATCGAAATTTCAACGCAAACGATGGTCATTCGGCTTCAATCCTGGCACGAGCTGGATCTTGTAAGCCTTCAAACGGAGATATTTGCGTAAAATCTTCCATAAAGTGTACAGACGAAACGAAACTTTTGTGAACGTCGTCGAATCGATAGTTTTGGATCTTCTTCTTATGCGTCTCGCAGCCGCTGCATCTTACAAAGAAAATGTTAACGAAAACGGTTAATAATACTGCGAATAGTATCAGTTTGTCGATTATGGTGCGAGTTCTCTATAAGTTTGGCGCACAGAATTATAATTTTAGAACCAAACTCTTTAACAGGGTGTGTGTCGTTACAATAAAATTTCACAGACGAGAATTCTCGATTATTTAAAGATCTTTTTTTCAATCGTCAGCGTTGAACCATTTCTCATACGAGCCGTGATATCGGGCTTGTCAGCAAGTAAGTAAGTTAAATTCTAACTTACCATAGCCAGATAAGAGAAAGTTAAATCATTTCCATATGTACGCCACTTATATTGTTTCCGTTTAGGTAGTAACTTCTAGTTCGTACCAAGTCAGCAATAGATAGATATTGCAACGCTATCCCTAAAAACAAATATTAATTGGTGAATACCATCCGCTGAAATCAACTAAATATGCATCTTACTCCTTAATCTTCTTCTTATCCTTTTATTAACCCTTTCCTCGTTATACGAACTTATGCGTAACGAGTTTCCCATTTTTACTGCATCGCTGCTGCTCCGCTTATGGGGTTGGCGAATGTCGCAGACCGTAGAACGCGTCTACTTCTTAATCTAGTCAGATAATTTTATTCATTAGATTTAAAACCATGAAACCGAAGTTATATAGTCTTCAATGATTGATGGTTTGCCGCTGAATTTTAAAATATTATTTCTTAGACAGAAAAGGAAAGAATAGTCATCAGTCACGTCAGTTTATAGCATAACATGAAGATTAAATTTGCCGAAATTGGACGCTTTCAGATACGTGTTTTGAATATAATCGAACCCACAATTTCCGTCTTTCAATAATAAAGAATACTGTTCCTAGAAGTGAATTTATATAATATTACATGTAGGCCAATGTCAATGTTATTGGCATTGAAGAAAATTTGTCTGAGAATTTTGGCCAGATGGGTTTCTAAATTTTCGAATAGGCCGGTCTTAGTAATAGCTGGTGCTTTTTCAAGGGCTTTGCCACTCTGAATGAGTAAGTTTCCAATCGCTTTGGACAATGTTATTACTTAGATGGAATCTATGATAGAACTCAATTGAGAACAATGAACTCGTCCAGTTGTCTAAGTCAAGCAGTGGGTGGCCAGTCACCGGGTATCTATGCACCTTTATCTTTACATGGTACAATACATAGCTTGTGCATCGACGTTCTTACGTAATGAGTCTCATAAGCTATCTTTCAGGTCAGGTGTTGGTGTTTACTATTGAAACGAAAGGACTTGGCAAACTTTGGTAAGATAGACTAAGCTATTCTCTTATGCATAATTGTTCAACATCACTCCGATGTTCGCATAAAAGGGCCGTGTAAGGGGTAGTATATAGTGTAACTATTCTCCTATATTATTTCGAATGGAAATACAATTTTTGAGATTGCGAAATTTTTCAAATTTCCTTCGACATATAGTTTTCAATATTAGTTGTGATTATCACCTGCTGTTTATTTTGAGCAACCAAATATTATTAAGAAGAAATGTATTGCAGGAACAAACGAAATGTATTTGTCAATCGACAAAACTTGCAGTAATGCCACAAGGCTGACGTAAAAAGAAATGTGATCAATAGAAAAGATCAAGAAAAACTCTCAACATAATGGTTCTTAACACCCGATCTATTTGGCACCATATCGTTGTGTTACAAGTAAATTGATACAACTCATATCGAAACATATACAGTGAAAACAATTATTGTGCTTCCTTATTAAATGTGCTTACAACGTTTGAAGATACTTCCCCGAGATTCAGTGCCCTCCATGTTCTTCGATTCTGGGCACTCTGCTAGTAGTTCTCCCAACCGATCGCTCTGGCATCTGCGATTGCTTGGTTTAAAAACGTAGATCCGGTAAACTTCTTGACTGTGAAATTGATGCCAATGCCCTCAATGTTCATAGACAACCCAACTCTTTAGTCGGAGACGCCAAGAATTGTTAGTTTTTTTTAAACTAATACAAGGCATGTTCCGTAATGAATGCTCTATGTAAGGATCGATTCCGCCATTCACGGCCTCCAAAAATATGTCGGGAAATTTTTTAGATGTCGAAACTGTAATTGGCTCTCACAAACGAGCAAAGAAACAGCGTAGTCTGTTAGAAGTTAGAAAAGAAAAGCCTTCAATGTGTTGTTACATATCTCAGTCTCCTTAGGAAATTCTAGGTTAGGAGCATTAAGGGAAACCTGAAAACTGGAGAGCTATATACATTCTTAAAAATCGAAATCGAGTGATAAACGTATCTTAATTAAACGCTTGACGCCGAACAGGCAGTCTTTCAGGCTGGATCCCATTTTATTGACCACATTAAAATCTTGTGGGCCATGATAAAAGAATGTACCAAGGACGCTTTTGACACCTTGATACATAGCGCAGGAAAATACGGTAAGGTGTCAGATGATTTTTATGATTCCAGCGTAATACGAAAAAGTTGCATTCTTTAGCTATGCTTTTCCTTAAGAGCCTGAATTATATCATAAATATATTGACTGTATTGCTTACCTGTCCCCACACGGTATCGGATATGCAGACAAAATGGGTTCAAGATAAATAAACCTATTTTCTATTTTTATGTAGAGACTTTTAAGTCGTATAAGTTCTCAAACAAGTTAAAACTGTTACTTAGTGGCCGTTTCAGGAAGCAACTTCTTGTCTTTTTATAACGTTCCATGCCTATTTCTAAGAATTGCATTCGAGGTCGTGTAGAGGGTCTTTAAAATTACCACCACGTCTATGGAGTGGAGTTTATTGCGATTTAGGAATTCTAGATCTCCTCTTACTGTGTAGAAAAACTTCGCATTGAAACGTCATGCATGAATGCCAGTTGAAGAAACTGGCTTTGTTCATTAAAATTAAAATTCCCCATCTTTCACCTACAACTTGCTACCAGACTTCGTGTTTAGATACGAGTACATTCTGTGAGGTCTCAGACATATCAGCCATCTATTCCGTAAACATTATCACTTCCGACTGTTGCAAGTATTCCAGTCTCACGAGACTCATTTCCTCGTGCTAAACCTCTCTTATGGACATAAATACAAATGCTCATATAAACAGCCACAGTCGTCACGATTCAGTTACAATACTCGTATTGCAAACGTTTATGCTTTATGGCGACATAAATTCAATCGTCTGCGCTCAGTTTAATAAAATCCTCTGCAAAAAAGAAAACATCCAACGCATGTGCAGAATCCTTCATACCTGATTCTGCAGTAGTTCTACCATTTTTGTTCCTAACATTTCACACTGAGTGTTAAGACTGAAAACTAAATACTGAATGCTGAAGGCTGAACACTCCAATGTGACGAGGACGACGAGTTCAAATAAATGTTTATCTCGCGCTATTTATGGCATTCATTTCGCAGAACGCTCTCCCAAAGTGTCCATACTCGTATGTACACCGTTGTCTATGCTGCTGTAAATGTGAGACGTCATTTCTTTGGCATGGTAGATTTTTTATGACACTAATTCCCGTTATTTTTATATTAAATTTAAATCTGCTTCATGCACATCAAAAGGCTGATTTCGAGATTCAATTAATTAATGAATAACCCCAAGTGCGCTACACCTAAAGCCGCCTCAAAGGCATTACATGCCGGGGTATGATCGGGCGATGTTTCGGGTATCTGTCTTGTGATCAATTTGAAGGCGACCGATACTATTCGCTTGGCTTATTAATGGTTTTCGATTAATTTGAGACCATTTATCCCACTCTCACAGCATGTGGGGTAACGCTGCCTCGAACACGTTCATATTTGGTTCGAAAAATTGATGGAAATTTACACGCGGAGTTAGGCACGACAAGATGCCAGGTCCGGCGTACTAGTTGCCAGCCCACATGCTGTCAAAAATCTGTATGTCTTGTGCAGCGACAGGAGTTATCTATTTATTTACCAAAGTGGAAATTGAGTGACAAAGAACATCTAATAAATTTTCATATGAAAACCCAATTGAAAATTTTGTTGCAACGAATTACTTATGGAACTTATGAGCTGAGGCTGCGGTCAAGTGGTCCGGATTTGAGTTGTGGTTTTACGGTGAGGAAGTGACTTTTAGAATTGCATGTTTGCAGTGGAAGTGGATTTAATCTTTATTTCAGTGCAGTTCAGAACGCGATTTTGAGATGAAATTGATTTGAAAAGTTGTTTGGTAACCTTTGTTCCTTAGTAATTTCAGATAGCTTGTCGTTTCCATGGTAAAAGATGAGCTTCCTGCTTTTCTGTAATCCGGTTTCTGGCTAGTATTATTTTAATGTTGAGTTGTTTTCTTCTGCAGCTCATAAGTTTACGACATAAGCTGCCTGTGTCCGCCAGTGAAAGTGTCATCCGAAGAAATTTCTTGGTGGGCTACATGGTGACTTAATTACCACGAACGTATTCACAGCAAGACGAATTTTAATTGGAAGAAAGGGTTCAAATGAGCCTAGCTGAAAGCTTAAGAGATTTAAGATAGATTGAAGATAACCTTGTTCGTTTTTGAAATATTTAATGCCTAAAAGTAAAAGTATTGCAACAAGTGTTTGTGCCTATACCTATTTATATACATTTATGTATACTTACATGTATGTTTTTATATTAGTACGGGCAACATTTTCATTCAATAGAGCGATAATGTGCTAACTCTATGCACACACCATAAAGCTAACCTATACCAGATTTTCTTTTCCATTTTGTTTCGGGGATCCTAAATGTTTATTCACTAATCATGTGCTAGGAGTCTAAGGTGATTTTTTTCAAACTTATTTACTGGCATACGACGCAAAAAATAAGTCGAAAAGCTTTTCTGTTGATAAAAGGGCATTTTTGCCTATTTTGCAGAATTGTGAGAAAAAGGGTCCTAAGGAAGGGCAATTTTTCAGTTGTCTTCTTCTTTACTAACTTACTTAAATGTCACTACAGTTCGAGATGAACCTGGGCCTCAACTAACAAGTCTCTCCAGTTAGCTCAGTCTTTAGCTACCTACCTGCAGTTGCGCAATCTAAGTCGGCTTAGGTGCCCTTCTGCGCGCCACGTACGGTGGGAGCTTTCTCTTCTGCGTTGTCCCTCGATGGTTCATCGTTAAATCTTCTCTCTCAAAGCCCTTCAACGCAAACGAGACCGAATATATTTCGAAGGATTTTTCTCTCATAATGATGTTCAAGTCTTGTAGTCATAAAGTCTCTCTAATTTTTCGAATTTTCGGAATTGCAAGAGGGATTTTCCATTTTACCTTTTCTAAATTATTGTTTGCAAAATTCATAACAGAGCCAAGTTAAACAAGGTCTCTTACTTCCTCGTAATTATAGCTGTCGACTGTGACGTTCTGTAAAATCCGTCGATGCTTTATATCCCTTCTTCTTAACAGTATAACTTAGTTTGAGAATTTGGTCGATTGTTGATTCTCCTGGTCTGAAACCGAACGGTTAAGGTCTAATCAGGACAAAGGGTTTCAGATATTCACACAATATGGCAGATAAGTGTGGAATATTGAAGAGATTTGTGCGTGCATTTGAAATTCCATTTATCAGGCATTCACTCTTCTGAGGAAAGTTGAGAGTTGAGTTGAGAGTTGGTGTATGCTCTCTACAAAGCCGTTTTCAGCACCTTACTTTGGCAAGTAAACCATCGGGTACAGGTGCTTTCTTTGATTTCACCCTGGATTTGTTATACTTTAACATTTTGGTCAAGTGGACGGAAGTTTTGGATTTCATTGTTTAGGTTGAATGGTCTATTCTGTCTAATGGCGAGAAGTTGGGCTTATTCGTCGTTATACAGTCTGCAGAAATAGTTTTCCCATATTCTCAGGGCCGACTGTTATTCTAAAGGGAGAGCCAACAGCTACTGTGGAAGTTTTTATTAAATTAAATACACATTTATTGAGAATGTGGAGTTTTATTGATTAATAAAGTTAAGTCTATGACAATTATGAATGGAACACAACATCTTTCATGTGACCACCACGGCTTCTGTTGCAAGCGACCATACGAATGGTGGGTCAATGGCCGTAATTTCAGTTTGGATGTCATGTTTGTGATCCTTAATTATCGCTGGGTTATCGGCATAGCCCTATCACACAGGAAGAAGTCTAGAGGTATTAAATCGCATGAATTTGGAGGCCAATCAACTTCTCTAACTGAAATAATGCGATCTTCAAATTTCGTACGCAATAAATTGATTGATTGAAGTCTTGTGTGGGCGGTAGCACCACTCTGTTGAAAGCAGAGATCGTTCAGGGCCAATTCATTCAATTTTGGAAAAAAAAAATAGCCGGTCAACATGTTACGGTAACATTCTCCATTCACTGTATTTGTGTCTTCAGCCTCATCTTCGAAAAAGTACGGGCAAACGCCTTGACATGATCCTCCATATGTTATTCGTAGAGTTCAATCTCGCAATGTCTGCGATCCCGCGCGTCTTTTTCTGAAGTAGCAGATGTCGCTACATGAACCGCATCTGTCGGGTGAAAAAAAAAACTCTGATCATTTCTGGTTTTGATTATGGTGGTATGGGTTCTCAAAATTTAATTAGAAAAATATCTAGAAATACATTATTGAATTAGATGTAAGAACAAAGTAAAATATCATTTAAACGAAACGAGAACGGGTACTGCTAGTTTGTACAATTTTTACCTATTTGTGTATACTTTTCTGGTTAAAGAACGATTCTGGGTTCCCAGACTCTGTGAATTTGCAATATTAAATGCTTTGAGCCTCCCTTAAAATGATGTAGTTTTGGTTTTTGTTATAGTTATAGGAAAATGGATCTACGGATCTTTAAATGGTTTTATGGCTCAAAGTGTTTGTCATTTACATGTGGAGGCATTCCTCAGGAATTTTCCACAGTATTCTTTACAGGAATGAAAATAAAACGCGACAGTGGGGATCCCTGATATTTTATTATTATGAAAACTGAGAAAAAAGGCATAAAAAAAGCAATAATAGCCAGCTTCGAGTGACATATACTCGAGGTTGTAATATAAAACTTAAAACAGCAATCTTTATAAAAAAAAAGTAGCTGAATATTTAAATGGATAGGATTGCCACTACTTCGTTCAATATTGTTTCAGTGATTCTAGAGAGGACATCATATTTACTCGACTTCATACAGAATGAAATATAAATAATAAAATGTTGGCGTGACAGTCTTGGGTGAATCCCTTATATATCTAAGCTGTCTGGCATTTTGTTTACACGTTTGTGTCTTGTTTTTGTCTTCCTCTTCATTGAATTTATCTTTCTCGTTTCTGTATTTCAGGTAACTAGTTTTACTTATGTCATTACTTCAATGCCACGGACATACTAAATCAAAACAATTTATTCAATTTGTCATTCTTTGACTTGATGTCCGCTTTGTGTCTGATCGAAATGTCAATACAGACCGGGTTGGACCTGGGCCACTTTCAAATTAACGCGATTCTTAACTAATCGCCTCCAGTTGGCAAACCAAGTTAAGGCTCCCTTCCACCTTAGGTAAGGTTTCTCTTTCCATCATATTCCTTTGGATAGATTGATTCTTATCAGGGGGCTAAATTTATGGGCCTGACAGGCGACAAATATTAGCTATGCAGATTTATATATGTACGTATAACACGACCCATCTGCAGTTCCTATAATCATAGATGGTTGTGAGCCGGTTGTTATCTGATTTCACCGGAGTCAGAATTTTAACTTGATATAGAAAAAAAACACTTGTGTGAAGAAGAAATCATTCAAAGGCTTCGACATAAGTCCAATTTATTACTAGACCCACATATGTAGAGTAAAAATCTCACTACGAAATACTGATAATCGATACATCGAACTGTCCTTGAGTAAAAACGATATCCCAAGCCCACACTCATTCAAATACTACTCCTTCGTTGTCTGCTTCCATAATAATTAAAAACGATAAAATACTTTCCGTCTTCGGTTTTAATTAAAATTGCCTGTCTACTATTTCAATCATCCACTCAATTTAATTTTTAACAAGTACACGAAATATCTGTTATCAGGTCCAATAGCAAGCTCTATCATAAAAGCAAACCTGTCTCACGAAGGAGCGCCGGCAAACCATTGCGGCGTGTCCCTGAAAGACTTTCGTTCCATTTGCATTGCATGCATGAATGTCGTCAACCTACTCGTACATAAGCACCTGCAACAAAGTTGTACAATCAACATGTAGACATAGAAGGTGGTGCTGCTTGTGGATACAACCACAATCAATCCGACTACAATCAGGATATTGAATTCAATTTGAACACAGATACCTTCTATTGTCGGATTTGGTTCCAAACATCCATTCACTCCTGGAGATTTCTCACGAATATATTCGATTCGCTCTATGTGTGCAGTTTAATTGGTCGTTTCTTGTGATGATGTGTGCGATGACATAGATCCGGGAGTATCACTTATACCACAGCTTACACTTCACATCTCGGTTCTCGCATCTCCATTGGTGGTAATTACTAGGCAACCATTGATGTTCTTTGATGGAGACGATACGGCAAAGCAAAAGGTAAGAACAAAATAAAAATAAAATTAGAAAAAAAAAACGCAAGAAACTGTAGAAGAAAGTATCGATTACCCCATCACATTGTGGTCCCTAAGACCTCGTCTCGAAGCACGATACCCACAAAGTGGATCATTTGATATGCGTCTATTGCATGTGTTGTATTCAATATATTCACACCACCATCATCGTAGCAGTAGACTTTGTCCCCAGCATGATGTCTTGATCCAAACCGCATTCGGTTATAACCAAGGAACAACCTTAAGTCAAGAGATGGCTTGCTTGGCTTCTCTGCAATTGTAAGACATTTCTTTATAATTAAATTAATTTGCTTCTCCACACCTTAGGTGCGTCCGTGTAAGTACAGCGAAATGAACATGTGTAGAGAAAAAAAAAAAAATTATAAACCCATCAAGACCTCCATCCGCATGGCACAGCTCAAAAGAGTAAATATTTTCCAATCCTACTTTGGTTCTCAATGTTTTCTTAGGCACGGATACGAGCACTTGAAACACTTTTGCTCTACGAGTATGATTGCGTGGTGCTTGGTTTTGACTAGTTATTCCGGAATTTGAGTTACCCAGTGAAGTGGGTTAAACCACTTCATCAGGCAGTGACTTGCATGGCTCTTTAAATGAAAGAAACCTCATGCCTTGAACCATGTGATCCATTAATACTATTGAAGAAGTTTTTACTTTTTTTTTTCTTCAAATTTCTATGACTGAAAAGAGAGGAGAAAACGCACACACAATGTCGAGGTAGAATGCCCTTTGTTAAATGGATTTAGACTCCTTATATGGCTTGGTGGCAGCCTTATGCATTTCTCGATAAGAAGCATTTCAAAGTAAGACATTTGCTCATGGTAATGGTGCTGGAGGAAACGAAAAGAAGAATGCATATTCAAACATTCAAACATAAATTTTATTTCGGCCACAATCAGAAATAAAATTCGTTGGAGTCCATATCATAAGCTACGCATTTCAGACATGTATTGTAAGAATAAGATATCAGAAAGGCCTTTTATGTACCTCTATAATTTTATAATTATGATTGAATGCCAATCACAATATTCTGATTGTTAAAACAAATTTCATGATATCGATGAAGAATTTGAAACAAATGTCTTGGATCGTTAACCATGTCGGCTAGAACGTTGACGAGAATTCGACAAATTTAGATGTTCTAAAATCTAATCGGCCAAAGTTTTCACAATGCATTGTATGCTTGGAATAACAGATTTTTTTTTCGTGCAAAATTAATTTGAAATAACTTTTTGGGAATTCTCCTTTATCCGTATCTAACTTCGGGATATTGCCGTTGTTCAAAACAAAAACTAATTTATTCATTGGCACTGCCGATCGAAAAAAAAAGAAATACCAACGAATTCAGAACATTCAGTATCATTGGCTTGCGCCTGTACCTTGAAGTCATTCTTTATCGGACGCTGAAAAAATTTATGGAGTGTCGCCTTCACTTTTACAAAGCAGTTGGGATGATCATGGTCTGCCCTTAATTAAACACAAACATTTGTTGTAAATGCGAAGGACGTTTTTATTTAAATTGTCATGTCCACAAAAGTAAGTAATGTCATTGAACATCTGATTTTGTTGTCGAAAATATCAGATTTGTAGATATTTTGGCTTCCGCGTCTGGCAGCGGAGAAGGTAACAACTTACAGAAAAAAAGAAAGCCTATTCGGTTTTTTCGGTGACTGCCACGAAATAGCTAGAACCAGGCATCGCAAACCTAGCAAACCCTTTTTCAAGGAATTGTCAGAGATTTTTTATAAAAAATTCCACTGGATGGATTTCAAAACTACGCTCTTGGAAATACTCTTTATGGTCCAGGTCCATCTAGGTGAGTTGTGGTATCAAAACGGCGTAATCGCGGTAATGGGCTTTCTGGGAGAACCTTATCAGACAACTTCTTTGACCAACCTACACTAGATATTTTGGCTATTAATGTATCATTATGATCAAAATCTGATCTGATCCGAGCTATTACTGACTCCGAGCTGTGCTGAAGACATTTAGGTTACTTTCGCTTTATATTGCGCTGTATCCATGAGTAAACATGGATTTCAAACAAAAATCTCTCCATACAGTTTGATCGTAGGGTGCAACATTCCATGTGTGATGTGCCTTTCGGTTAATCCTGCTACTTGAACCGAGATCTTTCACATCTATACCACCCCTTCGGAACGTATGTTAGCTTCTCCTATATTTATTCACTCTACAAGAGCCAATCATCTGAATCATGGTATTCGGAGTCTCTTGATAAGGTCAATGCCTCTTAATAGCCCATATATTATACAATAATTTGCCCTTCCATCTTTTTCTCGACCTATCCTCTACGGGTATGTATAAGTACGAGTATGTTAGATGGGCCCAACAATTTTTTTTCTTGAAACAATCTTTGCCGAAAGAAAAAGATTGACAGTGTTTGATTATAACGCAGATCTGTTGTCGGAATTAATCGCGAATTATACGAAGACAATGTCCTCAATGACTTCAAAGTTATGTGACGTGCTTTCCCTGTCTGCCCTTTCGAAGCGATGTTGACGAATGCGATTTTGTCATCACGCTGGTAAACATAGTCGGTCTTAACAAGTAACTGAATGAAATTTTAAGAGATTTTGCCTGAAGAATGTAGTAGAAATCCCATAATAGAGGGTTACATTGTCTAAATGTTTTTTTTATTTCGAAGGCCTAGACGAGGTTTATCGTCTTTCTGTCCAATGGAACGAATTATTTTAGATATTCATATGAGTATTTGATTCGGTCTTAAACAGATCGGCGGGTTTTACCTCGTCATGGTCGAGTTGAAGGAGTGAAATCGTTTAGATGCTTTGGAGCAACATTTTGTAAACTTTTCTCGGACTCATTCATAAAAAAAGTATGTCTCTGTTTCTTTAATAACATGCTTTTAAGAGAAAACAGGTGATCGTCGCTTCTGCTTTGCTTGTAGAACTCGGGATCAGCTTCGGTCTCTCGGTTTGCATGTTTCTATACTGGGGGCAATCTATTGTGATTGTAGCCGCTCGACTACTCGACTTCCTCGATGAGGAAGATAGTATTTTCTTGTTTTGGGTTGGTGACAATACAAAAACTTAAATCCTAGGTTTGAAATATATTTTTTTAAATAGTACAAGAAGTTCCAAGTACGGTAGGGAAAGAAGATGAGTTTGATGCACGAAGTGCCAGAAGTAGGTTTATTAGATTTTTGTGTCAACAACGTATTAACAACAGATCTAGTTCTGTCCTAAGGAGCTTGAATTACTACTAATTTATTTTTGAATCAATGACGATTAAAATTTTAAGTTAAATTGACTACCGAAAAGAATACAAACAGCAAACTGCCGAGTTTTTGAGAACTATACTATTTTTATTTCAGAACGTTTCCATAAGGGTTGTTCTGTCCAAGCCTCCCTAAGGGTGAAATTATGTTCATGTTTTTCCAAAACAGCTTCTACTCATTGAACGTCACTTTTTGAAGTTTCTTTTACAAAAAGTAAAGAAGAAATAGGGCTTTTATGGTTAAGGAAGGTATGTGAAATAGCAAACTGACAGATAGGAGTAGGATCTAGGCAAATTTATAAGCGCATTTCTAACCTCTTAGTATCGAAGATAGTTGTAGGTAGCTTGTATCGACAAAAGTTATTTCAGCAGTGCTAGTTATTCTTCCAATGGGTTTAGAAATTAAATATGTTTAGACCAACCTTGTTTTGGTCCCAAAATTATATCTCAGATCAAAGATTTATTAAATAGAGTACTCAGCAGTCTTTTCCTTTTCCTCTTGCTCTCAGACAGACAAATTCAAACAGGTCAACGAATGTCCATCTCCAGATCTTGTTGATTACACATAGTTTACAGTAGTGAAATGACATTGTGTCAGAACATACATGTACTACCAAAGTTAAAGTGGCTAATTGATGATTATAAAATGTAATGACTAATAAGATACCAATCGAAAACTTAAGTAAACCATTCTTGCCTCTATCAAAGCCATAGAAAAACTATCAAATATCAAGTAACTTCTAGTGAGAGAGAACAAATAATCTTGAGACTAATTTTTTTTTTTAAATAAAACTAAGCAAGGAAAGTTTATCCTCCTGATTTTCTTTACCTCGAACTCTCTCTTTAATCCTACTACCGTCCAAATAATAATGATCCTTTTGGTTCCCAATTACACGAGGCCTTTATTTCTGTGTAAGTTTTCTTTTATCTCATTTTTGAATGATGGGTAATCTGGCCTTTAGCCTCTGTTACGAACACTTTAAAGCACTGCCAGAGGCTTTTTTGGGCAATTAAACACTTCAAGTTCCACCAAAAACCATTTAACATCGCTTGAATTTAAATGCTATTCGCTTAACAGAAATTAAAAATCACCGCCGCCATTTACGAGAAAACTAAGTTATATGTATGTATCTCCAGACTTGAAATACTTCAACCTCTTTCATCAAAGGTACCAAAGTCAATTTATATTTCTGTAAGTGTGCAAGGTTTTCCCCTGTTTCTGTTTCTGTTTCTGCTGACGTGAAGGCTATTTGCTAAAACGTATATTTCGCTCGTTAAAAATTGCGCGCTAAAGATACGAATAGACTTTTATCCCCAAATGCAATTATACATATACCTTAGGAGCCATTAAAATGACTGCGCGCCAACTCTCATGCCAACTTCAGTCGTCGAAAGCCATCATTACCATGTCCACAGAGACTATAAATTACTTGAACCAAAGATCCCATCACAATTTTTAGTGACGAGAGGGGAATAAGACATAGATCCTCCTGCAACAGAAGATGGAGAAGAAGCATTGCAGCAGCAATGCCATGCCATCAGTGGCACCACCAGTCAGCAGCTGAAAATAACAAAAAGACTTAGCAACACCACAAACACAATTTCCTTCGACAAAGAATAATGACAATCGTTCATCTTTGCCAGCAAAGACGACATAGGACTTGAACGACTCTCCTCCTTCACAATCATCTTCAACACCATCAAATGATTTTAGGAGATAAAATTCAATATCTCTAAAGATGAACTTGTTCTCATACTCGTGTTTGTAGTCGTATCTGTAGTTTTGTAGTTTTGTGGAGCTGTGCACTCTTGAACGTTGATTAATTGCCTTGGAAGCAAGAGCACCAAGAGAATACGAATATCTTCAAAAATCCACTTTAAATGATGCAACATGCAGCTGCATTAAGTGGCGGGCGGTTAGAGCGGAAATGGCTCCAACACAACTCAAGTATCCTTCTCCAGATCAAGAAGAACAACGCAATGCACTCGGCAACCACAAAAAGCGTCGTCTTGAGCCCTTGTATTGTAGTTGCGCCATCAATCAACTTAATCGACTTGCCACAATAACAAAATAACTTTTTTGTTGTCCTTATTTTTTATTATTATTATTTCGGTGATATTCCAATGGAAAACACTCAAAGCCTCTTAAAGGACATGGGACGAAATGCAGCTATGTATAGCTGCGGCCAGTTATCCCAATCATAGTTCACAGAACCCTTTAGCTTTGGTTTCGGCTTCGGCTTTGTGGTGGCACTGTTGAAAGGCAACGCCTGCTTCGTTTCCATGACCTCAAAGTTGTTCGAACAAATTTTTGAATCGCCTTCCGGCATAAATGCGAGAAATCGATTTTTCCATCGTCCAAAGGGTTAGCTTGGCAGGATGAGGCCAGACGGGCTAGCTGTGGCCAGATGAAGTATTGTGTAAGGGTGGGGTTTGTTGCCGGGAATGGTCAGACCGACGTTCTAGTGGAAATGGCGCAAATGACTCCAAGTGCTAGAGAATTAAATGGAGAATGGCATGGCTTTGTTGTGTTCTGCTCGTTTATGCTCCCAACGTAAAGATACGAAAACGAATGCGAATACGAATAACAACGGTTTTCCACTCGAAGGAGTCCAAAACAAGAAAAAGGATACCAAAATGATTTTCAGCGCCTGAGTGAAAGACGCTTGGTTTCAGTGTGTTTCATATTGACTAGCCGTTTTGTTTTTATTTTGTTGGTATTGTGTAAGCCAAACAATTTCCGGTGGGATTGGGTAGGCGAAGAGTCCTTTGAAAGGATACTAGATACTACTTGTTTTTTTTTTTGGCGCACACTTTCCTCCATTATGGAGTTTTTCCATATGAATGGATACGGTATAATTTTCGTTAGAGTATTTTCGACACCAGTTGGGGAAGGAACAAAAAGTTGTCATCAACAACAAAGACAGTAGACAGGACGACGGCAGGACGGAAGACAAGTAATTCTGAGGGTGGTTGAATTTAAAATAATAAATTCTAAAAAGTTTCTCTTTGAGGGGTCGGAAAAATGTAGCACCTGTGAGGAAATTGCGAGTATGACCAGAAATGTTGTCTGCCAATTTGAGTTGGTAATGAATTTCCTTTGTGAATCAATGAACTTTCTTCAGAAATGATCCCAGCATGATAATTTTTTTTTTCGGAGTTTATTCTTAATCTTTGAGTTTTATTTTTACCTTAGCTTTTGATTCATGTTTTGGTTTTTGCTTTTATTTCTGTTGATGGAGTCGAAAATTGAATTACAGAGAGTAGCTGATGCAAAAGCAGTCAGTTGGGTGGATTTCTTCTTCTCAGAGTTTTAAATTTAAAAAAATACTAAAAGTGGGGTGTTCAAAAGCATGTTTCTTTGAAATTCTATGAAAATAAATTTGGCAACTTCTCAGATATTTAAGATAGCAACGTTATTGGCCATTGAACCAGGCAAAGGTTTTGACAGCCGCTCGCTGTCTAGGATTTTTCTTTAAATGCGATTGAGTTATGTTTTCTTTTTAGCCATCTTAGTTTGGACTTAAGGTACTCGCTAAAGTTGATCCAGGTACCATTATTTTACTCTTTGTATAAGCCTTCGAAATGTGTATCGCACGCTATGTAACGTATAATATATATATATTTTTCCGGTACAAAAGGGAGATCCTCTAAGTTGTCCCAACTAAAGAGAGATTTTAATATTGCCTTGAAGATCTTGTTTTTCATTTGCCAAAGGACTAGTGGAGCTAAATAAGGTAATGCTATCGCTGTGCAACTTTTCTAATATCATTAGCACCGCAACGCCAATGGCAGATTTTTGCTATGATTAATTTGTAAAGCATCTGTGATGATGTACTGCACTTCAATTTTAATTTCGAATTTTGAGACTATTGACACTTTTCATTTTATTTTCATCTGTATGTGCTTGGAGGCATCTCATTCCGTTTGGTACCCAATTGAACTGTAACTTCAGAAGCCTGTAACTTCCGAAACAGTTAGTAAAGTTACGTCAATGTTTTGCCAAATGGCAGTTGCTTTCATTGTTTATAAGCGCCCAAAATCATTTGCGTCTCAGTTTTGCGGATTTTTTTCGCCCGTAAAGGAATTCAAACGCAATCGTGTGATAGCGCTATATTTAAATGAAAAATCACAAGCGGGTATCGTGAGAGTCTGCCAACATCTCGGTTTTAATAAAAATTTCCAATCTCGAATCAAAGCACAGCAATACTGGAAGTGTTGCAAAACGCTTGGTGGTGGTCGGAAAAAAACTTCATTATTAGAAGTGGTTCGAAAAGTGAATGCTCAAATTGAACCTAGTTCTCGACGGAGGGGCAGTAAAATGGCTACTGAGCTGAAGAAATACAAATGCAACTATGCAATGGATATTAAAAGATAAGCTATCGGCTCTCATAGTCACCAGATGTAAATCGACTTGGCTTTTCCATATGCGGGATTATACAGGTCAAGCTTGCAGCTTGTTTGTCTACCGACTTCAGGCCTTAGCTCACCCTTAAGTTCGCTTTGTAGAAAGTTTAACTTAAATTTAAAAAAAACATATATAATTCGATTTCAAATAAAAAAAATGATGTTTTGATAAGTTGTACATAGTAATTGTACACTTCTGTAATTTTCGGACGTTGTAGCGCCGTTGATATCGCATTTTATTGATGTATAAACTCTTAGGTTGGACTAATTCGGACCATGCGCAATATAAATCGAAGTGGTTGGGGACACTATAAAAGGGGTTGTGTATGATAGCGTAGAAGTTCGCCGAATGCTACATCAAAAGTCCTGAGTTGTATTACCGGGACGTACAAGTACACTCAGACACAGATGGAAAACTTCCCGACCTCAATAATTTTAAGTTTTCTCTGTGTACAAAATGCCAAGAAGAACAACACATTTTATGGAGTGACTAGGCCTTTGTCCATATCAAACTGTTGTACCGTCAATTTATTCATTGTAGTTATTTGTATTAAATATTTATATTAAGTTTGGCCTTATTTAACCACCTTTAAATTCACACTTCGTAAAAAAGATCTTCGACCAAGTGATTAAGAAATGAGTACTTTCTGGCAGGGGTGTTGAGTCAATTCACCGAAAATCTTCAAAATATTGTATTACCCGATGGTTAGCTTATTGGACTATCACACAGAGGGTCCTTGGTTCGATACCTAGCATCGCCAACAATTTTTCGAATCGTCATTACCCTTTCGGCGGGCAATGGCAAACTCCTGAAAGTAAAATTTCCTATGAAAAAGCTTCTAAGGAGTGCCGTTCGGATTCGGCGATAAACCGTAGGCCCCGCTCAGATGTGACAAAAATGACAACATGAGCAACACAAATGAGTGTCAAGAAGCTAGGCCCATACCGGGCTGCCAGCGCCACACTGTTTTTTTTTATGAATATCTGAATCCGCTCTTGATAGTGCTTACATGTTATCATGTCGTAGATGATGACGGTGATAATCACCATCTTACTCGAATCTGTGTTGCTTCCTTAAATCACTTTGTATTAAAATTGTAGTCATTGTGTGTGATGTTATATCATCTTTCGATGTTATGTGTCACTTTTGTATAACTACAAAAGCTTGGTGTTGGATTCGTTTGTCGGGTAACTTATCTTGGCCAGCCATGTTTAACTCATAGGAACCAGATCCTTGGGCCTTACTGATTATTCAAGATTAACTATTCGCCTGCTTCTGTTGTCATAAAATCCTTTCTATGATGGCACGGAAATCATCGATAGTTTCTTTGTGTTTTGCATATCCCAGTAGTTGGAGGGACTAACTAAAGAAACATAAATTCTTATATGCTTACATCTACGCCTCACACTGTCTGATCTGCAATATAAAAAAACACTCCTCTTTACGGAGTTTATCAGAATTTCGAATACCTATAGATATATCGCTGTGTTCCAAGAGCGTTCTTGATTCCGAGGGCACAACTCGTTGAGCACTGGTAATAATTTTCTGTCTTTTAAATGCAAGAATCTATCTCCTGTACATACCGTCCTTAAGTCTTAAGTTTTAAGACTTGGTTCTTGAAGATAAATTGAGCTCAGAATCAATGGCTGTATAAAGTCTTTGCATAAAGACATAATATGGGATGTATTTGTTTATCCTATTTTAAGTTAGAAAATATTTGCCTTCAAATAATTTTCAGAAGACAAAATTAAGACTGAACTGCATAACTATAATATTGTCATCCAGTCATAATGTACGAGTACTATGTTTTGACACAGTGACAAATCATATCAAATGCAGTGTTGCTAATCATTTGTATTAAATTCATAGTATATGTGCATCATTTAAGTGCGGCATAAATCATATCTCTTGTCTTGGGAGTATCGATAGAGTGCTTTACGGTTGTATAGGTAAGTAGTACATGAGGGTGGTATCGATTAACAAATCACAAATGCCAATAGAGTTAATTTACGTGATACAAACATAGTACATATAATATACATAAAGTATCCAGAAAATTGAACATTTTTAACATCAACTTAAATCATTTGGAAAAAACAGAATTCGACGTGTGCTTCAAAGAAAAATCAAAGGACAAAAGTGATGGGCACAATCCAAAATCAGAAAAAACCACGCCCGATCTGAAAGTTTGGTGTAACCCTTACTTCATTGCATACAACGCTGGAAAGCTCACCCTTATAACATTTTGAACGTGCAACTGTTGGGTGTTGGTTAGACATAAGACAACAATAGGGTGGTTTTTGGAAAATTTAAATAAGTATCTACGGATGAGTTGATATACTTTACTTACACACGATAGTTATGGACATGCAAAATGTGGTGGTAATGTAATGTTAATGCGGATGCAGGTTGGCGAAAAGACAAGTCCTTAGGGTAGATTTGGTTTTATATATACAGTGTAAGTAATATGAATACAACGTAAACAAAAACTGAAGATGAATACTAAATTATCTTAGTTTTTTCAAGCCCACTCAGGTGCGCATTTTCTTCGATACCGTGTATATTATGACCTAGGAATAGTTCACACATACTTCTAAGCTATGGAAATAATTGATGAGTGTTAATTTTTTAACTAAACATATGGAATTGAAACATAAGAGGCGTTTGAGGTGCCGTGAAATAAGGCAAAATTTTAATGCCTGTTATTCCATAAGATGAAATACTTTTTAAACGATCTCAATGCCAAATAACAAGCCTAATTTAAATTTTTTTTCTCCTTTGAGTTTATGCTCCTTCGTACATCGTTAAAGGTTCTAAAGCAGACTTTTCACTCTCATTATAGTCTCATCCTTTGCCTTGGGGATCGTGCGTTCAATATTGGCATAACTTTGTTGTTATAACCTATTGCGATCCAATTATTAGTACTATAGACTATCGTTAGGTAAATAAATCCCTTAGGTATTTTATTGAACTATTGCTCAAAATGATCAATCTTAGGGTCCGAATCATATATCTTGTTTATCTTTGAAATCAGGCCCCCCATAGGAAAGAATTACTTATTGTCACAGCAGATTTGTTTATAAGAAATGAAAAGTATATTCAGAATTTGTTTTTTCAGTCGCAAGATCAGAAAATTTGATTTAAACCTTAAATGCTCTATAGTATCTGCCCTTACCACGTTCAAGTGAATTGTCTCAATCGTTTGCTGACACAATTTATCACGCTTATTTTTTTCGCAGCCAGCAGTACTATGGTTGTGATGGGCTACTTGATTTGGATCAGTACATCAGATCTATTACTGCGAAAATAAATTTACAGAGACAGGTGACAAAGGATTACAGTGTGGTTGTTAAAATCTTTCAAAAACTTCTGTAAAAGTTGAAGACACGGGAAAGTAAATGGAATCAAAACTTACTTGTTATGCAGCCGGCTGTTATTGTTAGCTTTAGTATGAAAACTATAAGTGAATATTTTTTGAAAACGACCTCTCAAAGTAAGACGAATTTTGTACAGTTATATGATTCAAAGTTTCATTTTCTACTAATTACTACCTCTAACCGAGTTTAAATCGTTTAAAGGGGTCCGACATGTCTCCTTTTAGCGGGTTGGCGCTCTTTTATTTTCAACCAACTAAATTTCTTCTTGGCTTGATTGTTTTTACAGCGTAGTTCGAACAGCTTATCGGTTATTACATGACAGCCACTATTGTCAAGTGATAGTGATCTGTCAGTGTACCCATTGTAAGTGAATTGGGAATCTGTGTTATCACGTAGAATAATTTGTGGACTTAATACGCCCGCTAGATACAGAATAATTTCCACTCAATCCATATAGGCCTTGCACTCGTACAATTTAATGCTTCCGAAGGCTTCCAGTATCTTCAAACGTTATGGGCTTAAGAATTGCTTGATGCATGCCTATCAACAAATACGTATTTTAGGCTAATCTTGATGCATCAAGTGTTTGAGTAGTTAATCATACAAATGTCACTAAGCAAGTGTAAGTTACAATATTTTGTAACACTGCTAGCTAGGGTGACTTAATTAAAAGTTAAATTTGTTCTATAATTCTTACTTGAGTTGGGGTTAGGCTTGCATCATAACTGCTTAGAGTTTTCGGATAGTCGGATTGCAGGTATTATATACCCGTAAAGCATTAGGACACTCTATGTGCAGTTACAAATGTCTCTGTTCTTGGAACGTTTCTATCTATTTATCATATTTCTATATGACGTTTCATACAATTTCACTTCTAAATCGTATTAAATCAAATTTGCTTGGGGGGATTTTGTCATAAGAAGAGTAATAATGAGACAGCCTTGCGAGTAGTACCAACTCCTGATTCAAGTATGTAGATATGTGTGTCTACGTCATAAGTATTCCTCTGATATCTAAATGATTACAAACTAACCCACTTTACTTTTCACCATCTAACTGTATCCAAATAGAGTCCAAATAATTTGTTTTTCTGATCCTCATTTCCATAAGCCCGACGTCTTTCCTTAAACTATTAATCTCTTATAATATCCATATTCAAGTTGTGCACAGTAGGCATGGTAAAAGATAGTTTTAATATGTGTCCACTCCCACTTCATAATCAAGAGTTTTGCCTTATCTACTTTATGTCCATTGTTATCTTCAAATCATTGTCATTTTCTAAATGAGCAGAAGATGTGTTTTTTCGTATCTTTTTGTTTTTCTTTTTTCTTTTTCAAATTTAAAAGCTCACCCATAACCCATCGTCGTGGGTTGAAACAACTCCATTGAATGATAATGATGATGACCCCTCGTAGGCGAAATGGATGACATATCTCGAGTTTTTGTTGTATCTTGGGTCTTAGTGTTAGGCCGTAACTAATTTTCGAGCTCGGTTAACCGAAAAGCAACACATTTGACATCGATTAAAAATAAAAATCGTCTGATATTCTGGAATGGTATGTGTCTTCTTGTAGCAATTGCTTGGATATGTATGCTTGCTATTATAGTCTGATTTCAGTTACTCAGTGATGGTGATTGTATCTATAGCAAAGTATAAATAATCCTCTTATTGCCTCAATTATGGACGATGATTTACAGTTGGGAATCTCAAATTACTCGTCACACAGAATCGTACTCATAGAAGATTTTAGCACACAGTAGGTACACAAGTCGCTTGGCATAATAACTAAATTCGTTATCCGATTGCAGGTTGTCTATCTATCTGAGTCTAAATCCGAATATGACTCCAATTCCGAATCCGGATCTTCTGCCAATGGTCCTGGTTGCCCTGGACTGTTCGTACTTTGTCGTTCTGTATTTTTCCATTTTCTCCCCGTCCATGTATGGTGCGGGTATTCGTTTTTTTTCCATTTCTTTTTCTGCACAATAATCGAACGAAAAAATGCGAGGGGGACGTGAAAAAGACGCTCTTTAGAGATACAATTTTATATCGTGTATCTACAAGATACTTTTTGGTATAACAAGTTTTTCCTTTCTCCCCCCTATACGAATTAATGCAGCGTGTGGCTGCGGCTGGTGTATTTAAAGTTTCCTGTCCTCGTTTTTCCTCGCTACTAATAAAGTTGAAATGAACTGTTGTAACTGCTGGAGGATGGCTAAGAAGAAGAAGAAGAAGAAAAAAAAATAATAAGAAAAACAACTCTCACAACTGGTAGCAGCTTCACCTGTTTCTTAGCCGTAACCGTCGCACCGATGCCTTATTTGTTAACCTTACGCACTGTACTCGAACTCCGAGTTATTCTTGTATTTTTATTCGTTGGTGAAGAGCAGAGAAGTACTCGTACATGTATTGTTGATACTGGCATTTTACGGTAGCAGATAAATTGTATAATTCACGCCATCTAGCGTGTATTTGTATATGCAAACCAGTATCTGAAGGAGAAAGATACTTGTAATACTTACTCGTACAATGAGATTCACTACTTGATAGCATGCTTTGATAGATAAATTTAAATTCATGTATCTGAAACTAAATCACACACGTGTATCTATCTGTATCTATATACCCTGGGTAACAATGTGGGTTTTTCGAAAATTTATACTTCCAACCCACGGGATGGGTCTTTGTAGTTTTTCTCTACTCTCATGAGCCTTAATCTGTGCTTAGCCTATTTTTAAAATTTAAATGCGTTGACTTGAACTAAGGCACAACTATCAATACAGGATTCCGAATTTATGTTCTTTGGTCGCTGTTTTCTATTTAGATTCATTTATTCGACAAGAGATGGCGGATCTATTTTTATTTTGCATGCTCCTGTATATGAATTCATGCATAGACATTGTGTGCACGGATATTGTCGGTAAAACGCCTTCAGGGTGGTAATTGAACGTTTTCCTTTGATGTAATTTATTATGACAGTCGATGGTGAAAATTATGCGCATTCAAATCGGGTGGCAAATTAGTCAATTTGAAATATCGAAATAAAAGAGAACAGATTGCGGTATTATGTATGTTTTTTCCCCTGCTTGGTTTGCTTTAGAGCCAAACAAAAAATTAATGCCTAATGGATTGTTTGGTAATGCGCGTTCGATTAAATATTTATTTTCCAGTTACTGGCGTTTATTGGTCATGAGCCTATTAGCCTCGTCAAATAATTTAAAAATAAACCGTCATCCCATTAGAGTATTTTGTTTCGATTGAGTAAATCCAGAAGTGGAGATATTGTTCGATAAATGAATTCCTGACCAAAGGATTTGCATTAAAATGCTTTTTTTATTCTGATTCAATAGACGCTAATGTGGACATTTACTGTAAACAATGGGTAAGTCTTATTGTTTCCAGTAAAAGTAAGTAGGAGATTCAGGGCGGCATATATGTATCTTGAAAGTCTTACACTTTTAAAGCAGAGAAGCTTTACAAGAATCCTAGTAATCTTTGTTTTGTATTGCGATATAGGGAAAAATGTGATGCTCTATCAGGATTTACGAGTAGTAATAAGCTACAGTGGGCTTTCATTTAATAGCTTTGGAGACTTAAGTGCACATGCTCTTACAACCTCTTGCCGCTTTTAGGGTCGCGACACCTCGCACTTTTTTGCTACTTCACAATGGGTCAACCAACTTGCGGAGTATCCATTCTGCAGTCCTAAGTTTGAAACAAATTGATTATGATGCCACCAGAGGATCTACGTCGTTTTAATTTGGGCCAGCCAGGAAACGGGAGGCCCCAATAGGATCCTATAACCTATAGTGGTTATAAGTCATCGCGATAGGACCAATATTGTTTTACCACCGTTTATTATATGACCACCTTAGCGGTGGGCGTGGCCTTGATGATTGGGCGGAGGCATAGTTTGATGGACAATACCTTACTAGATATATCAATGTTGTTCATAATTTTTAAAGTCGGTGTACACATGAGTACTCGGAGAGCATGAAGAGAAAGGAGAGCCGAGCTCTTACATCCTCAGCAGTTTCCCCAAACTGTGTACAATATCTTGACTCCCGTACTGTGTGAACGCTTAAAATTATTTATCAACGAACTACTTTTACCTGTAGGCATACCTACAAAAGAAGTGAGACATACATATCTTATTGCGCAAAATGATAATCAACAACGTTTGATGCTCCATAAAAATCGATAATAATCGGATAATTTTTGTGTTGATAGCGCTCTTAAAAAGATACCAACATATGACCCACCTTTTACATCTGTTGTAGAATGCAGCTGTCACCGGTGAATTTGCAAAAAACTGCGAAATGGGTTAAATAGGAAAAGGCAGCAGAATTATGTATGTATGTATGGTGCACAACTTCAAGGAATCCATAAGATAGTAATATCTCAAAGCTGTAACTTTAAAGTATGGTACACATTATCATTTATCAAATGACATTCCCAGATTGTCAATTCTCATCATTTCATTTTATGCTACAAACTATCACGCCAAAAATTAAATTTTTTGAATGTTTTCTCAATTTTACCTGTTCATTGTTGAGTTTATATTTCTTGGCTGCAGACGTTAAATGAATGAAACTACAACAAAAATGTTCTTAGAGAAAGAACAGTCTGAACAGCTGTTATTAATCTGATTTCTTGGAAAGCGGGTCTACTACAAAAAGGTAGATCATATACACCTTTGGGTTATTTAAGCCATCACCAGAATTTCCTTGTAAGATCAACTACATCTAATTTCTTCAGTTCTTCAGTTTTGACATTCTATCTAAACCGTAGCAGACTTGATTTATTCAAAAAAGCAGTTAGGTACGTGTACACGTGTATGTAAATACAACTACAAACTATTTAAAAAAAACCTTACTGCAATCTGGATTCACTTATTTCTAGGGCTAGCCGATAAAAAATCAAATCTCTGTGTTAATGGTCATAAGCTTTACTTCCGCATTGATGCTGGTTTACGATTTTGTCTCCGCGGGTAGAGTAAACCTGACCTCTGTACACTATAAACCTTAACCTCTAAAATTTATAATTCCCTCAAACGTACCGCTCTGAATCATTAAACTTATAAATCTCTCCAGGAGTCGAAAATATTAAACTCCAACTATGTAGGGATCCGTATTCTCAGACAAAACTCATTTCACTGAATTATACATACATTAGTCCCTTGTAGCCTCATCGTTTTTTTTATTACCGCATGTCTACCTGCTTAAAATTAGATTTCGAAAAATTCCCTTCTACCGGAGAAGAACAGAACAAAGACAGTGCATAGCATTTCGAAGAACAAAACAAAAATAAAAGCAATCCCCCGGGAAGACAACTGACGAAAGTATCTCAAATCCAGACAATGACCTAAAATCGCATCCCGCGATCTCATTTCTTTCTCCTCATGACTATGACCATGATTAAGGGATGGATATGCCGGGCTGGTTGCTGCCACTGTCATAGTCATAGCCATCACCTAAATGAACAAAAGGCGTTTCCTCATGGATCCTTTCCTCCTCTCAGATGGCATGCAGAGCATAATGGTAAAATTTTCAATTCCATTCCATCTTTGTTGGTGTTTTCTAACCTTAATACCCCCAGGGAATACTTGCATCTACCTACGTATACTCGTATAAACACATACATTCGAATAGATCGATGTTTCTGTATCCTTCCTACTGCTGTGGTTCGTCGTACTTATATCTTCTTTTTTGTTGTTGTCATTTTTTCGACCAATTTATATCAACAGTCTTTTTGGTCCGGTGCTGGTGTTTCTTTCCAGTGAAGACCTCTTCTCATAAATAATTGAGCGAAACTCCCAGTTAAAGAGATTTTAATTTATCGCAAACGACTTTTGGCTTTGACTGCAATACGAATACAGTAGCCCTTCAGCTTTCAGATTCGAAACTCCGATTCGATGACGATGAATTTAAAATCAAATGGAAGGGATTTAAACAGCCACGATGATTGTCGTCAGAACTGACAGACATACGCACCATCAAAGCACACAAACGGACATCAGATACTTATACACCACCATTACCTTACCTTCAGCAAAAATCTGACAAGTTGTAGGCAGGATGTGCTCGTATCCATTGCATTCTACCAAAACGTTCCGACGAACGTGTGGTGTTGTCTGGTACCTTCAGTGTACGACTCCACACATGGTTTAATACATTCGGTTCCAAGCCATTCCAATCAATAGACATAAAAATAGATTCTTGGGCACGTATGGTGAACACATTTCCACTCGACGGGTAAATGTATCTTGGGGGCATGAACCATCGTATAGAACGCCTAACACAGGCAATATGTCCTATCAGAGTTGCCAATTGGCCGTACTGTTTCAACATAAAACTGCGACTAATCAGTTGAATTCTAATTGCGAGCACAGCTAAATATGAAATGGGTGTTTTCTTTTAAAGGCGGAGAACTTTTAATTGGCAACACCTTTTCTTGTGACAGCCGATTTGACAGTTTTCGGTTGTTTTGTGGTTAGTTTTGTTCAGCAATTCACCTTGAATAGTTTTAAGCCGGAGAAACTTTTTAAAATTCTTAAAATTTATTTTAAAAAACGTGGTTTAATTTGAAAAATTCATTGGTGCTCTAATGTGTCTAATGTCTTCAAAAATGATTGTGGTTAGAACGTACAGTCAACGGTGGCACAGATATATGATTACTAACTTTTTTGTGCCTCAATTAACGTTGCAAACATATGGTTGGTGCCACATTCCTAATAGCGCAAATATAAGAAACAGATTACGATATGTAGTTCTCAATCAGAGCAAATTATTAAATTAATTACAGATAAAGGATTAAATTACAAATTAAGTTTAAAAGAAGGTGTTACTAAATTTATGCCAAACAATGCATTTTTTTTAGACTGTACTGTGAACCACTACATGATCGTAGCTATAAAGCTTACAATTTCAAAAACTTTCTTGTTTAATTATTTACGAACTGTCAATCTCAAGCTACGACTCACTCAGTTATATCATGTACGAAGTCGAAGAGCGACAGACGACTGTTCAACGTCTTCATATACCCCTTGTCTATAAGGACGCACTAACGATTTTCTATAAGGACGATGAACCTGGATCTAAAGAACACCTAAGTTGGAACTCCGCGTTTACTATATGAATTCTTTGAATAAATATATGCACATGTGCATTGAGGCACTAGCGCTAGGACTAGGACAAAGATCTAGCCCAAATATACAGATCCGACTAGAAAAAACACAGCGAAGGATCATTGATTATTTAATTTAAAGTTGATGGTGTGGGGTACGCAGCCTTAAATATTCACAACTAATTTTAGGTTCATGCTCTCATCAAGGAGTGGGTTAAATGTTTAAAACAAATGGTCGGATGAATGCTCATGATAATTTAAAAATGGAAAAATGTTTGAGATCTGAGTTTAGAAAGGAATAAAATCGTATCTTATTCCGTCCCGATAAAATGTTCGCACTTCTTTTCTCCTGTTTTTTTTTTTTTTTGTTTAGTATTATTACCTTTTCTTTTCAACTCCGAAACACTTTTTAAAAAAATTTCCAACGGCAACTTTGTGCCGGATTTTTTTTTTATGGAGTATAAAGTCTGTGCGTAATTGTACCCACGTCAAAGGGCCTGCAACGTAGCAATGCATGCATCAAGGGCTGGAGTAGTTATAAAAATTTAATGAGAAGCAGATAGAGGTCAGCTGTTATCGTTGTATCTTCAAAGTACGAGCAGAGGGAATGTGCCCGTTTGGTTTTTGTTCTCCACCTTTGTCCTTCGTTTATCTATCCAGTTTATTTTTCATCGTTTTCGTTTGCTTTTGCCTTTGCATTTTTCATTCTCTTTTCTGAATCATTCGACTTTTTTCCTTTTTGAGCGGTAATTACAGACGCCTGTCAGTTGGTGGTACTATGAAAAATTGTTTATTCTGGTTCTGCTTGTACGAGTATCTTCTGCTTTACACTGGCTCTGACCTGGTCTCCTATATATTCATCGTTTCTTCAGCACATGGCAAGAATATTCTAGAAAAAGAAAATTGTTTTTCTCTTTAAATAGACTGAATATGTCACGATCTTGTTCTACTTGTTCAATCACTTATCTTTTAGCTTCTTGTATCAAAATTCCCAAAAAAGGACTGAGTATGTATGTGTATCACATTCATTTGAGGACGGATATACTCGTATTCTAATATGCATTAGCATTTATTAAATACGTAGTTAGAAAAAAGAATTCATTAACAAATATTGGCTCATTGATTAATTGACAGTTTTTCACTGGATGAGAGGTCTTAATGACTTCATTATCGATAAAGGTGAATGCACCCGTAAATGGGGATACGAGTTGTTAATAATTTTGAATTATGTTAATATAAACTGTTTCGGGATTAAAGAGACCAAAAACAATTCTACCATGTGTAGGATGGGAGCGGAGGTGAACTATTTTTAATCCAAAAATATTAGTTAATCATTTTTGGTGAGAATATTGTTTTTCTAAAAGAGTGGCTTCTCTGTGAACTGCTTTGTCACATTTTTTCTTCTTATTATGGATTTTTGGAAACAGACATCGAAGAGATTTCCTGTATTCGTCGACGCTAATTAATTATGCAGAATATACTATTCCATGGTGGAAATTTTACAAATTATACAGAATTCGGTTGTTGTTAAAAAAAAAACAATAAAAGGAGACTTAATAAGAAGCATTTCAAATTCGATATAAAATAACAAAACCTCGAAAAAGTCGACTACACAGTTAGGTAATAAATCTTGTAAAATAGTATATATATTTTAACAATATAAAAAATAAATCTGTTCTAAATTGGCTATGCCTTATATAACAGTACGGAGTTGCACAAACGGATGGCGTTGATAAAAATCTGTCGTTCAGAAAAAAGACACAAGCATGCCGGATTTATTTTATAGTTTTTGGAACCTATTGTCGCGTTATTAAAGGCGACGTTAAGCTTTCTCCTATTGCGAGCATATAGTAATAGATGTTTTCGCAAGCATTATGCGCATAAGTTACTTTCCACTGCATTAATATAAGTGTGGTTAAATAGCATGCTTCGATTTTTAACAGAATAGTATACGAGTAGTATAGTATATTCAATAACACTACTAGGAATGTTAGGAATGTTAGTCCATTTCTATTCGACTAAAGGGAAACCTTTTCCAAGTCCTTGTTGACGCTTTAGGCATAATTTTTTGTGAGTCATACGTGTCAATCTCATCGTTTGACAGATTTCTGTGGCTGGAGCGAATTCGAGGAGAGTGCTTTGATCAGTGTTTTGAATAAGTGCACCCTACTATAGTTGTATTAATGCTTTTGGACAAATTTGTCAAATTTCGCAATTCCGTTTGGAACGGTAATTTCGGTATTAAAACCGCAATGGTTGTTCACTGTCATACAGGAAAGTGCGTAGGCACTTTATATAAGGCGAAGGAACATAAGCCCATAATGGATTAATGTTCTACTTTGGTGAGACATAAGTTCCAAATCGAATAAGGGATTTAAGTCGCGACACATCGGGACATAAGACCAAATATCTTTTGTTCAGTAACATATTTTTACTTCGTGTTATAGGCGCCCGATGGACAGTTGTTGACATACCCTTATCAGAGCGACGAAGGCGCTCGAGCTGCTAAACTCTGCGGAAGAAAGGGTGAAATCCTTTTGACGAGTGAAGCGAGCCAGCCACGCCAGAGATTTGGTTCAATTCAAGGTGTCCCATCTTTGCAAAATATATTGTGGGTTAATCAAATTTTGGACTTAAGTCCCACCAAAGTGAGACATTAATCCATTATGGATTATGTCGGTAGATAACACTATGTATACCCCACTAATTAAGTAGTAGATTCCTCTACGGTTTGGTATATTCCCCAATCTCTGTGTTTGGTGTTATAAAGCAATTCTCCCCGACTCCAGTCTAAGGAATCTGACATTGTAGCTGAGTCATGTGCACCTTCCTGAAAAGCAACTTTCCTTTTATGTACGCTGCTGTCCCTACCTGATCGCAGGTTCTATCTATTAACTTAAATATTTAATAAAGAAGTTATTGCCAATGGCCGACTTACACATTTCGATGTGGGACGATGTGGATTGGTGGGACCCTTTTGTTTGTGAACTTCTGTTGGTGTTGCTCATGTTGTTCTGTTTTGATTTTTTTCTACTATTGTTGTTGTACCTCTAACTCATGTTGGTGTTTTCTTTGTTCTTGTTGCTGTTTTTGTAGTTGTTGCTATTGTTGCAGTTTCTGACACCGTGTTGTGTGTTGTTGTTGCTGTGGCTTTGGCTTGTCTTTTTCCGTAGACGACTTTGCAACTTCGACATTGCTGTTTTCAAAAATGACTTGTTATGTCTTATAAAATCGTCCGAAATTCTGTTATTTTCTTATAGTATGTTCGTAGTTTTATCTTTGTTCACTTGAACTTAATTTTGTTTCGTTGGTACCCATTTCATCATTCAGTTTTATTCAAATTTGAATATTATGTGATTCATCGATCTGCCGCACCGCCAGTACCACTGATACATGAAGTTCCGTGTCTTACTAGCCAGAGCTTGCAACCTAGCATCTACATATTAATTTGGCAGAACTTCAATTCAGGTCTTTAACTACTTTACTTTCTTAGCTTAGCAACCATTTTTAATGACAATTGGAATTCTTCATCACATCATGATGATGATGATATTTAGGAAGATATGAAGCTTTCTAGTTGCCGTACTACGCCGGGTACTGCATTTTCTTTTTCAATATTTTCTCAATGTTGCAAAAAAGAAGCCATCGTTTTCTGTCAGTGTGAAACATTGTTTCCGGCCTTTAACATGCTTCTGCTACCCGAGCTTAGGCTAAACAAAATAACAACCCCCTGGATCATCTGTTCAATAATCTCAATTGAGAGTAATAATGTTTGCCTATCACATTATTCCGTTAGGATATGATGCAATGAACTAAATCTCTGGCAGAACAAAATATCAACCAAAATTCAGGGAAGTAGGGGTTTCAATTGTAATTATGTCTTTGCAAGACAATATTTAAAGGTAGCTACTGGAGAAATAAAGCCGGTCTTAACAGGTTCAAGTGGCCGGAGCGCAAAAAATCTATCTGCGTGGTTGATGGCACATAATACTTCATATTTACTTCCGCTGTATTAAAATAATGGAAGAACCGTGCAGATTTTCAAATATCATATACATATAAAGTCTATACCACTAGGCTTAGATATAGACGTTGTTACGAGTATCTGGAAAATCAACGTATTCTGGCGAATTCGTTGTATTGTATGAGTACTGCGAAGTGTTAAATGGTAACTCCTTTGTTATTTTTCGGATACCTTCATACGTGAAGTAAACTTGCTCCGTCTTCAGTGTACATACTCGTGTAACAAGAAAACAACGTAAACGCCAAAATCCACTCCACTCTTTATCTATAGCAATCCATAGGCAAATGCTATTGGCTTGCCATACCCAGCTGTTACCATTAAATCAGAATAACTCCAACTTGGAACATATCCCCCAAAGGACATCTTTGATCTCTTAAATGGATGCGTCAGCATCTCAATGCAAATGTAGGGGTTTCACTTCAAGGGTGGATTTATATCGATTTTCTCTACTGCCCTTAGCGTAACGTGTTTGTAGATTCGAGTACATCTTGTTTTCCATTCAAATATTTGTATACATTTATGTATTTGTATTGCACAAAGAATAACAATTTTTTTTGTCTTTCAGGAAACCCGTGACTGTGGAGCACCATGCCATGCAATGTTCTTTCAAGAAAACGAGCGAACCGTCTTACGCTACTGGGTTGGTTCATGGGCAGCGGTTTGCGTTGCTAGTTGTTTATTCACGGTAAGTAGCTTTAAACAACTTTAAGTCTTTAAAAATGCACGCCAATACTTTGTCTCGTCAAAATAAGGACTTTGGAGTTATGCCAAATTTACCGGTTACATTTGAATTGCTCTCTAACACAAATGAATTCTGAACTGAGCTAAAAAAAAAGACAAAATCAAAATATTGGAAAAAATTCCATTCACTGTTTTCAACATTTTCCAAGCACTCTCTGTGATTAGATAAATGATGCACAAGAGCTGAAGTCGGATAAATTATGATGGCATACCTTTTTGGAAATATTTTATCCTTCCACAAGGGATGCACTCAAGCAAATCTGATATATTCGTACAGATACACTATTGAGGGATCCAAAAAAAAAGTGCTGTTTTACGTTTGGAAAATGTGTGCTTCGAAAGACGGAAATCGAAAAATAACATTTGTTCACAGTTTTGGTGTAGAATGTCAATATTGCTGGCTAGATGCCCTAAAGAGAGATGGTATAGTCGTCGTATAAGGGTGGCAGAAACATAAATTCTTTAATTGAATTCCGGGAACGAAATGGATTTTAAAGAATTTTCTCTTACTATTCTTGTGCCAATTTTGGGATGGTTAAAGATGAACTTTAATACGTAGGAGTAGATTTTTTTTTTTAAGATTTTGGAAGTGTTTTGCTTCCATTCAATTCTATTTCTTGACATAAAAAAGAAGATACAATTAATGTGACGTCTTGGGTTTAGGGCTTTAGAAAACCGGATTGTGCGTGAAAAACATTCAATTATAGTGCTGTGAGTTTTGGTTTGATTCCGAAACTTTATAAAAGAGATGCTGTTCTATTACAGAAGCTTATATTTTTCACAAAATGAGTATTACTAGGTTGCATCCTGACGTTGATATTCGTTCCATACTCCACTCAATCAGTAGCTAGATGTTGAGCTTATTATAAGGACTCCCTTAATATTAGAATGCACACAAAGGCACCAATTGTCAACAATTCAGTACAGCCGATTAAGTTCTACACCCGAGATCAAATTTTGTGAGATGATGTAGTTATTTGTTCTATAGAAGATTCATATTCTAAACCAATTTAATTGATTGCAAAATTTCTTAAGTTTCGGATGCCAGGTTGATTCTTATTTGCGTCATGTACGAAATCAAAGAGCATTTCATGAATTGCGATTTTTTTTTAAAGAAAGGCTTTATAAATACATTGTTACTGACTAAGATTGTCGATTTTCTAAGAACTAAAGGTTAGGGTACACTATCTGCAATATTGGCAGACGCTGACGCTGGTAGAAAATTTCGCATTTATATGTTGGCTGAAGAAACGTAGTCTGATTACAAAAAAATATAAATAAAATTGAGCTCGGAAATAAGAAACACTGGCTCTGATTCGATCATTAATGCCTTATCCTGCCGCTGCATCAGTCATTCAATCAGCCGGTTGCGGGTTGAGACTCAAAAGTTAAACAATTTAGGTCATTTGTAGAGACTACTGTAATAGTGTCTACATAAATGGGGTGTTGCAAAATTGTATCTTTTCGCCTTTTGATTATCTTCTGTAATAAATAATCAACTCAACGAACCCAGAAACCTTGAATTTAAAGTCTTTGGATATGTCGATGACTTCAAAAAAAAAAATCAGAGTAACGTTGATTTTTCGAAACATACAAAATGCATTTCAAAACGTGTTTGACTAATAGTATGTGCCAGGGAGTTAAGTAGATCCAAAAAAGTTATAGTGAATTTTTTGAGGAAAACCTTGTCTCAGTTACTCTCAATTCTACAACTGTAGCCCTATGAGTATGTTAACGCACACATGATACAATTTGGGGTCTGTTACCATTACACTCGTAGTTGACACTATCGCCGATAACATATGTTTCTGACGGCCATGGATATTTGCATCTCTACGGAGGTGAGTATCTTATACAAATATATCTACTGCACTTTTTTGTAAAAAAAAGGGACTGTATGCGAGGAATGCGATAAGACTCGTTCGCACTTCTTTCTGAGCCAGAACAGGGACTCAATTTGAAGTTTAACTTAATTGCATATGTACTTTTCTTTGGAACGAAAATCGAGATCAAGGCTCCAAATCATATAAACTGGATAAAAAGGGAGACTGACGAAAAAGACAGTCTCAAAGATACTGGACACTGCATACTCGTATATGTACATTTGTACGTTCGCCGGCATCAGCTTTAATATAGCAAAATAGGAGGAAGCTACGTCAAGCTTAACGGCCGACTAAATGAGGAGCAACCCAGATACATAGTGCTGACGGCCAATACATCCTTGACTAGAAACTTCAAAAATAAAAATGTCGCATGAGTTAATGCTGGGTCAACGATATCTCTCCGAAGCTGCTTATCAGCCCTGATGGTCTTACCCGACTCTTTTGCCCAAGGTGTCCGACTTAAATATCCAAACGCGTCATAAGTATATTGTTGTGACGAAAAGCTCGATTTTTAGGCCAGACTTCATATTGACAATGTATCGGCTTAATAGTTTCAATTTCGTGTTTGTCTTACGTAGGTACTGCTGTCATCTATTTTGACGCTGGGCTTGGGCGCCATCTGTCAACTAGTTTGTTGACAGTAGAAAAAGAACTTCAAGTACTATGGCCGACTTTTACTTTAGAAAACAATATTGAGCAAAGACTTTGTTTGAAATTTCGTGTTGCGAAATGAATTTCTTGTTCGAACGCGTTGAAATTGTTGAAGAAAGTCTACGCTATAATATCGAGAACAGGGGCATTTAGGTGGCACAGAAATTTTAAATAGGGCTGTGAAGTTTGCATCATCCGAAACGGTTTTGCTCACTGTTTTTTTTCGATGTTCGTGGTATTTTTCATTCGGATTTTCTTGCGGCGGACCTAAAAGTAAATAAACTATATTATTTAGGCATAATGAAGAGTTTGAGAGAAAGAGCATCCGCCGAAATGACAAAACAAATCTTGGATTTTGCAGCAATCTACAAATCCATCTTGGTGAGATACCACCTTGATCAAAAAGTTCCCGGAAGTTTTTCAGAAAATTAAAAATACAAGTTTATTAATATAATTGTCCCCTTCAAAGTAATCCCCATCGACTGCAACAAACTTATCCCAGCGCTTGATCCAATCCTCAAAACATTGTTTTTATTCGGTTTTCGGTATGTCCATCAGTACTTCCTGCGATTTTCCATTACTTCCTTTCGGCTGTTGAAACGCGTTCCTCGTAGTGGTTTTTTTTTTACTCGATTGAACAGAAAGAAGTCGCAGGGAGCCAGGTGAATTCGGTGGCTGTTGGATGGAATTTGTTGCATTTTTCGTCAAAAAATTACGAATAATGATGGCACTGTGCGAGGGTGCGTTGTCATGGTGCAAAATTTACGAGTTTTCTGCCCACAATTCTGTTCTCTTTCGATGAATTTCTTCACGCAAACGTCTCATAACGCCCAAAATAATACTGTTTGCTTACTGTCTGGCCTTCTGGCGAAAATTCATGATGCACTTCACCGTTGTAATCCATGAAAATCGTGACCATTGCCTTCCTTGTTGACTGAAAACGAAGTGGTTTGTTTTGCTCTCGGCTCGTTTGGTGAACGCCGTTCACTTGTCTGATGTCTGGAATGCATGTCGCACTCATAAACCCACGTCTCGTCTCCAGTAATGATCCTGAATGTGGGATCGGATCGGATTCAGCCTCGGATTCAGTCTCGCAAATCATCTCTTTTGCGACGTCACATCGGCCTCTTTTTTGCATGAAATTGATGTCTTTTGGCACCAACTTTGCTGCTACACGACGGAAACCCAAATCATTAACCAAAATGTCTTGGACGGATCCATAGGCAATGTTCAAGTCCTCCGCTATCTCTCTGATGGTCAATTTGCGGTTATTGACCAACATTTCTTTTACTTCATCAATGTTTTGGTCGGTTTTCGATGTCGATGGTCTGCCACTGCGTTCATAATCTTTGATTGACTCACGACCACTTTTGAACCGCTCGTGCCACTTTTCCAACATTTCCAACATTCGCGCACCATTAAATCCGTTTTTTACGCAAAATTTTATACAAGTTCGTTGTTGCAAATTTAAATTCATTTCTAAAATTGTAAAAAAATCGCCAACACACACAGAGATGATAGATGTACTCTTGGCTACGTAACTTTTGCAAATGTCAAGCTATGACGCTAAGATTTAGAGGGAATATCAACAACAGACGTACCAACTTAACAGGCAAAATCAGAACTCAAAACGGTGCAATGGGAGCGCCACATGGTTATTCCGCGAACTTTTTGGAGGTGGAATATCACTCTGTGACTTTTATCTATTTCTGAAATTCAAATTATCACTTTGTGGTACCCGTTTTGAATCGATTCAAGACATAAAGGCAAATTTGATGAGAGGACTGAGGGGGATCCCGGAACTTACTTATAAGAAATGTATGGATGACTGGATTGTTAGTTTGAAAAAAATATACCGCTTCAGTAATATTGACGAATAATTGATTTGTGTTGTTTCTATTGACTCAATCCCAGTTCACCTTGCCGTGAGAGACTGATTGTCGATTTTTTTTTAAGGAACAGAATCCTTTCGTATCTTTCTTTACGGAACTGTATAGATAAAGATTTAAAACATTACTTAAGGTTCGTAAAGTTCTTGAATACAAATGGAAGGCTGTGAATAACCGGTTTCCACCATAAAAAAAAATCGCTTTTCTGCAGGAAAAGTTTTATAAAAAAAAAGAAAACTTTGGGCAATTTATGTCAACCCGTTGACGAAGCTAAAACAAAATTTGATGCATCAATTTGTAGTTGTGTCAGTTTTTAGAAAAGTTTTTCTCTCAGACTTTTTTTTATGAATTCATGTCCCTTGCTCCTGCCTTTTATATAAGCTTTTTCGATGTTTGCAGCTGAAACTAATAGCTATTTCTGTTCTCGGTAAACAGACGAACTTCCATTTTCCCATTAATAAAGATAAGAAAGATTTTAAAAGTGTCTGTGAGGTGAACAGATGCCAATGCAGTCCACTTGTGCTTCTTAACCACCAAACTCAAATATATGTTTGAATGTGACCCAAGATGATGTAGTGGTTTAGATATTTGCAACCCGTTATGCCTTATGTCAAATTCGCTAGAATTATCTTAACCGGTAATCCTGTATTAAACTTTGGTTTTCAAAATGTGAAGAATTAAAAAGAAAAGTAAAGTAATAAAAGACCATTTCACAGTTACACAGTATCCGCACGTCCACTGAACTGCTATTGCTTAACTTTCCAAAGAATAGCCGGTCCCAAAAAGACATAACATTATCCGTATCAGCTACATTTTTCTACTATAACCAGCGGCATCTAGGAAACCATTTATAACGATAAATTCATTGTTGTCATAGTCTGGGCACGAATAAGTGGCCATTTAAACCTGTTTTCAATTACACATTTAGGTTTCCACTTTTCTTTTTTGTATGGCCTAAAAGTTGAATGACTTTTTCCCTTTCTACTTCTCCTCTATCGTAATCTACTTCTACTTCTTTTCATCGTAAATATCGCTCTTAATCAATTAATTGTTATATTTGGGTAATTTTTTAGCTTCGGTGCCGTTTGGAATTTTATATAATGTACGATTCGAATAGGTGGATAATTATAATTAATGACGGCCTAACTAGAACCCAAAAATCAGAATAGCAAAGCAAAACAAAATCGAGGTTATGTTAATTTGATGGGGTATCTACTGATATGCAAGCGAAACATAAATTTGTGCAATTTATTTGAGTAAGTTGTAAAAATATAGATATCTAGTCCAATCTGGTTTCAGGACAGTATGATTAGCAATTTATGACAAAAATATGGTAAAGTTGAGAATTTGTGTTGGAATTTCTTAATCAGAATGGTAATGGAGAGGGAGGGGACAAATTAATATTTATTGACACCTATTGAGAACGATGGAGAAACAAGTCAATTCAAATCAGACTGCCCATTTGTTAAGCCGCGTTTTAGTTGAAATTTCTCTTTCGTGAGATGTACACATTATATATGCATACGTACGTACGAGTATATATATTATATGATAAAATTCAATTTTCTTGTAGGACACAACATTAAGGAATTTTGATATATGAGAATATTGACAAAAATACAAATCTATCAAAAAAATTTCATAATGCACGTTTTAACCAAAGGAATTTGGATTAAACCTAGCCTGGTTATCAGCTTATTAGAGGAAAAGCACTTAAACCAGGCCTGTGCGCTGTCTTGTCAATCAATCTCCATTAGATCTTGAGCTACTCTCCTATTGAATTTATCCTTAAGAAGTGTCAATCGAAGATATTTCGGATTGGAGTCTGTGCTTTTGGCCAAAAGATACTGCAACCTCTTGTGCTGAAAGTGATTTAAGTTTGAGGAGTTTCCTAGGCACGGCTCTGCTATTAAATATCCTTACGGATCAAAGTAGCTACGTCGCCTGAAGTGACAAGATATTGCGCAATTACGCGTTTCTTAAATTGCCCTCAGCTTTTCCGACGTCATTTTCTACAACTTTCGTATAACTTCAGAGAAAAATATTTTTTAGATACTGCGATGGAATAATTTTAGTGTCAGGTGTACTTGTTTTCGTACTTACCCAATAGGAAAAGTCTTCACAAAGTCTAATATCTCGTTACAGTTTGAGTTAAGCAGTAATGAAGGGGGATGTTGATGTCCTCTAAGTAGCAAAATGATTTTGATTCTCTTCTCCACTCGGAAAAGTCGTCTATTAACTGTTTCTCAAGTCAACGTAGCATGTCCAGATACTTAATTACTTAATTAGGTGGGGCTACAGTTAAGGGATTCAACTAATAAGCCTATCTAGTTAGACCGGTCTTAAGCTTACTTATGCAAACGGCTCCCAGTTGCATACTAGAAGTCGAATGAGATTCCCTTCTATTTGACCATGCATCCTACTGCGTTGTCCCTCTGCATTGGGAGTCCATTTGCTAGGCATCAGGACCAAATATTTTTCAAAGTATTTCTCTCTAAACGATTGAGGCTATCTTTATCCGCTTTCGAAAGTGTTCATGCTTCAGCGAAATAATCTTCCGCGCTTTGTAATCCACGAAGTGATGATGAGTATCGATTTGAGCTTCTTGATTTTCTTTCTGAATCTTCTAGAGTGTTTGGTCAATTGTGAACTTTCCTGATCTGAAACCGTTACATATACAAACTATTGAAAAAGTTTGTCCGTATTCTAAGAACCGACTGTGCTTTTACTGCAAGATTTCCTTGCTCATCTCTACGGGTCTTGTACCATTGATACGTTTTTTTTTTATCTATCTATAAGTGTTATTCCTGGAGTACAACCTACCAAAATCTTCGATCGCGCGCTTCTCTTGCTCTCCGGGAAAACCCGGTGTTTATTCTATTCCTTGTGATCGTAGAGCTCACGAGCGGCTCTGGTCTTTCGCTGCAACACCACTTTATACGGATCTTGTTTAGTTGCATGTGCTTGCCTGGATTCTTCATTAAACCAGGGATTTTTTGGTGGTGGTCGTGCAAAAATTTCTGGATACGCGTTCGACGAAGATTCTGGCGGTCTCTAGCGATTGTATTATAGCTTTTTTACGTCATACCTTATTACAATTGTTCTTCTCTTAGGTGGCGCTTGGGATATCCGCATTCGCACCTTGGCTGCAACGAGGTGGGAAGTGATATCAATGTTGGCTTCCCGGAACAGAACGTCAATTGTGTTTAACGTGGAGACTTAAGTTCACGGGATTTCCATACATCAATGGGAACAACGATACGCCTTGCCATCGAAACCTAAATAAGAGATTATACCAAAGCGGAGCTGCGATGAGGGGCTAGCTCCACCCTTGGTACGCTTCGAGGCCTAACTAAAACCTCTTATTGATCTTAGGGTTTCAGTACCCAGCACTTATAGCCACTCCACTCCGGGTATTGAGCTTTAGCAGGGCTAGATCCCTGCTATTTAGGTTTCAACCAAAGCCACCTACCTCTACAAGTTAGGCCCGGACCGAAGTCCGGGGTGCTCCTAACTACCACGGTACCGTGTTTTAAGTTCCGGTATGGACTACCGGTGGTCTTGCCACTCATCAAGACCTATGACCGGCAGCTTGTAACTGGACAAATCAGTCGCGTAAAAAACTGATGATGTTATAGTTTTACTCTTCCCCCGCTTTTTATTAGACAACGTCATTAATGAACGAAGCCTTGATAATTGGGCAGGGGCCCAGCTGACCGGAACATTCGGACGTCCAAAATACTGTAGGAATACCAAACGTACGAGCACATCGCAATGTGATCAATTTGATTTAGCGTTTCACAGACACCACGATTTCGCCATGTGTACATTGAGATGAAGAAACCGTGTGCTTTCTATAGTGATATTTTGTGCCGCCGCTTAGTCAATAAGCCTAAGTCTGTTTCCAGTCATGGAATAGTGAAGGGTATTCTTTCTGCACTACCAAAGGAGCTATTCTTGATTGCCTAGAACGATTTACACTGTACGTACTTCAAACATTGCTCATATTTTTTTCGTAGATGTCGTAGACACATTCCTTTGTGGCCATCTTTGTCTTCCGTATGAGCATGGAACTTACTTTTTTACGGTTTTCAATTTGATACAATAGTGTGCCTATAGCTTTTGATGTGTTTTGAATGCGAATACGGGTAAAAAGTTCGTGACGTTGGAAATGAAAGATACTTTTTTCAAACACACGTTTATTTTTGAACATATTCTTCTCTGAGCTTATACTCCATCCAATGGATTTTGAATGAATCCCAACTCACATGTGCACCTGGTTATTGTATTGTTGACAAAATTATTTCCTTCTTGCCGAAAATGTTTTTTCTTCAAATAGGCATTAATACGTCGAATTAGTGGACATAGTATTCGCCTTATATTGTCTACAGCTTTTAATAGCTATCAGATCTACATGACCCAGCTTGACAGCAGGAAGTTGGCGGCGAACATCAACTTATGCTTACTATCAGGTGGTTTTAGCTTTTGGGCAGTTTCAACTGCATAGTTTCAAATATTTGCTTCGGTTTTCGAGTAGTCAAATCTGGGTTTTAAGCTATCTTTTCGTTCATATGACTAATTTTGGCTTTTTGACTTAACGACCGTGGGTTGAGCTCTTGTCAATTGACTCTGGGAAAGAACAACCGCTTTAAAATATGCATACCTATTGCAATATGTAACGCGTATAATTTAATCTATTTCTACATATTTCCCTTGCGTTTTTGCATGCTACTGCACCTCTTGTAAAGTTGCCTACATTAGCGAATCTAAAAGCTGGTCTGTTTTGGATCATCTGCTCTACTAAGGACAAAGGTTTTCTGATATATTTTTCGTTTCGGTGATCCTATTATTATTTTGCCCCTTCTTCGAAGCTCGATCAAAAATTGAGCCTCTATTGCTTTTTGCCTCTTCCAGACAACCGATTACAAAGTACTGCGGAGTGTTCGCCATTCAAGTCACCATAAGCCTCATCTGTGAACCACAACTTCATCTTTAAATTTAAATTATTCGCAATTGTGCGTTGATGTTGTTGAGTTGGGTTGATGGCAGGAGTTGAGTTTTGCATATTCGGAGAGTTTGCAGTGCAGATTTTCATGTCTTGTACGATTTATTCGTAACCCGTTCATTATTTATTATTGAGACAACCATCAGATAGAAAGGCTTGTATACTGCCTTGGTACACCCCAACTTAAACTTTAAACTCTTTGGTTATTCCTGCTGTGCATTAAAATGGCCTTGTGATACATTTTTGGCAGAATGTTTAGAAAAGCTGTTTTTGTATTAACTAAACTGACCTATCAATGTATATTCCATTCAAACAGGTAAACTGTATGCTTTACTGCTCCTGTTGTCTGTACTGAGTCAACCGTTTTTGTTTTGTTTTTTCTATTTCAGATTTCTCGACCCCAAGAGGCCATTATATCTCTTATTTTCGGTGGATTTTAAGGCCTTAACAATGCGTGGACATACAATACCTATCTCGGGATATTTACTATCTTCTTAATTAAAATCTCTCTCCCATTTATTTCTTTATTCTTTTGTTCAACCTACTCGTATTTAACCAAAATCTTTTCTTTCGTGTATCCATGAAATTCAATACAGTGAAATCTGTATAACTTAAAAACCTTAGTCATGTCCTTCGAAATAAACTGCTGTTTATCAAGATTTGAATCACCAACGTCTTTCAGATGTCGATAAAGACAAAGAGGAAGACATACAAATGCTCCCATGTAGCCATATGTGTATCCGATAGGAAATCTGTGTATCTTTTGGTGCGTCTTCTCTAAAAAGTTAAAACACTGCAGCGAATCCATTGTTGACAATAATAATCGGTGGCTTGAAGAGTAAAGGGTTTCTTCTCTGGTCTGTCGTTTTGCTTTTCTTCCATATACAATATATCACCAAATAAATTTCAATTCAGATAATATGGTAATAAGGCAAGTTTTTTTTAGTATTTTATTTGATTACCAGAGTGTAGAAACCAAACATTATCGCCCTATTTAACACGAATTTCTGGTGAATGATGGCAACAAACCGTTAAAGTCAGGTAGTCACCGTGATATTTCAATTGAGACATTTATTGAGATGTCTGAAGACTGTCTGCTTGCATTTAAATATTTGTGCGAATCTTAATCTCGGGACTGTGAAATTGCGCACAAATCATCTGCCAATCTTGGTTTCATAAAACCGAGCTAAATTCTACGACTAATTAATACACACGATCTTTAAAGAACGGCCGAGTCGTTAAAATGATTATAAAAGCTGTAAATATTGCCGTCCGGTGTTGCCATAAAGACCACCGAGTGAATTGGAGAATTTCCATAAAAAAATTTTCACGTCATTTGAGGGAACTGAAATTTGTTTAAAATGCAAATCGCGTTGAAGTAATAAAACTTAAATCGTTTTCTGGTATAAAATGTGGTTTGTAAGGTAAGAATGGAGCACAGGTCTAAAATGGGCTTTAAAATTTATCAAAATGATGGTTTTTGAGTGAGTTTTGTGAAATGAGTCGATTTGTATTGTGACTGAAAGCAATCAACGGTGGATTTTATTTGAAGAGATAGAAGATATCCAATGGGATAAGATGGGCGGGAGGTATCGGTATTTTCGAGTAGACAATAGCACCTCCCGCGATTAGGTTGGCTATTCTATGAGCCATAAGTGTAGGAATATGATATGTTTCTTTAGTCTGAATGAAGGTACCCATTGGTTTTATGTCACTTTAAGTGTTTTGTTCCCACAGCTTCAGTATCAGGGGAGTAGGATAGGAGAAATTAATGGTGAACCCCATCCTGTCACATTTGTTATTTTAATTGGAAAAGTTGACCACATAACTAGATTCGTTTGATGCCTTGAAATTCAATACATTTTCACTGCATTGTGTGGGATCAATGCGGATCTAAAATCAAACTTGTGGTGTTTTGTCTGGATTATAAACAGTCGTAGCATGGCTAAAATGAGGTTACAGTCCTAGTCATAAGTTTACCTCTCAGAATATTTAGAAATTTAGAATATGCTTGCATCACAATTAGATCAATCTGGCTAAAGATGTTTATGGACTTTGAAAGCCGTTTCAAGAGATGGAGTTAGAATAACCAAAGGAGATCTTAACATTGTACTTGACACATTGTTGATTTGGTCGAGGGGCTTTTATACGCAATCTTTTGCAAAGCAACTAGATTTTGATGGCATTAATGCATTTCTGTGTTATTTGGCATGATGCGTTAACAATTAAGCATTCGCTTTTTAGCCTGAAGACCAATACTTTTTGCATCAGGCCTTCTATGAAGTTATAAATAAGTTCTGATTGTTTTCTCTAAAGCAATAGCAATATAAAATGTCACAAATTTGTATCTTCATTTGACCGATCCATCCCTTCGCACTTCTTCTATATCAGTGTTATTCGCCTAGTTGTGATTTTTCATTTGATGTGTTCATGCTCAGCTAAGGCTATGTATAGCATAGTGAATTTGCTCGACAAATGAATATGTTTCCAAAATTAATGCCAGTAAGTTACTATGGTGGTATATAGATACTACAAGTCTTCCAACGTGGAGGATCTTGCGTCAGAATCTGGTAGGCTCACTCGTGAGGAAGCAAAACGCGCTGAGTATTTCCATGGATATTATGAGTTCTTTCGACAAGGCAACTCTTTATGAGATGTGTACTTGTAACTCGGCTTGACAACAAGGGGTGGACCAATCACTAGTTTTGTGAGTAAAACCAATGCTGGTAAAAAGGAAACAAATTGCGGAGGTTGGTCGAAGGTACCCAAGGCGGCAGCCCCACTGGTATGGCCATGCCGGCCTTTCACTGCTTAATGCTTTCAATTAATCCACCTTAGTATATGTAGATGATGAAGTTGTACTGTTTGTTGGATCATATCTAGTATTTATGTTTTCTGTAGCGCTGACACTCCACACGTAATCGACAATTGGTGCACTTGAAACCCTCTTAAAAATGAGGGTTTTCTCACTATCAGAAAGTGGAAGCTGACAGTGAAAGCGCAGTGATGAAACTTCCCCCACGTGGTATTCATATCATTGGCTGGTTCCGTTTAAGAGAAGTAATCTCCGTGGCAATGCGCGCTGGGGTCATGGTGACATAGCACGCTATGGACATGCCGTCTGATTTAACGATCAGAACTCCTTCTGCAAAAAGGAATCAGAAACCTGGCTTCTGACTTCGGCTAGAATGGAGTCAGATCTTAACTGATGACGCAAAAAACCATATTAGGATGCGGCGCAGTCCTTGTTAGGAAAACGTGTGTCTGTTTTCCAACCGGAAATATAAGTTATCTTGATAACAATGAATTATTTTGTAAAGAATCGGCAGAGGAGGCGAGATTTCCATATGTGGCAACAGTCCAGCTATGCTTAAATCTTTGCTACACCCTCAAATGACTTTCAACATAGTTAGAGAATACAAGACTTCATTGAACGCAGTCGGAGTGTTGAATGCACTGAGTCTTGTCTGATCCGAGTCTTAATGGGATGGCAGGAAGTGAAATCGGCCATGCAGTTGATAAACAAGGCTCAAAAGAGAGTTTGTTTTGGACCCGAACTTATGTGGGGTCTACCTGCGTTCCGCCCTGCGTTCCGCCCTGCGTTAGAGCTTTCATTAAATCTCATATTAAAATTAATATAAATGACTCTCCAGCTCACTGTAAGTGCAACCGAATGCTTCAGAACCTCTCTAAGAGGTCAGCAGCTTTCTTGATGCCCCTCAGTAGAAAAGACTGCAGGCTGCTTGACAGGCCACCACACTTTTGCTATGCACTTGATTGTGTGAGGCATAAGCAATACAATATCCTGCGATCCTTACTGTAAAAGTCCTGTGCTGATTTGTCCTGTGCTCGCACAAGGCTGCAGATAATTGTCGCTATCGTGGTGGGTGTTTGTACTTTAGGTACCTTATCACTGATAGATTAGTCATTTGCATTAGTGCTCCCATAAAAAAAGAAAACCAACAAAATGCTCTGAGCTCCGTGTATGTGTATGCGTATGTGGAAGCTCAATCTGCATTTGTAGGCGACAGGGAAACGTCTTCCTTGTGACCGAAGTGTGTCCACTAAGGTTCACCTCTTTGTGCTTCCAGATTTTATAATGCACGGTAGGACTTACAATTTTCGAATTAGTGGTGGTGATAGCACATTTAGAGGTATCCTTTTTTTCTGTCTTTCTTTTGTGTGCATCTGGTAAAAACCCTTTTAAGGAACTACATTATTTAAAAAAAAATTAAATAAACGTTGATTTGCATTACTGACTCTGTATTAAATTTATGTTTCCTCCTACATCAGTTGGTTTCTTGTAAGATGGACATTCATATTGAACCCCATTTGAATCTCCTGTGCGGCACACACAGGAATCTCAAAATCCAGACTGATTCATTCGGATCACGAAAAGATTTTTTGACTGTGTTGAAATCTGACTTGAGAGTCAATTCAAGTTCTGTATTGGTGATAACACCTCATGCCACGCATTTTAAAATGTTTTCTCCTGTCAACGTTGTAAATCAACTGAAAGCTTCCAAATGTCTAAACTGTTTTTTTTTTTTTTTTTTTAAACTTTAAATGCAATTCAATTTTTGTTCCGTACCTTTTTTATGGCAAATAAATTCGGCTATCGGTGGTGGGGATCGTTCAGTTGAAAGTCCATAAACGTATTTTCTCTGAATGGAAATAAATTGTCTTCTCTGGTGTTGGTGTAGAGAATATAAATGCCACCTCACCTAGTTTGGTATTTTAATTTAATGTGGTGTCTGTGACGGTAGCTGGTGGTTATTGAAACTTCACAAAATAAATGAATAGCTTGGGATGTTTCAACGGAATCATTAACTTTTTTCTACAACGCCATCTCCAACGTTATCCGTTCAACGTCACGTTAAAATGACTGACATTAATGGTCTATCTTGTCTCAGTCTCATAGTCAGTCTAAACCTCATGACCTAGTCTTCTTGGAGTTTTGTAAGTTTTTTTAAAAGTATTTTACGAGCTTCCAAAGATATACGACTATATGTGGGTAAAGCGACAGAGAAGACGAAGCGGAAAGACAGATGTTCGCATGTCGTCAGCGAGGTCATCTAATGTCTTTGTCGTGGCCGCTAGAGTCTCTTGAGGTACGAGTACTCGTAATGATGACAATTTAAATTGCAGTGATGAGTTTTATAATTGCACTACACTTATGTATCTGAGCAAAGTAAAAGAGCATTTATTAGTTAATTGAATGTTTAACATGTTCAACAGCTGGAATTGAATTGATTAATTTTAATAATCTCAGTTTCTTTCGTTATATAAAATTTAAAATAATTTGTTCAAAACGTTTCCAGTTACATTTACTATTTTGAGTTTTTTAGGGACACACGATTAGTAACAAAGACTAACTTCACTTTCAGCGGCGCTCTTCAAAATAGTGAAGGAGACCTAGTGACTAAAGCGTTGGGAATAGTAGATTAGTAAAGGAAGCTACTGAATCGGCGTAAGGTGAAAAGTATGGTAAGCCAGTAAGAGCCTCTACTTAATGAAGAAGCCATTCTACCCCCTTCTTTAGAACAGGTTGTCTTGACTATTAAAATCCTACCTGCAGACCTGTAGCACGCCCGCTCGTTTAGAACATTTTTGTGAGAAACACTTTCAATCTCGATGTCGTGCATCGCAAATTTATTCAATCGATGCAAGTACTCGTATATAAGTAAGAAAGGCGCTGAATCCACCATCAGCGTTAGGAAATGAATTTACCATGACCGCCAGCCACCGGCCGTTGTGAACGGTGGTTCATTATTTCATTTTAACGATTAATCTAAATTGTCAATTAAATTTTTCATATTTACTTTTTATTAGGGAAAAATAATTTTATGGTCAAGAGGGTTCACGATGCAATCTATGCGGTGTGCTCTGTGCTCTCAACTCTTGCGGGCACATGCATCTTTTCTTTGAAAAACATCTTCCCATGGAATACGAATAACAACAAAAACAATGATTTTTTTTTGTTTTTTTTTCCAGGTGCTTACGTTCCTAATCGATTCATCACGTTTTCGCTATCCTGAGCGTGCTATTGTCTTCCTGGCCGTCTGCTATTTGGTAGTTGGTTGTGCTTATGTTGCCGGTCTTGGTGCTGGCGACTCGGTTGCATGTCGTGAGCCATTTCCTCCGCCGATTCGTCTTGGACGTCTTCAGATGATGTCAACCATAACACAGGTGAGTACTCGACGAATAAGACGTTATATGGGTCCTGGTACCGGCACTACATACTACGTAGTGCTGATTCCGAAGCTCGTGTAGATGCTTCTATCCCCTTTAAGCAGTTCTGCGGTTATGTTTTATTTTTTGTTTTTTAATTAAGGATTCTATTTGCGCGCATAAACGTAAATATGTGCATCCAAAGAGGATCTATATACATAAACATATATATGAATGTATTTAATATAGAAGAAAATTCTGATGGCTTTTCTTTCGTTAGGGACATCGGCAATCGACTTCGTGCACCGTTCTGTTTATGGCCCTGTACTTTTGCTGCATGGCTGCATTTGCATGGTGGTCGTGCCTGGCTTTGGCTTGGTTTCTGGCAGCCGGTCTTAAATGGGGCCATGAAGCCATCGAAAACAAGTCGCATTTGTTTCACCTGGCCGCTTGGGCGATTCCGGCGTTGCAGACAATTTCGGTCCTGGCATTGGCTAAAGTTGAAGGTAAGTCTATTTTGATTCAATTTATTTTTGGTGAAGGGTGTAGGGGTGATTTTCCTCTTTTATACTCATTTCTCGGGACTTTGCAAGAGTGTTGTTCTTGCGGAGCACTTTAGTTTCAAGAGTGATTCAGTCAATCGTACGTGATGAGGTTTCTAATAAGTGTAAGTTGGTGATATCTACATATCTAGCTAACCTACCTAAACCATCACGACAAAGTTATTGTTGATGATGATAGTGGGGCTTAAAAGTGGAATGTGAAATAAAATTACGAATTAATGTGAAAAGGAGGCACGAATGAAACAAGGCAAATGGAATGAAAAAACAAAGGAAATGTCGATTCGGTATTGAATATTTCTTATGTGAAACGGTAGCGCGTTCAGAATATTAAGCGAACCATCAGCACGAACAATGATGATAGGTTCTTTGGTTTTCTGGTTCTCTGGTGGTTCTGGCTTCATTTAGGTGTTCCTTTATTAGAAAAAATCATTGGTTTTTGTTGGCGCTCGCTGTGTGTCGAATACCGTATTTAGATAAATCAGCATTACTTTGGACGACAAAATTGTGAAGTTTGAATGTGTTTGTTTTTTTTTACTTTTCCAGCGGTAGTATGGTGTACGGGTAGAGAATTTTGAACTGCAATTGTGCTGGAATGCGTATTCGTTATAACGCAACTGATTGACCAATTGAATTATTGGAATTAAATTTGTTTATTTATTAATTTCTTCTTATTTCTTTGATTTTTTTTTAAATTCGCTGACATAATGCATTTGAGAATTGTGTGAAGTAAACCAGGGGTTGTAACTTCTTGGGAATTGGGGCGCGTATTGAGAATTTTTTAAAGATTTTTGTCATTTCTGTCAATTTGGGATATTTATGAACAATATATGTATTCGTATGTTTATTAAAGTGATAGTCCCTTATATTCTTGTCCAATTTCGAGCTTAACACATTAACTGCGAAACTTATTTGAGAAATTACGAGTACAATTGTTCGTCACCAATGTCGTTTTAAACCTAAACTATACTCTTATATTACAGTACTTCTACTTGCTTAAATTTTGAATATAACGCTCAATTTTTTATGAACCTTATTTAACAACAATTCTCCTAAACCAAATGCATTTATCTCTTTGTAGAATATCAATCTCAATTCATCGTTATGATTTGACATAGCGTGTAAGGCCTTTTTTGAAGTGTTAGACTTTCGATAGAAATGAAATCTCAGTAGACATCATCGGCCATCGCACCCAATTCACGCTTTTAAATACTCACACAACAACGAGAAGGAGAACGGTGCGTTCAGAACGTTATATTGCGGTTGAGGAGGCTTGTGTTAAAGAGGACCCCACCTTATCAATTCATCGTAGTTCACCACAACTGGCCCTTTGTCTATCTAGTATCTCAGAAATTCTGTGTACTCGTAAAGATCTTGGTATCAGGGCTTGTAAGATCAAATTAGTGCAACAACTAAAGCCGGGTGACCGTTTATTGCGTCGGTTGTTTAATGATTGTGGTTCAAATAATCTGAAAGTTAACCCAGTTTTGACCGTAAAACTCTGCTCAGTGATGCGACTCTTTTCTGGTTCAACTTTTACATTAACAAGTAGAATTGCCGTATTTGAATGGAGGACAATCCTCAAGCAGTTCACCAGATGCCATGGCCGATGGCATTGTCGGTTTTGATTTCTTGAAAATAGGGCCGGATGAGAAATTGTCAAACTGTCAATAGACACGGCTTTATGCGACAGCCAAAGGCCAAAAGTGGGACCTCTAGAATGCGCCTTGTACGAAGCACCTGTGCTAAGCATATGTCCGAAACTATTTTCAAGTATTAATTAAATGGCATCCGGTAATTTTTCAAATGGATTTAACAAGTCGTCTTAAATTCGATTTCTTTTTTTTTTATTTAAACGAAATGTAAAAGTTAGAATCTACTTTTTTTTAAAAAAGCACCCTTTACATACATTTCGATTCATCAGCGGAAACATCCCTGGCTATCAGACGAATATTGAATAGAGAAATTGCGGATTCGAAAAAAACGGTAATGCAAGTATTTGGTCGACTTATTTATAACCCATTATCTTCAATCGTTTTTGTGAATTTATTAAGAAGCAAAAGAACTGGCACCTCATTGCCTATGATTGTGTTTGTTTTAATGTTTAAAAACGATAAGACATTCCAGTCTGGTCAATGTAAGTGTTATTACATAATCTTGCACAACTTTGAAAAGTAATGATCTTTGTACATTGCCCAAGTGCACCCAAAATAAATGTGATTTCGAAGTCCGTGGTTATTCCCATTGCTGTGGGTTGGTATTTCCTTTAACGTCAGCGTATATTTTGTGTATCATTTTTACATACGTAACGGTTACGTTTTGAGACCTTATCGGCGTGCATATAAGATATCTGGGAAAGCCTAGAATTCTCTCGTATGTCTACATAGTATGTGATATTAGCTTTACCAACAAGAACAAGAACTTGCCCCTGGGCCTTTTCACTTTTTTGAACAAAGGGTCTTCGAAGGGTTTATATTTTAAGTTTTGCTGTTACCAAATAGCAGGAGTCCTTTTCTTGTTGTGCCGCAGTCAAGTTCTTCTTTGTTTGCGCTATTTATTAATTCTTGCAAATAAAGCGATAATAGTGTCTGGTTAATTCAGGATCACTACAGAAGCCTTCTCTAAGTTTCAGGTTTAATATTTGCATTTGTGGTCGACTGCAATATGTAATCCGGTACCGCGATTGTTTTATAAATGGCATCTCTAATATAGTACGTGTAAGACCGTCTCATTTACATTTTTTCCTGTATATAGACATTTTGTAGTATGGCATAGTCTAAATAATACGCATACAGTATCAATACGAATGGAAATTGTTACGAAACCTATAAGTCATTTATGAAAAAATATGAGGCTGAGAACAACTACGGAAATCTAGTAACATATGTCCAGGTTTTATACAGCCGTTTCTGGATAAAATTCATTGCTTACAACAAACAATCTCAGCTGACAAGCCATAACACATAACCCGATCATTACAGACGATATACTCGTATGTACGTCGAATGGAAAGTTTAAATTGTCATAGTAAAAGTCTACTATGTACAACTCATTTCTGACAATTGTAATACTCGTGCCACTAATTCAAAATAAGTTGTTACTCTGTCAGTATTTTATAATATGTTTATGTGAATGATACTCGATCACGGATGAGAGGATGACGGGGTACGCAGCAAACGTTGCAAGGGCTTATATATTTTCCGCAGAAAGAAAGTGGGTTCAGAACATTGGAACTACCCAGAGTTGTGTATATTAAAATCACTTGAAGTAGTTATTGTACATGTTTTGCAAGTCTGGAGGAAAAAAATGCTATACTAAGCAATTCGGAGCACTAACGGTTAAGTAAAAATTTCAAATTAGAGAGAAATACAATTAACATATAACAGTTTTTACACATTAAAATCTTTTGTACAGCTTCTTGCCGAATACCACATTTCATCTCATTAAATAATATTATAACGAAGTGGTGTTGACCTCCCACAAATGTTAAATCCCTAAGGTTAGCACCAATTCAAAACACTTTTTCAAGATATTCAGAGGATAATAAATGCGATATCTGCTTGTCACGAATCAATCACCGCCCACCAAATGGGAACGTGCTGAATATTCCAAATCAGTCGTTAAGCTCTCTTTCAATGTAAAGAAGGAAAATGCTTAAATGAGAATCATCGGCGCCATCCTCCTGCCCTCCATTCCATATCAAACGGAGTGACTTCTCGCACGAATTTCATAAATAATTTATGAGGTTAACGAAATTTCATATTTACCCACCCAACCATCATTAATTTTATTTTTTTTATTTTCTTTATTTTCCCAAACCATCCGTTTTGGAACGTTTAAAAAAAATATAAAAGTATACGTAATGACATTCCATTAAATTAAAAATAAAAAAAAAACAAAACAAAATGGAATAGGCGTCATAAATAGTAAATTCAAATCTTACAGATGGCACATCAGTAATTTTTTAGTGGCTTAAAGCTTTAGCCAGAGTTTGGCTTCTGTTGTTGACCACCAACTAAACGTTGCAGCTATTTGTTGTCGATCAGAAATCAGGCAGATATCAAACCCCGCAGTCAATGACAAGCCATAAGTCAATGGGTAAAGAAATGTGAGGAGTCATATTTAACACACACCTACGATTGAGGTTTATTTGGTAGATCTTAACTATTTAAGAAGCATGTACAATGGAAGATCAAAAAACCCATTATGATATCATTTTGTTGGGATACTCGTTCAGATACTCAAGACGCCACTGGGTCGAGATATTTAATTCTATCCATCAGGTTTGTTGATTTTGAATTATGGTTGCACGAATATAGATGGCGTTTTGATATGTAAATTACAGTTGAGACACAAACAGGGTGACCGAAATTTTACTGGAACCTTAAGAATACATGTATATATATAGTATATCCAAAAGGAAGTTTGGATTCGTTGTGTGCTAGCAGTAGATTTAAAAAAAATATCTGTCAGCTGTTAATTTGAACATCTGTTCTATTCTGTTCTGCTATGTACAGCTATTGATTGCAAAATACCAACCACTCACTCGAAAGTTCCGATTCTGAGACTGACATATAAAACTCCATTTGTTTTGGCAAAATTCGACTTTATTTTTATATATTATATTTATTCTCACGAAACGATTTGTCCCAACCTCCAAACTAGTCTTCAGTTTCGGCGATTACCTCTTCACTGAAGCTATGTATACCTCTTGCCGGCGAAGATTTTTTTTCAGGTTTGCGAATAGGTTAGGGGATCCATGTTCCATCAATCACATACCTCTCAAAGAAATCTATTTATTTCACTTAAAAATCTCCAAACAGTGCTCTGAATCATCGACACTATGTAAACGCGGTACCCACTCTGAAGTCAGCTTTAACGTTGTTTAAAACGATTTTGTGGATTATGTATATTTTCCGGTGTAACAGCCTCATTTGGGCGCCCAGACTATTCATCATTTGCTTCTGTGCAATCGCGTTTGAGTTCAGGAAACCAGCTGTAAATGGATGCCTTCAAAAGAGCAGATTAATTATAATACTTTTACAGCCATTCATAGAATTTTAAGATATTTTCCCACATCAAATAATAGTGTTTTTATCATGGTGTCAATCTCGGGAATTTTCTGTCAAATCATCTGGTCGTCGAGTGAAAGTACACGTTACTGCAACTGGCGGATCCTACAAGGGACGAGTACATTCCAGAGTAAATAGGACTTTTTCAAAGTAGGTGTTTCTAATGAAAATAAAACCTAATTGATGCAATGTTGAAATTTCATGACATTTAGACGAATAGAAGCAGAGTTATTCCGTCCGACGTCCCAGTATGACATGTTTGTGTCATCGGTACATCAACCAAAAATTGCTCAGAATTCACCATTCGAGAGAAAAAGAACAAATGAATGATGCAACGTGGTGTGATGAGAGGGCCGAGTGAAAGGCGCCTGCGAGCCAAAACCCAAAAAACTCTTATTTGGAGAAGCCAAAAGTGAAGACAATATTGAATTGCTTTTACAATTCAAAAAGCATTGTCCAAAAAGATTTCATTCCACCGGGCCAGATGAATTCAATTTTGATGTTTTGGTGCGTTTGGTGTATCGTATACCATACATCGAACTCGGCCAGAATATCGCTCATGAGGGAGTTGGGAGCTGTTGCACGATAATGCGCCATCTCTTAAACTTCAACCACTTCCCGTTTTTGCCCAATTTGATACCTTGCAACTTTTTTCTTTCTCATGGAAACGTTTTTGTCAATGAAAGAAAAGCTTTTGGTTATATACATTTGGTTATACCGATATCCTGAAGGACATCCCAGTCGATGATTTAACACACAAATGACATGCTTTAAGACCGTGCAAATCGCTATATGAAGTCAGAAAGGGACTATTTTGAATAAAACAAATCGGTTTCACAAAAAAAATTCTTATTTGTACTTATTATTTAAAAGTCCTTTCTGTGTTTCTAACCTGAAGTTTCCAGCCTGAAATGATTATTAGAACAGAATTTTCGTTCTGCACGATTTTTTGATCTCTCAAGTAGAGGACCAAATCAAACTACATATGTACTAAATATTGCTCATTTTATGTTAGTGGAGAAACAAACAGGCATGACAGGAAGAGGGCTGCCAACCACGTTCTTCTTGTTCTCAACCCATTTACTCAGGGTTCTTTTGCTCACTTTTTTGAATACCTACTTACTAACTTAGACAGCGCTACAGTTTGAGGAGACCTACCTCTCCAATTATCATATTTGGCAAACTTTCTCCAGTTGAGCACTGGCAGATGTTCGTCTTTAAGTAGCCAACTAAGAAAAGGTCTCCCCCTCTTATGCTCCTAGAAACTATAAACTCTTCGGAATCTTCCTTCGATGAAGTCAAAAAACTTAGCCTTGGGATTTCTGTTGACGTTTCTCTTGACTGTTGATTCAATTTTTTGAATTCTGGTCAGGCTTAGGATAGAAATGACAACTAAATGACTAATGGATCCCACGAACTTACGTCATACTAAACAGGATTTCTTTTGACGTGTCCATGATGTTTTTTTTAAGTAGAACGCCCTTTCATTACTATCCAGTTTCATGGTCAACTATTTTTAGATTAGAATTAACAATTTACTTTATACTAAAAATTTGCTTTCTGTGCATATTCCCGAAATTATACTTTTGGCAATGTCTGTAATCTCGCTTCTCTTTTAGTAGTATAATCAGCTACAACCACCGTCACACTACCTCAATCTACACTCTAGTGTTTACTCTTTCAAACTTTTATAAATACTTTTTAACTATCACCCTGTGTTCTTTTTTTGTTATTTTGAATTTCCATAATTTTGTCCATTATGTACATAATTTTATGTCTCGAAATCGTTTTCACTCATCTAACACATACTTATTTAATGTTTTAAATAAAAATTCAATAAAAATGTAAACGAGGGAACCGGATATAATTTTTTAACAAATTAGATTATCTTTACTGAGTATTCGGCTATTTCTGAGGAAATTTTCTGTTTATTAATATGGTTATGATTTGTTTAATATTTCAAAAAAAAAGTCAGTGAAAAAGTTAAAATACATAGCCTGTGCTGAACATTTATTGCTGCTCGGTATCGAAATTTGTTGGTCGACGGGGGAAGTTTGTGTATGATTTTTTAAGAAACATTTGTTGTATTTACGAATATGTAGACAGCTGATAAATGACGTTTACTCACGAAAAGGGACAAGGACTAGGCATTTAGGAATGTTTATACGTTACATCTACCCTTATAATATGGGCTCGTTCAAGTACATCAAAGCGTATGGTTCGAAAAAATCTACACAAATAATTAAGGCTATGTTAGTGACAAGTTGGTATTTAAGAAAAAAAGAGGCAATAATGTTTTTTTTTATCATACCCTTAGTCTTGATAGTTTTAGAATGGAAAGCCCAGGGCACCGTAACCTTAAAACTACTTTTATTTTTACATATTAGGTGATATACGATCTCAGAATTTCATACAATAAACATAATAAGAGGAAAAGCCGACATTGGACATTAAGACTACTTGGCAATAGCAAATGTTTTGGTACATAGCTTTTGGCTAATAAAATGAAAACGAATGAATTTTTTTTTTAAAACTTATATGTGTTGGGCCACTCAATGGCTACAAATCGTAGAAAAACTTACTCGAAATGGCCCCATTTGTCTCTCGCCAACGGCGAAGACGGTCATGCCAGTCATCGATTTTAGTGCGCAGCTCGTGCATTTTAAAGATTTTCGCTGTCAGGACGTCTAAGCACTTCAACGACTCAATACTTGGACGTTGAGTATTGTTAGTCGTAGTTTCCAAAACAAACCATAGTTAGTAGTTTAATTGATTTAGGTCTGGGCTTTCAGATGGCTAATCATCAGTGAAAATGAAGTTCGGAAGGTGGTTTTTGAGACATGTTTGAGTGGTTTTTGCCTTATGAATTGGAGCGGAGTCTTGTTGAAAGGTTTTTTAAATAGGCCAAACAATACACTTTCGTCGGGATTTCGACAACTTTTTTCGCAGAAGTTAAGCTCGGTGTTAAGTTAAGTAGGCCACTCCTGACCAACATCCGAAAGATTGCGCCTTTTCCTGAGTTTGCCGAGAGTTTGCACAAATGGTTCTTGTTATAAAGTAGTCAAGTTGGAGTGAATGCGTTCGTTGGTAGTTGAGAATGAATGTGTTCATTTTGTTGTTCCAAAGCATGATTCCTTTAAAGGTACTTTATTTTTCAAAAATAAAAAAAACATTGAAGAAACTCAATTTTATTGGGCAATCTTCATTATCATACAAGAGAACCATTTATGTCTGGCAGATGTTTTTTTTTTTTCAAATGCGGCTAACTGAAAGGCTGACGTGGTTCATTCTAAAGTTCCAATTTTCAATGACGTGTTGGAGCATTACGAAAAGTGTTTGAGTGATGGCATTTTCTTCAAATGTAGCCGGCTTATCAGTCGTCATATTCCCTTATATAAATTGGTCTGCTAACTGTAACGTTTTGGCTGGCATCAGTTTTGATTCCAGCAGCACGATTATTTAATCTGCCAAATAATGAATGCAGATGCCCTGTTATCTCAACTTTTGTGCCTACGAGTATGTCGCGCTATGGCAAATAGTTTATGGTTCATACATACGATGGTTTAACCAAAAAGCAGATAACGTCTTGATCATAGTAAATTTCTGTTAACATGCTGTCGAATCTGTAGTCAGTGCGAAAATAAGGCGGAAGTAAATAGCTTTATCGTTCGTAAGGATGCGACAAATCCAATAAAACATTTATTACCATTTACCTTAGGATAAGAAAGAATGCTGTTATGCCGCTTAAAAAAAATATTAAGACACTTTCATTACTAATTTATAAACTAAATATGAATGTATAACCAATTTTATCACATCACAATAATGAAGAAAAAGCTACTGAAACATAGACTTAGTCTATCATACGATTACTTTGATAATATTGTCAGAATACAATAATCATCGCAGGTCATGTGTTTGTGAAGGAAACCAAAAATGTAAATGTTGAGGTTTGTAAAGATATCAGAGATCAATTGAGTAGAGTTCGCTAGAAAAAAATGAACCGAAATCCTTTACAAAGACAAAAGCCTCCGGCGCACAAATCATTTCGATTTTGGTAGACTCATCGAAACCGATACTCTACTGAGTCAATTTAGTCAACAAACACACGGTGTTTTCAGTTTGACTTTCCCAAATTAAAATAACCCCAACGAACAACTCCCTCACTGTCAAACAAACAAAATCTAATTCTCCAATAAATTACAGACTCATTCGCTTACATAAATTCGGTATAAATGAAAAGAAATTCTAAAAGGAGACGAGGGAAAGAGAAATAAAAGAATTGAATGATAAATGTATCTAACCTCAAAGGTCAATACTTTTTTTTTCACATCGAACCCAGATAGCAGTCGTCCGTATCTTATACGAGTAAATTGCAAAACACAAAAGCATGGTACTTGTACGATATTTCGCGCCAGTTTTCGGTCAAGCGATCTGTTGCGATGTATCCGAGTTAATGCTATTTTCTGACACAATCCTCGGTCTTCTATCCTATTCGTATGGATTGTTTTTTTTTGTTGTGTTTTTCACAAGTGATTCATTAATGGTTTTGTTAAGCCTCCCTCTTTACCCATTGCTCTTTAAAGATATTGAATTGAAGGCCAGTCTCGGATAGATTTTGCTAGAGTCTCCCAGTTTCAATCCGAAACGAGGCAGTAATTAAGAAATCTCAATAAAAATTGTCTTATTCAAATAGAGATGGAGTGTATTCGTATCATGTAGTCCGAGCAGTGGCTATCTTTTTCTCATTTAATTGTGGAAAGATACGACTTATCTGTGGTTGAGTTTTTTTTCCATACCTTCATGCTGGCGTCGTTAAAGTTTTTTAATGACCATCCGGACCATGGTATTGTCTTGTGTGTAAATCATGTAGTAAGCCAGTCTTGGTTTTGATACAATATGACTTTATGATTTGGTTTGGCTTTATGTACAGTATATCCAGCACCTACCAGTCGTGGATGCTTTAATGAATCATCTGGTGGGAGAATCTCAACTAATTGCATCGCAATAGGGGTTTTGTTGCATTTTTTCATTAGAAACATTAATTTCTGGCAAGTGCCATCATATTACTAAGCTGCTGAAAGTCAATTGGAAGCTGCGGGATATGTGTTTTTTTAATAAAAACTTTTCAAATCAATAAATATAATATTATACTGGATACTTTCACTTAAGTTTCCTAGTTTCCTACAGGACATTTTTCGTATTTTTATGTGTCTTTCCTTTTGTGACTCATCATTGTGCAAGAAACATTTCAACATGTCAGGCATCAGCACTACTTAAACTAGAATAAAAGTATTCTTGGGGGTTTGAACACAGTAGTTTTCAAGATTGTTTGAAATGTCGAAAGATGAATAGATATGTTGCCCCCCCAAAAAAAAAACCAAAGTACGGAGCGGAGAATTTTGGATGCGTCATCCATTCACGAAAGATACTCTGTCTATTTCCGATAGAAATGAGAGTTATTGTTGCTCTGTCGACTTGTGTAGACGTTAAGTAGAGTAAGAGTTCTTAAGAAAGGGAAAATAGTTACTCAAAGGTGTAACAGTCACGCCCTTTGGATACTGAATCATTTCTTGTATGAACTTTCAAACTTTACAGAACAAATTGGGCACTATCACAGTTGATCTTTTCTTGTGAGCATCCAATCAAGTCAATCTTTACGGACGCTTTTGACTTTTTTCTTTTTGAAACATAAAACAAGATGCTGAATGCTTTCTGCAAAGAAACATAAAATATTCGTGATCTTTAAGAAATCCTAAAGAATCAGAATATTTTGCTGAAACCAAAACCATATTTAATAGGATCTACCACAGAAAGTAGGTGAGCCAAGCATTCCTGAGGGAAAGCAGAGAGATTAATACTAACAGGGCTGTGCCTATTAATAGGCGTTATGAGCCACCTGCTGTTGTAGCATGACCTGACTCAAAAGAATCTACCTTTAACCGGATGCTTGATTTATCCTATTTAATTTTGAAATATACATATAGCCAAAGAACAATTGGCTCGTCTTCAAGTTTAAGGCCAATTATCATGGACATGGGTCTTAAAAAGTAAAGCAATATATCTTCGGTTTCAGATGCAAACTCAGTTAGAATCCCATCATTTGTACATGCAAACTTTGGGAATGCCAAATAGGTACTTACACAAACCGATAAATCAGATCATTTTGCCGTTCTCATAGTAGATAAGGATTGAATTACTTATTTCTACGTAACTTTACTACCTTAAAAGATTTTCAGGACCTATGTGTTGCATATGGGTGATGGCGCGATAGTTAGCTCATAGAACTATCACGCAGAGAGTCTGGGTTCGATTCCTGGCTGAGTCACCAACAGTTTTTCAAATCGCCATCACCCTTTCGGCTTGTGACTGTTCGAGCTGGGTATGGTTGCTACCTAGCGCTTGCTGATTAAAAGTTGCTGGAAGAGTGGACAAGTTTATAGGACGTATATTTGACAAGTCGAGTATCTAAATGTCTGTCGATTCGTTTTTCTACGAATGAATATGTACATATGTATGTCCCAAAGCTGAGCTACTAATGGAATAACTCATCAAAGCTTAAAACAAGGGCAACTATTAGTAAAAGGTCACATTTTAAAGCAAAATTCAAACGCTTTCAAGCTCTCACCATGATTAGAAGAGGTTGTGGGGACATCAAAAGTATTCCAACAAATTTGAAAAATGAACAAAGTTTGGGCAAACTCGGAAAAAATATTTAACATAGAATATTCAGACTGTCTGAAGTTTGTAAAACTTCTACCCAAAGTAAGTCGATTTCATAATTTTTTAGTCTACTTAATTTAGTCTACACAAACAACGCTTCTACAATAGAAAAGTAATTAGATATGCATATCGAGCTGTACATGGATAAAAAGACGCGACTCTGTCGCAGTTAGGGTCCTCATTTCCGGAGCCCATCAAAGTATGTATTAAGCGTGCACAGTCATATTGTTAAGAAAAAACACGTCACAAATCAAAGTGTGATTTTCAAAAGTGTTGAAAATTAAAATGACTTAAGGAGGATATAGCCGTTTAAGTGAGCATAAGCATTAATCAGCTCATTTCGCCTGTTCTAAAATATTATCTTAAGTTCCTCAACTTATTTTGTTCCAGACATTGCGATCCATCTTAAAATAATGTTTAAAGTAAAGCAATTCCTATAAAATATGCATGAGAAAAGTTACAAAAGCCGTGGAAACTTATAATGGGGTACCACAAGGTTGGGTATTTCAGTCAATGTTGTTTCATATGGCAACTATATGTTCGTCAGTTATATATCGGCTGATAAATGGAAGATGTGTATTTATTTGTGAAAAGCGGTTCGAGTGAACGTAGCCTTACTTACAACAGTCAATTTGTGTATTTCAGATTAACGTTTTCCTTGGCAAACTTTTTTGTCTTCGAGTATAGCAACATCTGGCAAATTTCTACGAAAGTCATGTACATAGTTGTACTTAATGATACTGATATCATCCCATTACAGAGGTGTCTAGTTTAGAGATAAAATATATCTAAACCATTTCTCCAAATTGTATTTTGTAATTATTTTTCTGTCTGTTTCTGAACCACTCCCATTAATTTTGTCAAAACAGTCTCATGGCACACTTTATTGACATTTGCAATAAAATCTCAACTTAAATTCGAACTCCATTAAATGTTTCCACCCTCTTTCGCCATTTGGTCACCCCTTAAAACTTAACCCCGAAATATAATTCTAATGACACCCATATGACTAAGTGTAAGCCAAACACAGTAAAAACTAAAGGCGAAACTGCACGCGTCTTGCATTACGAAGGAAAATCCTTCTCCTTAAAATTGCAAAATTTAACAACCCTGCAAGTGAAAGATAGACTTTTGCGTAGTCATTCCATTCAAGTGTTAAATCATACAATAAGATGCATCCCAACCCAAAAGGCAAATAAGGGATGTTTGACTAAAGAAGAAAATCCATTTTCTCCCCTTTGAGCTGTACAAAGTTAAGATGATGCATGGCGATGACGTGTAGGAACATTTCAAAAGAAAATTGTATTTTCATTCAGTTTCAGGATGGATATTTCATACAAACATAAGATAGTGTGAGTGATGCTCAAAGTCACATAATGGATATATTTCTAAGAAAAGGAGTACTTATTATCACATACTCATATGTTACGCCAACTTTTCTTACCGGATACTACTACATTCTTGCAATGTTGTTATTGATAAACAATTTTCATTGTACTCGTAACTTAAAGATAAAATTTAAGTTATTTTAACAAAGAAATAACTTTTGGTGCCTGGATCTTCAATTAACTAAAAGCTCAAGATTTTCGGAGGTCGAAATAAAAAACAATCAAAAAAAAGTAGGCGGCTGGCTTCTGGAGTTCGGACTCATTTTTTCAGAGGGTTCAAAAGACATTGAAAGGAAAATTTTATTTTATTGTAGCTTTGATTTTATTACCGCATAGTAAAATGGAATTTTTCAACCCTCCAAAGTAGCCCAAGGTGCAGGGAGAAATAGAGTTCTACGAAATTCATTCACCCCTCTATACACTCAAACTTCAGCACAGACTAAGACAGCTTTTATAGATATCGTCGAATCAATAAAAATCATGTGAACTACATCGATTGGCCGGGAGGGTTTATGTTTTATGCTCAGCCAGCGCCGCTTTTGTCAAGGAGTTTCGATTTTCTTTATGCTGAAATGGTGCAGAGGAGTGGAAAATACGACACTAAAGATTGAGAATCAGACAAGAACTGATGTGGAAAATGTTGCTGAAATCGTTAGCATAAATGAGGTGCTTCGTCTGAAATCACTTCAGATATACAGATACAAATAACGTGAAGAAAGAGTAGTTTTTTGTTGGAGAGTTGCATGTCAACTTCAAAACATTTTAGCGAAGTCAAACATGATATTTTTAATGTTCGTTATATTACACTCTCAAGAGCTCGCCTGAAAAGTCTGGAAAATTTGATAGACAATCGGATTGATAATTTACTGCCGACATAATTAAATTCATATTTTATCATAGATACTCGTATGTTTAAAATGTTTTGTAAATTTCAACAATAAACACGGTCCGAGATTATTTTTGTCATATATTGTTCACAAGGCGACGAAGCTTACCACAGGCATGAGTTCACCCGATTTCGATAATTTTTATCTTTACACAAGCAACCATTTAGTAGATTCACCAGCTTCAAAAGGTGAGTGCTGCGAAAAACAAGTAACCTCGTCTGAACTTTCAGCCACAGCTTGTTCCACCAATTAACTGAAAAACAATGTATCTAATATACATTTGTGAATTGAATATTATTTTATTGTATTATATATTTTATTGTTGACGTAACTGTAAAATAATGTTTTATAATCGTGTATCATAGGTACATTATATTTTTATTATATTTTTCTTATTTTGCTGTTAATTAAAAAAATGTAGATAAGACAGCAACAACTATAATACATATATATTTAAGGTATTTCACTCTTTTGTTAAATACGTATTGCTTAAGAATTTTGCTGGCATTTAAAAACTCAGTGAATGACGATGGATCTAAGAAGGATTTAACACATTTTAGCGTTCTAAAAAGCTCTTTTGAGAAGACGCGAGGAGGGTAGGGAATCTCATTGGTTCCAAAATGATGGGTGTCCTGCACATTATGCAGTAGATTGGCCGTCTGGGGCCCTTTTTAATGGTCTCCACGTTCTCTGAACCTAAACCCTTAGAAGAGTTGCGTAATCGTATCCAGAAAGCCACTTCATAAATTACGCAACTGCGTTATGCGCGTCTTCTCAAAAGAGCTTTTCGAAAATGTAGAGCTTGTATCAGAGTCGGTGGGAGACAGTGTGAACAATTACTGTAATTTTAGGTTAAATAATGTTTAACATCGTTTTTTAGTACATTCTTATGAGCATGTGCAGTTAAAGATAAGAAAAGATCAATTTTTAAAATTTTTGATATTCAGTTGAATTTGCTCCTTCTGAAAATTACTAGCAATAACTACGTATTTGCATTAAATAAAAGACTGCATTATACCATTTTGAAATCTGTGTTAAACACGTATTTTTATTTTTGACCGTTGGCCACTTAAACTTTACAAAAAATTTGCAAATTTCATGATAAAAATTAAAGTTAAAATATTTTTTTCAACAATAGAGCAACAGCTACTTATAATATTTACTGCATATCAAATGAAATAGTCCATGAAGAATATGTTAACGTTAAAAAACCGATAGATTTCATTTTTTTGATGCCGTAATATTAAGAAACATAGTAATTACATATCTTATGTACTAATTGGGATGGATCTGTTTTTGTATTTTATTTTGAGCGCCCAATAGCCCACCTATGAGATGTTTCAGGCCTATCCATTCTTTTCTGGACACCCTGTATGTATATATTGAAAGTATTTCACTCTTTTGTTAAATACGTATTGCTTAAGCACTTTGCTGGCATTTAAAAAAATCCGTGCAGGACGATGGATCTAAGAAGGATTTAACACACTTTGGCTTTCTAATAGCTCTTTGCCGCTGGATGTAATAACATAAATCCGTTAATTATGGTTAAATTCTCATAGCATTATGTGGTTTGAAATCGAAATGAGATTAAGAAACCTCTAATCAGAAACAACGGTTGTTACTTCACCAGACGAATCTACTTTTATAATGGAATATTTATTGAATCCATTCCCTAATTGAAAGTGGAAAACCAAACCTGTAACTTGAGCTAATACCAGGAGATGTTGACTCTTTTGGTATTAGGGATTATTTATGGCTTATCACCGTCAGCACCCAAAAATTCGAATACAACTTAACTTTTTTATTTTAAAGTGACCAAAGATATATGTAAAGATTAGAAGCTTAGAATCGTCAAAAGTAATGTCGAATTTACTGGTATTTTTAAAGTTTAATTTTTGAACCTCGAATGGAACTTGATTTTCGATTCATCGTTGACCTTGTTTTCTTTTGGAAGGTTTTTTTACTTTAGGTTTCAAAACATGGATCTCTAAACCACTCATATAAAGCCTGCGAATGTTTGGGTCCATTGTTGAAATGCTCTGCAGGGCATATTTAAAAGTTACCCCGAAAAATTGAATTTTTTTCGCCCGAATGTAAAGTACCTGGGTAGTAACGCTTCTTGGACAGTCATAGAATTCCCTTATCCGTCAAGGAATGTATTGCAAGCAAGAATAGTGCTTCGTCGGTTCAATATTTTTTTACAGCGGAGATTTTAGCTTTAAAAATGAGGTTGTCCTCCGAATGTTTTTTTTTTTTTTTATAATTTACGCGCGCCTCACGGGGTCTATGCCGGCGGAAAGATTTAAGGAGAAGAAAGGAAAGCATTGTTGTGATGTAGTAGTTTGAAACTCAGGTATATTTTGGTTTCGATATTAGCTCTCCAGTGGTGGGAGTCCGAATAGGACGGAGAGCTTTTCTTCACTCGGATTGATTCAGGTTATAAATTAAAACGGTTGTTTTGTGCTTGAAACTCTACAACAGCCAAATCTACATGCCGGCAGATTTTTCTGACTGAGCTCCAATTACACAAACGAAAAACTTGTCATGAGTAGGATTCGAACCTTGACCGTCTGAGTGAGAAGCGATGGCTAGTAGCACTACACCACCACCACCGCCTAACGTATGTGTTTAATAACAATAACTTACGATCTGAAGTAGTGCTCACAGTTTGGTGTATAGCAAAAGAACTATTCCATATTCGTTATTGCAACAATAACTGCATAGTCCTATTGCATAGAATTGGAACAATGCACGAATAACATGGTCGTAAGCAACCAGCAACCAGTCATTAAAAATGACTCACTTATCTTTCACGACATCGTTAAACCATATTTTTTCCAATTGATTTTTAAAATTTAATGGATCAACTTAAAGTTAAAGTTCCTTGGAAAGTGTTTTCGATTTTTCCATATTGTTGGCTACCTGATTTTCTTGGTACGAAATTAAGCGAAAGTTAGTTGTTTTTTTTGATCGCAACAAAATCAATAATTAGGGAGCCTTTCTCTCTTTTCAATTCTTTCTACAAAAGGGGTAGTGGATATGATGTACATTATTATATCTTCATTTCCAATATATCGAACTTCTTTTAAATCAGGTACAAAGTGTTGACTTAGATGCTTATGTTCTTCCTCATGCTTATACTTGTTCTTTTGAAATATGTAATCAACTGTCGCCCCTTATTCACCAAACTCATGTTCAGACTCAAATAAACATCTGCGTAGGTAACAAAACAGTGTTTGGTTTATCAACCCATTATAAATACCTCCAAATAAAGCCATTTACTCTCTCAATAACCCTATCGAATTCAAATTAAATTGCACTTACAAATCAGCTATTCTTGTACCCGTGTCAGATTGGTGAACGCCCATATCAAAACTATCCGTCAGTGAACCGTCTGGGCTAGACCGGCCCCTTCTATTCAACTCGAAAACCCACAAAATGTGTGTCTTCCTACAAAACGAACATAAACTTTTTTTTCCAAGGAAAACAGAGACTCCTGATCCGGGGGGAAGTCGAAAACAACAAAAAACCATTCTTAATGACTCTATCAATCGTAGGTTGAAATGTACGTCGGCAAGCCAGTCAATGTGGTGCCCACCAATATGGTGTTTAATTTAATTACATTTTCGTTTAGATAAACAGAATAAGACGAACGAAAAGTTCAAAGCGTTGCGGCTCTCTTCAGTCGCATGAAGAACGTAAAGAACGCGCGGGCGGGCAATCAATACCGGCCGTAAATTAAAAAAAAAAAAAAAACGAAAACATGATGCGCAGCTAGAGCAAATTACTCCGACGGTATAACAATCAACCGTCTGTTACAATCAAGCACAAATTCATGCTGATAGGAATACATATCAGTATACTAGTATTTATATCTGCTGTTGTGCAGATCTAGATATGTTTTTATCTGTACTTTAAGCTGTGCACCATGAACATGACTCGAACGTTTACAGATAACAGATGCTGATGGGTGGGCGTCTGGATTTCTTTGTAGAGCACTTGTACCAGGCTGTAGGACATATGTATATACATATGTTAGATAAACTTGTGGCTGTTGAGAAATCACTTTTCCCAGAAAGAATTTTTTAAAGTTTTTCAAAACCATTGTTCCAACTTGGTAACACAGATACACGTATATATATGTACATACGAGTTTATGACATCTAATCGTTGGTAAACAAATTTAATTTGTTTTGGTAAAATGTTGGCGAATGTTTGACATTTATAAAATTTTGTTACATACGATGAAAATATCTATAGTATTACTTCCATATACTGTTTTATGTCCACTAAGTAGAGAGTATTTATAAATTCACTTTGCGTACATCGTTATATTATTGTTGTAGTTTTCACGCGAACTATTTTTTTAGGCGGGTAGCAGATCTGCAAAAAGCAGGGCTAATTTTAAGAATATCCGAACGAATTTGTGATCATAACAACAGAACAGAATTGATAAATATGTACCATACATCTACAAAACTTGTTGGCCGATATTATAGCGAATTCAATACTTTAACAAATAAATTCACAGCGGGAGGGCTTATTCGGTGTCAAATTTAATTTAATTCAGCTAGGATGGCAAAAATTTGATGATGACATAATTTAAGCTTCAGAGTTATAATGAAAGATCAAAGAGATTGAGTGTGGATAATGTGATTTGATACTCGTTTATGTTATAATATAATAAATTATGCCGAATCTTTAACATGCGCACGCATGCTGATCGTTGAAATCATTCTCTGGTGATTGAAAGGATCAGCTTCAGCCAATCACTTTATATAAAAGGAATAAGAAATTTTAAAAAATGTAAAGAAAAGCAACTCTATTGAGAACGCAATCTTTAAATATCTCGAAACTGTGAACTCTGTCCAGATCCTTAAGTCTTAATTTGAAATATCATAAACATGGTTTGATGATAATGTAGGAGGTCTTCAGTCAAAGTTCTAGACTAGATATACCAATCCGATAATAATTGAAGTGATTTGAATAACCTTGCTATTTATTTTTACAAAAAATAGGCAGGACTGTTGGTGAATAAGTATTTCATAGGCTCCTCAGATTAACAGCATAATTCACATTTGCTAGTGAACATGATGAATGTGATCCGCTAATGCTCCGCGCTGTTCTCAAATTTGATTTTTTTTTTCATGTGCAGTAGAATGACTGAATCGATTCTTTTGTTATTATACAGAACTTAGGAATTTCTATGAACAGTTAAGACGGCAAAAGATCTCAAACTTCAAAGACCTTCTTGGCTTGGTGGATGTTTTCCAGGGAGATTGTTTAGTTTTTTTTTTCCCATGGTTCAACAGGGATCGCGATGGGCGCGTTTTTGTGCTTAGTGTTTGTGTGATGGCATATCCATCACGCTCCTGTTTTAACCTAACCTAGGTATGAAGATTAGCCTAACGGCTCTTCAAATCAAAGAAATATACTACAGAGTCATATTGGCTCTAAAATTCGGCCTAAGGCCGAGTTGAGTTTGCTATTGCCTCCAGACAGGAAGCTGAGAAGATAGGAAGATAGTACTATATATCTTTCGAAGTACTTTGAGTCAGTTCAGATCAGGGAGTAAGATCTTCGTCCCCAGTGATGATGCGCTTCATTTTCCTGACCTTTGAGAAGCAAATCATCAACGCGACGGCACAAATTTCTTTCCGTAAAAGCATAAGAGGACCATATGTCGAGCTGTGGGATTCATGAACGGTCGAATTCGATAAATTTTATCTCTCAGCGATCTCACGAGTTGTTATTTGCCGGTTTGCATCAATAAATGCCTAAATTGTGTCTTCATTAGCTTCATTAGTGGCCTTCCAGAACGTGTTGCATCTTCAATATCAAAATTTTACAAACTTTTTTCGGCACTGTCCTGTTAATACATCTTTTCCATACACATCGGATAATTTTTTTGTTGCTTCAGCAGCAATTTTACATTTCCGAAAGTAAGAAAGTAAAATATGAAGAAAATGGTTCTTTTCACTTTCCATATTTGAAAAAAACTAAGAATCTATCGAACTTTTTCACAAGCAAACCTTTCAATATCAGCTGTCAAAATAGACAAATAAGTATGAAGTTGGCTGTAGAAAAATACAATTAAGTCCTCCGTTGGGAAAAAACGAAATTACTTTCCGAACAACCCAATTCAGACTCAGTACGATAATTCTAGCGGAAACGTTTAGCAACCAATTGGCTGCATTAATTTTTGACACCTCCCTGCCTAGAACAAATTTGTATGGAAAGTGGTAATTGTGCTCTTAAAAGTTTTAAGTGAAAGAATCATTGTGCTCTAAAACGTATTAAGTTAAAATATTGAGAAAAAGCACTTTAGTTTTGAAATCAGTGCTTGTGAAGTAGCTTGATGTCTTCGTTTGAATAGAATCATGCTTAAAGAAATGTAGACAAAGTACTTGTGAAATCCAAATAAATTGTTTGTGTTGTTTCTTTTTTTCAATTTAATATTAAGTCCCTAGTGAATAATATTAGGCGTTTTTGTAATATATTATTAAACAATTCATTAAAAGCAATATCTGAGATTATTGAATGCAACTTAAAATTTCCACAGATGGAGTCCCACTTATAAAATAGCACAATGTTTCAAATGGGATACTTCAGTTCATTCATGACTTCATGAAGTATAGTACCATGCTGTTATTACACAGGATTCTGACCAAAAAAGAGCTTGAGTATATATCTGATAAAAAGCTATTTTATCAGTTTGGGGACGACGCATCGAAATGAGTAAATCGAATATTCATCGAAATATAAACTATTTTGTGCGAAAGCGGCTTTTATACTGCTATATAGTTTCCAAATTTTGGGTCATTGTTCCTTCAAAAAAGTAGAAAAAATTCCCGTGACACCCATCATCTACATCGAGTTACCATATATGCCCTTACATATTTCCCCACTGTTTTTGTACATATAGTACCCTAAGGCTGCTTGCAAATTTTTTAACAAAAGTATTTGAGATGAAAGAAGGAATACTGTCGAAGATTGTCCTAAAATATATTATAATCTCGACAAGAGGGCACTTGGTTCAAAAGTGGAAGGAACTGGCGGATAATTAAGCGGGCAATGTCAGGCATTGCAGATTTTTAGCTAAAGCATACTCATTAAGAGCAAAGGCTGGTCTAAAGTAGACTGAATTTCAACTGCTTCGTAGCACTTCTAAAGTCGCTATTCTTGACAAAGCTGTCATCGACTCAAGCTGGCAATTTAATGTAACTTGTGCAACCTTAAGGAGAGGGAAGATGATTACCATTTCATTGGCAGATGCGCTGAGCAACATTGCTGGACTTCGATAAGTTTTTAAACATATTGAACGTTAGTCGCGTTGTATGCGACTATATATGCTACAGCTACAAGCCACTACAGAATTCGCATTTTGGAAAGCAAACTATTTGCAACACAAATAGGATTCAATATAAAACTCACTTAAGATTCTCTTCCTGCTTTATAACATTCAAATTTTCAATCCGGTAGACGGCCTTAGTCAAACTATTAATATTTTAGTATAAATATGGACATATAAAAGTAAGCTTAAAAGGACAGCATTAAATATAAAAGAGAAAACAAAATCATATCATTTACAAAAGCGAGAAATAATATATACCGCAAACTCAATGTATTGTGCTTTAAACAAAAAAATTATATCTCTGCCGTTCCATTTTCTCTAACTTCTTCTTTACTGAAATACAACGATTTTAATATTCAAAAGTTTTTCCTATTCCTTATTTAATTGGATATCCTTCACTCTTATCTTTAACCGAATTATAAGGACAACCATCTTTAAGAAAATATCCACTCTTTGGAATCAAACTAATTATAGTACATTCACTTTCTACTTGTTGTGCTCGATTTGGATTTTGTCCCGACTCAAGTATCTTTACTTACTCGAAGCTCAAATTTCCTTTTAACACGTATCCTATTATTGTAAATTTTCAACAAAAAGGGAAAGAAAATCAAATATCACAACACCTCAGTGTGCTAGAATGAAAACTCTAGGACTCCCACTAAGAACACCCTTGCATGGTAATATCCTTTGAAAGAAAAATTGTCGACTTTACTAACATTTCATGCATACCAATGACTTAGCCCACATACGAGTACTCGTACACAGTCGCAATCAAGTTAATCAGAAGAATAACTATTCTAAAGAGGATAATGTCGGTTATAAAAATAGCACAACAGAAGAGGAAGAACGAACGTAAGAACGGAAACTAAACGAACACACCGACCCAACCACTCCGTAGAGGGCATGTGTCCTGAATAACAATTCAATAGGCACACACACACACTCCAAGGAACACTAGCGGAAACAACCGGCCGGCGCAAAAACAAATGAAACAATTTTTTTTGTTGCTTCATGTTGCTGGTGGTGCTCCACTTCGTGTCCTATCATCGATCAATACTACCTCCCAATGTTGGAATCTAATCGCTTACACCAGGAAATTAAGTTGAGAACGCAAATCCTGGATTAAAGTCCTCTCACCATTGTCGTCAATGTTAACATCTAGATATGTTCAGTAAAGTTGTGTAAACAGATAATTCCACAAAAGGACATGTCGGTCAATGTCCTTCAGAGTTTCTACGAGTAGGTATCATGAAATTGTTAGGAAATACAAAGTGTTCTCCCCCCATGCATCCGTTGCTAGTACAAAAAAAAAACGACTCGAACAAAATCGAGCAGAAAATCGATTGAAGGCTCGTCCCTCTCGGTTGGATGGAGGTTTCCTTTCCAAATGTTGGGGTATCGCAGTCGTTGACAGGATAATGAACACCCTTCGAATTATGAATAATAACTCTTCCTCTCAGGGGGTTATTTAAGTTTGTTATTCCAGATACACTTGGAGGAAGATGCCTGCCTAGCGGAGATGGATATTTCATTTTCCATGTCGATAATTACAAAGTGACGGAATAATTGGTACACAGCTGGGGCTGGGGTAGGTATCCATCCGTATACTAGTAGATATTTGGTATGTACATATCTATATCTTGACGTAGGTCTCTGCGTGAGACCGTTTCACAAAACAATTAATCTTTGTCGGATCGTCGCTTGTTAGGTTACATGCTTTGGTATTTCGATGAAGAAGAAGAGAAAAAAAAAATTAAGAAGACGAAGAAGTTTCTTTCTTTCTACATTGTTATTGTAGTTTGGATTGCCCTAGGGAGGTTAGTAGAGGGAATCTTAGATATCACATTGCCATTTGTTCAATTGTTCAGAAACTGATGGTGAAAAATGAGTTCATAGCTTTTGTGCGTGTTGATACCGTACAAGTGAGTGAGAAAAGAAAATACTTCCTTTGAGCTTCGAGAATTTTTCAATTTCTTCTTTTCACTACCCATTTTGAAAAGGTGGGATACCGAAGAGTATTTGATGTGAGGCCTTTCGCTACGTTTATTCTGATTTTATTTGATTACACATTTTAGATTTAATTCATCAGAAATATGTAGTTATTCGGTGATGCACTTTAAACAACGAACTCCGTATGCGATTGTTGATTATGAGAAAAATATTGAAAGATTGATTGAATCTGCCTTTCAGTTCAATAGGAGTAACTTTAATTTAGCCTGTGTGGTATTTGGACCATATTATCGAATTTGACTTCGAATTTCAACTATTAGAAACTTTGCTGTTCAAAAAGGTAAAAACATTGAAGAAAGTGACTTTTCTGTTAATATAGGTACTTATTTGCTTGGTCTACTTATCCTTAATTGTCATGACAAATAACTATTGCTGCTGTCTTAGGAGAGCTTTTGGAACATATTCAAACTTTGCTGAAAAATGGTCATACGCAGACAAGGAAAACCGTTTTTTGAAGTCAAACTAAGTAGTAGTAAGCTAATCCAGAACACCGACAGGGGGCTGATAGTTTTGAATTGGTGATTAAGTTCAGAGAAGCCAAAGCCTTACCTCCCCATCGTGGTCCATGGCATTTATTCGGATGCGGATTCTCCATTTGCGGCAGACTAAGGCAAGAAATCTGAGATTCCAACAATCAGCATCAAGATTAAATTCATTAACATAAGTCTAATATGCTCATAGGTCTTGGCGATGGCGATGAAGCGATAGTTAGCTCATTGGACTATCACGCAGACAGTCTGGGTTCGATTCCTGACTGGGTCACCAACAATTTTTCAAATCGCCATCACCCTTTCGGCGGGCAATGGCAAACTCCCGAAAGTAAAAAATTGGCTACGAAAAAGCTTCTAAGGAGTTCCGTTCGGGCTCGGCGATAAACCGTCGGCCCCGCTCAGATGTGATAAAATGAAAACATGAGCAACACAAATGAGTGTCAAGACGCTAGGCCATGGCCCATACCGGGCTGCCAGCGCCACAGTGTTTTTTTTTTTTTTGTTTTTGAATATGCTCATATACCCTTCGGTAGACAATGGCGACACCACCAAAGAATGTTTCTACAAGCTCGATGCACGATACCACGTTTGCCAACGTTTGTCTGTATGCTTATTAACTTTGCAGCGTCAGTAAATATCACTAAAGTAAGCAAATTGTTTTTTCATCTCATACATATAAGAGGTCAGAGCGGTCTCCGGATAATGAAATGTAAATCAAATTGATCACATTGTGTACAGTATTCTGGACATCGACACGGATCCCCACCTTGTCGCAGCCATATAACTTCTATGCCGCCACTGCGGAGTTTCACCAGGCAACTACGTGGGGCAATTCAGTGGCATTGCAACGATGGCTGAAACCTGTTCGTGAACTCGACGAGTAAAAGAGTAGGGGAGAACATTGACTGCTTCAGAAGTAGAAAAAAGAGCAATAAAATATTGAGAACTTATTTACTAAAACGTACGGACGATTTACCAGCAACAAAAACAAGGGTTTCAGGTGTGTCACAGTCAGTGCTAAGAATTTGGCACAACTTTTTTTGATATAGAAAACTCTGAGCCAAAATCTATAGACAAAATCTTCACACTCCGACAGATTCTGGCAAAAAAACTCAAAAGTCGAAATTGATAGCTGTCATCTTTTCATTGATTTTAATGTCGTATCCTTGTATCCCTGCCAAGCTAATCCGACTGTACAGACCGTCAAAGTCGGTAACGACTTAACCGAACCTTTGGTATCAAAATTGGCTTTAGGCCAGATCATTCCCATTATACTTGAACGAATCTTGCAGAACTACTAAGCAAAATCTATGCAACTGCGTACGCCGATGATACCGACATAATTGAAAAACAGAGCAGTCTGTCATCGGAGCGTTCCGAAACAGAAGCTGCCAAAATGAGTTTAGGGTTAAAGTAGAGTAAAGCTAGGTACATATATGCTGTGAACAAGATGAGACATACTAACTTCGAAGAATTACATAGTTCGTCACAGTTGACAGCTATAATTCTGAGGAAGTAAGAGACTCTGTGTAACTTAGCTCTTCTATAAATTCTGCCAACAGCAGAAGTAAGACGTAAAATCATGTCATAGATCGGGATTAAGATAAGTGGTCTAACATCTTACTCTATGCATTACGACCAAAATTTGAAAGTCACTGTATAGCCGATTTAAACACCTTCAGATGTTACTGTCAACATCGAGAGCTATTATTGGCGTATAAAATCTTTCAGAGCTAAGTTTAAAATTATGAAATAATTCAAAGGTTTAAGTATCTACTCCCGAAACTACTGCCTAGCAAGTGTTCGCTTGGAATCAAACACCGATCTGGAGATATCTCCAAATATTGACTTAAACAGGTTTATTTTTTGCATTTAAAAATATAGGTATATATTGCAGATTTACACTTTATTTGCTAGTGATTGTATTTCAATTTCCAAAGCGCTACACTCCTCAAATATTTGACAATAATGAATCTATTTACCATCTTAAGCAAACAAGTCTTAAAATAACGAAACATCACAATTATGTACGTAAGGAAAGAAATTGTAAGTCCGAAACAGGGTCGCATTCTCTCATCATTATCTTATCCGAGAAGTAATTGTTAACATAGACAAGATGAATTAGTTTTCTTTGTTAAGCCGTTGGACCTATGCCAAAGTAACTCCGGAGTTACTCCCTAATTGTAACTATCAATCAAGATCATGTTGTCCCCGTTCATGTGCAACAGAGCGTTTCCCTTTATTCCAGTACACTGCCAGATAACAAATAGCCCGCATGGAATACCTTGTCATATGACGAATCCTGCGTGTCGTTTTGGCCTCAACAGTTGACGTACCACACGATTATTCTTCCAGAATCTAGCACTACCTCGAGTGGCACCACGATTATATAATGTACGTATGTATTTGTGAATGTTTTATGCGCCCCAAACCGACCAACACACGTTACCGATGCATCTTAACAGAGACATTAGTGTGTAACATGATGCGATACTAACAGGGATCAATTTCTACGCGTTGTTACTGCTACCAGATCAAGACAAACAACTAATGTATCTTTACTATAACTTTAAAAACATACAGATGCGAGACAAGCGCGAGAATGTTGTGAGATTGATTCTTTTTTTCCACACTTGTCTTCTGCACCTTCTATCTTTGGCTTATACGGGTACAAGATTTACAGTCGCGTTTGGTGTGTAAAAATTTCGTGAGTCTCGATAACAAAACAAACACTTTCCTTGAACGGATACGAGGACTGTTCCAAGGCAATTCACTTTAATTAGTAAACACTCGATGTCTTGCTGTCATGCTGGTTGCGACGACTACATACAACGCAACGACGCTATGATGGCGAAGTGACAAACGAGAATATGGCTCATGATTTGCTGATGATTTTGGAGGCGCCCTAAGGCTCTTCCTTCTTTCCGTTTTGAGACTAAAGGATGAGGTTTTGTTTATTTTACTTTGTCTTTTTGTATTCCTTTGTTGAGACTACTTTGCGTTTGTTTTATTGCTTTTGTCACTGTTGGTGAAGTTGTTTATAAAAAAAAAAAAAAAAAAAAGAAGCGCTTCTCATTTGTTTTGTTGACAGCATAAAAAGGAAACGGAAAGAGCTTCGGTATACCTACCAATACATACATCCATACATACATATAAATATAGCATAGTTGGAAGATGTGCCGTCTTTTTCTTCTTGCTCGCTGTTAAATATGTCATCTGAGGAGGATTGAAGAATGTCGAGGACAATGAACAAGGGTATATGGTGGTTCCTTTTATTTTATATTTTCGACAATAACTTTGTCAACATTCCATTGGCAGTCGGAAACATTTGTTGTTCTCTTTATTATCAAAGTTTTACAATTTGAACTTCCTTACAGGAATTCAGAAAGTTTAAAGAACGCGGAGAAATCCGGGCACGAACTGGCATTTTTTGGTTGAAAAGTGTGTTATATAACTTGTGAATTTTTGTTTTTTTTTTTAAATCGGATAACATACAATCTGCTTCTTTGTCCTCTTCAGTTCAGCTTTGTATTTCATAAATCACTCTCTCTGAATAAAGACGGCCACTTGTCTGAACTAAATTTCCAAAGGGACATTAATTTCAGGGAAAGTTTGTTTCAAAGAAGCAGCGATTGGCAAGTGTTATTCTTGGTTTAATCTCAGTGCTGGTGTCGTCTATCTATCTCAAAGCTATATCCCTCGAGAGTGTTGTTGTGTCCGAGACGTCGGTCGTTTGGTATACTTTCTGGTTGATATACAGCTTGCTGTCGACTACAGCAAGTTATGTATTCAAAATCAACGAAAGTCCGGGTTTCCTCCAGAGTAGTAAGCTTGGTGAATATACGGTTCTCTTTGGCTTAGTATTTTTGTCAAATTGATTTCAGCTCCTCATAGATCCGTCTTCTCACAATTTTAGATCCAATTACTGAAGCTACGGTCCGCATCTTTTCGGTAACATTATTGTGTGGACCTTCGATATCCAGAAAGATGATCGATACAAGTTTGTTGTTGTTATGAACAATTTTTAACATTATTCCTACAAGAATATGAAGAACCGACTTTATTGATATTCCCTTGAGATATGTGGAGCGACTTTCTAATATAACCTCTAGAAAGTCTAAGCTAAGCTGAACGCCCGCTGAAATCGCCAATGTTTTAAATTTTTTTGTGTTAAACTGTACTTTTTCTCTCAACCTTTGACTATTTTAGAATCTGCTGATGTTCCCTAAATAATTTATTTGTTGACGCGAGAGTCTATGGTTAACAAGGCTTAGTCTCTTGTGTTGTTCGTCCTGTCTTGTTTTGCCAACTTTAAACATGAGAAAACCTGGTAAACTTGCCCACTCCTGCACCGCAGAATATTCCTTATTTTGCATCATAAAATTGGCGACTGTTTATTGCTACTTTCTTTCAGGGCATATCAATAGGCTCAAAACCTGTTTCACTATGTACCAACATACATTGAGTATTTACTACAATAATTACTGACAGATTTTACACCCACAGCTTTCAATTCTTTGTCGTCCAACATGAGTCACACACGAACTATCCCTTGTTATGGTCGTCTTTTCAGATTTGCATAAAGCCTTGTTAAAATCTTATCTTAATTTTACACAAGTGAGATGGCACTGAGCTCGATCCAAAAGGATTTATTTTGAAATTGTCATACACAAATTAATTTGCAATTTGACAGATTGTTTCCTTAAATGTTTGTTCAGATATGTTCATTTTAGCGTACCAAATACCATTCGGTATCATTACACACAATCTACTTATCCTTGCAACCGTTAAGTGCAAGAATGGCTCGTGTTTAAGTTTCAGATTATTTTAGGATTTCTTTTATAAAAGTTATACAACTGTGCAATTAATTCCAAACACATTATCAAAGATACTGTTTTGTTCTATAGCAACCTTTCCCCTAGTTAATTTTCACCAAAGTACATACCGTAAGTAGCCGAAAGCTAATTAAGATATTCCACCATACTTTACCAGATGCTTGGAAAATGGAAACAAACACCAAGACCACAGATCTCCATTCGGGGAGGTGAAGTTGCAAAGGGAATGATTATTGTTAATGCATTGGGGAACACACAAACAACGGAAATTGTTTAGTCTTGCGTTGAATACGTAATTCGTCTTAGTTGGTTCGGCGGGATCTCTTACAAAGTTACATAGCCTTTTGTGAGGCGGTTGCAGAGTTTTACGAAAACCAAAACCACATCATCGCATGACATACATTGGAGGCACTACATAAAATTCCTTTTTCCTTTTGAAGCTTCTCATTCTAAATATTGGAAACATCAAAGAGCAGCCATTCTCCGACTTTGTGGTGACGAAGACGCTCAAAAGTCCATTGCTGCCGAAACAGGAAAGAGTTTTGTTAACGTAAACAGACGAGGGACGACAAGAGTAAACAGATGCCAGAGATTGAAGTCAATTAATTTCTCAATTCGAAATCGAAGATTCAATGTGGATGAGTGCATGTTTATACTTACAGATATCTTGACGTTGAGAGGGAGTCTAGTTGATCCTTTGTTCTTCTCCGGTAATCTTATTTCTAGCCATCGCTTCAAATGCTCGGGTCAAATTACATCGTTAAATGCTGAGAAAGGATTCTTCACATGCGGCTAATTGCAAAACATTAAATCTACGATGCAATTCACTGAGAAGCACTGACTGTGCGCTGGTTAATGGCTTCCTTCTCTCTGTCAAAAGTGCATAATAGTATCCTATTTCAGTTTTTTTTTTAAGTGGCATCATTACACCCTGGATATTATGATCGCAATTACTAACCTGCCAATGCGTGTGCCTGTATCCTTGTGAGAGCGCGTTGCAAATCGGCCTAATGGTCAAATCAACTCACCTTTCTGTGCGAAATGATCTACCCAAGGGCACAGGTTGCGGCTCTGCAAGCAGAACAACAACAAATCTCTGGTAATCAATTAGCATGCGATTAATTGACTCATTGCTCTCGTATGTTACATATGTATATGTTTACATCCCTGTACGCACATATATTCTATATTTATAATCCGTAAAGTGCTTAATTGCATTACAACTAGGAGTAGGCTACTGGACTTATGGGTGGATGGGAGGGTTCATTCGAATTTGATTACACGGGGCCATATGATGAGGTGCTTCCTTATATGCATAGATTTGGTACCTTGATTTCATAACTCATAAATTTTTACAACAAACTGTGAGACGGTAACTTCTGTTTAACGAATACAGTTATAGTTGGGGTGTGTGTGGGATTGGTTTGCATGTTTCGTTTATAGTTATTTTAAAAGCTGGTCGGGGGTAATGATTTAACCTTTCTCTTCCGCGAAAATCTCAGTTCTGTAATTGCAAACAAGTCTTCTTACATTTACTCACGTAGCTTCTAATGAGCTTAATGACTGTGGAATTTATGAATAAATATTTTTCATTCGTTTGGTTATAATTAGCGGTACGTTGGACTAGGTTTGCTTAGTGCTAAAGAGCATTCCGCATCCAGATATTCATTAAAATAGAATTTCTCTGCATCGGGTATCGGTTATTGGCGAAGGCGGTTACAGTTGTAAATTGTATGATAACTGTGAAAAAAAGAACACATATGTACGTGAGAGATGCATAGTTCCACACTATTTAATTTTCTCATTGAAATCATACTGCTGTCGCGCAACAAATTTTAAGTTGTATGGTATGAACTCGTATGTACGTCGCCAGAAATATGCTTGCATTCATTAAAGAAAATGTTCATTGAAGATCTAAAACAACTTCTCAAATCTGTGAGGTTATTCTTTTATTTAAGAAAGGAAAGCTCTGCGCTTCCGACTGCGCTATGTGATCAGAAAATTTATGTGACACATGTACGCTACTAAAAAAAACTTTGTCAGAAGCAATCCAGCCAGTCTGCTAATACTTTAAAAATATGATGATGCTAACACCGAGCACAGAATGAGGACCTGAAATCAAACAAAAACCAGCTGCTACTGCTACGAAATTGCAAACAGGCTGGGTGCCACAACTCGATTCGACATCATCATGTATTACTAACCTAACACTAATTTAAAAAATTACAAAGCTGTTGGCGTACAGTATTCTGTGAATGCATCTTTTGTCGAGAATCCAACATTGTAAGCAACGCGTAAGATTTTTGTGAGACTGCACTTTAAAATCTCATAGTCGCCTAGGACTTTTTGTCGTCATTTGGCGCCTGCTTAATTTTTGATGGAATCAGTACAATTCAGGTGAACCTAGTTTTAAGGCAAATCTTTTATTATAATCGACGATTGATGAACCTGAGATCTGCGGAAGAGGGGTCATAATTAAGGTATGAAACCCCGGAACAAGTCATCAGTATGATGATGATGCCATATTTCGTTAAAGCCAGTCTTATAGTGGATAAAATTTTTCAAAGTTCCTAGTTAACTACCAATTACTGTCTACCTTCGCTAAGTAAAGCTAGCGTTATTCAGATTTTAGTTTATGATCAGCCAACGTGATAGTTTGATTAGACTTGAAGGCTCTCCGAATAGAGTCATTGGGTTCATACAACACATAGGGGGCTACAGCAAAAGTTGAACCCGTGTCTTCGTTATAAGGCCGCATTAGAATTATATTCATATCTTATGAAGAAGTAATTTGCGATCGAAAATGTCTAACGATCTAACATACTACAGCTGAGATTATGAGGTTCCTTTTATCATATTTGCGTTTCTCTAAAACAATGCCTCTATCCTTATCCTCGTGTTTTACAAGATCTACTTAGCCAATACTCACTGGAGTTTGCGAACGTCCCAGTCTCATCGCAGGAGATTCTACAATCCTGACCGCATAGCTACGAATCCGATGACTTTCTTATCGAATATATGTAAGCATTCGTAAAAATATTGAGGAATCTTCAAGACGGTTATACCTCTTGTCTACAAATTGATAGTTTTGGTCAATTTCTATCGTCGTTTCCGTAGGGCGGATAAATTAATATCGGAATCTTAAATCCTAGGATAAGTTGAGTATTTAGGTTAGCCTCTATTTGAACTATTTGCCTCAGTTAAATTTAATTTCTTTCTGGTTTTGGGTTTTTCTGAGTAGATGTTGCAAAAATAAAATAATCAATCAGGTCATTCTTATAATAATTTAAACTCTCCTCTTCGAATAACTGTGGAGCACATTTTTATCCAACCACATCTTGTGAAATAACAGACGCGACTTCTCCATAACAACTCATTTTTAATATTCAACAGTAGAACTTAGATTTTCATCTTTATTATTGCGAATGGCTATTCTTACTGAAAGGCTTGATGCAATAAACCTTTTGTATTACCAAGCAGATCCTTTCTATTGTATTTAATCCATGTTTCGGACTTTAGTGATAAGGAGCCTAGACCACCCTCCTCTACAGCAGCTGCTTATATCCCAAACCGTCTTCCTAGAGCAGAAATAAGATTTGTGTAAGCCTTACAAATTTAAGATTGTTTGCAAAAATTGTTTTGGCCGCTTAGAACACATGTTATTGGTCGCGGTGTTCTCACCATATTTTCTGTGAAAAAGGGGGACAAACACCTTAGACTCCTTAAACAGTTTGGTTGCGTTGCATTGACAATTAGTAATTGCAGTTGTAGACATTCCCAAATCGGGGACATGGAGGACTTATTTAGGGTAACTTCAATGTATCCTGAGACACAGCATATGATGATACAGGGACCTCTTAAGTTCTTCACTATTTATGAATTGTTCAAAAGATCAAAGACGCTTCGGCGTCGATACGAGCGTATACGTCCTTTCATTCGAGGAAATTACTGACTTGCAATCTTTAGTGGTTCTGCTCATATGACTTCTAAGTATACATGTACATACTATATGTATGTATAAAGTCTGCGTACACACACTTTACACCCATGTCGTTTAGGCTATACAATCGATAATCCCGATTTGCGTAACGGAAATGAAATAAAAGTGGCTTCCACACCCAGTCCCAACTGTCATCAACTCCTCAAAGGTAATTAAAACCATGTGCAGTGTAATTAAAAGCAAATTGATCTCGAATCGCTTCGAATTGTATTGCCAAGACCTCAAATTATCTCCGGCAACTTACCAAATGCCGCAAGAGCAAAAACAAAACTCAATTAGTAAAGTTCGCGACGAAGTTAAATACCGAGTTAAGTGCGACACGGTTAATCGATTTAATTAAACGCCTGAATCAAAAACAAAAATAAAAAAAATGCTTTTCATGACTTAATGGCCACGCAAATTATGATAACTCAGCGAAACGTCCATGTGGTTAACGTTGTTTCAAGCGGAACCCCAAAAATCTCCCCAGACCCAACCGAAAAAAAAACAACGAAATGTAAACAAACCTCCTTACGTACGGTAAACTGAAGGTGCATGGCTTGGCTAAAGATCGTGTTTAACGATTAACCACGATGCCGTATTTGAACTCTGTCTCTCGAAACTGGCCTCTCAAGCTTATGTTTAGGTAGAATGAGGTCCAAAGCTGTCAGTTAATTGGTTGGACCATTAATTTCTCTTCGGTATTGGTTGCGTAAAAGACGTTAATGAAATTTAAAAAGGCGGTAACTTGTACATTTTTTTTTTTGCGCATAAACAGTTAATACGGGATTATGTTAACTAAGCGTTCGTCTTTGTTTGATGTCTGTGATGATTGGTTTCTCTAATGAAAGCAAATTAACCCTTTTCCTAATATTAATTATGACTCTCTGACAGAATTAAATAAATATTCTTGTGTGGTTTAAGTTATGAAATATGTTTGACATTTCGAATAAAACAGTAGCAGTTTTGGTTTTTTGTTTTTGTGTTTTTTTTTTTGGGAAACTGCCTTCAACATTTTAGGAGGCAGACAGTTATATATTTTTGTATTATATTATGTATTATACTTCTAAAGAACGCGGCTTATTCGCCATGATGTTTCTGATAAACAATTTGTCTGTGATTTTGGCGCAGAGTTTTGGCCGTTCAACTCTTAGAGATTGCAAGAGCACGGGACCGAATAAGCCCTGAAAGGCGTCGTTCCTCCCATTCGGCCGAGAATATTGCTATTGTAACTGAAAATGTCATAAAGGCTACGTCGACATCGACCAGATGACATGCCACGCAATTGACCATTCCACGCTCATCACTGCGGCACATTTTGGTGAAAGACTCACCACTCAAAGTCACTACTCTCAGTACAAAGTGGTAAGGTGATCAAAGTTAAAAGTAAATCTCTTGAAAATGTGTTTGAGACAGTGCCACTGTTGGCATTGACTTTTCCCAATCGTTTTCTCGATGAAGTTTCTATTGAGTAAACAAAAAAGTAAATACAATAATTGGGTGCCATACGCAATCCCTTGATCATTGAAATGAAAATTTGAATTTTACTATATTCCCAATTGAAATTATGGTATCCCTAGAGCATTTTCGTTCAGTTTTAAAACCAATGAACATAGTCTGTGTGTATATTGTGTAGCTTTTTAGCCTTTCTCTACATTTTAGTACAGCTCATAAAGTTCACGTTACCCTGGAGCTGAAATGTAACTAAATGTCTTTTCTTAGAATAAGCAAGCTACTCGTACAACACCAAATAAGCAACGATTCGCCAGAGTCTTTCGTATTAGCTAAACCAAACTTTTTCCAACATGGATGAGGAACTACTTTATGGGTTACTGGATTTGGGTTGTCTATACATATATCACATCACTTTCTCTAACTCATATCCATCACGCAACTGACGAAAATGCTTCTTTAATTTCGCGCAGAAACACCTTTTCAAGAAATGAAGAAGATCCAGCGTTCTAAAAGAATGTTAAAAGAATAAGAGAACGTAGGAGTAGAGTCGCTGTCGATGCTGAGGATTTAAAAAGAGCATTTCTATAGATTGTATAACGGCAATGACGAACTAAATGTCATTGAACTATTCAGCCTGGACGATGTACGAGTATGTACCTCAGCAATTCCGCCCACCCGACCTATATGAACTGCAGATAGCTATATCAAAGCTGTAAGAGCGTTTGGCTTGAATATAGAGCTTTTGTACGCGACTGGTGTTCGCTTGGTAAGGAGTATAGTATCTAAAAGTATGTCCGGTAAATGGAAACTCAACATTGTTTGTCCGATCCTCGAGAAAGGAGAACCTTTGAACATTGACAACTTCAGAGGAATCGCCTTCTTAAAAATGCGTTAAGAAGATCCTACCTGCCGTATTTTGTGAACTTCTGAAGGCGTTTGTTAGCAATCTGATTGGTGCATCGGCATTGCTTTAAACCAAGAAAGTCCACTATCGACCAAATTTCCACACTAAAGCAGATCTTGGAAAAATCCATGAGCTTTAAATTGATGCACAGCATCTAATCATCGATTTTAAGGCCGCGTATGACAGCATCTATAGAGACGAGCTGTACAGAGAAGTGATTTGTTTTGCAGGATGACTATGGAGAATGCACGCTGCTTCATTAAAGATGCCAAAAGTTCCGCTCCGCTTGTCTTCAGTCATCTTTTGACTTTTTCTTACCCTTTGTATCGTGCGTTTTCTTACATTTTTTTATATTGTGCATATCGGGCGCCTTTTTGTGGTACAGTCAATTTCTGGATTGGGCGGCACATAAAAAAATCGTGATTGTCATTATTTTAATAACTGAAAGTGCTGAATTTTCTTGCAATTTAAATATCCTAACACTGACTCTATATGCAACATTAATTTTTTTTGTTTCGTCGTTGCACATTCTTTGTTTGTTCTGAGGTCATATTGACATCTAATTCGTTTGAGAATAAATTTAATTCTGTCAAAAATTTCGATCGGTGGATCTGGGTACAGTTGCGAGCATAGTCAAGCTTAGATTATTCCTGTAGCGCTTTTCAAAGTTCACACATATCTTCACACAAAGGAGGTATCTCTGCTTTGAGAAAGATACAAGAGCAAGTAATAATAATAGCAGAAACCTATGAATCTCAGCCCTTTTCCATTTTAGATATACAATTCATAGAGCAATTGGAAGGTGTGTGTTTCTTGCTCGTTTCGTTCAATATTTCCCCTTACTATTTCAAGAAAAAACTGTTGCAGTTTTTCAAGTCTTCTTGGGAGATTTACCCTCTCTTTTATTAAGCTAGCGGCTTTAAGGTTATTAAGCCCATCGGCCTTTGCATTTTCTATCAATTTGTTTGATTTTTGTTAAGAGATTTGTAACGCAGAAGCGAAACGTTTAGTATCATGTAGTTTATATTATATAGGGCTCTTAGTTTAGGTCGTACTAGCAGCGATGAACATATCCATAAATATCTATTGAATCCCTGGGAATTTAAAGTATATAATTCGCTTTGTCTTCAACATATTCTGCAAATTAGTACACTTACCAAATTAGTTTCAATACACCTGTGTTTTATGGTTATCTGAAGCGTGGGTCAAACAAATTTCTCTAGGTGCATCCTACTCAAATTAGGTAAATAACAATAGTTTCTTTATTCGTTTTAATTTAACCAGTTTCTAATCGTAAAATTTGCTGAATTTCCAAGTCATTGAATAGCGCCTGCAAGTCGTTAAGTTCGATTAGAGACTAACCGTTACAACCCCTTTTAATTACCAAACGTCTGTACTGTGCTCCTTATTGTTTTTCTGTTTGTTTGTCTTCAAATCATGCTTTAAATTCTAAAGTGAATGGTATATGCCACTTTTCTCTTTACAACTGCAATTTATGGATACTTAAAAAAATTATTACTTTGAAGATTCACGCTAAGATGGTGAAAGTCGTAAATATGTTTTGATTGAAGAGAAAAAAAAAAAAAATTAGTCATAGATACATAAAGTTAACTGTAGAGCTTATATATTCTGATATTGTCTTCATTTGAATAAAGCAAGCGGGCAAGGGTCTTTACGAGTAATGGTGGGATGTAATGGGTCAAAGTGTGGTAAACCAAAATTAGAAAATGTTTCCATACATCATGGCTACCAAAAACTTGGAAAAGAAAGTAAAAAGGAATATTGATAGATTGGTAGGTCTTTTCATAATCTATTTTAAATCAGATATTTGTTCGGATTTGGCATTGTAAATTGGGTTCATGGGTGAAGTCAAGGACTTCTTCTTTATCGCCGGACTTTAAATAGAAAAATCCAATTCGGTTTTAATATAGATGACATAACTGTTCTACAACCGGCAATCAAGAATTTAAGAAAGATTTTGGGAGACAAAATGAAATTTTTTCTGTGTAAGACCCGACTTTATACTACACTAGAATTTAACTTGAATTGCACGTTTGAAGGCAAGCACTTGAGTGTTAAAGAAAAGATAAATCAGAACCAAATACAAGCATTTCCAGCACAATCTCAAGATGCTAGATCGGATGCCTTGGAAATAACAAGCACAACTGTATAATTCTCTTTTTATTTTCTTAGTGAAACTTTCTTTTGCATCTAAGCAGAATTTGGTAATATTGAGATGTTAATATGGCACAAGCTGAAAATTGCCCAAAATTTTCACAGCTGGAATAGAAAATACAGTGCCCCATAAACTGGAGGAAGAAAATTCGCCTTTTTTCAACGAGTCGAAAAATTGCGACTAAGTATTCCACTTACTCTGATATACTCGTATAGGTATATCCTAACACACAGAATCGACCATACAAACTTTTACAAGCGTTTTAAAACCATCGATCACTTTTCAGACCAAGGACTAAACGTGCAGTGTCAAAGAACCCAAACAGTGAAGCATAAGTTGCCAATGAATATAAAGAATTAACGAGGTAATTAGATGGCAGAAGTATATATTTACATACATGTATAAAAAAGAAATACAAAATATCTGGAAGTAGTGTTTTTTGCCGATTATTTTACGGCGATAATGGCAAGCAATCCTTGAAGACAATTAATTAAAATGTACTATTAAACTCAATGTTTATCAAAATCATATCTGCGGTATTGCACGAGAAAGCCTTAATCGTTTAATGGTTAATTTGATAAGGTAAGGTTCAACAGCCTGAAAAGTGGAATATCAAAACCGTCGTTAGTTCTTTGACTTTGAGCCCCCATAAAATCGTGTGTGTCATTGCATTTTTTTAAAACTTGGTTCTCTATAAAAAGTGCCAACAGAGACCACTGAGCTCTTATAAAGGGTGACCCATCTGTTGCTATATGTCCGAATCACATGTTATTTTGGCATTGACGCTCTGTTTCCAAATCAGTGCGAATTTTGAAAAGAGACAATTGAAACACTCAGGAATAATACTGGAAAACATAATAAGAATTGGCTTGACAGGATGGCCTATTGCCAAGGCAAGTAAATTAGGAAGGAAGGGAAAACAGATACCGATGTTGGCTATTATTACTACTACTACTACTATTACTACTAAGAAACAAAGAGCTCTATATGGCGTTCTATAAGTGAATTGTATGACTTAGCAATGAATCACAATATTTCAGAGAACGTCCGAAAGTGGGCTTTATGGTAAGTTTTCATATTAAACTTATGTAACTGAATGCTACTGGCGACGAGATGATATGTCTCTGACATCACTTGAGGAAGCTTAGAGATTTTCCAGCAGTTTTTGTTACAAGGAACTTGTGCTCACGTATCGAGAATGAAAATTTTCTTTTTAAAATTTTACTTCAGCGATAGCGGACAACATTATATTTTGGAAGCATTAAATTCCACTATGTTGGTCGTTCCACAATGAGTTATGGTAGAAATATACATAGGTATTGGTTGAGCTTAAAATGCATTTGTCTTAAAATTTTTACTTAATAAATTTTCTGAAATTTTATGGAACTTTTATCCTTGCAAAATTTCCTAAAAATTATGGATTGAAACTTTCAAAAGATGTTGTAGTAAAACCTTTTTTTTTTTTGCCAAACAAAAATGCTCAAAACGGTTCCTGTACTAGTGTAGAAGTTATAACGTTTAAAAAGGTTATACCTTCAAATTACAGATCACCCACTTTGATGGGCTGTAATTTCAAAATGTAGTGAGAATGGACACCCCCGCCGTACAATTTTTTGTTCGGCGGAACTTCCGGAATATGCCCTTAAAGGATTATACTGCTAAACTGGGTCACCCTGTATACATACGTATACGAGAGATCGCTAATAAATATCAAAACGAATGTCAGGGACGGATTCCTTGTAAAACAATTCGACTTGAATGTCCCGAAAGGTAATTTCTAACTTATTGATGAATAGATTCGTTGATCCCAATTGCGCTCATTTCCAGCAAAAGAGTCAGAAGCTTTACTTGTATCTAGATATTTTATCTTTATTTATGCACTGACGATATGCCAGCGATCTAGTGAAGAACACATAGGTTGAGCCCTATATCTGTAGAAACTTGAAGGAATACTTTAACTAACGCTATCCATTTGAGTTAAGGTTGGTGATTATGTGGTAAACGACTTTTGATTAGATCTCTTTTCAATATCGTCTGAAGGTGCTGTGAATGCGTTTCCCTTGTTCTTAATTCTAAAAAGAACAGTTTTGTTAGAGATGAAATGAAACTACAAAAAAGCGTTAGTCAAGATGATTCGATGAATACTTTTGTATGTAATAAGAAAATGATTCCATGTTCCATATTATGTTCGACACCAAAGTTAATAAATTAACAAGATTACCCGATTTAAACCACATATCACTCCATTCGAATGTGTTAATAGATACATTCACCTTTCCAACCTAATTTATGTGCCAATGTACCCGTACTCATAGACAAGTAATTAATAATCCAAGTATCACAAAATCTATCAGCAAGCAATTATCTACGCTCTGTAAATGTGTAAATGTAGCCATTTTGCTTCTCAAGAACACAGACAACGCATTATTCGACTTCTAACCAGTTTTGGTCAAATAGCTACAATCAATCAAACAGTATGTCTTTAGCCTATCAATCTACCTGAATTGTTCACTACGTTCGTGTAGTTTGGTCTACTTGGACTGTACGTTAGACCCAGGTAACCCAGCACTTTTGGACCGCAACAAAACCTAACCAAACTAACTCCAAACAACTATAGCCTTATAGGCAGCTCTTATACTTCTTGCTGTGTGCTAACTTCTCATAATTGGTAGACACACATCTACAGATACTATTGCAGTGAGTGGAAACCTTTTAGCAGTTTGTGGTAATGTGGTGGCGTTAAAACCTCTTAGCACCTTTGACTTACTTTGGAAAACCAGAAGAAAAAGTCTAAGCAACGAGTATCCCGCAGAGGCATGAGTGTGCTGTCCAGGTTATCAGGTACGTACCACAAAGCAAATATTTTGCTTGTATCCCCCTTACCGGTCCAGCAAATGGTCGATTATGCAGTATTCGTTGTGGTCTATGATTCTGTGTCCCAGTAGTGGTTAAAGCGATTACGAGCACCATCTACTGCCCAGGTTGATTCCAGATACTTTGTATGTATGGTACATACATATATCGAAAATTCCTGAACTATCATAATGGACACACAAGTGAAGTGATTCTTTGGGTCTGAGGCTAGATGTAGATAGTCTCGTTATCCTTGTTTTTAGGGATGTGGAAAGGTTTAATTCATGTGGGTGCTCCGCATTGATAGCTTTTAAATCGACTCAAGCAACACCCAGTATAGGATACACAATCACCAGCACCTCTTAATGAAGTTACATGAAACGATTTGCATTAAATAAACAAGCAATGTGTGATCTTCTCAATATTCGAGTATATACATACGAGTATGTATTATGTACATATGTAGGAAGAAGCGAGTTTGCTTCATACAATGTAACGCAATCCTCAGTAAAATGTCAGCATATTCAAAACACACAACACCTATACTGCGGCTGTGGATTAGAATTTCGCAATTTTTCCTTTCATTTGGATCCAAAGGCAAAAGATAATCGTATTATGCGCATTAAAAATTAAGATACGTCCGGTTGAAGGTCATTAAATAATGAGTGTTGGTTTTATGGTTGATTCAGCCAGAAGATGAAGAGGTATCCGAATTCAATATCTCTCCGTAGGTTTCCCATTACGCACATTCCGTGGATTAACTTACCGCGATATTGAAAACTCATAAATGACATTTCTAATCCGTAAAATATGTGACGAGCCATTTTAAATTTGACAAATGTCAGCATTTACTACGTGAAGCTGGCATCGTTTGCATACGATTTCGAAAAGCCATAATCGTAAATCATAATTTTTTGGGCGGTGTATTGCGTAATGAACAGGTACGAATACTAATAAATGCGTGCGAGTATATAATTTTTTTTGTTTTGATTTTTTTTTTTTGAAATGTGATGTGAGTCTGTTCGCAAAACTCGATATGGTAATGTGGGGACTGGGGATTTGGTTGATTTTATGCTAAGTACCGGGTATCTGTGGCGGTGGGATAAAGGAATTGTGTGGTTGAATCAATTTGAGAATGGAAAAGATGTGTGAACACTTGCGCGCATTCTTAAATGGTCTCAGCTTACGACGCGATATCATGGGAATTTGATTGAAAACGTTTTGCCTGTGGGTATACGAGTAAGCGCATAAGTAAGATGTAGTGCCTGCTGTAGTTGTTTTTTTTTTGTTTTTTTTTTTTTTTTTCAAAGCGCTTTTTCGTGTCAGTAATTTGTTGCAATTTGCTCTATATGGAAGCAGAGTTTTCTTGATTAATAGACACCCATGGCAGAAAACGGCATGCGACTTCAAAATGAGGTTGTTTTAGCGAAGTATTAGTACATATGGGAAACAAATCAATATGTGAAATAGTTCCTGTTCCGGATGTTTGCTGTACTGAGGCCCTCATAAGTTTGGCACATATCGGTAAATTAACCAATTGTAAAAGGTTTGAAACTAAATTGACTCGACTAGATTTAATCACAAAGTCCAGCTAAGATGGAACTACAAAATAAAACTGACAAACAGTATTCCAATTCGGACTGCTTATACATAAATATGTATGTTGAATGTGCCTAAGAAAAAGGAAAAAAAAACAAATATTTAGATAATTTGGGTACTGGCTAGTCTCCATTTCGCTAAACCAATGGGTGAAACGAACTTCCAAAAAACAAGTTTTTCTCTTTGTTTCATAAGTTCCTTCATTGGTTGAGAACGCTAAAATTTTGGAATGCCCGCCTATTAATGTATCTGATTTGCTGTCGCTTTATTATAATTAAACAATCATCATAGTTAAGTTTGGTGGAAATTTGTGTTGATGTACATATAGAACATGAAGACACTTTCTTTCTGCAGTTGGTCTTACTAATAGCCTTTAGTCTTAACGAGTGCTTACATGTATCGATAGCCCCTTCTAATATTTTTAAAGATATTTCTCTATGTCGAATTCCCAACAATCTGAAATGGGGCATGATTTCTGCAAAATAAAAATGCTCATATTCCCTGCAAATATTGCACTTTATTTTATCTCGAACAACTTCTACTCAAATAACACAGCTATTACCAGAGAAGACCAAAATTAGGCTATGTGAACAATAAAACGTATTTATTTCTCGGACTTGAAATCGTATTTTTAAATGAAAAAAAAAGAAGAATGAAAGCATTACCCTGCTTATTGCAAGCAGAGGTGGTCGTCTGTGAGTTGCACTCAAACGACACATACTAGTGACTAAAGAAATATTTTTTGAAGTAACAGGACCAGTCTTAGAGTTCTACGAATGATTACGCCAAGCGTAGTGAGTATATTCGGGCTTTCAGATAACGTTGCAGCAATAGTCGTAGCCAAAACCAAAGGCATCGGCAACATCAGGCAGGCAACATAACACAGACCGTTTTTGTAGGTATTTGCAAAAAAGATGAGCGCCTTACCATATTAGTTGGAGACACAACACTTCTCCATCAGCTTAATTTAAGAGACCATTTTAAGCGCAAAGTACTATATAAGAATCTTGCCAAACTATGAAGGACTTGCTTCCGTCATTATTAAATCAATCTATGATACTATATGGACACCAGTGATAAGTCTACAATCGTATTTAAGAAAGAAACTTTTTTACTTTGTGCATATATGTAAGATCATCGCCCACCGTACGGCGCATACGGAACGACAGGTAAACAGGACAGGATCCTGTCTAGGCTTTCATATTTTGAAACAAAACTAGAAAAGATAACAACTATAAGAAGATGGTTAATTTTTCAGTGTTAACTATTTGCTTGCACTGGATTCAATGATAATATCAAGTGACTTGTATTAGCATTCAATTTTCCAATGCTAGTGCATTGCTAGTGCTTCGAAGGAACGAAGCGCAAGATTTATCGCACTGGCTAAAGAAGTACTTCAAAATATAAATGGTATAGCAGACTCACTTAGCCCGCAAGAAATGTGGAACAGCATGCACGAGGAATGCATAACACTCGCAAAGTCAAATCTGGGGACTCTATCGAAATACCATCGCGTCGGCAAAGAAACATGGTGGTGGAATGACGAAACCAAACGAGCTGTGGCCGACAAGAAGAGTGCATTCCAAGCGTGGACAAAATGCGATCGGAGCGACGATATCGAAAAAGCTCGACTGGCTCTTGAACACAAGCGTCTTAAAAAGATCGCAAAGAGAGTCCTGGCTCAAACTCGAGCGGCAGAAGCGAAAAATCTGTACCAGGAGTTGGAACAAATATCCTCACGATCGGCAAATAGAAGACAAGCTGTACAAGAAGTTCAAACGTCGTACAATACTAAAGTATTCAATATTTTTAAGCTCGCTGCACAGAGGCGAAAAAATTCGATGGAAATAACCTCGCCGAAATACATAAAAAATGCAGACGGTCACTTATTAACGAATGAAAAGGAAATTTGTGACCGGTGACTTGAATACTGCAAGGAGTTGCTTAACAAACAGTTTCCACGTGATATCGTGCCGACAGCTGGTCTATTCGAGGAGGAAGTTTCGGACTTTTCAATCGAAGAAATAAGTATAGCAATTGGAAAAATGAAGCGGGGGAAAGCGGCGGGACCAGACAGCATTCCATCAGAGTTTTGGTCGAAGATGGAGGGGATCGGCAGCGTTTGGCTATCGAAACTTTTAAATAAATTAAAATGTGGACAACCTATGCCGAATCAATGGAGAAGTAGCTTCTTGGTTCCATTATACAAAGGAAAAGGCGACACTCGAGAATGCAACAACTACCGTTCAATCAAGCTTATGTCACACACAATGAAAATCGTCGAAAGAGTCTTAAACGAACGTCTTCGGCAAATAATAAAGCTCGATAATAGCCAATGTGGATTTGTTGAAGGAAGATCGACGGTGGACGCTATCCAAAGCCTACGAATAATAATGGAAAAGCACCGAGATTCGTCTAAGGATTTACACATGGTATTTATCGACCTCGAGAAAGCATTCGATCGAGTGCCTAGGGATCTCATATGGGCCGCGCTGAGGTCTCAAAACGTACCGGAAACGTATGTTAGAATAATACAAGACATGTACGGAAACGTGAAAACTGCGGTTAAAAGCTCTGCTGGACTAACGAGAGAATTTCCAGTTAATGTCGGAGTGCATCAAGGAAGCGAACTTAGCCCTTTCCTCTTTAACGTAGTGTTCGACTATCTTTTAAAAGACTGCATGCGCGAAGCAAATGTAACGCCAATTCTCTTCGCTGACGACGCAGTTATACTTAGCGATAACGTCGAAGATTTACAGAACGCCTTAGATTCATGGAGAAATGCGCTAGAGAGAAACGGGTTTAAAATAAGTCGTTCAAAGACGGAGCATTTGACGTGCCCATTTGCGCATCCGTTGCGACCTGTTCCGGATAAAATGTTAGACGGAATAGTTCTTCCGAAAAGCACTATCTTTAAGTACTTAGGATCAATCGTTAACATGGAAGCGAAATGTGACGACGACGTAAACCACAGAGTGAGTGTGGGATGGATGAAATGGCGGGAAAATTCGAGAATCTTTTGCGACCGAAAATTTCCACTTAAATTAAAGGGGAAACTCTACACCACAGTTGTAAGACCAGCTCTTATATACGGTTCACAGTGCTGGACAATGTACGAAGCGTTTAAAAACAAAATGACGGCAGCGGAAATGAAAATGTTAAGGATGTCTAGTGGAGTCACTAAACGCGATTGCATTAGATCTACGCGTATAAGAGGAAGTCTACATATAAAGAATTCGGTAACCGAACAGCTTGAGACGAATAGAATAAGTTGGTATTGTCACGTTCAAAGAAGATCTGCGGAAAATCCGGTTAAAAAGGCACTATCAACTACGGTCACTCCAACTGTAAGAAAACGAGGTCGGAAAAAGAATTCCTGGATTTCTCAGATGGCAAATGCGCAACAACGCCTGGGGCTAACCACTGAAGCGATCTAGGACCGAGCATTATGTAGACGCGTTCTGCGGTTTTAGCCAACCCCATAAGCGGAGCAGCAGCGATGCAGTAAAAATGGGAAACTCGTTACGCATAAGTTCGTAAAACGAGGAAAGGGTTAATAAAAGGATAAGAAGAAGTGCATTGCGCCCTATATGAGCATTATATTTTTTTGTGGTCAGGCATTCTTAGACTACAAAATCTCGCTTCTTGAGCCTGATTAGGTACCTTGCCTTCCTTTTTACTTGGAAATCGTTTGCCACTATCTCATCTTAGTCTTCTACAAGGGATCTCCTTTAGAGCAGCTATCAAAACCTTGATTGTGTATTGAAAAGAATAAGGTTGAAATTCCACTTACTGCTCAACATTCAGTAGATGTTTTAGACTTTTGAAATCATTGTTTCCATAAACCTTACCTAGGATCGAAGACGATGTTTTAAAACGTATTTCTTCAAGCAAGGTTTTTTGTTTACATCCGAGAATGGAATTATTTTTGTCTAAAATGGATTGACGGCTAATACTCTTACATAAACCAACAATTATGCTATTGTACGATTGGAGATTAAAATAACTGAAAAGTTACAACCGCTGACAATACTAGTATTAAACTCCACAATGATGTGCTTTTTCGGTTGTTCTTTGCCATTCATTTCGATCACACTGTTCAGGAATATCCGTAAAAGTTTGCTTTATATCGATCCGCCATCAATACAAGATGAAGATCAGCCTAGCCCAGCAATAAATTGGTATGGTAGTCCTATCTTTTTTCAGGCAGATTTCATCTTATCTAAGACATAAAAGTCAAGGAAGAATATTTCCCGTCACTTCTCTCACATACGAGGCCTACTTAATCGGAAAGTTTTACTTTGCTGTACCTAGGCACAACTAGTCAGTGAGTTATGAGATATTTAAATATGATTTCTTCCCAAATAGATTTGTAATGGACTCTTGAGCTTTTGATTTTCCTATTAAAATACCTGTAAGAATCCTCAGCTTTTTTATTGTTAACACTCTTATGTGATTGTGTGCCTTATGCATTTTTCTATTATATACATTTTGTATTGTAACATCTTCACCATAATAAGATTCGAATCTAATGAATGCCTTTTTTCTTCTTTTTCATTTCAGGTATGTTATCATCATTACTGTTGCATTGATCTATGTACACACATCTTTCAACTCCCTTGGCCAGTTGTTTACATAAGGATTTAACATAATAAATTAATTTGGATAATAGCAGTACACAGTAGGGGTATCAATACTATTCGTATTCGTATTCGTATTCTTGATTCAATAGCAATAAGTAAATCTTTAATTAACGACATCAGAGGAGGAAATCAAAAGTATCTTAATGTACACGCATTTTTTGTTGATATCGTTAATTTCCATCAAAGAAAGGTTCATCTGTTTCATACGTTGGCTTTACAAAGATCCATTGATAGACCGATTTGAAACAAAGCAGAACAATCTATTTCAAAGAAAATGAAATTGTCGGTGTTCATTTGAAAGATAAATATACGAGTATATTCGTACTCAATCTTGTACACATCATACGACTGTGCTATAAATACTTGACTAGCACTCGCATGTGATTTCTTTAAAGTCTGTCCGATATTGATGTTGTAGGGTGAAATTACGAGTAAATATCTTAAAGATATACACAAATAAAAGGGAAGAAGAAACAGTAAACTACACAGAACTGTTGCCTGTGCAAAAAGACAAACAATTAAACTTTGTTGAGATACCATATATTCAAGTATGTTGAGTACTTGTATCCGTATTTACCGCGAGTATTGACTACAAGCTTGAATACAAGGTATCATGTAAACAGATTTCGTTCTAGATGTAGTATCTTGACGATGTTTGCGAATACTCCGACGGTGTAATATACGACTACGAGTATCGTATCTTATGTTTGTTTATTTGCGCTTTCCTCCTTTTTTTTTTAACAATTTACGCGTGCTTTTCGTAGATCTTATTGCCGCTGTTGCCGTTTTGGTGGTTCGAAGTTGTCCTTTGAATTTACATAAGCAAGTTTTCTGTTACGGCTGTGGTGGCGGCAAAAGTAAAGACGCAGAGTTTACTAACAACCTGAGGATGTTGTCGCACAATCCGGCAATAGTTGGCCTGAATTTTTGAAGTTGTTTTGCCTTCTTTTCTCCAATTGACAATCGTGAGGAGCCGATGAACAAGGATCGTTAGTTTGCTTGTCTTGACTAATTCCACACAAAGGCCTTTGTTGACCTTAAAAGAGATCGCGACTCACGTTCTGTCGCGAACAAAGAACAAATTACAATTTTGCCTGGGACATGACTTAGAAATTCTTAAGAAACTCTTTATAGTTAACGGATTCATTCTTAGAACTTGTAACATTTGGAATAGACATATGCGTCCGTTGTTATCTCACAGATTCTTCTAACTAAACAGTTAAGTTCTTATTTGAAAAACTGGTGCTACGCAGATGTTGATAGGCTAACTTTAAAAATAAACACACTTTTGTGTCCAATGATCTTGAGACTGTTACCGTATCGTAGCTATGTAAGATCAAGTGTCAAGTATTTTTGCGATTGAACCAAGGGTCATAGACCCAATACCTATTTTATATTCAAACTTTAATTTTCAGGTGATTGGGACCGAAGTTTCTTCATTGTATATTTGTATAATCAGGTGCGGTTGGTATCTGATATAATCAAAGACCTCTCCTTAACCATCTTTCCGAGCTTTGTTCCTTTTAATTGCAGCAATCAAATGTTGATCAAAAAATTGACTAAGTTTTTGCGCTCTTTTTCGAAGAGAAGAAGCGTTAGCTTGTTTACATCTAAATCTGACCAATATACACTCATGATCCTTGACTAGATGTCTTGTAGGTTGATCGTATAGGGAAAGCAGCTACATAGAAAGGCGAAACCAGCCTTCAAGGGTTGGAAACTAGTTTCAGCCAACATCATACACACGATGGTACGGTAACTTTGACCCGAGAAACTACTGTGTGATTTGAAAAATAAAATGGGTAGTATGAGTTGATGCCAACATCGTTTATAAAACTCTTATATCCACCCGATCGCAGGACGCCGCCTTGCAGACACCTCCTTATGCCCACCAGCATATATATGGGAGCAGTCAGCATCCGCATTCTGTGTCTTATTCAGCAGCATTGCTTTTATACACATGCTTTCAAAAGTATCATTGTTGAAAGCATCTTATAGGTCAATAGCTCCTGGTGAGCGTATAAAAGCAACTCTCACTGTTCGCCAGGGTTTCAGTATGTATGCCAATGACAGGTAAGAAGCGATGATTCTCTTCGGAGCTACCAACTGCTGGTCTCTGCCTTTTTGTAACATAACTGGGTAAATGCTATCGGTGGCAGGCGACTTGAAGCCATCAAAGAAGAAACAGCGTGTTTGATGGCCTCATTCGTCACATAGCCGATGAGATATAGCAGCTATGGCGTGTTTTGTTATTCAACTCACTAGCAGTTTCGTTAAAACATAGAACCTGATTTTCCGCTCTTTCTAATTAGGTTACCTTCCCCTCGACGGGAAAACTCTATTTTCGAATCAGTGTAGGTAACATCAGACTTTCTGAGTGACACGCCTCCTTCTTACACTGATAGTTTCGATCATCTCTTCGAAATTCAAATTAACTTCATTTGTTCTTTTTGCTTCGATATGTACAGATTTTGGGTGATCCTCGTTTTTTTTTAAAATACGTTTTCTGGCGACTGCTGGTTGTAACACTGATTTCAGACGAATCTTTTGAGTAGACCATGGACAGCACCATTTGCCGACTTCAGTTGACCAGAGCTATATACTTTTCTGGTTGTAGTACCGGCTGAATTTGGATATTCTTCATAAATAAAACGACGGCTGGTTTTGTTTTTGTCATCAGGTTAAATCGCTTTATGCGATTTCAGTCGACTGGAATTTCAGCACATGTTGGTTATGCATCACTGGTTTCATTCGGGTATCGTATACGTAAAGATTCATCGACATGGAAAAGTGCCAAAAACATTCTTTCTCTCGGCCTTGTTCGTGTCACTTCCGCCGACCTGTCTCTCTTCTGCGTCGTCGGTGGGCGGTTGAGACGCACCCTTGCCTTCCGCAGCACTTGCCATATCACTGCGCCGTACTTTGCTCCACGTCTTCATTTCCTCATTCACTGCCCCTTATAGTGTAGTCAGAGTGTGCCACTTCTGGAGCCCTTTACTCCTTTTTACGAGACAAGCCGTCAAACACTGGACTAATCTAAACGAGATAACAGCACCTCCTAAATCAGCTCCTAAATTTGATGGGGGATTTGGTAATATCCTATTTGGGGCCTCCAACATCCCTTAACCTGGCCGCGTTCAAGAAGACCATAGACAGGTCATAACTATGGATCTTTGACTATTTATGTCAAAACAAGGGACCCAAAGAGAGGAATCTGTTATAATAAACCATGTAATGTAATAAGTGAAGCGTAGCATCATTTCGTTTTTATGAAATTAAACTGAAATCGAAACAGACTGTTTGCCTGTCACATTTTGTCTTGCGTTGACCTTCAAAAAATACCTGGCGTTGTAAGCCTTGAATGAACAGGTAATGATGGCTTGAAGACGACACAATGACACGGCTAATTTGGAAATCTTTGTGTATAAACCTTCACAGATACATCTGCAGTTTTATTGCTTCAAATAAAAAATTGTTTGTGCCTACAAATTCGTGTAAAAACCTTAGAGTCTATGGCATGCTAGGTGTGCTTTCCAAAACCAATTCAACTGCCCTGTTTTCTACAACACAATTTTTTACTACATCCTACGCACACACACAAAGCAATTTTTATTTGAATTGACAATGGACAAGATTAATCGAAGAAAGAACACAACAGATTTTTACGACTTTTTTGCATAATAACAAGCTTCATAAAATCCAAATGGGGTTTTTCAAAATCATCAATATCAATAGATTATGTAGTAATAAAAAAGAAAAATTTACACTCCAATTATAGCCGCATCCATTCAAACTAAACAGTGAATTTCACTCAATTTTACGACTTTACTGGGCACTCGTACAAATGTATCGAACAAGTTTGCTAATTTAATTGTATTTAAAGAATTTCATCAAAACAGTTATGGTAATTTCATCTGATAGAAACAAAGATAGTCGTACATCTCGTCGTAAGATACCAAAAGTTGTGCCACGAGCGACTTTGATCTACTAGGGAAGTAGATTGTAATTATTGTACGAGTATCTGCATCAGAAATTCCACCACAAAGCATGGATCCAGAAGTTTTTTCTCGGCCGAAAGGCGTTGATTGTATATCCGAATGAAAAGAACGAAATAAATAAGATGACGAGGGGTAAGAGGAACGGAATTGCAAGTAAAACGTACGCGTCTTTGCTAATTCGCCGCCACGCGTTCAACAACGTTATTTGAGAACATATTTATAAGCATAGCTACTCGCTGTTGTATCTTGACTCCAACTCCGACTCTTATTTCATTGCATCGCGATCGTTATGTACGAGTGCTTGGCTCTGTGAACGTACTCTTACAAGTCTGTAGATATGACTTTTGTAAGATGCCATTGGCTAAGAAAACAGAAAAACGAATTTCTTTCAAAGAGATGGAGTGTTTTTGCGACGATAAATTTTCTTATACATAAATCACCCTGGTAAAATCAGACTTCATTTAGACAAGGTCTTACTGGATGGTGCTTCGGAGATCTGATGATGTAGCACTGTAGTGTTTCAGTGCGTCCTCCATGTTATACAGGAACGACTACAATCTCATCATTAAATTTGTTGAGCTATCGCAGTACACGAATCAATTGGATATACGTATGGTGCTGCAAAATATTCAGTGAGATACGGTGCAAGATAGAGTCATCTTTGGTTAGTCTAAATTGTGTGAAATACTTTGATGGCAGTTTTCGTTAAACTAGAGGGTGCTGATTGAGATCGTTGATTAGATTTCTGGACGCAATGTATCATTTGAAAAAACAAGTATCACTCCGATAAGGTGAATGTGATATATCATCATAAGTAAGTAGGGTTTAAATTTAATTGGAAGTTTCCGGTCTAGAGTTGAGTTTTCCTATTTTGTACAATCTCACATTGTTGGTGTCAGCATATTTGTCCTATTTGTCCTACTGGTTTCGAAATCGGTTCAAACTGAACGGTTGTTTTGTTTCGCCACTTTTATTATGCTTCTATTACTGCTTTCATATTCAAGCCTTATGTTGAAGAAACCACGTGAAAGCCCATGGCATTGCCGAAATCCTTTTTTTTTCTTACTCTCAAAGGTGTTTACCGAAACGCTTCGTTGTCGATGGATAATGTATCATGTGTGTAACAGGTGCCCATACAATCCAATAGATCTTGTACATCTTGTACGCTTTGCTGTTGAGCCTTCTTTTTTTCTCTAGAGTAGTATCGCTCCATAGCTTCGATTTAACTATATGTATCTTTTTAATCGAATTATCTTATATTTCACACGTCTCCTCTCCCCATACATTGCTTGAAGTAGCTCCTGTATTACTCTGCAATGCCACCCCCTACAGCTCAAAAGTCATATTTTTGATGTCTTGCTGGCCATATTTGCGCTGGTCTTTGCGCATAGCATTTACCGTAGTATATGTCACAATCATTTTTTCTCTGAACCATCCTAACGCAAAACAGAAAAAGATACCTTACTGACAGTTTATATATATTGTTTAATAGCTTGTTTTGAAATTTAAAAAAGAGGCCCGATGATTGCGTTTGCCTCCGTCTATGTTTGGCGCATCAAGCACTAACTCTTTGGCAGTGTGAAGGCTTTTGATGTTTGAGTCGCAGATTACGTTTGCATGGAGCCCAGCAATAATAGTTTATATAGGTAGTAAACTTGTCTAGTCAGACAGAAGTTGGATTTGCCACTCCAGAAGATGCATGTTCGAAATCACTCAACAAGCCAAGTGAAACCGTAAATCAAAGTAATTTCTCGTAAGTTCTTGCACTTATTGAACATTCAATAGGAGAAATGTTAAGTTGTTCTCTGGATTTCATGAACTGCTCTCTTTTTGTATCGAGATTCTTTTATTTTCTCGCAAGCCTCGTCTCAACTAGCGAATGTTTTCGGTGAACCTTTATGTTCTGCTCATCTCTGGCTGAGCAGTATTCGGAGTTGAAGCAGATTCAAGAAGCCACGAACGATTTATATTTAAATTTACTCTATCACTCAATCGTCGAATATAGTAACATAAGCAAACTGGTCTGCCATCGGACCTCCTGTAGAAGTTCGTCTCGACTTTAAACTAAGGTTAACTCTTTCCTGTTTTACAGGTAATATTTGGTAGCTTTTCAAATTTTCAATATCTCGAACCATTTAAGCCCCGAGTTAATTTAGTCATTGATTGTCAATTCTGAATTGTGCTTTACATTTCTACGTACTAAACGAAAATCTGACTTCGACATCCTTGTAACATGTACCCAAGTAAATATTCTCTTAACATACATAAGTACCTAGGACGGTTTTCTTTAATCAAGTTTTTTTTTTTTTGTTTTTTGCTCTGATCGTCTGTATCAAATGGTCAAGTAATCGAGCGTTCATTAATCGATGTCTTACACATTTTCTTTATTTCGATTCATATTTCAGTGGAAAACTAAAACGGGGAGCTCAGCATGTAAACGACACGATTACAACCCATTAGCCAAACTCCTCACGTTTTCTGTTTTCACATCGAAGCCATCAAAATGCGAATATACTCATATAAACCCAGCTTGGGCACATCTTTCACCACATCATATCTATGCAAACAATTATCTGTACGCCAGCTTTAATCTTCGTAAATTCCTCGATCGATTCCCTGAGCAAGCTCAAGATATAGATACCATGACTCGTCCACTGACAAGTTCCAATTAGTGCGAATCAATCATTTTACCTAATAACGAATCCGATCTCTTACATCTATCAAAGAGAACCTCAATCAGTGGGACATTGGCTTTGACAGGCCAATGAGGCGATAGCCTTTCGAAGAATCCGCACACACGCAGTTCCAGATACGGATACGAGTACATGGTCATGGTATTCATACGGCAACTGACAGTCTACTTCGCAGATCGCAGGAGCAAATTTATTAAAATTGCTCTCGATCTAAAACTAACGGAACGCTTAATTAAAATGTCGTCTATACGGTTTGAAGAAGGTATATCCTTTATATAGAGAGAATGCTGACATCGATAAACGATGGCCCACAAAACCTGTCTCCAGATGGGAACACGTTTTACCCGTAAAGCGCGCTGAAGGTGATTTCGCGGAAAGTTGGCAGAAATGTTGAAGCTTGCTTTCTTTTTATCTCTTATTCGTTCTATCGAAGAGAATTGTAAAAGGAAAGCTTAAAGATTTTTATTGTTATTTATTGGACATGATTCTAGCAATTATGTGAACTATATTTAAGGAGTGGTAATGAGGATTGCCTACATAAAGATGATTAGAATGGATATCATGATAGTTGTTGTGTTTATTTTCTCCATAAGTAGAGCATTCTATTTGTACTCATATCTAAGGACAGGAAGCAAGGATTATAGTGTTTCAAAGTAGTAATCTGAATAATTTTTTATCCCAAGGTAGGCATAGAAATCATTAAACATCTTCAGAAGGAGAGCACAGATAACAAAGTACTTTTCAAAATTGGTTAAATGGACTATGAATATGAATGAAACCAGTGTGCAATGTGAAGAAACAAACCGGCTCTTGTTATTTAAGTTTAGTTTAACTTAGATTAATCGTAAACAACTATTTATCTGTCCATCGTAATGTCATAATGACAATAATTATTGTAATATTGTTTACATTTTCTGTTTTTAAGTAATCGCTAAATATTTTGTTTAATACTTTTCAGTGAGTGTTCAATAGGTAAATTGTTCTCCTAATATGCCACTCACTAAAAATAAATCGAAGATATTTCGATTATGCTTATTTAATTAATGGCCATCTAAATAACACATGCTGGTTCTAGTTTTTAGTGTTGCGGTACCTTGTAGAATCGCGATCATCTGCGATAATATTCATCAGAATCCCAAAAAAAAGAACAGTCACACTGCAGTTTCGGGTGACTCGAAAGATTTCATTTAAGATTCATATAAAAGTAACATATAAAAGTTTTTTTGTGGGAAGAAGTTACCCGAAGGTTACCCATCTCTTTGTTGTTTTATATGTTTTTTTTGTATTTTTGGTTTTTTATATATATATATATACACAATATATATATATATATATATATACAATTTTTATTTTTATTTTTTTTCCCCCCTTAAAACTATCCTAATCCTACCTAAATCTATGTAAGTCGGCCACGGCTAGAAAATTAGGCTGCCGACCCTGCTCCTTAACGAATCTAACTAGTGCTAGAGGAATTCGACGACGTAGATTCCGCTCCTTCAACAAGCCACCAAAATTGTTGGTGCTGCTGAGCAACATCCCTCATGTCGCGATTCCCTACCGCTCTACTGAACCGGAGACGCTCCGTACTGCCGTGTGCGACGTCTCTATCGTAGTTAAGTCGCCTCTCCGCAGCTGTTCGAGCGACATGGAAGATTAACGGCACCGCCAATCTATCCTGGATCAGACCTTTCATGTCGAGATAGAGGAACGCTTCTGGAGGAATAAAGCCGTCAAATGGAGCTCTCTCGTGATACATGTAATTGGGTTAGTAAGCCCCAGAGATCAGGTTATTCGACGAGGTCATTGCTCTTGCAATGTGCCTTCGAGTCAACTTAATAACAAAATTGTCCACTCTTATTAGGTTAGCCCTATTGTACAAGACCTCATTGCGATAGAATTTTATGTACTCAGACTCTGGTGTTCTGCCCTAAGGCAAGCCCTCTCAAACACCCGAATCTTTTCCAAAAGACTTGCTCACACGTTGAACCACACGGGACAACCAAATACAAGCATAGGCCGGATAAGGGCCATGTAGCAGATCACCTTTACCCTCGCATCGAGTTGCCTGTTATAAAACAGTCTCTTTGTAAGGGCAAAAACACCTTTGGCTCTGGCCAGAGCAACATCTATATGTTTGTTAAAATATAGATATTGATCTAGCCAGATCCCAAGGTATCTGACTACGTTTCGACAAGCAAGTTGTTGTCCGTGTTGTCCAACGATCTGAAACTTTCGCCAATTCTTTCTGGTATCCGCAGAGCCCCAGACAAAAGAATGGTTTCCGACTTCTGAAAGTTGATCTTCAACTTCCAGTCGTCGCAATATTGTTTAATTTTATGGAAGTCACGTTGCAAAAGAATGTTTACAACCCCAATCTTTGGACCTGATCTGTACGCGATTAAGTCGTCTGCGTACGCTATGGCATGGTGAAGTGAACCTATCAGATCACTTGTGTAAATGTTGAAAAGGATTGGCGAATTGACCGCACCTTGTTGCAGACCGTTTTTAATGTTGAATGTACCAGTAGAAGTCACATCGCCATTTTTCACGATGAACTGTCTATCTGTGAGCATATTGAAAAGAATATACAGCAGTGGTTTACTAATACCCAGTCTGTTCAACTTGTAGAAGAGTCCCTCTAACCATACGGTATCGAAGGCCTTTTCCAAGTCAATCAGGCAGGCACCAGTGCACTGTTTCTTGGCTTTGTTCCATTGGATATCAGAAACCAGTTTAGACGCGGCATGAATAACATCATGCCCCGCTCTCAGCTATCACAACTAAGCAATTTATACAAGTTCTACCGAAAATTCAGTCAGTGATACTTATAGGTATATATGTCATCAGAGTACGACAAAAGTGATTCTTTGTTTTATTTCCGCTGAGAGGTTTTCGGCAGAATTTATAACAGAAAATTCGACAAAATCCCTTATTGTATCGAAATTATTGCTGTGCATTGAAATCTTCTGTTCATTTCGTTGTATGTTCCTTCTTGTTGACAGTTTATAAATTGCCCTCATTTAACTCTAAACCCATTTTGGCATTATTTTAGCGAATGCACCAGAGATAGCTCACTGTGCTCTTCCAAATATGTCGATATCATCGGCATAAGTTGGTTGTTGTTCCCTTGTGAATTTTGCACATTTCTTTCAACTATGAACTCACATGACGGCGCATCAACTTGTCTTAAACCTTTTTTAACATCAAAGGTCTCGTTGAATCCGTTACCGACATTGACGAAGCAACCTGGGTTGTCGGTCATTATTCTGCACAGACTGGCAAGCTGGACAGGGATACCAAAATAAGACATGGCTCTTTATAGCTCATCTCTAGAAATACTGTCATATGCGGCATTAAGGTCTATGAAAAGATGACGGGTATCGATTTTGACTTTTTAAGTTTTTTCCAGGATCTAGCTGAGTGTAAGCATTTGGTTGATCAGACATTCACATAACATGGGAGATAAGATCTTGCATGCGAGGCTAAGGAAGGCCGCACAAACAATACTGAGATTCTATTTATCAGATATAAACTCTGCTAACAAGATTTGTGAAATGAATTGGTGTATGTTTGCTGCAAAGCAATTTTGAGCAGCCTTAACTTTCTTGGCTGGTAAGCCGTCAGGCACAGCGGCTTTGATTGATTTCTGCTTGGATATTGCTATTCTTAATTCAATTTGGTCGGGTTAACGGAAGTTCTAACTATCATCTTCTGGATATAATAGTCTGTTCTGCCTGACGGTGGGATATTGGGCTTCTACGTCGTTATACAGTCTGCAGAAAAAGTTTTTCTATATTCTCAGTACCGACTGAGATTCTACTACCAAGTTTCCTGTCTTATCTCTACGGACAGGTTTAGGTATCCTTGTCTTGACATGTTTTTGTTTTTGGCTGTGGTAGAACTTCCGCAGGTTATTCCTGTAGTACAATATCTTAATATCTTCGATCGCGCTTTTCGTGTCCTTTTTTCTTCTTTTGGAGAAGCCGTCTTTATAAAGCTTAAACGACTCTCGTCGTTCTCTGCAGTGGCGTTTTATACGTTGCTTGTTAAGCTACATGTGCTCGTCGTCATTCTTCGTCAAACTAGATATTTGTTGGGGGTGGTCTCTATTGTTCCTAAGAAACAGCATAATTCACTTTAAGGCGTGTCAACCATCAACTGGGAAAATAACAATCAATATACCTACTATGAATTCTTACAACGAATCTCTGATTGCTCACTGCTTTTTTTAGTTGCGAATAGCAATGCGTCTCATAAATAGCCATCAATTGAATTGGAAAAAAACCTACATGTCACTTAAACCTTAAACCCATAACAAGTTTTTTTTTTGGCTGAAGCTCCAGTTCTGGAATTAATTTTGAGAACTACGACAAGTCACAAAGAAACATTCTTCTTTGTTTTTTTTTTTTTAATTTTATTATTGCAAAGTTATATCTGCGTCCAAAATAGGGCGAACCAACCCACCTCTTCAAGTTCATCCAAAGCAATAATTTCGATCATTACGATTAATGTAGTCATTCATGTATCCCCCGCTGTGTGTCGGTGCTTTAACCTGTTTTAAAAATCTCACAAAGGTTCTCTCGTATAAATAACAAATCAAGATCGTAAACTAACTCCAAAACGCAAAGATCGAAAGTCCTGATTGAAAAAAAAGGCTAACGTCGATCGTGAGTAGCTTACGCGTTAAACCGGCCACAGTCGATTAGGTGTCTCTTTGCACAGAGCACGAGACCCATGACAGAAACTAGTTTCATAACTCCAAATACGAGTACAAGTCTAATACCTTTCTGCGCATGTGGGGTGCCATATAACGATTTCCAATGATACCAATATCTAGACCATGAAGCACTAGTCATTTGCACGGTTTTGCAAACTTAGCTTCATCCAGAACTGATGAGAATCTTCTGTAAATAGAACCGAATGTCTGGGCAGTGAGATAAGTTGCGATGGTGTTCCTGTCAATCGTAAATTGTGAGCGCTGAAAAGTATTTGTGTGGCAAGCACACAACACAAGGGTACTGCTGGGCTTTGCAGTGAGGTCGATCTTCTGATGTGATACCTTTTTGAAATACATATGTAAGTCTGAAGATACTTTTGCAATGGTTCTGGTCCTACTCGTATACATATATTGAAGTATATCAAAATAAAATCAGATCGATCTCCTGTATTTTCATTCGCTTAAGGACAAAAAAAAACAAACAAACTGAACTAGCAGCTATTGTCTTTTCGTGTTTGGATTTGAAGATTCGTTATTTATTCCCCATGACAAGAAGTAGCATCCCAGGCTTATAGAGGAGTTTGTAGTTACGCGCAGCACCTGCGTGCGGTGGTTGGTTGGTTGAAAGTTGTTTTTCGTTTTTGTCCCACAACTGTTGAAAAGATGTTTAGTGTGGTTGCTTCTGTTCGGTTGTACCATTCTGAAGTTGAGATACTTTAAAGACGTAGTCAGATACATATATTTCGACCACAATGTCCGGTGAAATTATATGGGATTGGCCACTGTAAATACTCAATAAGAAGAAATATGTTGATCTTGTCATTTGGCAGCTTTATAAAGATAAAAGTTTTCTTTTTGAGATTATGTGGGAATTATGGCAGATGCTGCAAATGTTATTGCGGTTTCCAAGATGGTAATGATCATAAAGCAGTTGTTTAATATCATACTCTGACGTTGGTTATCATCACATGTTTTATTTGGACTTTACTTACATCTGTGTATTTGATATTCAGTTGACTGTTTTGCATGTTTAGTTAAGTTAAGCACGTGCAATGTGCAAATGTGCAAATATAACATAACAAACAACAATCAACTTTAATACCCCACAGCACCATTTAAGAAAGCTACTTAATGGAAATTTAGAATTTTTTTTTAGTTTTGCAACCATTATAAACAAATACACATAAAGTAGATTAGATTTGTTGGCAGTTAAACATGGTCACACCTTTGAATAAATATAAACTAGTAAATATAAACCATTCAACCTCTTTACAAGACAACAAACTTAGTCGTAATAACAAGTGAACCATTCAGACTGCATACCAGACTTCACAGTGAGAATAGCCATTGCATGAGCTTAACATAAATTCAAATCAGAATGGTTCTCGAAGGAATACAAAGGCTTGGTTAAAAATGTTCTCAATCACTGGTTTAAAAAAATCAGCTTCGTGATTATTTTACTGACGAAGTATGAGTTGAATTTGCATTGTATGATTCATTGGTTCTCCAGCAAATGACACCCGGATGGAATAATTGTTATCATAAAATTGGTAGGAATAAGCCTCTGATTTCCTGAGGACTCGTTTCCTACACAGATATGTTAACCAACTACCGTCCTAATCTGTACATCAAAATAACAGCTTTAAGTAAATTCTGCACAAGGAACTTTAACAAATTTTTTTCTTAAATAATATTGAAGGTCGTTTGCCAATCAAAGTGACAAAAATTAGACAAAATAGGCCGAATAGACAAAATAGTCATTTGCCAAAAAAAAATATTTAAAGCCCCTTCAACTCAAAAAAAACACAAACAAAACAATTTTGAGCACGTACCTTCCAATTTTTTTTATTTTTAATGGTAGCATGCTTCGAACAGGTTTACTAACGCCAGAGAATGCCTTTCTGATAAACTTATTTTTTTAGACTACGCTGCAGCTCGAGCTCTACATGATAAATGATCTGCCAGTCCGTGTCTCCACCAGCTAAATGCTGGACTTATGTCCGGTAAATTCGATCGAATTATCAGAAACCATGCTTTTTGGGAAGCTATTTGTCTGCGATGTCTACATATACCAGAAAAAAGTAGAAAAGTAGACAGATACATTGGGATATCGATTGGATTAGTTAAACACGTTTGTCTTATAATAATAATAAAACAATAAGCTTTATTAAACTAAATATGTATGTCTCGCACCAATTGATTTTCACGGAACTCTTTTGAAGTCAGCTTTTAACAATCAAAGGAGTTCTGCATAGAACGAAAAAAATGTAAGATGGACGGGGCAAGGTCCGGTCTCTTTTACCAAGTTATAGAAAATGTGTGTGATTTCGCATTATATTTTTAAATATCGAATGCAGAATATAACCGCATTAATTGTTGGCAATAGAGAATGGAATCAATCCTCTGGGCAGGTTGAAGCCGTCATGATATACTCGTATGATTCATTTTCAATCCCATTAAATACAATTCATTACCTTCAACGCGGCCTTTGCTACTGTTTGTGCGGCTTCATTCACTTTGGACCATGATATTTTTCGAATATTGCTGTGTATTGCTCACCTTTCGTCGCCTATTATCAATCTTTTCGCACTTCTGTGTGAAGAAATAAAACTGCTCTAATTCCATAGCTGCTGCATGCAGATCAATATGTATCCCAACACCTCGGTCCATATTGCAGCACATCTGAAGATTAACCATTATTCCCAGTCATTGATATCCTACATTTGGATGGCTTCATCTTATTTTAAAAGAAAAAGTCTTTGATGGCAATCAATGTTAACCGCTTTTAAGAATGCCAGACTTTTGTTTTGTCTTCGAAATGTTCGCATTCAATTGGTTCCCATTATATGTACATATATGTTTTTATCTATGCTTCCACCATACTCTTTCTATCTCCAATTACACATTGCGAACATTATTAAAAAGAATAACAATAATTTCAATTTATCGATCTTCCTTATTACACAATTACCTCCTCGATATCTGTCCCCCCCTTTTGTCCAGATTGTTTTCCATTTCCAGCTTAAGCCAACAAAAGACCAACATATATTCACTGGCATTATACTCGTACCTATGTACATCACCAGTAAAAAAAAAGTCGTACAACAAACGATGATTTCCCTGGCCCTCTGTTTTTCAGTTCTTGGATATGGCGTAGATGAAGAAAACCAACAAATTTCATGAACTCCATCTCAAACTCAAGTATCTAAACGAGCAGCGTTATTTGTACTCGTACTTGTATTCATGTACAGGTAATCACAAAAGTAAGCTTACAACCTTTTGTCGAGTCTACAAGTTGCAAAACAAAGACGAAATACCCGTTAAATGTTACTGATAACATACACTCTATTTAGTGTTGAAAACTTCACAAAAATACGAAAGTATATATCACAAAAGTACATAAGTATACACTCATTTTCACTTTGAAAAGGATCACTCTCTGTGCTGGTTGTACATGAGAAAACTTTTGTAATTTTAAATTTGTTGTATTTGAGTGTATTTGAAATTTAATATTGTTTACTTTATTTTTAATTACATGTTTATTTAATTTGAAATGCACTAAAACTTACACGAGTAAAGGAACTCTCGAAGGATATAAAAGGTTTGGTAATAAATATTACAAAAAAAAAACTCACTCCTCAACATTTTAAAAATTGTTGACAAGAGTCCAAGAACTCGTTAAAATATGATAGAAAAATATAGAGCTCAGGGATCTTGGCGATCTTGCAAGTTAACAGAGCTAGAAAAGCAACTCATTATACGAAAGTCAAAAAAAGTCGTAAGATTAGTACTTCAAATGTTCGAAGGGGGATAACGTGTGAGACTTGTAAATCTTGCAATCCCAAAACCATGTATCGTGTACTGTATATTATGGCTCCCGAACATCAGAAAAAACCATTCATCTATAGGATAAATTGTCGAAAGTGTATTGAATAATTTTCGGATTATGTAATTTTTTAGATGAAGAACAGCGAATATAGAACTCGAATAGTCTTAAACTTGTTATACCTTATCTTTTTCTTTTTGGAACTACGATAATATTGATTTTCAACTCAAATATCGCGACGCGACGGGTGTATACTTACTTTTGTGATTAACTGTACGTATTAGTTTTCGTTTTCGTTTTCATATTCTGCATCTGCAAAGAGGTACCTCATTTCTGCACCTCTATTCCATACAACGACTAACGATGGCACCGACAGCAACTAAGGCGACCGGTTTAAGATGCTTGAGTGAAGTTGATCCAAGATGGAGGACAAAAACATGAAAAAAGAGCATAACAAGAGGGAAAATAAATAAAATAACAGCCTTCAAGTGCACAAAGAAAAAGTGGGCAAACTACAGAAGTCAAAACTAACCATAGTCAGAGCTATACGAGTATGAGTAGATACAGCCGGAGCCACGTCTACATCCTCAGCAACATTCACAGCCGAAGCCTTTTGAAAGACGATTTTGCACAACGTGTGTCAGTCAATATCCTTGTCCCAACTTTTGATGGCTTGCCTGGTACAGGCACTGGAACTGGCATTCCCTCGTTATTCATATGAGCACACTCACACCCCTAGCTCGGTAATAACAGAGTGCCAAGAAGAAGCTAAACACACACTCATACCAAGATACCGATTAAAAATGCGACTCCTTTGAGATATTTCAGCATTACAAAATTACAGCATCTCAGTATCTCCACATACAGCGATCGCAATGCCGCATTATCCCGCTTTTCTAGAGATTGCAAAATTTCTTCTCTTTTCAGTTAGAATGCATTGTACAAGTTCATGTTCAGAATTTGTTCTTGTTGCTTCTGCAATAGTTTCAAGGCCCCATCTCTATTTTCTTTTTTGTGGATGGTACCTGTGAAATCAAAGGCTTTCATTATTTTTTACAATCGATGGATTTCAATTAATAGTTGCTGCGCGCTGATGAAACGACATGACAGCGTTACGTCAAGACTGGAGGAACTGAAGGATATTTCTTAATTGCCGGTTATTATTGTAATGAACTCCACGTGAGAAAATTCGACGGTGATGTCGTCGAATTTCAGTTGTATTGCCATGAAGCAAGTTTGATAGAATTTGATGTTCTTATAATTATGGCGACTGCATTGTCCTTACTTGGCAACCAACACTCCTGCCATATGATTAAATTTGTGTCCTGTCTCTCAGGAGATAAGACTGACTTGAAAGGAAGATTGGAGTTTGTCGTATTTCTTTTGTTTCTTTTGACAGGAATGGTGTATTTGCCAGAATACCTTTGAAGGCTACATCAGGATAAGGTTATTAAGCAATTTCTGTACGATGGCGATGGCAAGTCAGCAGTTTTTTTCTGTATTTAGTCATTAGAGGTGATGGTTATGGCTGTCGCAGGAAGTGCCATGCAATTTGTACCAATTGATATACGAAAACGTGACCAGTGATGCTTTATGGAAGGGACTTGAACTAGTTCGAAATTAAGAATGTGACTAAGAACTAACAAGTATGGCAAAGGTGCATTTTTTTTACGTAAATATAAGCTTTAGAGACTATTGAAAAGTGTTGATAAGTTTATCACAGTTCTACTAACACTAATATGGCGCAAGTTGAACTGGTTTTTTCCCCGTTATATATTAATGGAGGAAATCCGCAGTCCCAACAACAGGTTTCTCCGGACTAGCAAGACCCAAGTGGGTATGCCAATTACCTTTTAATGAGAGGAAGAAGTCACGTCAATTATTATGCCACTTTAATCTAACCATTTTGCCAAAAATAAATTACTCGAGGCTATGCACGGCTTCAAATGTGGGTATTCGTCATGATTTTGGCTACGAATTGCTCCCATCTGCTCTAGTTTTTGAATTCAAGGAACCAGCGGCTCTGGTTATTCAAACTAACGTCGTTTTGAAATCCTCGACAAGTATTTTTCGAAGAGACTAGAGACATACACCGCCAGAAGATTATATTGATGATAAGCTGTTTCTTGTTTTCAGATTTTTAATTAAAAATTTCAATATTCGTTTGCCCGTATCTTCATATGTCCTTGATCCCAGTGTGGCCTTTATTATCATGCTTTCCACGAGGTTCAACAGGGAAGGTGGTCTAATTACCATTTAAAATTATTTTTCTTGCTCTTTCAACTTAGGTCCAAATTGGATTCCTCTAGATTTCCATATAACTTCCGCAATTGTCTATGTTTTTATGAAATGTGATTTTGAATATTTTTGAAAACCACAAACTAATTTCTATATCATACGAGGATATATCGGGAAAGCCTTGGGGTAGTAAAAACTTATGTGCTTAAAATGAATCCAATCATCGAAATGTTTTTTTTTTAAGAGAGTCTTTTATATATTAAAAAGTTAATCGGCAACAAAGTATCAGTAGTCGTTGATATGTTGAAATGAAAAAAAAACGGTTTTCACAAGAAAAATTATTAATTAAAAGCAGGAAGGATCCTCAGCTCGGGAGGTTAATCGAGGCATACCATAAGTAGTGTTCTCTCTCAACTTTTGTGTAACTTAGAGTAAATTATTTGGACTTATGGAAGAAGATAATGTAGCTTGGTTGTCAATTCAAGTTAAGCTGATGCCTTCTTCTTCCCTTCATTCCTAAATAGTCGATGTCAAAAATGTGCCAATTCAAACAGTGCATTTTTGGGTGTAGATAATTTTTATCCCTATCACCTTTTTTCGAGAAGGCAAATCTGATTGTTAAAAAATTCATTTTTTGACGAAAACAATAGTCGACTTCAAACTGTTCAAGACCGCCATCCGCGATCTTCCGTCGCAAATCATGCTCTTGTGGTTGCAGTTTAAGCTGTATATTATACGGGCTTGTTCCGACATCTGTTACAAAATTGTCCACGTAGTGAACGGACGAACCCCATACTATTGATGTCAAATCAACTGTTCAGTATTTTCACTCACACTTCCGCTTACAGCTGCTTGATTTTCTTCTGTGCTCAAATATGTAATCAAATTGTTGGCTTTGCGATTTGTTGAATCTATGTGGTACGAAATTTATGATTAAGCCACTACGAATTGTTAGTTCAGTTGATCGACTTTGAGGACCAAATAAATTACGTAATATTTGGTTCTTTTCGCGAAGAAAAGACCGATTTTAATTGCAATCTCCAACGCACTTTTCCCAAACTATACTGTTTTTTTCAGAAAGTTTGTTAGTTATTTGATGTGCATTCCAGTATTTTGCATATCAAAGGTAGGCAAAGCGTACAGATGTCGATAGATGGTAACTCTGCAAAGGACTTTTATCAGAAAACTATATGGAAACGTTCTCATCAATGCATCTCATTTTTGATAAATTTGACAAATTCGCCTCTATTCTGGATAATATCTTGTTTTTGAAAATTTCATCATCTCGTATCGTCCACATTGCTTTCCAAATAAGAAATAACCACTGAATAGACACAACTTCACCATTCCATCTTCTACATTCTACGAGTAACACTATTAATATCCCATGCAGTTTCTCTAAGCCCATAAATTATTCTTCAACTTAAATGTTCTCATTCCAGAGGGAAGTCCCTGCATGCAATTCAGCTTGCAACTGGTGCATTATTTACCAGAGAAAAGCACAAAATATTCTTGCACAAGTAGTGAATTGTAGACTGTGCTCTGCAGAGTGTTGACAAAAGGAAAATTAAGAGAACTCCCTCGGCACTATCCCATGCTCTCAAGCATTAATGTCACAAATAGAATTCATAATCCTCATAGAGCATACTTGTTTATAAACGTGCGCATATGTATATGAAGTGAGCTTTCATAGACTGTTGTATCCGGAAGATAAACACCCGCACGCACCCAGTTAGATGGCAACATTCATCATCATGCAATGCCAAGAAGCGAACCTAGTTTGTTGCGTTAAGCGCTGCAGGACATTGCACTACTTTATGTTAGGAGTCCCATACATGACAGCTGCACATAAATCTTAAGTGCCCATTGGAATACCCGATAGGCATTTAATTGGATCTGGAGATCATTAGTTATTGGATTATTTTTCCTTTTCCTTGGAAAGCATCGCTACACATGCACTTAGTTGGAAGAATGAAAGAAAAGAGTCAGGTCAAGAAGGTGTGGGGTAGTTGCAAGACTTCTTGAAGCAGTAGTATTTAATTTAAGGCTGTACTTGGAGGTACATATGGTCGGATAAACGTATGACGCTAAACGTTTCTATGATTTGAAGTCACTGAACGCTGGTTTCTATACTAAGGAGCGTAGGCAAATCAGATTAAGAATTTCTGTTATAGCGAAATTTTTCTTTGATTTCTTAAGTGCTGTGAACAAACTTAGACTGAGTGATGGTGGATTCATTTGATGAATAAGATAAGTTGTTTGAGGTGGATGGTTGGAATGAGAGTTTTTAATGATACTCTTAGACATGATAAGTCGGGATTTAAGGGCGGACTATTCGAATTCGGTGATAACCTTTTTTATGGTTGATCTTAGGAAACTAGAAGACTTGCATCAAAAATAGGTCCTCCGCAGAAAAACTGCATACAGTCAAAGAAAGTACCAGTAACAGAGATTATGTAGTTCTTTAGGACATTTACATCTTAATGTAAGCTTAGTGTCGATTCCAAATATGAGACACCTTACAAGAAAAATTTTCCTTTACTATTTTTACTTTTTTCATGCGCCAAAGCAATATTGCCTCGCATAGACTAACTTCTTTGCAACCTAATTTTCTCTGGGCACTGCAGAACATTTTGGGAAGTTACTTTTATAGTAAATGGGCCGAGAACAATTTTTTTTATTATTGGGAAATGCATATGTTATTCGTACGTTTTGATCATACATGTTTTTTATCTTAGCCCAATCTTGATCTGTCCCTCGTAACCCTTTGCATTTTGTTTTACTCATTGACAAGTTTTTTTTTTTAAACACTGCCGACTTCAAAGATGTACAATACAACCTTTAAGATAAACTTTACCTTTGATCCATTGAATTGGTAAATTCGTCTTACCAAATTTAAGCAGGAGCCCTTTTCGTGGTATGTTTTTGTCGAAGTTTTGCCTTTATTACAAATGGGCGTTTTCTTACCTAATTTTCTTGATTTGAAAGACTTCGTTGGGTTCTTCTTCTTAAGATGGCATTAGCTTGCTGTTTTTTAAATGTAGAATTTATATCACTGGGTGCCTCTGTCATCATCCCAATCTACTTTATTGGTGTGCCTTGACTAAATTCTGAGCCGGGTGTTTTTTGTAGGCTCTTGCTACTTACGGCGTTCATGTCGAATTCTCTTTCTGAGTGTCTTGAGTTATGCTGCAACGGGATGGCGGTCACAGCCGAAATTTGCACATGTTTTCACATTCATTATGCTATCGGCTTGTGACAGGTTAGTGTGTAAAACTAAGTCATTGAAATTGATAAGACGAATGTTAGTTATTGCGCATTCTATACGTTTCATCTGCCGGAAATGTATTTTCTGCTGATTTATCCGACGATGTCTTAGATAATGACATTAACGTAGTCCTACGGATGGGCTCAGTTTTAATGAGAAACAAGGAGAAGTCTTTCTTAAAAGATCTTCGCTGAAAAGAGCAAATACACATATTAAGCTTGTAATACGCACTTTAGCTTCGATCTGCATCAAGATCACGAAGGGCCTTCCTAGTTTCAGAGGTGAAAGGGAAGTTAAATCTACGGTACGTAGGTTTTTTCCGGGATTAATCCTCTTTGTTGCGACTTGATTACAGACTTTTGTAAAACAGTCTATGAAGGGGTACCTGAGGGTTGCCGTTGGCTTAGAAAAGGTACCTTCATCTCTATTACAGGAATTCTGAGTTTGTGGATAACTTACTTATTTTATCTGTCAAGGCCGTTGATGAATCTTGCATTTAAAATGCATACCTCTCCGCCCATAATAAGATCAATGTTGCTGCGCCAAGGAGGAAAACTGGGATGATTAAGTCCTATATGAATTTTGATAAAGTATGGAGAATATAGAGGTGCAAACAATCTCTTACTATCTTGAAATTCTGAACATTATTACATTTTGTCGATTCTTCGATATTGTACATCCCCTTTTGCTTGCATCATATGCAAGGATTCCCAGATTAACTACCAATTTTTCTACTTTCGTTGTACTTAATCTCCTTATCTTAATTTTTTTTTGGCATCAAACATCTAATTACATAATCTTACGAGGATGCCAAGAGTAGCCAATACCTTAGACTAAATGTGCCTGCTTTCTTCTGGATCGGGCAAACGACAAAAATACTTGTGCATTTCATCCCTCTTACACGTACTGACTCTCAGTTCTAAACCTTCTCACAGACATATATTTGTATATGCAAAGATTCATTTCTTTAAACCATGTTACACCTTAACATATTTAGTTTCCAGGAAGTCTGAAATTAGGAGAAGTAAGCTCCGTTTCGAAAATTTGATTCCCTCTTCAATTTCATAATATCTTTACACTGAATTACAATCGAAATACTAGACAAGTCCCCTTCTGCAACAGTTTTTTTTTATTAACTTTACTTGAGGGCCATCGTGTGTAAATTCAGAGACAATAATAACCAATATATACGAGGGCGGGTCAATAAGTCCGTGACTTTTGGATTAAAACACAGATTTTTTGATAAAAAAATAATTTTATTTTTCAACGTAGTCTCCCTTGAGCTCTATACACTTTGTCCAACGCTTCTTTAATTTTTTTATCCCTTCCAAAAAAAATGATTTGTCGAGGTCCTCAAAATAGGCCTTTGTTTGCAAGATGACTTCATCATTGGAGTCAAATCTTTTTCCACCAAGCCATTTCTTCAGGTTTGGGAACAAGAAGTAGTCCCTCGGAGCCAAATCTGGAGAATAGGGTGGATGAGGGAGCAATTCATAGCCCAATTCATCGATTTTTGCCATGGCAACTGCACATGTGTTTGTGGTCGACTGTGAGCAAACGCGGCACCCATCTTGCGGAAAGCTTTCTCATGCCCAACTGATCATTCAAAATTGAAACCACTGAGCCATGCGAGATCCCTAAGGCTTCCTCAATCTCTCGCACTTTCAATCTTCGGTCGGCCAACACCATATCGTGAATTTTTTCGATTGTTTCGGGTGTAGAGACCTCAACTGGGCGTCCAGGACGTTCGGCATCTTCAGTGCTTGTACGGCCACAACGAAATTCAGTAAACCTCTTTTTTTTCCATTGAAATCGATGGTGCAGAGTCCCCATAGTATTTATCAAGCTTAGCCTTGGTCTCGGTAATGGTTTTTTTTCGCAAGAAATAATGCTTAATAAGCCCACGAAATTCACTTTTTTCCATTTTCTCCTCAAATTAGTGAGTAGTCTGATAAAAATAGCTGTCAAACACAAACTAACTGACGCAGCAAGTTTAAATTTTGACAGGAGTCAACTGACAGATGCCTGTTGACAGGAGCAGTGTTGCTGTTTCAGTAAAGAGGTCAGAAATTCAAAAAGTCACGGACTTATTGACCCGCCGTCGTACTTGCCTCTAACACAATGTGTTACACGCAACTTGTATCCTTTTTTCTAGCGGATACATGCAAACTTGTAAACACGAAAGCTCTCCACATTCAGTTTGATGACACATTTTGCTCTATAATTACCCTCTTTTCGTTTGAAAAAAATAAAAAGAAAAACAAGTCAAAAACAAACACAGAAAATTAAAAACGAACATTTTCAATAAAACCAAAGCGTTGTGATCGCACATTGTCCTTATCTTACCACATACAGAGTGTAAAAGACCTGGGTGAATGCAACAAACCAACCACAGTGTTGGTATGCAAAGTCCTATGCCTGAATGCAATTACGTAATGCAGTTTGGCCGATGAAATATTCATGGTGCCATGAGGTACATAGGTGCCTGCATGTGCCACACCATGTGGAGATGACTTGAGTACTTTTAATTGCACCAGAGAGAAGTTCTTGGGAGTTCTGAGCTTATGGAAGGTGGAAGTGAATTTAACTCCCCTGGAGCTACGACGAAGTCAAGTTGAATGAATAGATGTTTGGCTTTGTATACTCTTTTGTTTGGATTTGTACTTTCAGTATGAATATGAATACTAAAACTGGCTTCAGCAGACAGACCATTAGAGATGTGACACATTAGCGTATGAGGAGAGAGTTATTTGCTGGATGTTACGAGTGCCTGTTCATGTGAAGTTAGTGAAAGATACGACAAATATGATGCCATCAGATAAGTGTGTGGAGAGATTTGTATCCTTTGCATGGCTGTGGTATCTCATTAAAATATTTTCAAGAATTTTTTAATGAATTGATTGGTGCTTGGATCTGAAAGAGTACTATTCTAAAGAAACTTATTGACTTTCTCAATGCGAAAATGAATGAAAACTGTAAAATATAAGGGAGAAGATTCAGCAAGGTCAAGGACCTACAATGCATGCGGATATTATTTTTGCGAAATTGGGCACTAGGTAAGAACATATTATGAATAGGTTTGATTGAGATATTTGGAAAAATGGTATTCGGTTCAATCTGTACTAATGACTATGCTTGTTTATTGTTTTGAATTAGAAATAAATGTTATAGGCATCTTAAAATTCACTGGTATCTACTTACATATTTGAGCTGGAGAAGATCCATTGTGCCCATTAAATTCTCCAATTTTGAGAAAGAATAACCCGACCCGCCAGATTATAAATAAAGGCAAGTAGTTTCGAAGTTCCTTCTCCTGATGTTAGTTACTCCTTATGTCAGTAAGCAGTGTTCAGCTCAACTATCATCTCACATACAGATGTGCTTAAAAGACACTCATTGTTATTGCAAATATTAACCAAAAAATCCAGCCATCCTAACGTCAGATAACTCTTTTAAATACTGGTCTATGTCTCGCCGAGCATTTAACATCTCAGCATGGTATGAACTCAGACTTTTCTCGAAGTGGTTAAAGTGTTTTACTAGAACTTTAATACTGTTTTGGCTTTTGCTGGACACATAAATACATACTTTAGTCCTTTTTCCTACATTTCACAATTTACATGTTGGCATTTCCATTTCACTCATAAGTCAGACGCAGGCCTACTAGCAGGCTTAAGCCCAACTTAACTTACTTCATTCTAGCTGAGTCAGTCATTCAGGCTTTAACCGATCTTTGAATACCCGAATCTGCAAACTTGAGTCTAATCTGCTTGATATTTAATGCGTGGGGGCTCCACTTAGTGTTAGGATGCATTTCTTGCCAAAACATTTTAAAAGGGCTAAAGAAAACGATGCGTTGTGAGTTTTATACTCGATTTATTTGATCCTGCTAAATATTCAGAGCAGCACTCATATTTTTGGCTACGGTGGAAAGCAGTGTGGTGCTAAGAAGAGTTGCTGATCTTGACAATGCAGGTTCATCCTTTTCGTGAGTTAAAGACAATATCTTGTAAAACAAATTTAACAAGTTTGTAATCAATAACACTGGTGGTTCATTAACGCTGTTTTGTCTAGTTTAATCAAAAGGTCCTTAACTTATATTGGTAGTTCGGAGAAGACTTTCTAAAACTTATTTCAGTTTTACAAAGTTCATTTGCAAAGTCATTAGCTTTGGATGTGTTTTTGGAAAACACGTATGTCAGCACAAGATGCGCCTTAAATGTGATCGACCGTATAGGGTTCAGATTTGAACTCCATCCTAGTCTTCTGGTGATAATTGCGCGCGTTAGCATTAGCATTTTTTTTGACTAATTTGATACGTGAGTTCAAACGCCCTTATCTTATCGTTTGGCATGCAGTGTCGAAAATACGCCTCCTGCTTGATATCGATCATGCTTTTTTTTTCATTATTTTGTGATTCGTGTGGCCACTACACTTGATGCTGGTGTGGGAGATTTCTGTCGCCTCATTGAAAGGGCTAAGCAGTCTCTTGAGATTCTAGCCGTTTGTTGGTAATTATGGATTCTAGGACTCGCGCAATCAATTATCCAGATGTTGTGCAATGTGATATGCGGTGTCTGCTTAACCCAACAGCATGTGGCAATTTTATGGTGGATCAGAAGCTCTTTCAGAGTGAATAATTATCTTTTAGACCTCTCTGAATTTTCAGTATAAAAGTGAATCTCGTTGTTCCCCAAAAAATTTTTAAATAAAGCCTATACCAGTCTTCAAATAAAGATCTACCACGGAGCAGCTCTATATGGTAGTTAAACAGCCAGCCACAGGATCTTATACTTGTTTAGCCGTGCTGGCTTGCAAGTCAAAAATTAGAAGATAATTATCTAGATATATTCCTCTCTTATATCAATGTTCTAGACGTATCTTAAACTTTTTTGTTTAGATACTTGCTTTTCCAAAGTTTTCTTCTATTAACACTAACTGAACAAGAGTTGGTTACCGAGTCACCGATTGACAGTACACCATGGTAAAAGTAGGAAAAGTAAGTGCAGGTAGTGATAGGTAGGGTAGTTTAAAATGATGTATAGTTTTACGTATGTGTTGTTTACTTACGGGATTTTCTCCTTAATCTAGTTGCAGTTTCTGATGATAATGATCTGATTGCAACGTATGTATAGCCTCGAAAACTGAATCAGCAGGCCAGTTAAGTTTTGTTTTTTAGTACAAAACCGTTTAAATGATTTTTTTTCCGTCTTTGCAAAACTGAAACACCTTTCATGTTTTTTTTTTCTAAAGAATCGCCCATTCCCTAAGCTACGGATATGAGGTAACCACAAAAATAAAGAGCAATTATTTATTTATTTATTTTTTTATAAATTTGTTTGTTAAAGACCTATGCCTTTGCTTTTTGTTACACTCATTCCCATTGATACGGTGAGTATATCAAAAATAAACAAAATTCAAACGTCTTACCTTTGGTAGCGTTTCAATTGTGACTTTCGAAGGGGAGTAAGGTAGAAAACTCACCTTAAGCAAACAAAATCCATTCAAAGAAAATTCCAAAACAAATGCAAACCAGACCACTTCAATTACTTGAGAGTAAATACATAGTACGAGTCGAAGAACAGAGGAAATAAACCAACTGAATAAGAAGAGGTTCAAAAAGAAACGAAGGAAAATGTTTAGCCATTCATTGAAGCTTCTCCTTGAGGTAGAAAAGGCATACAACACACAGCCCAACCTCTTTTGTATCAACATTAAAGTACAACGCTTAATTCCATGTCCAACCAAGCAGCAACGGAGATCCAAAACCAAGTTCCAAGATGAACAACATATGCTAAAGCACTTCGCAGCCAAAGGTACTGAAGAAAATCCCAAGCACACACTTAGGAATACCACAAGTGGTTATGCCACTGCCACGAATAGTTGTTGGATAGAGGTAGAAATACTCTTTAGCAGGGCCTAGTGCGTTTACCATTGTTCCCTTTGAATTCATTCTGGCCAAAAACTCTTTGAAACATTCAATGCAAATTTTCACTCTGCATACAATCATATACCAACTTCACCCTTCGCCGTTCCCCAGAAAAACAGTCCAAGCAGAAGCCTAGGACATGATTTCGTGGAAGAAAAAAGAAAACTTGGAAACCCTCGCGGACTGTGAAGAGTTGAATCCAAAGTGCTTTAGCCACAAAAACACGTCGTCAGAGCTATCGTCGTCATCGCCATCATCATCATCGTTCTCGTTGTCGTCGTTGTGGTTCTTAGTGGAAACCTCATCAACCACTCTAAAAGTGGTGTTTGCTGTGGCTTTTGTATTCAAAGTAGTAGAGAGCACAATTGCATTGTCGATGGTGTTGGCGGCGAAGGAGAGAAACTTTGCCTGGAGGCTCAGGAAACTTACTACAGAAAAGAGGGTTAACGAACTGACTTCGGCAGTGCCCCATGCTTGGTACTCTGTACTCAGTATGACCACAGTATGAGTATTCGTATACCATGCAATTGCTGAGGTTGTTATTGTTGTATGCGCGATTCCAAAATGGTATACCACCAGCTATACAACTTCCCGATAGCTCCTAGCACGCCGCATATGGGTGAAGGCGAAGATGCGGGAGGCCATAGACGTTACGAGCGACGTTTCGACATTTATCGCATGACAAAAACAAACTGCATGCCGCGCGCACCACAACCGCAATTGTGTTGTATCATGGAAGATGCACAACTCCGAGGGAGCATTGTGGCCTTTTATGGTCGGGACAATCATTACCATTTGGCGTTTGGTGGTTTGCTAACATTCAGTCATGAACCAAGATGCCAAAGGTGAAGCTGTGACTTTTTTTTTCCTCATTTCGTGCCATTTTGGAGGATTTTTTTCCTTCTTGCGGTCATTCTTCTTCTGTAATTGAAAGACTGATCTTAGTTATGGTTTTGCGGATGATTTCTGTTGCTGGGATGAGCATTAGTATAAACACAAGTATTTGTATTTCTGCAGTAGTTGAGGTTATTTGTGGTGGCATTAGTATTGTGGTTATGAAAATTAAGGAAGATTTGATAGATAAAATCGAGATGCGAGTATTGCATCAACGTAGGCATTTTTAAGGGCGTGTTAAGAAATAACCAGTGAAGCTCGGGAGGGGACCTGAAAACACCAGCAATATTCGTACGATTGGATGTGACTTGTTACTGATTGTCTTACATAATAATCTACAGCGCATCTTCGCTGTGATAAGTGGGGCTTGCAAATTTATATGACCTCAGTGGTCGTTGATCGTTTATAAACGGATTTTTACTAAGCTACACAGCAAGGTTTCGAATTATGTTACAGCTTGAAAAACGTTGTTTTTTACTTGCCTGAGCCTCATCTTCTGGTACTGACAAAATGAACACGCGGTTAACATTCTAACATCTGTTGGTCTTTCTTTCTATCGATAATCAAAATTAAGAGAGTTTAAAGTCATGAGGCAGATTTGAATTTAGTCTTCGACTGATATTGAAACCACACCTGCTAAAGTAAGAGACTAGACATTGTTCTGTAATGAAAAGATTGACACTTAATTGTTTGACTTTGTGCCGGTTGCTCGGATTAAAGACAAGACTTTTGGAACTACCTACATATTATACAGAGTCCTACAGGAAGGATGGATGCATTTTTTAGGGTTGCGTATTCTAGTTGCATTGTTTACATTTGGCAGAGGCCCTTCTATTAGGTAATGGCTACGATAAATACTACACGCCGGCAGATCATTTGTTGCCTTACTATTGCAAAAGCATTTGCGGAAATAACCGAAACTATGAGTAAAGATTTTATCTACGGTAAACAGAATTGTTAGGTACTCGAATGCCGTATCCAATATGCCCACAATCGGAATCAGAAAATAGTTAAATTCAAGCTGAGATGTTGTGACTCTAGCATTATGATATGGGGCTGCTTCGTGTACATGATGTGGACCAGATATATCGAATAAATGGTGTGATGGAACAAGATGATTACATTGTCATATTTCAGTGATCTAATGGGTCTTTCAACAAGACAAATACCCGAAAGACGCCCCACAATCGGCGGATATAAAAAAGTCTAAGACCTGGAAATAATGGTGAACTTTGGGTTACTGTGAAGACTGTATGGAAAAATATACCATTGAGATGTCAAGCTTTGATAGGTTCCATACACCAGCGATGTGAAACCGTACTAAAAAAATATTAACTAGTCTTAGTGTCTTTTTTTTTAAATATCTCTCTATTTTCCAATTTTATTTAATAATTGTGAATACTGCTTTTTTTACCGATCTAAAGCTTTACTTTTAAGACAAATTTTTTTTTGACCGCATCTGTACATTGATGATTCTCAATCTTAAAAACAGATTATTTAAAAGATTCTAGCGTACTTTGTTTCTAAACTTTCCTACTTTCTGGTCAACTTTTGCGCAATGTATAAGTATCACTTTTTAGCAGTGTATTCGCTTAACCAAAGGGATATTAGAGTATAATCAGTAAGCAAACATCCATCGAAGGCGATTTGTAAGAATTACGAGTAGTATCGTAGCTCATCTTATTTTCTCAAAATGCGCTTCTGGCCTTTTAAATTTCGTATTGGGCAAGGATTCAGCGTGGCTATTCGTTGTTTGTTTCAGAGTACATCCAAGGAAGCGATCACCAAGTTCAGATTTTCAATGCTGAAATAAGGCTCTCTTGGATAGTCTAGCTTTAGCCGTTGTGTCTTCACTATCGCAGCAAAAATAAAATGATTGCAGGTAAGCGCTACAAAGCAGGCTCTTGAATTTTGGTTCAGTGGCATTGTATTTATAAGCTCTTGGCTCTTATTGGCATTATTGAAAAGACTTCTAGTATCTTTTGTCCAAATATTTCCGCTTGAACTTTGGAATAAAGAGCTCATTGTTATTAGTTAAAGTTTGTTCATATAATCATGTTCCCTCTTGCTCCCACATCCGCATCTATCCGTCCATTGTAGGAATAGGTTATCACTTTCATTATCACTTATCACTTAATCGATTTTATAGGTAGGTCCTTCAATTGGTAGAGCTGTCATTTTCTGGTTTGAATCAATCATGGCTCAAGGATTTGAGTAGCTTAAAAATGATTTAGTAATACGAGTATGATCTGATAGAAACGATTTGACTAAATCATGAGTATTATAACGTTATAACTACATTCTTGATCCCTTGAACAAAGAAATAACTTTGTTTCCAATTGTAAGTAGTCATGTCAAGTGCAAGAGTTTGATAGAATTCTATCTATACAAGGTATAATATATATTATATCATAGCAGATGTCGTGTTACGGTGATGGATTTGTAGTTAAATAAGTTCTATTGCAATCAACTCATTTTGTTGCATTATATTTTCACAATTTTTTCTTTAATTAATAAGCTTTTTTTGTTTAATAAGCTGGTTGCAGCTCATCAAAAATAAGCACCTATGAGGGATAGGTTAATTTAAGGTCTTATAACAATCAATCAAAAAAAGCGAATAACCCATCAACATTTGATTAAATTCAATTGATGTTTGCCAGAAACAGCGCTATCTAATATCTGTTTACTCTTAAAGTAGTCGCTTCTATCAAAACATTTCGTAAAATCGAAGCTTATCATAGTGTTGCTTGTGGATGGTGAAATATTTAAGACTACTCAGTCTTGGATTTTGTTTCTCGAATTGTTTGCATTGTCCAAGACTCGTGCTTAAGCCTTTGTCAAATTACAATCCCTCTGGTTAAACTAAATTTGTTTACATCGAAACTTATCAAAAAGCATACATCAAATCCTTGACACAACTAAGCTCCATATTGACTCATTCGTAGTAGCAAAGTGTACGAGTATCTATCGCTTATCATAATGTCGCTTACATAATGAAACACACCTTTTCGCTGGTAAACGGTTTAATATGGCTTTCCCCGTTTTCTATCAAGCGATATACCAAGCTTCCAACTAAGTTGCGGCTTTGCTTCTATAAGCCTCAATCTTCGTTTAACACCAAACAGATGTCACTTTTCGGCACCAAACATGTTTAGTGTGTTATAGAGACTTTAATTACCACACACAGTTAAGGCAAACTTAAGATAAGGTACGAAGTACGATTACTTCCCTCCAACTTACGAGTATGTATGTTGTTGCTGTTGCTTCTACCCTGCCCATCCCCCAGTCTAAATGCATTGTTTTGATCCCTTATCAGTTGGTCGTAAAAAAGGTGCTTTTTATGTTTTCATTATGTCTACGACAGAACCAATACTTGTTTGTACTCGTATCCATATTCTGGCGGTTTCTTTGCTTTGTCACACAAAGTAACTTCAACATGTACCCGGGTCTTGTGACATTTTTACTAAGCGAACTACTTAGAAAGGCATTACTACGAGGAAGTCGTAAAATCAAGATCGTAAAATGCAGTAAAAACGTAAAGGTAACCAAGTTCCGAGAAAAGTGCGATGTTCCATTGAATGGCTTGGCAAGCATAAAGTGGGGCGACATTTTAATTAAATAATCATGTCAGGTGCCAAAAATGGTGACACCACCAAGTAATCTCCCAGAGCAGAGTTGTCCCTGTTTGCTTGTTGGATGGGCTTTTATTTTTTCAATTGCATCTTTTAGGTTCAGCTGGTAAGCTTTGTCATGGCATTTTCACATTTGTCTTTTGACAAATGAACTCGAAAGGATAGGAACTGCCACATGATGTTCTTGTACTTGCACGAGTAGTACTTTTCTGAGAATTTAATGGAAGTTGTAACAGACAGCAGTGAACCATAGGGAAATCTAAAGTTTTTGGGATAAACAGGAACTGCCATTACTGCCAAAATGAGAAGAAGAATAATTCCCTGATGTGTCATCAATCATGAGATACGAGTATGTTTTAATGACTTTTGTCATGGTAACCATTTCAATTTTCACTTTAGGAGTGTGATGTGATTAGTAAGTCATAACAATCGTCAAGATACAGAAATATCAAAGTTCCACAATTTTATTCCTCGTAATTGAAAAAGATAATTGGGATAGGTAAAAAATCAATGTGAACTATTTTTTCCATGAAACTATCATGCTTTCCAGTGAGAAGTAGAGCGGCTTGGGAAAGTATTATCACTTTCTCCTTCCTTAGAAAGAGAACTGAATGAATTTTTTGACCTAGATTCTACAGCGAGAACCCAATTAATTGCAAGGGGCTCTGACTCCGGCGCACAATTCCTTACATTTTCCAAAGCAATGATTGCTCAAGAATTTCGTTCGGTTATGTGATGGAATGGCTCTTATATATGTATATATATATATAAGTTAGCTACACAAAAATATCGAAATGTGAAATGAATATCAGCGATTTTGTACTTCTCTTTTTGTCGGATAGCACAATGCAAAACATTATGAAAACACGGGAGAACATGACCGATATAATCGATCAAGTACGCATTGAAACCGCATAATTGTTGATCGGTCAGAAAGAAAGTGGCGGCAGTTTTGTTACTGAGATACTTGCTGTTTACAGATTCAAACAACAAAATGCATCTATCCACCAGAAGCCTCTTATTTAACAATTTAAAATTTGTCACCATTTTTACTGTTTTGCTCTAACAAACATATAATGTTTTAGCAGTTAACGGTTCTCCCCTACTAAAAACACAGCAATGTTTTCTTATTTCTAATTTAAAAATTGCAAAAGATTGATTATTTGTATTCGCAAATCCCGTTCAAGTTTTTTTTTTAATCAGAATTGCATCAACCATGCAAATAATAAAAATCGAAATATGTGATAAGGCTGTATAAATTACTCAGCGATATCGTACCTACGACACGATTCATCTGTCGCCTTCGAAGAAGGTGTTGAACATGAGCAGGAAATTACTCCTAAATTTTCGTATTATAGGAGGGAAGTTCATCCAAGTATCTATAGCAAAGTAAAGATTGCTGTACCAAGTTCAAGCTGTTCGGAGGGGGAAACGCAATGACTGCAAACCGTGTAGCTGCCAATGTAAGGCTCTGATCTACTTAATCGAACTTCTGCAGAGAATTATACACTTTGTCTCATCCGTACGGCATAATTTCGGGGGGTAGAAAAGTAGCTTTAAATTAGAAGTCAAGGATATGTTTCTCTAAGTACTCGTTTGTTGCCATATTGGTGACCTGTTCGACCGAAGGCTATTCTCAGTCTCTTCCCTCTATACGAAAGCGTGGACAGTGAAGAAAGACAAGTTGTGCATCTTCTTTGCCCTCCCCCCGGTTTAAACAGATAGAAATTTCTTCAAGCCCAATTTTTTTCACATAAACTCGAAAGCAGCCATGTTAGGCTAGGAGCTGGCTAAAATAACAATCCACTTCGCCGTGGTACCAGTCCGTCAGTTTTTGGACATCAGGTATAAGTTGCTGAGTCCATCTTCCTTTTGAGGACTGATTCCATCTCTCCTGCCATTCCACTGTCCTTTTCCCAACTTGATATCTTTGTTTGTGTGTTGTCTGAAGCGTCGGGCTTCTGAAATTTGACATAAAAGGTCCTTTGTAGTTCACGAGTCAAGATATCTGCTTTTAGAATTCAAGCAATAATACATACAGTGTATCATCGTCTGGCACCGCCTGATAATAGCAGCACACTCTCAGCACACGTAGACGGAGTTGAACGTTCTTGCAGAAGACTTAATTTTTACTGCTTTGGCCCATATTGATGCCGCAAACATTACTATGGACTGCACCACTCTTGACAGAATTAGTCTCCTTTATTGTTTGGCTCTTCCAGGATAAGGCAGCACTAACCCGAGCAGCTTTGAAGCAACCGTTCAATTGCCCACCATACCGATTTTCTGAAAAGAACTCAAAATATCTACAATGTGTCCTGATAAATTGACTTTTGACAATCGCAGAAAAGTACATTTTATGATGAGTGAGAGAGTGTATAAGTGTTTAAACCTTAATAAGACTCATGCTGATAATATTATCCATTTCTGTTACTTAAATTAAAGCGTATCGTACAAATTCGATAGTCAAAAAAACATTTTTCTGTTGTAAGGTCTCTGGCAAGTTTAGAGCTGAATTCTCTGCAAACTAGACTTCTGTCCAAGCTATTACTTTTATATGATCAAAATCAAAACTGATAAATGCTCATCTCGTGCTGTTCGTAATATTTCAAATTTGGTTGCATTTGACCTTCTTCACAGAGTAGATACCATTTCTGAATTTTCAATATAAGTATCATTTCTGAATCAAAAGGTGTGTTTTTTTGGCATCGGTGTGAGCTCATATTTCAAATATACGTGTAAAATACACAAACAACGCGCTAACTTAGATATTTATCGGAGTTAAACCGGATAACGACAATCCTGCCGGATCTACAATATATTTTTTATGATGTACTTGTACTTGTATCTAAACGTTACAACATGTATTATCCGGATGTTAACAGTTAACGCCGATAGCCAAAAAAAAAAACACGCCTTTTTTCCTTTGCAGGAAGGGCACACTACAGTTTTAATAACTTACCTCTGCAAATGATGTTTTTGTTCATGAATTCATAATTAAGTGCTAAAGTGGGCTCAATAGATTTACTTTAAGGCAGTAAAAATCTTAAATCCTTACAATGTTCCGAAATCATTAACAAAACAATTTTTGCTGTTTCAACTTTTTGCTAAACTTCAATCAGACATTCAAAACTCGGAAACTGGCTTTTGTGTTAAGAAGAAGAAGAAGAAGAATAAGAAGACCTTTTCTTAATAGAATTACATGATACTCAGCATATGCAGGTATTCTTCTTCCAATTATGCCCTTCAAAGGGAACGCTTATTACTTTCATAATAAAATGAATCAATTACCTTGAAGAGAAATTCCAGAACAAACCCAAGCAAACGAACTCATTTCTGTTAGAGCAAGTCAACTTCAGAACTTTATCAAAGAAAGTAACTACGCCATCGGCCACATAATAATTGAATTTGATTGCTTAAGATGGTCTATTCATTCTTCTTATTTGCATAAGAATAATTTAATATTGATCGCATCATTAAATAACTGACTTGCAATTTTCATTTATTGTTGATGTTAACGATTGCATCTGGAAGATTATAGTCCTCTTAGAATTGCTTTCTTGATGAAGTGGGGATACTCTGCATAGTACCGTTCTCTCCTTTAGAGATTAAATTATCATCGGATTGAAATGAGGGAGTACTACCAATTTTGAACTCAAGGACTTTAGTTAAGTGGTTATAAGATGTTATTATCAAAATTGTACTTGTAAATCATGCACATGTATGAATATCTGCATATAAAATCAGCACACGATGTTTTCTACGAAGGCTACAATAAATGTTCTTCAATTTATACAACAATGTGATAATTTACAGGAACAGAAATCTCTGAAGATATGTTTCCCATCATAAGATATTGAATTATATTACAATTACGATTCCCTCAAATTGCAAAGAACATGTATTTCGTAACACATTTGATGGCATTTCTTACCGATGAGGCAGCAAACTAAAGAAGTTGGCAAAACTAAAATGTCCCTTCTTCGTGATTCTCATTATTTCATACGACAAATTTACACTGCAAATGTTTTAATTTAATCTTAATACGTTTAAAGGTTTGGTTGTACTCATAGTTGTGGGAGGCAAGAATGTACAAGTACATATGTGTTTCTATATATTATCTGACAGTTTATAATGGGATGCATACATACGAGTATCTTTAAAGCGGGTAAGATTTTACATCTTGTATTCGACACAAACTCCACATAGAACTTCTCGTATTCATAAATCTCAAAACGCGCCCTCCTTAATCTCGTTTCGTAAAAACTATACAACTACTTCCAGATTAGTAACGTAGGTTGACTATTTCTAGGAAAAATCATAAAAAAACGAAAAAATTTTTCAAAAAAATCCATCCTGGTACGTATGCTCCACAAGACAAAAATAAAAAATAACGAAAAGAAAATAACCACGGTGACAATTTTAGTATCTTTTGTACCATTTCGCCTCACAGATAGTATACTCGTATAGTGTGTGTAGGTACAATGTGCAACTCAGAAACACCCATCGGCAATGACACCTTTATTTATATTTATAGATGCATTTTCTTTTTTTTTAAGGCTGAGTTGGGGACCCCTATTTTATGTGCGCGACTGATATTAGACATATGCGGGATCGTGTTATGCATTTACACCATAATCCTGTACGACTTGACTCCCACATATGGTATACGGTTTTTTGTTCTACAATTTTAAATCTATGGCACACGACAGACAGACAAATCTCACAACAAGATATTCGTACCTACTATACATAAGTATATTCAATGAATAAAAAATAAAAGAAAAAAAGAACCATTGAAAGGAAATACATTCTGAATAGAATTAGAATAAGTTCGTTCGCACTGATTCAGCCCACGAGTTATTTGTTGGAACGTGTGTGACAGGCACTGTGACAAAACAACATCATGTGGTTGAATTTATGTGATTTTACTTCACCCACAAAGCTTAAGAAATAATATGTTTCGGATTACTTTTTTTTATAATGAAGAAAAATACAAAATTAAAATAAAAATATAATTAACAACAGGATGGATTGGATTCAATTAAAGTATTTTATCGAATATTTTATCTCTCGGGAATTTTGTTCAATACATATACTCGTATGTTTTCAGTTTAAAATTAGTTGCGACGTAGGTTGATGTCTTAGTCGATGCCACATATTTCCGAGTTATTGTAGCTAAAATCTTGCGATTATTTGACTTGTCAACAATTGTGAACCTCAAATCTATTCATGTACCTATCATGTATACAAATATGGTTTTAAGAACTATGCAAAATATCATTAATATATTTAGCCAGGCATATTATTATGACAGTTTAACTTGATTCAAGACTTGCCTTGCCCTTAGCTTGGGTTTTTGATAAGGGGAGCACGAGGTTCGCTGAATTTAAGTGGTCGATGGTAAGCCACAGATACCAAATTATGTTGTTGTACTTTGCTTACACAAAAAGAGTAGAGATAGATTTTACTATTCGTTTAATAAACATATTGCTTATGCAATGTAGCGAATTTTTGAACGAATTTGCTATCAAATGCAAAGAGTTTCTGTACCAGATTTCAGTCATTTCTAAGGCAACCCCAAAACAGTCGAACTGACAAGATTAAAACCTGATGGTCCTCTGATCGCATGAGGAATCTTTATAAATTTTTCTTCTCAATAAAACTTTAAACACAAATTGCTGCCTTCAGGACAGATTTTTCGCAATAAGGCTTGCAACTTTCCTAATAAGACGACATGGAAAGAAGGTGGATGTCTACTTCAACAACTAATGCAGAAGTGGCAGGAATGAGGAGGACAAAAAACCCGACCCACGCCGACTCACGCCTGTTTCGTAGTGTATGACCTTGTTAACTGCGTTCCTGGAACTCTGGATTGCCATTTGATCAATGCACTCAACTAGCTCTTAGCAATAAATGTTTTAAGCATAATAATACTCGGTCGAGGTTCAAGGATCCACTTCATATTTGTTGGAACAATTTTAGCACGTGCCGATATAACTGATAATAAGGTACCATAAGCCAATTTTCAGCCCTAAATGTGATCTTGTTTTCATGAAGATTATCTCTCTAATTTTGGTTTCTGCAGTGCTTCGGCGTGGATAAGGTGCTTGGCATTGGCGCTCCAATGTCGATTAAATTGGTGATATTCATAGCAAGAATGTCTAGCCCAGGAAGTTCGCTGTCCTCACCATTTTCAGCAACATTTTTCGCTAAAAATTCAGCGGTTTGTCGAACAGTATTAACTCCGCACTGAAGGATGGTGGAATGGGCCAGGTGTCCGAAAGATAGTTGTGTGTCCTGCCAACGATCGAAAATAAATTAAACTAACTAGCACCGGCTATTTAAGAACAAATTAAAATCGATTTTTAATCAGGTATTAAATTGTTTAGAAGCTGTCTGAGCAGACGTAGTTGGTCTGCACGGGCCGATGATAACAGTTTCGTTTCTCTAGAACTAGAGCATGATTCGTAATGCTGCTGTTTAGTGTATTCTCAGTGTATCTGTAGAAATAAACGCATGACCACCACTGATTTTAACTCAGTGTTATCAGTACTAATTCCCATAAAAACGTTTAAGACACCTATCGCCGTTTTTCTGGAGTACAGGGCTATCATTGTATTCATTTACAGGTTTGGAATATTCTTTAAAGTTTGATAAACATAGCGCGGTTTCGGAGACTTAGAGTGTATTCTCTTAATGTGAAACGTAGTATTCACTTCTAAACAATACCGTATATGTATAAGTCGTATTAACACTGAGAATATTACTTGTAAACAAAGTATACCACGGTGCCTTCCTTGATAATAAGAGAGCACTTGTCAGTATTTTATTTCAACAAAACTTTTGTGCTTTGTCCGTTAAAACTTCAAATAAAAAAAAAATCAGAGGAGGATTAATACAACCTTGAAGAATAGTGTCTTCTTTTTGCAAAAAAAGATCTAAAGAGAATAACATGTTATGCGAGTAAAATTTAGCCACGTTCATACCTATCTGAAGAAAAATTTTTGAATAATTTCGGCCAATCTTCTCGTGATTTCAAGACTTTTAAAACTGGTGTCGTCATTCTTAATAGAAAATATTCATTTTTGCAGTCATATTCATGACGTGTTCATGTATCTTTTGCTCGATCGATTTTTGTGTATAAGAGAGCAGTTTCATGGACAGCACTACACAAACGTACGTTTAAATTGACTGTGGAAAATAATAAGGACATCGTGGTCAATTTCAAAAATCATCAATGCTGCTCATAAACTCGTCTACTTTTTATTTTTAACAACCAAATATTTCGGCAAGAAATAATGCAGTCCTTTAATTTGAAATTTCTGAGAGCTCCCAAGTGTTATGAACTGTCAGCATAAAGTGTACTCTACGTTTGCTTCCCCTATTCTTGGAATTATTTTGAGTTTCTGTCGAAACGTAGGAGACTAATAACGCCTATAATATTTAGATTGCTCGCTCCTACTCTTCCTCGTCCATGCACGATCTGCAGAAGTCGTTTGTAAACATGTTTAACCCCATTATATGAGACAGTGTCCAGTGATGACACATATGATAGCGTTGAGATGTCTTCTGTTTAGAAAGATCAAACTTTTAGAGTGATTCAGATTCAGCTTTGGTCAGATTTATTTGATACACCTCAGGTTTGTTCTTAAGCTCTCAGCTTAGAATTTGGTTGCCGTAGGGATTGGTATACCTATGATACTCTTTAATATTAAAGGCTTAAATTATCAATTCCCTTTCGACAGGATCACATATCCAGTCTGTATTCACCTGAACTTTGATAGCAAGTTATAGGGTGGTCCAGGTTATCTCCTATGTATAACCTTGTGCGACTATTTTCTTTTAGGCTCTTCAGACTTAAATTACCATTTAAACTGAACTTGGTGTTAGCTCTGGTCAGAGCATAAGAAATTCAAATATGCATCAAATAGCTTTCTATATATCTGATCCCTTAAAATCTTCTTAGCTAGTTTTTATAGGACACTTTACAAGATTTTTGGTTTTATATTATTTTTCCTTATCGAGTGAATATATATAGTCCTCTGTCATTGGCTTTGTCTCCTCTTAGATTTAATATTTGAGAAAATGCTAATACATATTACGATACTACGTTTGTGGTCCGAAAGCTAAATTTTTTTGGAAGAATCTTTTCACCAAGCTGCGTGAGGAATAACAGTTATTTGTTCCGCCGTGGAGTACTAGGCTGCTTAGAAGCGAATATTCTAAGGCTAACCGATCTATAAGCCCACGATTCAGCGCTTCCTTTCCGTGGAGATTCAAAATAACTTCTTGACTGAAATGAAATCAAAACTTAATGATTTTTTGTAATGGGCTCAGATTAGATGGTTTTATCTTACCTACTCATCCTAACGTCATCTATCTAGCATTCACTTCGACCTTGATAGGCTGCACAAGTCACATATTATCTTTCACTGGAATGCCTGCCCCAGATGTCGGTCATTGACTGTTTTCATACCAACTATCCTTTTATTATATGAAACCCACAATGGTTTCTTTCATCTGTCGCAATCTATGGTGAAAAATCACCATCAAAAGACATTAAAATCCAATCTCCTATCCATTTCTCATTGCCAACAGTAAATTAACCAGAAGTCCGACTTTCATCTTTTGTTGCTGTGTCCCTCTTTCCTTCCAAACTTCCTTCATTCCTAATCGTTTAACAGGCTTAAGTAAGCAAAGAGTAGGACAAGTAAAAACAAAAAATAAAATCCCAGAACCGAAGAAGCCATCTAAAAGAGTCATTTGTAATCAAATACATCAACCTCCACTTCGTAACAATCCCCATAAAAAGTTATTTCTGTTGTCCTGCGTCCGGTGTCCTGCTTCTCCTCCGTCAGTGGCGCTTCCTTGGGAAATTTATTTTTACCATCCACAACTAACCCTTTTTTTTGTTGCCTCTTTGGCGAAATGTTAAGTACTTTGTGACAACGGTGTCCTACTCATATAGCATTTTGTTACATGGGACCGGCTTTCCTTTGGCAGTCCTTTTCGAGGGGTTTCTACGCTTACAGTAAATTATCCCGCAAAAGGCATTAACACGTACAATGGAATGTTTGGGAGTTCAAGGATTGGATAGAATAATTAAATTCTCAACAACGGAGGGGAATAAATTAGGGGATAGTTGCGAATAGTTTAGGGAAAGTTTTTTTAAACATTTTTTTGTTACTATTTTTTTTTAATTTTTTTTTTAGTTTGCATAAAGTTGTCGGGATTTATGAAGTTTGGTTTTAATTTTTTTTTGTGTTGAATGAGTCCATTGGGAATCGTTGTTTCTGTTTAGCAATTAATGTAATTAAATTGAAATCGGTGTCAGGCTTATGCATTTATTTCTGTAATAAAGTAAAATGAAAATTACTTTATGGATCAGAGATAATTATTATCAGGACCTTTCAAGCATTTTTTTTTCTGTTTGTTTGATTCTTATTAAATTAATTAATAATCTTCGTAGATAAATACCGCTGGGACCATTTGTAATGTGATTTGGTTAAGAAATACGTCCTCAGTTGTGGTAGGAATAGCTTTGCTATGGCAATCTCTTTCAACAAAGATTTATTATGCGAATATAGGACCCGTTCTGCAAACGATTTTTATCGCGGACTAAGAAGCTGTTAAAAGAAGAAATTTGAAAACTTCTCCATCGAACAAAAACCACAAATCTAAGCTAAGGTGTATTTTACTAAAAAAAACTCCTACAATATATACGAGTACGTGAGTAAAGTTTAATAAGATCGTAATTTTATTCTTAAGTAGTCAGTCCTTTCTTTCATGAGAAACTAGAATAGTCAAAGCCTTGTGTTGAAAAGTGAGTAGAAGCGCAAAATTGAATCTCTTACACTTGACGTCTGACGTTTTGTATGATCCCTTCATATTACTCACACCTTAGGTGTTGTATCACCTGCTATTTTGTTATTTTGATTTAGATTCAAGAACTATTCGGGCATAAGTATAAATGACCATGTGCTGCGCTCCTCTTGTTTTAACCATCTGTTTCATTTGGTTGGTGTTGCTGCCAGCTCTTGTTTTTCTCCATCCTTCATAAATCGGATCGAAACAATCTATATGTTATACTTAAATTCTTTTATTCAAAACAACAATCTACCCGTTCACACGGGCAATGGTCCAAGCTTCTGTAGCGAAAGCGCCACTTTATCAATAAGCATCACGTACAAAGTCACCTTTATCTTTTCAACAGGAATTTGCTACTCAATTGCCTTCCAAGGGTCACAAAGCAATGATTATTATCAGAAGTCGGATATACTAAAGGGTTTTCCAATAAGAACTTTTTTTTAAAATAAAACGCAAAACATTTGAGATATTTCATATTTATCATCGGCTTAAAGTACAATCAAAACATTTATGAATGGAACTCGACTTCGTTTATATGGCCACCGCGGGCACGTTTGCAGCGGTCGACTAGGCCACACATTTCGGCTGAAACGGCCGCTATTTCGCGTTCAAAGTTGGCTCTGAGCTCTTCCAACGTCGTCGGCTTGTTGGCATAAACCAATGACTTAACGTAGCCCCACAGACAATAGTCAAGCGGCGTTAAATCGCACGAACGAGGCGGCCAATTGACTGGCCCATTTCTTGAGATAACATACTCATCATACTTACTCTTCAATAAATCGATTGTAACGTGTGCTGCGTGGCTTGTGGCACCATCCTGTTGAAACCACATGTCGTCCAAGTCCATATCTTCCAAATCGGGCCAAAAATAATTGGTGACTACGCCATAATGTGGTCTGAGCGATGCCCAATTCTTGAGAACGCCGTGGAATTGACTGATTTGGATCGTTTGCTACGGACGCCTGAACGGCAGCGATATTTTCGACACTTCGACCAACCCGTTGTCTCACTGACACGGCAACATCACACAACGAATATGTAGACTCAAATTTTTGCACTAAACTTGTTATTGCCTGTCTACTAGGGCGAAAATTACGACCGAAAATTTGAATTAACGCTCTTAAAGTTGCAGTCACCGACTCCGAATTTCGGTAGAAAATGTTGAGTTTACTGAATAAATTGACAGTGACAGTTTGATGATTAGTGAAAGAGTGCGTTCACAAATTAAATTTAAAGTTGTCAAGTCCCTATTGGAAAACCCGATATCCTATATGTACTGATATTACTACGAAGCCTCACTAAATTAGCTTTTATAACTTCAAAGCTGAAATGGTGCCACTAGCGTAAAAAAAAAAACAATACAAGCGGTGCATTTTCAGTCCAGAAACTATAGTTTTAATCGACGGAGTCAAAAGTCAAAGATCGACTCAAATCCGCTCAAGAGCCCAATCCACCATCTGGTTTGGTTTAAGTCTCTGCACCAACTAGATCTCTAGTGTATGCCTTGTGGGTATTTTGTCTTTTGTTGGTATTTTGGCGCAGTGTTTACCTTCGCCGACTACTCCCCAAGAAGTATTGGGATGAGTCATCGGTAAATACTGGGAAATTAAGCTTTTGATGTCACTGCACAACAGCAACTTCTTCACAAATTTATTCCCAGTTAATCTTATTCCCTCGTCCTCTGCATCATTAATAAGCAAATTCGTTAACCTGCATCTAATTCTAAGCGTATTAAATATGGCCCAAAAACCCTGTAGATCTTTCGTTAGTACTTTAAAATATATCGACAACCGCATACAAAAAGAAATAACTACTGGTTTCTATCAGGTATCTATAATGCTTGCTTACTTACATAAGTGTAAGTAAGCTCTCCAGTTAGCCCATTGCTTAGCAAGCTGTCCATTCTAATTCAGTTAAGGTCATTTCTGCGTATGCGCGCCATATAACGTTATGTTTTTCTTTGCTGCGTTTTCGCTCCAGGTAGAATTCGAAGACTCTGCGGCCCGGAGCATTGATACATATTCGTTCTACATGTCCTTGTCATCTAAGGCGACTGTTGCGCAGTTTTCTGATTAGGTTGATGTCGCTGTACAGCTCATATACTTCTATTGAAACGATTAAATATATCTTTATACGCTTTTGATAGAGTCCATGTTTCAGCATCATAAAGTTAGACCGGACTGATGAAAAACTTGTATACCTAGAGTTTCCTCAGTTTTTTCGGGATTGTTATGTGATGAGGATTGTTATGAGGCACTCGTTCAAGACTTCTTGCCTAGGTTTGCACATATGGCGAATTGCCATTGTTTATATCAAAGTTTTTTATCATCCTTATGCTTGGGCACTTCTTGGATGGAGTGATATCTACATGATGAGATTCTGAACATTCTGAACGGATTTTTTAGGTGATGGAAGAAACTGCAAACGAAGTCTTTCGCGATATGTGTAAAGTCCTGTCAATTGATATTGGAATATGTTCAAAATGATTTTTACAAACAGAGTAGACAATATTTTTGATAAAGGACAAACAAATAAACTTCAACTGTACTTTGTTTTCACTTATAAAGATGTTCCATTGAACTATTATAGTTAGCCGACGCATATATGTAAGCCTATGCGAAGTCTCCTTCATCAATCTACTTTATAATATTTAGCTCCAGGATTTTAGTTTTGAAAACATCTCATAATATGTATGATAAGGTAGCCTGAAAGTAAGTGTTTTTATGCATAGATTTTGTAGAACATCAAAAGGGAGTTCGTGTTCTTCGCAAGTGTTGATGTTCCAGACAAAGGAAGATTTGGGATTAAAATTAACCATTACTACATTTGTATAGGCATAATCTTGTCATTCAAATACTGGATAGGCGCTTATCGATCAACATTACTGCTAACTATCAAAAAATTTACTACTTTCATTGAATACGGTAATATTCTCAACATATGTATGCCCTGAATGGCCTACTTGATCTTCAGAGTAAGTTTTTAGTATAATTATCTTACAAATGTATGAGACGAGCTAGTCAATTTAAGTACGAGTATTTAATTAATTTTAACAACTTTACCCCTAGCCCAACTATGAATACCCGTCTCTTACATCAAATCTTTATAAAACTCTTAATTGAATCTAACTCAACAATTTTCTTGTTTTTCTTTTTCATTATAGGTGACATCCTATCTGGCGTATGTTTCGTTGGACAACTAGATACTCATTCGCTTGGCGTCTTCTTGATTTTACCGCTATGCATTTATCTTTCAATCGGAGCGCTTTTCCTTTTGGCCGGATTTGTTTCACTCTTCCGTATACGCACTGTAATGAAAACTGATGGAAAACGCACTGATAAACTGGAACGTTTAATGCTTCGCATCGGTTTCTTTAGTGGACTGTTTATTCTGCCAGCACTTGGTTTCCTGGGTTGTTTATTCTACGAATACTACAACTTTGATGACTGGATGATTCAATGGAATCGCGATATGTGTAAAGTATTCTCTATACCCTGCCCGCTAGTCCGTAATAGTTCTGAAGAAGCTCGTCCCATCTTTCAAATCTACATGGTGAAGTATTTCTGCTCGATGTTGGTTGGAGTTACTTCAAGTGTTTGGTTGTATTCCAGTAAAACAATGGTCAGTTGGAGGAATTTTGTGGAACGACTTCAAGGGAAAGAACCACGATCCAGAGCTCAGGCGTATGTTTAGCCCGAGCTTTAGACTAACGTGTAATTAGATCGATCACTAGTAGTAATCATTGACGAGAGTAGCATGCGTGATGTTGATTAAACGAGTAAAAGATACACACGCATAGCTATGTAATGAAACCAAAATTTTTCTTATATTCGTATAATTTGAGATATACACACGGATAGATACATATGTATTGTAAATGCCATTTGTGTGTTAGTTTAGTTCAGTTTTTTTTTTTTTTTTTCATGTATTTGACTATACTCATATATATTGTTTTGTAAACGAACTTCCTCTTAATCTGAGTGTGAATGAATGACAATGTGTGTGTGTTTGAGATGAGTGAAAGGACGAATGAATGGTGCTCAGATATTGTTTCATATAAAAATGTTTAAGAGAAAAAAATTTATTCATAAACAAATGTCTTATTTGATAATTTACTTAAGTCTATTCATAACTAAATGCATAATAATTGCGCATATAGTATTTAAGATAACATATAACTTTATTGTAGTTATAAAGCTTTACATGTGCCCTATACGATAAATGAAATAAGTAAAAGCAAACATACACACTCATTATGTAGAAAACAAAAACAAAAAACAAAAACAAATCAAAAACAAATATTGTCTTATTTTTTAATTTTTGAAAACAGGTGTTTGTGTTATTTAGGTTCGGCAGTGTGAAGTAATTCGGTTCGATGTTTAAATTCTATTTTTTTTATCCTTTCAATGGTGATGGATGGAAAACAGAACTCTCATGACACTTTTAATTTTTCAGTACCGCAGTTAACTTTCAAGTGAAATTTGTTAGGATGAGGTATGAAAGTTACAAGGCAGATATTCTAAACTTTTTTTTATCATTATTTAAATGACATTTTCATTCCCTCTCCATGTCAAATGGGATTAAATGAAAGTTCATTATTTCATGTGATACAAATGTCATCAGCGTTTATCTTCAGTTCTAATTTTATACAATATCAGTTAAAAAGATTCGTCTTTACGTCAATTCGTCAATTAGAATCAATGAATTTCAACGTCAATGTTTAATAAGAACATTTAAAATGTAACTTTCTTCATTCGTATCTGGCCGTTATTTATTTTCATGTTATTTAATCTTTTCCTGCGTTAGAAAAATGTACAGAAATTTCCATCAAATAACAATAGCGGCCCTATGTTTTCACAGAATCTTCACATTTGCTGAAAGGTGTTTATGTATTTCTGTTGCAGTATGGGATTCAAAGTTGCACATTCCTTTTTTTCTCATAGAATTGTTACTGCTAAAAACGAATTTATGTACGAGTATGTGTCAAGATCAGACCTTCTTCAGGTCTTATGAGGAGGCACAATACGAGTACTTATCACAAAATCCTTGTAAAATAAGTACTGGTGTACTTCAAGTGTCTTTCAGTAAATTTTAGGGCAGCATTTTTTTAAACGTTCGCCCTTCGTGGAATTATTAACTATACGTCAGATATTCTTTTGGAGAAAACTGTACTTAGTCAGACAGCAGATTAAAACCAAATGTGCTCCCGTAATTTGTTGGAAGAATAGCGGATTAGTGTTTTGGTTTATGTTATTATCAGAATCATTCTGGTCAGTTGTCACTTTAAATTATTTTATTTTCTCCTCTTTACTTTCCAGCTTGGTATCATCAAATAAAAATAACTTGATTTGAACTGAAGATATTATGATAAATCGGTGAATAATGCACCATTTGAGGATCCTACCATATTTGTACATAATCATACATAATTAATTTAAAATATTTTCAAGTATAATTTAAGAAAAATGATAATATAGTCTCTACTACAGTGGGGAAAGCGATTGTCACGTAATTGCTAAAACAGATATCGCGTCAATTTATTGATTTAATTATTTTTACGTCGCATTCTTTCTCGATGGTTGCGTTGAAGTACAAAGATCTTTCAAATGCTGTCCCAAAGTACATAGTTACTAAGCACTTTTAATTATTGGTTCCAGCCGAAGACCTTCCTTGCATTACCCTCAATGAGTTTCCAACAATCTGTGCCATGTCCGCCTAAGCAATTCCGTTTCAAATTTAATAACGACTATTGTAGAAAGTGCTGATATCATGCGTTTTTGGTCTATAAAATCACTGATTTTGGCTTAAAGTTAGGTAATGCTAATTTTATCCATCCTCATCATTCTTTATATGCTCCTGCGTAATTGCATAATTGCTCAAATAACTTTCGTTTTATGTTGTTGTTTCTGAAGACATATGTAAATTTGACATTTATTTGGATCGTTCTTATACTGACTTGGGTTAAAACCTAACAACCGCTTCCTTAAAGTGATCTCATTTTGTAGCCAGTACTAGTTCTTATGGGACAATATGCAAATGTCATCTTCCTAGGTAGACAAAACATTAAAGTGTCTTCTTAAAACTTTTTTTTTTTTTTTTTATTGTACTCATAACTACATACAGGATTACCCATTTCTAGATCTTACAGAAAGATGTGCTATTCTTTTTCCTTAGTAAAAGTAGGTATCCTTCTATACTCGATCAATAGCTGCTTAGTTGAAACCGACCCCTTTGCAGGACTAAAATGCGTTATTCGATTTTTCTTTAACGTCTATGTTATATAAGTTTATGCCACAAAACATAGGACTTGGGAATTAGTTCTTTTGTTAACCATTCGAATAAGGTTCGTTGGGTTTTCGTTGCGCGTGTTCTGGCATTGCTTATGTTTTTCTTAAGATTATTTGTAAATAGCAGTTATAGGACAGTGTGTACATATTTTACCTTTCCAGTATTTTGTTGTGCATATTTTGCCAATCTCATGATTGTGAGTTTAACCTGATAAGACCTTAGATATTTTGTGCATTGAGAACGGATCACTTTATTCACTTGTGTTTCTATTAAGAAAAAAACTCCCATTTTCAGTCGCTATAGTGCGCATTCGTAGGCCTTTGAAAGCTAAAAAAAAGTGCTGCTTAAAAATCTTTAACCTGGAATTGACTTTCAAAAAAGTGAAAGTTCTGGGCTCACACTGTCAGAAAATGATCAATAAGATCCGAAGGTTCGATGGGGAAAAGCACTCTGATGATTGAAGGGGTGGCAACACCTCTTGTCTTCCCTTTTTAGAAATGCAATGATTGTTTTGTCTTAAATGTTATTCGGTAATACTTCTTTTGCTTTATTAAATCGGTTCAGTTGCAATAATGGCAGTTACTTATACATTTTTTGCCCTAAAGTTTAGTTTATCTTAAGACTGATTATAGCTGTGGTAATATAAATATCACTCTTATTCATTTTAAATCCTGATAAAACCCGGATTTTTTGTTTTTCATTTAAACTAAATAAAATATGGTCAACCGGTATACATAAAGTGAAGGTTCACAGATGGAGGTTTTCTTTTTGCGATGATTTTTTCAGAGTTAGCAATAATGCTGTGTTTAACCTAACTTGGAAGCACTTGTTATTTAGATTATAAACCTTTTATCCCGTCAATTTGTTTATGAGCTAATTTTATTGCACTTCCATGAACGTTTGTCAGCAACAAAACTATGCTTAGAGGTCAAAGACACGCAAATACTTAAAAGTATATTTCTTTCTAGGGCTGGGCAGAAACCTCTCTGCAATTTTTTGTTTGTTTTGTTTTTAATATCTCATACTGAGTTTGATTGCCATTTCATTCACAGTACAGAGAGTTAAGAAATTCTGTGAAGTCGTATCTGAATAGAAAATTTCCCTAATTTTATCCCTGACTATAAGCAGATTCTTCATTAAAATGTCTAAATCTGGTAGTTACCTTAGAACGGTTGTTTTTGACATGGACAAAAGCTAAAATATCGTTACTTTTCTAAATTAAGTTTAAGCTTAAATTCTACTCAAGAAGTTTTTAATACAAGACCACCTAAATAACACAACCATTTGAGTTACACATATGTTTTTATTTTAGTTGTTATTAAAGTGATTTTTTTTTATAGTGACGTTATAGTCATTAAAGTTCATGTGTAAAAATGAAAAAGAAAACAGAAAAAAATACAATAAATTTAATATAAACTCGTAATTACAATATGAAACTGCCACAGTAATGTCTTCAAACATATTCTCGTTTCGTATTTTTTAAACTTCCTTATTTCTCTCAAGACTAAATATGTTTCCCCTTTCGTGCAAAGTCTACGTTACCACAATTTAGTTGCGAGCACAACCTACATATTATGTTAATTTTTATATATTTCTTGTTTTTCATTACTTAACTACTCGTATTCGTACCATAATGATGGCATTCAGGAACACTATGTACAGGAACTTCATATTCATTATTTCAGAAATATAGCAAAACACCATCATGATCATAAAACGAGTACCAACTTTCTTCGCCCACCTGGAGTACCGGTGGGCGGTTTTCATTCACTAAATGACCGATTTTATTACCCTGGCTTATGTCGCCTAATATATGTATGGATATGTTTTTTTTTTTACTTCTTCCACCTTCTGTCTTTGGAAAGAGAATGTTTCCTTGCGTGTGGCTTGTTACGAAAAATCACGACAAATGGATTTATTATCTAAATTTTATCGTCACTCGGGAGTCGTAACATATTTTCTGTTTCTCGACGTCGATAGGAATTTTTTCCTGTCTGCCAGTCAGCAATAAAAGATACAAAAAAATTCAGGAAATAAACCCGAAAACAAATCATGCTCATAGACTTTTCATTATTATTTGAATGTTTTTTTTACGCTTTTTTATTTATTTGTTTTTTTTTGTCCAGTCTGCAGCACAATTTTTGCAGTTATTATTTTTTTTAATGAAAACACACATATAATATAGAAAAAAATCACAAGTTAATTTTCCTTTGTAAATAATAATTGAACCACATGCAGGAAACGTTGGCAGATAGACACATTGATACTGAATTCGAGTAAACTGACTTACACAAAATAAAAAGTAAAATTAAAATAATAATGATTGTTCTCTTAAAACAGTAAAATATGTACATACAGACATACGAGTATATAGATATATCAGTGGATGCATACGATATCTGTAACTAGTAAGAATCAAGTTGTTGCCAAATTTGTATTTTTAAATTTATTCACAAGCCGTGTTACTAATTAATAAAATCAATTAAATATTGTTCTTTTGTTTTTTATCATTTAAATTTATTTTTTTGAAAAAGTAAATAAATAAAAATGAAAAGAGATAATCTTAAATATCCGTAAAATGATTGAGCACTTGTTTTGTTTTAAAAGATTCAAATTTTAACCGATTTTGTTATTTTTTAAGATGCCTACATAAGTACATATTATATAAGTATAAATAACAATAGCATGTGTATATGGACTATTAAGCAAAATATGTAATTAATTTTAATAGTTAAGACGTGAACCACTAAAACAAGTTAAATATATGAAAAATAAAATGAAGATAAATAAATAAAAAAAACTATAATGTTGAAGACTGAAAGGTGTGGTGTTTTTCTTATTATTAATTTGGAAGTTTGATCGAATTTGGAGTTAAATTCTAAACCTTAGGGTGCATCCTAATGGATTGAGGCCTATACTACCAGATGGCTAATCATCCGTGAAAATGAAGTTTTGTGTTTGAGTCATGCTTAAGTCATTTTTGTCTTATGTCCTAGGTTTATTTGCGAATAGTTTCTCCACAGAGTCGTCTACGCTTACTGCTGAGGCGAGGCTTTTGAATTTGACTGACTTTTCTATTTCAATGTTTTTGTGGGTAAATGGGCGGTGTCTCTTGTCTCTTGCTCTGAGTCCCAAATCAAATTTTAAGATGCTTTACGTGCTGACCTTGCTAATATTTATCTCCCGAAACATGATTTTCTGCTTGTGTAGTGGATACTTCAAGGTACGATACATAACGTTTCGACAGATTTCGCCTATTTCTTAGCTGCATTTTTGCAGGCTAATTACGACGACACGGTTTTCAAGTAAGGATCATTCCATGATTGGACACATGTCACTTGGTAAATTGGAGTGTATGTGTTCATTGGTTCCTGATAGTGAATGAGTTTGTTCTGAATTCTAGAAATGCGTAAGTCGATCAATACTGATTGGCCTAGAGCAAGAGAACTGCCTGCAAAACGGTGTGACATTTCGTAAGGTAGCAGTCTTTACTTCAAGGCTCTGCCTAATATGGAAAAACGTCAAAATTCAGCTGATTTGCAAGTTTTAATTCAAATAAATGTTGTACTTCATTGTTAATGTTTTTTTGATAAATTGCTTTCTTTTGTGCAAATCCTGCAATTAATGTTTCTGTTTACTTATTTCTTATTATGTGAGACGGAAGAAAGCTTAGTGAGAACTTTAATGTCAAAAGGCGATTAAGGCGAATCGTTGAGCTCTCATGCAACATCAATTTATACTTGAAAAAATTCTCTAAAACTCACAACTAACAACAGAAGCACAATTTTTTAACTTGTGACTTTACAATTTTGATGTATCTACTCCTGCAATGGAATGTTTACCTCAGACTTGTATTAAAAGAAAGGCCATGTGCTGATCGTTTTGAACAAGGTAATAAAACGATTAGCTCACCTTTTTATCCAAGCCAACGCCAATTTATCAACCTTCATCTTAAAAGAAATACTGTCTATTGACACCTCCGGCACCTTTTTCGAATACAATGGCTGTTGAAACAACCCCCGCTACTCGCTTGACCAAATGCGGTAATTTAACTCAAACGGTGTCCCAACACCGAACTTCTTTCATCTTCAATAGATGCCAATAAGCCAAAGTTCTTTTTATTTCTGGCCTTCACTGTCTTATGGCGTGACAACATTATGAAGCGAATAAGTCGAATCTTTCACATAACATTTTGCTTATAGGAACGATTTTAAGGCCCTATAATTTGAGCTAACGCGCGTATTGTAATAATAATGTGAATTTTAATTTTGTAAACCTTTATTAAAGTGTATACCTTTCGAGGATTAAATGAATCACAATATTTGTAATAATTTTTTGTAATAATACTTAGTTATTTAAATAGTGCAACAATTCGAGGTGATCCTGAGTCTCAACTAACAAATTTCTCCATATAGCCCGGTATTTAGCTAACTGCTCGCAGTTGCGCACTTCAAATCGGCTTAGATCTTGTTCTACTTGTACTCGCCATCTAGCGGGAGGTCCTGCTCTGGTGCGTTGCTCCTACGGGTTAGATTCGAAAACTGTGCGGGCCGGATCAGTGTTCTAAGAGTATAAGTTCTAGTCATATCAGGTTACTGATACCCACTTTTTTTTACTAGGTCGATGTTGCTGTACGGCTCATATAGTTCGTCGTTCAATGTTCTTCTCCATGTTTCAGCGCCCTAAAGTATAAGTGTGGTTAATCAAGGTTTTGTATAGATTTTCCTAAGGTCTTCGGTATAGCGCTTTACTACTATTTGCCTCCCTAGCCCAAAGAAACAGCGATTCGAACGAGTGATTCTTCGTTTTATTTTCGCAGAGGTTTTGTTAGCAGAATTGTAAGTATAGCTAAGGTAGACACTTCGCCTATTACCTCAAGATTACAGCTATTAACTCACCTTCTAGGTGACAGCATATCCTTAATTTTGCAATCATTTTCCGCTTAACCCACTTCGGCACCTTCTTTTTCAATACTAGCGAACGCAGGCGCTAACAATATTCTAAGTTTCGTGTTCAGTTATCAGTTTTCTTGGCATTAGTCTTTTTTTCGCTAATTTTTATCACATTGAGGAGCTTATCTAGTGATTCAACTGTCAAGGTGATAAGAACTCTGTTTTTGTGTTTCCATCTGTTGTGAAATATTATTTTATTATATATGGTATTTTTAACCGGTTTCATTTGTAAGTTCAAATAGCCTTTTTGCATTGCTGTTGGGTGTGTTGTAGTTGGAAACTTCGCCTTATCATTATGTCGTCATTCCTGCTCTCTTCTTTCATTGCGATAAATGCTAGGGCAAATCTTTAATGGCTCATAGAGACCTAGTAACTTCTCGTTAGACTAGATTTTAACAGACAAGGTCAGATTAGGCGGTTTAGTGACCAGGACCCGCAATAATATATATTTTCTTGATTTTTTGTTCAGTGCAACGTTGAAATGATATTCCTTCTGTTCGTGGAACTTTATCCACATTTTTGTTCATAAATAGATTCCGATCAGCTGCGAAAACTTCAGGTCAAATGAATAAACACACTCTTTAAAAAAATGTGAGTGAGTCAAGTTTATCTTCAATTAAAGTTAACGCAATAATGATTCTAAGATTAAATATTTCGAATTAATCTTCATCCCATATTGCAAAAACTTGCACGCACTACTTCGTTAAGTTGACATATTTGTCCATAAACACTCCTGCTAGAGCAACATGGTGTAAATATTTTAAATCTGTTGGTGGGTTCTGATTCAATTTGAATGGAAGTATAAATCACCCAGTCACGTTGTGATACTTTAAACATATGATCTGCTCCTAACCAGCTATGTTAACATTTGTAAAAGAAGAAAATAATTGTTCCTTTTCCAGTGTAAATACGAATACTTACTTCAAATTTAATTGGAAGCGGATTCCCTTTCACGTAATTACATTCACATCCCAAGCATCTATACGGAAGCAAAACTTATACCATTCCATTACCTGTGAAATTATATCTAGGAAAATTTTTCAATTACCCTGCTGTGCCGAGAACCATCACTGCTGGTGGGTTCTTACTTCTATGATACCACACAGATACGGGTATTCGTATCTAGTATACTGTAGATACCAGATGCGAAAGATTCGTCTATCTTGACACAAGATAAAACGTCGCCTATTTTTTAGCAATTATCTTGGTGTGCCTTGTATGCATGTAAGGAGCCACCTGCTGGAATTTATTATCTATAGAATCGCTTTAACCATTCTTCTGGAAGCGACAGCAGACACCACAAGTCCGCAGTTCTATCCGTGACAGTTGTTGTAAATCGACTCAAACGAAGGGAGGCAGGCAAAGATATTCGTAGACTACAAAAAATCCTGAAACTTTAATTACACGCCTTGATTACATCGATTAATATTCGAATGCGCGAATACTGTGCAAAGTTGATTTTATAGCCAGGGGGCCATAAATTAATTTAAAGTATCGTAGAACCATAACATTTTGGATTCATTAAAGTTTTCCACGAATCAGCTAATAAATTAACTGGTGAGGTTTTTATTTTAAATTCTCTCACAATGGTATTTTTTGTTGTTGATGTTTTTGAGTTATGATTAAGAGTTGCGATGAGGTGATAGAAATTAAGTCATTAATTTGTCCGAGAAGGGGCACGTCAACAGTCTGGTGCACCACGTGTTAATTTAGTATGCTTTTTTGAATTTTTATGTCCGGAACAGCACGTCAGATTTAATATAACTGAGCATGAAATTTTTTGTCTTATGCATGTTTTGTGGTACGTTATGTGCACTCTAGGTTTCTCATGAACATAAAAAGCTTTGACAGCCCAGTCACGGTTCTTGAACATACTTGAAATTTATTAATGGTGAAGCTTCGATAAAGATAATCAAAAATAAATGCTATGGTAAATAGAGGTTAACAACGTCAGCACGCCAAAATTTTGGAATGTTAAAAACGATTTTTTATGTCGCCAGTAGGTTTCTTAGTCTTAGATATTCTTAGATTAAATTCCTCTTCACTTTTTGTTGTAAGTTTAACTTGGCAAAATAAGAGATTTATAATTTTTTGATAATGATTTTAAGTTCCCTTTTTCCTATGATGTTCTCTGATGTAAAAATCCTTGAGAATCTAGTTCGGTCGAAACATTTAGACCATAAGCTAAAACACCCATAACGGAGTCGCTATTTAATGTTGGAGCAGAACAATTTAGACATTTGCTCACATCTACGAGTAGTTCGATCTTTCTATCAGCTAAGATCGTGCATCCAACATAAAGTTTCACTTTCTTGTGTCCAGTATTGTATTTACTAAGAAAACAAATTGTGGTGGGCAGTGACTTTGCACTCATTAGAAATATTTTTCTTTTTTTCTGATTATCATCCCGTACCAGGTTCCTATATAAATTCCCTCTGAATGAGATTACTAGTATGTGTCAGTATTCTTTGTTTTGATTTTCAAAGGTCCTATCTGTATGACAAGAGACTTTTCAAAGCTTTGCTTGCTAGCAGTATGCATTCGAGTAGTATCCAGTAAAAGCCGGGGTCGGGGTCGGGCTATTTTATTATAATATCTGCTCTGTGCTCGCATGCAGTGCGGAAAGAAATAAAGGAGGAAAAATGAGATACCACTTCACGTTGATTTTAATTATGTTCAGGTAACAATTTCAAGCTGTGCAGGGCGTAACGTAAGCGATTTGTAGGACAACAAGAACTAACCCCTCAATTTAACAAGAAATGTATCGTATCAACTGTTTCGGCAATATATATATCAGCCGCAACTAATTTGGTTCGGACAGACTTGTGCAGTCTTTGTCGCACCTGCAAGTTCCCATGTCATAATGCATTTGTAATACGAACCAACTATCACCAGTGTTCTTAGCTTCTTTCCAAAAGTTATGCATTGTTTGGTTTTACTTACTTACAAACTAATGCTGTGAGAAAATTCGACGTCAGACGGATACAATCGCAAGAGATCGCCAAGTTCTTTTCCGATCGAGTGTCTCTTAATCTCTTAAGAGGTCCAATGCCGCCAGCATCAAGCATCGAAGACCATTGGAAACACAGCCAAGACGCCATCAGAGATGCCGCTTCTGATGTGCTGGGTTTCACTCGTCCACCACAACGAAACCCCTGGTTTGATGACGAATGCGTGCTAGCACATGCAGCGAAGCACAAAGCACGCAATGCGACACTGCAAAAAACACTAGAGCTGCTCACGAGCTCTATGAGCAGAAGAAGAGAGACGGACACCGGCTTCTCAGGAGGAAAAAGAATGAGAAGCGCGCGGTCGAGGAAATTGAGAGATGCTACTCCAGTAATGAGATTCGGAAGTTTTACCAGAAGGTGAATAAAACATGCCACGGACACAAACCCCGAACCTAAGTCTATAGAGACGAACAAGAGAACATCGTAGTAGAGTCGCAGTCGATGCTGGGAATCTGGAAAGGTTATATCTTAAGACTGTATAACGGTGACGACGAAACAAATACTGTTGTCAGGTAGAAAGAACCTTTCAACCTGGATGATGATGACCAACAATTTCGTCCACCCAACCTGGATGAAGTGAAGATAGCATTATCTAAGCTGAAGTCCAACAAAGCTGTCGCCTAAAGGCCGAACTTTTCTCTAAAATATAGTCGGACGAAAGTATGCACGATGAATGGAACCTCAATATTGTTTGTCCGATCCTCAAGAAAGGAAAACCTTTGACTTGCGCCAACTATAGAGGCATCAGTCTTCTTAACATCGCGTACAAGATCTTATCTGCCGTATTGTGTGAACGTCTGAAGCCGTTCGTCAACAACTTGATAGGTCCATACCAGTGTGGCTTCAGCCAGCAAAGTCCACCATAGTACAAAACTCACGCGCAAACACAAGAGGCACAATCTTTCAAAAGTCCGTCAAATTACCCGCACATGTCGATGACATTGACATAATTGGATGAAAGCAGCCTTCGCAAGTATTGAGACGGAAATGGGTTGAGCGGCCAATGAGGGCAAGACTAAGTATATAGTATGCTGCCAAGCAAAACAGACACTGAACAACGACGTTTCGGAAAAAGCGTCACCCTTGACAGGTTTGAACCTGAAGAAGTTAAGGACCTCGGTTCCGCTGTGAACTCAGACAACGACATCAGCGCTGAGATCAAACGGAGAATAACTCTTGCCAATCGTTACTTCTTTGGGCTAAGAAGCCAATTGACTAGTTAAGCCCTCTCTCGAACAACTAAAGTTACCTTATATAAGACCTTTATAATCCCCGTCCTGCTCTATGGCGCAGAGGCATGGACTTTATCAAAAATGGATGAGGGTGTTCTTGGTTGCTTCGAGAGAAAAATTCTTCGGGCGGTCTTCGGTCCCGCCTGCATTGACGGTGAGTGGAGGAGGAGATACAACGGTGAACTGTATGGACTGTACAGCGACATGGACCTGGCTGGGTCATGTAGAGCGCATGGACACCAATGCTCCGGTCCGAAAAGTCTTCGAATCCGCTCCCGAGGGATACGCAGGAGAGGAAGGCCAACACTTAGGAGGCGCATGCAAGTTTAAGAGGACCTCAGCCAACTTAGCGTGCGAAACTGGAGGCAGCTAGCCTGGGATCGAGCTGGCTGGATAAGCTTGTTGACTGAGGCCCAGGTCCACCCCGGACTAAAGTAAGTAAGTATGTAAATAACGTCGAAGAACACGCTTGGACATCGTTTTCCTAGACATGCCTTTCGCTATGGTTTGAATTCGGAGCTCTCACATTCTCACATGAGGTAATTCTAGGGCAGCCTTAACTGGTGGACCAGCATAGTGTCAGTTTTCAAGTAAGATTAGTGAGAGCAGTTTCTGTTTCATTGCGAACTCCTCTTTATAGAGGGGTTTTTCCATTTGTAAAAAAAATACATCATCATTTGTGCATTCATTCCCCAAGTATTGCTTTAGCACTCTTAGCCTCATAAATCAGCTAAAGCTCAAAATATAATCCAATAAATTTCAAAACAAGCATCGAACAAAAACGAATGTGAAAACTTTAACATCCGGAATTTTTAAGTTCAAAAACATTCTTGTTCCTTTTACTTCTGCAAGTATGCACACTTCGTTGTGCTTCGTTCAACATTATGGTTGCACTTATTGTTCCATTATCTGTTCATACCAGTTCACCCTAGAAACACTGCCATGTACTTGTACTTGTTCTTGTACTTAGTCAACTTTGGCACGAGAATGTCTATGCATAAATAACTTCACATCCTTGTTCAGAGCATTCGTGTGTATTCAACCTGTTTTTGGTGTTTGGTAATTGTCATCAACCGACCTGTGCACAATGAACCCATACTTGGCTACCAGGTTACAAGCCGTAACCAAAGCCACATTTTGGAAGCATCTGGAGCATTTCAAGGACTACACACAACTCCTTAGTTTTTCCTCCTGTTTTGGAGGAGTGTGTGCCTTACACTCGTGTACCTTCTACGTGATGTAATTAGAGAAGAAATTTGTTTTGGTCGTGTTGACACTCTACGTTTAACACATCTGAGACTGGGTGTACACGTCACGTCGTACTTATATGAATACCATACTCATCTTGAGAAATTCCTACGGCAAATTGTGGACCGTAATCAAAATAACTTCCCGCTTTGGAGATCATAAATAATTTTGTCCTTATACTTGCAGAGAGAAATCAGCAGTACAGATGGAAAATAACTCTTTGATGTTGGCATCAAGGGGCTGGATTATGCGTGAAATTGTGTAAAACCCCGTAAAGCGCTTGATTCGACTTAACAAATGAACTAGCTGTGGTTCTTATTCTCAAAGATACAAGTGCAAGCCCACATCGAAATTGATTGGGGCAGTCGAGAAAATAAACTTAATTCGCTGCAGAATATTATATATTACGTTAGGCGTTCACTGACAGTAAGCGACGTTTCTATGAGTCACTAAAGCAAAAAAGTAAAATAAAAAGCATTGAAAAAATAAATTTAACAATATTTCAGTACTTTATAGTTTCACATTTGGTTCAAAAACAATTATCCTATTGCTCATGAAAACTTTTAAAACATTGTTTTCCTTGAACAAGGCATACATAAATGTTGCACTTTTTGCATCTTGTTCGCGTTCGACTTGAACAATTTTTCATATGGCATGGATGCGTGCACTTTAAAGGTTGTCTATTACTGGCCGCTGGGTTAAATGCCCGGCCATGGAAAAAATTAAAAAGTTACGAAGCAACAAAAAGCCTCGCATACGGACGGATCTACTGTTGACAACCCATGCAAAATAACTAAGGAGAGCGAATATAAGGGCCATTAACAGGCCCCGAGCAGTCGAATAACTAGCTGAAGCCCTAGACTGCTGCAAAGCAGACCTAACCGCCCTTCAAGAAATTCCATGGAATGGGCCAGACAAAAAGAGTATGAAAAACTACTACGGCGATTTTTATCGACGGCAAAACCATGCGGTTTTGTCGTTTGAGGCAGACTTAGGCAAGAAGTCTTGAGTTTAGCCTGATATGCGCGCACGTCCCCACAGAGGAGAAATCATAACGACACCAAAGATGCCTTCTATGAGCTCTTAAACAAGACCTACAAGCAATGACATTAGCTATGACATTAAAATTGTCCTCGGCGATTTTAATGCAAAGATAGGAAGAGAAGGCACCTTTTTTAGCACTGTCGTAAGATATAGCCTGCACGACACCACCTCCACCTTACTGACTTTGCGGCGGGACGAAACCTTGTTGTAGCTAACACGCGGTTCCCCCATCTCGATATTCACATGGGGACTTGGAGAACTCCTGATCAGTCAACCGCCAATCAGATTGACTACATTGCGATCGACGCAAGACACTCCTCCTTTATGGTTGTCCGAACGTTCTGAAGAACCAACATTGACTCGGACCACTACCTTATTGTAGTCAAGGTACGGTTGCGGATATCCCGAACAACGCCAAGACTAATACTGTGGGGAATTTCGATGTCAGACGGCTACAATCGCAAGAGATCGCAAAGTGCTTTTCCGATAGAGTGTCTCCTAATCTCTTAAGAGGTCTAATGCCGCCAGCATCAAGCATCGAAGACCATTGGAAACACTCCCAAAACGCCATCAGAGATGCCGCTTCTGATGTGCTAGGTTTCACTCGACCACCACAACGAAACCCCTGGTTTGATGACGAATGCGTGCTAGCACATGCAGCGAAGCACAAAGCACGCAATGCGACACTGCAAAAAACACTAGAGCTGCTCACGAGCTCTATGAGCAGAAGAAGAGAGACGGACACCGGCTTCTCAGGAGGAAAAAGAATGAGAAGCGCGCGGTCGAGGAAATTGAGAGATGCTACTCCAGTAATGAGATTCGGAAGTTTTACCAGAAGGTGAATAAAACATGCCACGGACACAAACCCCGAACCTAAGTCTATAGAGACGAACAAGAGAACATCGTAGTAGAGTCGCAGTCGATGCTGGGAATCTGGAAAGGTTATATCTTAAGACTGTATAACGGTGACGACGAAACAAATACTGTTGTCAGGTAGAAAGAACCTTTCAACCTGGATGATGATGACCAACAATTTCGTCCACCCAACCTGGATGAAGTGAAGATAGCATTATCTAAGCTGAAGTCCAACAAAGCTGTCGCCTAAAGGCCGAACTTTTCTCTAAAATATAGTCGGACGAAAGTATGCACGATGAATGGAACCTCAATATTGTTTGTCCGATCCTCAAGAAAGGAAAACCTTTGACTTGCGCCAACTATAGAGGCATCAGTCTTCTTAACATCGCGTACAAGATCTTATCTGCCGTATTGTGTGAACGTCTGAAGCCGTTCGTCAACAACTTGATAGGTCCATACCAGTGTGGCTTCAGCCAGCAAAGTCCACCATAGTACAAAACTCACGCGCAAACACAAGAGGCACAATCTTTCAAAAGTCCGTCAAATTACCCGCACATGTCGATGACATTGACATAATTGGATGAAAGCAGCCTTCGCAAGTATTGAGACGGAAATGGGTTGAGCGGCCAATGAGGGCAAGACTAAGTATATAGTATGCTGCCAAGCAAAACAGACACTGAACAACGACGTTTCGGAAAAAGCGTCACCCTTGACAGGTTTGAACCTGAAGAAGTTAAGGACCTCGGTTCCGCTGTGAACTCAGACAACGACATCAGCGCTGAGATCAAACGGAGAATAACTCTTGCCAATCGTTACTTCTTTGGGCTAAGAAGCCAATTGACTAGTTAAGCCCTCTCTCGAACAACTAAAGTTACCTTATATAAGACCTTTATAATCCCCGTCCTGCTCTATGGCGCAGAGGCATGGACTTTATCAAAAATGGATGAGGGTGTTCTTGGTTGTTTCGAGAGAAGAATTCTTCGGGCGATCTTCGGTCCCGTCTGCATTGAAGGATAATGGAGGAGGAGATACAACAATGAACTCTACGGACTGTACAGCGGCATCGACCTAACCAGAAGAATGAAGATCCAAAGACTGAAATGGCTGGGTCATGTAAAGCGTATGGACACCAATGCTTCGGTCCGAAAAGTCTTCGAATCCCCCCCGAGGGATAGCGCAGTAGAGGAAGACCGAGACTCAGGTGGAGCACGCGAGCTGGAGACTCTTGTTGATTGAGGCCAAGCTCCCCGCGGACTATAGCGCCACCTAATTAAATCACTGGCTACTACAACCATCTCTTGACAACATCCAAGTTCAGGAAGTGAAAGGCAGTCTTTCAAGTCCATTGGACGGTTTTTATCCTTTCACGGTAGCATTCCATTAGCTGGTGGCAAATTTCCACTCCGCCCATGTGAATATTGTACTCCTTTACGAACAAGGGACACGATATATTTTTGCAATCTCTTTCCCCCTTGCTCCAACTGGAGACTGTATTCATTGGATTCATTTGACGCAAGTGGATGCCAACGTCTTGTTGTCTCTTCACTTTACAATGACAATTCTTCCATCCGCCCGAAATCTCTGGTCAGCTTCTCCAGGAAACATTGACCTATCAATCTTGAGCTCAATATTTTTAATTCTATTAGTTTTAATGGTTCCAGTTCATTGGATTTTTAAATCTTTCAACCGGTCTAGAAGTGGTATCGTAGTAAAACAACGATCGAAAAATACAAACGAGAATTCGGGTAAGGTTCTTATCAGTCTCAAAATAACACTTGATCCTAGACCCAACGATCGGTCTCCAAGGGGTGTAAGGGCACCTTGGTAAATTTCAAAGTCCCACATTAAACCTATTAAAACCATTAAACTGTGGAACAAAATTATTTAAACAATTACCTGTTGATGTATAGAGAACGAAATTTTTGAGCCCAACAGGTCGAGGCTTGGTCCGCAGGTATCATCTGCTCATCTATAGTTTTCTGAGCTCCTCGGAATCTGTAGATATTGATCTCGAACAGCGTTAATAATTGGCTGAACTTTCCATAGAGCATTGATTTCAGCATATGCAGGTGGAGTTGACGTATCTACGTAATGCAGGCACTTCCCTAGCAGAAAAAAACATGTCCTCGACATTTGGGATGTTAGCACGCTGTGTTGGAAGCTACGCTGCCAATACATGTGTAAGCGTGGCAATGGAATGCAGCCAAAGTAGAGATGAACTCCATACAACTTTTCTATTTCCACAGCGTCAGAATTTACCTCTTTTCCAGTAGCAGACAGACATGTTGGTAAATTTAGCTGCATCATCAATGGTCTCGAAAAAATTGGGGCTGGATCTGGTCGAAGATTGGTTTGAAATTCACAGTTTTTCCAAATCATCCGGCGTAAGCTATTTGTTTCTTCTTGCTCTTCAACTTCAACTACCTCCTCAACATTCTCTTCTTCGACCATTTGAGCAGCATGAGACTGTCCTCGGTCGTTCTGAGCACGAACTTATTCTTCCCCATCTACAGAATCCTCATTCGCCCACGAAAAATCCTCAAGATCTGAATTCTCAGCTAAAAGATTTAAAAGTTCTCCAACTCGGATTCTGTTTCCAAACGCAGTAATTTTCCTAAGAATGAACGCTGCCGATTAATTCCAACCCACACAATTGTGCGCGTTTCACTTTACGTTCAAATTTTAAAATATTTCTTTCCCAAAATAGAGTAATTTTTTACAAATAAATTATTTTTAAGATTTATATTACAAAATATAACATTGCATCACTCAAAAACACTATGAATTAAGAAATATTAACACTTACGTTGACTTCTTCTTGGCGCTCCACATACTCGTATGTCGTTGTTTGCACACGCACTTTTTATACAAAAAACAAAAATGTCAAGAACAAGAAATTTTTAATGTGAGTAACTAACACAATTGATGCATTTGGAACTGTAAAATTAAGAAATAAGTGGGTACTGAAAGGGCTAGGCAGTCTCTACTCATCTCACAACATTTTAGTTCACTGAAAATAGAATGTATTTCGCTCTCGGTTGGGATTGAACATCGAATATCTCAACCTAATTGCATGAGTATATAAAGAAAGATGTTTTAAACCTTGCGCTGGGAACTGCAATATCCAACGGGTAACGATCCCTTATAAAAAGACCTTGTTTCCGAGCTCATTTCGTACATAAAAAGCAGTTGCAGCCTCAAATGGACACAAAGCAAAGGAAATTCGCTACATTTTTCAACATTCTTTAAAATGTAGGCAAAATCAGTTCACACATAAGATCCGCCAATCGACGAGAAACTGAGACCTAAAATACTACAAAATCTGTATGAGGAGGGGAGAATTTGGTAATCTATTAGGTGGAGATTTTGAAAATTTAGCCTCACCAGAAGATGTGGGGATTTTTGGGCTTACCAGCAACGCTCTAACCCAACAGTTGATGAAATGGTCAATACTCTTTTTGGCTAATGGGTTCATATCCGGAGGATGTGAGACTTATGCGTCGATAAGATTTACGAAGATCACTAGATTCATCTCCTTCATGGATAAAGACTATGTTTACCTCCAAGTTTGTGTGAATTCTGCAATAAATAGCCTATGTAAGGGAACTTTGAGAACTTGCCATTATTTTCCTAAGATCAACACTAAATTCAACAAATTAATAGAAGAAAATAAAAAATGACGAAATGATTATTAGAAAATCCCAATTATCAGTCGTGAGCTGGTTGTCGGCGAGTGTTAATTTGTTTTCCTCTTTTAATAGGCTTTTTAAAAATATACACCAGGGTTCAGAAAAGCGACAAGTTCTCATTGAGGTGGTGGTGACGTGGTGTCTGATTCTGGGCTTAGACGGGAAGAAAAGCTCGAACCAAATGCTGTTTGTATTCTTGTTTAGGTCAATATTGAGGAATCTGACATGCATGTAATCGAGACGACAGTGACAAATTCATCATGGTAATGAGCGTATCAAAATTCACGATATACTATGGTCGTAGAAAAGCCCAAATCTCAACTAGTTTCAGGAGTGTCAGACTAAAAACCAATCAAATTTGCCAAAGTGCTCACTCACCGTTCTCCTGACCTTGATTTAAGGGAAGTTTCTGGGGGACATAAAAGAGGAACTATATATCTCCTTATTACATCACACACAGCCTTAACAAAGACAGATCAATGGTTCTTCAGGAGTTAATAACTTATCCAATCTGGCTGAAGGAAGGAATACAATAAAATCAAACTTAGCAATCTACAATTTACGAGTACATCTTTTACAAAAAAAAAGCTGTGGCGCTGGCAGCCCGGGCAATGACCTAGCTTCTTGACACTCATTTATGTTTCTCATGTTGTCATTTTTTTGTCACATCTGAGCGGGGCGCCTACGGTTTATAGTTGAGTCCGAACGGCACTCCTTAAAAGCTTTTTCGTAGCCAATTCTTTACTTTGGGAAGTTTGCCATTGCCCGCCGAAAGGGTGATGGCGATTTGAAAAATTGTTGGTGACCCAGCCAGAAATCGAACCCAGACTCTCTGCGTGATAGTCCAATGAGTTAACTATCGCGCCATCACCATAAGATCTTGTATATGTATAGCTTTATACAAAAAACTCTAGATCATAACGCCATATGATCAGACTCAGAGAAGCTGGATGTTGAGCGGACTGAGTCATAGTATCTTAATGGCACACGGTACTAATTAAGGTCCTTAACAGACCTCTTGGTAATATACGAGTATCTACATACTTCAATTTGTGGCACAATTCACCCCCATTCCGAAAGCATTCACGTGTTTCGACATCAGTTGCTCCGCCTATACTCCATTTTGAAAATGTCGCTAGAACCACTTTGTACTTGCTTAAAATTGCTGCAGTCCCCTAGAAAACTTTTTTTTTCGAAAAGAAAACAATTTTCTATATCAATCTAATCTTCGATTAGCTTACTTATATTCCTGGCGTGTTAAATCTCCTGAGTAACACTTCCAATATTCATAGATTTACATGAGAATAATAGATTACGGTAGTGAACTCATAATTTTTAAAGTAAATGCTGCTTTGCTTATTAAAATTTCGCTTACTGTATCCATACGAACTTCAGATTGGCGCACGAAGAGCATCGTGTGCTCTATAATAATCAGCATTCAAAATGGATCACGGTCACGGTAGTGGAACAAAGTGCACATGTGTGCAAAATCGAATGCACTGCCTGTTGCTGTAACTGCCTTAGGCGTTAGCCTTCACAGAAATGTCCAATTGCCAAAGCCCACCTTCCTCCACAACCACCACCATCACTGAGTACACCGTCGATGTCGGTCGTCAGCCCAACTAAGCACACTGGACCGTGGTTGACTTCCAGTCTTGCTACCACCTATTGTTGGAGACTATCTGTTGTATAAGACTACCAGTGTATCTAAGCCTTCCGCATGCTGCAAATACATAGCACAATGTCATGATGCATGCTGTGGGGTGCTAGAAGTAATTTTGTTTCATTTTCCCTCAACTGCACCTCAATTTTAGGAAAGAAAATAGGCAGTCTATGCCGCCATGCTTTTTGCAATGCAGGGTTTTTGGAAAATCGGTACCGAGTAATACACCGCCAAAGGGGGGAACTCCACAATAGAATACGAGTACATTTACAAACTTCTTATGGCATTAACAACACTTTTCTAGTCCAAGCCAAGGAAAAGCGTTTTAATGGGCATGGTAATCGTGCCTGAGAGACATTTCTCTGTCTGTGCCAGACGTTGTAGAGAGGGTACTGACCATGGTTAAAAATTATGTACAGCCATTAAAAGTATGTATATGTATCTGCACTCCATTGTTCGTGACGATTACTTCATGGATACAATAGGTAGATATACGAATACTGGTACCTTGTCCCTGTGGCTCCAACTGCTGTCTATACGAGTACGTGTACCAGTATGAGGTGAGGTGAATGCATTGCAGTCTTTCCTATCAGCCTTAAGTAATCTTTCAGGACCTAGAAAAGGCAAACTATTGACACAAAACCTCGACCTTTTCCACAGTCAGGGAGATTCGATTGGTATTTTTCCAATCGTGCACCAAGCCTTAGATACGTACTCGTATGTTATACGAGTACAAAGCAACATTGTGGGATGATTAACCGGTGACGAGGATGATGACGATGATACTGAAGTTGAAAATCAAATGTATCTTTTGTGTTACTCCCATTCTGGGAAACCTTTTACGGCAGAGTTCTTTAGAGAAAGCCTATTGATGTGGTTTTTCAATGCAAAAAAAAAAAAAAAAATTTTTAAAAAAAAACAGAATGTTGTGGGGGTCGTAGTGGGAAAAGGTTATGGGGATCAGTTTTGAACTATGTGGATGAAAAGATGGAAAAATGATTAATGGTTGAGAGGAACCTTTGTATCAAGATACGTATGTGGGTTGGTTGGTATTCTGAACTTTGAATGCAAGAGATAGAATGAATGAGACTAGCTACACAAAAGCTGTTGAATTTGGTGAACGAAAATTTCAATTGGAGCTCTTTGACGTAGATTGAATCGATGTAGAAGTCATTTTGTTAAAGAGACTGCGTCAGTTATTGAGCCTTTTTGAGATGCTTCATATGTATGATGATAGTCATTGCTGAATATTTTCCATTGAACCGCCAATTGCGAATACAAATGTTAATAAGATCCTTACATTGGACATTGGATCATGGACTTTATACGTGGCAGAAAATTTTCTGTACGAGTTTGAAGACTATTGTTTGTTTAATGGACTTTACCAGTAAAAAGGTTGTAGCATCAGACGTAATTTTATCACTAGAACCCGTTGAATTAAGTCAAATTGTATGTAAAAAAAATCTTAAATGGAAAAGTAAAATTACACAGCGTTCATTCGGATCGTGCCTCTCTAAGGATTGTTTAAAAGTGTTTTGGTATATTTCGAAATGGTGATATGACCTTTGACGATCAACTCCGTTCTGGGCAGGCTTCTGAGATTGCTGACGACATTTTGCGAGCCTTATTGAGAATAACTCGAAGATTTCAACTGAGGAGATTGCTGTGAGGCTTAATATTGATCATTCTTTAGCAATTCGCCATTTAAATTAACTAGAATTCATTTCGACACGTGGTTGCCGTATTTTAGCCGATTTAGTATGTTAGTCGATAAAACAACAAAATCAAACAAAAAGCGAGCTGGAAATATGCAGATATAAGTGCAGAATCCGTAGCAAAAGCTGGACGGCATCCAATGAAGGTACTGTTATCTGTTTGGTGGGCTTCCAGGGATACAATTTTTTGTTGAGCTTCTTTTACCTGGCGAATAAGTATAAGTAAAAACTGCAGTTTGGTTTGAAACAAATCTTCTTCTAGCTACTTGCAGCTGAATCTCGGCCTTCCTCTAATGCACTGTCCCTTGAAATTCAGAGACTCTGCGGATCGGAGCGTTGGTGTCCATCAGTTTTGACCCGCTCTTCTCAGTCGTTGGATCTTCACACTTCTGGTTAGGTCGATGGTACTGTACAACCCATACAGTGCATCGTTTTATCTCCTTTTCCACTCACCGTTAATGTAGACGGGACCGAACTTAACTAGCAACCTCATCCATTTTTAATAATGTCCATGCCTCTGCGCCATAAAGCAGAACTGGAATTATTAAGATCTTATATCACTTCTGTTATCACTTTATATACATGAGAGAGCTGTGCTAGTCAATGGCGTTCTTAGCCCAAAGAAACAGCGATTGGCAAGAGCTATTCTTCGTTTGATCCTAGCGCTAGTGTCGTTGTCGGAATCGATAGCGAAACTTATGTATAGATAGACAAAGTTCTTCACTACCTCAAAGTTATATCTGTGAGGGGTGAATTTCCATCTGAGACGTTGATGTTGAGTGTCCTGGCGGTGTGACAGCATATCCTTAGTTTTTTTAGTTTTTTTTTTCTCATTGAAGACCAATTTTCGCCACTTCCGTCTTAATACTCGTAAAAGAGTCACTGACATCACGCTACTTTCTTCCGATGACGCCAATGTCATCGGCGTATGCGAGTAATTGATCGGACTTTTATCCCTCTTATGTTCGCACGTGAGTTTTTTGCTATTTTTTTAGAATGGCGGTAAAGAAATCGCATGACAGCGAATCATTTTCTTTGAGCTTATAAGGTCATAAAGTAACAAAGTCATATGAAGATAGATTCCTTTTCTTCCCAACTATTGCACAGAATCAACCAAATCGGATGAAACCGAATGTAGTGAATATGGTGGCTGGGATATGTAGAGCGCATGATCTTTAGCCCAACAGCTTGGTGGTAATTCGAATCCACACCGGGGGACGATAGAAGAAAACTTCAACTCAGTATAGACGCGCATGAAATATTTGCCATATCATCTTGTTTACATTGAGTGATGTAAATAAACATGAAGGTAGCCCAGATATAATACGACTGTACTGCCTGAGATGGAAGCGAAATACTCCTGTTCGAAGAGTGTTGGAACCCAATCTAGAATGACGAAAAATACATTGTTATTTTGCATTATTTTTTTAACCTGTTTGAAATTATCGGATTATCACCCGAATACTTTATGTTTGACGCACAGTCTTGTACATCCTTCGATGGACTTTAACTTTACGACCCGAATTTTCGTATAACCTTCAGAAATTTTATATATTTCTTGAACAAATAGAATGGCCTAACTCTATTTTCTATCTTTGAATATAAATATTTTTGCCAACCTATGCACTTTTATACCACTACAAAAAGTTCTACTATCGCTTTTAATTTCTGCATTTTCAGCTTCCAGTACAACTTTTCGTATTCGAGAAAGTGTTTACTTCTTCATATTTTTATATTGGCTTCGTCCTTTTGTTACCTTGAACATTTTTGTATTTTCGTTCAGTGAAGGAGGAAAGTTGTGCTAAGTGTAAATTGTATAACAAAAAAAAAATGCTATAAGAATCCTCTCAGTAAACCCTCCTTTTATTCCTGAAAATAAAGTAAAAAAAAAAGAAAGTCAGTTTAACGACAAAGCTTGATAATACAACACGTTCTACAAGGAAAACGAGTTATTGAGTGGCAACTCCAACTAAAGTCGTTCAATAACAATCGAAATCAAATAGATTACTCAAATCTTCAATTTCACTGCACGGATACCATTTCTTTCTTCCAACTGGCGCTACAGTACTCCGTCCCATGAGAATCCTTTAAAAACCGAAGACTTTTGATCTCTGTTGAATTCCCCAATCTCACTTTTGAGTTCTCATAGCTGGAGTGCACTTTTTCCACAAAGGACTAACACCACACGATTGTATCATGTGAGGTTGTGAGCAGACCGTATCTGACGGTTTCCTTCCTCTTACTAATTTCATTTTCCGGTGTTTACAATCCCCTGTTCAAATACTCGTATTATGTGCGGAAATTGAAACACAGAATACTGTAGGATGCAAAAGTTGGTGTTTGGATTGTCATCCCTCAGGGTTGGCATGGCAGTACCTCAAAAGAAGTAAGGTGTCCCCCTTACCATTCCTGATGATATCCCCAAGGTAAAAATTTTAATTAAAACTCTGCTGTAAATGTTCTAGAAATGTTCTAAAATGCAATTAAGTTACTTTTCATTGTACGGGATGCAGTAGTGTTGAATTGTATAGATAGTATAACATTATTGTATTGTTGTATTATTTCAATGAATAACGCATGAATGATAAGGTAGAAAAAAAAAAGACTTCGATCTATTCGTCTGCATCAAGAGTTTTATTAAACTTAAGTTTAACAAAGTTGATATTGCTAATTGTACATTTCTTATACTATTTATATTCCTTCCTTAACTTTGGCTAGGTCAAGGGGACGTACGCATTTTGCAGTGAAGAATTTCTCATTTTTACAGGAATGTTTGAAAATAAAAATATTCTGAAACAAGATATGGTTGTTTCGATGACAACTACAACTGTTTTCTTGTATTTATGACTTCACAATTCTAAAGCATAAGCAGACGAATAAACTTCGTTGAGATTTTGTCCACATATCGAGATCTGTTTTCTTGTTAAGTGTTATTCTTTTAAGGATTAACTAATATTGAAAGAATTCAATTTTATCGACAAATCTACATTATCACAAAAAATATCTCTTTAAATGCACTTTTAACAGGTTGAGTATTGGCTGTAACTGTGGCTTAAATAGTAAATTCTGAAATTCCGATTTTCGTATACGTGTTCAAGCATTCTGAGTGGCGCAGTCTTGTTGAAACCAAATGTCGCCGAGACCAAGGAGTCTTCAATTCCAGGCATCAAATAGTCCGTTATCATGGACTGATCTTCTTGAAGGTTTTCAAGAGCCCAACGACTGAAACAGTGATCCAACTGGTATTTGATACTTGACGCTAGTGGCACAAGATTAGATTCTGTCGGATACAGTCGTTCTTCTTTATCGTGGCGCTTGGAAAATCCACATTCGCACCTTAGCTGAAACCAGCTGGTGATTCTTATCACTTATTGCTGTCCGGAACGTTCGGACGTCCAGAATTCTGAAGGCATGCTTTACGTCTATCGTCTTCTTGTGTGAATTGAGATAAGAAAATCATGTGCATGCAAAAGTGAATAGGGCTTACCCTGCAGTTACTTGAAACCGCCATGGGAAGGTAAGACATAGAAACTAAGAAACATGTTTGAAGTGAAGCGCAGTTATCTTAATATACTAGGTGGGGTAAAAAGTAACCTCCTTGACCGCCAGAATGCGCTGCTACTACAAACAAGTTTATTGTGCCTTGAAGTCCGTTCATATTTAGGCAGACATGCCAAATTTCAGTGCCATACTGTCTTTAGTAGTCAAGTCCGAAGCGGCAGGCCCTCTGATGCGGTTTCAGAGGACAATGTCAAAAAAAATACATGAAATGGTGTTGGCTGACCGGAAAGAGAAGGTGCGCGAGCTAGCAGATAACACAAAGATTAGAACTGAGCGCACACCCCATATTTTGGGCAATATTCTGCATATGAAAAAGTTATCCTGTCGCTGGGTGCCACGCATCCTCACTCCTGACCAAAAACACGAACGCGAGAGCACTTCGAAAGAGTGTTTGGACTTGCTGATGCGGAATCGGGCGGACTTTTGGTGTCGACTGGTAACTGTTGATGAAACCTGGATCCACTATTACACACCAGAGAACAGAATGTGTGCCCGGCAATAGACTGAAGCCGGCACGAGTGCTCCGAAGAGGCCGAGGGAGGCTCAATGGGTCGGAAAGGTTATGGCGTCGGTTTTCTGGGTTTATCATGGCATACTCTTCATGGACTACCTCGAAACAGGAAAAACTCTGTTACTGCGAGTATTACTGTGCATTATTGGAGTGATTGAAGGCCGAAATCGCTGCGAAACAGCCTCACATGAACCGAAAAAAAATTTTGTTCTTGCAAGACAATGCGCCGGCGCATAAGAGCGTCGTAACCACGGCTAAAATCAATGACTTACGACTCCATCAATAAAAAATTCTACTCACGCGAGGAAATCATTGACGCCACGGAGGAGTATTTTGCAGACCTTCCTGAAAACTACTTTTCGAACGGGATCAAGAAGTTGGAAAATCGCTGGAATAAGTGTATAAAGCTTAAAGGGACTATATTGAATAAAAAAAAAAAAAAATTTAAAACAAATTTTTTTAAAACAATTTAAAACAAATTTTTTTTTCATTCCCAAGGAGGTTTCTTTTCACCTCACCTAGTATAGAGCTTACTTCAGCTTTTAATGTGTCTTATTAATTATCTTCAATTTACAAGATAGGATGTTCTTTTGAGCATCATGCGTAAAATAACCATAATATTTTAAAGAGGCAGGCTTTTGAATCCAAACGATTTCCAAATGTCAAATACCAACCAAAATTCATCGGGACTTCTTTTCCTGCATTTCGGTGGTCAAGGTTGAAACTTAGTGTACAGCTTCAGATAAAATGCACTACTCATGGAGCATGGAGTCCATAATAAAAGTGTTTTTTTGAATTAATAACAATAAAGGTTTCATTTTTATTTAATGGATCTGAGATAAGAATACGAATAAATTAGCTAACTAAAGGATTGTAGGTCCTTTGGCTGCATTTGTGCAGCCTACGGCTTAAAAGTCAAGAGTTGGTCGATGATTTAGTGCATGATAGAGTTCAAAATCATCTCCATATTGAAATAAGTGGCTATTAGGCCAGTTCGGTCTGTTGTCTGTTGGATTTGTTGTCATTTAGCTTCTAAGCCCTTTCTCGAACAACAAAAGTTACCCTTTATACGACCTTAAAAATCGTAGACCTGCTCTATGGCGCAGAGGCATGGATATAATAAAATGTTCCGGCCTGTACGGCGACATCGACCTAGCCGAAAGGGTGAAGATGCAATGACTGAGAAAGCTGGATCATGAAGATCGAGATCAAAGAGACGATCGAGCATAACGAAGACATAAAAATAGAGCTCGACCCTGTGCAACTAATTGGCGTACATGTAAAAACCGAACGCAATGCCTTTACCATTTCAGCCATTTACTTCCCTCCGTGATCCAAGGTCACAAAAGATATTATCAAGAATATATTTATTTCGCTTGGATTGGCGGTGTCTTTAATGCTAAACACACTTTTTGGGGCTCAAGATGTGTTTCCCAGAAAGATAAGTTGGTCTATGAAGCTGATATGGAACAGAATTGTAACTTCCATTGGTTGGGTAAGCCGACTTATTGGCCAACAGACGCAATGAAAATGCCCGATCTTGTCGATTTTTCGTTTCTAAAGGAATCTCTAACAACTAACTTTAACTCCGACCATTCTCCAGTCATACTGACAATGAGCGACACGCTCATTAAAAGACAAGTAACGCTTCGACTAACTGGAAGAAATACCAATTGGGAAGGATTCAGGAACGAAATCGAAGATATTGTGGAATTAAACGTCTCAATAAGATCACCACTTGAACTTGAAATCGAAGTTGACTCTTTCGTAGAAATCTTTCAATGTGCTGCGTGGAACAACACACCTCATCAACGATAAAAACGGCGAAAAATTCAAATCACCCGCCAGAGATAAAAGATCTGGTAAGAGAAAATAGGAGAGCACGCAAGAAATGACAATTTACTCGAGCTCCGCAGGATAAAAGACGTCTAAATAAACTTTGTAATCGGCTCAAGTAGACTCTAAAAACCACAAAAATTGCGTAGTAAATACGTATAGCATGTCGAAAACTTGACGGCAGGAAAAGAAACCAATCACTCGCTTTGGAAAGCATTTGAAAACCCAGTGCCACCAATTAAAATGGATAACAACGAATGGACGAAGGAGGATACAGAGAAAGCGGAGCTCTTTGCGGATTATCTAAATAAAACTTTTAAGCCCTTCGATGGGCAAATACTATACTAGTATATCAGAAAGGGCGTCTAATAACTTTACAAAGCAAACGCAACTCTTCCTGAATTAAGGAATATTATAATGAATTTCAAACCAAAAAAGCTCCCGGATACGACCTGATAACCGGAGAAGTCTGCCCTTCTCACTTAGCCAATGAAGAATTGCAGAAGTAACTATGGTGCTAAAACCAGGTAAACCTCCGATTGATAAAAAATCGTATAGACCGATTTCTCTCCTTCCGATCCTGTCAAAAATTTTTGAGGGGACCCTTTTCAAACGTTTAATGCCAATTGTTGAAGACAAAAATCCTATCTCCAACCATTAGTTTGGATTTGGGATTAAGTATTCAACCAGGTGCATAAAATTACGCAATTAAAAAATCTCTAGAAAAGAAAAAGATTTGCTCAAGCGTATTTCTAGACGTCTCACAAGTCTTTGACAAGGTTTGGCACGATGGTTTAAAGTTAAAATTAGGGCAAACTTTGCCATCGACGCTTTGCAGCATATGGACTAAGTATCTTGAAAATAGAATTTTTCATGTTAGGTACGGAAATGGCGTACCGCAGTTTAAAGTAACGAGTATATTGGCCGGTGTACCGCAGAGAAGGGTGCTCGGTCCAGAGATAAACCACAAGTCGAGGGGACTGTTTATGCCATCTTTGTCGGTTGGACATGCCATTCGATGCAAAGCTCAAAGAAACGTAAAAACTACAAACTAAAAACAGAGAAATGTATTCCAAGCTTAGCGTCGAAAACAAGTTGCTTTTATATAAGCAGATGCTAAAACCTTATGGTGTGGACTTATGGTATACAACTCTGGGGTTGTATCAATAAAAAGATATTAGTATTTTACAAACGTTTGAAAATAAAGTGCTATGAGAAATGTACAATTTCACCGTGGCTTATAAGAAATAATGACTTGCATCGTGACCTTGGAGTTACTTCTGTCGAAGATGAAGCAAGAAAATTCGCAAAAAAACATAAGACGGGCATATTAGTAATACACTCCTACAACAAAATTTATTGCGCCATTTCAAAGAACTAAACCTCTGGAACTGGCAAAATAAATTCAAACCGCGTTAAAAAAGCGGAACATGTAGGATCTTTCAGTGGAAAGTCACCTACCAAACGAGCTTATATTTTGATGAAAATATAATAATATTACCTAGTTGCGGTATCAAACATATCGAAGGGAGGTGTTTTTAGTGAGTAAGAATCTAACACTACTTTGAGCACGCGCTCGTGATCCTCATAGTGCCTGATGGAAGATTTTCACCTGCCCTCGCCGAGCAAAAAAAAACGGAAAATGTACAGCGGATGAACACCAACGCTCCGGCCCGAAAAGTGTTCGAATCCGCGAGCATTTCAGTCAAATTACCGTTCAAAACTGGAAACAGCTAGCAAATGATCGAGCTGGCTGGGACACTTGTTAACTGAGGCCATGCTCACCTCGGATTTTAGCGCCACCTAAAATAAGTAAAATCAGGTATACTATAGAACTGAGTAGGCCAGCTTTTCACGAATGATCTCCCTGTCATCTTTACCTATAAAAGAGTTAGAATCGTTCACTACAATTTGAACGCATACTCAGTTAAATTTCGGTTCAAACCACTTTCCAAATAAAATTCTGAAGTGCGTCATCTTTTTCCAAATAAATGCTGAGGTATGATTCTGAATTTTATTATACATACAATGTATACTTGTGCATAGCTTGATTTCCGTTTTCGTGTAAGGGCATTACTGCATATATGTACAACACAACGTTTAATACCGACCAATTAACTTTGATTCAAACAACTACCATTTATATCTCCCTGATGCGAATCGTTGAAATATTTTAAAGTCATTTATAGAAATGATATCACTGAGCAGAAATTACAAATTGCATGCTAATGAGGTTTCTGCCAAATACCATCTGGTCAATTGGAAATCTTCTTTTACTTCAAAACTTTGTTCTCATCTTTACGATCCAAAAAACACTTATCCGTTTACCCGGAGCTTCTCAGAAAGATCGTTAAAAGTTATGCCCCAAAGGCAGACAAATTAACGAATATATTGCCGGCTCAGGCATAAAATAAAACAAATTTGTCCCCAATGGTGTTCTCATTCATGGCCTATGAGGTATAGTGTGTTAACCTGAAATTGACGTTAATGCCTCGAGTGGGACAAGAACTTCAGTGATTTGTTTTATTTTTGTGGGATATTTGCTAAAGAGTGCTAAAGAGTAGTATAATGTTTGGTGGACTAAAGTTTGTACATTGACCCAGTTTGTCATTCAACTCACGGTAGATGATGGCATTTAGGCGGTAATTATCGTTTTTTAAGAGATCTGGAGGACATTAAAAATCGTTTAATGAGTCTTCTGATACATCAGCAAAGAATAAGACAAACAAACATGGTAAATTGTAAAGTGAAAATATACAAATTTGTCAAGGTACCAGTGTCTGGTTTGTGGTACCACATTGTTGCAAATCGTTTTGTTGATTCAGCTTTAGACTACAACTGAGAGTTTTAATCTCATTAAAAAGTTTGTGAACTGCTTCATACATATGTATATAAAAGTTCATTTTGTAAGGGTTTGTTTTTATAAATTGGATTAAAGATTTTGTATTCATTATGAAGAAGGTCATTATATTTTTGGAAGTACCTGTGCTGTTTAATATATGTATCTCTTGATAAAACGCTGAGCATTGGCTTCCAAAATCATAAAGTTAGGGATTTATCACCACATACCAAAAATCGTGCATACTCCAGTGACTTCAAATCGACCTACGCACCCAATTCGCTGCATTTCTTATCATACTAGCGTCAGTGGTGAATTTTTTTTCTTATCAAACCCTGCCATCATGCTGGCACAAATCGTCCGGATCAATGTCCTTCATACTCGTATTTTCCATAAAATAATCATTTTTCAATATCCATCGGCGTAAGAACCATTTCAAAGATCGACTTTTGTTATGTAATTAATTCTCATGACTTTCGCTTGTTCACAAGCTCACTGTGTGAGCGAGAATTTGCAACTGAAATAAGAGGCGAGGGCTCGAGAGGGAGCAACATTTTGATTGATTTGATTATGAGGACTTAAACACCACGTAATCTTCTATGTCTCGCGAACTGGAGATCGATTTTTAAAAAGTTGAATGATACGGAAACGTTGGAAAAGTAAAGGGTGTTTTCTAAGGACTTTCCTCTTAAAATAAAAAAACCAGAAAAAAAAAATACCCAAATGACAAATTATAAAATTCGTTGGAATGAGTTTCTTATTTCATATATGTACATACGAGTATATGCACTTGGAAATAATTGTGGGTATATGTTCGTCATGTTTGCCTCGTATAAAGGGCATTCTTTAGGCAAAACTTTTGACTTCTTTTCGAGTAAGTGGGGGAGTATATCGAGTACGAGTATTACTCAACCAATCTTTCAGTAGCGTCTATCTATAATGGTTTACTAGCATAAAAGATCGTAAACTTTTCAATAATTTGCACGTTTAGATGGCCAATGATGCCCATCGAAAATTTCACGCAATTCTTTATAAGTTTTGCGGACAGGCATTCGATTTTGGAAATCAATTTCCTCAATTTAAAGTAACTATTGTTGCGTCAAACTTTCCACGATCAAAGAGACCCTGCCATGTAATAAGAATAATAAGAATAATCGAAGATTAGCAGCTCATTGTAACAGCTGATTTGACATTAAATCCCTATTGAAAACAATGCAAAAACAACAACAAAAATAATTTACAATATAATTGTATGCCATTACAATGCACGCATATTTGTGTCTGGTTGTTTCAAATCAAAAATGAACTAACATAGATAGCAAACTTTACGAAACTTTTACTTACATACATATGTATGTATATTCTTCCTGTTGTTATTTTATAGCTTTAATAAGCGCACTCTGGTGACCAAATTTTCGCACACTATTTTGATTACCTAAAACCAGAGAGGTAGAGAGGTTGAGGCACAAAAATAATCGCAAATTGCGAAAATAGGAGCCAAGTTCAAACTTCCAATTACAATTAGAAAAATGAAGGAAATTGCAACCAAAGCAAAACATGTCAACTATTTCTTCTTTTTTTTACAGCCCATGACAAAACCAATATTTTTGATATTTTCTCCCTTAGATTTCTAGCGGTCTTAATTCTTATTGTTTATAATCAAATACAAAGCCCCACGTCTTTGTGCAAAAGCACATCATTCTGTTTGTCGCTGAACATTTAAATGACACCGTCATTGTGACTCTTCAATTCAGACTCAGGGTCTAAAATTTGGTGGACTTGTGATTGCTATAATATCTTTTAAGGTCGAATGACTTGACCTGAGATTGCCCCAACGTCTTTGTGGATCTACGATTGCTCTGACAACTTTCACAACTCGAGCCTCATAAAGACAGACCTTCAATTAGATTGCGAGGCATATATTAAAATGAATTGTATTAACAATACTACACAACTTTCCAATTTAAAAACACATTAAATTATTGTTTTAGAAATTGAAAAAATAAGAAAATTCTTAAGAAAGGTCATTTCAGTAACAAAACAAGAAAAAAAAAGCCAAGCAATTATTCAATTAACTTGCACTGCTTAACTTATAAATAGTTACTTATGGAAAATCAGTAGAAAATATTCCTAAGATAATGTTTACAATACAAAAAATAAACACAATAAATCACTAAACCACTTTTTAAAAGACTAAATGTAAAATAAAGTAGGTACGAGGGAGGGTCAATAAGTCCGTGACTTTTTGAATTTCTGACCTCTTTACTGAAACAGAAACACTGCTCCTGTCAACAGGCATCTGTCAGTTGACTCCTGTCAAAATTTAAACTTGCTGCGTCAGTTAGTTTGTGTTTGACAGCTATTTTTATCAGACTACTCACTAATTTGAGGAGAAAATGGAAAAAAGTGAATTTCGTGTGCTTATTAAGCATTATTTCTTGCGAAAAAAAACCATTACCGAGACCAAGGCTAAGCTTGATAAATACTATGGGGACTCTGCACCATCGATTTCAATGGTAAAAAAGTGGTTTACTGAATTTCGTTGTGGCCGTACAAGCACTGAAGATGCCGAACGTCCTGGACGCCCAGTTGAGGTCTCTACACCCGAAACAATCGAAAAAATTCACGATATGGTGTTGGCCGACCGAAGATTGAAAGTGCAAGAGATTGTGGAAGCCGTAGGGATCTCGCATGGCTCAGTGGTTTCAATTTTGAATGATTACTTGGGCATGAGAAAGCTTTCCGCAAGATGGGTGCCGCGTTTGCTCACAGTCGACCACAAACACATGTGCAGTTGCCATGGCAAAAATCCATGAATTGGGCTATGAATTGCTCCCTCATCCACCCTATTCTCCAGATTTGGCTCCGAGCGACTACTTCTTGTTCCCAAACCTGAAGAAATGGCTTGGTGGAAAAAGATTTGACTCCAATGATGAAGTCATCTCGCAAACAAAGGCCTATTTTGAGGACCTCGACAAATCATTTTTTTTGGAAGGGATAAAAAAATTGGAGAAGCGTTGGACAAAGTGTATAGAGCTCAAGGGAGACTACGTTGAAAAATAAAATTATTTTTTTATCAAAAAATCTGTGTTTTAATCCAAAAGTCACGGACTATATATATTTGAAACTATATTTATTTTTATTATTGTATTTTTGTTTTTTGTTTTTAAAGAAGCTTTATTTCTTTCTTGAGGTTCAAACTATGTTCATTTTCCATAATATATTTCATCAAACGGTTCATTTCGCATTTATAATGATACCATCAGATATAAAAAATGAACCAATCAGGACATTTGGATCGAAAAGCAGGAAATGGATAAGTGATATGTATATTCCTCCTGGCTTCCACAAGGAAAGTATGCAAGTAAACAGCTCTGATGAACAGCAATAGACTGTATCGACCTAAAATAACGAAACAGAGAAATTGCCTTGTGGGCAGGGTGCGATGGGAACTATGTTTTCAATGAAATAACTTTTTTTTTTGAGCTCAACATTCCAGTGGGTATGAATACACTTATAACGCCTCAGAATAGTTTTAAATTTTTGAAAAATTGAACAGACAGAGAAGAAAGATGTAAGTGGTTATTTTGCATCATACATTTAATGGGAAGGCTAAATTGTTAGTGAGAGCTGGCTTGTTGTTGTTATTCTAGTCAACAACATGTCTTACTTGATTTTGGTTGACTAAAAAAATACAACTCTTTTGGACACGGCTGGAATTCGAACACTGAACCTTCCGATTTAGAACCCGGTTCACTGCCACTTGCGTTACGGGCACCAGTATTTGAAACATCATAATGCGCACAAAACAGTACAGAGAAGACCACGTTCAAATCTGTTATATAAGTCCGCGATGTGGCCTTCTATCATCAAATGCAAGAAGTAAAGCTTGAGAAGTTTTCCTTTGCCTTAAACTTTAAAAAAATGATTTATGAAATTCCGCCAACATCTGCCGATTATAGCAAAATAGATGATTCTGCAAAAAAAAGGTTATTAGTAGCTCTTTGACATAAAAATTATTTTAAGTGATCTTAGCACCAAATTGCAAATGCATTTAGGACAAATAGGTTTATTGAAATCTTAAATATAAGTGCAGTTAGTTATGTAGCAATCGACACAAATCACTTTCATAGTATTATATTGTGGATGTCCGAAGACCGTCGAAGGTACGTCTACGGATATTATGACGCCATGAAACATTTACCAATCGCTTTTAAGAAAATCTATTGTCGATTCTTTACAACCTGCATTTAGTGTTGAAGACCAATGAAATATATGCCAAGATAGTGGCAAAAATATCGCTTTTCCTATCAGAGAGCATGACAGGATAGTATGTAAAATAAACTGGTGAAGCTAGCAAGAAACAAACAAAAACCTGTAGAGATGAGCAAATAAATTCAATAGAAAAGTTATGACCTGCGCCAGGGATAAGAAAATTAACTTCTGTAGACTGATTAATAATGCCTGTCATCAACTCTAACTCTGTTGTTAAACAGATAATGTATTCAAATCAAACTAAATTTGCAACTATAATTATTTTTTAAGGCTGTTTAAGTTCCGTTTCACCAAATATTCACAATACAACAATTCTAGAGAAAAAACAGGTAATCCAGATCGAAATTCACCGTATATTTATCGAATTGAAGGCCGAATATTATATAATCTGTAGGGAAAAACTAAACGAAGACATTTAAAGTTTTGACATTGAATGACAATGGAAATCCTACAGTCCGTTGGATAAGATCGTATACGGCAAAACTCGTTTATGAAAACCGGTTTGGAAGTGGCATTTGCATTAGCAGATAAAAAAATACTTCTGCTAAGATGCTTTGAATAAAAAAATTTAAAGAGTGTTCAATTTTTGTCAGAGACGGAAGTATTTTAAAATGAGTGTCGCGTTTGCATCGCGTAATGAAGCAGTATTCTTGTACGCGCATCCAAAAGGACCGAAAATGTCATACGGAGCAGCTGCTAAATACATGAAAAAGTCAACAGCATTTGTTAGCAAGTGCGTGCACCGTTATTCCCAAGTTAAAAATGTGGTTGATTTGCCGGATCGTGGGTCTACGCCGAAAACAACAAAAAAAGAAGGACAAAATGATTCTACGTGTGTTTGAAAAAAATCCTCTTCTATACGTGGAGGACAAGGGAATTTACGTAAAAGAGGTCTAAATGTGTGTTTTGATACGAAACGAAGACGTTTACTAGCCAATAATGTAAGATTTCGAAGCACAATAAAGAAACCACTACTGTCAAAAAAACACGTAGAAAAACGACTCAGTTGGGCCAAGGAGAATTTGGACAGAGATTGGAACAACGTTACTTTTTCGGATGAAGCTTCTTTTTCGGCATGGTCTCCTATCACTCATACCTGATGTTCACAATCCAATAAATTAATCCAGCGGACCGTCAAACACCCGGCAAAGGTGCACGTTTGGGGATGCTTCTCAAAACAAGGATTTGGCAATTTGTTCATGTTTACAAATAATTTAAACGCACCCATCAAGGTCAAAATTTATAAGAAGGCTTTATTACCATAGGTGGTTTAAAAGAAGGAATGAGAATTAGTTACTGCAAGACGATAATGACCCGAAAAATCGCAGTCGTTTGTGCAGTGCGTGGAAACAAAAAAATTACGTCGATGTTTTAGATTGGCAATCACAGTCGCCGGATGCAAATCCCATTGAAAATGTTTGGGCATTCATGAAACTAAAGCTCCAAGGAAAGAAGATCTCGACGGTCAAACAATTATCACGAAAAATACGAGTTTTATGGAGATCTTTGTCTCAAGATTATGCTATAAGATTAGTAGAAAGCATGCCTCGAAGACTCCAAGCAATTATTGATAATGGAGGAGAGTGGACAACATATTAATTGAAAAGCATTCAAGTAAATAAACAAAATAAACCAGTACAATTGATTTTTTTTGTATTACTATAAGTTCTTCTTTAATTTCTGTCGTGTACGATATTATCAAACAGACTGTATACCTTCGATATCCAAAAGTGTTTAGAGACGGTGATTTGCGATATGTGACATTTTCAACATCAAACTTGAGAAAATTATGTGAAACTCGTAACCAAATTTGGCAATTTACATCAAGTTGTCACTGCGCTTGTAAATACTGCAGAGAACTAGTAGTGCTTTTAGTGCTTTGAGTACCGATTAATCTCCTCCTTATACGTTATAACGTACATATTTGAAATCAGAGGGATGTAATTCAATTGGTGTATATATATATACTATATATCAAATGGCAAACTGATTTGACAAAGCGCCTTCTATCGTCAAGTGGTCAATGTGCTAAAAGAAATTGTTGCGATGCTTCTTTCTTAGCGTCAACAAAATTAATTGATTGTGTTATCACGATGACATCGGCTTATGGTTTGTAATATGGTGAGAACTGACTAATCAAATCATGCATGGTCGTTGCCCCTGTGAACTTCTATATGATAATTTCCTTCTCGACTACAAAATCCAGATGATTTATTTAGCTCCCTTTGATAATGAGCTAGAGTCTGAGTAGATGATATTCCGAAACAAGCCTCAGACCAATGAACCACGAATTTGAATATGTTATACGACCAGCGACATCAAAAATGTGCAGCAAAAAGAAAAAAGATAACTGAAAGATGCACACTTACTTGACGAGTTCGTTGCTTCCTTTACACATAATACGACTGGTTGTATAAACAGTTGTAACGTAAGAGTATATTTTTGAGCTCTGGAATGTTGCTCATTGAACCTTTGGGTGACCTTTTTGGTACCATGCAGTACTGTGCCCAGATATTACGTCCTCCTAAAGCTGGTGGAGAGGTCGAACAGATGCCTTTCCACTCATTACACAAAACCAATGTAGTTGTTTGTACGAGGGAATATAATGATTATATCGGTGAAAGTACAATATATTAGATATTTTGTTTTAAAACAGCCATTACGGACCTATTTTTATTTTATATAAATTTTTAACTGACCAACTAAAGGAAATGTGTGATCTAAGCCAGCCATCATACAGTTAAGGCCTGTTTATCAAAAAATCATTAGTGACTGAGCTAATTGGTAAAGTAGGTCGACTTCCTGATTGCTCTTAAGCGTCGAACAAAAAAATTTAACACTAGCGTCTTTAACTAGCTGCTATCGATAGTGGTAAAGCTTATACTCCGTAAGTATATGTGTTAGCTCTTATATAGTGTTTGGTGTTCAGGGCAGTAACAACTACAGAACTTTTAACCTGAAAATCTTACGATTGAGATTACTTTTATCAACCCTATCTCCTGTTTGGCGACTATGCCTTATAATATCTTCGAATACTTTCACTAAGCTCATATAAGATATTTGCTGGCCTCACGGCTGAAGTCAAGAAACTTTTTTGGTGGTTAGATTTATGTTTGAATAACAGCGTTTTCGGTTTTCATGATAACTGCGATATCAGTATTAATTCCCCGTTCTTCTACCTTTAATGGCAAGTTCCCACTTGATCAAATGAAATTTCTCTGTATTACATTGATATGGGTTTCAACTGAGTTATCCACTTTAACATGTTTGCAACTCAAACAAAACAATCTCTTAGCTTATATTCGTCATATCTTTTGCTATAAATTCTATAACATTTAACACCCGTTGTATCCGGAAACCCAAAGTCATAACTTCCAACGCAATTGCATGTCAAAACTACCCTCATAATTAATTTTAAAGCTTGCGTGCTTCATCAGCTAATCTTTTGTTATTTGCATCAGTAGAAGGCACACACAACATGTACACTACAACTAAAAAATCTCCACTATTCCCTAACCCCATTTATACAGCTAGAAACAAATTGGAACACCCTTTTTCCAACTATGGTTAAGTAATTACATTGGGAACCGCGCTTTTCATGTTCCTCTCTGGGTTGTTCTAAAGCGTGAATAATGATCTCAAGAGAGTTATCTGTATCTGCCGCCACATATCTGCGTATCAGGATTTTCCGTGCAACACGAGCGCCACCTTTAGTTACTTAATTATATCCGGCGCAGTTTAAAATCATTCATCCGACCATTGAGCATATGTATGAACATACCCAGGCAACCGGAGCAAATGATTTTGTGGCTCTTTAATAATGCTGATGTTGATTAATTGACTGGGGCGTAATATTCTAGAAACAGAAAACAACCAGCAACAACTAGTTCCAAGCATCCAGTACCCAGCACCACAGCAATTGATCTCCTCCTCGTTTTAATGAGATAATTACGACGTATCTCAGGGGGAGCACATTCGAAAGAGATGAAGAAAAAAGAGACAACATAAAACACCTCTTACGCAAAGTAGATTAGCAAGGTCTGTCAGAGGTTTTTCCAATTGTTCCATTATTCGTTGTTTCCTCACCGTCATCGTCCGGGACTTGCACGAATTCAATTTACTTCTCTACTGTCTTGGCCTCTCCACCCGTCGGATGCTTTTATGATGAGGCAACATGTGAAACGCGAACACCAACAACCCCCTTAGAGATAATTCCGGACAGATCCTGTGGCCATTCTTTACAAGTAGAATCGTTTTATGCAGGAGTTCCGGAATATGTACATATGAACGATTCTCGAACGTTTGAAGGCTCTTTGTAATGCGATGGTAGTAAGAAAGTCACAGCTTCAGTGCATGGCTGTAATAGCCGTTTACATCGGTGGTATGCGGTACATACCATCGTCGTCGGATCATAACCACTTATGGGCACAGTAATTAGATAAAGAAGAAGAAGTAACGAAATCAGGAGGTGATCTCCGTCTTTGACGCCAAGAGCGACATATTGAAGAAAATTACATCATTACATGGTTGAGGTAGCACCAAGAGGAGCAATACCTAACTGAAGCAGAAGGAGTATAAACATGTAGGTTGACTGGAAAGCATCTTCACTCTGGGTAATTATGATGCATGGAGTCATGTTTGCCATGTAATCGTATTCATAGTGCTCTCCATAAGGATGTGCACCTGTTGATAAAGTTAGAGTACAACATCGTGCATCAGATGGTTTTGCCGAATGTGAATTATGAAAATTTCTTCATCAGACATATTGAATGCTGAAATGAAAATAGTATGAACTAAAGGTTTATAGAGAAATTCTAAATATCGCTGATGTATTAAATGTACAATTGATCAAAGCATCCTAAGGAGCTTCAGATGACTTTGAACCAAGCATTAGTGACGGGAATACAATTATGTATGCGGGTTTTAGTGTTATGCTGGTGGGGGAATAATTATGAGCGATAAATTTCCTCTCAGAATATTACTCGTAGTTAGGAAGGTGTATTCAGATACCTTATAGTCATATTGGGTTTAGTCATTTTAATGCTTGGTATGCACGTCATGCCACGTCCAAAAGCCGATAAGGTCTATACGAACCTACGTATAGTAGTGTGCCGATTTCTGAAATCAATTATCTTGTATGCAGCTCGTTAAAATGCTATGTTAAATTGTAGTGCCCCATGCGAGCCAAAATGGCGTTTGTAAGCGTTTGTCTACTCGCATCATAGAGAAACATACTATCTGTTGTTTGTTGTTATTCCAAGATACCCAACTGCAATATAAAGAGTCGAACTAATCTATGTAAGCCACAATTAGGTTTTTTCTTTCGTTTTTTCTACTGTGTTCATTATAATATCGATCTAGTACCGGGATTGAATTGAAAAACAATAAAGTGTCTTCGCTGTCCTAGTTATCCCTTATATCCCATATCTCTCAGCTTGAAAAGCAGAGATATTTCGTGCATATCTAAAGCCTACAGAAATGAAGTGAGAATTGAACTTCATATTGCTTTTCAGAGACCCAGGCTGTATATGATCGCATGCTGGAGAACTAGGCCTTTCATTATTAATGACTTCATTAGAGGTAATCTTTCTGTGCAAGCGGTACTGCACCATCAATTTTTCAAATCGCCATTACCCTTTCGGCGGGCAATGGCAAACTCCCGAAAGTAAAATTGCCTACGAAAAAGCTTCTAAGGAGTGCCGTTCGGACTCGGCGATAAGCCGTAGGGCCCGCTCAGATGTGACAAAAATGACAACATGAGCAACGCAAATGAGTGTCAAGAAGCTAGGCCATGGCCCATACCGGGCTGCCAGCGCCACAGAGTTTTTTTTTTTTTATAAGACTGAAAACGGTGTTATCTACAACCATTACCCGGTGTTAGCTTGCTTCGCTTTGAGGCAAACTGGACAAGTCGTAAGAGCAGTCCTGTTTCACCTAAAAGTGAGTTAAGGAAACCACGTGACAAAAATGAATTCCTAGTCATTTGTGAGTGATGTAATCGATGCAGCAGATTGAAATATCGAACCCAACTCAACCATCTCCCTTCCAAGACAATGAATCTGTTGTTTTTGAAATAACGACTTCTAAACCATCTTAATGTTTTGCCGTGGACCTGCCATATTAGAGTTGAATCAGTCGATTTCGTCAATAAGTTTTTGATATGGAACAATGGAACATTCTAGGAACCTAAAAAGTACAAATAGACCCATTTCAATCAAAGTCGGGAATCGTATTTGTGTCCTAAACTAAAATTTCAATACAACTTCGATGGATTTCTCATCCCATACTATCAAAATTCTAACCTCCTCATATCGACCTAAAATCGGAATAAATTTTCAGTACATACTCGTACATCTGCCGATTCCCACTTTTTATCATCACAAGTCAAAATGCGATGCGAAATTTCTACATGCAATGCGAATACGATAAACCCATTCTGTTGGGTTTTCGCTTTTTATTGTGTCATCTGCACGTGAGTAGGAAACGTACAACACAACAAACAGAATAAATATCACTAAGGATGAGGAGTAACTCTGGTTTTATAGGGTAGCCCATCATCAATTTATGCAGAGGGCAGAACTGCAGTACCAGCCCTGTTGAAGTTATTATATATTCAAGGAGCCCACTGCAAATGAAATGAAATTCATTGCCCTGTGCTCGACATATATTCGTTATGCGACTCCATGCCACATACAGACAGAGAGTACAACAACGGCTAACCACGCTCTGCCACTAACCACCAAGTGGTCATTGTATCTAGTTAGACTTCTCGTAGCTACGGTTTTCAAATACAAAACACACTAGAACTATCCATGCGTGACCTACAAAGTTTTCAATCTTTTTGTGTTTCATGCTGCATAATCCATTGTTTGGATTTTTGCATCATCATTATGCGATGCGATGCGATATGATGTGAAAACGAAAGTTACTATCCTAGTCTGGTTGTGATTCTGATGATGGTGGTGATGGTACTGCAGCAGATTCAGTCTATTTATGATAACCGTTTTCGTGTTGAATAGACAATAAGTCAATGTAGACGATAGTGGGAATAATATGAATTTGATATCTGACTAGGGAAGTATGTGAGAGTGCAGGTTTGTGTTTAATACATTGGACTTGCAATAGTTCATTGCATTTCCGAACGTGTTTAGAGTCTAAAGGAAGGCATCGGCAAACTCCTAAAAACCGCAGATAATTCAATCGAAAAGAATTGCATCCGGGAAATTTCAAAAAGCAAAAACATCAATAAGGGTACACCTGACACATTTAGCTTCCATTTAGTTTCCGAAATCTGTCCGAACACTAGAATCTCATGGAATACAGGCTCCTTTGAGATAAGTTTGACTACTTCGCCAATAGTCTATTCGCGATGATAACCTATATGTATCAGACGAGGGTGTGGGGTGGGTGTATAAGCACGTCATCCAATAGAATTGGCGTTTTTGAGTTATGGAATCTCAAATGGGCCTAATGGTTGTCAGAACACTGTGAAAAAACGTCGCAAATATAAGAGCATTCCCTGGTCGCAAGTGTCGTTTGTTCCTTAGAACATTATACATTCCTAGCAAATTTGTAAGCCGCTCTTCTGAAAAGTTTATGATTTTGAGTCCTGACACTTTTCTATCAATGCAACGATATGTTAGGGAGAATAATGGTAAGTTGCAAAGGCAGCAGAAGTCTATAGTTATATGTAGGTATGGAATCTTAATTTATGACCTTGTATACGAAAAAACAAAACAAGAGATTGGAATACAAAAAAGAAGAGCTTAATAAACCAAAAATGCTTAACAAAACAGAGTGGTAGTCTTTAGTAATAAAGGGTAGTTTGAATTTTGCGCCATTTAATAGTGCAGTGATGACAACGGAAAAAAAGATAACAATCTGATAACTGACATTTCGGGGTTAGCAAATATGGAGCGCTGTACGAAAGAACAACGCACTATCATTGTTGAGCAATAATGAGGGTTTGTCAGCTACAGTCCGCAATTTTCGTACAAATTATCGCCGTCATAGTGATTTAAAACCATCAACTGTGAAGAGAATAATTGAAAAATTCAGGGAGACTGGATCAATTAGTGATCTTAAACACTCTGGGTCTCCTGTCAGAAGTCGTTCAAAAGAAAACCTCGAAGCAGTCCACGAGAGTATTGCTGACAGTCCAGGAACATCAATTCGTCACCGTAGTCAAGAATTGGGCATTTCGTGAACCTCTCTACAGCGAATTCTCACGAAAGACTTGAAACATCATGCTTACAAAGTTCAAATGACTCAAGAACTGAAGACTACTGACCATGCAGCGCGAAAGAGTTCGTTGAATGGAACAACAAGAGTATGCTGATTTTTCGAAAAAAAATCATCTTCAGTGATAAAGCTCATTTTCATCTTGATGGCTTCGTTAATCGTCAAAATTGTCGCATTTGGGCTTCAGAAAACCCACGAGTTATTGTTAAGAAACAAATGCATCAACAACGTGTGAATGTTTGGTGCGGATTTTGGGCTGGAGGCATTATCGGACCATTCTATTTCGAAAATGCAGTTGGTCAGGCAGTAACAATTAATGGTGTTCAGTACTGTGACATGATAACCCAATTTTTAGTGCCTAAATTACAAGAGATGAATGTGACCAACATGTGGTTTCAACAAGACGGTGCCACATGCCATACAGCCAGAGAAACAATTCAATTACTGCATGAATCATTTCCTTATCGTGTAATAGGCCGTTTATGCGATCAGAATTGGCCATCCGGATCATGCGATTTAAAGCCATTGGACTTTTTTTCTTTGGGGTTTTTGAAGTCAAAGGTCTATGCAAACAAGCCCACGATCAGCAACGCTTTAAAAGAGGAAATTGTGAGGTGTATTAATGAAATTAATGAATTAAGCGAAACCCTCATAGAAAATTTCAATAAAAGAGTACGTACTTGCCAGCAATCCGTGGCGGCCATTTATCCGATGTGCTATTCCATTCATAACCCCAACCTGTATACTCTATGAATCAATAAAAAATGTAAGTTTTCTAATTAAAAATCTACATTTTCTATCAAAATTACATTTTGCGTGAATTATGGGACACCCGATACAAGAATCAGTTAGCGTTGCCTAAATGTGACTTTTCAATTAATTTTATTGACATGAAATTGTAAAATTACATCTTCGATTGAAAAACATGATTCATATTGTGAACTGATCTTGGACCAATTCGTTGATATTCGATGACACTTTTCCCTTGAAAGAATACTAAGATAAACCTTCCCACTACAATGAGAACCTGGGATGTTGATGGATATACATATATCTAAACTCTTGTAAGATTACAACTTCGCAGACGTGCTTACTCAATTAAACAACATGTGTCTTTAGTCAGTCCTTTTATCCTTTTTTTTGTTGAGCTCCCTCTCCACTAACGCAGGCAACAGAACTGTGAGCTTTTGTTGTTCTTCATTTAAACTCGTTTCCGTTATTTCTTTTAAAGACAATTCCTTGCCGTTCTTTGAATTGTGAACTTGCGGCTGTTAGAGGCAGCGTTTTTGGTAGGCTGTGAACAGTCTAATTTTTTGACAAGTTGAGTACTCGTATAATGCCTGTTACGAGTATATTTACATTAGACTAGATTAAAGAAGTCTCTTTATAGTTTCACTTTGCTCAAACGCGCTATATGTTTAGCATATTTGTGATGAGTTGTCAATTACGAGTATATATCATAAGCCTTTATATATCTAACGTGGTATAACGAAGTTACGCTGTACGCATCCAAATAGCAAACACTCTTCCCGTGTAGTTCTAGTTTAAATTGTTTCAGTTTTCATAGTTTTTGTTACATTTTAAAAGGCTAAAGCAGATCTTTAGGTACCAATGAAGGGAACTATCCAACGCATGGTGCCTTAATATAAAGTATGGGGCACCTATTGGTTTTATTTTAAATTACTTTGACACTGACAGCTCTTTTGTGCTCAAAAAAAATTGAGGAACTCAATGTTTTGTTTTAACTGTTAACTGTGCGAAATGGATCGTTTTAAGATTGACCAACTTTGGGAAATATTGTAAAATTTTCTCCAAAATTGGATGCTGTGCTGCCGAAACAGTACGATTTTAAAAAAAAATTTATTTAAATAATGCACTAACCGTTCGTGAGACTGGTCATTGATAATTAAAGATATCCGGTTAACTTAGGAATAGAAGGAAAAGGAAACCTCGCTTCGTTATCACTTTGACGAAATTGACGACATTTTTACTTAACAATCCATCTTTTCTATAAACCCTTTCGGCGGGCAATGGCAAACTCCCGAAAGTAAAATTGCCTACGAAAAAGCTTCTTGGGAGTGCCGTTCGGACTCGGCAATAAACCGTTGGCCTCCCTCAAATGTGACAAAAATGGCAACATGAGCAACACAAATGAGTGTCAAGAAGCTAGGTCATGGCCCATACCGGGCTGCCAGCGCCACAGTGTTTTTTTTTTTTAAAAAACCAACGGATTTTTAACTCGGCGGCTACGTAAAAAATACTATAAGTGAAATTGGTTTGGAAAATCCACACTTATTCATACAGAAATCATTGACTCCTGAACGTGCGACTCGTTGGTGTGGTTTTGGAGTGGCGTCATTATTAGCCCATTTTACTTCCAAGACGACAAAGGACGAAATGTTGCAGTCAATGGAAAGCGCTACCAAGGCATGATATCCGATATTTTATGGACAAAAATTGAAGATTTGGAATTGATAGAGCTATGGTTTCAGCAAGATGAGGCTACGTGCTGCAGAAGCCATCCAACAATCGATTTATTGCCGTTTTAGTGAAGTTGTTTGGCCACCACGGAGCTGTGATTTGACTCCGTTGGACTTTTTTTTAGCAATCCAGAGACGACTTAGGTACTCAAAAATAATATTGATCAAGCTATTTGAAACCATCGAAAATGTATTGAGCAAAAAGGGTTAACAACGTGGCCTCCTGCCAACTGCGACTGCCTCGAATGATAAAATATTCTGTAATTCTGAATTTTTTTTATAGCAACAGATGGCTAATCCGTTACAATGTGGCTGAAAACTGAAGTTTAATGGGACGATTAGGTAAATGTAAAAGTTGGTCTTCATTCTCACACAATTTAAGAGATAAAATAACAGTGAATTCAATTTTTTGAGTGAGGTTGAAGTCGCTGTGATTCGAACAATGTAATCTAATCTGAACTAAATACAAGATAGCGTGGAACCATTTTATGGGCTTAATTAAATTAACTCAGACTCCAGTAACACCTCTCTATGCTGAAGACAAGAGATTCAAAATCCAAAAGAACTGTCCAATATCTGAGTTCCTACTTAATACTTGTTTCTATCAGACTGGATTGTATTGTTTAATTTCCTGTTTTGCTTATACGTCTACTCTAGTAAATAGCTGACACTTTATTTAATATATTATTCGAGTATAATTTCAGTTGACAAGACATTTGCCCTAGAGACAAATGGCATACACAATAAACAGCGCGAAATTATCCACTTTCTGCGGATTCTCTAGAGCAAACCACTGCACCAGGACTTATTTGACTAGTCGATGGAAAATTCTACAGAATTTAAAGCCCTTCTCCCTGACATTCCCCACTCATCTTGTGCAACAAAATGAAAAAAAAAAACAACAGGAAACCATCCCACTTCCTTCTTCCGCTAGGCTACGTCTACGCGATTGTGTTCATAATGCAAAACCAAAGAATGAACAATGCTAAACGTGCCTTTCAAGTCATAGCTTTATGCATATTTACCCCCTGTGGCCGTCAGTTAGAAAGTGGCCCCTTCCCCTTTTTTGTTAAGGAAGACGGAAACAAAACCCCCAAAGGATATAATGAACTTATCCCTCGCATACGGAAGCAAGCAAACGTACCCAAATGAATGAAGCAACATCAAAACTGCTCAAGGCAATTCTTCTGCTTTTTCTTTCGTTTCGGTTCCACGACTCCCGGGGGAGGTATCACGAAGAATAACTTTAATGTATGGGTTGAAGAGCTTGAATGTTATTCCCTCTGCATGTCAAAATGATAATCAAAATGTTTTCGTCCTAGTTGGCGGTAAAAAAATTGTTTATTTTGTTTTGCCAACACGGCCGCATTCCTCAATTTTGACGATGACGGTGTGTATGAATATTCCTGTATCCGTGATCCTTGTGGAACCAACAAATTGAGTTTTAGGAGAACGGTTATTGCTTTTGCAATCTTTTCATGTGTGGATATGAAGAAAAAAACAGTCGTGTGACATGTCAATGTTCGTGTCGATATGGCTTCACTTATCGCCTCGGTTTCCGAGCTGTAAGTAGGAGAATATGGTTTCACAATGCGACAGTTGGTCTCATATTTGTCGTATATGCCGATGAAAACATATTGTGTGTACCATATTTGACTTCGTGCGAAGCATTTTTTAGAAGGAAAACATGGGACTAGTTGAACGTGTATTGTTCAAGTACTAACGTGGTTATATTAAGACGACGGACATATATAGTATTACGACGAATTTATAAGATCCTGAAATGGTTTAATCATATTTATGGCACCTCCTAGAATATGTTTTGGATCAAGCTTTATAAGGCTGAGGTTGTTTATACTGTAGATAATTGTATTTATTCGCATATAAAATAATTTACAATTTCGTCGCAGGGCGGGGCAGAAAAATGAAACTCAATGTGATATTTCGCCCTCATGAGACTGTTTGCACGTGACTTAGATGAAAGCAGGAAGGGTTATATTATGAGCTCTATATGAATGATTCGCGTAACAATGCTCCTATGGTAATATACAGAGAACAGTTGTATATAGTCACGCATGATTGAACTGCATAGACATTCCCTTGTTTTGGACTAATTAAACCGTGGCGTTATGGTGACGGATATACATACTCTTAATGGTCCCACCGCAGTGAAATACCTGTACTAAGTTCTGATACCGGATTCTATAGCTTTATATCCAGAAGCAAACCTACAGTTATATATATATATATATACTAACTTAAATAGCTATCAACCCACTCAGAGGGTTTTTAGTTTTGCATGAAGGTGAGTTTCTTAATTACGAGCCAGGTTGCCACAATCGATTGATCTTTGAATACGAAATTCGGTCGTATTTTATGTCTGGAAATAGGGAGTTGAGGTTAGAAGACCCTCTTCCATTGAGCGATATAACAGAGTAAGTTTTCATATATGGCACTTTTCTACAACGAAGTTCTGGGTGCAACCAATAATGTTATCTTAAAATAAGTAATACGAGTATGTAGATGGACCATTTCGTTAAAAATAGCTTAAGACCTATTGGCCTACGCTGCTCTTATCCAGTAGATACAAGTACTCGTACACAAAATCGAATCTGTACTCGGTAATGAGGAGTATTTTCTTCAACATTGAAGGTGCATTTTAACATGTCGTTTCGAAGAGCTTTAAGGCGATATCGGCTTGCTTACAGTATAGAGAGGAATTTGACAAGATACAGGGCTTCTCACCGAAGAAGGTCTTCTCAACACAAATAAGTACGATAAGACCAGTTCTAGAATAAAGTTGCACGTAAATACCTGATTTCTAAGGACGATTTGTCTGGGATCAAGAGGAGATTCTTATACATCCTTGGTAAAGGTATAAGCTTGGTAAATAAATGTGATTGCACACAGTGCGTGCCTGAAATCTGCCTTTTTCAACAAGCAACTTCAAAGGCTGCTTAAGACTACTCTTTATTATTTGAATAGTCCCACTAAAAACATAGTACCATTTGAAAAAAAAAAATCCATGTTTCACCCCAGAAACTCGCAACAAAACATAAGTCAAAGAGCGAAAAGGTAATGATCAAAATTGCTTCCATGGTAGCTATGCATGATCTTTACCTAAACAGGCTTTCAAACAGAGCCATCTTCATTTCGCAATTTTTAACTTGTGCAACATCTTTTGAAATGCCAGCAATAAATATTAGGATTTGCCGATTTGTTGTTTTTTCATAAATTTGTATAGCCCGGGACAAGTTATGAGAGTTGACGCTAAATGTAAATCTGATGCCACAACTTAGAGCCAAAACTGAGATGGTACCCTCGTGATCTTCGATTGAACAAAATGGTGCAACATTTCGTGCTGCGCAATTTTCTTGCATCGGATTGCTGTGCTCATGGCCATCGTGTAATGTGCTCGCATAATGCTTTTATGACTTTGGATAAATGCAAAAGGTCTCTTGCATCGGGTTAGCCATGTTTAACTGATCGAACCAGTGTAAGTAAGCACAGCCATGGAACGGGAATATATAGATGCCAGAAGTATTTAATTAAATATGACACTCCTAAGGAGCGTGTAGGTTTCATTTGAGATACATCAGTGGTAAAATATTTTCAGTCATGATTTGGTAAAGAAGGGGGAGAAAATGTCAGTAAGTTATTTTTGCAATTGCAAAAGTAGTATGATTGCAGTTGCATGGGAGTCGCTTACACAGTAGTGCTTCGGTAACCCAATGCAAAAGAGGTTGAAAAAATAGCTCAATAAATAGAAATAAACTTTATAGAAATACTTTTGCAGATACATATAAATTCAAACAACATTGAATCGGTGAATCCAAATGCAAAGTTGACCTGTTTTGCTTCATTTAGCTGCATGTTTATATGAGTATATCTCATAGAATTTTCTTTATGAGATATGTCCCTGGTGTTGTGTTGATACCACATCATTTGTTTTGCCCTTGTACACTGTTTCACTAATGGGATCCCTTGAAGTGTCATTGCAAACTATTGTAGTTTGACTAATACATGTTTTATGAGTAGTAGGTCAATTTCAGTTTGAAGTTTCAACATTTACTTCAAGATCTTAACCTTCCACTTGAGGAACTTCTCTACGATACTGATTGAATGCTGCGCTAGTTTTATTTTTTTTTCCGGAGAAACAGGCAGAACAGAGTCAACAACAACAGCACAAGGAAGCGGCTTCAACTGAATGCGAAACAAGTTTGCTACAGTGTTAAGAAATTTGAAAACAACAGAAAGAGTTCACCAGCAATAACAGCAGAAGTTGCATTAACGGGGAGGCATTTAAGCCTGTCAAACAAATGGCCTTTCAAAGGAAATTCTATAAAAAAAAACAGCAATCGAATTATATGTGGAAGTAATTCATAAGTGATCATTTTTTGTTTAAAAAAGTGAGTAAACTTACTTTTGTATAAATAAAGCTGCAGCACTCAAAATTAGTAAGCGCTCATGTGTATCGTCCTCTAACTTGAAACAAGCAATCGATACGGTCCTTATATTATTATAAATACATAAAAAAATTCAAATCTGTTTTGGAAACAAAGATAAACGTCTAAACTACTTACCCATCCAAATATCGTGAATCTGCTTTTAAAAAGGCTATAAAAAATACTGTTACATACTTTGCAATGATTACTGCTTATTGAAAAGAGTAAATTATATTTTAGTAAAATATTATTATTTTATTCAAATGCATTTTCGATTAAATCGGTCCCTTTTTCATGAAAAGTTTGACCAATATTGTTCTTGATTGCCTGAGTCTCTCTGGACTGTTTGCAAAGCATCGATTCTTAATTCAATTCGCAAAAACAAAGTTAAACGGCGTTAGATAGCAGTTCCGCGTCGGAGCTTGTTATGGCGCGTAGCCCCAACTCGCTAAAACCATAGCTCGTCCAAGTCCAAATCCTCCGGTTTTCATGTCTCGGTAGCGCTCGGAAGCGTCTTGGAAGAAAAATGGGCCAATAATGCCTCCACTAGAAAATCCACGCCACACGTCTTCAGGATGCATTTGCTTCTCTATGGCTCTGTGTGGATTTTCCCCAAATACAGCAATTTCGCTTGTTTACGTAGCCGCCGAGAAGGAAATCTGAAAATATGAAAATATTTTGAGAAAAACTGTCGTTAATTTCGAGCCACTCTAAAACTCAAACAGAGAACCGGTTCAATTCCTCAGTCAATTGGACCTTGTAAGCGAATAATGAGCGACCTCTATGCAAAATTTCCCTCAGCCTACATATATCGCAGGATTTTCAGTTGATTAAGCCTTTGTCGAGTTGAAGTTTTTGGGCTTAAGCGCACGTTTTCAATAATAGCTTCAATATTCTCCATTGAACGCATAAGACGAACACGAGAATATGTTTGATTATCAATCACCAAAACTAGTCTCACGAACTTCTTCATAGACTTGCGTACACCAGTTGCAGCTTGTGCATTTATTAGAGCGAACTTCTTTTCTTCAATTTTCGCACTGTTTCGGTAATACCTACAGCATCCACTTTGGAAGTAACTTTGCAATATTTCCCAAAAGTAAATCGATTCATTTCTTACCGCGAAAATATCATACTGAGTTTCTGTAAATTTTTTGAATGCATAAGTATCAACTGTTATTTTTAAAATAACACATGATACAAAATTATTCCAACAGATGGCCTTAATGTATCTCAGGCTTCTGCGCCTGGGACACTTGAGGTTGTACTGGAATGGCAGCTGTCCTCATCCCTAGTTAGTAATATATAAGTCAGATATATAAAAAGGCCCTCAGAGCTCAGAATTTTGGTTGTGGCTCGTGCAATATGCGCCGTTACTCCACGAAAGAATATACCACATGTTCTTCAGTCTCAATTAATCCAATTGAGTATGGAGAAAGTCGTTGAGCATGGATCTTGGCATTGGCAGTCGCCGTCCACAGTAGTCGTTTGGCCCGCGGAGTTTTCGAAAAAAATAGACCCGATGACGCCTCCAGCGTAAACAGCACACCATGCAGTAACTTTGAGTGGGTGTAATAGCTGTTCGTGATAATTTTGCTTATTTATACAAGTATATCCACAGAGATGGAAATGGGCCTCGTCGCTCATGATGATTTTCGATGAAAAGTTGCCTCCTTCGTGGTCGAGATTTAGGATGGCAACAGCTAATAGCTGATGCACTGTCTCCACTTCATAAGGGAACATACTACAGTCATTCACCAAAATTCTCTCAAAACACCGCCGATTGATGCCCAATTGCACGGTACGTCATCCGGTTGATACTGCGGGGTCCTCTGCGACATCTTCAAACACAGCTGCGATATTCTCAGCAGAATTACTGCTCCGTGGCCGACCAGTGCCATCTCGTGTTGTCTCATACTCTTCTAGGGTAACAGCTTAACGTCGCAGGGTTTGCACAGTTGGTGTCAGGCGACTAGGAAATCTCCCCCGAAATTCAATTCTGCCAACACTACCGACGAATTATTCCGCGAACAAATCGTAACGATTATTCCACGTTCTTTAGGAATATAGCAATTCGTGTCTTGTTAACGTGTATTTTATATTTGTTTACTTTACAAATGTCAAAATAGAATTGAGATATGTCGCGATTTGCAAAAATTATAGGATCTTCCGATAGTGGATGGCCACATAGTGTAAATTTTTGAGAACTAGCCGCCCCACTACCATACAAGAAACTGGGAACTTCTTTTTAAAGACTTCAATCCTCCTATTGCGTGGGTCCAGATGTTGGAAGCATACATGTTGTACAACTTTTCCGGTAGTATAAAGTGGTTCGCTATCTATTCAGTCCATGATCATGAAACTACTCAATCCAAGTTATTTCGTTATCGTTATCTGCAGAGATTTTAACCCTAAACACAGAGATTAATGAAATAATACAAAAAGTACTAGCTTGTACTGGATTCTCGGTCGAAAAGGGACTGAGATCCGGTTTTCCCTCTCACTGCTTCTACATGGAGCTCTTTTTGTTGTTTTTATGGCTTCCTGTTAGACGGAACATTTCGAGCTATATTCAACAATAGTCGAATTGAAAAGCTTACATATTGTTAGAAATTATATGAGGACCATATTTGACTTCACAGCTCGTCAATAAGCAAAATTGCAGCGTTTGGGATGCGCATTAGGCCGAAGAGGTTCAAGAGCTGCCAGTACATATACATAGATAAAACAACGGTTTGGAATGGTTAGTAAAACATGTTAAGTCATCGGTTCATATTTTTTTCAAAACTGAAGCCTCCCAGAACGTAGCTGTGAATAGCGCTCGTTGTCGCGGACTATTTGCTGCCTGAAATTGAAGCCAGTGGCCTCGGCGACGACACTACTTGCGACACTATTCGTACTTGCTATAAGGTCTGTGGAACTATGGAATTATTAGAAGAAAGATTTGCGGAGCAGTTAATGTCACGAATTGGACCGATTAATTGGTCGCCTAGATAATGTGACATCACCTCTCTACATGGATGGAAAATTGAAACATCAAAATAGACCATGTTAACAGCAGCACCGATAATCATTTGAAAGGAATAAATGCAAAGAGTGATCCTTTTCTACCTATACTATAATAAAGCTAACCAGGGTTGAAATCGGCTAACGCGATAGTTGATAGTTGATAATCAAAATCGATACTTTTGCTCTGTGTAAGGTGATTATCAAATCGACAATCGTTTTTTTGCGTTAATTTTAGGTGATAGCTCATTAGGTGTCGTTTTCATACATTTATTTATGTTGTTTTGTTGAATATATATACATATTATAAATATTTATATTATTAAGTGTTTTGATACATATAATATGTACCTATGTACATATTTGTAAACAAATTTTGTTGAATTTAGCTTTCAAATTCAAAACACAATTCGAAAATGACATTTAATTCTAGGCAGACTTAGAAGTGATGCCAATATATCCACAATTTTTTGCGATCGATTTACACAGAGCAAAGAATAGTTGATAATCAAAAACGACAATCAAAAATCGCGTTAGCCGATTTCACCCCAGATATATTTGAATTTTTGATTGCTTTTTATTTTTAAAAATAGCACATTCAAATAAAACAAAAAGTATAACATGTATAGTTTATTAGGCGACGAGGTTAAAGAAATATAATTCTACTTATTCGTCTTCTTACTTCTTTAAGTGGCGCTATAATCTGGGGTGGACCTGGGCCTCAGTCAACAAGCTTTTCCAGCCACCTCGATCCCTCGCTAGCTGCCTCCAGTTTAGCCGCTAAGTTGGCTGAGGTCCTCTTCCACTTGCGTGCGCCACCTGAGTCTTGGACTTCCTCTAATGCGCTGTCCCTCGGGAGCGGATTCGAAGACTTTTCGGACCAGAGCATTGGTATCCATGCGCTCTGCATGACCCAGCCATCTCAGTCTTTCACTCTTCTTCACTCTTCTGGCTAGGTTCATGTCGCTGTACAGTCCATACAGTTCGTCGTTGTATCTCCTCCTCCACTCACCGCCAATGCAGACGGGACCGAAGATCGCCTGAAGAATTTTTCTCTCGAAGGAACCAAGAACACCCTCGTCCATTTCTGATAATGTCCATGCCTCTGCGCCATAGAGGGATTATTAAGGTCTTATAAAGGTTGACTTTTTTTGTCCGAGAGAGGGCTTTGCTACTCATTTGCCTTCTTAACCCAAAGAAACAGCGGTTGGCAAGAGTTATTCTTCGCTTGATCTCAGCGCTGGTGTCGTTGCCTGTATTTATAGCAGAGCCTAGGTAGACAGTGTCCTTAACTACCTCAAAGTTATATCTGTCGAGGGTGACGTTCTGTCCGAGACGTCGGTGTTGGTTGTCCTTTTTGCTTGACAGCATATACTTGGTCTTGCCCTCATTGGCCGCTAAACCCATTTTCGCCGCTTCCGTCTCAATACTCGCGAAAGCGCCACTGACATCACGCTGCTTTCTCCCGATTATGTCAATATCGTCGTAGTTGGACGGACTTTTGAAAGATAGTGCCTCTTGTGTTTGCTCGTGAGTTTTGCACTATTCTTTCAAGTACGATATTGAAAAATCGCATGACAGCGCACCGTCTTGTCTAAATTCTTTCTGGACATCAAAGATCTCGGTGAGATCTTTACTGACCTTGATGCAGCAGCGTGCATGCTCCATCGTCATTCTGCACAGACGGACGAAAACTAGACATTGCTCTATATAGCTCAACTCTATATATGCTGTCATATGCAGCCTTAAAATCGGTGAATAGGTGATGTGTATCCATCTGAAGCTAATGGGTCTTCTCCAAGATCTGCCGTAGTGTGAATATCTGGTCGATGGTGGACTTTCCTGGCCTGAAGCCACACTGATATGGACCTATGTTGTTGTTGACGAACGGCTTCAGGCGTTCACACAATACGGCGGATAAGATCTTATATGCGATGTTAAGGAGACTGATGCCTCTGTAGTTGGCGCAGTTCAGAGGGTCTCCTTTCTTGAGAATCGGACAAACAATGCTGAGGTAATTCTACTTATTAATATAATAAATAAGTACTTTTTATATAGTATTAAAGTGTATGTGTATTAAAATTATTTAAATATAAAATACTTGTAAAGTATCATGCCATTTTGTAGGAGTTCTACCTTGAGCTCCATTCCGAAATTAATTCTTTTCTTCTCACACACTTCTATAAGTTTACCTCCTTTCTGCAAGCAGCAAGATGATTTTGCAATATGTGTTCTACCATATAGGATTCTATGTTCAAGTACCAACATTATTCGATACAGCTGCAGCAGTCATAAGTCACAGAGTTTCGTGAGGAAATGGGTGAAACGGTTCTGTGAATGATTGTTTTTGTGTTGCTGGAATAAGAAAATTGGGGGCTTTGGCTATAATAAAAATAACCCTATCATATGAAACATCGACTGAAAAACTGTTCAGACGCGGAAACTAAGATTAATTCTTCAAGAAAGTAACGATCTGAGGAAGCCATCAGGGCGTCAAAGAGGAACATGAAGTGAGTCTCCAGATACCATGAAAACGTCTGGAAGTGTGTGAAGCAGAGTAAATAAAAACGAATAATAGCTTAAATTTCTTTAACAAAAAAATTGATGACAAATACCTTAGAGCTGCTTTATTTGGGAGACAACTGCAAGAAGCTATATAATGTAACTTACATATTCGGCATTATGTAATAATGATTTTACCCTGTACTTCGGTTATTTGACATCGGAAATTTAACCTCATTTTTCATAGAAGAATATCCCGAAACATTGTACTAAACTCATGTGTGGACTTCTTGCTTCCGTAATTAGAGACAATCTAAGATTGCCTCCCCAATGCCAACACTAAATTCAATTCTGAAAGATCAAATTTATATGGATTTACCATTTTTTTTCTATCATGTTTTTTTGTTGCTGCAAAAACAATCATATTCGAATAATTTTTTTTTAAATTCAATCATTGCGCCGCGGGACATTGATTCGCTTAGCTTTCGAAAGCATAAATATTTGCTTTTGAGCTCATAAAATTCTCGTAAACCTCGCTGTAAAAACAATATTCGCATGTTTACATCCGACAACTGTTCTATAAATTTTTTTTTTTCATTTTTATTACAATTTTCCCCATGTCGATGGGGAGTGTTTTTTTTATCTTTTATCCTGCTGAACGAGCGTGTAATTGAATTGAAGCCATCGTGTAACTCGTGGGTGGCTTTGGCATCTTTCCGCACAACAACGATTGCTCTTTTGTGGAATTCAGTTGAAAATTCGGTTAAATGCGCCTTGGTGTCGTAGTATTTATTGAATGCAAGCGGCAATTACGATGCAATACAAAACTTGTACAAAGGAGTATTTTAAACTATATTAAGCAAGTTAGTTTTTCACATTTTCCAACTTTAAACTGCAAATTTAAACAGTTAAATTGAATCAATTCGCTTAAGGATCAAAATAAGGATTATGTCAGACCGTTTAAACATTCTAAAGTAACCGTCATGTGGGTTTAATAGTCGAAAATAAAATATGAATCGCGCAATGCTTTTAAGGTGACACCACGAACATTGCCAACATTGATATCGGAAGGAAGGAAGAGAAAGGGTTTCCGTCTTTTATACGTTTATGTCGGCAGATGATGTGGTTCCATGTGACACTTTTACTGGTGTGCTTTTCATGAATTCAATGGTGTACAATTTTGGCTTTTTGGTTTCGTGATGTTTCGTTACGTTCCTTACGCTTCATTACGTTTTTAATTACAAATTTTACTGACAAGGCCATAATCATTAAATTGATATTATACGAGTATCTTCCTATCGTGTAATGGGGTATTGTTTTGTATTCAAAGACAAGGACAAAGCAATTTCACGGCCCAAGGACTTTGTAGGTACACTGAAAATTAGGAATAAATTTGAAAGGTTTTAATTTTAAGCAAGACTTGCTAAGTTGTTATAATGGAGTTTAGAAAAATGGGATATAATGTTGATTTTAAGTTCAAATTCTGGGATTTTACCAACTGATAATTTTAACAGAACACAATTAAGCAAGAGATTTAATGGCTAAAACATAAAGAAACTTACATCTTTCAGACTTAGGTAACAAGATTTATGTACGTTTGGCGTCATTAGTACGCTTGCTAACAGAAGGCTTTCAATGCCCGCAATCTTCCTGAACAAGAGCATACTACTACAAAAACAAGACTCCCTTTAATGCCGAAAATACATATAACAGGGTCGAATTTTTTGCTCAAATAACTTATTTATCTAAAGAGCATAATGAATAAATGATTTCAATAATCAAAATATTTGCCAATGTAAGCTGTGACTTTTTCACATCTTTTTTGCAATTGATGGATTCCGTGCCAACATCATTGCTCGTTTTTAAGGGCCGACCATTCATCAAAACAGTTTTTTACTTCTGCTTTTCCGAAATTCCGTGCTGCATCCAGCGAAACAAGCAGTGATCAGAAGGGGCCAAGTCTGGTGAATACGGCGGGTGGGGCGGTTTACCAAAAAGTTTGCTACTCGGCTTGCAACATGCGGTCGACCATTGCCGTAATGGAAAACAGCAGAAATATACTGTGTCTTTGGGCATATTTTGGTCGTTTTTGTTTCAATACTCAATTTAATTGCATAAGTTGCTGACGGTTGCGATTCCCAGTAATCATTTCATAAGGTTTTAGCATATTATAGTATAGCATTCTGGCCAAAATAAAGATGAAAAACTGTGACATTAACTATACGAAGTGTAGTTAAGGCATAAGTAGTCATCAGAACAAACCGATCATCTATGAGACCGTTAGCCTGATTATAATTTGTTCAAAACAAAAGATAAACCTATGTTGCAGTCATTTCTCCAGCGAAGTGGATCTGCTTTACCTTAAAGCCGTAGAACTAGGGGAAAGGAATTTGAAAACAAATCCCCCTTGAACATTAATTTTAAAAACGCATACAAAAAAAATTAATCTTAAAAGTTGAACAACGAACAGGCGTCTCCTGGTATCTCAGGAAATACATCCTTATATATCCTTAACAAACTGGGCGAAATACTTATAACATTATAACCAATTAGAAATTGACATAAATAATAATTATGAAATATTGGGCGTTATTACTCGTAGTAAGAGTACATAACATAAGCGACTTCTGCACTTGAAATTTTAGCATTAAGTAAGTTATTTTTATTTAGACAACGATACTGTAACACTTAAAGGCGATGAGGGGGCTCATTGTACTTTTAGGCTATTAAACTTGGAATGAAATTTTATACTGAAGATCACTGAGGACCTGATGAAAAAGAAATGAAAATCGGAAACAAAATAGTGCATCAACATAACTGAATGAGAATTTCCTTCTAAGAGAGTATGACATTTTGTGAAAAGTTAAAAGAAAACAGCTCATCATTTGGAGAACGGCTAGGGTTGCCTTGGGAGCTTACATTCATAATTGACTTTATGGGTCTATAACTAAATGCAACGAGAAAGAGGTAACTTCATTGATCAAAATTTAAATCAATCATACTCGTAGATCATGTATGACTTTTCATTGGGCTATTCGTTACGATTTATTAGTAGATACTTGTGCTTTTTAAAGTTTATATAAAATGTTATCGCCTTGCTTTATGCTGAAAAATTTATTTATTTATTGCTATAATGCTTCTGAACATCAAATAATACTTATAAGCCAAGGAGCATCGAGCTTAAGCTAATCAAAGTATCTCGGGGCACTTTGAAAAGATTCTTAAAAAGTAATTCTCTCTTCATACTCGTATTTTGACCAATCAAATACTAAGGACACTTTCTGGTTTTCAGATGCACCAGCCTGGGACTAATTTAGGTCAATATAGATACAATTATACTGTCAGGGTTACTTCCTAGAAAAGAAGTCATTAAGGACGTTGAGATCTAGGTCACACTTAACACTATATGCTCCGAAGCCGAGAGTCGTTTTAATATTTGATGTGCTCAATGTGTATAATAGTTTCGCTCGGCAGTTCGGATGACCTTGGTTGCATTATTACGCGCGTTATATGCAGTCAAATCAGAATGGGAAGGGTTGTGTCTCCTGTCTTTATAAAATTTTATTTCAACTTCAAATCCCAGCAACTCGTTATCCAAGAAGAACTCTTGTTACGAACGGTAATAGAATTAGTGGCTATACATGCGTCATAAAGTTAATATACAAGGTAATGAAAGTAAGCCAGCTTAGAATCAGGATTTAATCTGCAACCATACCAAGCAGCTAAATGGGTCGAGGCTTGTAAAACCGGGATGTCAAAACACACAAAACGCACACTGAGATCGAGATCGAGACTAGAAATATTAGACACCTCCCTCGTGTAAAAAAAGCTATTGCAGACATATTTTCTGGGACAATCGAGGGCCTATCGGTATATATATCTCAATGTCAATATAATATCAATATTCAGGAACTTCCCCACTTCAAATCCAACACCAAATGATACCTCAACCTTAACCTTTACGCTTAAGCACGACGTTGTTACACCGACACAATGCTCGTAAATCAACAGCGGAGGCATAAAGCTGTTCGAAATAAATGAACACACGTCATGCAATTCCCTAATGGTACACACCCACATCTCCTCGTAGACATGGCTGCGACTGCAACTATCATAGACAAATGCTACAGATACCTATTTTCTTGACCAGCTAATGTTCATTAAACCATGATCGTACTACTTATGCCATTCATGTGATGTGGACATTTGCTTTTATGATTTTCAAAGAGCGAACAACCGACTATAAGCAGTTCCCACTTCATTTGTACTTTTTGCCCAAGGCACACCACCTAACTGGGGCTAACAGATTATTACGTGCATGCTGTGTGGATGCGCACTTTCTGAGCATCCGACCGGTTCGATGTTGGCATTTGCTGAGGATAAGCTATGTGGAATTTTGGAGGAAGCTTCTCAACTTGATGTGGTACCGAATGGCATGAACGCAACCAGAAAGGATTGGAGGTGGCTATATAAAACTAAACGTGCAATAGATACCCCGTTGCTATTGCCAATAATTTATGGAAGACACTCGAGTCTGCCGATGAGCCAATTAAGTTCAAAGTTGCATTTGATTTAGTCGATGACAGCATCATATTAACGGCGGCAAGAAAGTTTCGAATTTCAGTTGATCCGCCCACAATAGACTGACCCGTGCAGAATCTTGAGCTGACATAAGAAGCCCACTGACACTTGCAGGTACATACATGTTTTATATCTTTCACTTACTCGTAGATAACCAGTTTCGATTTCATCTAACACCAAATCTGGATAAAACATTACTCGACTTTAAATTCCATCGTTTTGTTATGGCACACTTCAATTTGTTATTTATGAGTCCAAATCCATGTCCAAAGCTTTCACTGGAACATAAATCATCCATCCAGGTGATTACTCCTCTTTTGATTCATGAAATTGCATGCGGTGAAGGAGTCGACCAACCAATAAAACTGTCAAAATTTCCCCTACTTGTCGCACAAGTTAATTAGACTTTTGCCGCTGAAAGATAACTGATTTATGAATCCTGTCGAGCTCCGATTTAAGCAACAGTATAGCGGTTAACCTAGATACGCTCAAGCCAAGTACATGTCTCATTCAGGATTATCCGGTGTAGACGCGTGTGCTTCTAATGAACGAAAATTGCTTGTCCTTTTCGACGAATCAGTTTATTTGCTTGTTTACTACACAAGAATGTGTGATACAGCGATATGGTGTTTGAATTTCGCCCCAAGTTGTAGTTTTAAATACCAGCAGCAACTTTGTGACTGGTTTTTAGTTGTTCTATTTATACAAGTCCGGGATCAACAAGATAAAATTTGTTTTAACTAATAGTTTGGAAATGCCATCATTAGACGGATTAAAAAGCTGATAACTGTAATGTTGGCTAATCCCTAATTTTCAATTAATTCAGGGATATGTAAAACTTCATATTTTCGGGTGCTTCCCAGGCGATTCCTACTAGGAAGTGTCCCAATATTTCACAAACACAAAGCATGTCCCAACGATTTTGGAGGGGCTATAGGCAAATAACGGCTCATATTTTTCAACTATTTTATAGTATAAAATGCTTGTTCTTCGTATCCTTTTATTAACCCTTTCCTCGTTATACGAACTTATGGGTAACGAGTTTCCCATTTTTACTGGATCGGTGCTGCTCCGCTTATGGGGTTAGCTAATGTCGCAGACCGCAGAACGTGTCTACATAATGCTCGGTCTTGGATCGCTTCAGTGGTTAGCCCCAGGCGTTGTTGCGCAACCCATCTGAGAAGTCCAGGAATTGTTTTTCCGACCTCGTTTTCTTACAGTTGGAGTGGTCGTAGTTGTGCCTTTTTAACCAGATTTTCCGCAGATCTTCTTTGAACGTGGCAATACCATCTTATTCTATTCGCCTCAAGCCGTTCGGTTACCAAATTCTTTATATGTAGACTTCCTCTTTTACGTGTAGATCTAATGCAATCGCGTTTAGTGTCGCCACTAGACATCCTTAATATTTTCATTCCCGCTGCCGTCATTTTGTTTTTAAACGCTTCGTACATTGTCCAGCACTGTGAACCGTATATAAGAGCTGGTCTAACAACCGTGGTGTAGAGTTTCCCCTTTAATTTAAGTGGAAATTTTCGGTCGCAAAAGATTCCCGAATTTTCCCGCCATTTCATCCATCCCACACTCACTCTGTGGTTTACGTCGTCGTCACATTTCGCTTCCATGTTAACGATTGATCCTAAGTACTTAAAGATAGTGCTTTTTGAAAGAACTATTCCTTCTAACATTATATCCGGAACAGGTCGCAACAGATGCGCAAATGGGCGTCTTTGAACGACTTATTTTAAACTAGTTTCTCTCTAGCGCATTTTTCCATGAATTCTGTATATCTTCAACGTTATGGCTAAGTATAACTGCGTCGTCAGCGAAGAGAATTGGCGTTACATTTGCTTCGCGCATGCAGTCTTTTAAAAGATAGTCGAATACTACGTTAAAGAGGAAAGGGCTAAGTACGCTTCCTTGATGTACTCCGACATTAACTGGAAATTCTCTCGTTAGTCTAGCAGAGCTTTTTACCGCAGTTTTCACGTTTCCGTACATGTCTTGTATTATTCTAACATACGTTTCCGGTACGTTTTGAGACCTCAGCGCGGCCCATATGAGATCCCTAGGCACTCGATCGGATGCTTTCTCGAGGTCGATAAATACCATGTAAATCCTTAGATGAATCTCGGTGCTTTTCCATTATTATTCGTAGGCTTTGGATAGCGTCCATCATCGATCTTCCTTCAACAAATCCACACTGGCTATAATCGAGCTTTATTATTTGCCGAAGACCTTCGTTTAAGACTCTTTTGACGATTTTCATCGTGTGTGACATAAGCTTGATTGAACGGTAGTTGTTGCATTCTCGAGTGTCGCCTTTTCCTTTGTATAATGGAACCAAGAAGCTACTTCTCCATTGATTCGGCATGGGTTGTCCACATTTTAATTTATTTAAAAGTTTCGATAGCCATTCGCTGCCGATCCCCTCCATCTTCGACCAAAACTCTGATGGAATGCTGTCTGGTCCCGCCGCTTTCCCCCGTTTCATTTTTCCGATTGCTATACTTATTTCTTTGATTGAAAAGTCCAAAACTTCCTCCTCCTCGAAAATAGAAATAGAAATAGACCAGCTATCGCCACGATATCACGTGGAAACTGTTTGTTAAGCAACTCCTTGCAGTATTCAAGTCACCGGTCACAAATTTCCTTTTCATTCGTTAATAAGTGACCGTCTGCATTTTTTATGTATTTCGGCGAGGTTATTTCCATCGAATTTTTTCGCCTCTGTGCAGCAAGCTTAAAAATATTGAATACTTTAGTATTGTACGACGTTTAAACTTCTTGTACAGCTTGTCTTCTATTTGCCGATCGTGAGGATATTTGTTCCAACTCCTGGTACAGGTTTTTCGCTTCTGCCGCTCGAGTTTGAGCGACTTTCTTTGCGATCTTTTTAAGACGCTTGTATTCAAGATACAGTCGAGCTTGTTCGATATCGTCGCTCCCATCGCATTTTGTCCATTCTTGGAATGCACTCTTCTTGTCGGCCACAGCTCGTTTGGTTTCGTCATTCCACCACCATGTTTCTTTGCCGACGCGATGGTATTTCGTTGGAGTCCCCAGATGGGACTTTGCGAGTATTATGCATTCCTCGTGCATGCTGTTCCACATTTCTTGCGGGCTAAGTGAGTCTGCTATACCATTTATATTTTGAAGTACTTCTTTAGCCAGTGCGATAAATCTTGCGCTTCGTTCCTTCGATAGACTATACCACCGGATTTTTGGCTTTCCAAACGATGCCCGTGTTTTCGGTGGTTCCGCTGTAAAAAATTCTGTAATGGGCAGACGGTGTTGGCTTACTAGCGATTCTCCAAGTATTACATTACAGTCCTTAACACGGTTTCTCATCGACATTTTGCAGAGGTGATAATCTATTTGCGTTTCGTGGCCTCCGCTACTATAGGTGAAAAGATGTCGTTGATGTTTAATAAACATTGTATTTAAGACGGTTAAGCCGTAAGCACTACACGCTACAAGGATGTCTTCGCCAGCTGAATTTCTTATTTATATAATGAAGAGCAAGGCACAAAGAGCCAAACCTTACGGTACTCCAAGAGTCGTTTTAGTACTGTTCGATAAGGTTTCGTTGATCCTTGTTCGCTGAGATCTCCCTCTTAAAAATGATTCAAATGCCTTTGATACCAAAACTTTTAAGTTTATATAGCAAAATACTTCAATCAATCGTTTCAAATGCTCTTTGAAATTCTAAAAAGACGGCAGTTACAAAGTTTTTGTCGGTTAGCTCAGACAGTTTTCTTTGTCTCGTATTATAACCATTCAGTCAGCATGATATCTCAGGAGTGCCATATTGCTGACTGAACGTGTGAAAATTGTTGCGTTTTATATTTTTCAAATTGTAGAGTTAGCATTATTATGGCGTGTAAAATAGGGGGTGAGTGTTGAGGGGTTTTTAGGAACAGTATTTTCAGCTGCTTAAACACTCCCCTTCCAAAAGATATCAGAAGGGTGCTTAGAGCAGTCTCGCAAGAGTTCTTTTTTCAGAACCGTGATTGGCTTTCGAGAAACAAATTGTCTATTTTGAAGCATTCCTTCAGTTGAACGTGGACTATTTTTTCAAATAATGGTTATGCGTTTATTGGTCGAAAGTTCTCACATGATAGTTTCTTTGATTTTTTCACTCCTTTCGTGAATCTGGAAAAGACCCAGTTTTAAATAATTGTTTGATTAGTTGAACGAGGACAGGACCAACTATCTCCATCAGGTTGATCTGCATTTTACAACGGATGTGACTGAAGTTTTTGTTTTTTGATTTAATAGTTGTAACTCCATAAGGCAGGATTGCAAATTTACGAGCTGGAAGTGAAAGGTTGTATTTGTGGTTTCAATAATCGATATAACCTGTTCGGGCGGTAATGACTGAATAATTTACGAAACACTTTTTACAAAAACTTGTTAAACTCATTTGCAATATTTCGATCACCTATTTTTAAAAACTCCGTTACAGTATATGCTCTTCGTTAAACTATTTGTTTTGTTTACCACGAATGTTTTTATGGCCCCCCACACGGCTTTTGATCGGTAGCTCTTGCGATTTTAAGTCCAACGGAACACGGATATAAAGAAAGTTTGTATACACCCAACCTCGCACCTACTTTAAATACACAGTGACCTCAAACAGGGACGCATGCCTTTCATACATATTCCTTTTTTTATGCATGTCTAGTAAACTCTATTATATACATATGTTCGTACATTCTGCCCCATACATAATTTTAATTCAGATCTTATGATTATAGGCAGCAGAAAGGAAAATCTCACATTTGGTCTAGTGATATAAAAACGTTTGTGTCAACATTTGGACTTAACCTATTGTCACTGTACCTTTTCTAACATTTCCGTTAAAACGTGCATACAGTGAAATGGTTTTCCCTTATTTTGCCAATTTTTTTATATTTTGGCCTTACTTCATTGGGCCATATTTCACGTTACCGTCTGTGAGCTCGTCTAGCTCAACAACTGCGTGGTATTCCTCTTCTAATTCCTGTTTGCTTCATTTTTCACTTATATCAGTTTTCTCACCTTTGGGCGTTTCATGCTAAAAATTTTGACATCATCCTGGTTTACTACCGTTTCTATTTTTTGAAGTGTATTTTCTCCTCTTCAACAACTGATAGTTATTGATTATTCATTAGACACACTATCAACTTTAAGAGAAAGCGATGATGCATTTAGTTTTTCTTTAATATCTTTCTTAATTTCGATCAGGATTAAGGGGCTAGATGGATTTCGAAGGCGCAAAAAAAAGCTTATTTTTACTGATTTTTTTGTAATATATCAAAATAATTTTTTTATTTAAGCAATTAAGCATATCAAAGATGCATATTAACCAAGTACTTTGTGAATTTTTTGTTTAAAAAATTTGAAAATTCAGCCATTGGGGCCGCATTTCCCTTGACTTCTCAAAAAAAAAGTTCTCTCGCTGTGGCCAGAACAACTCATGAACGAAATTAATAAAAAAAAACAATTTTCTTCTGTTAGTCAATGTATAAAGCTCGTGCTTGAATGAAGGAAAAAAAATTAAAATTAGAATTTTCAGCAGAGTCGTGAACAAAAAATTTCATTTTTTGGTCAAATTTTCGCCACGTTCGTTCTAGCACTAGAATGTTATTTTGAAGAGGTGTGCAAAATTTGAACAAGATAAATGCATAACTTTTTGAGAAATTGTGACCAACAACTTCAAAAATAGAGTTTCGGAAAAACGCGATTGAAGTCTTAAGTTGAAATAAAAAAAAACTTGTAACCTCAGAGAAACCTCGTCGTTCAAGAAGCAATAATAAACTTAAATGTTTTGAACTAAAATGTCTAAAAGCAGTTGCCCTTAGAAAGTGAAAGCGGCCGAGAAAAACAAACTAACAATAGCTACGCGCTGCTTTAATATACCTGCGACGCGTCAGGCTGACTTGGCCTGATTCTATTTCTTAGAATTGTATCCCTATTGATTTTAAATCAGGGAGAATTATACATATAATAAAACAAAAAAAATCCATTTTTTGAAATTTTTAAACCCAGTTAATTGTCTGATTTTAATTATCGGCATAATTCATTTTTGTACCTTCGTTCTTGTTCGTTGCCTACATTGCACCCATTTCATCTACTTTGATCTGAATGTCATTTTTTTATTTTGTTTATACTGTTTACAGTCAATTGGTTTTCTATTGCTATCTTGTTTATGTAATTACTCATTTTATCGCTCTGCGTTTTGAACGATTCAGGGAGTTCACTCTTTTTTTGTACTTCTTTTACACATCTCTTGAGTCTTTATTAAAAATACCAGTTGCTCCTTATAGCTTTCTTCGATCGCTTCTAGATCATATCACTGCATTATCGTAATTAAATAAGCTTGACAATGGTCTCTTCGAAAGTTCGGAGTGACTTCGAAAAGCGATTCATATTTGAACAACTATGCTCCTCGTAAATCTCAAGTCGCAGGAAGGGTCCTTCACCTGTTGTTGACCTGTTGCCTAGTTGAAATTAAGTGCTGAATGCCATGACCCTAAGATCGTCAAGAGATTTCGCTCGACATAAACTTATGCCAAGGAAGAAGCTGTGCCCACAACAGAGTTCCCCTTTGGCATTCGTTTATACATCCTAACAATGGCAAGGCTGTTATAAATGTAAGGGCATTCAGAGAAATAAAGTCTTTAAGACAGGAGTTCGCTTTAAACATTGCATACGCTCTTGCACCTAGTCATCTAGCTGTACTTGAGAAAATCTGCTGCTAATTCCGAAGAAAATTTTTATTGTCATCCTCGTACTTGTACTTGCTTACATTTCTCAATACCTACCAAACAGTGAGATTGATTTTTTACCTTCCTCAGAAAACAAAATTGTTGAATTACAGGTGCACAAGATTTCCTTGCGAATGCATTTATGTTTAACTTTTAAGATATAAAGAGAATACAAACGTGAAGGATCTGATGTGGCTGGGCTTTAAATTCGGATGTGTGTAAGACCATAAGGTGCTTGCGATTGCATTTTTTTCAACATCCAACTTGCCCTCGACAACACACACCTGTAGGTAAGTTTTACAGATGGTCTTGTTTTAGTTACTATTTTGGTAAATATCGTGCTTAATACCGGTAGTGCACTTTGGTTTTTCATTTAAAGTTAATTTCATAAGTTCATATTCATGGTATAGAGCAATTTTTTGACAAAAGCAACTGCAATATTGTCACCGTAGCATTGTGGAATTGAGTGGTCCCTTACTAGCACATAATAAAGCCATAACAACTTTAATTTAGCTAATATAAAGCTAGTTTCAAGTATATACTCGTATTCCACCAATTCCATTTACTTTTTCAAATTAATATCAGCAGAGAATTGTTTACATTCTAAAATTCTGAATAGCAATATCTGATATCTAATTAAAAAATAAACACAAATACATATGTTTCGTAGCTCCCAATTACCCTGCACGTGCTAAAGTTCGATAATGTTTGCTCTTGATTGATTAGTTTTAGCGCCCAACACACATGAACTGCACCAAATCGCCCATGAATTTGATTGAAAATTCCTGCTAATTTCACGAGCATAATATTTACGGTGCGAGAGTTTACAAATTAAATATTCTTTACAGCTTCAGTCACCATGACCACATTTACCGCGGTCATACTCAAACAACACACGCATTCTATTCTATTGATCATCAAAAATTGCCAGACAGGTAACCAAAAACTTGGCAATACATTGGTCCTGCCAGGGCAGTGTAGTTTAATTAGATAGAACCATCTCAATGTGCTCCTGATTCCATCGTAAACCGTAATAAACATGAAAATAAATCTCCCGGCATGCGATGAGTTCCGGAAAATATTTCCGTCATTCTCAGTCCAAATATAAATATTGTAACGATATTGTCCACATGTCGCTTCACAAATACCAGTCGATGGTATTTTGGGGAGCCTGCGAGCTCAACATACCGGGTGGATTATCATTCATAATGAGGAAAGTATCCCCGAGCAGCATCCATCAAATTAGTGATCCCCTAAAATTAGCACTATTAACGAAGTTTTATGGCCCCAGTCCAATATACCAATTCTCAGTTTGACAGGTTGGACACACATGGATTATTAATGTGACCTGACAAGGAACTTAACAGCCGCTCCACAAATACGAAGGAAAGTCTTCCGTGACCCATGTGGGCTCAATTTGGGTCCAACGTTCTGGTCGAGTCAAGGAGTGTACACAGTTTCTTATTAACTACTTTGCTATAAAAATGAATGACTCATCCCAGGTCAACGGGAATAGGGTGAATTTTTCGCAACCCTTAGCACTAAGTGAATATATTTGATTAGACCTTTGGCCTAAGGGAGATATTCGAATCGGGAGGTGAATTGGTTGAATTCGATATTGGGATGGTGAATGACATGGGAGGATAATTTTATTGACAGCCGAAGCAGGAACTCTATATGTTTGCACATGATCCCAAGTAAACATAAACGTTTTCTTGATGAGCTGCAGATTTGGGGGTTGGGGGCCTTGAAAGAGGGAATCGAAATATTGTGAAAAACCAACGAAAGTTAGTTTCGATTTGTTCAATTTGGAGTCAAGTGCTTGAAATGTTTGATTTGATTTTCTGTTGTCTTTGATTAGACAATGGATGTCCTAATGGGCTATAACGACTTCGATGGCAATTCCGTTGGAAATGGTATAACTTTCTTCCGGTTTGATCCGAATCAGTTATTACTTTTAGGAAAAGTTAATGAAAGGGGAGATTTACAATTGACAATCACCCTTCAATATAGAATAACGAGCAATTGAGAGAATTGTGTAGTACATATGTATTGTATGATGTATAGTATATTCAGGCCTTTTAGCAAATATACTACAAAGTAAGTATGTGCCATTGTATTTCTTCTTCCAAAGAAGTTACTTTCCTATGGTGACGCATAAAGCTAAATGTCAGAATTTCACTCAAACAAACAAATGAAAACATAAAATAAAATAAAAATTTTGAAGTTAGTGATTTGCCTTAGACAAAAAGTCCATAAAATTATCCATCAATGAAGTGCAAGATGTCGCAAATAAAAGCGCAACCCAAATGTAGGTATGTCTTTAGCAACAAACTCCGGCAAAAAGTCTTAAATGTTCAATACAGTATTGGGTCTTCTTTGATACTCTCAATTGCAGACATAATCTTAGTATATGTGTTCTTCATATATGAGCTGTAGTTGTTGTTGAAATATGTTAAATTCCCGTGTAAATACATCTTATGTCTTATATTTTTTCACTGCCACTACGTCATTTATGGCTTTAACCAAATTCACGACCTTAAAACCATTTTAAAATACTTTCGTTTTCTTTTCTTTCTTAGTCAGTAACGACTAATTTCTCTGTATAAGGTTTACAACGAACTAAAATTTAAAAATTTTGTCACTATCGATTTTTGAAAATTCTGTGAATACATATTATAAGATCGCGTTAAGTTATACCGGCTTGCATTTTACCGTTACACAATATAATAATTTTCTTTCATTCTTCTACACTGCTGCGTAATTGTTATTGCCACTTCATACTTGCTCTGTGCACGACATCATAATTCTATGATGGCAGATCGTATGTACGAGTACTTAAATAACGGAATTGTAAATGCAAGTAAATGTGTAAAATTGAACTTGCTTGGTTTGACTGATACAGAGGAACTTTCTATTTCAAGTTCGTCGATATGACAGTATGTAAGCATTTGTTGGTTCACTCTGTCCTTAAGGCATTCGGTTACACCCGGTTCGCATTTATCTTCGAAAATAATCCTACATTTCGCACGAAATACAATACTAATAAAAGTATCGGGATATATTATATTTCGGTATATAAGCCCCATCTACTAATATATAAGATAGTCACACCGATCACTTTTTCCCAATCGTTAAACACGGTATGCAGATCTGCCACAGCTTTCCGATGCTCCTCCAATTTACTTTACTTACATTACTTTAGGTGGCGCTACAGTCCGGGGTGGACCTGGGCCTCAGTCAACAAGCTTCTCCAGCCAGCTCCCTGGCTAGCTGCCTCCAGTTTCGTTGCCTGAGATCCTCTTCCACTTGCGTGCGCCACCTGAGTTTTGGCCTTCCTCTACTGCGCTGTCCCTCGGGAGCGGATTCGAAGACTTTTTGGACCGGAGCATTGGTATCCATGCGCTCTACATGACCCAGCCATCTCAGTCTTTGGATCTTCACTCTTCTGGCTAGGTCCATGTCGCTGTACAGTCCATACAGTTCGTCGCTGTCTCTCCTCCTCCACTCACCGTCAATGCAGACGGGACCGAAGATCGTTCAAAGAATTTTTTTCTCGAAGCCACCAAGAACACCCTCATCCATTTTTGATAATGTCCATGCCTCTGCGCCATAGAGCAGGACCGGGACTATTAAAGTCTTATAAAGGGTGACTTTTGTTGTCTGAGAGTGGGCTTTGCTACTCAATTCCCTTCTTAACCCAAAGAAACAGCGGTTGGCAAGAATATTCTTCGCTTGATCTCAGCGCTGGTGTCGTCGTCTGTATTTATAGCAGAGCCTAGGCAGACAAAGTCCTTAACTGCCTCAAAGTTATATCTGTCGAGGGTGACGTTCTGCCCGAGACGTCGGTATTGGTTGTCTTTTTTGCTTGACAGCATGTACCTGGTCTTGCCCTCATTGACCGCTAAACCCATTTTCGCCGCTTCCGTCTCAATACTCGCGAAAGCGCCACTGACATCACGCTGCTTTCTCCCGATTATGTCAATATCGTCGGCGTATGCGAGTAGTTGGACGGACTTTTGAAAGATAGTGCCTCTTGTGTTTGCTCGTGAATTTTGCACTATTCTTTCAAGTACGATGTTGAAAAAATCGCATGACAGCGCATCGTCTTGTCTAAATCCTTTCTGGACATCAAAGGTCTCGGTGAGATCTTTCCCGAACTTAATGGAGCAGCGTGCATTCTCCATCGTCATCCTGCACAGACGGACGAGTTTGGCAGGGATGCCAAAACTAGACATTGCTCTGTATAGCTCGTCTCTATATATATATCTCTTTGATATAGCTATCTTCACTTCATCCAGATCGGGTGGACGGAATTGTTGGTCATCATCGTCCAAGTTGAAAGGTTGATTCTGCCTGACAGCGGTATTTGGTCCGTCATCGCCGTTATACAGTCTGCAGAAATTGTTCTTCCAAATCCTCAGCATCGAGTGCGATTCTACTACGATGTTCCCTTCTTCATCTCTACAGGCTTCGGTTCGGGGTTTGTTTCCATGACATGTTATTTTTACCTTTTGGTAAAATTTCCGAACCTCATTCCTGGAGTAGCATCTCTCAATTTCCTCGATCGCGCGCTTCTCATGCTCTCTCTTCTTCCTCCTGAGAAGCCGGTGTTCGTCTCTCCTCTTCCGCTCATAGAGCTCATGAACAGCTCTGGTCTTTTTTTGCAGTGCCGCATTGCGTGCGATTTTCCGATTGTTTCACCAAAGATACCCTCTCTTCCTAGCTTTGCATTAAAATCACCGAGGACAATTTTAATGTCATAGCTAGGGCATTGCTCGTAGGTCCTGTTAAGGAGCTAGTAGAAGGCATCCTTGGTGTCGTCATCTTCCTCCTCTGTGGGGGCATGCGTGCATATAAGGCTAATGTTGGCGAATTTAGCCTTGATGCGGATTGCTACGAGGCGCTCGCTCACATGCCGGAAGCTGAGGACTTCTTGTCTAAGTCTGCCTCCGACAACAAATCCGCATCCAAATAAGCGCTGCTTGTGCCGTCGATAGCAATTGCCGTAATAGATATCGCAGTTTTTCATCTTCTTATTGTCCGGCCCATCCCATCGCATTTCTTGGATGGCGGTTATGTCTGCTTTGCAGCAGTCTAGGGCCTCCGCTAGTTGCTCGGCTGCACGTGGTCTATTAAGGGATCCAACATTCCACGTGCATATCCGAAGCTTATTGTTCTTAAATCGTTTGCGTGGGTTTTCAACAGTAGATCCGTCCATATCCGAGGCTTGTTCATGCTTCGTAACTTCTTGTTTTTTTAAATGGCCGGGCAGTTACCCCGGCGGCACAACCCCCAACCTGGAGGACCAGTTCCATTTTTAATGCCCCTATTGTCTGTCTACAACTCGTTTTGGTGTTTTATTTTCCCACCTTTTTTAGTTATACAGCTGATCGTCTTTTATCACTTTATTAAACAAAACTCCCACTTCAAAGTTTTTTATTGTTGCCGATAAGACTAATTTTGAAGGTCTGTGATCCCATTCATTGTAAATGCCGTTCTCCTCCTAGGTTAACGAGCCTACTCGACTTTTTTATATTTTGGTTATTTTGGTGGATTTAAACCCAAGGCGATTCGCTTCATCCAATTTATTTGTTTTCGATTGTAAAAAGCTTCAACAAGCAACATTAAGATTACTTCCGAATTCGGCACATTTACTGAACTGACAACAAATGCGATGGTCAAGCGCCTTCAATTCTAGCTAAACTGAATCTTGTTAGTTTGTTAAATGAAATCTTCTATAAAATGGGTGAACACTACTTCAGCTTTCCCAGATCTCCTACTTAAATTTCGTTCGGTATCGTCATGAGTTCAGACTTTTTTGATATAGAAATGTCAAGCTTACTTAAAATTTCATTGCTAAGTGTTTGGTTCCCTGTGAGAAATTCGTTTGTTAAGACTTTCAAAAATACAAACGGTGGGAAGATTCCGTGACGAATTCCAGTTCACACCCCATCACTGCATCGCTGCTGCTCCGCTTATGGGGTTGTATGCTCATTTCGAATTGATTGACTGTTCTTTTCCCCCACCGGTAGTCTCCAGACGCGGGAACCCACTGATTGCATACAAACTTGTGGGAAAGTTTTAAGGTGTTAAAGTGTCACAGGCTCATTTTTGGTGTCATAGTTGCCTGTATATGATTGGTGTCCCATTTAGTCGCCTCTTACGACAAGCTGGGACGCACTGCGGCACTATTCTTTATCCGATGCCGCACGGAGCCAAGATCTAACTCGTACCACTGTATTTAGATACAGAGCCACCGCCCAACTACCAAGGTTACATCCATCAATGACTTAGTCTACTTAGATACTGATCTTATCTGATAACTCTCAGAATAACGCCACTGAAGGTTGGTACTACTGAGCGGCATGGACTACCGGTAGTTCCATCAGAACTTGAAAGCCAATTTTCTACCACTTTTCCATACTAATAAGCCGGAACTTTGGCAATTCCGCATTCGATAGTTTTCCTGAGCTGCTCCAACTTTTGTAAGGCCCAATCGGAAAAATTTCGGCGCTGCATAAAATGAATACGCTTTAGTTATTGCGTTAATTTGATCTTGTAAGTGTTCAGTTGACCTACATCCTTACGCAAAATTGGTCACAATGTGGACTGAGTAATTTCCAATTCTTGTGGAATGAATCGACTGATTTTGCTCATTTTGTACTAAAGTTCTTACGGCTGCGATATATTCGGTAATTTGACCGGTGATTGAAACTGGCACAGGAACGCTTAATAGCAAATATTATGATACGAAAAGCACGCACAACTGGTCTGAATTAACGATTATGACGACTTGAAGCTGCGACCTTCGACACCGAATTTTGGTAGTAACACTTGATACAAATTGAAAATTATTGGATATAAAGATGGTAAGCGACTTCCAGGCGTTTCTTGGCTCACCGGATGGCCATCATCACCGACCGAACCCCCTCTACTTACTTTAAGGAGAAAACGGCGCGTAACCTATGTGGGTTACTTTCCGAGGTCGGTTGGCCACTGGCTGATGGGACCATGGCTGCCCTCCACCTCCGCCAGAGCTCGGTTTTCCCACTTAAATGGAAAGAGGGAACGGAATGAAAGGACATGAACAAGGAAATTTCCGCAATAAGCTCAAACATTGGATCATAATAGGCTTTTATGTGAGCTGGCGTTAGAACCTGTTCCACACCATGTCTGCGCTGTACATGGGTATTCGTATTTCAAGGAAGTGCGTAAGTTCCTTCATAAACTAGAGGGATCCGGTGCCGCGTGGACTATCGCTTTTTGATCATTGTACGTTCAATATGCTCTACATTCTTTCATTGTTCATCTTCAATACGTATATATTTTTAGTTCAGACCAAATACACGTGCCATCCGCTTTGGGAAGGCCATACTAAATACGAGTTGTGGACTTTTCAGGAAAAAAAAACATCAACGAATCGAGAATATTATAAAAATAAACCTCTAAAAGCCTCTATCTGACTACAATTTTAATAAATATTGTCATGATGTATTAGCAATACTCGTAAACTAAACTTAATGTGGATTAAACTATAAAAGGATTTCAGTTTTAGAAACAATATTTCATAAGTACACATTAAGCATTAAAGATGTAAATGCAAGATGAATATTTCCTTCTACTTCAGTTTGTTCCCAATCTGATGTCATTCTGACAACGACCATATGAGATACTCAATTGAAATGTACAAATGGCATTAGTTACTTTATTTTCCCCAAAAGACCTACCTACTTAATTATCACTCGTATAGCAAACAATCTGTATGGCTTATTTCATTGTCTGTCATCTTTTTCCATTTTCCAGATGAAAAACGTTAAGCCTACAGCCATCGGTATCCCACGAGACAATCCAACTCAATCCAAGTCTGCTTTTGAAAACTGCACAATCAGAATCGAGGAAAAAACTCCGACCTGAAGAAAAAAAGAAGCTCGTGACTGCCTGACGACCATGTAGCCAGTATGTCAAAAGACCTAACCACTTGGTTAATGCAATTATTCCATGGAATCACAAAGAATCAATTCTGGACAAAAAACGAACACCGAAGGAAACCTGATTTACCACGACTAAGCCATCCTCATCATCATCATCAACAAGAGCATCATGGAGTCATGGCATCATGGCATCATGGCATCGTGGCATCATGAGTGCATTAACTTGGCGATTCGTAGCTACAAGAACTAATTCAAAAACCGGGTGATTGATGGAAGAATGATCTTTTCTGTGGTGTCCAGCGGCTTCACCAAATGCTATTGCTGTGTAAAATTACTTCGTTGCATTCTATTTGCCTTTAAGCAAAGTTTCTATTAAGTGGAGAAGCCACATTTCCACATTCGGCAAGAAGGCAAGTCACATGGTCACTGTGATTATCATGACTAGGTATGGTGAGATAATGGATTTAATTCTCCAGAACGAACAGTTTTTCGAGATATGAAACATAAGCTGGAAAATCATCAATTAAATTGGGTTTAAAATGGCTTGTTCTGGTCTTGTAGAAATTAAAAAAAAATAAATATATTTAGGCTAGAAAAAGAAAGCGACAAGGATGATAGTCCCCCCCCCCCCCCCCAAGCCTCGTACGAATAAAGATATTTGGTAGTGTAGTGAAAATTATGCATATTATGCAAATAGTCCGCGCAAAATCTTAAAAATCAACTCAAGTGAATTGAAAACGCACCAGTTCGGTAAAAGAAGTTGGCTTAAAAAAAATTACTTACCATCCACTCTTAATTCCAGAGCTGACAACATTTGTTAGCTTTAAGAAGGACCTTGATGGAAACTGCTTTTACAAAGATTTAAAAGATCAAGACAGCTATTAGCAAGGAAAGACAATATTCTTTACTCATAGGTCTATGTATTATTATACAAGTCGACGATGGGGGCACGATGCAATTTGGCCGCTTGATTTCATTTCAACGGCAGAAAGAGTGTCAGTACAGAATGTCTTATATATTTTTTAGAACAGCTATCGTTGTAGACTTAATTTCACGGGATGCTCATTCATCCATGGGAGCAAAGATACGCCTTCTTTGATACCAATTCGGATCCCGTGTTTAGGATACAAGTTCCACCCTTTGTTTGAGTCGAGGCCCATCTAAAATCTCTTACAGATCTTAGGCTTCCAGCACCCAGTATTTTGCAAGTCTGCATCGGGTGAGACCAGTAGATACACTCTTCCTTCCCACAAGGGGGCTTATCTCTACAATTAAGGACCAGACCGAAATCCGGAGGGCTCCTGACTACCACGGTACCGTGTTTTAAGTCCTTCAATCTTCAGTGACGTAAAAGTTTGAAAATGTTATTGATATGTTCAGTTTGCTCTGCCTCCGCTTTTTATCAAATAACATTATTAATGGGCGAAGCCTTTATAATTGGGCGGGGGTCATCCCGTACACGTGATAAACAAGAGTCTCCAGGGGTGAAATATATCCTGTACACTCAAAAAGATTGAATTGTGGACTTTCGTGTTTGGTTTTAATCCATTTAACCTGTCTAGACTGAAAACACTTTTGGCCGCAATTTTTGGGTGAACTGATTTTAGTACAATAAACAAACAACAGTTATAAATCCCAACATTGATGTTGACGTTAACAGAGAATGAGAAACAACACTATTTATGCCATAGCGTAGTTTAAGGTTACTTACCGTAGTTTAAGGTTACGAGTACTTACAGTACTCGACACAGGCAATTTAACGAAATATGACGTTGGTGCTACAAAGGTTTTCAAAGTTTGATCGTTTTTCTAAACTAATATATTATCTTATAACTTTTTTTAATTTTACTTAAATTATTAAAGCAAGTAAATATTTACTTAACAGTTACTCCGAAATAATTACCTACTTTATGTCAATTGTTTAACAGTTTATTTGTACAGCAAGTCCTTACAATATGCTCCACTTCGTAATCTTCTCATTCAGTCTAGATTCAATAAATTTGCGTTGAAAATCGTCATCGTCATTTTTGAAATTACATTTGTGTATAAATCACATTGGTTGGTCGATATGTATGTTTGGACTTCAATTTCAGAAGTGAGGCCGTTCCAAAAACCCATATCACAAGCCCCTTTAATATGTCTTTAAATTGATTGTTGAGCATGTGCTTGGTATTTAAAAGAATAATATGATGGGGCAGAAGTTAAAATTTAATGTTTGGGGTTCTGTCATCTGTGTGCCCCGAAATCTACAATTTCGCTTCGTTATCCAAAAATTTCCCAAAAATTCTTCAATAATCTCGCAGATATTTAGAACAGCTTTAAATGTGTTTGTGGGTCATTAAGCTGCTGTGCCAACTGGATCTTGTAAGGTTGTATATGCAGATATTTTTTCAAAATCCGATGAATCGGATGTGGTATACCCATCTGCGTTGAACGTCGACGTGTTGTTGTTTCATCACAAACTGCAACACTTTCACGAATGACCTGGAGGTTTTCGATCGTCCACAGCGAGGTGTGCCAAATTTGGTAACCAGAGCACGATTTGTGGGAGCTGTTAGGGCATTTTGTACCCTATAAAATGGCGGGTACGCACGTTAAGTCTAAAAAGAATTGGACAACTTTTGTGCGTTATCCGATTATGTCGTTTTCCATTATTAAATCTTTCAAGCCCTATGTATGTCTGCAAAAAAAAAATTCATCTATATATAAAAATATCTATCTATCTATAAATAAAAACGTTATTAATTTTTTACATAGAAAAGGGTATTTTAGCCCACTCTGTAGTTTCCAATTCTGACTCAATAATTTTAGTAGAAATAGAATTTAATGCAATGCGTGGATTGTATGTACTTTTCCTTTCTTCTTTTAAAATCCTACTTCGCCTTATATTTGGTATAGGTATTCATTGATTTCGTTATCACACAGTCTACAGACAGAATTTATAGCTTTCTACTGGAACATTTTTCATTATAATTACGATTTAGAACTAAGAAAACAAAAAAACAATTGAATTCTAGAGGAGAATACAAAAAAATGTCTATAAGGAAATGCATATAACAATGAAACTAAATAAATAAGCAAATCAATTGATTCATAATAAATAAATAAATCAATTAATTGGTAAATAAATAAATAAATAAGGAGTAAATATCTATATAACTCTATATATATATAAATAATTATATGAATATGAAATGAATAAATAGATAGACAACAGACAATATGTTTAAGAGAAATCAGTAAATAAATATGTATATAGCAAATAAATATATAAATATAAAATGTATAAATAAACAAATTACAAACAATATGTATTAAAAAATACTTAATGAATAAATAAATAAATACTCAAAATAACACTAAAAAATGTAATAAATACATAAGCCCACATATTTGTTAAAAAAAAATTAAACAATATTATAGATATATTTATTTCGTGAAAAATTTACAATGTGTTACTGCACAATTTACAATAAGATTTTACATAGAGATTTCACATTCTTAATATCTTACTACTAAATTTACATTACAAAAAATTACTAAATTATTGAGGAGTGTTTTGAATTTTGTAAACATCTTTATTTTTTACTAGATATTTGTACTTAGTTCCTTACAACAGGATTATCAGCTATACAGCAACGCTGTTTACTTTTGAATGACTATTTTGTTTTCCGAAGATAGAAACGATTTTCTATAAATAAAATATTCCTCATTTTATTTGATTTTCTAGTTTTTGTAATTTTTTCACAATATTTCCATCGCATTTTCTAAGTTGCTCTCAATGTCAAGATCAAACTTATGGGCCATTTTCATTTTTAATCTATTTTTATTTAATTTAAAAAAACGCTTAAGCATTAGCTTAAATAACTTGGAAAAACTATCTTATTGTAACTTACTGGCCTCATGTGAGCACTCTAGGTTAAACATCATACTTAATCTCTATGTCTTTCGACGTTCATTACAGTATTTTTATTTTTATTTTTTTATATTTATTACAATAATAAGTTTAAAACTAAGAAAAAGGATTTTATTGTAAAAATTTAATATATGGACTGTTTTTCTTATTTCTATGAAATAAAACTTAGAACATAAACTTATAACTACCTAAAAAATAAATCTTAAGCCTACTTAGCCTACTTAAATAAACTTATTGTATAGGTACTCGTTTTTATATATTTTTTTTGAGAAGTTATCAAAAATGTATCCTTTTATTTTTATATATATTTTTGTTTTTTCTTAAAACTACCACAATGCAAAGCTATATCGAATGCCTTTTCTATATCAAGTAGAACCATCCCAGGAGATCGTCCTTGTGACCGATTACGTTTGACATGATCACAGATCCAAGGAACTTGGTAAAAGGTATTGTGGTAGCCCCTAAATCAAATGGTTTTTTGGCACTTTATTATCACAGATAAATTTTGCAATTTATTCTTTTAATAAATTCTCACAAATTTTACTTACATTGCTTTGTAGACTTATTGGCCCGTAACTTCAAGGCCCCACTCAGGGGGCCAACCTGCTCTGATAATTGGTATTACTTTTTCCATCTTTCAGGCATCAGGGAAATACTGCTTTTTTAAGCATTCGTTTGTCATTAACACTAACTTCGGGTGTAAATCAGGTTTAAGTTAATCTTACACCCAACCATTTAATTCGCATTTTTTAAACCCGGCAAGTTAAACCTATATCCATAATATTCACTCAAAAACATGCATTAAACCCGCTGAATTAAAGATGCATCTAACCCGGATTTAAAACGGTTTAAACTGATTTTTAAACCGATTTTAACCTGTTTTAAACCTACGTAAAGTTAAATTTAACAAAAAATGGCATATACTTTTTTTTTGTTGTTTGTCACATTTTAATTGGAAATTGATTTGATGTGTGGTGTGCCAATAAGTTTTGTGTTATTTTTATTGAAAGAAATTGAGATGGAATGAAAAATCAAAGATGACGATAAAATAAACGATGAGGACAACTACAGTAGCAGTGATCGCGAAAATGAGCCGAAGCTAAGGCCAGCAAAAAGATAAAAGTGGTTTTCACAAATGGAAACAGACATTCTATTGTCCATTGTGATATCATCAAATGTTAACAGTATGGATACAAATCAAATGACAACCAAAGGACGCTCGATGAGAGGGAGCTAATAACAATGTCGTTCTGCTTCTCCCGCTGTCGTGGTGAGTATTTCATTCATTCGCTGTTCATTATTTAAACAGCAAAGAACAGAAAAAGAGCTTAGTTTTCAGACGAGCATAAGTTATTAAAATTCCAGAAAGAATCAACCCAAGCAACTGGCGGCGGCCACCTTCCACCACGTAAACCGCCACATACATACATATATACGATTACTTCTCGTGCGATTAACCGACGAATATCACGACCAGGACGAACATGAGGACGGATTTGCGGTGGTGTTAAGGGGAGGGGTGGAGGTGGTTCGACTTAATTTAACATTTGCTCATTCACGTTTCGTGGGAGCTTTTATCTGTGTCGACGTCGTTGATATCAATGCAGCATGCAGCAAACAGTAATAACTTTCTGCACCAAATCGAGTCGTTAAAGTTGTATTCCCGTTACCAAAATCAGGAAGCGACGCTTTAAAACCCCATACTGGCGTTCGACGACGTTACGCGGATGATTGCGGAAGGTGTCGCAAAATGGCATCGCATACCCTGGCAAAATACTAGCAGCAGTAGGTTGCGCAACGCCTATGTAATCGGCTGCAATTCGCACCGTATTGCCGCAAGCAAACAGACGCAACACAGCCAATAGCTTATGTTCGACTAAAAGCTCTCGTGACCTTAAATGAAGACAAAATAAATAAACCGATAACGATATTTAGGTAGTGAATACCATACCGTCGTTCATCACTATCCAATTACTGTCGATTCATCGAATGTAGCCACCAAAATGCCTCTTTTTTTCAGCCGGAAACACTTACGGAAATCCACGACATCGTAATCTTTGACGCAAGCCTGCTTGTGCATTCGGTACATTCCACCATGTGCTGTTCCATAAGCTTTTCAATTACTTCGCCTTCTGACAACGAAGCCATTAACATTTCGTCAATATCACGAATAAAATCCTTTTATTCTATCGTCTTGTTATTTTTTATATTGTATTTTAAATTCTTATTTCCTGCCTCCTGCGAGCGAAGAAATGTCAAAAATGTGACTGACTTAAACAAAAAGAGTGAATGTTATGGAATTGAGTTTTAACCCGAGTTAAAGAACTTAAACTGGTTTTCGGAGTGCACCTTAAATTCAATCGGATTAAAAGCGATCAAGTTTAAAAAGTGGGTTTGTGTTCGGGTCTAACAAGTGAATATTATGGACTTGGGTTTAATTTTTAGGTTATACTCACTTTTAATCCGGGTGTAAGTTTAAAACCGGATTAAAGTGGGTGAATAATATGGGCGTAAGAATTTAATTCCAACTTTGACCAGGTGTTTTGTATATACAATATATTTTTGATATACTCTACTCCACTTGGTTTTTTTAATTTTTAATTTTTTAACAACAAACCCTATATCTTCTTCAATTACGATTCCGTTCTTTTCTGAGAAACGGTATGTGTTCGTATTAACGTATTTCTTTACTGGAAATATTTTCTATACCGACAGAAAGATTTCTCAAGCTTGTTCCTATTTCCGATCTGAAGTAATTCCAATTTACATTCTGTAAATCATCCAATATATTCTGCATTCTTTTAACCCCAGACTGAAGTTGTCTACAAGAAACAGGGTTGACCTCGAAGTTTAGTTCATTTAGACAAAATGGTTGGTAATAAGACTAGGAACATTAGTAAAGAAACAGATCAAGGACAAAATGAGCCTTAGAAGAATTATCGGTACCGTAACACCAAGATTACAAGGAAGGTTTCCCTACGAGATTGCCTTTCTACAATTTTAATCTTTATGTCTGCAATGAAGATCCCCACTAATTAGAAAGTCACCACCTAATGGAAGCAACCTCCTAAAATTATTTTTGAGGATCCTCATTTTATTAACTTATTGATTTGTTAATGTAATTTCTATAGCTACGTTTTATACGAGTAGGTACCAGCTCCTCTTCTACCTATTCAATCAATCCTATAGCATTTATAATTAGCCGTGGAAAGATTTAAATTGTAATTAACCGTAATTTCGGTTACCAAAGCAACATGAATGTAACAAAATTCAACTGTTTTGTTGCGAATATCTCTCACACTCCAAGTAATATTGTTTATGTATATTTAGCACTAGATTACAAACACTTTGTAGCTAGCTGCGTGATAACTTGCTCATGTTTGCTTTTACAAATAGCTAATTTAGTGATCATCTCCAAAGATGGTTATGATTTAGTTCTTCAGCTGTGCAAAGAGAATTAGAGAACTTGTTTGAAATGTTGTCAAGAATAATGCTGAGGTAGAGTGTTTATGCAGGCTATGTACCGCATAAGGCATAGAAGAACACCAATGTTTTCTGTTAAGAAGGATAAGAACATCCTTAATTTCTCACACCTTTTCAAAGTTGCAACGGATCTTATATCAACTTTGGACTTACAGCTCATGATTTCATCCATTATTGAATTATACTCACAACCAGAGCGGCAAAATTATGTTTATCTTTTCTATTGACATATTGTACAATTCATCATTTTGTTGAGGTCTTTGAAAAAAATATATTAGAGCCGTCGACGCATTCTATTACTAAAGAGCGAATAGGTTAGCAAATGTTTGCCTTTTTCTGCCTTATCATTTTAACTTGCACACTACTAACACTCAGCCATTATTCTTGATTGACATTTCGTAGTCAAAACCAAAGAAATTTTCACTCAAGGTGTGTGATGTCATCATAAGTGCTACGATATATCAAGGTTAAGTCTAGCGTTGTAGGAAAAAATATTTTCTTCTATGACATGGCCTCAATATTTTTACAAGGCATTCATTCGCCCAAATTTCAAGTAGAATGTCTACATCTGGTTAGATGCCCCTGTGATCTCTATGTACATACTTACTAGATAGAACTCAAACAATGTCCTTCAACTCATAGCTGATGGTTGTTATTACTAATTCAATAGACACCCTCGAATACCGATGAAATATCTCGTACCTTGCTTTGCTGTAGCATTTGGCAGTTTACCCTCAAGCCAACTCTCGGAAGCATTGTAGCTCCTGTGGAGCTCTTTGTTTTCAAGTCATTATAAGAGTCAAACATTCGAAACCAAAGTATATAGGTACCACTCCGGGGTTGACATCCCGGTTCAGTAGAGCATACAGAAGAGAATCTGCACGACAATCTAGAAAAAAACGTATATCTTTTGTTTTTTCATTTACAAGTCTCAACGATGTTATCATGTACAAAAATCTGTTCCACTGAACGTTCTGGAATCCTTTTATAGCAATGTAACTGCGGGTTAGGGTCAGATACGTTTCTCTTTTGCGGTGCAGACGCTAACGCGTAACCATTCGTTCTCTCCTCCTTTCAACTTCCGACGAAATTTTACATTTTCTATAGTTATTCACTCACACTAAGAAATGACAAAAAAAATTATTAATTCTCTGAACGAAATTATTTTTAATGTAACCAACATTTGTGTCATCATTGAAAAAATACCACAAAGAACTTTTGCAATAAAGGAAAGAAAAAGGATGAAGTGGACATTTAGATCTCAAAAACATTTGCTTCTACTTCCCTGTTTAATTGGGCAAAGAATGATTATGAAAATGGTCGCTCAAAGAAACTTGCAAATGACTTTGCAAACAACGTTCCAAATTTTTTAATTACTTCAAGTGGCTCTTACTCAGAGTGGGTAATTAATTACAGACAGGACCTACTACTAACCAAAGAAGTTGACAAACTTTGTCGTATTAAATGAGATTCAATTGAAGCAAAGTAAAAGCTAATGGATCTGTTGAAGTTCTCGTCAATCATAAACTTTAAAATACTTGTTAGAGACATGAACAAGAACTACGTTCACTTAGTTATGATGACCTTTAAATCCATTTAGCATTCGGTGAGTGGGTACTTCATAGTCTCACACCTCAAGCGTATTGTTTAACTTAGGAATATCTTAATACCAACACGTGTTATGGTTATTGTTATTGAAAAGGATATTCAGATTTGAGTTCAGGAAACGGAGCACATATTCGAGAAATTTATTCAATGTAACCAACACGCACCTTGGCTTGATGTAGTTTCACCTGGAATGTACACATTACTTCACACATTTGACTTAATTTAGATAGTCGTACCTACCCTTTACGGGTGGATATAATGTGCATTCTTCGTTCCTTTAAATGTTAACATGGGGTGTGCACACAGAGAGTTAAATGTACATATCCTATGCTAATACATAGTGTGCTCTATATCAAAGCTTATCGCGTCGAACCATTAAACAAACACTTGGCAACTCCAGTGCAGTGCTCGCGCTCACCCAAGAGATTCTTGGGTATCTGTTGGTTTTGATAGTTAGCAGGCACGCGATGATTTAATCCACAATCCTCCATGAAAGTCGGCACTTTTTATCTCCGGTGATGATCTGTCGAATCAAGGGTAATTTTGTAAATGTTTGTTCACTCCAAGGGAGGGAGTTCAAGACATGCCGAGGGAATAGTGTTTGATTTGGTCTCGTTGAAACAAAATACTTAGTACTCATTAGTAGAGGTGATTCAGATGGATGTAGATATTCTTGATTCTCGAATGGTCAATTGCCCCCATATTAGGACGCTTTGAAATTCAATTCCCGTTTGGCAAAAAAGAGACTAGGTGCTACATATTTTCTGTATCGATGTTTATAGTAAGACGTTCATCCTCTGTTCGTGTACTTATTGCCACTGCTTCCATTTTATAGTCCTCACCTTCTGATAGATAGACTAAAATAATTTGTTAGACCCTTGTTTCAGTGGTTTTGTTACATTGTTGACGATACCGCAATAGGGATAGCACTCTAAACCACAGATCATGTCTACAATGCTCGACTTTAGTGTTCTCAATGCGGCATCTAAGATAAAATTCTATATAAATGAAACAAGCCGTGGGAAATGTTTTCGGTGATATTTATTTCCAAGATACTTCTTCGATATCCTACTGTGTAGCTCCCTCACTGAAATTGCAGCCCCTTTTCTCAGAAAGTAAGTAGTAAGGTATGCTAAGGACAGGCACTTGTGTAAAAAAAATACGCTCACTTTTATCCGATGAGTCTCTTTTTCAATAAAACTAGAACTTGCCGCTCCGAATGTTTCATTCAAGTTATTTTTGGCGATTTCAAGTCTAAAACTTCACAAAATAGTTTTGTTTTGTGCCTGGTGTGTAAAATGGTCTGCTACTTCTAGTTCAGTATATTCCTTTGATGACGACAGTCCTTTCTGCTTTTAATATTTGTTCTGTTCTCAGACTCGCGTCCGAAATTTTGCGCCATAAATTGGGAAAGACAGCGTCTACAGAATGAAATGCTCTAAAAGGCTCGCTTTCACCATTGTGCCAGATATGCAATGTGGTCCGTACTAGAAGGCTTGTTGCTCTTTGAGATGAAGACCAGTCGCAGACTTTTCAATTTCACGGGGAATATGTCAAAGATAAGGTATGTTGAACAAAGGCGTATGGAGATCTATCCATTTCTAACTACCTGGAGCTTCTTCTGGCTTCTAATAATTCCACAGATGTTATTGGTGGTACTTTTCTTGCTACTTCGGTTACTCTGTATGCCAATGTTGTTTGCATTGCCTTTGATAAATGTTCGACACTTGTGCTATTCTGTCCTGTTGGAACCACATTTTCTCCAACGGCAAATGTTTGATATAAGGCAACACGAAGTCGTTGATCAAACGATTATTTGTTAGAAAGAGAGAGTCAAATATTCGGGGTTTTTTGAGAAAATAGTGAATAAAAAATTTGTATACTGCTTTAGTTGACTTCAGATACGTCAAAGCAGGCCTTCAAATTATGAGGAATTTGTATGCCAATCACTACCATAAAAGTAAGCTGTCCCAATAATAAACAAAGTTGGAAGGAGACCTAATGACCATTCCCAATTTGTCCTGGTCAAGCTGTAATACACGAAAAGAGATTTGAAAACCTAATTGACTTTTTAAACACGAAAAAAAAAAACGTTGATACAATGTGTTAAACCTAAGCCTACTAAGAAAATAGAACTCAACCATAAAGTCAAGACAGGTAATATTTTAATCGGAAGAATTGCATTGCAACATCCTGGCTGATCTCACAAGCACCAAATACCTATAAAAATGTATATTCAAAAATTGTTTTGTTTTGAACTTTATGCATCATACATGCAAGTTTGGTAGCGGAGTGCTTAAAAGGGTGGAAGAATTGCTTATCATCGGGCTATAATATTGCATAGAGTCTTACAGTAACGTTGAAACCTGTGGCCCATGGACAAAAACTGTTTTATAACTAATTTGTGGTGTTCTGAGAAATACTTCTTATAAAAATTAAGCTGTTAAATTTTATCTTATAGTGAATTTGTTTTTTTTTTTCAGCATTCACATCAAGCCTGCTGTTTTCCTTTTCCGCCTTTACTTTCCCCTTTTTCTGTCTACTCCTATAAGAAAAGAGAAAATTTAATTTGGTGGAACCCAATATTTAACAGACAATCAGTTTCATCTTATAAAATAGTACCAACATACTCGTATGATCAAGCTACTCCTGACAAATCGTAACATTCATAAAAGTACAACGTAAACTGGTCTGGGTTTAAGTTCTGCCCTGCTATGATAAAGACACATTTCCGTCCGTTTGTTTTCCCAAGTAAAAAATTCATAAAATTTTTATTTGAACAAAGAAGTTTTCGCATAAATTTTCAAAGTTATGTGCTCTTACCATGCCCTTTGAATGGAAGCGACAGCTTCGATACAATGTTGGGATTTATTTTAAATGTCCCAAAACGGACATCAATAACCTTATAAATTCAGGCTGACATACAAATGTCAACCGAGGAAATATTTGTCTCAGCACAGTCGCCCAAATACTTTATGGTGCGGAAGTAAATTCCATGCGACGGATATGTAAATAAATAACAAAAAAGAGTCTCCTTGGGCCGGTCCTATTTCTGCATCAATTTGAAAGAAAGAAAAAACATTTCATGTCTGTTGGTGACAATTGGTTTAATAATCTGAAAGATATGATTGAGGAACGCTTGTGACTTTCGTCCTCCACATCAAGAGGAAAAGTTTAATTTCCCGGTTCCGTAAGTTTTATGGGTTCAATCAGAATGGATGTACGTTACGTACCTCCAAGCAACCTTCAATCAGAGAAGCACAAGTAGAATCAAAAGTCATATGTTCAAGTTTATGCATTCCGGGAATGAGAGTGAGCATCTTTCAAGTTTTACTTAACTTTTCTTCTCTGCGATGAGACTGAAGAGCGTGTAATTGCGCAATTTTCCAGGTTAGAACTCGTGTAAAAAGTATCGCATTAACACTGTCAGACTGACGGCCAGCAGGAGGAAGAATGATTTGGGGAGATAATTACTTTTGCCTATTTGAAATGCTACTGAACAATTATTAGAAGCATTTTGATGGACGACTGTTGCAGTCAATTAAAGTGTGAGTGTTGGCATACACGACTAGTTCGACTAACAATGCTTGTTCGAGTATCCACTCGCTTGTACCTGTGTCTAATTGAACTGGTTTAACCCGCGCGACTACTCTGAATGATATATTATCGTAATTCTTGGTTCAGAGAGAATTTATTGTAACTTGACTGGAGGGAAAATTGGATTTTCCTTTGAAAAATTGGCAGTTGACTGTTAACATGAAAAGTTCTTTAAACATGTGTTTTGATCATGGCTTTGTCAGGCAAGTGGGTAGCCCACATTGGGTTAACTGTCGCCAGGCTTTTGAAGAAAGTTCTGCTTCGGACAATCCCTTTAATTTCAGATTTATAATTTAATTGATGGCACAAATGAAAAATGTGGTCAAGATGTATTTAGAAATAGTTCCACAAAGGAGTTAGCAGAATAAAACAAACAGAATCCGGAAGAAAATTAATTGCAAATCTTTCCTTTTATAGATTTTCAAAATGTGAAAGAGGCGGCTGATTAAAATCCCTCTTTGATTTGTTACCAAGAATGGGATCACCTTAAACTAAGGTAGATAGTACCAACAATTTTATTTTTGTTTGCCTTATAACGCCATTGTAATGGGGTTTTAACCCTTTGTCGTCCGACGGTACTTAAAAGTACCACCATGGTAAAGTTCAAATAAAACCTATACACAAAAATATTTTGTTACTTGCTTTAAATACCATATTATCTTAATGTTTTCTGTTGCATTTTTACTTGGATTGGTCTTTTTAACAGTATTTTTTTGACAGCAAGTTAGGCTTTGAAGAGATCTAATTTAGTTGAAAATGCGTCTCGACAGCCCAACGGTACTTTTGATTACAACCATCAGTATTCGACCTTGAGAGTCCTTGAGAAATCAAAACTTGAATTTTCCTTCTAATAACACTCTTAACTCAATAATTTTTAAAAAAAAATTAATCTTGTACTGCTTTTTAAACTGATTGGTAAACAAGGATTTAAAGTCACTTCGATTTTACGTTTATTTACTTGCAGTTTCAAAATCAAGGCATACTTACTTACTTTAGATGGCAAGCGCATTCAGCAAGCATGATCTTATGCTAGCATTCTGTGCTAGGGCCGGTACTGGGTGTCTTTTTTGCACTGACATCGCACTGCTTTCTTCCGGTTATATCAATATTATCGGCGAATGTGAGTTATTGGACGGTCGTTTGAAATATTGTGCCTCTCCTGTTGGCGCGTTAGTTTTGTACTGTTCTATCAAGACATATATTAAAGAAAGCGTATGACAGCGCATCACCTAGACTGAATCCTAAATTGTTGGGATCAAAGGTCTCGGTGATATCTTTCCTGGACATGTTAAGCAGGGATGTCGAAGCTACACATTGCTCTGTACAGCTCGTCTCCAAATATGCTGTCAAACACGGCCTTTAAATCGATGAATAAGTGTCGTGTATCGATCTAAATCCCATGGGTTTTCTCCAGGATCTGTTGTAGTGTGAATATTTGGTCGATGGTGGATTTTCCGATTTTTTGGAGCCACACTGGACCAATCAGGCGTTTACACAATACGACAGATAAGATCTTGTGTGCAATATTAAGATGACTGATCCCTCTGTGGTAAGTTCAGGGTAGAGGGTCTTCTTGAGGTTCGGGCGGCAATGCTGAGATTTTATTCATCGGACATTACCTTGTCCGACCATGTTTTATAGCTGCATTAATGTATGCTACTAATCATGTACGATGTATAATATATGTCGCTTTGAAGAGCCTTGCAGTCAGTTATTCAACCCAGATTACTCGATTCCCTATCTTCCTCTTCACTAGATGAATTGTTTAACCAGTTGTGTGGCATGTGGCACCATCTTGTTGAAACCACATATCACTGATGTCAAGTACTTCCAATTCTGACTAAAAAATTGTCTTCCAACTTGGCACCACAGCGAACTCCATTGACCGTAACATTGTAACAGTTTTATCATTTTTATGGGCGCAAAAAAGGCCACACAACACCTTCGACTTGAAACACACCACACGGTCACTATTTGTGGATGCAACGGTTACTTTTAAAGAACTTTTGGGTAAGTTGGTGTCAAATAACGCTTATTTTTCTTACTGACAAAGCCATTGAGCCATCATCGCTTAAGATGATTTTTCGAAGAAATTGAGGATTTTCTTCAAACTTTTGCAGAGCCCAATCGGCGAATTTATATTCTTCAATTCTTTAGTTAATTTGATCGCATAAGGGTGTAGGCCGAGATTTTTAGGCAAAATTTGCCACAATGTGCACTGAGAGATTCCAAACTACAGTGGACGGCGTGGAATCGATTGATTCGGCTTGTTTTGAAATGATCACTTACGGCTGTGATGCTTTCGGTACTTCGACCAGTGCGTTGTCTCTTCGGGACAAAAGCATTCAATTGTGAGTATTTTGACTCAAATTTACCCAGTACGCCCAGCCTAAAATTGAAGTAAGCGCTCTTAAAGTTGCGGCCACCGAGTCAGAATTTCGGTAATAATTTTTAATAATTTTAAAAACGTTCCTCCAGAGTTGCATCCTGCGGTATCCTCCGATAATAACATAATAAGCAGAATTAGGATTTCCATAATTTTATTATATAGGTATCATTTTATACACTTTAACACACACACTGAGCATGACGCGTTCCCTCGGGTGGAAACATAATATTTCGACATTATTTTGCTCTTCAAAAACAAAAAAGTTAAATTACTTTGAACGATTCCATAGATAGTTAATTTCTGGTTAGAGAAATAAATAGGTTATGTATGGAAATCTAAAGATCAGTTAAGTCAATTTAATTCATAATATTCAGAAATTTATCGCAAACGGGGGAGGCCACAATCAACCTTTAAGAATTAGAAGAAGAAATTATTTTCTTTCTTTTATAGAAGAGGCGAATTTGACAAGTTACGTTAAAGTTTTAGCCTATAATGCAACGAAGATCGGCATCACCCAGAATAACACATTGGCACAGTTATGACATCGAAAAAATCAGGCTCAGTGCACTTAATTTACGGAATCGTCTTGAAAATTGCATAAATCAAGAAGAAGATCACCCTACTACTCTTTGGGCTGTCTCGTACGAGAAGCTAAGTATAGATCGATATAGAACTATATTTGAAATTATCAAAACAGAAGTTATCGAAGCAGTAATAAACAGGGTGTTTGCAGCCTGACTGGATGGATTACATATTCTTTCAAGTAACTTTAAGCTTAAAAGGCTCACGATTTTGTTCAATAAAATTATGAGCGGCTATCGAATGCATAAAATGTAGTAGACAGTGAACATTATTGATCCACTGTGTATAGTTTAAGGCGACACGAGAATTTGCAACAAACGTTGATGTTGCATACTATTAATATATATAAGAAAAACAACGCATTATTATTAAACTCCGTGGCAGTCAATTTCTTCTCAATTTATGGAAGGCAGTTCTACATACAACGTCGGAGTTTGCCGATCATGATGAGAAAGCATTCCGAAGCCACGAAAGATATGCATATCGTCCTCATTGATTTGGAAAAGCATTCGAAAGAGTTCATAGAGCTTTTATTTAAACGGCGGCGCTAGGATTTTCAAAATTTATCACATTACATAATGCACACACAAATACGAATGAAATTTGATATGTACGACGACGTTAGAATGAAAGTTTCGTGTTTGTATATTGTATTATACAATTGAGGAATGAAAAATTTATTGATCACAGCTCTGTACAGAGAAATCTTTTGGGCCGCACTGTTTTAAAAAAAAAATGGTACGTTGACTTATCCAACATTAACAGCACACTATATAGTGTATACTTACATAATTTCAGTGCCCCAGAACCGCAAAGTTTTTGTTAACGCATCCGCATAAATGGAAATAGGCCTGGTAAATTATGATTATTTTTGACACAGATTCGTCCACATTGTAATTGAATTTTAGGAGAGAGTGAGCATAGATAAAACGCGATCCACGTTCGTCAGCTCATTAGCTCTATGTAAGATAAATCTTTCACCAAAATGTGCCTCAAAGAAGTGCGTGGAATGACTAATTGCATGATTCGATGGAACCTCTTTGACATTTTCAGCCCCGCCAACGATATTTTCAGTCGAACGAGAGATACGAGGCCTTCCAGGGCTTGTGTTGTTCAAGTTTTTGCGAGTCGTCTGAACAACCAGTGGGAGCCGGGCTGCCAGGAAAATAGACACGAAATGCACGTTACGCCAAAATCATTGACGAATTGTTCATTAAACATCATCAATTGTTTATCGTTATTGCTTACTTACTTTTGGCTAAAACCGAATTGACATTCAATGCCATCTGTAAAATCCTTGACACATTCTAAAAGTGTTATACATTATGGGCCACCTTATGTTTATAAGTACACCAAGGAATATCAGAAAAGTGTTTGTCTTAAGCCAGCATAACAACGACCCCGGAGCGAAATATCTTCCTTTCACCGAAAATAGCGTTAACATAATCAACAACGTAACAGCCGTTAAGACAGTTTTCGTTCTAAGGCAGAATATGTTCATTGCCATTTTTCCGAACTTCTATACCGATATCAATTTGAAAGAGGCTATTGGAACATATCCATTGCATAATACAATACAATAACTGTTTTTTTTTTCTTGTCGATTAATACCATTTTACTTTCTTAAAAGGGTTGGTCCATGATTCTCTTTTCTGGGACATTGTTTTAGTTCCACAAATCCTTATCGATCTAAGCTTTGAATTTGGATGTATCTCGGTTTGATATGCAAACTGTCAGTCAGTGCCGTTTTTGTTCGTAATGATATGCATTATTTAAAACCTTTACCAATTTTTAGAAATTTGGTTTCAAAATAATGATTTTGTGCGCCAATCTTATAGAGCACTTGCACTATATTGCACCAAACATAATTATTTTTTGATACGTTGAAAACCAAAGCCAAAAAATTACCAACCAATATACGTTAGAGTACAAAAGAAGAGGAAGGAATTCATTAAACACTGGAAATTACAGCCATTTACATAATAATATAAACAAGTAAATGAAGTCGTAAAATTTATGTTTTCACACAACATTTTCTTTGGAAGATACAGTGGCACCGAGGCGCATAAGAATAGTGCAAACTAAAGAAAATATTGCATCCGTTCAGGAGAGTATTGAACAAAGTTATCGATTCGAAATCGTTCACAACAGCTTGGTTTTTGCCCGTCAACTTTATGGAAAATTGTATGCAAAGATCTTGGTTTGAACACTTACAAGACCCAGCTTGTGTAAGAATCAAGTCCGAACAACCATCGTTTACGTCGAAATTTCGGTGAATCGGCTGGCATTGGATCCGCTGTTTTTTAAAAAATTTTGTTTGGCGATAAGGCTAATTTTTGGCTCAGTGGGTATGTCTTAGCCATGATTTATGACTTTTTTTCCCGATTGAATGGCATGAATGTGGAAGAGATGTACCGCAAACGAAACAATCATTTTATTGAACTTATTCAATGAGCGCATAATTTGGCGTAATGAATTTGTAAATTGACCTCCAAAATCTTGTGATTTGGCGCCTCTTGATTATTTTCTATAGGGACATCTAAATTTGCTATTGTACGCCGACAAACCAACTACAATCGACACATTGAAAGCCAACATTATTCGTGTTTTTGAAGACATACGCCCACTAATGCTTAAAAAAGTGTTCGAAAACTTTTTCTCTCGAATGACGTTCTTCAAAAAACACCGTGGTCGGTACATGCCCGAAGTTGTGTTTAAAAATTAATATATTTCTTCTATTGAAAACAAATAAATGGCTTTTCAATGAAATTTCATATGTTTTGTTCAAAGTCAAAGTAAGTACCCTTTACATGCCGATTTCCATCCCTATTTGTTAATTTTTTTATGTCAAATACTATTTATTACAGAAGAAGTATCTACCAGAATATCGTTAGTTCATAAAATATCCAATGAATATTCCAATTCCTCTTCTTTTGACATTTCGAATTGCTAATTAACAACTCAAGTTGCTTAATGAGTTGACAATACACTACTATATAACAATCAAATGCCGGTCTGATTTCGAAAAGACATAAATTCATTTTAAACAATATTGATTGAGCTCTTCTTTGTGAGCAATTAAATTTCAAACTTCAAATCCAATTTCAGTTATTCAAACTTTCTGCAAGCATTGGCCATGCACGTCAATCAGACAACAAAGCATCTCAAAAACTGGAAAACTTTTAAGCCTCAAAACTCGGTTTATGTAACTATACACAACTATACACAGTCTAAATGTAGTTTAAGTAGGCACTTAAGCAACTATTTTGCCACACCCTGTGCGTTTTAAATCACAAAAGTTTCAAAAAGGCTTCACTCATTTTAACAAACTAACAAGTGGAGCTACAGTCATAACCCACTAGCACCTAAGCAGCCTTAATGAGGTTCACTAAACCATTGTTGAAAATAATGGTCCTTACCACATATCCTGTCGGAGAGAAAGAGCATAACAAAAACCCTGTCAGATGTGGATTCGCTTTTGTCTGTAAGTAATTTCATAATTACACTTAAGTGTACCTACACACTTTAGGTGCTTTAGGTGTGATGTACAATAGTATTGTTTTTTGAGAACAATCATTTCTACGGGAAAAGTTTGTATGAGGAGCGGAAAACGAAGGATTTCAGGGAAATTTACGATGTTTTACATCATTGACAATCCGGGTATTAAAACGAATAGAGCAAATGGCATTATGCTTTTTGCCAGGCAAGATCATAAAGGGCTTGTTTTACAAGGGGTTTTGTTTAAAATCTGTACAAAGAGATAGGTTTTTTCTATATGTGTAGGTAGATACATGCTACCAAATTTACACATTATCATTGGTTTTATGTCATAAGATAGGGGAATAAAATTGGCAGTAGAAAGGAAAGATATTTAATTTGGGTTAAGTTTAACAATTATAAAAGAATTCATAGAGCAGAACTGGGACTATTTAGCTTTTGTCTTTGCTGTTTTGCTTTTTTGTTCGAGAGAGAACTTTGCTAATCAATTGCTTTCTTAGGCCAAAGTAGAAGAAGAATTGCTCTTCGTTTGACCTCAGCGCTGATATCGTTGTCTGATTTGATAGATGAGACCAGATAGACGAAATCCTTGTCATCCTGAACGAGTAACTGTTTGGCGTGGTTTTTGAAGTGATGCCATTATTGACCCGACAAAACGACCATCGAAGAAACGTTACAATCAATGGAGAGCACAACCATGGCACGCTAACTAACATTGAGGATTTGAAATTTGACTACCTGTGGTTCCTGCACTAAGCGTGAAATAAGTAGTTTTGGTGACAATTCTTGGTCGCCACGGAGCTGCGATTTGACGCTATTGGACCTTTTTTTTGTAGGGTGCCATTAATGATTTATTCTATGCAAACAGGCCCTTAACAACAATATTGGTCAAGCTGTTCGTGCAAAAAGCTGCCAAAACCATTGAAAATAAATTGAAAAATTAAATCGACAGAATTGCCTACAATCCTTTAAATGAAAGAATATTCCAAAATCAGTCGGAAGGCTTACTCTTTTCAATACAACCACAATCATTTGAAAATATTGAAAAGTGTTTATAGCCTTTTTAAAATAAAATCCATAGAGAGCCCACTCTTTACTAACGTTTGTCCCCATTTTCCCTGAAGCTATCAACTTTGGCTGTTTGTTCGATCTCAGCTTATTCTATTCTTACTTTATTTTGATCGTAGACGGAAGTTTTTGCTATAGTCATCCATGTTGAATGGTCTAATTTACCTGACGGCGATACGTTAGACATCTTTCAAGGTAAATAGTTTGCGGAAAAAGATTTTCCATATGCTCAGTACTGACTGTGATTCTACTACTGTGATTCTACTACAGGTTTTCTTGCTTTGACAGGTTCTATTTACCTGTTGGTAAAAACTTCCGTATGTTATTCCTGGAGTACTAATTCTTAATATATTCTTGCTTCTCGTGCTCTGTTTTCTTGTTTCGGAGAAGCCGATGTTCTTCCAGTTTCTTCTTCTCCGTTTTATATGGTTCTGTTAACCTACATTCTTCATCAAACCAGGAATTTCTTGGTTGTAGACGGGTGAAACCCAGCCCATTAGCTGCAGTGTTTCTGATGGTACGATCCTATTCGAGATACGCGTTCGGCGAAGATTCTAGGGTTCTAGTGCTATTGCAGCTTTTCTTTGTTATGCCATTCATTCTCATATTAGTTCATTTATGCTGTGGCGCTTGGGAACTCTGCATTTGCACCCTGGCTGCCAGGAAAATTCGGACCTCTATAGTGACTAATGCAATATATTGTAATATGGAAGGCATTACTTGGTTCTTAGCCCTTTAATTCCGTCCACCCGACCTGGACGAAGTAAAGACAGCAATATCTTAGCTGAAGTCCAACAAAGCTGTGGACGGCCTGATTGCTGATCTCTTCAAAGTGACAGGCAATGACTTGCTAAAGACCATACACCAACTCATTTCTAAAATATGCCCGGCTATGGAAAACATCCGCATTGTTTGTCCGATACTCAAGAAAGGAGACCCTCTGAACTGCGCCCACTACAGAGGCATCAGTCTTCTTAACATAGCATACAAGATCTTATCTGCCATTTTGTGTGAACGCCTAAAGCCGTTCGTCAACATCCTGATAGGTCCATATCAGTATGGCTTCAGGCCTGGAAAGTCCACCATCGATTAAATATTCACAAATGCGAAAACAAGTTCTTGGCGTAAGTGGCTATAAAATGCGTCTAGGTTCGAAAATTTAGCCAACTCAAGCAATGTAAGTATGGGGGATAAGTATGTGACATAAAATGTAATTGTATAAAGTACGGAAGAACCACACTGAGGAAACTGCTAGAAAAGGAAGCAATGATATGTAAGAGCCTAGGGGGAAAGTCGTGGGCCTTTACACCTAATATTCTGCGATGGATGTACATAGCGATTGTGAGACCAATGATCACATATGGTGCAGTAGCACCGGCAAAGCGAACCAGTCTTGGCACAACGAGAGAATCTTTCAACAAGGTGCAAAGACTGGCGTGCCGGTGCATCACCGGCGCAATGCGTACATGCCCAACTGCTGCAATGGAGGTGATATTGGAATTAACTCCCCTACACCTCATTGTCTCAGAGGCGGCGGATAAAACTATTCTAAGAATAGCAAAGGAACTGGAAAGGGGAAATGCATTAGTTCGAAAGAATATGATGCATTACTCGGAAAACTTCCACTCTTGGCTATTCCAAGAGATGACAGCATTAGGAAATATAACTTTGAAAAGAATTTCTTAACGAAACTCAGCAACAAGAAAGAATAGAGCGATGAATCAACTATCTATGGACTGATCAACCACACGATAAAGTGGTATACAGACGGCTCGGGAACTGACGAAGAAATTGATGCAGCAGTGTTTTGGGCCAAGAAAAACACCATGAATCCATGGATAAGAGTACCAGCAGCAATGCCTACAAAGTCCCAACAAATTGGGCAAGAAAATAGAGTATCTGTCTGCTGGATACCAGCCCATGTGGGCATTATTGGTAACGAGGCGGCGGACTCTCTAGCGAGAAAATGGACAGCAGAACCCTTCATAGGACCTGAACCATTCTCCGGGATAGGGGAACACAGCCTACTCGAAGAAGTCAGGAAATCGGAAAAGGAGAAAAGGGCTAGAACCTTTCGGGATCTCCAAGGTCTGAGACAAGCCAAAACACTCTTAGCAGATTACAATCTCAAAAGATTTAAGGCATGTATCAGTCTTAGCAAAAATAACCTACGCATCCTAACTGGTTTCCTAACGGGGCATTGCAAACTCAGGGAACACCTAAGGAAGATAGGGATATCAGACGAAGGTCTCTGAAGATTCTGCAATGGTTCCACAGAAACTTCAGAACACATACTGGAATCCTGCGCGGTACTGACCCAAAAAAGGTTTAAATATTTGGGAAAACACCAAATTCAAGAATAGGATTTACCAACCACGGATCCACTGCTCATTCTCAGATTCATAAAAGAGACTGGTCTGGATGACGTGCTCTGAGTAGGTTTTCCTTCCTAAAGCCAAAGCCAGACCATAAACACTCCAACATAATTCCTGGTGAATCAAACTGTGAGGGGGCTCTGGAAGAGGGAGCAAACCTCTCCAAGGTATAAGTAGGGGGCAAAATAGACCACAAGGTAGCAGTGCATTACACCTTATATATTGTTATTATTATTATTATAAAGTAGGGACCACATTTTTAATGAATTTTTGTATAAAAAAGTGGTAAAAACATACCAAAGAATGGAAGAAAACGCTCCTGCTAAAATATTATTACTAGTTTGAGTCATAATTGAAGGCCTTCACTTCCGGCGTCAAGTGAATAAAAGATCACTTGATCTAAGCTAAAATCTGAACTTAAGACAGACGCTTTCAACGCCTAAAAAGATCATAAGGTAGGTAAGACTAAGTCGCTCAACCTCATCTTTAGAGGCCATTATTGATAAATCCATGAAGCAAAAAAATATGAAACTTTTTAATCTACACGCTCATTTTTAAAATATTGTTGATCTGTTTAGTATATTGAGTTTCTGCAGCTTTCCTTCCATCATAAGAGTAAACACTGATGCACGAAGCATCTTTGTCAAGACAAAGTGATTATACTTTAAGAAGATAATAAACGTACCACTACTTACTGTACAATACTCCTTTATCTCACTAAACGATTATAAAAATGGGGCACTGCTCCTGTGAGCAGCAAAAACTTGGCGACTTAAAGCGAAATGTATCTTTACGGAAAAAAAAAATCCCTGACTGTGCCGAAACTAATAAAAACTCATTTCACCCTATCAAGGCGCCATCACATCGGCTCCTTAAATAAAAACAGAAAAAATATTTTTTTTCAATTAAAAAGACTTTTGTGCGGTTTTTGCGGGATGACTCAACCAAAATAAACAGCGAAACAATGTAAACATGAAAACCCCGTTGAGCCAGTAATTTACTCTGAAGCCTGGAACCCAGAACCTTTACTCTACGAGGGTATCATGAACAAAAATAGCATCCCTCAGACGAGTTTTGTTTTTCCTTTTTCGACCGCGCTATCCTTTTTGTGTGGCAATGGCGAGAGGTTTCGAGAATGGTGTCCCCTCCCAGTACTATGGGTGTTTGTTAACTTTTAGTGCATCGTAGTGAGTTCGCAATATCCTTTCAACAGTTTTCCTACTGCAATGTTATTTTGAGTAGACAGGCTTTGCTAAAGGTATTATAACTGCAACAGGAGCACTTTAGGAGGATGCGGTTGCAACGGATCAATAGAAGTTTAGAGCTTGATACTGACACCACCCTTGTCATTATCGAGTAATTAGAAAACTTGACCGCTAGCAGGAGTTTTACGGAAAGTTATATATTTTGTTGTATATTAAGTTTTCCAGGAAATAAACTTATACCTATACAATCAGGTGAAAACTACTAAAACTGGGAACCGATAGGGACTTTGGAAGAATAAAGTTGTCTTGGATTTGAACAGATTAAGAGTCTATCACTAAAACTTTCGTAAGTACTGTGGGGGTAATTAATTTTTAAAAGGATTTTAATTTTTTACTCCAAAGACAGCTGAGAAATGAATTATTAGTGGAAAATGTTTAAAAAAGACTTACACAATTAAATCTGCCTTAGAACGATACTATTAAAAGTTTAATATTATTGATATTATTGTTGAAACACTTACATAAGCAATGGTTTCGACATATGTGGAAATTATGAACCAAAGTCTGGCTTTATGTGAGCTCCAAAAATACAGATTTTACTTAACATGGTTTTCGTCTCAGAGTTTCGAATGGAACATTTAAATCACATAAAAAGGGTGAATCGTGAATGCCACCCATGAAGTAAATTCAAATCCACACTTCAGACTTACCACAATTTAGTGATTTTGAATTTAGTGGACTTTTTCTAGGGGGATTCACTAGCAAAAAAACCAATAATTAAAACACCCTCAGCAATAGAACACGGGACATCCGTCCCATTCTGAGATGAACTCTGAAACTTTGTATTTGTAAATGGCTTCGTGTTCCCTTTTTGAATATTTCGTTCATGAAAGTGGGGGAAATCAAGTTTCACGTATTAATATATAGATTTATCTTAAATGGCTTCCCAGCTCAGCAGGAACTTCTATTATAAATAACAAGACTTATTTCAGGTGTACCCATATGTTATGATATTATATTTTGGATAGGTTTAGGAGATTTTTTTTCTGAAGGGAACTTTTCACTCAAGAGGATATGACTACTCGTAAAATTCTTCCTCTAGATCGGAGTTGAAAATATTCCGGGCTGCAGCGCTACTTAACTTCAAGATTACCTAACGATCTTAATCATGTTACCTGATCTTTCCTGACGAGGCTGGTATCGCTGTAAAACCCGTAAAATTTGCTGTTGAAACGTCTCCTTCACTTCCATGAACCTTACCCTCGTAGCACCTTAGATCGTTTTCGTTAGTTTCCAAGCTTTCACGCCAAGCAAGGGATGGGATGATCAGTTTTCTGTATAACATACATTATTGGATTAAGTACATAATATGGCAGACGGGATTTTATATGCGATGGTTTAGTTCAGGAGATCCCATTTCTTTACGATCGGAAAAACAATATTGAGGATCTATTCGTCGAACGTACTTTAGTTGATTAGGATTATAGAGAAGAGCTGCTGCTCTGCTCGACAGCTCACCCATTTGTTCAAACACTTAAAGTTGGGAATAGCTATCCTGGCTTCAACTTAAACCTTTCAACAGTCGGTAGAAATAATCTTTTCAGATTCTCAGCATCTACTGTGGGCTTATTATAGGATTTACTTCACCATTCATTCGGATTTTTGGACGTGCTTTAGAATTGTTGACAGACCGTACTGTATAGTATATAGTATATACTTAAAAAAATTATACTTAAAAGCAAATTAATACAAAAATTAGCTAGGAAATTGCGCCGTGATAGATGTGACTTCTTCAAAGTATACAACGTATTTGGTCAAGCGATCAGTCAAAGGTATTACAACCGCGTTAGTTGTATACAAAAACAAAAGTCACTGTTTGGTGTACTGTCATTAAACTGTACTTTTGCCGAGTAGATCCCGCAAGTCGAGAAAAATCCAGAGTTTTATTTTAAATTGAAATAAACGTGTCTTTGAATACTTTCTGGGAAGCTTTTTGAAAATAGGGTGTGAAGATCTATACACTTTAGCAATTTTTCTTATTTAAACATTTCTTAGCCTTCCTTACATTTTTAAAAGCTTGCCCATGTAGGCCTGAAATAGTCCCAGTTGGTGCACTATGAAATCAAAAAGTGTCCTCACTGCTAAGTTTTGCTAAAAATTCTATTGATCACAACATAAGAAGAACATTGCTTTTGTAAATAGGAACATGCTCCGAGCACATGTTATATACTCGTATCTAACTCGTCAGCTAATTTCAATTCAGGAGTCCTTTTACTATGTTTTTATACAAATAAGCAAATGAATTAGAAAAGTTTAAGGCAAGGCGATACATTTTTACAACCATTATGAAACCACATCCACACGAATGGTTTCGATCCACTCGGAAATTAAACTAATATTGATTCTTTTTGCTCGAATACTTCGATCAAGGCGAAATATCTTTTTTGCCCTAGCATTTATAGTAGTTACTAGTATAAACCCATTTTCAGAAAATCAATAACAAAAGTGAGTTCCAAGCATAGCCACCAGCCATGTTCCGACTGAAGAGATATTCTCTTTTGACTCTATACAAAACTATCTCCTGGAGTGAGACCATCATTCAATTGCAATGATGCTCTTTTCTGGAGTGATTTTCATTTCCTTTCATTTTAGATCATCAGGGTATGTCTTTTGCATCTACCCTTCTCCATTTCATTTCAAGTTTATTAGCCTAAAAGTACTGCAAGCTAATTTGTTGCATTTTCCTCCTAAGGTCCATATGTGAATTTGAGTCAATATCACCCGAAATGAAAATTGAAAATGCCCAAGTGCACTTACAGTCGGTATTCATTCGTGCGAAGTCAAAAGTATCCGTAAGAGCAGCGACAGCGTCAAAAGAAAAATTTTACAGAATAAAAACTGAATTCGCAGCTAAAACTGGATAAAGTTGCCATCAGGAAGGTATGCAGGAAATTGTCAATGAGTGCAATGTACGAGTACTCATAGAAACTGAACGTGAAAGTTATTGAAATGCTTTTAGTGACTTTCAGTATTAAGCACTTGAATCAATTTGGAAAATTGAAAGTTTTCCAATTGGTTTTCGGTGAAGTGAATTGAAATTCAGAAGTGGAAGCTCAATTGCTGGATATCATGAAGCAACCTGCCTGGACTTGGTAAACTTTTCACTAACCTGCACTATGGATGACTTTTTGTGAATAGTTAAAAGTCTAAAGTCAACAGTGGGGAGGAATACTTGTATAAGGACATTTCATTTTAGTAAGTAAGGTAAAGTCTACTTATACTGGTACATACATATATCCCAGATTTCTGGCAAAAATGTACGAGGACCTTAATTTTTATAAGGCTCGATGCAAAACGATTATTTTATACGTAGAGCATAGAATGGAAAGAGGTATTTTGAGTGAGGATAATAAAGGGTGTGGATGTTTTAATGTGGTTGACAATTTTTGGCAATTTTAGTCACGTCGTCACGTTCGCCACGAAACAACTCATTTTTCTTATTCAATCTTATTACAAAAATGGGCGACATTCGGTCAACATAATCATCTTAGTGGGTCAGTAATTCATGCAATGGTGAAGCGTTTTGAAGAAACTGGTTCGGTATAGAGTTAAGCTCCATAAGAGGAATTTTAAAAGTTGATCTTCATTTGCACGCCTAAAAAATCCAAATTACACAACAATTGAAGCCTTTGGACCATCAACGACATCGCCGATTTGTAAACTGGATGATGGATCTCCAGGACAATTTGTCATCGAATTTAATCTTATCCGATGAAACTTATTTTTGGATGGATGGGTACGTAAATAAACGTCGTTTCTGTGGACCGGTATACCCATATGAGATTCACGAAAAATCGATGCATCCCAAAAAGTCATACATCCCAAAGTCAAAGATGACTTTGTTTCGGTTATGGGGTTATTTGAACAGTAATGTCTATACTAATAGCTTAGTGACAGCTCAGGATCTCAAGCACAATATTCAAACTGAAATTGCAGCCATTGATCCACTTTTGTATTTTTTAAAAATTCATTGACAATTTTGACCTTCTGGTGGTCGCTTTCAACAAAAGCCACAGTAATCATATGAACAATGTTGTAATTGTCACAGATTGACCTTTATTAGTTAATAAAATTCTATATTGTTATGAATATGTGTTAATTTAATAAAAACTTCCACACTAGCTGTTGGCTTACCCTTTAGAATTTATTTGAAATGGAACAAAATCGTTGGTTGGTACTTCCCTTCGCATATAAACGTCATGGCCAGATGGTCAGATCTGGTTTCGTAAATGTCCATTTGGGCACATTTTGAGTGGCACTGCTAGGTGTGGTAACAACAGTTATCCCCGATCTTGTCAATGATGAGAATGATCTTGAACTATGCTGTCCTGCACTTAACTTCACTTCTTGATTACGATTGGAGAAACTTATGTCAAGTAAAGGGAAATTTATTAAATTGTAATTGCTCTTAAATTAACAGAGTGAGGTAATGAGTCAATGAGTCGCAATGAGTCACTAGTCGGGAGCGTACATGACAAACGTGGTTGAGCAATATTTGAAGTGCTGTGTAACACGATATTTGGTCGTGGGTTCAAAAAAAGGGACAACGATGAACCAAAATTCTCCGGGATCATCAACGTCAGCAACGACACCAGAATATGGGCTCAAGAATATGTTATGCACAATTCGAGCAGGAAGATAGGGAGATTGGGGCTGCAATGGAATAAAAAATCAACAATGCATGTTATTTTGAAACAGAAAATAAAGTTTCATCCATTTACAATGCAAACTATGCAGGTTTTCAACAAAATCTTTTTTGTGGAACGTTGCGAACATCACGATCCCTTGGAAACATAATATTGCTTACTGACGAAGCACATCCTGACAGTATGTTGTACAAATTCTACCCGAGAGATTATTGGCCCTAATTTTCTTAGCCAGCGAGACACAGAGACGATGCTGCTGACGTGTATTGTCGAATGACTGATGATTTTTTTTTGTACAGCTGTTTTCCGGGTTTAACAAGAGAACATTATTTCATCGAGCTTCCACTCCACACACTCTAGCTGTGTTGCAATAAAGAAGCGGATGTATACTTTTTCACTAAATACTTAAAAACCCTAAGGGCCTCAGTCCATCATGAAGTTGCTTCAGTTGAGCCAATGTTTTGCTCTCGTGCGTTCATAAATTTAAGAGTTCGATTACTGGAGTGTGTGAGGATCGCACTACACTGCAAGATGACCTGAATCTCAAGGAATAAACCTGTTTAGTTAACTTTTGCCCAGTTACATCCACTTACACAGCCAAGATGATTGAGCTTTCCGTCCACTTGTGGCATCACCTATACTATGCTATCGCTACATAGCTAGCTAAATAAAACGACGCGTATGCACTTGAACTGATCATAGAGTCGCTATAATCGATCCAAATTTCGAAAACGCAAACGGAATCAAAAATATAGTATTTAGATGAATTTTCAATTCAAAACATACCTGCATCTGCGTTTGCTAACGGTCATTCCTCCAAGTCATAGAGCAGATGCGGGTGTTCTTAGCTCAAGAAAAAGGCGATTGGTGAGTGAATCTCTTCGCTTAATTTACAATAAAGAGTTCTTATCATAGTAAATAGACGACTCGATTAAATACAAACCCCTAACTTACTTTAAATTAAAGCTGACCGCACTTATTTAGTTTTGGCCTCAATCTCAACTATGCTTACATACTCATAAAAGCATCAGTGTTGCCTCAATGTGTATTTCCACTGATATCAATGTCAGTCATCATACTGGCACAAAAATAGTGCCTTCGCTATTGTATAAGAATCATGTTTCTTGTATAGCCATTCTAACAATATGACGAGTTTTGCAGGAATACAGAAATTTTGTTATGTATAGCTCGTCTAAATGTGTATGTAGATCCAGTCAAATGCGGCCTTAAAATTAATAGAGAGGTGGTCTTCCTGAGGTTTCCCTAAAATCTGCTTTGAATATTTTGTCAGTTGTGGATAAACTCGACATAAAATCGCAAAATAGTTTAAGGCGCTTATATATACAATTTGGCAGATAAGGTCTTCCAAGAGGCGATAGCACTGATGTCTTTTTAGTTTTGTGTTGGACCGCGATGCCAGGCATACTTCCTCCAAGTAAATTGTAGAAATGAGTCAGACATACTCTCTATGCAGTCGTTTCCCACTGTTTTTAACAACTTGGGTAAAATATCTCATTCTACACTTCATTTTGGTTAGATCGGTGGAAATATTGGCTTTTATTTCAAATTAAAAGATTGGCAAGTCGCCGTCAAATTTCAATATTCATCCCCCTTTTGCCCAGCCATTCCACCGAACTTCGTTAATGGGCCAGTGATATCAGCTTAATAAATAGCCGCCGCTAGGTCAATGGAAAACAGCTGCACGTCGCTTGTTTAAAGTTGTTGACATCACCATTACATAAGCCACGCGAATTAATTCCCTGTGCGTCACCAATCGTTGGTTCGGTCATTTTCTAATAAGATGTTGTTGGATGAAACCAGCACTCAAAATCTACCACAATTAATATGTAGTACTAAGCGTCCCATCGCTCTTAACGATCCTATGGAAACTCCTTGTCTAAATATTCATATTCAATAAATTAAAAAAAAAAAACATAAAACTCCTGAAATTTTTTTTTTTTTTTTGGTTTATCCCTGTCTAGTACATCAAAAAATATTTTGTTGCATAAAGCTAAGCGAAGTTTAAATATTTTCGTTGCATGCCACAGGGAGTATATAACAGTTTGGATTACTCTTCTACCAAAAACGATTTGGAAAAAAAATAAAAAAAATCTTCTCGCATTTCCACTCAAAATACAAAACAAACTCAAAAAAACAATTGCGAAATCACACTCCACTCAATAAAATCTCAGTTTCTGAGTTAAATCGTAGGATTTGAGTGAAACGACAAAAAATTGTGGAAGCTTTTTTGCAAAAGTTTTTAGTTTTGTGTAGGAAATGGGTGTACGTGGCGTTGTGGTACGGCATCCAGTGTACAAGGCGAATGAAATCATTAGCCCGAATCACGACTTGGTAAACCGAGTCCTTGTGCACAATTTCAACCTTGGAAATGAAATAGTGAACTTGTGAATCGAGAACTCGGGTTTCACCCAGTTCAGTGACGAGAATATGGCAAATAATGTCATCGCCAATGAAGGGGAACAAACCCCGGTTCATTTCGAAGGAAGAGCTTCAAATGATCTTAGACACAATTAGAAGTAAGGAATCAGTGGGAACCGATGGAATACCGAACATTGTGCTTCGACATCTCCCACTAGAGGCGGTGGTCATTTATACCACCCTGTTGAACAATGCAATGAATAATGCACATTGGAAAACTGCGGAAGTACATCCCATCCCCGAAAGGGATAAAGACACCTCCAATTCGGCGAAGAATCTCCTGTCGATCAGTCTCCTTCCAAACAGTTTCAAAGCGGGGCATGATGTTATCTATGCCGCGTCTAAGCTGGTTTCTGATATCCAATGGAACAAAACCAAGAACCAGTGCACGGGTGCCTGTCTGATTGACTTAGAGAAGGCCTTCATACCGTATGGTTAGAGGGACTCTTCTATAAGTTGAACAGGCTGGCCATTAGTAAACCACTGCTGTATAGGTATACTTTTCAATATATTCACAGATAGATAGTTCACCGTGAAGAATGGCGATGTGATTTCTACTGGTACATTCCACATAAAAAACGGTCTGCAACAAGGTGCGGTCAATGCACCAAGCCTTTTCAACATTTACACAAGTGATCTGATAGGTTCACTTCAGCATGCCACAGTCGTACGCAGACGACTTAATCGCGTACAGATCAGGTCCAAAGATTGAGGTTGTAAACATTCTTTTGCAACGTGACCAGGAAAAATGGGCGAGAATTTCAGATCGTTGGACAAACCGGGAAGCCATTTGCGTGTCGAAATGTAATCAGATACCTTGGGAAAAGATTTGGGTGTTTGAGAGAGCTTGCCTTAGGGCTTGTCTTCGCTTATACAGAACACCAGAGTCTGAGTACATACAATTTTATCTTAATGAGGTCTTGTACAATACAATAGGGCGAACCTAATAAGAGTGGACAATTTTGTTATTAAACTGACTCGAAGGCACATTGCAAGAGTAATGACCTCGTCGAACAATTGGGGCCTACCACCCCAATTATTTGTATCATGAGAGAATTCGCTTTCACGTATTTATTCCTCCAGAAGAGTTCCTCTACCTCGATATGAAAGGTCTGATACAGGACAGATTAGCGGTGCCGTTTATCTTCCACGTGTCGCTCAAACAGCTGCGTACAGGCGAATCAACTACGACAGATACGTTGCACATGGCAGTGCGGAGCATCTCTTGTTCGGGTGGTAAGAAGTCGCGACATGAGGGATGTTGCTCGGCAGCATCAACAATTTTGGTGGCTTGCAGAAGAAGGGGAAACTCCATTGTCGAATTCCTCCAATACAACCTATAGGTAGCTTCATTAATGAGTAGAGTAGGTCTGCCTATTTTTTAGATATAGCAGCCGAACATAGGTGTACGTAGGGTTAAGGTAGTTTTAAGAGTAAAAATTATAAAAGCTGAAAAAAAATAAAATAAAAAAAATATGTCCATTTACTAAGTTTTTTACTTAATAAAATTAATTTTCTTAGTTTTAGTTTTAAATTAATGCAATAAAAAAAAAATACTGTAAGGAACGTCGGAAGACATGTAATTTAAGAACTTAGGGTGTCCGCATGGGGCTAGTAAGTTAGAATAAGATAATTTTAAGTTAATTAAGTTAATTTTTAAGCGTTTGTTTGTCTAGCATGTAAGAATCAATGAATTATAACAAATAAAAATGCATTTAAAATGAAATGAATGAAAATGAAGGTTGACAAGCCATGGGTCGTGAATTGGAACACAACAGGCGAGGGGGTGGGGGGCAAATGTCGCACTTTTATTTCGCCAATTTAGCTTGATAGTCATTTGGGTAACTTACGCCTGAAAACAACTTTATGATGCCTGCGAGCTTTTAATCTAGCCCATTGATAACAGTTAGGATTTTTATCGTCTAAAACACATCCGTTTCCGTACAAGCTGAATTTGGATCTCTGAAGAATGACCAAACACTTAGGAAGCTTACTATGTTAATTGAACTATAGCTTATTATTAAGAAGGAATTGCTTTCACTATTCTTTTGGGTGTCAGATGTCGGTAGTTATTGAAAATCCTTCACAGTGATAAACTGAACGCGGCCTTGACAATAACAATACCTGGCTGGCTTTCTTGAAGACGGTGACCTTCTTGTAAACAAGCAACTAACTGCCAGCGCTGATTGTGTAAACAATTGAGTATACGATTAATGTATCGCGGGTGCTAATCAAGTCAACGAATGTGTACTTTCTCAGTGGAACTGTGTTGCTTGCAATATTTTAATTTCTTATTTGTCGCTACCGATATGTTGATGGTTAAACGATTTTTTTTCTTCTTTTTAAAGATTTGGGTCAAGATTAAGTACTGAAGATACTAAGTGCGTCCTCTCTAGTTTTGGATTGAAACTCGCAGTGTAGATGCAGAGTTTCGTTTGCCAACAGCAATACTGTTTGCTGATTTATCGATTTTTCAAGCAGCAGTTACGATTAGCATGTAAACATTTGATGAATATATAGAGGGCCACTCGAAAATCGATACATTAAGTGATACATAACATTGTAAGGTTACCTGCATTTGTAACATTAGAAATGAAATGCGTTCGCTTTTTTCGAAAAATAATATCGGCGGAATCATAGTTCCAGCTGAATCTTTTCAAAAATCCATGCAAATAATAATTCTTCAAATTTGATTCCTTTTAAATATGCATATATGCCCGTTGACATTAAGCCCAAATCAGATCAAGATTAACGATTGTTTCACTAGCTACATTAGATCTTTATTAGTGAAGGTCAATCAGCTGAAAAGAAATATAAAATGCAAGTACGCCTGGATCAGAATTTCATCTTTACTTATAATAAAAAAAGAGGGCGAAAGGGTGATAAATATTGCTTGTTTGGGAGATTTTTTTTCAAGTATTCTTAATACTTGGATATGCTTATTATTTTAATGATGTCGATTATAAATATCTCAAAGCCTTCAGAAATACGCTCAGTGATAGCTGCTTTAAGTCCTGATATATATAATATGCCTGTTGACATTAAACACAAGTTATAGTGATTAAACGCCAAACCGAGATAAAATATGAGAGATAGTATGTTTTATTAAGAAGAGCGTAGACAATTTTTTTGCTAGCTTGAGTTTTTTTTGGTATTGGCGTGAGTGTATAGATTTACACTTTGCCATCAAGTTAAGCTTTGGTGAGAAATGTTAAAAGGCACTCACGTGCTGAGCGCTCAAAGTTAATTGCCCGAGTCTACTGTTTCGTTCGAACAGGTCCTGAGAACCACCACAAATTTTTCATTGATTAACATCGCCGCTAGATAACTAACACTTCAAATTTCGTCTTCAACAATTTCATTGCTTCGATCGCTGTGTGACAAGTTGTGCCGTGCTTTTGAAACAAAATATCTTTGAGATCCATTTTAGTAATTTGAAGAGAAGTAACGAACGCCATTGACGGTGATCGCATTCGCAAAGAAGAATGGTCTTATCACTCTGGCAGCCCAAAATACACACCAAACACTCCCTCGTGGTGGATGCATGGGACACTGATGAATCACTCTTGGATTCTAGGCTCCCAAATGCAATATCTCTATTTACTGAGATAGTTATCAAATTCGAAATCAGGCTCACTTGTTGTTTCTGTAAGATCCATTCTGCGAACGTTTGGCACTGCGCATGGATTATTGGCTTCAAATGTTACAACTTAATCTGGTACGCCAGAAAAAGTTCGAAAAGGAAGGCCGTCATCTTACAATACCGCTTACCATCCATACGAAAAGGCTAGAGGCACATCTTCCCTATTCATAAACGATTGCATTGAACATTCTATAAATACTATTACAAAGCCCGATACGATGCAAGTAAGAAATTAGCACTCGTAGTACAATATCGCATTCATATATTGCCTTCCGCGATACAAAATAGAAAAGACCAACCTTATAAATCTTTTGGACTCACCTGGACCAAATTTTCATGTTGCTGGTGATTTCAACTCGGAACACACCTTTTGGGGTTCGAGATGAGGTTCGACCAAAGGCAGTCTACTTTACGGTTAAGTTAATAAGATTCAATTCCAACAAACATTTTTGCTGATTTTTAGAAAATAGTGTTCTGAATGTGTCGCCCAAAACATAAAACACCGTGTGAAATAGAACATGAAGTCGATAGATCACACAGGACGCCGCATGGAACAACAATCCCGTTAAAAGATAAAAAATCGTTAATAGCCGGGAATAAAAGAACTGATTCCTCAAAAGAGGAGAGCACGCAAAATATGTCAATGAGCTCAAGAAAACAATCAAAGATTTGAAAAATCTAGAGACTTCTACGTATCTGAAGCCATGACTGCCGATAAAAGTTAGAACTACTCACTATGAAAAGCTATGAAAGGTATTGAAAAACCCCAAACGCAATCGTTACCGTTAAAAATAGAAAGAAATGTCCAAACCATTTGACGGACAAGTGCTAACAGAGGACAAACTTATGCGTATGGAAAGCCGCCGAGGTTATAATGGTTCAAAACCGGGAAGCCTTCAAAAGACAAAAAATCGCAGAGAGTATGATAAAACCTTTGCCAGGGAAAGCGCATATAACTGACCGTTGTTAAAAGACATTTGATTCCTGACCATCAGAGTTGTGAAAGAATGCATTCCTTTCAGAATTTTATTCAATTGAATTCAAGGCTGGAATTTGGGATTTGAGGACTTCCCTGAAAGGCTTCGACTTAAAAAATACAATAATAATTTATTTTTGATGTCTTGAATGAAAGCAATAAATTTGACCAATCAAAAGACTGGAAGTCAATTGAATGGAAGTCTATGTGATTGCCCTAATTCGTTTAAATCTTTTTGAAGTCTTTTAAAGTCTTTTTGAAGTAATGTAACTACATTGAAGTATTTTGACTTCAGGGAAGTCTATTAACTTCATTGAAGTCTTAAGACTTAATTGAAGTCTTTTGGCTTAATTTTTTTTTTAGCTATTTGAAACAGAAGATAAAAAACTTACAACTTGTGGCGATTCCTTGCGTTTTATCAAAACACAATTTTTTACAATATTTAATTCTCTTCTTCTTCTTCTTCTTCTTATCCTTTTATTAACCCTTTCCTCGTTATACGAACTTATGCGTAACGAGTTTCCCATTTTTACTGCATCGCTGCTGCTCCGCTTATGGGGTTGGCTAATGTCGCAGACCGCAGAACGCGTCTACATAAAGCTCGGTCCTGGATCGCTTCAGTGGTTAACCCCAGACGTTGTTGCGCATTTGCCATCTGAGAAATCCAGGAATTCTTTTTCCGACCTCGTTTTCTTACAGTTGGAGTGACCGTAGTTGATAGTGCCTTTTTAACCGGATTTTCCGCAGATCTTCTTTGAACGTGGCAATACCAACTTATTCTATTCGCCTCAAGCTGTTCGGTTACCGAATTCTTTATATGTAGACTTCCTCTTTTACGCGTAGATCTAATGCAATCGCGTTTAGTGTCGCCACTAGACATCCTTAATATTTTCATTTCCGCTGCCGTCATTTAGTTTTTAAACGCTTCGTACATTGTCCAGCACTGTGAACCGTATATAAGAGCTGGTTTAACAACCGTGGTGTAGAGTTTCCCCTTTAATTTAAGTGGAAATTTTCGGTCGCAAAAGATTCCCGAATTTTTCCGCCATTTCATCCATCCCACACTCACTCTGTGGTTTACGTCGTCGTCACATTTCGCTTCCATGTTAACGATTGATCCTAAGTACTTAAAGATAGTGCTTTTCGGAAGAACTATTCCTTCTTACATTATATCCGGAACAGGTCGCAACGGATATGCAAATGGGCACGTCAGATGCTCCGTCTTTGAACGACTTATTTTAAACCCGTTTCTCTCTAGCGCATTTCTCCATAAATCTAAGGCGTTCTGTAAATCTTCGACGTTATCGCTAAGTATAACTGCGTCGTCAGCGAAGAGAATTGGCGTTTCATTTGCTTCGCGCATGCAGTCTTTTAAAAGATAGTCGAATACTACGTTAAAGAGGAAAGGGCTAGTACGCTTCCTTGATGCACTCCGACATTAACTGGAAATTCTCTCGTTAGTCCAGCAGAGCTTTTAACCGCAGTTTTCACGTTTCCGTACATGTCTTGTATTATTCTAACATACGTTTCCGGTACATTTTGAGACCTCAGCGCGGCCCATATGAGATCCCTAGGCACTCGATCGAATGCTTTCTCGAGGTCGATAAATACCATGTGTAAATCTTTAGACGAATCTCGGTGCTTTTACATTATTATTCGTAGGCTTTGGATAGCGTCCACCGTCGATCTTCCTTCAACAAATCCACACTGGCTATTATCGAGCTTTATTATTTGCCGAAGACGTTCGTTTAATGAGCAGACGGTGTTGGCTTACTAGCGATTCTCCAAGTATTACTTTACAGTCCTTAACACGGTTTCTCATCGACATTTTGCAGAGGTGATAATCTATTTGCGTTTCGTGGCCTCCGCTGCTATAGGTGATAAGATGTCGTTGATGTTTAAAAAACATTGTATTTAAGACGGTTAAGCCGTAAGCCCTACACGCTACAAGGATGTCTTCGCCAGCTGAATTTCTGGTTCCAAAGCCTTTACCGCCGTGGCAGTCCTCATAATCAACATTTGTTTCTCCGACGTGGCCATTTAAATCTCCGCCTACGAAGAGCATCTCATCGATAGGTATATTTCTAAGCAAATTACCGAACTCTGACCAAAATGTATCTTTTTCCGATTGGTCGCATCCATTTTGTGGAGCGTACGCGCTAACAATGTTCCACGTTTCATTGTGTATGACGAGTTTAACACTCATCAAGCGGTCGCTTATTTTCAAGATACCAACGATGTTGTTTAGAAGATCCGCTGCAACAACGATTCCAACACCGTTTCGTCCATTGACCGTTCCATGGTAGAACATCTTAAATGCCTTAGTTTTTAAATCTAGAAAACGCGCTTTATTTCCTGTATTACACCACTTCGTTTCCTGTACGCACAGGATTTGTAGAGTTCTGCGACGCATAATCGCTTCCAGTTCTAAACTTTTTGAGGTCATCGATCCGACGTTCCAACTTGCAAACCGAAGTTTATGAAAATATTTTGGAAACTTCATTTTGCCCGCCCCCGGAATCCGTCGGGCTCTGACACAAGCACTTTTGCTTGCTCTGGGATCACCCGAGTGCGTTGCAATCGTGGTGCCCAGCGGGGTAGTGCTATTAATTGCGATCATTTCCATGAAGTTTAAAGTTTGAGTGGTTTGACACTTGTATGTTCATTTCGAATTGATTGACTGTTCTTTTACCCCACCGGTAGTCTCCAGACGTGGGAACCCACTGATTGCATACAAACTTGTGGGAAAGTTTTAAGGTGTTAAAGTGTCACAGGCTCATTTTTGGTGTCATAGTTGCCTGTATATGATTGGTGTCCCATTTAGTCGCCTCTTACGACAAGCTGGGACGCACTGCGGCACTATTCTTTATCCGATGCCGCACAGTTAGCAACTGTAAAACTTCAATGAGCAAATACCTTTTGCAAACGAAGCAAGGTATCTAGGAATGGCACTAGATGCGAAACCCAAAAGGAAGTCAAACGTTAAAAAGACACACGATGAGCTTGAAAATAAATTCAGAAAAATGTATTCCAAATTGAACATGTATAGCAAACTCTTGTTATACAAGCAAGTGCTTAAACCTGTTTGGATGTATGGTGTACAACTTTAAGGTTATACTTAATTGTATATCCTACAATCTTTTCAAAACAATGTGCTGAGAATTATAATAAATGCCCCGTGGTATATCAGAAACAGTAATATACACTGGGACATTGGAGTAACTACCGTCTATAACGAAATGACGAACTTTGCTCGAAAACTCCGCAATTGTCTCCATGGACATTGCAACAGAAAACAAGTATATTTGAGAGACGTTACGCCTCAGTTAAACAAACATCTTCTTTGATGAATAAAAACAGCACTATACTCTAGATTCTAGACGAGACAGACCACCAGCCCCATTTAGTTGCGGACTTTAGCAGGTGCTTTTGCTGGAAAGCTACCTGCCCAATGCGAATATTTTTGATACTTAAACTACTTGACCAGAAAGCTAAGTCGTAGATAGAAGTAGAAGGGAGATGTTGTTTAGTGAGTAAGAATCTTACACTGTTTTGAGCTACGGGCACATAGCGCCTATGAAGATTTTTCACATACCCACGTAAAAAAAAAAAAAATCATTTCTCGTGTTGAAAAAACCCGTTCTTGTCCGAGGTTGTTGGTTGCATCATAGAAGTGGGAAGTTTATGTGATCGAAGTAGTCAAACCATCAACAACAGTTTTGAAGACTAGGAAGGCTTCTGGATCTTTGGAAAAAGTACTCTCTGCGAAAATTTCAGTAGTGCCATTATAGCTCATAGAGTTCAACCATTTGTTGTTCCATCGTTTGTTTTTGAAGTAACCTAAGTCGATGTTCAGCTTGATCCAAAAATTTGAAAATGACTTATGAAAGTCAATTGCTACGCTTATTGTTAACTATGCCGTTGATTCCATCGCATGAATTCATTTCCTGAACCTTAATCATTTCTGGAAGAGTATTGAAGTGGTATTGAACATTCGCAAGCCCAATAAGTCAATCCGAATATAAGAGACATGATCGCTACAAAGAGTACGTAAAATAAGCACAATTGATGTGTACTTATAGTTACAGCACAGGACATAACAAGGTTAAGGTCATACAAAAATTAAATACCCTAAAAAATATTTAAATATTGATCTCGTTGGGACGCTTGGGATTTTTTTCCATTTCTTTTCGAGTTGCTTACGTTTCTTTTTTACATTAATAAGAGCCTTTTGTAGTTTAATAATTGTTTCGATTTATCAATTCTTAGTAGGGCAGTGTAATCAGCAAACGTAGCTAAAGCGCTGCCATCTTCTCGTGATATATCACAGGTGTTTAAGCAGAGAAGCGAATCTAGGACACTTCCTTGCGGTACACTTGCTAAAATTTTTTTGAATTGTGAGAACTCGTTTTCGTGTCAAACATCTAAAAGTCTATTTTGCATGTTTGGTATCGATTTCACTCACTTTAATATCCTATTGACGTTGAAATGACTTAAGGTCAAGTAGTATTAAGGATCTTCTTTCAGCTAACTGAAATAATTTTCTTTGTTTCTGAACTTGATGCCAAGTGTCCTCAAGAAGTGGTTGCTAATTTATATATTCAGTAAGTACCTGTTAACACAGTTTATATCCGAAATAACAGCTATCATTCGTATGCAACCGAAGCTTGTAAGAAAATCTACAGTAAGTGGAAACATAGTCAATCTCCTGCTCATTGGACCGCTAACAAAACTATGCATAATCATTTGACTGCGACAATTAGGAAATTCTAAAAGAAATTATTACTTATTCAATACTGAGTATTGAATCATCCCTCCTCCCCAAAAAGGTTTGGAATAAATTGCGAGAAATTGACGTCTCTAGTACTAAAAGTATGGCAAAATGTGAAATTGATCCTAATTTCTTAAATAATTGCTTCCATGAGAATAGATCGCAGAAAGTTTTGGTTCCATCTTCCTTCCTTCGGACATAGGTTCCGAAATTCAGTCAGCTGGCGAGTATGAGTATAACTACGTAACGATAAAATCAAACACTGCTGGTGAAGACGAAGTATTTAATTGACTGCGCTTAATTAAATTGATTCTGCAGTATATTTAGCCACACATATTATTAATCACTGAATAACCACAATTTTTTTGCTATTAATCATGGATAAAAGCTCAAATAATACCCATTTCCAAAGAATCCAATCTGGTTTCTGCCAACGATTGCAGGCCAATAAGTATTTTACCATGTTTCTCAAGAGTCTAGGAGAACATAATATCAAGACAAGTTTTTGAAAACGTTAATAGTCTTCTGCATAGACGGCAAACTGAGTTTAAGTCTTACTGCAGTTTTTCAGCTGCGATAATCAAAATATGAGACGGTAGTTCGACAAAGGATACATTATGCTCTTATGTCAGCTTTATTTTTCAATGGTTTTTACGAGGTAAACCATAATATACTTTGCTAGAAATTAAACCAATACTTTGGCTTTGGTAATAGTACTATGTTTATTTTTAAGTGCTGTCTTTCTGTCTTTTGGCGATGGCGATGGCGCGATAGTTAGCTCATTGGACTATCACACATCACGTATCTGGGTTCGATTCCTGGCTGGGTCACCAACAATTTTTCAAATCGCCATCACCCTTTCGGCGGGCAATGGCAAACTCCCGAAAGTAAAATTGCCTACGAAAAAGCTTCTAAGGAGTGCCGTTCAGACTCGGCGATTAAACTCAAATAATTTACCTGATGTCGTATTCTCGAACAGTAAATTAAATATTGTTCAAACTCTTATTAGTCTAGGTTTTGTTATCAACTCGAACTTATAAGGATATGACCATACTAACCACATTACAAGAAAAGAATATGAATGTATTCTCAAGAGTTTTACTCCTATCGACACCTGACAAAAGCTTGTAATATGTCAAATGTTGCTATTAATTATTCATGTTGGGGTAACATCGATTCCTTATAAAAATGCAAGCTCCAAGTTGTTTCCAATGATTTAATTAAATACATTCACACCGGCTCAACACCAAACTAGCCTATTTCACAATATCTTAAAAGTTTATTGGGTAAAGCTCTCAAGTACTATGAAATTGTATTTTCTTACACAACATTACTACAAAAAGGAATCCTTTCGTGCGCGAAGAACCCTAAGTTTGATTTCATCACGTTATCACAACTGAGTTCGTCTTTTTTGTTGGAACTTTTAAATTTTATCGTACAATTTCCAGTCGTAATGTTAATTTTTTTACTATTTTTAAATAATAATTTCTAACGATGCCTTCAATAAATTAAAGGGTGATCTTTAAAGAACTTTAGAATTTTTATTGTTAAGAAAAAACCAAAGTCTGCAATGCCGCACAAGAGGTAAATTTCACGATATTGTTACGGAGTTCACTAACCCTCAGATACCAAAACAGCAGAAACCAAAATTGCAATAGATTCACACGGAAAATTTTCAAACGCTAACTCCGCAAAATTTAAGCAGTCAACAGATAATACAAATAGAGTTGCAAAACGACGCTGCACCTGAGTTTTATTCAGTATCGCTTTGGTCTAAATCTTTACCGCTTAAACATAGTACACTTAGATAATAAATGATAGATTAGATTAAACAGAAAAAAAGTGTATTCTTTCATTTGGGGTTGTTGCTCTCCAATTCGGCGCCACTTGGATCAATTGTCGTTCAGTTCAATAGGTTGTTTGTTTCGACCAACAGGTAATTTTTCTACTAAAAACAAAAAGAAAATACTGGCGCCAAAATCCTAGCATGACTCCCAGCCTGATTAGCGAGTGAAAACGTAAGCTTAAAGGAACTTATTTTTTTTTAAATGAAGTTGCGTCCAGTCGTAACAATATAAATTTGTCGTTTAATTGAGTCCTTATTAAGTCAAATGCTCTATGTACTGTATAACATATTTCCCGGATCAACGCAGTCCATACCACACTAAAAACTTCACTTTTGTGGGTGTTATACATCTCTCGTCAATTTTAAACACCTACGATCTTGTAGGCAAACATCTTTTTCACAAAATCTCCCAAATAATAAACGGACAATGTCCACACTGTTGCGAACGAAGTCTACTTGGCAATTCCGGATTTTCGCCTTCGCTTTCATTCACAGCGGTTATAGTTTTTTTGGTTCACATAACTTTGAAGCGTTTTTGCTTTTGCGTCATATAGAGAATATGTGGTACAAAATTTGTACAGAACATGACAAGCTAAATTTCTACCATAAAGACTAAAAACATCTCTAAGTGAGTTTCGCAAGCTCTCATTAATTTATCGAGAAATTAAAAGCATCTTAATTAACATTTTTACAATATTGATAACTTTATTTTATATATATTTTTGTTGTATTATAAAAAATAATTAGTTCATATATCGATGTGTAATTTTACATTAATTTTGTGATAAACAAATTTATGGCGCAAACAGGCTACATATGCGTGTACACACACTTCAACACAGAAAAAAAGTTATTAAAAACAAAACATAAAATACTCAACAATCTTTAAAGAAAAAAAAAGTATTTTGTTCAGGGTTTGCATTCCCAAAATAAGTACAATTCTATTTTTATTTTATTTGTAATAACATTTTGTTTTAATATAATAAAAAAAACCAAACCCGAACAAAGTACCTTTTTTATCACTTCCCTTATAGTTGAGTTACAATTGAGACAACTTCATAAGCACTTAATAACTAACATTGCAAGAAAAAAAAACTACATATTTAAACATTTATGCGAAATAAAAATTTCAAAAGTACCTAATAACCAAATTAATAATTAAAAAAAAACAAAATATTTTACAAAAGTTTTCACTGAGTTTGAAAAGCGCCAAAAAATAAAGAAGTAATTAGTAACAATAAATAATAAATTAAGCAGAAGACAAATTCAATTTTGACAAAATTGCACAAACCAATAAATATTTAACAATTCTAGCTTTCATATTTCTTTTTTTTTTCTTTTTAATAAATTTTATAATTCAAAATCAAAACGAGATGAAAAAAATGCATACAATTTTACAAAAGAATATTTTAAAAATATTTTTTAACCACAAACCTAATGGCAAGAGGTCTCAAATTACGATTACAAGTTCTTTGTATATATATAAATGTATATAAGTATGTATATAAGTACACAAAAAACATAAACATTATAAATCTTAAATAATTATAAAATGTGTTATAACATAGGTTTTATTTTATGTGGAGAATAATTATAATTAAATTAGTTATTGTAATTTTTATATATAAAAGATTTATAAAATATTTAATATTAAGATAAAACAATTTTGACTGGTCCCATCGGGAGCTGCTTCATGTAATTCCAGGCATCGACACGCGTCATCTTAGCTGTGGATGCACCGTTGATGGAAAGAATTTCGTTGCCATTCTTAACCAATCCGGATTTTTGTGCAGCACCACCTGATCAAAATAGAAAACAAAAGGTAAAATTAATATCTTATTTTAATTGATGTATAGATATTATATTTTGAAACAGTACCCATAAAAACTTTTTTAACAATTAATGGGCGATTACCCAATGGCGAATCAAAACCACCTTCGATTGAGAAACCCAGACCACAACTGTCTTTGACTATTTCCACAGTCCTAGCACCAGTGATTGTATTTTCTTCTGAAATAAAAACGAAGAACGATTATTAATAATTGTTTCTTTTTGAGAACGATTGATTCAATGGTTATCCTATAATCCTATAAAGTTGTAGGTATAACAGTCCTTTGGCGAACTAAGGAGGATCTCAAGTTTCACTAAAAATTTAAAAAGCAAGGCAATCAAGAAAAAAAAAAGTAGCATTGATTTAGACCAACAGCACTATTATGAAACTTGTCGAAGATAATAGTGAAAAGCCTAGTTAAATGTGATCCGGCTTCAGGACCTTCGCCCAGATGGTTCGAGTCTCTCGTTTTAAATCAAAATAAATCTGACACTTTAGTGAAAAATGCTGCAACGACAACTACTATTTTAGACGGATCTAAAAAATGCGAAGCAACTATTACGACTTCTGTCGGTCATAAATGGGCTTACATAAAAGTTTTAATATATGTAAAGTTTGCTTTATTTGCCCCAAGAGTTTCATAACCAGATGGCAAAATCAAACAAACATTGACATGAAATAGTCCTCGTGATGACGTGCGTCGCCAGAGCGCGAGCTACTTACATCCATTCAATAAGTTTTTATTTATGTAATGAATGTATCAAGTGCTAGCTACAATACTTCAATACAAAAGAAAAATAAAAGCCATGGAATTCTTACATATTATTCGAATTTTCAAAATTCTTGCGTTTCATATACAGTTTGTCAAGAAAGTGTTTACACAAGGTAAAAAAACAGCAATTTCCATTTTCTCGTTATTGTTTAAGACACTTCTGTAAAGTTTATTTCCAATATTTTTTTTTTTGCTTCTCCATATGATAGAAAATAAATAAAATAAGCACAAAAAAATCTTCATGAAATTCAATTCAGTATTGAACTTCATAGCGAATTTTAAGCGTTTTTGTATATTTTGATATGAAAATAGTGGTTTTTTCAGTACAACTCTTGATTGGTACCCTTTCTTTCTCAGCACCTGCCTTACAGTTTCTTAAGAAACTTGAACACCACATTCTTGGCTTATTTCTCTGGAAAAAGCTTGAACGGAAATTCATACACATTTCTTAGTAAAGAGCGCCCATTTCTGCCCGATAACTTCTTTGGCCTACCTTTTGGTACAATATTCTCCAAACGATTTCCACGTTCTGATTTATTAATTATGTTGTCAACGGTTTTCTTAAATAGAGCAAAACATCTTAGTTCTGAAACGCTTTTACCATTGGTATGGTTATAATAAGCCAACTGCTTTACGTCAAAAGAAATTCTCCTGCCAGGCACATCTAAACGAATCACGAAAAATTGTCCTAACACTTTCAACAGCAGAAATAGCGATGAACATTTTCGATTTTCATTTTTCACATCTGTCACAAAACAGAAAATAAAAAAACCGCTATAACGGTACCATTATGAAACTATCCATGGACTGCGAAAAGGAGACAGGGTAAAATGTGTAAACACTTTCTTGACAGTTCAATTCTTGTTCTTTTTTACTTTTTGTTTATTTTTTATTGTTGTTGCTAAGCGAATGAATTTTTTTTGCTTATTTTATTTATTTTCTATCATATGGAGTAGCAAAATAAAAAAATATTGGAAACAAACTTTATAGAAGTGTCTTAAATAATAACGAGAAAATGGAAATTGCTGTTCTTTTACCTTGTGTAAACACTTTCTTGACAAACTGTATCCAATAAGCAATATAATGTAAAGCCTGAATCCACGAAGGCGGATTTTTAAGTGAGTTACATTAGACGGTTTAACAAAACAAAATTGTTGCGGTTGATGGATTTTGACAACGAGTTAGACGCAATGGGCTTTGTCAAAAACTCTCTTCCATGCACGAAGGACAACTCTTGTCAATTACGGTTTCTTTTAGCTAAGGCAATTGACTACAAAAGACTTCTCTATCAAAAAACGAGAGTGACCCTATATAATACCTTATTAGTACCAGTCCTGCTCTATGGTGCTGAGGCATGGACTTTATCAAAAATGTATGAGTGCCCTATTGGCTGCTTTGAGAGGAAAATTGTTTGGGCCCATCTGCTTAGGCGGTGAATGGAGTAGGATATATAATGACGAACTATACGGGTTAAACAGCGACACCAACTTAGCAAGTAGATTGAAGGTCCAACAGCTGAGATTCCTGGGTCAGGTAGAGAAAAATCTTCGATTCCGCCCCCGAGGGACAGCGCAGTAAAGGAAGACCGAGAGTCAGGTAGTGCAGGCAAATGGAAGGGGACCTCAGCGAGCTTAGCGTGCGAAACTGGAGGTAGCTAGCAAACGATCGAGCTGTCTGGAGACGCTTGTTGACTGAGGCCCAGGTCCACCGCAGACCATAGCGCCACCTAAAGTAAAGTAATCCAGACTGAAGCGCCACCTTAAGTAAAAAAGTTAAATATTAAGTAAAAGTTTAAAGTCAATTAGCCTATGGACAACAGAATCTTCAATGTTGGCTTCATAGTATCCCCAAACTTATCAGTTGAAAGGGTTTCTTTCAGACAACTTACATTAAACCTAAAAAGGTATTAAATGGATTTGTTGTACGCATCTGAACTCGGTACAAAAGCATGGAGAATATAGGGATGTCCTTGAGTAGCTTAAGTCATAGATTTCGACTTTCAGAATACTAATATAATAGTAATAATGAACTGAATGTGGATTTTCTTGTTTATTTTACAAACATGGACTACATTAACAAAGAAGCCTTTAAAAGAGAACATAACAAACATTCTAAGATGTGCATAGGCGATGAAGCTATTTTCAAATGAAATAAAATTAAAATAAATAAATAAAAATAAAATAAAAAATAAATAAAACTGACGGGCAAGGAAAACAAAACCAGACGCTAGTAAAAACACGATAGGCTTGATAAGATTATTTAGAGTTAGCTAACCATACTATTGGCAATCAAATTGATGATAATCTTGAAAAGGATGAAAGGCTTCGCAAGTGCTACTGAAATTACTGGTTCACTTTTAACTCTAAAACATATCATAGAAAATAACTTTGAAAAATTAAGAGGTGTATACCACCACCGTATGGTTAGCATAGCCGGTATCAAGACTTTAAGAAAATTGTATTGAACTTGCAACGACAAAACTTCAAACCCATTCTTCTAAGGCTAACAACATTTTCAAAGAATTTGTTAAATTTGCTATATTAAAAACCACCACCAAAACTGGGGTGACAAAGATGGAAGTTGCATTTTGGGATAGGTACTATGGCGCGACTAAACATAGCATAACAACATAATAAAGCCAAGCGCGCATTGGCACGAAAAATAATTCTAGGGAGTTTGTAGAGATCTTGTCATGAAAAATTTTCTTTGGAAGCAGTACATGTGAGAATTCCGAACGACTTCTCTTTTTCGTCGATGATAGCGTTAACTATCATTTTTGTTTTGACTGTAGATTCATTTGTTTGTGCAAGATAATAAATTCGAATGCGTAGTGAGAACTCAGTGTCTGTTAAATGGACTTTCTATGTACAAATGGGTTAGGAAAAGGTATCAGTATAAAACAAAATGTGTTTGTTGATGTTAGTCGAAAAATCTCTGGAAAAATTACCAAGCGAAAACTGTAATGCATGGTAGGGTTAAAAAATCTGTCGGATAAGGTCTTTTAAGTAGGCAGTAAAGAAAATATAGTAACCGCTTCGTTGGAGTAATTGTAAGATCTTTCTCGAGTCTTCTTACTTTTTCTGATTACGTAACTTCACGTCATTACCAAAGCCTGAAAAGTTGCTTATTCATTGGTTACTCACCTTGTGAGCGAATTTCCGCTGCCAGCATATTTCTAGTTTCCGCGGCACGTTCAAGTAATTCACTAGTGCTTAACTTAGATGCATCACCACGTGACTGTTGTCGTCTTGTGCGAATCAGTGATGCTGATGATGCAGTCTTAGTTGTCTTTGCAGCATCAGGACTGACAGCAATTAGTTGCGGATTTGTTGATGTACTCTGCTGCTTTGGACTTGGATCTTCATTAGATACAATATCCAAATCAAGATCAAGTGATCGCGATGCTTTATGATAGTTACGTTTCCTTTCTAATTCTGCACTATCCACTGATGGCTTTTCTACCAACGATGACAGCGATCCAAGTGAGGATCGTTTTTTGGACAACGGTTTAACTACAACCGATTCCGAGCGGGTTACAACCAAAACAACTTCTGGACGAGGTGTCTAATAAGAAAGTAGAAGATAGAAATTCGTTCACAATCGAGAAAAAAAATTTTGTGCTACCTTTAGAACTGAAATCGATTCTCGATGTGTGAGACCACGCATACTCATTCCATTGACGGCAAGAATTCGATCGCCCTTTTTCAGGCGTCCATCTTTCGCTGCAGGTGTGTTGGTTAAAATTTTGTGGATCTAAAGGATGGGCAATTAGTACAATATAAAGATGCAATAATTTTATATAAATCTTACAGTTATCTCCTTAGCTTCGTAGTCCGATCCACCGGCTAAGGTGATACCAATGCTACTCTCTGGGGTCTCTCGTTGCAGTACAACAATAAATGCTTCGGGAGTCTTAAGTGGAGGATCTGCTTCTTCTATGATAAGTTGAATATCTTGTGCAGTAATCAAACTCTGATTGCTACCAAGGGACGAGAAACTACCAAATTCGGTTGGCGTCTCCTGGTTGGATGAGGTAAAATTCTGTGTACTGGAAGATACGCCAGATGATGAGGACGCAATAGAGTCCAACGATGAAAATCTCTCATGATAATTGGTCTTCTCTTTTGGTGAGGAGGACTTTCCGAACGATGATGCAGTTGGTGATGGTGAATGGGTAGTTTGAGTCAATGAGCGTTGCTCAAACTTTTCTCGAATCTCAGCTGTAGAAGTTTTGCTTTTGATTGAAGAAAGAGATGTGCTCTTAGGTGTTTCAAGGGTTGTTGTATTGCTAACAATCTCGGTTTTCTTGACGACCTCTATTTTAGCTTTGGCGGCTTCCACTTTAACCCAATTGGCTAAGTCTGTGGTTTCTGAGGACTTTTTCGTGGAAACAGTCGAACCTGGTGTCGCAGTTGGGCTAGCTATAGCCACGGGCGTTACAGTCTTTTTCTTGGTAATGGCTTTTTGATTTGGATCAGCCTTAAAGCTAGCTTTTCGTTCCTCATCGATAAACCTCGCACTGATCTTTGATGGAGATGAGTCTGATTTTCGACTGCTGTCATCTGTGTCGGAGGTTACTTCAACATATGCCGCTACATTTATCACTTTATCGACCAAACTGTCGTCTTTAGAGGAGACGAGTTTGTAGTTAATTGGTGCTGTAGCAGGGATCACTTTATTTGGTACAATCAATGAAGAACGAGGTTTCGATTTTGGAGCTCTTCTGACTTCATCTTCGTCATATCCATCAGTGCTGTCCTCATCTTCGTAGCGTCGATTGCGCACAAGTGCTGAGGAATCGTCACGTCCACTGCGGCACTTGGCCGATGCTAGAATATTTTTGCGATTGGTTGCAGAATCTCCAGAGCCAGATTTGAGTACACGTCTGGACATATCCACTGTTGGTGTGCTACCTACTGAACTGCAGCTAGCTTGAGATCCTGAACCAGAAGTTAATGTCGAGGCAGTGGAGCTTGCAATTGAGGTGTTGGTCTCTGAGCTCAGAGTTCTTGTGAGTGCAAACTTTTCTGGAACAACTGGTACACATGGTGACATTGGCGGTGAGGAGACTTTCGAACTAAATACAGAGTCACTATCACTTTCTTCTGGTTGAACTGGTTTACTGATTGATAGAGATGTCCTAGGAGGTTTTGCTGGTGGCACACTAACAGGACTTTCAACTTTTCGTGGATGAACATTGTTCGGTAGACGGTGATTCCCATTAGTAAAAATACTCTTATAATTACCATTCGACACAATGTTAGCTGCATTACTGGTTGTGGTCACTGTTAAGGGCCTCAGTGCAGCCGAACCAACTTCAGTTCGTTTTGCAGGTTTAGGTGCTGCACCTACATTTGGAGGAGATGAATTCGTTCCATTTAATTTAACTTTTTCACTATCTCTACTCTTTATTTCAGGTAAATCAAGGATGGGTTCAAGGTTGGAAATCGGGATTTGGGGTCTCTCGGGAATGACCAGGCCTCGTAGCTTGGACATAGAGCGACGTCGTTGCTCCAATATATTTGTTATAGCTGCCTTGCGTGTAGCTTCATCTGGTGCATATGGCTGCCCAGAAAAACTTATACGTCTTTCTAAATGAGGCACATGGCGCCGTGGCAATGAGGCATAATTCTGATTGTAGTCAGAGTTTATTGTGTTCAGGGAATACATAGAGTCTGACAGATTGTGTGCATTTGTGCGTGTATAGTTTCGACTGACGTCATTTAAATTCTCGACACTCATCGCTCGTTTGGTCAATGGTAATGTTTGACTGTATCGACTGCCAGAGTCCAAAAGATTTTCCGTACTAAGATTAAGCGGTTTAGGTGATCGTGTAAAACTGGAATTATTCGAACTACGTTCCTGGTCATCATTAGAGAACATGGCTATCTTATCACGAACACTCTTTTCGGATTTCTCATCCTTTCGCCAGTCACTTAATTTGCGTCCGGTACTGAACGCCCTCTTATAATCCACTGTATCCATCGATGGCGTAGGCGGTGTAGTTGGTGTTTTTTGAATGCGCGATTCAAAGACCGATTTAGCGGTCACCTGTGGACTAGATGGTGTAGCATCTATATGTATATATTTTTTGTCCACTTTCTCCTTATCAGGCCGGGTATCGTCGACATTGATTACCAAGTCTTGCCGGTATACTTTTCTAGGAACTGTCGGCGGAGGAACTGACTTTGGTAACGGTGGTCGCTGATCTTCCACATTACTACTTATGGTGATCTTCTTTTGATCCTCTAGCACTGGAGGTGATGTAGAAGATGCCGAAGAGGTTTGTGTTCGTGTTATGAGTTTTTCTGTATATACAGTGCTGCTAGTGTTTGCCCCCGTCATTGTTGTAGTCGTTGTCATTGATGTCAGGAGGGTGGCTTTCATTAAATTCGCTGCTGGCATGATCAATGGCTCGGAAAAATTGGGCGGAAATTCATGACCATCTGGTGGCAGGCGGGAATAGGTTGGTGGTGAACTAAGGGTTAGGTAATCATTCACTATCAAAGGTGAAGGAACTATTTGTATACTGTTGCTGTCCATCTTCATAATTTGTGGGGTGATGGGTTTATCAAGATCTGGAAAGAACACACAAAAAGAAAACATACAAAGGTTAGTTACGAACACAGGGAGAGGTTTTATAATACAAAAATATAAAAATACAAAAAGGGAAAACAAGTTAAACAAAAATGCAAGTGTTTCTGAGTTCAAATAATGTTGCATCATTTTACTGCGGATACATTTTAGCCGGCTTACGAAGTAAATGCTAAATGATCTGATTTTCTGTCTGCTAATAAATAACACCAAGTAACCAAGTAACCCACTCACAATCACCAATTACCACGGAGCAAATTTACGAATGTTTTATATATGTTATGAGCAGAGCATGAAACCCAAAATTGAAGTTATCCTCCCGAAAATCAACACCACACGAAGATTAATCAGTGCGCGCACAGTTCAGTTGCGGTAAACAATTGTGTGCCTACAATGTCCACGACTTTAACAATTTAATTTCATTGTAGAGACAATGAGACTTGAGTGAGCAATATACTCGTTGGTGACATTCTTCGAGTTAACCACGGTTGTATTTTATTTGTCACCACCGAAAATTTCTTTAAAAAAAAAGACAAAAACTTAAGGCGTTGCAAACGTTTTTGATTACAAACCCAATTTGACAAATATCAGGCACCACGTACTGTACGACATTCGGATATGACGACATTTGAATTGTGAATCACTTTTCAATGGTCAGGCGAACGAGACACTCTGTTGAGCAATTTGTTTACCTAACATTGTAGAAATATAACAATTACAATATAATCAAATCCATATCTATGTTCGTTAAAAGTCCAAACCTCTACACTATAACTTGGTTGAGGCAGTGACGGGACTCCACCCAGTTAATCGAAAGTTTAAAACCTATACCGTAAGAAGTTAAATCACCACTACCAGGAAGTGGGTGGTGATTGATTGAACAATGTGTTTAGGAGCAAATAAACGTACTTAAGCTGAAATTCATATACATACGTTGGATGTGTCATACATCTGGAGAAAAATGCCTCCTTTGACTTCTTTAATTTTGGCGTATTTTTCGGAACCTCGATGTAAAACACGGATAAAGTTTCACTGAACAGCTGGCACGGATTATAAGGTGTAGATTTTTATTTTAATAGCCCACCAACACTATATCTTGGCGAAGGCTCGGTTAAACTAACATCTTGGACAATTGAGACCCGTACATAGCATTTGCTGTAAGACGAAATTACGCGTGTGTTATGTCCGATGAGAAACAAACCACGATCCAGTAGGTCTTCTAATTAGATAGAACTGTCAGTATCATGCAATGTAATGGAAAGGTGCAGAGCAAATGAAATCCAGGGCGAAATGTTGGGAATCATTTAAAACAATGGCAAAATATTGCCGTGGAAATGCGGAAAGAGAGCATGACTTTAAGTAAAATCGCAGGGGTCAAATTAGAAATGGTTATATAAAGTAACTCCGTTTTAATCTTCACTACGCTTTTGTCGGTGCCTTTAAGGTAAATAAATCTTTTGACGAGGAATGTATTATGTGCGCATAGAGGAACTTATGGCCCAAAAAATCGGCCTACCGAACGCACAATTCGCTATAACATCGTTTGAAACACAATACGAAAAAAACAGACAACATATTGTACGTAGTGAAGAAAATATAGCGCCGACAGCGAATGACCGTGATGAATCGATTCGGCGCCATGCTCAATTGCTTAATTTGTCGTACTCTACAACTTGAAATATTTTACGTAAAGATCTTAGTTCAAAAGCATTTTGAACTCAGTTCGTGCATAAACTGAAGTCGGCTGACTTTCCAAATCGTCTCTGTGTCAGTCGATAGCCTCTTGAAAATCCTCAAGAAGATATTTGGCAAAAATTTGGTCCAAGGACCATGCCCATTTCTGATTTAATGTCTATATCAATAAGTAAAATAGCCATATTTGGGGTACCAAGTAGTCAAAAGAACTAGAACTGACAAGACTTTTACTTTCGGGTAACTGAAAGTGTACACGGATAAGACAGGTAAGATTGAGAAGTCCGTAAACCCGTCGCCGACAATTGAAACTTCAGAATAGATCATTGTAAGACACAGTAACGGCCAACTTCTTCTTCTTCTTATCCTTTTATTAACCCTTTCCTCGTTATACGAACTTATGCGTAACGAGTTTCCCATTTTTACTGCATCACTGCTGCTCCGCTTATAAAAACAAAAAACACTGTGGCGCTGGCAGCCCGGTATGGGCCATGGCCTAGCTTCTTGACACTCATTGGTGTTGCTCATGTTTTCATTTTTGTCACATCTGAGCGGGGCCTACGGTTTATCGCCGAGTCCGAACGGCACTCCTTAGAAGCTTTTTCGTAGGCAATTTTACTTTCGGGAGTTTGCCATTGCCCGCCGAAAGGATGATGGCGATTTGAAAAATTGATGGTGACCCAGCCAGGAATCGAACCCAGACTGTCTGCGTGATAGTCCAATGAGCTAACTATCGCGCCATCGCCATCGCCTGCTCCGCTTATAGGGTTGGCTAATGTCGCAGACCGCAGAACGCGTCTACATAATGCTCGGTCCTGGATCGCTTCAGTGGTAAGCCCCAGGCGTTGTTGCGCATTTGCCATCTGAGAAATCCAGGAATTCTTTTTCCGACCTCGTTTTCTTACAGTAACGGCCAACATTTCAAAGAAATAATCTTCAAGGAATAAATGTAAAGTATGGTTCTTTGTATGATAATGAAAGTGCAGGGATATTCAATATTTAACTATTACTTTAAGTCAAAGTTGTCAAAAATAAAAGCAAGCAAATTCCCACTCTTAAAGATGGTCTGAATACTTCACTGACACGGAAAAAGCCGAGGCACTTCCTTTAAACTTTTCAAGAAATCGTGTACCTATAGTATCCCGAAGGAGATGTAAATACAAATACTGCTACGAAATACCGCGAAATGAATTTACAACCGATACGGACATTCAATTTTTCCTAAATAATTTATTTATTGAAAAATCAGGAGGACTCGACAACATAAAAAATATTTACCTTCAGAAATTGCCAAGGGTGCGTGTAAAGTACCTTGCCCTTATTACGAGTATTAATGCATGTCTTAAAATTTGGTACTTTCCTAATGAGTGGAAACTAGCAAAAGTTATTCCGATCCCTAAAGCTGGCAAATCTTTTATTTATTGTTTGTTAAGATTTATACATATATATATTTTAATTTACCTACTAGTCGTTTACTTTTATTTAGTGTTTGTTTTCTTACGAAATATATTGTAAATGTATATATTTTCGTACTTTTTTTTGTAAATTGTGCGATGCCGAATTGTTATTTTATGAACGAAATAAAGAAAATATAAAATATAAAATAATGCTCACAAATTAGTTTAAACAAATTCTCGCGATTTTTTTTGAGTAACTAATGTCTTTAAATATTTGCTTTCTCTTGTTTGCAACAGGTGTATCCCTTTTTGTATGTTTTAACTACGCACAAAACAGAAGAAATGTATATTCATTTATTTCAATTTGTGGAAAGAAATTAGTTTGAATTTCATCCATCATTATTTATGACGGACTTTGAATCAGCGTTGCGAAATGCACTCCAAAAGGTATGTATTTCCTGAATTTACAATGAAAGGATGTTTGTGCCACTACACGCATGCGCTGCGGAGAAAGGCTTCAAAAATTACAATTTTTATACCAACAATGCAAAACAATACAACAATTTCTAAGTGGTTTAAGAAACTATTTGTACTTCCATTGTTGTATCCAGAAAACATTTAAAAAAAAAACATTCGATTTATTAAAAGCTTAGGCCTCAACCCTGCATTTGGATTGCTAAACAGCATTTGTTGGATATTTTCAAAAACAATGGATGGTGCGAGTAAATATTTCAATATTTATACATATCAACTGAAGCGAGAAATTCGTCTATTTTCGTTATTGTTTTTGTAGGAAACCCCAATAAATTTTTCTGTGGCCAGTGAAAATATGAGAATTATAAGCGCGTTGGCTGGTTACAATAGCCGGCTTAGACTGTTTACTTGATGAGGAAAACAGCCCGACTAGGGACTTTGTACCTATATCAGCTTTGGATGGACAATTATTTGACTACAAAACTGACTCAGATATCATTAAAATTTTCGATAAAAATTCGGATTTTCTTTCATCAGATGGAAATGATGATTCGTTTAACGAAAATTTTCTAGAAGACACTACCTTATGCATTCATTATTTTAACAAAAAAAATTACTTTTTGTTACAACCATGCAATCATGGTTGGAAAAATGGTTGGAAACTCATATTCCTCTATCTTATGTCCATTATGTTGAACTATTATTCAAAATGTTATTCAAGTTTGCTTGTAAATTTAAAAAAAACAATTTAGAATATCTTTGTTTCAAAATGTTCTCGTTTTGAAAATATAATTTTATATAAATGTTTAAATACTGTAGAATTCTTATATACACTTATATATACTATATATATCTTGTTACACATGAAATAATTTTTAATGTTAATAATTTTAATAAAGTTACACTAAAATCCTCATAAATAATTTTATTTTGTTTTTGTTTTCTGATTAGAATCGAAGGAAGTTCTCAATTTATAGGTGGGAAATAACTTAACAAAATTTTTGTTGAAAAGTGAAATTATTTCTCAGTCGAGGTGAAGTTGTTTCCATGTGAAGTTATTGCCCGTGAAGATAATAATGATAATGAAGAATACCAGATAACATTGGATTTTTTGATTGTTTTTTATGTTTGAAAAAGTACACTTTAAACAATCACCCTTTATCTACCCCTGTTATAAGCTGGTCTATTCGAGGAGGAAGTTTCGGACTTTTCAATCGAAGAAATAAGAATTGGAAAAATGAAGCCGGAGAAAGCGGTGGGACCAGACAGCATTCCATCAGAGTTTTGGTCGAAGATGGAGGGGATCGGCAGCGTTTGGCTATCGAAACTTTTAAATAAATTAAAATGTGGGCAACCTCCATTATACAAAGGAAAAGGCGACACCCGAGAATGCAACAACTACCGTTCAATCAAGCTTATGTCACACACAATGAAAATCGTCGAAAGAGTCTTAAACGAACGTCTTCGGCAAATAATAAAGTTCGATAATAGCCAGTGTGGATTTGTTGAAGGATAATCGACGGTGGACGCTATCCAAAGCCTACGAATAATAATGGAAAAGCACCGAGATTCATCTAAGGATTTACACATGGTATTTATCGACCTCGAGAAAGCATTCGATCGAGTGCCTAGGGATCTCATATGGGCCGCGCTGAGGTCTCAAAACGTACCGGAAACGTATGTTAGAATAATACAAGACATGTACGGAAACGTGAAAACTGCGGTTAAAAGCTCTGCTGGACTAACGAGAGAATTTCCAGTTAATGTCGGAGTGCATCAAGGAAGCGTACTTAGCCCTTTCCTCTTTAACGTAGTATTCGACTATCTTTTAAAAGACTGCATGCGCGAAGCAAATGTAACGCCAATTCTCTTCGCTGACGACGCAGTTATACTTAGCGATAACGTCGAAGATTTACAGAACGCCTTAGATTCATGGAGGAATGCGCTAGAGAGAAACGGGTTTAAAATAAGTCGTTCAAAGACGGAGCATTTGACGTGCCCATTTGCGCATCCGTTGTGACCTGTTCCGGATATAATGTTAGACGGAATAGTTCTTCCAAAAAGCACTATCTTTAAGTACTTAGGATCAATCGTTAACATGGAAGCGAAATATGACGACGACGAAAACTACAGAGTGAGTGTCTGATGGATGAAATGGCGGGAAAATTCGGGAATCTTTTGCGATCGAAAATTTCCACTTAAATTAAATGGGAAACTCTACCCCACGGTTATTAGACCAGCTCTTATATACGGTTCACAGTGCTGAACAATGTACGAAGCGTTTAAAAACAGCGGAAATGAAAATGTTAAGGATGTCTAGTGGAGTCACTAAACGCGATTGTATTAGATCTACGCGTATAAGAGGAAGTCTACATATAAAGAATTCGGTAACCGAACAGCTTGAGGCGAATAGAATAAGTTGGTATTGCCACGTTCAAAGAAGATCTGCGGAAAATCCGGTTAAAAAGGCACTATCAACTACGGTCACTCCAACTGTAACAAAACGAGGTCGGAAAAAGAAGTCCTGGATTTCTCAGATGGCAAATGCGCAACAACGCCTGGGGCTTACCACTGAAGCGATCCAGGACCGGGCATTATGTAGACGCGTTCTGCGGTCTGCGACATTAGCCAACCCCATAAGCGGAGCAGCAGCGATGCAGTAAAAATGGGAAACTCGTTACGCATAAGTTCGTATAACGAGGAAAGGGTTAATAAAAGGATAAGAAGAAGATAAGCTTGCGAGTTTTGGATATATAGTAGGAAATACCCAAAGGACAAAAAAACATTACAAAGTATCCATTGTTAAACAATATTATTAAATTAGCGACCACATGGAGTATCACAATTAGATTCCTTAAATATTACTAGATTTTGAATAAGTTAATAGCCTAGTGTTTACAAAAAAAGAGACCTAGCTCATAATCACGAGCAAAAAAAAGAGTCACCGGCAATTTAAGGTCAATGACTGGAACATGGCAAGGGAATAAATAATCTTGTAACTTATAATGCTTCTGATAATCTGGTCATCTTTCAACTTAAATATAATTTGTACTTCAACAACTCCCATACTGGCCTTGAATAACCTCTCGAGCTTAGGCAGTTCTGTACATCCTCATTTATTTCTTTGTTACAAAAAAAAACACACACACAATTATGATGAAAATCAGATAGCATTCTGCACTATGCATTCTGTTTAATTCCCGCTTATTCGAACACCTTTGCCTTTCAATTTTTCTGCATAATTTTATTTCGCTTTCTATGAAACGAAATTTGTGTCGATAATTGATGACCGTAAATAAGAAATAAGCCCTGTAGAATAGTGTGTAGGGACCTTTAAAAAGGACTTCAGTTTGACAAAGTGATAGGTGTACTAGAAGAATCTGATATAGATTTGATTGAGTCCAATGGTCGAGTGTTGGGTTGAAGAAGAGCTTTTCAGCTTTTCACTCCTCAATTCAGCAGCCAAAGATATTACAGATTAAAATAAAGTATACGAGTACTTATTTTGATTAGAATTTGTTTGTCTAAGTTCCTTCAAAGATTCATATTTCTGTTCTATTATCTATTCCTAAAGTATTTCTCACTGTATGGATATAAGTATATTTTCGAATAGCTTCGATTTAAAGTGGTCGAAAAGGAACAGTGGTTACTTTGCTGGCTAATGCGCAAAAGGTCTGAGTCTGTCATTCAGTATGTCTCATTCAACGGTTCTTTGTACAGTGACTTAAATGGATACTTTAAGCAGAGTAAAACTGGTCGGCAATGTTTTGTTACAAGACAATTATAACGCCTCGCCTGCCCTAGAGGTAAAAAATAAAATTACTGAACTTAAATCAAATTTAAATGCAATCGTATGTTTAGTAAAAATAAATAAATTTCTGGCATTGAACTTAGGTTTTTAGTATTTCGTAATTTTTAAACTTTAAGAGCATAAGGTATTTTGTAATTTCAATATTATCATTTGATGCATCAATCAACTTTGATATCCATGATATGGCAAGCATAAATTCAATTAATTAACCTTCGGACCATTTAATAGCCGTCCTAATTTTACGAACCGAAATCAAATCAAAATTCGAATAAAATTTTTATAAAAATATCTTGCAAAATAGTATCCATATTTTTGCAATTTTTAAGTTTATTCTCTTTGCAAAATCTAGTTCCCGACCCGAAGAATACGGCATGTATGTTCTCAATTTTTATTTTTGTTTATTTTTTACATACATATATCTTTCCCTCAAACATGGCATGGAATGAAGGAAAGAAATAAACGCTTGCAGTGGTTATGAATTATACATCACATGTTATGAATAATTTATTAACGTCACTCTACATTTTTTCAAGCAAATTTGTCATAACGATTGATAACCGTGGTGACCACATGTTATACAGTTACATCGTATAGATATGAATGAACTTTATGAAATCAATTCGAACAAATCGATGATTTTAAGTCGTTTTTAGCAGTAAGCATTTTAAATGGCGGTCATAGAAAATTCTAGATCCTCTCCCACTTTAGTCACTTTCAAATTTTACCTACAACCTGAATAATTCATGAGGTTAATTTAAATTTCTTAGATTTTACTAGTATTCCGAAAAATCGAAGCTACTATATATACTCTTCTAGTGATGGATTTATCACCGTAGCAGAAAGTTAAGAGAAAATGCTTCAAAGTATTGACGAAATTGTATTTTGTCTTTGGTTTCCGTTGCCATAGGCTATTGAATTTTGCAAAAGGGAATTGGGTTATAGTTCTTGAATTTCTTTAAGGCTTACAATTATTATGTTTGTTTGCAAAACAGACATGTAAACTATCCCGTTTTTTACTTTTGGGACAAGGTTTACAGTGATATGGAAACCATCATATCTTGTGAATATTGGAGAATACATCAATCTCTTCTAGTATTCGAGTAATGAAAAAACAAAAAAACAAAAAAACAAATAAACAAATAAACTAACAACAGTTGGTGGCATTGATTTTAATTCCTTAAGTACAGGGTGATTCAAATACAAGTTTATTTTTTTAAGAAATAAAATAATGATCAAATTTTCCAAGACCTTGTTCTATCTTACGAATGGCTCGGGCAATATTCGCTTTGATGATTTGAATATCCATCTTTCAAGTCATCCTTTAAAAAAAGTCTAACAGGCTCAAATCGTAGCTCCGAGAATCGGTAATAACACCGGCTGGATGATAACATGATTACCGAATTTAGCGCGCATAAGATCGATTGGTAAGAGGGCTATGTGATATGGTGCACCATCGTGCTGAAACCAAAGATCGTCCAATTCAATGTCTTCAATTTCAGCCTGAGAAACTCGGTAAACATTGCTCTATAGCAGCACTCACCGTTGAACGAAATAGCGTTTCAAGTAGCATTTTCGAAATAAAATGAGCCAATGATGCCACTCCAAAATCCGAACAAAACTGTTACTCTCTGCAGATGCACTTTGGCTTCACTTGCTGAGTCAATAATCTGAGATGTTTGTAAAAAATACTTATCAGAGTGGTGGGCGAAATGTTAAATTGTTTTTGGCCAACATTTATTTTCAATAAACGCATTGTTTGAGCAACACTGCACTCACTTTTGACATAACTTTGCAATATTTTCCAACGTTGTTTAAGGGCTAAGCCATTCATTTCAGTCTGCAGTACCATGATACTGACTGACAGTTGAGATTTCGAGCGGAAAATACCTATCGGTGTTAAAATAACATCTAATTCAAAAAGAAAACACCCTGTAGGAGAAACCCCACATCCGGTCTTGCTGATGGAATGGGAAGATCATTTAAATGTGGACATTATTTAAATTATTCTTCCGGTAGACTATATCTATAATAGACTCCGGTATTAAAGCAATTATGTCATCTTAATTATTTTAATTATATGCCAAACCACAGTTATCAACGAAAAATATAATAAATCAGAAATGCAAGGAAAATGTTCCTTCCTCATGATTCTTATATTTTGATGTCGCGTTTAGTTGCTTGTTTAATTTACTTTATTATTTTATTTTATTTGTTTGTCAATTTGAAAGGTTAGAAAGTGCAATTAAATTTTGAATACGTCATGGGAATACATATGTATGTTACGTATTTGTCCAATTTGGTTGCTTTTTTAAGTTCAATTAAAGTTTTTGAATACATTTTTGAGGTATAAATTTAACCAAATATAAATTCTACTTAACCTTCATAGGTATTTAGCTATTTGGGTGAGCTTGGTTTAGGGCTGCTAACAATGGTAATAAAAACAGTATATGTGCATATATTAGATTGTTGGTTCGCAAGAAAATTCAGATAAAATGCAACTGAAAATCCCGGATACTCATTTCGAGAGCGTTTGGATAGAAAAAACTTTATATACAAAAAAATAAAAGTTCGATGATTTGGTAGGTGCTTCTGGTGTTGGACTGACTTCAAATATAGTACTTCGAAGCCGTATATTTGTCCAATCCATTACTTATTTCAGTTTTGCCTGAATGAGCTTCTCAAACTAGGCAGATCATAGCTGGTATAGATGCTTCAGTTCTACTTCACTTCAGTTTAAACATAGCTTGACTCGGTTGGCCTGAATGTATGTATATCCAAACATCGTCCAAATTGGTTTTAAGGTTTAACATTATTTATAGTTTCATTGGTTTCTTTTTCTTCTGGTAGAAGACTCAGCAACTCCGGTTATTCTTTACAGTACCATCCTGTAACATCGTCATTGAGTGCAATTGCTTGCCGAAATTCCTCCTCAAACAAAGGTTTTTTATGTGCTGGCCGAGAGAACATTTGTATGTCAGAGGCGTCATCACTGATTTATTGGTTTTCAGTATTTAATGCTGGCGGCATATATTCTTAATATCAAACTGATTTACGGTTGATTAGGAGTATTCCACTTGTGTGGTGAGTTTAACATGTGGGAAACACGTATTAGGTAATCATACAATTTTAAGTCTAGGAACGTTACCAAAGGTAATTTCGTGCAGAGTATACTTCTCAAAAGAACCATCAATGATATCACGAATTTTCTAGCTTCGCGTTAAAACCGTTTGGGACAATTTTAAGATCATGCCTAGGCAACTGCTCGTCCGTTTTGATTTTGAACTCATAGAAGCCGTCTTTGGTGTCGTGGTTTTCTTGCTTTTTTAAAATTAATTTCTGACTGGGAATTGATGTTCAAATATTTTGGTAAAATAAAGAAATATTACTTTTACTCAGTGCTGAATTCCGTTGGTAAGTGACCTAGGTGCGGGATGAACTTCGGTTTAAACATCCTCGGAATATGATAACCTTACATCCGAATGCACTTATCGAAGCTGAAAGAGAGTAAAGAACCATATATACTCGTATACAACCCTAATCTTCTTACTTGGGTTTTATACGAGTAAACGAAGGACAACCGGTCAATAGTGAATGTCAATATTAAATAAAAGCTAAAACAGTTTTGTGTTATACACATTTTTATAACCGAGTCAATACTCCCAAAATACCATTTATAAAATCTTTATCCTCTCACTTTTTCCTTTTGTGTCGGTGTACGTGTTTTTTTTTTGTACAAGTTTGCTTTGCCAATTAAAAAAGATTTTTTTCCGCGTAATATACTATACTTTGTAATCAGATTCCGAAAATTAAGCTTCTTTTCCGCCGCGTTCGCGCTTTAATTTGGATCTTTTGAGTGTTGAAAAAATGTTTTCTTTTTGTTGCTTTGAAAGTAACTTTAGTTCATCAATAAAGAAGATCATAGAAAATTGTAGAGAATTTTGAACTCCTATGACCACCAGTAATAGTACATAAGAGAGCGCAATTAAACGCAACATCCAATTTGTAATCAAATTTCGAAAGTTTATGTAATGAGAAATATTTACCATGGCCGCCTCACCTCACAGCAGTATACCAAAATATAATAAAACAAAAATACGAAAATTACCACGGATTCTTGGTAAAGTTTTCAGCTAAAAAATACAAGTATAAGTATAATGAATCGTGTCTTACTCAAAGGTACATACATTTAACCGGAGAAGGAAACGTTCTGAAGAATGATTGATGTTTTATACAGGTTGAAGGTGTAGAGATTTGTTTTGCTACGAATATGACGGAGTATTCGCAATTTGAATTAGGCATGCGGAAATTAGATATATTTTTTTGTCAGTCCTAAATGTGTAAGATCAAAATGTGTTAAACGAAGATTTGAAAAAACAAATTGAAGACCTGTCTACGGGGAGAAGGTTCTAAATAAGAAAGATACAATCAAGACGAAACGTTTTGAACCAAAAATGATCCATTTGGATAAACAATTTTTTTTTTTCCTGTATTGTATTTGAATAATTAAATTTACATTTTTATTACGATTCGGTTTAAGGAATCACATGTAAAAGGAGTATTTGACCTATCAAAAAAGTTGGCGAATACATCTATTAGATCGTTAAACTAATATCATTTTGTATGTTTTATATTCCATGTGGGACTAGGTCTTTTACCCTAACCTTTCCTTACAAAAATGAATGGTTTCTACGGTCATCTGCAGACTATGAGAGTAAGTGATGTTTGATTTGCTCTCCTGTCTGTGTCTTGCTAGACTGGAATGCATTCAACTCGCAACAAAACTAACATTATATACATATGTCAGATAAAAAGAGCGTTGATAAATAGCTGTCACTCTACCGAAAGTAGAGTAAGCTGCAACCGGAAAACGAAACGTACTCGTATACCACATATACTCGGATGCTTTGGGAAAGGACTGATCACGTATTTTCTACTATATACTCGTATACGGGTGCAATCATAGGTTATTTAAGAACGTTAATCTCTCTTCTTTCAGATACCTCATGCTGGAGGGGAACTAAGAACTTACTTTTTTTTTATTAATATGTAATTAGTAGTAGTGTTCAACCGATCACTCTTAAATTTGAGATCGTTTAAGTCATCGTTTTAGTCGTACTGCACAAAGCGATTCATTGATTTTAAAGTGTAGATTAAGGGGTAAAGTATTAGAAACAACATCAGGTAATTGTTGATTTGACTGTTGGGTTGTAAGTTTTTAAGGCAAGCTATTGCACTAGAAATTTCTTTAGATATAATAAAATCCTCTGTACGTCCACGACAGTATATTTCCCAATATTTTTTTTTAAATTCCTGTGAAAAATTCAGTTTTAATCTGTTTATGTTCCTTGGAAAACCAAAGTCAACAAGTGATTGACTTACTAATAGTTTGGAAGTCGTAGGAGGGTTTAACAAGGGTTGATATTCACAAATGCAGTGAAGCTCCCTCCACTGAGTTTTCACACTTAGCACCTTAAATCGGATTTGGACCCATTCATGAAACCCCAAATATAGTTCTTTCCTGGATTTAATTGTGACATTCCTTCAGCACTTCCTTATTTATTCAGAGTGACACCCAAATAGTTAGCTTCGTTGGATAAAAGGATATTGATTCTTTAGAAAAAAGATTCCTCATTTTCGTTAGAGAAAGGAGAAAATGACGGTAAAACTATTGAGAGCGTTAAGCAATGAGTCGACTAACATGCAACATAGGAATGGAATCAAAACTCCGGCTTGCGGTCAACCCCTGTTTATAACCCCATTGGTTGCAGTCAATATTCGCAATTTTTATTCTATTCAGCAATATCATTTATTACTTTTGGGATGGCATAGTGGTCCGAAGACCGAAAGGGCTAAAGTATACCAGTGCCAAAATTCAAAAGCCTTATAAACACTCATTTTCTAATTTTCGAAATATCTTTTTATACAGGTATTTACGGCTGTTGAAGTTCATCAATCTCTAAGTAAGGGTGTTCCTCACATTTTTCGATGAAAAAAAGTATAAGATAAAACAAAGTAATAATTCGTTTTCTTGTCGCTCAACATATTCTCACACAGTGTGCACTCATTCACTCGCCTTTACTCTGTTTCATGAGAAATAAACTACATAATCTCTCATTAATCCAATGACTAATTCCCTCACATTCTCTTCATTACATTCATTCTGTTTTATGTACTTATTCATTTGTTTCATTTAAAGTTAAAAAAAAAACAAGAAATGCCAAGATTGAACTTGGAAGATCAAAAGAGGTGGAAAATGATACCCTTTTGCTAATTTCTTCCGGTCGTAGGACTTCTTCTTTGGGCTCTGTTCGTTTTTCCCATTTTATGAAGAAGATTACCTGCCCAACGAGCGGAAATGACTGGAATTGATACGATGAGGAGGAAGAAGAAAAAAAATAGTTTAAAAACATTTCAACAGCATTCCATGAAAAAATATCAAGTTTATGAAGAATTTAATGCAATTCTTCTTTCATGACCTGGGTTTTGACTGGAAACGATTTGTGCAAAACACACCAGGCAACAAAGTATGCCTAGACTTCGGAAATACTTGTATTTGAATAGTCTGATAAATTCCGGTAGTATATAGTAATAGAGCAGCTGGAAACTTATGAAATCAAATGCTTTGTGTGGCTTGAGTTCCTAGATGTTGAATTTACTGTAATTCTAGATATTCAGTTTCTTCCTTCAATTCATACATATGAGTACATTAACAGCCGAGAACCAGTGTCTAAACTGATCAAGTTATTCCACCATATACTTCCCAAGAGGCAGGTGGCTGCGTTCTGCGTATTTAAAAAAAACAAAGATTAATTAATAACATTCAATACTCAGCCAATATTCCTTTTGCTTTTATATTGGCTTCATTTTTTACAATATTTCATGGATTTATGGCCGAACCAAGTACGAGTTACTTACACGATTTGCTTGCTCCAACTTATTTACAAATAATCTAGTGTTTATCATAGCAATCTCAAATCTTTCACTTACTCTTCTTTCTTCGTTAGAGTGTTGGAAAACGCAGCCTCTTTATTTTGTGCTTTAAATTTATGTATAATATCAACATAGAAATTGCTGACCGGAAACCAGCATTCAGAAAACAGAATGGAAAGACCTGTGTAGGATTTTCCCCGATAACGAAGAGTGTTCGAACAATTGCAGTTCATTTGTAACATAGCTTAGTGTTAGGTTAACAAAATGCAGAGGTTTAGAATATACCAAAATGAGCCGTCATAGCCTCGAGAGATAATGCACAAGAGTTGAAAGTGTACGGCACTGAATAAGATGAGAGTGAGTTGAAGTGGTTCTTTGTTAGAGATTAATTTGTTGCCAGCAGAACACGAAGAAAATACGAGTAAGTCTTAAGAATCATCCAAGGACTTCAACGGCCGCTTGATTATTCGTGATCGAAAGTCTGCGAAATTTGGCTTCATCGTTTAAAGAATTGTATTACTAAATTGTTTTATCACTTTACAACTTACAAGAAAAACTTGGCATTGCGAGGTATGTTTACATCTTGACTCTGAGTGTTTGATAGTTGAAATACGGAAAATGTGGTAAGTTCCTCTCATCGAAATGCCTTTTTGTTTGTTTAAACTCATCTTACCATATTTTACAATCACATTTCTTGCACACCGATCAAAGTGCACTTTCTTATGGCGCTTTGTCATGCTATACAGTCACCTCATAAAACAATCGAATTAGATGAATCCCTCACCATTAGTTAAACCGTAAGTTATCACGTAAAGCGTGAAAGTCAAGCATAAATTTATGAATCACTCAAGAGGCCCATGAAAATACATACCAACATATGTACGTGTCTTATAATTCCATATAATAAAAATGCATCAAAAACCGTAGGTTTGTGGTGTCCGAATTCAAACAAATAAACCGTTAATGTGTGTTCCCCAAGAAAAAAAAATCATTCACATTTACCTGTGGCAGCCATTCCATCGAAAAATTTTGAAAAGGCACTTTTCGGCTTCAGGAAAATAACTCTCGGTTCCATGGCCATTCCGGGGCGGCTTCAACGGGTAGTTTCAGTCGTTGTCGGGCGTTAATTATTATTATGATGATGGAGCAACTGATGACGCTCTGATTTAAACTGAAATCGTCTCAGTTACGAGATATGATCGCAGCACACGAATTTATTGCTTTTTTTTAGATTTTTTTTTTTTTTTAAATTCTTAATTATTTTTCACTTTAGTCGGTTTCATCACACGCGTTTTTTTTTCTAAATAAAAAAGAAGTATACAAAAATCAAGGTAAAGTATAGACATGGTTTGGTTCTGTTCGGATGGGAGATTTCACACATTTTTCGTCTTATCTTCGAGTAAAATCGCTGCAATTGGAGATACATTTTAAGAATTTTTCTCTCGTTTAAGCCGGAAGAAGGTGTACTCGTATTGTGTATGCGTTCATTGTTGGAATTCTTTTTCATGTAACGAGTTGATTGGTATGCGTTTCTTAAAAGTCAAACCACACAAAAGAAAATTAACTTGCACCAGTCATCACAGAGTGCAGACTAAGGAGCACATAGTACACAGCATTGGTCTTACAGACCGCAAAGTCAGATGGAATTGCAATGGCTCACGGAACACACTCATTAAGTGGTCGTCTGCTTGGTCAGAACACCAATTGAATTCAGCTTAAGGGAGAGTGAATTAAGTGGATATTCCAGTCACACACATTCTTGAAAACCTTAAAAACAAAAAGTATAAAAAAACAGCCCTATACCTATACCCTCAAGTAAGATAAGAGTTTTTCCAGAGTTCAAATTTAATGGATTAACAAAAAAAAAAAAACGGTTGAAAAAGGAGAACAATTTCTGCACCACCTGTTGGCGACTACCATCCATTGCCAGGTAAACTGAATACCAGTGTTAATGCGCCGGCCTTTTCAGACGGTGAAATGAGAACAAAAGTTCATCGAAATGGAATTCATTAAACTTCGCACAAACTGTTTTCAAAAGGCTAAAGGGGGAGAATTTTACAAATTTCCTGGAAATCGTAACAGTTATGAGAACGCATGAATGTGAGCATCGGGAAGTGTACTCCCAGTATAAATTACTATTTATTTGTTCAACTTTTTATGGTGCAAAGATAATTTGATTTTTTTTTTTTACAGTGTCGACATTCTAATTATAACAGATAATTGAAATATAAATAGCCGTCAAGCATATTAATAACCGTAAAAGAAGGAATTCTAGCATTCAGCACACTTTCCCGTTTCTTAAAAAAAAAGGTTTATCTTACAATTTGAAATCTTCGATATTAACTGTCCATTCACCAGCTAGCGACTTACAGTACATAAATGCACATCTGGCTATTAAGACTCTGATAACATATGTAGAACCCGTGGAAGAACTTATAAGACACGCAGAACAATTACTGCTTTTCTCAATCACTAGCTTCTACACAACTACTTTTTAGTATCTAGTTTTACATATAACAACGAACATACACTTATGTACCTCACTGACACTTTGACGCTTGCACGTTTATTGTAAAGTCAACTAAAACCCATTAAATAGTTTACGTTTAAAAAAATTGGCAAAAATTTGTGACGTAGGTGGCTTAAAAGTGCTACAAAATAGAATGGAAATCGAAATGGTTCAACTTATGCTCTCAACAGACAGGATGCTATATCTATGTACTCGTATTATTGTCAATATAATGTTGGGATTAGTTCAATGGCTATTCACTGAATTCGGTTTACTTTCACCAAGCTAGGTCTTTGTGTCATTATACGAGGTAATTTTTCTCATAACTCTTTAAATTTTGAACATGTTTTTCTGAAAAGAAAAGTCTGCCACGAGAAATCGTGACAACCTGTAGTGAACTCTCATCAATTTAAAATTATCAATGCACGGACAGAAGGACGACGTTACAGAAGAAATTTTTCGAAGAGCTCCTCTATAAGACCTATAAGAAATATCTTTGAAACGACGTTATTGTGCAGAAAATAGGAAAAATGGAATGTTTGATAGGACTGTCAGCAATCGAGGAGTTCGCGTCATTACGTCTAGCAAAGGATTTGGCCTGATCCGGATACAAACTAAGAAAAGATTTAAATATGGTAATACATTTGCATATAATCTTATGTATACAAATCAAAACTGACACGTTCGACATACATATCTTGTTTGTTGAAAGAGAATCTAGTGAGAACAGGAAGTGTCCCCAAGTAAGTGACATCGATATTTCACAGAAACGTATGAATTTGATCTGGTAAAATCTTAGTTACTGAATTAAAATATCAGAAAAATCGCCTAACTTTCAAGATACTCGTACTATCATAAGTTTCTCTAAAACAATCCAAAAAGGAACTTTGATCTGTAGTATTTCCATTAAACTCAAAACTGCGCTATTTTCTTCTTTTATCATCAGCAACAATAATATTTTTATTTTCATTGTTATCCACATGCTGCTCCAAATAAAATGAAATTCAAATATTTACTTCAAAACCACATTTTATCTTTAAACAAAACCTTAACAGAAGAACTGTCTTCCGCAAATATTTGCATGAAAATCATTTTTCTCAATTAAATAAACTAGGAATGATCTACCTACGTATTAAAAATGTATCTCAACCATCTTTAACACACAAGGAAATAAAATCACCTTGAACTTTATATAATTTTTTTCTTTTTTATTTTTTGGCAAAAAAAAGTTGTTATCTTTTATTTATCAGATAAGAATATTAAACACTTCAAATCTTTTCAACTACAAATACTCGTATGTTCTCATATTTACCTACAACTTACAGTTACTGAAACATCAAAACAAAAATGTAAAAAAAAATTGCAATGAAGTAATGTAACTATTCTTTTTCGATTTGATGACGGTTTCTTTATATTAATTTATATTTTGCCACAAATCAATAATAAATGGCAATTGAAAATTATTACCTCTTTTTGCAGTTTTTTTTTGTAGTGATTTAGTGATCTTATCAAAAACTCACTATCTTATGACTATTTTTATTGCGTTACCATCATACGATTGCGCACACATTTGTATGAATATTCGTTTGATTATTGCTTTACTGGTTCTGCTTTAATGGCTTTTTGAAAGTAAAATTTTCGCAGCGCAAAAATTGCCAAAACATTTAAATAACTGACCATATAACAGGTGTGCCTGTATGGGTTCAATGAAAGAGCCAGAATAAAAAAGCAAAAAGAAACAATAACTAAAACGACTTGAATTCAAATAACCCAAAGTGGCAAAAGTATTGAAAACAAGTTTTATGCGTATTCCTTAAATTAAAAACAAAGACTGCAAATGAGAATGATTCATTAGATGACCAGAATGTAAGAGTCAACGAAATGGCCGCAAACAGCTCTAGTTGAATATGAATTGGAAAACACTGACACTGTTTGTAATCAAACAAAAAAAACATTCTTTGAGTAATGTTCCTCAAAGTAAATGACTCATTTAATGCTAGATTTCGCAAGCATAGTTTCATGCAGGCAAATGTAATTTTTCAAAATTTTCCCAACTTCTGTAACTTTATATTTTACTATGCGTTAAAATATGTACCACATATAAATGCAATCTAATGTAACTTATGTATATTGCCTATGTAACTGCATTACTTTAGTGTATCTTGTGGAGTGATTCATATCAAAATCTGCCTTTATAACATGAATACCATATTGTGGAAATATTTTACTTCAATTTTAAACAACTGAAAGTAAATTTCGTTGCCAAAAATAATTTTTAAAACTAACATCAATTGGCAGTTAATTAAAATTAATTGTTAGGGGAAAGTGTTGGAAATCAAAATGATTTATTGTTCCTAGCTTTCAATATAATGTTTAATATTGAAGGAAATTAATTCGTATGTCATTCTCTATTTTTGAGAACGTCTACACAATGACGAACATACAAAATAACTATTCGAATATATTTGCTTTCTCGAGATACTGCATTTATAGCATGAACTGTCTAAAAAAAAGAAAAATGTTTTGGATTACAAAGTTTCAGTTTCTGGCCAGCAATATCGTCTAAATGATTGCGCCTCATTTGTTAAGAAAGGGTTTAAAACACTCTGCACATATGTGACACTGCTTTTATAGGTACAAAAACATTCCAACAAATTTGTTTTAAATGTCTTAGATATTCAAAATATACTAAATGCAAAAACAATTATATGAACAACTATCTATCGGCTCTAAATTATTCATTTTGATGAAAGATTGATATGACCAAAAACACTATAACAAAAAAAATATTTAAAACCCTGCCTTTAAGGACTGAAGAACGTTTTAGAGAAATGTTTTGGGTGTCGAATATTTCATTTAAAATGCATAGGAATGAGATGAATATGGCCGAAAGCATTCCAATGCTCAATCTGCCTTTATAGGATTAGAAAATTTCTTGAAGAGCGGCAACCAACTTGGACAACTTAGTTTTTAAAAATGCACCCTTTACGATAACAAAACACCTCCAGATGAGTAAGAGATATTTAGCAATTATGTACACTTTAATATCGGTAAATATAATTTGAAAAAAATTCTCACTTCTAACACAGTCTCTATAGCGTGAATGTCTTTATTTTTCTCTATTTTAACCTGACAAACGTCTTGAAATGATGTAAGTTTTGTGTCTCTTCTTACAGCTGTTGATCTTATAAAAAAGAAAGAACAACAACAAATTAAAAAAAAAAAACACACAACGAGCAAAAAAAAAGAAGACCAAAAAGCAGGAAAAACGTTCAAAAGGAATACAACAAGTTATAAGAAGATACAATAAACTATTCACATTCCACGTAAGTAACTATCCTCTAAAGTCTAAAGTATCTAACTATTTCAAACAGATATGTAAATCTGCACGTCGCACATACAAAAATACATATTTATATGTGTTGGTGTTTCTTTTTTGCAGAAAATTTGCACATTCTATGCCACTGATCCAACAACTTTGTGGCTTTTGCTTCTGAGGTAGCAGTAGCGCGGTTTTGTGTGACCCTCATGGGAAAAAAACTGGGATTTAATTTTCTATTTTTCATTTGAAAAATTCCTGTCTCATACCAAACTGAAAAATATTCCTTATTCTTTTTGTTTACGGTAAAGTTGGATAGTAGTATGTATATACACTGCAGCGACTCGAGGTGACAAATTTTGTTCACATTTGCACATTTTTCGTATCGTTAAACACACAAAGCCTTTTCGTTGAAATTTGGTTTTAAATTTGGCTTACATATAAGACTTAAAAATCACAGTTTGCATTACTCTCCACCCACTTTTGTAAATGCCCTCCCCACTGGAACATCAAAATTTACAATTTTGTTATAATTTAAAAAAAAAAAAATCACAAAAACAACAAGAAACAAAGAAAAAGTAAAAATGAACGTTGCAAAGTAACAAGCCCACGAAACAGACGATAGTTACCGCGTTTTATTTTGCGTTTGCCTTTACTCGTACTTTTACGTTTGCGATCCTACCACCGCACACAGCACATAACACCCAACGCGACGGACTGTAAATGTTGAACTGAATCGATGTGGAATTGGCCAAAGTCATAAGCCGGGTAGAATGACTACAGGAGTAAGGCAACCGTAACAGCTGTTTGTCAGAGTTAGTCCAAAAAGTAGCAACCAGCTCAAGCACCAACAACTAACATAGCTCTAGCCACCAGTACACTCGTAAGCAACCAGTGCCAGTGCCAGTGCCAGTAACAGACGGCACACAACATTGGAATTGTGCTTTTGCGTCACTATCCCAGTCTTGACAATTCAATAATCGTGTGGAGCCCTCGAAATCGTACCCGCAGTGCCATATTGGTATGTGTAACTTACAGATACCGATCCAACAAGTGAATTTTATTCGGGTTACGATTGTTGCTTGTTACTTGATAAATTTATTTACAACAAACCTAGCGTCAAATTTTGTAGCATACTTCACTCTAGATCATGCTTCTGAGTGACGATCGTTTTGAAGATCGTCATTGATGATGATGATGATGAGTTTTCATGATTACACGTTTGCATCCATTCCCGGGTTTGACGGTAATTACGCCAAATATCACTATCAAATTGAATTTGATTGAGCGATTTATGGATCTATAATTTAGGGTTTTTTTTCATATTCACGATCACTATCGCAGAATGATGCATTTCTTATTAAAATTTGAGTGTGAGTTTAAATTACTCGTAAGTGTGAAAAGTGAACAGCAGTATAGGTTAGGTAATTCCAAACGAAATGCTGGTAAAAGATTTTTATTGTATTTCTCGTTTATTTAAAACGTCGCAGTCGATTTACATCGGCGATCGTCGGAGTCGATTTAAATATCTGATCATCTAAAGAATAAACAAACGAAGCATTTCATCGGTTGACTGGAGAAAGTGTGATAAGTGAGAAAATGGGGCATTAATGAGAACTTCTCTTTTTCGATTGTGTTCGTTGTTCTTTTTCTTTGTTTTATTCAATTCGCGTTTGAACTCGATGCAAATCAAATCAATTGTCTGAAGATAAAGAAGCGGAAGGAGAATATTTGTTTTAGGTCAATTTAAATTGTAAGCGGGTGTAAGAAATTTTGCATTGGTGTTAATATTTTGAATAAGAAATTGATTTTAACCTGTTGATACGATTGTTGACTAAGCAGTTTTAATTTTATGCAGAAAGAAAAAAACTCAGCTCAACTCCCTTTTACATTATATATTTCTGAAATTTAAGAACCGTCAGTTAATAATACACATTCAGCCCAAGCATTTGTATAAGTACATATGAATGGCTTACTCTTATAGAAATGCCCATGCAATTCGAAAATGAAAACAAACCTAAAGATACATACATATACACGTACGCCAATCGGTAAAGGCAGAAAAGGTAAGTGTTTTGTTGTGATTATGTGAAAGGTAATCGATAAATTAATTTGAATTCATTACATGCCAAGCTTGCGCTTAGATTGCGCTACATCGCCTGAACATGAACTAAGGACTTCTCCAGTTAACTTTGACCTAAGACTTAGCTTAATACCTATACTATATGTATCGCAATCCACGTAGGTCATGATCTCGCTCTGATATGGCTTACAATCTAAGCAGAGGTCTTCCTCCACTGTAGTTGGTCTACGAAAACCAAGTAAACGCATGAGAAAAATGAATATTGAAGCTGTTTATTTGGGGCAGCATACTGAATCGGTATATTGCGAAAAATTCTCCACAAGCCTTGAAACTGATGGAAAACCATGCAACATCCTAATCTATTAATATGCCATTATTTGATTACGAGCCAATAAATTTCTTACACACGAGTATCCTTGCAGAACACAAAACCACCCACTTGGCCAGTAAGCCAGTATCTCCATGCAAGACAACTGATATAATCCGAAGAAGTTGTTCCCCGTTTACTAAAGTGATGAAAAAGATCGGACTATGCTTTTTTCCTATTCCTTTGCCACGTTTAAACTCTGCACAATTATCTATTAAACTGAAAATACATACATATACTCGTATATATTTTTTTTGAAAAGAAAATATCACAATTTCCTTGGTTTTGCTCGAAAAGATCCTTTTTCTGGATTCTTGATAGGGCATTCTACTTGGGTTTGCGGTTATTTGAAAGATAAGAAAAGATCCCTTAAATTGAAGAAACATTTTTGTTTTCGAGGATTTTTCTCGATAGTTTCGTTAGTTTGAAAGTAAACTTTTGCGAGTATTACTCTTGGATTTGGTCAAACATAAAGCTACATAACCAAATTGCGGTTTCGACCGTTGACTACCAGAATCACACAACCGTTAAGTTAAGATGAACATGTCGCCAGTTGTTACTATGCCGGTCTTATAATATTCACTAATAGCATTGTTCCACAAATCATACAAGTACTTATGCAAAAATCACATTAATCAAGTCTAACATGAAACAGTGCAAAACATTGAAGATCTATACTGCGCGGTGAACCTTGGTCACAGCAAATAAGGGTCCTAAAATAGCACGTACTCCCATTTTGAGTTTGTATTGTATTACTATTACTTTTACACTATTGCCAAAGAAAGAGCGATTGACAATAGCTCTATGAAAATTTCGAGGAAGCTAGTATCGATCTGGTATCGATCACCCTGACGGTTGGTTGATTAGAGTACAGCTAGGTTCCCTTATAGATGAAAGGACTGCTTGTTGGTTATTTAAACGTAACATCCCGTTACAAACTCTTAAAACTTCAATTCTTTAAAAAAAATAACTTAAGACTCAAGAGGATACGACTACTCTTAAAATGCAAAAGAACGTATTAAGTTTTCGGAAAATGGAATTTTTCTCTATCTTGGACTCCAGGATATTCATTTCGTTCCGGTTCGTTCCAACATTTAATGGGGAGACTAATTATTTGTGTAAATTGATTTGTATTTTGTATCATCTCATATGATTATAGTTTCCTGTAAGAATAATGTCTTTAGGGCGCGTTTGAGATTGAATGCCGATCCCTTTGATTGAAAAGTCGATACACTACCGCTTAAGCCAGACGAATCTCCTCTTCTTTCTTTCCGAGGTCAGACACTTCTAAACGTTAATCACAACGTCGGGTTTACTGGATTGGTTTAATTATTTTCCGAAAAATTTAAACAATCTTCAATTTGATGCTCAAGTGTGTTTAAAAACATTTTACAGAATCTGATTTTGTCGCAAAGCAAGAATTTGGCATCAAGGGATCGATTCCTTTATAAGTCAGACGGACTTCCCCTATTTTCAATGTAATATTCTCAAAATAAATATCCCTCAGTTTTTTTGTTTTGGCTTCGATATGAGTTTTAATCGTTGTTAACGATCGTCTGTCTGATAATCCTTACCCAATGGCCCCAATCTTCGGCAAAAGATACGAGAACCGATTGGTATTTTAATTAAGCTCACTATTTTATAAAGTTAATAGTTTAATTAGCTAGCAATCGAGTGGAAGTTCTGATTGTTCAATTGAATTTGTAAATCAAAATCAAAATAACATTCTCTTAAAATCAATGTGTTTACTACGCAAACTTAGTTTCGACTTATCAAACAATTTTTCTATCACAAAAAAGACGTGTTTGACTAGGAAATTATCCGCTATTTAAATGCGATAAGCTTTAATCGCGCTAGTTCAAATTGTTGACCCAGCGCAGCAGATGTTTGTCATCCATAATTTGAAGGATTTGTACTTTCCCGCAAATTTGCTGTACGAATTTTGAGGTCTCCATTCAAATTGTCATTTCTAGAGTACCTATGCCAAGTTTTTAAAATGTTGGCATTCCTCTTCGTGATGAAACCTCAAGGTTATATGCGATAGCGCCACACTGGCATCAGAACTTGCTTGCAAAAGACAAGCAGGCATATGACGCCATCGGAAAGTGCCATCGATTTTAAAAATGGCTTCTGATGTCAATTCGATTTTGACATTTGTGAAGCAAACATAATTCGAATTTGTGTGAATAAACAATGGAAAGCTAAAATCATGAATAACACAGAATAATAGCCATGATGTTTTTGGTAAACAATTCTTCAGCGATTTTAGCGAGTGAGGAGGTCCATTTTCACCTACATACATATGTATGTGCATAGATGAAATTTTCGGTTCTGGTGTACAGAAACCTCGCTTGTAATTCACGAAGAATGTACACAAAGCCATGGTGTGCTGTTTATGCTGGAGGAGCTTGGCCATTTCTGTTTTTAGAACGGCGCGATCTTAACGATCACCGTGGATGGTGGGCGCTAGAGTTATAATTAATGAATTTTTCATTTGTCAATTGGATGAATTGGGACTGAAAGACATATAGTGCACACTACACGAGCACAATAACCGACATTATAAGGCAGGAGTTTTAGCGATTTGCACTGGCCTGCAAGATCAGTCGATTTGATCGACCTAAATTTTTTCGTATCGAGTTAAACCATAATCCGTCATCACCTTTTCCTCTTTGTTTTTTGTGAGCGAATCTGGTGGGCTTATCTTGATATATGCCATGTTACTCTGCAATTACTAGTTAATGACAAGTCGTTGTGGAAAAAAGAAAAGAAAAGTCCACATAATTTTAAATATAATTTTATTTTTACCAATAATTAAATAAACACAATTCTCATTTTATTTCTATTTAAAAATTAATTTTAAATTTAAAAAAAAAAACAATAATATTTACACAATACATCGAACAAAAATAAACATACAGATCAAAACGATTTTTTTCAAAATATATAATATTGTATATAATAAAAAAATAAATAAATAAATTTCAAATATCATGGGTGTAAAAATGTTGTTCCAACCGCCTTTTGTCTTTCGAAATCCGCAAGTCCGGTCCAAGGGTATTTAATATTACAGGCAGAATATATGATGCATGACGCTCACCATATTTATTGTGGACACGTGGAGTTATATATAACCCTTCTTTTTGACGTCTTGTTACATGTTGAGTACTTCTGAACAATTCAAGTGGTATATCCTCACAGTACTCCAAGACAGTAGTTGCTTCGAATATATTTTTCAATGGCATATATTTTATCCTACTACGAAGATCACTTGCTAGATAACTGTAGACTTTTTCAACGATTTTTTGAATTTTTGTTAGTCTTGATTTTGAAGTACTACCCCATGCAAGTATTCCATAATTAAGAGTTCCCATAAATTCTTGATACCAGTAGCTCTGAGTTGATGGAACATACTCTGAGTTCTTAACCGCGAAGGCAATATCTTTTAAAATGGTAGCTAACCCGGCGATGTGAGTATTCCAATACAGGTGTGTATCAAAGACAAGATTTAAATACATGTGCTCCTTGACGACCTTTATTTGCTCAGTAGTGGAATAAGTCAAATTAATTTTCTTGTCTATTTTCATTCTTGGAACATGAATTGACATTATTTCTGCTTCTGTCCAATTGATTTTAAGTCCAGAATAACCTTCTAAATCGTTAATTATAGTTTGCGTCACTCCCTCACAGAGAGCTATTGTTTTGTTACTAACTAGTATTGCTGTTTTACCATTAAAGGTAAAAAGTTCGCCTCGTCGTTTAATTTTGCGTCTTATGCGATGTACATGTAAGAGCAACATCAGTTTGCCTACTTTTGAATTGTCTTGGTACGAATGATTTCGAAGGAAATCGGATAAATATTTTCCGGCTTTTTCCAATTTTTTAAGCACGTAATCATCTGGTTGTCCCAGAGAAAAGTCCACAAAAAGAACCAACACATGACAAACATCATTCAGCTTTTTATTGAGAAAATTGCTCATATCACCTAAAAGTCGATGTTTACCCTTAAATTCATGTCTTCGAGATGCATATTGGAAATCACTGTGGCCTTTGTAGATATTTAAAACTCTACTTACAACAATCTGCTCTACAATGCTCACAAAAGATGGAAACTTGGTATATGCCTCCGTTGGTACTGTTGATTCCTGCAGAGTCAAATTGATAAGTTTGGTAATAATTGGCGCAAATATTTCAATGTGATTTTTCAAATCAATTTCCCTGACAACACATTTACTCATATCATTTCCTCGTTCAAAAGGTGTATCCAAGTTTTGTAAGAAAGTTTTAATTTCACACTCATCCACAAGTTGCTGAAAATTCTTCGGGATAGTGTGCTGGGCATTACATTGTGAACGTGTTCTACATAATGGCACAGATATTGTATCAACTGTTTGTTGAGATCGTCGGTATACGTCATTGATTTGTTTCAAAAAGAGTTTAAAACATTTTTCTAGTTTCATTCCTATTAGAACTGAACTCCAGTCACTATCTTGAATGAGTTGCTCTACAATTTTTTCATTCAATTCGGTGAATTTAGAAGTATCCATACAAATAACATTTGTTTCGGATTTGGGAAATGTCCCAACAAGTACAGCAAAATGATCGGAAATTCGTTCTTTTATAACTGCAGAAAAATATGTACTTTCCAACGAATCTACTAATACGTGGTCCAGTAGGGTGGAACTAGTAGCTGTGATTCTAGTATCTTCCATTACAATATTCCAGAGTCCCCACAATTTTTGAACTTTCTTATAGTTACGTGTGGTGGGGATTTCCGATTTGTTTTCATCAATATTGACGTCACCTAAAATTAAATTGTCTTTTTCCATATGCAACACCTTCGCTAATTCCTTAATGAAATCAGATCTCTTTAGGCCTGGTGGGCGATATATAGCACTAATTGACTTGTCCTCGAGTTCTACAGTTAAATTTTCAAAGGATTTTGTGTCGATATGACGAAGTTTATAGTTGCATCCGCTTTTGATGTACATGCCTACTCCACCACCACGATTATTGTTATTTCGGTTTTTGAATTCGGGAATGAATCCTTTAGCAATAAAAAAATTATTTATTTCTTCTACCAAGATGGGCTTTTCTTGATTCACTTCATCATCCTTTATCCAAGTTTCATTTAAGACAATTATATGGATATATCCTAGAAAAGGCTCGATTTTTCGAAAGAATTGTTTCCCATTTTTGGTAAACGATCGTATATTTATAAGTAAGCAACAAAATTCTAATCCATTCAAAACATTCGGCTTGAGTTCGGAAAATCGTTTGTATGACGCACAAACCACGTCTGGTTCACTTTCATTTTTTTCACTTCTCGCACTTTTTTCATCTAAACACTCCTTATTCGTACTCTTATTGTCAATTATCACTTCTTTTTTAATTGCCATTATTATTTAACATGACCTTTACAGCAAAAAAAAAGCTAAACACACACACCAACCACCTCCAATAGACTAACTTTTTTTGTTGCCAGCTTTTGCAAATATACATACTTTAAATGGAGCTGATAAGCGGTGCAGTGTATATTTGCAAATACAGTTCTAGAACTAGTATACCCACACTATAGTCAGGTAGCTCTTATTATTCAAAGCATATGAGTGCCCCATTATACTCGTGAGAGTTATATCGTTCAATCTATCCACTGGATGCAAAAGAGAATCCAGAGCTGCATATTCATTGCAGAAATTTCATAGTATGTATTTTGAAAAAAGAAAATGACGTCGACTTTTACCAGGGCTGCATCGATCATGATAAGATCATTTTAATGTTAAGGCGCCAGTAGGATCGGGCAGCTAAGTAATTATTGGTTTTTATTTATTTTAAAAGCATTGTTCTCTTAAAGATTATCTACCTTAGCTTGAAACAATAAATTTCTTGATTTCTGGTCAAAGCTAGTGTTATGAGTTGTACACTCCCCCTTAATATTTCTATCTTACAGTCTTTAGGGTAAATAGAAATGGTCTGTGACTGGCCATTCAATTAGGATACAACCAATTGACCTCGATATAACCACATTTTTTTCCCATAAACAACTTCATGTCATGCCATTAAGTCTAGTGGCTCCTATTTGACCAAAGCCGACTCTGGTGATTGTGGATGTGGAGATACTTAGTATCAAACTGATTAAAGCTTACACTTGTATTTTTAAACTTTATCATTTACTCTCTAATGTTATAGAGAACGATTAAGAGAGCAGTCGATTGTGCTTTTGGCATGTATGCATTAACGATGAGTCATTGTTCTCTCATTCTTTCAAAATGATTGCCTTTATAAATTAAGTAAAGAGTAGCGAAATGAATTACTCAGGACTGGAAGAGGGGAACTTTCTAGATTCTTAACCAAATAAGATTTCGATTTTTTATGAAATTCTAACATCATATTGATCTTACTAATGCAACTTTAGTTGGTTCGTCGCAATTTTGGAGGACAACACCCCGCTATTGTGTTAGATGTTACTCGTAGAACCTTAAGCGTAAATATGAGTAATTTACAATGCAAAGAAGTTTAAATGCAAAAGAAAGTATCTGCTAATTAAGATTAAATAAAGCTCTTCAGAAATCTTTTAATGGATTTCTAGATGTCAATTGTCGCTGAAGTTTTAAGTGATGGGGTGAGAAATTACCTAACAATAATAAAAGATGAACCATTTAAAAAACCTTTGTTACCTCAAAAAATTTGTATAGTTTATACAGAAGAAACTAATTAAAACAAAACACAACGTTTTGTTTAGATAAATCTTGAAACACTCTGTACTATGTCGCCGCGAAGAGTTAAGTCAAGTGAGGTTTAGAGACAATCAAGTAGCTTAACTTAAACAAAATAATAGTATACAGCATCTTTACTTTTAAATGTTATGATATTCGATTCACATTCGGGGTGACGTTTTTTATGAAATATAGAGTGCAACATCTTAAATAAATTTGGAGTAGCGTGTTTAGAAAATTTTTCAGTGGATCGGTTGCTTGCGGCATTGGATCTAAACAGCGAAGGCACGAGCTACATCATTTAATTACTATTTTGCTTTAGTTGGACTTTTCCCGTTCAGGTAGTCCTTTGTACTGCCACGAAATAATAAATAAACTGCACTGACACAAACTACTTAACGCAAGAAATATAAGCATACGAGTATATGTATATATTCATAGAAAACACCATCAAATAAACAACTTCTGAAATCCATCTTTTAAATTAAGCCAAACCAAAGTCTTTCTTAGAAATATTGTCGGAAAAGATCGTGAAATAAGGATCGACCTTAACCGAACCAGTGTATGAATCATAGCAAGTTTCTTTATAAATGACAATAACCTCAAAACACTTACTACGAAATCTGACAAAATGTGGCATAGAGCCGTGTGTAGAGAGCTCGGCAACACGATTTTAGCCGACTGACGGTTTTTACGACCAGCGACCTGTTTACACCTTAGATAGCAAACTACCTATACAAATGAAGTGTTCCAAGTTAGCATTACTTCTCGCAACGTTATGAATCCCGAATATTTTAGAAGTTGTGTTTGCACTATGCTCAAAAAGGTTAAATTTTGTTTAATCAGTACTTATGTATCTGTAGAGTTAAGACATTGGAAACTGCTAAAAAAGCAATTGAACTGAGATCGCAAATGATTTTATACCTGATCTCTGTTTTTAAATCAACGATATATTTAGGATATTGCTGCCAATGCCGGATGAGAAAACCCCGCAGAAACCATTTTTGGGTGAGATTGTACATTATGTGCATTTGTGCAAAACCAAATCTTTTAACACCGGGCTAAGTTTAAGAACTTTTGTCTTTTTTTATGACAAAAAATCTCTGTTCAAACCAGGGTAACTGAAGGCGCCTTGTTTTTCGCAGACAAAAGGGCAATTTTTATTTCCACACACAGCAACCGGAACATGTATTTTTGTCTCGTCATCTTTGGTGTGTGTACTCTTAAAAAAAAAGACGTCTTGTCGTATCCGATGTGTTTTCAGCCTCAGCGGAGAGACTACGGCTCGGTTCACGCATTTTGATGAAAGAAGATGTTTCTTTATAAAGTGCAGATAGTCCATCCCGTAAATCGGGTATAACCTACGCTGATGGCCTGCTGAATTGCACCAAAGAAGTGGTGGATTTTGTGCAAATAAATAATTCGTGACGAGGCAAAATAATTAAGGTGAACGTGGATACAAAAACAAGCAACAAAATTTGGGGTTCTGGGGCACGAATTATGCACGAAGAGCCATGACATCTACTCAACGTCATTGTATCATGTGCTGTTTACGGCGGAATAGTCGTTGGACTATTTGTGTTTTGAGAAGGGAGCAGTGCAAATAGTAATTGTGTAGAGTGAGAGGTAAGAGCCATTATCATTATTATTTTTCATTCCCTTATTGGATGAATTGGGACTTCACCGACTCTCCAAGGCAAGCATTTTATAATCATCTGATATCGCGTTTTTGCGATTTTCACCTCCCCAAAAGATCACCTAATTTGAAAAATACCAACAATGGCGACGACAACTTAATCAACATCTCCTTTAAAACATGATGGACAAAAAACATGGGCCATATAAACATTCCACTTAATATTCTGAATGATTAAATAATCAGATACAGCTCAACGGTGGCCACCCAATACGGTATTTCTTGGCCGAAATCTCCTCGACCGGATTTAGAATAGGTAAGCGGCCGATATTCATTTCTTTAAGAACAAAATCGCTCCTATATTCATCAGCAAGTCTAACTCTGGGGCTATGTTCGGAGTTGCATGCTAGTTAGCGCAATAAAAAAGATCAGTGGACGACTTGCTCGAGCTAAGAAGTACAAAAGAAGTACTATATAGTCATATATTTAAGAATATTTTGTAAAACAAAGCATTTAGACCCCAAAAGTCTAGAAATGTAATTTGACTCACTAATAACCTTGCTGTATAGTAGACAACGTATGTCCTAAATCTGTTTCTTTTTTTATATGAGAACTAGGTAGATGACAAGCACCGTAGCTAGCTAGAAGTCGGTTATTGAGACAAATAATTAAGGAAAGCGTATGTATGTATTTCTTGCACTTGTTCATACTGTCACATCACATACAGTACAGTCACGTTGAAATACACGTGACAATTAATACGCGTCAGGTATGACAATGTGAGTTCTATGTCCAATTACTTTCTTAAGTACTTTGGACACAGCAAAGTCTGTCGTGTTTATCAAATGTGACCACTGATATCTTATCAACAGTCTGATAACTGTGATAACACCTAGAGAGCGCAGTAAGAAATTAAAAAAAACAATTGCTTACATCATTCGTTAACCATTCGATATCTTGTAAAAGTGACCCCTCTTTGTATTTCGTTGGATATATTGCCAGATATTAATCATCATATCTTCAAATCGATTAGTTTTGCTTTAATGAAATCATGTTTTGGTTTTGATTTTGGTTCTATCGCAAATGTGATCCAACATGCGGACAAATAATTAAATATAACATAAAAATGAACCTAACACATGTGTCACGGTTTTCTTAATTAATTTTCAAACAATCAGCAAAATAGAAACAACAAAGTTTTTACGTATCTAAGTACATATTCGTATCTATGCACTGTGACAATTGAATTTTGTGCCTAACCTTATGGGCATTGTTTCCTAATCTCTGGTGTGGGGCAGCCTAAACACTGCAATTGGAAAGGTATTTTAATTGAATCGATACCAGGCAATGTATAGGAAACCAGATCTGCAAACAATATTAGGTGCGAACAATTCCAGCAAATTGCATATAGTCACCTGTGTAGCTCGTGTTGAATGTACGACTATCTATCTAACATACATTTTGGGTGTTTGCAGCAATTGAAGGTGTGAAATTTAGTGTTGGCCCTTGTTGGAGGACCTTTTTTTTATTTGTTTTTAGGACGATACTGATACTGAAACAAATTGAAGTGGTACAACCCCACCCATTTGGTGGCCACTGTTTAAAAGTATCCGCAAAGTGAGAATTTGTGCTGTAACCTTTAAACTGACACAACGACAAGATTGGGTTGAATTTAAATTTGAATTCGACTACAAGTATTGAGTATTACTTGTTTGGAGCACTTATTTTACATTGTGTTGTTGGGGATTTTCTTACAGCCCCACCTTAGTGAAAAGTCTAATTAGGGATCGACCTGATTGCTATCGATTCTCGACAGATTTCTATTTTTTTTATTTTGGTAACTTGATCCTGACATTTAGTTTGATTAGCGCGCGCTGATGCAATTATATGTTTTTCTCGTGCCCTGTCATAACCGCACCTATACGTGTTGTGAACCACTACGACCAAGTTTTGCTGGACGGTAAGATTTTGCGGTTTCTTAAGACAGGTGGTTGAATTTAGAAAGGACAGTGAATGTTAAATAGTTGGGTGTCCTTGAGTTACTTTGAATCCTTAAGAGGTGCACTTTATATTCGTGATCATAATAGAGTACTGGCATCAATATTTAATAGAAGCGCACATAATTAAAAAGGAAATGAAGGATGTAGGATGGTAAAAGCATTCATTTTTCGATGGAACAGTGGTGAACTCTATAGTCCGGCAGATTTTATATGGTTGAACCACAACGTTTTAGGAGGATGCATAATAAAAAACTTGGTATTTTTGGATGATAAGTACCTTGAGAGTCTACCTAGCAGGTAATGCCACTAAAATCTGCTTACCCTGAAAAAAGTGATAGAAGTATGCGAACAACAATAGCACCACCTCTTCTTATGCGTTCCGATATGTTAACAAATAAAAAAATTAAAAATACTAAATATATTTGGACGTTTTTCTCTTCTCTTTAGATTACAAGATTAATAGATTAGGCACGTGTTTATATAGGATATATCTAGCTTTATTCTGGCATTGCCAGATAGTCCTTCAGTGTGATATTTAAAGTAAGACCCCCTCTTAAAGTTAACTTGTTGCTTTAAGTGCCTTCTAAGTATTTAATTTAGCTCGAGTGTATAGTATTAACTGAGTTCCTTACAAAAAAAAGGAGACTTATATCCGGAAGTCAATTACTTCCTTGTTGTATTTTCTAAAGCTTTGACGACGAGTACCTATCCGCAGTAACAATTCCGTACAACGCTGTACGCAGATTTGGTCCGTTCACACAATGACCGTTAGCAGTACAAATAGTGTATTCCTCATTTACCATCTGAAGATCTTATGAACCAAGTTATTGGATATTAAAACAGATTTAATTCTGTTTATTATGAAAGCAAAAACAGGCAGAATAGAATCTGGTAAGCCTGTGTATACACCACAGCTTTCGCATTGCTGTCTCCTGTGTATCATATGTTATATTAGTGCTGAACCTTAATATGCCATACCTGCTCTGGATTTCAGAATCTTAAGAATCAAGTAAGGAACGTAGCAAATTTGACCCGGCATTTACGTTCAAATTTATTTCGCTCAGGCAAGGCCTTCTACAAGCTCTTTTCGATCGCTAACCTTGCCCCAGTAAATGATCGGTAATTTATTTTGATCTCAAAAAGTGATGGCAGCAATCTTTCTTCATTAAATGAGATTTGGGGTTAAGTCAGTTCGTGACAAGTTATTTCAGTCCTATGAGGTACATCTTTTAAAAACGTCTTTAAAGTGATTTTTGGTTTTCTGGTTGCGATTCTTATGTTGAGTACTTGCTTACGTATGATTTTTAGCTTGACAAAGAAGCACAGACGACACGTCTCGGTAAGAAATCCATGAAAACCTCCTGCTATAATATCCGCCGCTTCATGCGTTAGAGTGCCAAATAATTATTCAAAACACTGCTGCCTGCAATTAGCGACGTACGGCTAAAATTCTTTTGATAGGAAATCGGTAACCTGACCAAGCGAAATAGGCGACCGACGCAGTGCTTAAGGTTTATTCAGTTTTGAAAAAGGCTCAACACAAGTCTGGAAATTCCTTGTCCTACTAAAATTCTCACAAACGTGAATATACTGCAGCCCAATTATATCTTCGACCAGGCAAACGTAGATCCATCTGTTTCACACACGCAAAACACATTGCATCTGATTCCAAATCAATTACTGACAATTTGCCGATTTTTTAATACAAACTTACAAATTAAATTTTTTTAATTGCAAAATATAAGGAAATGTTGCAAATCGACCACTGAGAGTACTCTACCCAACATAATGACTTAAAATTGAGGAAGCATTTATTTCGAATTTACTTAAACAATTCGAATTTCACTCAACGGATAGAGCTAAATGCATTAGCCAAACGAAGAAAAAATCTATTTGATCGACTGATTAAATGGCGGGTGGATAAAAAGTAAAACACATACACATACTTAAAAACCAAAACAAAAACTCAGAAAAGAGCCCACTCCAAACCGGGAAGAAGACTCATTTGTAAATGGGTTTTTGTGTAAATATCTATTCGTACTGCCGGCAGGTCGTACTTATCGTCTTCTCGTATTTCTTACCATTGAATATGAAAAAAAAATCAAAGAAAATATATATTTGTATGTAAATAAAACGATGGTATACAAGAAACATAGGGCAATATTATCGTTTCTCTGCTTTTGTTGATTTATAGCTTATTGTTCAGATATTCGATTGCACAGTCGATACCAATATTTTGCATAGATGTTGTATTAGGTGATAAAGTTTTTTGCGTTTTGTTTTTGTTGAAACTCCTGGTAACATTGATTAATAAATTTGAAAAAAAAGACCAATGTATCTACAAACAGTTTTACTATTTTGTAGACGTTTTCCTAGAATTACAATCATTATTGCAACATAATTTTAGCGACCATAATATAAAATCTCATTCCAAGATGAATTTCCATGGATAGTTTATTTTGTTAGATTGCGGATTGAACTATTACACCGCAAGGCTCCTACTGTCACGTTAAATGTGTTACTAATCATAAATGCTGGACTATCTGTTGCTAATTTTTCGAACTTTGACACAGACAGCCCTTATGCGCATAAATTATTGACAGAAACTCAGCAGAAAAGCTATTTCCAAGGTTGATATTGTGTTGTCAAAATAGTGTTAAAAAGAAATGTTGGTCCGAATAATGCACCAACTGCAGCTAGTGTACGCAAAATTGTGAAGAGAGTCCACGAGACTAGTTTTCTGATTTCCTCCTATGCGCTCAACGGATAGTGTGTGTTTAAACTCAAAAGCCGCAATGAGTCAAAGATCGCAGCAATTAAACATCAGTCGCACTAGTCTGAAGAGAATTTTTCAAAATCTAATTGACTCAGGAATGGAAGCAAAATACCCATCCGCTTCGTTAACGCTTCTCTGTTTGGGCTTTAAAGCAGCTCGAAATTGACTATAATTTTCCTCAAAAAAAACATATTTTTAGATGAGGCACATTTACATCCCGGCGGCTATGTAAACAACCAAAATTGCCATATTTGGGAATCGGAAAATCCATACACATATATAGTTATAGAGAAGCCAATGCACTCTGAATGTGTGACTATTTTTTTGGGTGACGGCATTATTGGCCCACTTTTCGATAATGGAAGAAACCCTAAAGTCAATAGAGAGCGCTAATGAAGCATGATAACCAATTTTTTGTGACCAGTAGGGGTGCCATTTAAAACCGATGCTATGCGAACAACCCAGAGACGATTTAGGTACTCAGGAACAATATCGGTCAGGGTTTTCTTGAAATAGGGGCCAGCTACATCTAAAATGTACTGAAGAATTGAGTTGAAAAAATGCCCTACTACCAAGGCAGCCGAGGCATTCATTTGAATGAAATAATATTCCATAATCAATGAAGGTTTTCTCTTTTAAATAAAGCAACAAAATATTAAACAGTGCTTTTAAAAATATACTAACAAATGGCTTTTACAAACTTTACGTAAAATTTATCATGGATATTGGAAAATTACATCTTGTTGCTGCCTTATGTTATTTGCGATATCTCTTAATTTTTTTACACAATTTGATATCTAATTACAAACAGTAATATATCAATTTTCGAAATGGGGGGACTAGATCCTCGATTTCGAAACAAAATAAATTTTTGCGCTAAGTGAATAACGTGTATGTAACTCCAAGAAGATGGGCTCGATGGGCCGATGTTTATTACATTGTTGCAGGTAGCAGCAGATAAAACACTACCCCACTCTAGCTTCGTATCCGATAGACCTAAATGCATCAAAAAGACAATTGCGAAGCAACTAGGTGAGAAACTTATGTCTGAAGAGAACAAATAAATTAAAATAACATTTTCGGGACAGAAAAATATTTTCCCAATAGCCACTTCGTTCAAAATCAGGCGACATCCAAGTATAGGCCCAATTGCACCGGCTTCAAACCAACGAAAAAAATATCCTTCAAGAGCTTATAATAATGGTATATAGACCCAATCTAATTTTTGAGACACCGTGTCACTTCCTTTTTCCCAACAAGCGGTTTCAAAGGAATTTAGTACTTCCATCAAGTTAAGAGCTACAGTCGCAAAGAAAGATTAATACTTTCTTGTTTGCTGTTAATGGTAGGTTTCAAAACAAATTATCCGCAAAGTACAAATTTTAATGTTCCTCGGTGTTTTGTTTTTGTGGAGAAGCACTTTTGAACATTCCAACATCGGCAACCAAGCAACATAAGTCCCATGTGTGAAAATTATTAGCTCACGCATTTTAAAATCAATCCTTCGAAAAAAGAACAGAAAATTTTTTACAGGTTTAACCGACGACTTGAACCGACTTAAGGAAAAAAGATCTACCAAATATCAATACATCAATATAACAATGATTTTTTTTGTATGAGAGTTTCCCCGAAACGTGTTACACTTCAAATTTTTCATATAATTCCTCATTGGCATCATACATAGTCTTTTAATGCTTTGTGGTAAGCGCACTCGACTACTTTAACATAGATAGAAAGTGTTACACAAATGCATGGGACTGAAGCACTCGAGACACAGATCAGTGCGTATCTAATCATGGAAAATTAAAGTTAATTAGTTGCAGAAAATTCTTAATTCCCACTGTTATACATTCTCTTCTTGCACATGAACACAACAGTCCCACGTTAGACATTCAGTTACGTGTTACTCGTACTTCACAATGCAAATATTTGTAATGGAGAAAAGTGCATAGTGCGTGGAACTTATCATAATAATTTGAATAGATAGATGGATACGTTAAGTACAATAATTTATTTGTACACAGTTTCTGTATACAATTAAAATGCAGAGATACGGTATCTTAATTTTTGTTTTATTATTTTTTTCATTTGTTCTTAAAGGAATAATAAAATCACAATTTAAATGCTTCACTTCCTTTTAGGACTACGACTACCGTCGGTTCCAAATTCAAAGTAGGGCAATCCACGAAGAAAATAGTCCCTCTAGTTTTTTGGAAGAAGGTGATTCCTCCTCCGAACCTAATATGATTCCAAAAATAAAAACAAATTTTGATACAAGTACCTATACTCGTACATGCTAGCATTGGTAACACTTATTGTAGGTGTGGTGTTCACTAACTCTTGGTCACATTTTGTATTCCAACTAGACGAACAACTTCAAGTCGAGCAAAGCGTCAATGCACCACACAATTGATTTTATTTATCACCGTATTCAATTGGTACATGTTTGGAATTTTTCTACTGTTGCACTGAAAATGTATCTCACAGATTTGTTCCACATACACTTGTACCACATAAGCGCACCCGCACTTTGGCAATTTTTTTCCGGATATCTTAGGCAGATAAAGGTGGATAGGAATACATTCAGGCTTAGAGGATTTTTAGATGTTAGCCATTTTAGAAATGTAAAAGAGTCCAGTCCAAGAATAGTTTAAGTCTAACAAGAGATAAATAAATAATACCGGACTTGGGTAGTGTTATGGTGTGGGAATGTATCTATTCGACCATATAATAGCACTGGTGAATGAGCAAAGGGGTACCGTGGGTTAATAGTAATGTAAGCGGTACAACTCATTATCAATCAGTCGGTGAGATCACTTTGCATTGTGACTGCGAAAAATAAATGGCACGGAGTTCTACTTGGACCGTGAGGTGCCCATGGGCACTTAGTTAAGACCAATTATGTTTTATTCATTCACTTTTCTTCTTCGACCTCTCTTCTTTGTTTTGTTGTTGTCGATTTTTTTTTTTTTTTTTTTTGCAATTGGGTATTTTGTGTGTGTTGTCTTGAATTTGACACATTACTCCACAGTCTTGGCCAAAACTCAAGGTAAAATGGTCATCATGCAATGAAAGTTAACCTATTTTGCGAACCGTCTATTATCGTGTCCATAGAAATTCCTAAAGACACATTTCTTGTTTTCCCCCTCGATAAACAACAACAGAATTGGAACAGCGTATCACTTTTCTTTTGATAACTTGAGAACTGCTTCTGAATATCAAAATCGCTGTATGAAACGAAAAAGAGAGGGAATAAGATTTTGGAGTAATTCATTTGGGTGGATTTGAATACGCTTAACGATGATTTATATTCTGACAGGGTATGTCGATCACCAATAAATCTGAGTGAATATCTACCTACCTCACATCTAGATCATTTTACTCCATACTCAAATAGAAACACTTTCACAGTTTAACCTAAAACCTCAAGCGATCATATTTAAGATCAACCAAGAAACGTGACTTCGGAGGTCAGCACGAAAATCTGTTCGCTAAAGATTTTTATATCCTCCTACACATCTCAAACAGAGTTATGATTTTGATGAAATAAAATAATTGAATTCATCAGGAAGCTCATATGTATAAGAATGTCATGTCATTCATTCACTTTTGAGGTTAGGGCTTTTGCTATGGCGAATACATCAATGGATTATGACAACTAGTCAACTCTTTATCAACAGCTGCAGAAACTACAGACATATATGCACGTCGAATGAAATCGTTTGCCAGAAGGCAAATGACATTCTTGGAATCAACACGGCATTTTTCAAGTTATTTATTAGTACCCTGAGCTATATGCTTTGGTTTGGACCAGTAACAGAAAACATTGAAAAACTGTTTCGATTTTAGTCGTTTTATGTCTCCATCTACAATATTATGTCTTGCTCAACCTCATAATGGGGTCTAATAGGCCCATCATCACAGCTGGTTATAAGTAAGAAGTCGATCACCTGTGAGGGCTTTTAAAACAAAATGTTTTGATATTACAATGGGTGAGTGAAGCTTAAAACAAACCAAAGTCCTGCCGAAACCAGATGTAGGAAACTTAGTTCGATTAAGTGCCTTGGTCGACATCTTGGTGGTGACACTTTAAAAAATAAAAATCTTATAAAAAAATTTTCAACAAAAATACAAACACTAAGCTGGAAGCATCTTTTTTTTACATACACAGTGTGGCAAATAATATACCAGACTGGCTCTAGAAAACGTAATTAAAACACGATTTTTCGATGTTTTTTTTTTTAAATATTCTGCTCTCACTTGGTGCAGCGATTCAAGAGTTATTCAAATGCCTATTCTAGCTCATTTTGCGGAAATGCATCCAGTGCCCTTGTCGAAGCTGCTTGAATAGTCGGAATGTCGTAAAAACCCATCGGAAATAAAGATTAATCGTAGGGTACCAAATCAAGTGAAAACGGCGGATAATTTAACTCACACACACTTGATTTCAAACCAAAAATTGGTGAACAATGAGTGCTGTATGACTCGGTGCATCATCGTACCACAGAGCCCAGCTTTATGTTGCCCAAATTCTTGTGAATGGTCCCTTTGTTGATGTTTAAGGTCTCTTCCATCATTCTTAGTGTAAAATTGCCCTCTTTTGTCACAAAATAACACACTTTTTGGAGATTTCATGCGTCCGAACTGAAATCGGCCTTCCGCATGTTTGTCATCCTCCAGCGTCTTCCTTTTGAGCGAAAGGATACCATGTTAATGTGCCCTGAATCTGTTTAAAAAGCATCTTATTCAGATATATGTACAAACCCCGAGCTTATGTAGGTCTAATTTGTACCCAGTTTTCGTAGTCCTCGAAAGGTTTTCTTTTCTAAGTCTGCATTCATGATTTTTGTTTTAATGAATTCATGTAATTCACAATTCCTCTGTTTAATTAGTAAAAAAAACTATTAAAGACACCATTATCATCAGCTATTGTCAGTAATTCTTATTTAGACGCGCCACAGCAAAGAAAAAAGTTCCCCTTTGAAGGTACCTTTTGCATCTGTGACACTAAAATCTTTATTTGAATATGTGCACGGATTTTAGTCTATCACATTCAGTTATAGGTTTGGTGAAGTTGCCGTGTAGAATTCTAAGGAAATATCGGGTTTTCCAATAGGGACTTGACAACTTTGAATTTAATTTGTGAACGCACTCTTTCACTTATCATCAAACTGTCACTGTCAATTTATTCAGTAAGCTCAACATTTTCATCATGGTAAAGTACACGTACGAGCAATGTCTGCAAATTATAAAAATTTTCTACCGAAATTCGAGTCGGTGACTGCAACTTTAAGAGCGTTAATCCCAATTTTCGGTCGTAATTCTCGCCCTAATAAACAGGCAATAACAAGTTTAGTGCAAAAATTTGAGTCTACATATCGTTGTGTGATGTGTCGAAAATATCGCTGCCGCTCCATGCCGTTCTCAAGAATTTGGCATCGCTCAGAACGCATTATGGCATATTTTGCATACGGATCTTGGTTTACACCCATACAAGATAAAGCTGACTCAAGAATTGAAGCCGAAGGACCATTTGAAGTGACGTACGTTCTCCGATTGGGTTCTGGAGAAGATACGCCAAAATGGTGAATTTCATCGCAGTCGACTGGCCGCCTCGTTCGTGCGATTAAACGCCGCTTGACTATTTTCTGTGGGGCTACGTTAAGAGCTCAGAGTCAACATTGAACGCGAAATAGCAGCCGTTTCGGCCGAAATGTGTGGGCGAGTCGTTGAAAATGGGGTCCAACGAATCGACCGCTGCAAATGAGCCCGCGGTGGCCATATGAACGAAGTCGAGTTCCATTCATATATGTTTTGATTGTATTTTAAGCCGATAATAAAGTTTTTGAAATATCTCAAATGGTTTGCGTTTTATTTAAAAAAAAAGTTGTCAAGTCCTTATTGGACTTTTATAACCAATTTGTATTCAAACATAACAGATTCGCTGTCTAAAATACAAGTACACTGTCGACTAGCCACGATTTCCATTTTATAGCGAGCAATTGCAGGAGAATACGAACAAAAAAATACCAACCTGAAGTGTAATGACCAAAATTGAATCGAGTAATTGCACCAAATACCATTCCCTGTAAGATATCACAAGCTGAAATATTGTTGAAAAGGCTGTCATTCGGAAGTACTCCAATTAAATATCGAAAAAAAACTGATGATTGCACTCCAGATGGTATGCACTGGAATACAAATAGTTGAAGTAGATTTTATAACACAAAAAAGAAACAGTTACCTAATAGCCTCTATTCAAAGTTTGAATAATTCATCTTAAATTCGAAAAACTTAAACTAAAAAGTTCATCTCTTCACTGTGCGTCAAATAGCCTTGAGTGTCAGTAGCTCTACTTAATTTGACTTTCACTTTTCAAAACTAAATGCTCTCTATCAACATCACACACGATCCATCCATTAACATCAAATCCATGCAGGCGACCGGTTTAGATGGGCTCTTTGCATATATATATATATTTTTTTTTGCAATAAAATTCAAAAATCGTCATTTCGGCACAAAAGAATATTTTGGTTATATACTTGTATTTGTATGGTCAGTTGCTTAATAAGGACATCTAAGAGATACATTAAGAGAGGCATAATATTTTTTTATTAGGAAATCGTGCTTTACCATAGAACTATCAATTCATAGCCTTGCCGATATTTCCTATAGACCATAGGTACGTTGTCCAGATTTCCAAATCTCTGGGTTTCCCGAAAGTTCCTTGAGGGGTGTATCTTTTTTTGTCAGCTTATGGTAGAAACATCATTTATTTACTCAAGAAATACATACTCGTACTACTATCTTTAAGAAAACAAAACCATAAAGCGTTTTCATTTCTATTGGGAGAAAGTGACTTTGAATCACAATTGCAAGAAATCGTACAAAGGCATTAAAAAAAAAACAGAAAAAAAAGGAGAGTAGACAAGAGAGAGAAGCTATAAAAAACGATCGTAAGCAATTAATTTGCGATAGCTGGATTATAGAGTGCGCATCTTTGTTGTATCTGCAATGGTCATTTTTCTTTCGTATTTATCTTACAATGATATCACGAAATTGCGCTATACAAATGGAAATGCCAATATCTGGTATCCGTATCTGTTTGAATTTGCTTAATAGTGCACGACTTATACTTGCAATGAAAGTTGTCCAAATAAAATGTGGCAGATAGTTTTTCATAATCAAACTGACAGGCTTTAGAATCTACTTTATTATTTTTATTTCCATGCAGTGGATAATTTTCTCGTTAGGTCGTAAGTAATAGTGTTAGTTAGTAAACTGAGTTACATCATCTATTCAAGCACATGGTGTCTAGTAAATCATCAACATTAATCTCAGCTGATTTGAAAGGAATTTTATTTTTTTCTCAAAAAATATTCATAAAATCAATTTAAATTCTTAATGACTTTCCAACTGACAGAAACAACAAAAAGCCCCCATATGAATTCATCTCTTATTTAGAGTTCATCTTTGGTTTAAAGTTCAACCCTTCATTTGCATCCTTAACCAGCATTTTACGTCTAAAAATATCGAACAATTCCATTATTACTTAAGAAAAAAAAAATTCCTCAACTCCTAATGAACCCGACAACAATTGAGTGCATTTTATACATTGCATGCCTTGAAAGTTCAGTGTACATTTAAATTTCAGTTACCTTTCAGGCTTGTGTCATTAAGTGAATAAATGAAATAATTCACATGATACACACGCCCCTCTGTGATCCGTTTAGCGTTGCTTACTAAGTCTTCATCAATTTTTTTTCTTCTCTCCCTATTCTATTGCTGCCATTAGAATGAGGAATTTCTTTGAGAAGAAAATTCTATTGAAAAGTCATTCTCGCTACTCAACGAGCCCCAAGAATGACCAAAGTTTAATGAAAAGAATTTCCATCTCCCATTTTGTTAGAACTAAAAAAGATACGAATATGTGCTTGTATCCGTATTCATACGATTACACGAGTATCTAATCTATCTATCAATTTCAGTTTGCATTCTCATTTATTCGTATTTGTCGTCAGTGATCAGAAATGACGTTCCATTGATGTAGAGTGTAGCATTTCAGAACAGATCAATCAAAATTCGAACTGAATGAACCTTACGGTAAATTCTATTATATATTCTAACACTTAACAGTTAATTTCTTCAGAATCTGGTAAACGGTTTGAATGCAGATTTTTAGATACAAGAATATTGTAACTTTGAATGCATACATTCATGGCATTGTTACATAAGGGTCAGGAGTACTACAAGTGCAGTAAAATAGACGCTCGTCATCGGATATAATTGAAATGTGATAATAGCTTGGATTTGAATTTGTACCTCAATAGAAACCCAAATCCGGAGTCCCTTTAATGATTTCGAATTTGCTTTGAAAGAAATTAATTTGTTTTTTTTTTTTTTTTTTAAATTGAGTGCTGACAATGTCTACACCTTAATAAAGACTTCTGAAGTATCCGCTTTGGGTTCTTAAATAAAAATATACATTCGTTAACAAGAGTGAAGAGTAATAAAAATAAATAATTTATGATCTTCAAGTTTAAGGTGAGCTCAGCGCTCTTTAAGACACTTTATAGTCATCATAAATACAAAATACATAAACGATTGACAATTTGGAAAATTCTCAGGTAAGCATAGATCGCTTGGTGACAATAATTCGAGTACATCTCATTATATGAACACTGAAGATCGCCTCTTCCATTTAAAATGGTTTGGAAAGGTGGGAACACGTACCTCACTGAATTCGTGAGAATCACGAGGAGGAACATTTTATTGCTAATTTCGCCTTAAAAAATTATTTGAAAATGAAACTATGGTGTATTAGTCAAACGGCATTAATAAACAATGTACAGACAATGAAGTTGTAATCGCTGGAAACACAGAGTTTGGCAGAATTTTCATTAAAAAACAAATGATACCGCTCAAAGTTGTGAGCTGAAATTTTAGGTTGTTGGATATTTAAGTCGGATTTCGTGTTGATGCTAAGTTGATTCATACGAACAACTGCCGCGAAATAGCCACAGTGTTGTTTTCCTTCGCGATCAAAAAGCAACATTTCAGTTCTAGACATAAAATTGATACGAGCTTAAACTTGGCCACAACGCAGCGGAAACAGACAGTGCATTTGGACCAGACACAGCAAACGAAAGAACCCTATAGCGATTGTTCGAAAAATTCCGATCGTGCGACATTACTCTTATAAGCCAGTCCCTGGGACACGCAACACCAGCCATAAACAACGACGAGCTGGAAACTTTAGAGGACTCACCAAACCATATAACAATCAATCTAGTGAAGGAGAGAAGATTGTCAGCTACGCCTCAGTGTTTTTGTGGGGTTTTCAGGTTGAGGTGTTTGAGTAAGTTCCAATAAGGAGCTAAAATAAAAGTCATCCCAGGTTAGTCTTTGAAAGGCAAATCGAAGGAAACACCGTTGAATGTTCTCGTTTCAGGATAAATGAATAAGTTGAAGCGGGAATGACATTTGGCTGGCATATTCGAGAAGGGGCCAGACAAATGTAATATAAATTGACCTTTTCACATAGGAGTTGGAAAATTGTTTTGGATCATCGAAAAACCAAGTGATGAGTTTGCTTTGAGGATTATCTCATCAATATTAGTATGCGAAAGGAAGTTTAACTCTATGTTGTACATTATTACAAAGTCGCGAAAGAACTGAACCTGGCATACAAATTAGCCACGAAGAAAGTAAAGTAGAGGCTGAGATGGAGAATTAAGCTATAACCTACCCATCAAGGTCTTCTTGAAGTAGTTTAGAGTCTTGGGGTGAAGAAAGATAATATTTAAAATTTAAAGAAGAAGGGGCTTAAATGGCTACCCTGTGCGACACCAAAAGTGACTAAAACTGGAATGAGAGAGCTTACATAAAGCGAATGCTCTAAGAATGGTTCGAAGAAGATACGTCCTTTTCTTCTTTCTAGAAGGTTTTCTTTGCTTATTTCAAGTTAAAGTTGTAACGCACTGAATGTAGATGTCAAAAAAATGTTTTCTGTTTTTCGGTCTACAGGCAACAAACTAGCACATGCACTGCGCCGACTACTAGAAAAAGGTTAAGCCCTGAAGAAGACAGCTGGCTCTGACCTTGGATTCCAACTAATGTGGGATCTCTTAGCATAAAGCGATCGGATAGTTGTGAAACGCGTATTAATATGGAAAAGTTGCATTTAATCATACATAGTCAACACTAACTTAGTTTACACCCCAAGAATAGGTCATATCGCAACGACTTACGTCCACTGACAATGCTCCTTCCCAATTGTAAATTCAAATTCATTCCGATATTTAATCTCATTTACTTGCAACGTGATGTATTTGTATCTGTTTCTGGTAGCATTGTTTCTTTCTTTGTAAAGCCAGGAAATCTTAAAATGCAATCAACTCTGGACTGGAACGAATCAGATAAAATGGTAAAAGGAGAATAATAAAAAAAGGAATAGAATTAAATACAACGATTCCATCCTTTGTATCAGTAGGGCTTTTGAATTAGGAATTCTTTAAGACTTTTTCCCTTTAGCCAAAGCCTAAAAATAGATTTCTTAGCTGCGATCGATTGAAAGGTATTTTAGTGTGCTCCTGCAATGCTGCATGCTGGCGCATCGCGCAATCTTTCGATTCTAGCCATATGTTGCGTGTCTGGCACGAGCGAGTCGGACTAAAAGTACGAATAGAGGAGTGCGAGTAAAAGTACGAGTATGAATACGAGTACACGTATCTTTCAGATTCAAGATCCATGCAGTTCTTTGGTCTTCGTCGTGGTTGTAGCCGTCGTCAATGTTGTGTTGTGTCGCTTTTATGATTACTCTGGAGAATTTTTATAGATTTTTGCCCTTATCGAGAAAAGGTTTCAAAGAACATTGTGTAAATCTCACCTACGTGTATTTTTATATGAGGATATCTGCTCCTCTAATAGGGATATGTTGGCCTCTAAGTTTCTCCGAGTAGATACTCGCACTCGTAGTTTCCAGTAAAAGCATCGTTTGTGCATTTACGATTGTCGTCTTAGGTTTGTTTTCGTTTCCTTGCTTAAAATAGCCGGACTCTAAATGAAATTGTAATGCATTGCAAGGCATTCCAAAATAAGTAAAGAAACAAGCCCAAAAAAACATGATATGAAATAATAAAAAACAAAAATAACAAAATTCAGAACAAAAAAAATTGAATCACAGTGGACACGGCGCGCATATCTGTTGGATACCTTGTGTTTGTTTTTATGCATCCACATTCGATGCAGTTGTTGTTATGGTGCTTCTGCTGTTATTTTATTGTTGTTACTGTTGCTGCTGTGGTTGTGGTGGCTGTGGTTGTTGCCTTTGTGTGAATACTTAGAGAGTTCGTTCGCCTATGCTATGGCGAATTAAATTATTGGAGCTCTCGAGACATGTTCTGCGATACATTTGTAATGGCTTTGGCAGGGGCTAGGTTGTAGTTTCTAGTTTTCAAGGTAAACGAGATAGAACTGATTTTTTCGCATTGTTTTTGCTAGTATTTTCGTTGTTTCGGTTTTTTTTTTGTTCGTCACTTTTGGTATTTGTTAGGCAAGTTGGCTTTTAAGGTTACGCATGTAGGAGATTTGTCTAAGCGCTTTTAGTTGCACGATAGTCAGCCATGGTACAAGAAAAGTAAGTATTTTTTGTAAAACAACGAGTTCCATTATGTCGATCACTTACTTTGCTTTCCGATGGTAAAAGTAAAATTTCCATTCCTTTTACGCTGTTTATGCGGCGAAAATCGAAGCAGCATTAACCTCTTGCCACTGACACTAAGAAGTATGATACACCATCGTTCAGTCAATATTATCAGTAAAAATCTATGAATGAAGACAGCGTGGTGCTAATCAAAGCAACATAAGTGGGATTCAGTGTGATCAAAGTTCACAGACTGACTGCCAACATCAATAGAGCCCGATATATGAAGTTAACAAACTGTTACGAATGTAAAGACTGCAGCATATCTTTGAAGTAAAACTAGTCAACATTTGCTCTTGGTGGATAGAAGGCAATTCGACGAATCTTCTTTCTATTGACATTAATATTATATATATTCGTCCGTTGATACAATTCGCACTAAAGTTTAGATTATTTTCCGAATAATATGTTGGAAACTGAACAATGAATTCAGATTCGACCTCTTCTTTATTAAGATTTGACTTCACCCGAAGTCTGAGCTAGTCAAGGAAACTAGTCGTATCGTAAAGAATGACTTCACTTCAAATCAGGAACGTTGCGGGGACTCTTTTGTGAAAAACAGCTGCATGGGCAAAGTATCTGCATCTATCCTAAAATCAACCAACCAACCATAAGTTCCTCTTAGCGCACGAAACACATCCCTCCTAGAATACTGATTTACTTAATACAGCTGAATCAAATGATAAAATGTCAAACAACACTGAATAAAAATGCCACATGAGTGTGACACCCAAGACCCAACAGACTTCTTTAATCAAAAGATAAGCACCTTTCACGATGACTTCTGCAGAAGCTTCAAAAAAGAGAAGGAACAGTAGGCAAACTCCCTCTATCCTAGATTAGCCAACATCAGAAAGGCTACACTAGGTCAATCCCTTTTTTATGAACTTTGCTTATTTCTTACAACAATCGGCCTTAAATTGAGCTGCGTGCGCCCTCATTTTTCTCTGGAATTGCAGCATAGAAAACATTTCCTTTTTCCTGGGGTTAAACGAAGTTCGAGAAAATGTTCCTGCCAATGACGTATCGTTTTGCTTTTTATTTAAGTTTTCAGAAAACCGCCGTTAAAGCCTAAACTTTTGAATTACTTTGTTTATGTAAAGGTATAAAGAAAGTTTGGGTACTATTAACAAAAGCAAAAATGTAATCAATTCGATGTGATCTTAGTTGGAATATTTTGTAACCATATTGAACACTCTATATTGTACAAAATGTACAGGAACTGCTCACATAAGTAGTCTTAAAGGTCCACCAAAACCAATCTAGGTGCATTTCCACATACGAAAGCCAGTTAATATGTATATCCTTTCAGTGACATATGATGAGTTTCACCAACATTTCGTTTGACCACCATCAAATCTTTCAATTAAAACTCAACAATGACTTGCTGGCAATTACGAAACCATACCCAAATGTTGGGCAAAAGATGATCTGACTACAGGTTTTACTGGTATTTACCTGAAAATGTACATTGACCACTGTTAAATAAGGAATATTTTATTACCAAGGTGCCAGAAAGAACCATCATTTTGTCATAGATGTGAACTAAGGCAACAAATCTTTGTGGCCAATTACAGAGCTTCATAGACATGTATGACAATTAAATTGTCACAAAACAGTTCCCAATGTCCTTCATTAGTTTGAATTACATAATTGACAACTTTCCGACACAAATGAAGCGAATTGTCCGGCTTCAACGCTAACAAAGCAAAGTGGCTTGTCTAATTAATTATAAGTTGTCCATAACTCAGTTCATGTACGTTATAACTTCATTTTCCATCGTTTTAGTTTTGCAATTTTATTTTTCTTCGACATATAGTGACCAGCGTGACCATATAATCTTATTTAATCAACATCCATGAACGTCCTTCGTGTCCTTCAATACACACTTATACATTGTACCTAGCTTTTCGTGATTGATTTTTTTTTAATAAAACAATCTTGTCACAAAGCAACTACAAGAACCAAACTGAAATTCCTACCTCAATGTAAGTTCTTTTCTAGCTAGAAGTTGGTTTATGTTCTGCCAATGGGTTGGCTTCCATAGTGGTGCACTTCTAATCGAAGATACGAATGTTCCCTTCCTTCCAGTCATGGCATTTGTTACTTCGTTTTCTTGTCCGGTTTAGTTTTGTTTCCCTTTTAACTCCACTAACTTACGAGAGCTGGAGCTATTTTTAAAGTGATTTCTATTTTTATAACATCCTACATTGGAAGCCAAGCAAATGGCGGATGTACACGTAGTGTTACTACTTGCCGTGTCAGGGAATCTATTTTTACGTTCGAATTAGGGCATTGAAAAGCGAACGACTGGAGAAGCATTTTTTTTTCTTAAATTAAATACCATGAACGGAGTTTGAAAACTTTAAGTTGAATTGTATCACTTAGAAAAATTTGAAAATTTCAAAATGCAATGATAATTTTGTCTGCTGGCGTACATACGTAACAAGGACAGTTTACCGACCTACGCAATGGGTGAAATTTTCTCGGAAACTGACCAAAAATCGTTTATTGAATTACAGAAAATATCGTTCTTGGCTTGCGTTTTTAAACATGTACTACACTTTTTGAAATCCTAAACAAAACACGAAACATTGACAATAATTTTCATGAGGGATTGTCTCAATGAAAACCTTTGTTATCAATATCATGGACTGAAAGGATGAACGAAGCCTGATCGAACGTGATTCTATACATTTTAAACTTTGACCCCTTTGTAATGAATATCGCGTGATGGAGCGCAGTAATCTTGTTACGGAATCTTGTAGTCAGTATGCGAAACGGTACGGTCCGAGTTCGATTGGATCTTTAAAGTCATGATGTCGCCCACAATTGGGAATCGTAAATCCGTAGACGGGTGGTTTTGGTTCAGCTCAATGTAGATTCAGTAAAACAAAATCCTTCTGTACAGAATGTAGTAAGCTTGATATCTGGTAAGCTGGACATCAATGGTGCTGGTCTTCTTCCCGAAGCTCTTAATAGAGTTCATATTTTGCCATCAAATTTTTCTTCTTCCAATTAGCAATGTCGATCTAATTTGGTTATTTTTTAAGCTCTGGAAGGTCATTACCTTTATATTTAAAAAAAGACTACGCTGTAAGTTTATGTATATACGTTTCGATTGTACGTCGACGAATTTGTAAAACCCTAAGAACGCAGCTAAAACGTTTTCAGAAAAGTTCATTACTACGAATCATACTACCAAGAGAACTCGTATCTTTTATACCGAAATGACCACATGTATGTGTACTCATACCTTTCCTTGCATCTACATTGATGCAAATAATAATTTAATTTACGCTCAGACAACTATTCATTCCTGCACCATACACTGCTCCTCACTTGTTCTTGGAGGGAGCAATTTAACTTAACCAAACCAAACCAGATCTCTAGTCTCTTATGTTGTAAGATTTATTGGTTTCCACTTGCATTTATGGAGTGTTACGACACTTCTAGGATCACGACATATCTACATTCGAACATATAAGCAAAAACATATCTACGAGTATCTACTGCCTTATCTATACTGTTCATGGTTATGTGTAAGAATATCATTCCGTTCTAAGATTGGTGACCATAGATATTGGCATTGACAGTCAATGGTCAAGAGCTAGTTGTTGGGCTGGTTCTAGGATGCCTAAGAATTCGAATGATTAATGTGAAAATGAACTCCAGGTAAAAGGGAACATTATCATAACGGTATTAACGATATTATGTATACGTACGAGTACAACGCAGCAGTCAAGAATACATTAATAAAGTCTCAGTTAGAGCTAAAAGATACAACGTAACAGGGTACCGAAACTTATTAACAACTCGTAATTCAGCAGCCTGATACAACTAATGTTCTGTTTGGTAGTACTGTCCAATGGTCAGTACATAGTCCAATACTTGATCCACTGTTCAATGTTGCAGAAGCCGTTCTTATTTTGAACACAGGTTCAAGATGCATACAAGTGGTTGCGTAATTTTACACCTAAGCATTGGTGTCGTGGTATCAGGAGCGGATTTGATTAATTGTTAGTGTTCGTCAAACGAGTACGAAGTAATGGAAATGTGCTATCCAATAGAGTGAAGTGTCAAATGAGTATAAGATGTAGGAGCTAGATATGACCAGTTATATATGTTATATCATAATTCTTGACCGTGGATTGCCTTTTGAATGGCAATTTTTCACTGTTTAGATGCGGAGATGTCCCAGCAGAGTTTTTCTTCCGGATTAGATTATCCTGTTGTATTAGAATATGATAAGCTAACGATGAAGTATGAAGTGTTGGTTCCATATCTTTCTTTTTTTAAAGGCATTTTCATTGGCTTTGCTTAAAGGTAAAATATTGTCAAATTGATCGGAAGGCGAACTCATGACTTTGAGCATACACTCGAATAGTAAAAAATCTAATCTGGGTAAAAAATTGAAAGAAGCCAACATTAGGGATGTAGATAGACTCACAATTGATGAACTACAAATGAAAAAGACATGAAAAATATTGTTATCTTACATTAATTTCTAAAAGAAAAAAAACGAGACTTCTGTCAAGGCCTCCAGTCTAAGCACAATATATTCATAGGTAACATCGATGGAAGGGGTTCACGTACGCAAAGAATCCTTGTCTAGCTTTTTTCTAACACCCTTATTATACCTATAACCATCTATGAGCAGCAACTATGGAAGGTATGTAATAATTTTTTAGCAGCTGTGGAGACAAGAACAGGAAAGTATATAAGATTGCATTTTAGACAAGTACCAATTGAAAGAAATCTACAATGAATTATCTGAGTATCGTTTGCCCGATACATTTACCAATGTTTTCAACCAGAGGCAACAAATACCATATGTCCATGGAGGTAAGTGAAGGACGCCTTGAGAAAAATATGAATGAAAGGTTGCAGTAACCAACCGAAGAATTGTCGTCTGCGTTGACAGAGTGTGGAGTGTAACATAAATCTGTTCAAAACTGCACTTACTACTGCGATTAAAAAAAAAGAAGTGAAATTATAGTTTTAAAATACGCGGCCTCTTCGATTTTGGCAAATATTGTTTTTAAGTTGGTAGATGTATTGTCACCGAAATCTATGTCGAATTTCATGTCAAAATCTGCATTTGTTTAATAGTTACGCAAGTGTGTGGTGGGAAAAAAAGAAGTAAATTCAGCGATTTTTATGATGTTTTATTTTCTCATGCAGAAATGCTGAGAACGTTAAAAAATGACTTGGGTGACCAGGCTAAGTAACAAAAAAATGTTAAAAATTCAAAAAAGGCCACGAAAGCGTTGAAGACTAAGATCGGCCTGGACGCCAATCAAAAATCATCGTTTGATAATTAGATACCTTGGTGATAGTGTTCATATTTCATTTGGATTCCTCCGGACCATTTTGAAAGACGATTTGTGCTCGAATTTCATTAGCTCAAGAGATCGCTCTAGGGACCGTTTCAGAGAAAAAAAACCGATGGCATAAGTGCCATTGTATCGGTTTTGGGAAGTACTTTAAATTCGATGAAATAGATTTAGAAGAATAAATAAGGATTTGAAAAGTTATAGACAATTTCAAACAAATGCTCTACCTGATGACCAAACAAAATTTGCCAAAAACCTTACTGTTGTATCTTGAATACAACAGTACATATATACGAGTAGGATGTTTAGCCTGACAAGAATATGGAAAAGTTCTAAATGTCGATATTCTATCTCTAGAACAGTTTGCTAAGAACCGTGTTAACAAGTCTTGGTTGTGCCTGTGATTTGATTTTAAGTTAAGTAAGTAAAAAACATGCCGGTCAACAACATCAAAATCTTCAACGAGATTTAAAGAGGAAAAAAACCGGAAAGGAATCAACCATTAGATGTATAAAGTTTAGCTTGCATAGATGGAAAGCCAAATGCTGGGAAATTCTTCTCATTCTCATCATTATCCTTCTTCTCATTATCCTATTTCAGGGTATTTATGTTCACGGGCAGTCTTATACTTCTATTGATCCTGACTACTTACAAAAACAATAAAACAAAATTTAGCAAAACTCTGAAATCAATACCCTAACCCAACGTTTAATTTCGTCATTCTCTTCCAGAGGTGACACAAATATCCTTTACCATTTACCCTTTACCAGAATAACCTACAATGTCACTTCCTCTAAATAGTTGCATTTCGGGTAGTACACCATGACTCTTATATTAATTTTATTCTCACTTTCCAGCGGTCTTTTTACCTGCCTAACCAACCTTATGAGTTAAAAATTCAAATTCACAGCGCTTAACAAACAGAGATTATGTGTAAACAATGTACAATGAAGTCCTTTCAGAAGGTCGTCTAAGCCACAGAGAAGGTCGCTCCCCTTATCTACGCGAACATTTCAACGCACGAATGCACCAGAGTCATCGGTTGTTGTCTATCAGAAATCTTTTAAACGCACTACCAACAGACGAAGTAAACAAATTAACTTTCTTATGTATCTACAAACAAATGTATGCAGGCCATATCGGCGTCGCCGCCGACACTAACAAAAACGGCCAAATCGGCGACAGTGACGGCGGCGACCATTCAATACAAAACCCCGTCAGGCGCTTCTTATGCGACAGCAACACAAAACCAACAACAACAGTAATACCGTCACCCATCAGAGCAAACTACATACTTCTTGTACGTATAGTCGACATTCTTGATCGCTAGGACAGTCTGTGAATGTCATTTTATAGTACCCACTCGCTAGGCAACATTGAATGATCCGAGCACAATACCGTCATTTTCTCCATGTTCTTAGGTTTAACTCTGTTTCTGTATGTGGAATTCTTTTAACTCAGCAATCGTTTAATAGATCTTGCATAGCCAAAAACACCAAATGGCGCACAGAACTATGTAAAACAACACCGCACAACCAGCCAACCATAACCGTACATAGTGGACTTAAACCAACTTACGCACACTCATAAATACTCGCCAGTAAACACACCAAAAGAAGATCTATTTAATCAAAATCATATGATTATACACGGTTTAGACATTATGGTACTCTATACGAGTTATTTGTATGTACACGCATTGTTTTTTTCTGCAAGTACGAGTATCTGTTGCGTCAGTGTATAGTTTGCGATTTGTTGGTTCGTCGGCTACTGGTCATTAACTTTTGCGCTGCTGCTGGGTAACTGCATGGACAAGATGCGTACTCATCGCCGCGACTATCAAAGCGTATGGCAATATGTATGAGTAGAGTAATACGCACTTCAAGTCACGACTTAGTGGCAGCAAGCTCTCTGTAATAAGAGTGCTTGATGTGAACGACGGCGGCTTGCTGTTAGTATAATAATTGCAACTATTGTGCATCCCCACTGAATGGCCATTTGGGATGTACAAATTGCGTACAGTCTGTGGGGCAAAAATGATGCAATTTGGTTTAAAAATGTAGCGGTGAACATTTATATCAATAACAATCACTCGTTGCCCGACTATTAAACGCTTCATGCAGTCGAAAGCATTTGTCGGAATTCATCAAGAAGAGAGTCATCAAGGACTCATTATACTACTTTCAAGGTATTGTTTCAATAGACAGAGAAGTAAAAGCTGCAAAATCTAGCTACCAATGACACAACAATCGAATCTTTTTTAGGCATAGTTCGTCTATTTTTGAAAGCCAGTTCAAAAAAAAATCTGTATCTTTAGCCAGGTTCACATAACACATATGTATGTATCACATTCATCCTACGAAAAAAGAAAAATAGGAAGGGATAGAATTTATGAATTCAGATAGGAGGATTAAAGATTACTTATTTGACTCACTCTATGTGAAACCTACTTTGTGGCATTTGTTTTAACAAAAACATTTCGGACCAAATTTTTTGAATATTTGGTATCCATCTGCTCTACATGAACCAGCCATTTCAATGGTTGGACCTTCACTCTTCTGACTAAGCCGATATCGCTACACAGTTGGCGTACATTATGTCGTTGAAAATCAACTGACAAATTTTCTCTCAAGGCAGACAAGAACCCTCCCTCAACCTTTTTTTTTTAAAGGCTTTGCGGACTGGGATTATTAAGGTCACTTTTGGTGCTTGCCTTCTTAGCCCAAAGAAGCAGCGATTGCCAATATATAGTTATTTTTCGTTTGATCTCAGCGCTGTGGTTCTCTCAATGTAAGCGGAGGCTAGGTACACAAAGTCATTAACTACATACTTCAAAGTAATATCTGCCGAGAGTTCTGTCCTAGACTACTCTCTTGGGTGTTATAGGTCTTGGCCTCGTTGACAGTTGAGCCCGTTTCGATACACGCGCAAGCGCCAGTGACATCACGATGTTTTCTTGCCAGTATTCAAATATCATCGGCACGATATATGCGATGATAATAATTTGGCGAACTTTTGAAAGATTGTGCCACTTGTGTTAACGTGTAGGTTTTGCACTATTCTTTTAGTCCTGCACAAACGCATAAGGTTGGCAGAGATGCCACAACTAGTCACTTCTCCGTATAACGCTTCCCTATAGATGCTGTCATACGGGGCCTTAAGATCTTTGAATATGCTCCAGCATTTGAAGAGTATTCATTCATATAGTCATTATCAATGAATGGCATTTGTATCATCGAAGCCCAAAAACCTACCATTCTCGGTATGTGTGCCAATGACTGACTACATATGGTGCGAAATGTCAAGATTTCCAAAAACGATGCAGGAAATATTTTACTTCCTCCAATCTTACTAACTTGATAAGCCATTTATCCGTCTAAAACCATCTAGTCGGATGCCCTTAAGACTTCCTTGCACTTGCTATGTAGGATTTAAAGCCGTGTATTAAAACTTTGTGCTAATATTACACAGTCAATTGACACCCACAAATACCGACATAATATCTCCGGTCTCACCTTCTTCTATTGCTATTTTCACCACCAGTACTCCACCAAAATTGCTAGTAGCATTTCGACCGTTCAAACCTTCAACCGTAACACCCGCCTCGCTATGAATGCTCATCAGTACACCCTTAAGCCCCATTCGAACGTACGCTGAAAAATCGTGATTCTTTTCTAAGCTAAACAACTTGTTTATGGAATACCCAGCAAAGCTCTTGGTTTTCTAGCCATTATAACCTGCAAACATTCAAAACCAACGCACATCGGTACCTCTCTTTCTTTCCCCCCTAATTTTATATCGCCGGGACTGTGTGCAAATATTTTAAAGGTGCTAATAACCCCTTGAGCGCACGCTGTTTATAAGAGAAGCAAACTCAAGATTAAACATTTTTTTGAAAACATCATTTATATTAGCAAACCAAATTCATAAAAAACAAAATAGCTTTTGCAACGTCATTTGTTAACTAAGTACCAATACAAAAATAAAACAAATTGCCAAACCATGAAGGTGCCATACGATCGAAAGTGTTTCTCGTCAGCCACACTGTCTTACAATCCTCGATGAACGGAAAGTTTCGGCCTCTTTGTTCGATCTGATCGCAAAATCATCGTAGGGCATCAATGAATGGTTAAGAAAAAAGCACTTTGCAGTAAAACAGATGAATGTAATCAAAATAACGAATACATTTCCTCCTTAGAGTTTATTTTTAGAGCTGCCAGGCGGAGAAAACACCGATCTGGATTTAAAACTCGATAAATATTCTCCCTCAACCGAAACTAAAAATGTTTCCAAGATCCCACTCACTTTAGAAACGAAGAGGAACCAGAAGAATACACTGCGATCCAACGAGCGTTTGGAACCATGTGTGTCTACACGACCAGATCAACAAAGCCTTCCATTGTTCCCCAAATCAAAGCGATGATGATGAATCAGAATTTTTCTGTTGTCATTTTGTGCTACTGAATCATTAGGCACGCAGTATCCGTATCCGATTGGGTTAGAGGTTAATTCCATGTGCGAGTTGTTGTTTAGAGTTAACAGTGTTATCGGTGTGTAAAAAAAAAATAATAAAAAAAAACTTCAGACAATTAGATTATAAGTCGTAGATACGCATTCTGATTTTGTTGACATAGGTCATGAGAAGATTTGTGATGATCAAGTTTTTCACTTTTTGTATTGCGTTCGTCTACGAGTTGAAAGATTAAGACGTAAACAAACTGCCACTGATGATAAGCTTTAGAGTGTAGATGATGTGTTAATATGTCTTAATGTTGATCTAAGAAGCTTGATTGCCTTTTTAAGGGTTAGGAGGGGATTTGTTTTCATCAAGAAACTGAATAACTTAGGACTTAAATCTTTTGAAAATAAATAAAAATCTATGAATATAATCTTCTCAACATGTAACGATAGAGCACAAATAGGACCTCTTGAAGCAAGGCCTATAATTCTCCCTGCAGGTAGAAAATTCAGTTGCTTTTCATAAAAATTGTGTTAATTGACGTCCGAACACACCTTCGGCATTTTTATGTAGTACAAACTGCGTACTCAAAATCGACCCCTACAAAACGAAAACAATTAAAAAATACATCACGAACTATTTTATCTATTTGACCTTCGCACGTTTGAAAACTGATAACAACCACCGGAAGCATGAACTCCTTATCGCTGACAAAAATTCTTGCTTTCTTTGGGAAGCCGCATCATGTGTTGCTGAAGAGGTTCATAAAAGGGGCAATCAATGGAACTCAATAGCTTGGTGACTCATATCGGAATTTGATGATGGAATGTGAGAAGTATTTAACAAAAATGACAAATGAAAAATTTACGTAGATGTAGTTAAGGTGATTGCAGATATCATTTTGTACAATAAATTGTACAGTGTCAATAAACGTTCGTATACTCGTATATGGGTTGTGTTAGCTCGAAAATATGAATTTCAGGTTGGGGCAATAGACAACCGGCCACCCACTTAGGCGCAGGAAGTGGTTTGTTTTCCAGCATCATGGACCAATGACTTATAAAAAAACATCAACATTTTGACAGAAATGAACATACTATATGTACATATATATGTAGACATTCCCATTCCCTTTCTTTAAAAAGCATACAAGTAATATAACAAAGTGGTTATGACGTGTCTATCTCACAAAAGAAAAAAACAATCAAGGATTAATCATATGTAGGTGTGCTTTCTTATACTAATGGGCATAAGCGAAGAGTGAGGCTGAAAACACACCGGATACGATACGACGTCTTTTGTTGACGAATCAAAAAGACATGTTCCGGTTGCTGTGTGTAGAAATAAAAATTATTTTTTGGCTGTGAAAAATAAGACTTCTCCGGTGTTTTCAGCCTAAAGAAACAGAAATCACTCTAAGGAATGCATCAGCGACCTATCCTAAACTCATAAATTAAAGCCCACAGATATCTTCAACTAGCAGCTTTTGGTGCAATACGTCGCTAAAGTTACAAGGGAATCTCAAAATCTTAGCTTAACGCTGCCAGTTGCAGAAAATATTTTACGCCACAGTAAATTTCGCAGCTGACTATAAATTTATATTCAGTGTGATTTGCCATTCCACGTCAAAAAAAACCCTTCGAATTTTGCGAATTTAGTTCGGAAATTTTGGTTCATTTTGCGAATCTTACTGAGCAAGTGACTTCAATAATCATTGTTGTTGTTGACACCACATATACTCTTGTTAATAATACGTATCCGCATCCGTAGAGATATCTTTCGTATTGCGAAGGACCTGAATGAGTCGAATCTCCATTATGCAGAGCAATTGGAGCTATGCCCATCCACTTTGTGTAAGATTTTAAAGGAGGATAACACGTCAAATCCTCTTTCTCACAAAAAAATATTTGGACAGTCATGAGAAAACCCACAAAATATTACATAGACGCCGTAACATCCAAGGTGTGCTTTATAAGGCAGTACAGATTATAAGAAAGCTTTAGATACATACTTTTGTTGCCCAATTTAATGGGGTTAGTATGGAAGAGCTATAGGTTCAACAAGACTGAGCAATATACTACGCACGGTACTTGCGTATTGTATTCTTCAGAACTGACCTATCTCACATTTACATGATTATAACAAAAGGGCACCAATTAATCCATCAATATACATATGTTTGCCGAAGATACAGATAAAATGAAGCACACAGTAAAGAAAAGGATCCATGATCGTAGTATAATTCACCATATGTACATGGAACGTTTTTCTTTTAGTTTTAAATTGATTTTTAAATTTATTAACTAACGGTACAGATTCAGTTGAGTAACGTCTATGAGCCGGACGCTGTAATTTTGCTTAAATCCGTCCCCAAATTTCAAGTGACCTTGAAGATGAAGCACCATTCGTATACTATAATAGGATAGGCGACGTTGAAATTAAGGAAGTAGTTGGCTCAAGTCAGCAATTAACAGCGAATATTCATGACCAAACAAATTCAAAACAAATGCTGAAAACAGTGAAAGCAATTTGGTGACGTCAGCAAACTGAATATGTGAATTGAACATTTAAATAAAAAACAAGACGTTTATCCAATTAGGGAAGGTTGAATAAAGTTTAACATTTCGTTTGCTACATGACATTTACCAAAATTCATATACCACTGATTTATGATACAATACATATCGGGATCGATCATCAGTCATTAACGATCACCAAAAATCAATATAAGACCAAAATTTTCGAAATACTAAGATTAAATGTATATTAACCAACCAACACGATAATCGAACTTTGAATGCATCGACCAAGGACTATTCCCAGGCAATCTCTTTCGGTTATATAAGATGAGCGTATCTTAACGCGAAACGGGAATGCCAAAACCTCAAATGAATTGCTCTCATGAAAATTTGATGATACGGTGTGAACCTAACTTGTAAGCTTTATTTTTAAAACCCATCTTCCCCGACTAAACACCCAACAGGATTTAGATTTGTTCAGGTTTAAATAAATCACAACACACGAAATCATCAAATTTTATAAAACAAGACCTGACATTTTTGAATAACTAACGCGGTTTTGTCAGACAAAAACTCTTTAAATACGTACATCTTCTTTCAAGTACCAAAACAAATTTTTGACTTACAAATCATGATCTTCCCTATTTGTTTAACGAACATCTTTCAATTGATCAGCATATTACTATGATTGAGTGTATTTAAAACTATTCCAACCAATCTGGTGGCTACGTCGAAATATTTCGAATCTAGGTTACTTGACAATTACTTTTCCTCGATAGCTAATTTCTCAATTTGAACGCCTTCTTGTCTACTCTCAAACTTCAATTACATGGCACATACGATAACTTAATAAATAAATTCCTCACACTCAAATAACTTACAAGATAGACCTGTTGAGTGAATACATCTGCGTATATTGCTCAATGAAACTGAAATCAAAATCTTAAAATCCAAAACAACATGAAGATACAACATCCGGCAAAAGATTTCAACGCACTTATGCAATATCTTCACAAGAAGAGGGTAAAAGTAAACAGAAAAAAAAAATAATAAAGTAATTAAAGGCCGAAAACCATGGGAACAACTAGACGATAAGAAAACGGATACAGACAAATTGGACCGTCCTTCATAAATTTCTGGCTTAGCACCTTTGCAGGAAATCCCCAACTGGTAAATACTTTCATATTCCAGAAACTGACATCAATATTTTATTGATGGAATGCTTAGGTTGGTCTGAAGACAAATAAATTAATACGTTGGTTTGGACAGATTAACAAATTAAAATTTTCAAAATACTAGTTATTATATCTAATAGTTAGGGATTGGATAAACTATTTTGAGAGTCATAAACCAAGGCTCTTGGACCGGACGACTTATTCCGTGGGAAAAGACTTCATCAACAGCAAAATCATGTAACAAGAGTCGTCATCAACACTTCAACTAAGTCAACACTTAAAATATAAAACTACACTCTAAAGAATGGTTCGATAAGAGTCATAATTGAAAGTCAAAATTCCCTAATTGCATTTGATTTTTATTTGTTTCTCCCTTTCTTTCCATTTGTATCGTTGAATCAGAAGAAAAATGTGTGAACTGTCAGAGGGGAAAGATATGAATATGATATGATATAGTAGACCAACTTACAATTTTGTTAAGAAATATCCAAACAAAAATGCAACAACTTTTATGTGCAGCACCTCGCAGATACGCACTTAAATACGATATAAATACTTGAAGAAATCGCCTCCGATCAAGTCAATGCACTTCACTCCAAAACCAAAAACACCCGGAAAAAAATATTTTTCTTTCGTATTTAAAAATCGTACATAAACGCTACTCGATTTTCAAGACCTTGCGGCAACGATCGCGATCGCACATTGAAACGGAACACTGAACTAAACGATCGATGAAAATTTTACCACCGATCTACCACTACTCAATATTGTAGTATGGTATAGTTGTGCCGTATCTGTGAGTGATGCCGAAAAGCAGAACAGAAAATAATACTCGTATACCCAAAAAGAAATGAATAAAAACTCAAAAATAATATATAAAATGCACCAACACCAATGCACAAAGAAGAGGTACTACACGCAGTTGTTCAGCAAATGGCTCAGCCGGTATGAATTTTCAGAAAAACGCATTCAATTCGAACGAATGCCATCAACACGTTTACTTTGAATACAATTTTATTCAACTCCATATAGCTGCCGTTCTATGTATACATACAAATAGTCCGCAATAAACTCGCTTTACTGATCCAAAGAACTACTCAATCGCTTCGTTTCCTGGCATCTTAGATACACACAGAGCCTATGAGATACAAATTCCGTACTTTACATTCAAAGTAGAACATGACAATGTATCTAAACATTCATTCCAGTAAAACGATTAACTGGCATATTTTTCTCTGCTTCTTTGCAACGCAACGATGTGACTATGGCAGTTTAAGGGTAGATAAGAGTGTTTCAAACATTTGAATTGAAGATTCTTTTATCACTTCACATTTTGAGTGAGAAAAAGTGATTGTGATTCATGATCATGATCGGTGATTATGTTGCACGCATAACAAAATCGACAAACGCATCATGTTGCGTGCAGCATACTCGTATGTATAAACATGACGATAGTTTTACAAGCGAGGTACCGCGGTTTTAAAATATTGTACATACTCATATCTTTTCTTTGTTTTTGTGTATCTTTGGCGTCAACTTTGATTTCGGAGTGTTTTGATTAATGACCGAGCGGTATTGGAGGTAAGAAATTAGTGTTTCGTGTGGTTAATGTTTAACTGCAAGATAGAGACTTAAAAAGAAAAGTGATAAAGGGAAGATATCATGTATGTTACAGATTGACGTACTCGTCTCGTTTGATCTTAATGTTAAGATCTGTGGGTGTTGTTATGAAAACGAAGTGTGTTAGGTAATTAGGAAGTTTTCTTCTGACTTGTTTTGTCTAAAATGTGTTTCAGGTGTTAAAAATTATGTAATTGGCGGTTAGAAAAATTGTTACAGATACAGTAGCAAGTGGGCTGTTATTATGTTTTCAGGAAGTACCGATTATTGTTAATGGGTTATTTGTCGTAATTCGGGTTTAGTTAAACATATAAATTATCTTTACTTCCTAATGTGGTAGCTAAAATCTAAGTGATGAAATACTGCAGGGATCGGTACTTTCCTAAAACAATAGTGGCAAATTTTAAGGTGAAATACCACACTGCATGTAGAATTTACACATACGTACCCGCATGAATATACAGTCAGCATTCCCAATTATCTTCTACTTGAAAAATGTGACATGATCTATAGTACTTAAAGGACAACCTTAGAACATAAGTTGTGACCAAGGCGGCGCAAATTAATGTAAGCAATCTACCAACAATGAACCTTCAAATCTCCTTCAAACATTAGTCCAACGTAAGACATCAACTTAACGATTCAATCGGACTTTTCAACCGACGTGTTCTCGTCGGTAAGGTCAGAAAAAGTACGTTTATCCGTTTTCACGAAGATTTGATGTTTCATATGGAAAAGTATCTTTTTTTCTGGAATTTGTCAACAAATCTCTTGACTGACTGAATTCAGTAAGTCTGTTATATGACAGTCTCTCAAATCAATGTCAATAAACCCAAACTCCTTGACATGAGATCTAACAATCCGTTACTAAATTTTATACACTCCAGCAGTATTTGTGCAATCTGTCAACTTAGACTGCATTCTTTCTCAAAGAACTTATTTGTTTTCGTTAGTTTTTCTATCGGCTGCATACCATCGCCATTCTTTTATAGAAATCCAACTTCAAGACATAAAAAAAAACCCACATGCAAATGTTTTGCTAATTGTGATAAATAATACAGCGCACGTAGTAAGGCTCAATCTATTAAACTGGACGGTACTGTGGCGCACTGTGCTAGCCCAGTCGAAATGTCAAAAACATTGACACGAATTAGTCTAAAACAAGAGACTGCTTTGGGACGCGACTGTCAGTTGTAAGGCGACCACGGCATTTACTCGTATATACAAGTAATCATATGCGCGTATGAAATGAATTGAACGCTCCACAGTGTTGTGTGTGTAAAATCGACCACAATCCTAGGTAACGGGGGCGTCTGTGTTAATATGTGTGACGGACAGTTTTTATGTGCAATGCCCACGATCATAGCCATAATAAATGTTACCAATGACGAATGATTATGACATTCCGCGGATAGTGCCACAGCATGTACGGATACTTGTATCTATGGCGAAGAGAGAACCGACAGCTGTCAGAATGGTAGACGTATTAATATAAATAAAAGTATCTACCTATGGTTGTTGATATTTGTGGGTATAAGAATCAAGTTGCGCAATCTATTGTAGAAAGTATGAAAACGAAAGCTATGCGGGTGGCATTTACTTGTATCTCTAAGGTGGCAGTAAAATGTGTCAGCGAGAACGTTCTTGAAATGTCAATTCAAAATATTATTTTTTTTATCAATTAAATATACTTTGATTAAACCTTCATTTTATAGAGGCGTAAATATATTTTCATTGTTTTATACCTAAGTCTGGTAAGCAAGTTGACCTTAAAAAAAGTCCCCTCGTAAGTATATAGCCAAGGTCAAATGTTGCCGATAGTAATTTTAATCAAAACAAGATGTTCTTTGCAGAATGTCAAGAGTTTTCCGGAGCTCGAGTTCATCGAACACTATGTAAGAATGTAGGGTTCAGATTTCGGTTGAGACTGAAAAGCAGAAGTAATAATTTTCTTGCATTCCTACCCTTCCGGTAACCAAATACAAATATTCGAAACTGAAATTTGTTGGCAAAAAACACAGAATGGTAACTAGTACAAGACAGTGAGTGACTCGTTGCGTTTGTGTTCTAATGGATTGAGGTATGGAACGAGCTTTTTGAATAATATTTAAGTAGTTTTGCTTTGTTGAAAGGTTTACGATTTACTTACGAGTAGCATTATATCGGGGAGCTTCAAAATGTTCACTTTCATACACTTTCGCAGAGGTTTTGACACTTTTATCGCAAAAATGAAGCTCGGAGATACATTCGTAGGCGACTCCCCGCAAAACCTTCACCGAAGTTGGGTGGTGGACACGTTAAACTTTCGAAACGCGTTCAGTTGCATGTCGTGATGACAGAGCATATATACTTGGAGTGCTTATTGAAAGATCCTGCAACTGCGTGTCTTTTGTAAGCCCTGAGTCTCAAATAATGTTTTAAGATGCTTGACATGCTGTCCTTGTTGATATCCATCTTTCGATACATGATTTTTTGCAAGCTCAGCGGATTCCGACGAATTCGATTGGTCGCGAGTTTGAAGACTTGTGGATTTTCCACAGTGCGCGGATGGCTAGATTTTCACGATTAAATATTATCCCCAAATAACTCCATGGTACACAAATTTTCGTGTGATTTTTAGTGCCCGCAACATACTACGAGTATATACCGAATTGCATATCTATTTGTGTACACGTTTCTTAGTATAGGTGGAAATCAGAATAATGACTTGCGATTTTGTTCAACAAAATGGTTATGACTATGATTTTTAACTGTATAAAGGCAAGAGCGACACGAAAAACTGTAACGACCAGTGAAACTAACAAAGACAAAAAAAAATTATGAGAGGGATCTGTACAATCGACAGCACAATATTCAGAATTTAACATCATGGAACACATTGTTGGGTTTAAGGGAAACAACTTATCATACAAACCGATTTGGAGGTAACGGATAACCGCGAGATAACCAAAGGTCCCCACATACTAAGTTCCCTGGGAATTCTCATATGAACAAATCTATATACATATAAAGAACGATACGAGACACGTACGCTGATCTGAAAACCTAGATGTGATGCACTAATGTGCCGGAGAGTATCTGAGGTGTACTCAAAATTCATTACTTTTAAATATCATGAGAAGTTTTGTCTAAAAGGAGTACGTAGATGAATCTGGTGTTTCACTTTTTTAGACCACGGGTCTGCCCTTGAAACAACAGTTAACATTTAATTGAAGGTTAACAGCTCACAAAGAACTCATAATATACGGTATAATCCCTAATACACCTATAAACGAAACGAGTTGTTAAATTTTTTTGTAAGACTGAAACGACATATCCAGGGATTGCGTGTTGCATAAAAATTTAAGTTCGTCTTAAATACCCATACAGATCGGTTGTTGTTGCACCTGAAATCTTAGACACCATTAATATATAGCCTACATATGAGGCAAAACGTTTGAATAACATAACACCATACAAAATAAAATAATTTCTCTTCCTGTTTCATATAAGGATTATAATATATAATAATAATATTAATAGTTAAGCTAACAACAAGAGTTTAACTATTGCTAAATTTAAAATAAGGTCTACTTAAAAACTCAAAAGCTTTGAAAGAATGCAACACTACTTACAGAAGATGTTAAATTTCCACTTAGAGAAACATTACGGAGTTCGTTGTCTTACCTGAAAAAAAGAATAAATAAATAAAACAACCATTACATACAGAATTATAATAAGACAGAAAAAGGTTACGAGTATAGCTTACGACGTCCTTTGGGTTTACTAGTATAGTTTAAGCCGTTCTTTGGAGTCACGAGTATAGTTTAAGATATTCTTTGGATTTAAAGGAGTAACGAAATGTTTATACGAGTATAACAATCAAAACTTTATGTAAAAATCTAAAACTAAAACCTCTACATGTTGTCACTCCGGTTTATATAGATCTCTCCAAGGGAAAATATCAATATTTTAGCCAATCAATACTAAAACTGATGGCGAGCATAAATACGTAGTGTTTAGTCTTTAACTAGACGGTTTTTCAATACAATTTTTTTATAGGTAATTCATTTTTATCACGGTGAAGTTCATGAATGACCAATGTTTGAAAATTAGTAAAAATTACTTCCGAAATGCTGAGTCCTTTGCAATTTTAAAAACGCTTACTCCAATTTCTTACGTAATAATCGTCCCACCAGGCAGGCTATGCGTGCTATAGTGTATAAATTCGAGTCAAAATATTCGCTATTGAACATACATGTGCCACCGATCGAGGTTCCGAATATATCTCAGCCGTTAGTACTTCAGTTCAAGCCAAATTGATTTCTCGCCGTTCACATAAATTGGGAACCTCCTATTCTAAAAATATATTGGCCTATAACTTCACCAGTCAAATTAACTCAAGACTGAAGCCTCTTGATCATATGAAGCGCTGAAACTTTTCCGATTCGGTTCTTTAAAAGCTTGAATTTCATCAAAAAATCACCTTCAGAGACGAAGCTCATTTTTGGCTTAATGGCTTTGTCAATAAGCAAAATATGCATTACTGGTCTTGTACTTACAAAAAGTGAACTGTGGTGTGGATTTTATTGGGAGGTGTGATTGGACCGTATTTTAACGCCGTTGGATTTATTTTCATGAGGTTACGTCAAGTCGCTGGTTTATACCAACAAGCCAAAAAATTGGAGAAGCTCAGGAACAATGACAACGTTTCGGCTGACATGTGTGGAAGAGAGGTGGAAAATTGGCTCCAAAGAAATTTTTCTGTGTTTTATTCAAATACAAAAATAACAAATTATAAAACTTCATCTATGAGATCTTCTTCCCATGTCCAGTGTTAGGATAAATAGAGATGAAAGGAATAGATCTACGATTTTGTGGTTAAACGTTCAATGAAATGAGTTGCAATAGATCAGTGATAACGGTCTTCGCATTTCACACAATTCAAGAAATGAAATAATTCCCCAGCCCACAAGTGTCATAAGTCCAATTAATTGTATAAGGAGTTCAATTGGGCATTTAGCAATGAAATGCAACACATCATCTCGCTCCCCTAATATAGCACATACAAATTTAAAGCTCTGGGTGATATGTAATTAAATTAATTTTCGATAGCTTGTCTTTTACTTTAAAGATAGCGCTTAGGTATATTTTTATTGAATAGCTTCTTGAAAAATATTTCCTTTTTTGAAGGAAGGGCTTCATTTTGCTATGATAAGCGCTGTATTCAGATGACCGCGCTTCATTTTAAATTTGTCAGCAATTTTCTTCAGTGGATTGTTTACCTTCTGTAGGGTTTAATTAATATATATGTATATATTTTTCATATGCGAAACTTAAATAAACGTTTTGCGGAATGAGATACGCAAACTGCCATGATCAAATGAGCATCAGCCTATTCGCAATGAAGACACTTTAGAAGCTGGACGACAAAGAGTTAACGAAGATCCACCTTTGGTTACTTGACGAATAGCTACTTGAATGGACATAAACAGAACATCTCTGAAGCAGGTTAAACTTATACACAAAATACAAAACTTAATTGTGTCGAGAATTAATACTACGGAATGCAGAACGACTCCAAATATGAGCGAACAGCTAGCAACTCCAACACTGATCAGAGCAATAAATTAAATTTTTATTTAAATAGAGTTGTAAGTAAGCAGAAGGAAATGCACAATCCGAAAACGTTGCATCGAAGTCAATTCTCTTAATTCCACAGTTTGGCGTAGAACTATGGTCGATAGAGTCATCGGTCCATGTTTTGTTTATTTTTTTAAAGATAATGATGAAATCCACAAACCATCACTGGGGCGAGAAGCGAATCGAAATATGATATAGACTTTTTTACGTCCGACATAAATTCAAACCTAACAGGTTCCAGTAGAAAATTTTACAAACAAACTTAAAACAATTTAGATTTTCCGCAAAATATTTCAGCAAAAATAACAAACTTGGAGCCAGAAACTTTGCATGTCATCATGCCAATGTGAAAAAAGAACCACTGTCTCTCAGCAAGAAAATTGAGGTAATATAAATAGTATTATTTACCGTAACAACAATTTCTTTTAAACAGATTACACTTTTATACATAAATACAAATTCTGACAAAATATTGTTTATACCAAAACAAAAGTACATATGCCATCTGATTGTTTTGGAAAAAGTTAAAAGTACGAGTATCTTTTTGAAAACTGCCCTGCAGACCTGTGTTCAAAACATGCCCCATAAGCAGAAAAAAAACAGTCAACTTTTCTGACGTTATCACCCTTTTCACGGACAATAGTTACAAAAAGGTGGCTCGAGATAAGCGTAATAGCTTTACTATTGAATGATATTTTAATTTAAGTATATTTCAAATTAGCTTCGATAAACTTGAGAAGACTCAACACAGAGCAAAAAATAAAAGTTTGTCAATTTTATTTTGAGATACAGCATTCGATTATTCTTGCATCATATCGTTATCTTTTAATGCACACTGTACCTAAAAAAAATTACTGATTGGCTCAGGTTTTCAGCAACAAACGGCTGTCTGTGAGGAATACCCCGAAACGAGTGTAAGATACAAGTTAAAGTAAAATGATCCACAAATACGCATATTGAATATGCTAGGTGTTTTTAAGAATTATACGGAGGAAACAATGAGTTTATTCACAACCCCATAATGAGCGATGAGGTTTATTTTCACCTAAAGAGTCTCGTCAATAAACAAACAGAACTGCACTCAAAACTACAATTAATTGTTGAACATCAAATGCATCCAGTTAGGTGCACCGTTAAGTGGGTGGGGTCAATTCAGAAAAGATGGAGTTTGTAGCGAAGGCTTTCAATGCTCCCTAACCGAAATTTACAAAACATACATGTCAAAATATAAGCATATCACAAATTGATCCTTTTGGACTACGTTTTCTCTAAAGAAATTTCCGATTGCCGCTGACCTCTAATTTAATACGAGTTTATCCTTAACTGATTACAATTCCTCTAGAAAAATGCCATGTAGTGTGAAGTTTTACAGCTTAGGCAATCTCTAGGGTAATCCTTTCCGTTATACAAACAGAGTCATTGAATACTGTCTCATAGATCATTGTCTCAGGATGCTTAGATATGATTCGAGTAACATCTACAGAAGCTTAAGAGGCGAATGTTATAAGGCAACAAACATTCATTTTCTTTCCAGTCTTGTCTCGAAATTTAGGTGCAACCTCTTACTTCCCTGTGAGACTATTTGTTTAAAAGACATCAGGACCACACAGCTTTTTTGTGCATGCGGTAAAAAAAACGAAGCTAGTACTTAACTCTTTAGCCAAGAAGAGCTTCTGATCCTAGTTTGTAAGTTAACATCGACTCTCTTTTGAGAATCAAGGTTTAAGTGATTTGAACGGCCTGAACTGCAAGACTGGGCGAAAACGGCATGAGAGGTGACGAAGCTTGATGATTCAAGAAATCAATCAATGGGTAAAAATACCCATGACTTGGAGACAAAAAAAAAAAAAAATCAAAGAAAGCTCTGATGTGAGATTTATGATCTGAATTGAAATGCAAGAGTTTCAACAAAGAAAATATGAAAGATGACAATTAGACACAGTAGTCCGGTAAGGGAATTGAATCATGAAAATCTGACGCAGTATTCAACGAAATATACCATCACCACGTTTCAGAATGCAAGAACTGGAACTAGAATATAACAATACACTTTCAGATTTCATGAAAAGACCAAGTATGAGTTTTGCTTATGTCCATTAGATCAGCTCTTTACATTTGTTATTCAGTTGCAAATTTAAGAAGAAGACTATTTGCTGAATTAAGAAACTTTTTGCAAATATCCTATATAGTCATATTTATACATATATAAATACATAGTATCTATGTATCCATTTTGTTTTTACTTCCATCTAAATTACTTTCCCTCTACTTGAAGTCACTGTCATATCCATAGGGTAGGGTCACTATTTTTTTTTTTATATCGATGAGGAACGAACAATATTTGTCCAGCTAATTTGAATAGTTGCACGACTTACAAGTAAACGTACATTTGTTTTCTATAGCAACTCTACTTTTAAATTATATTTCCCCTTGGGATAACCTATGGCGTCCTTTCATTCCTTTTCATTCACGGATACCACATTCATTATCACGAGTTTAACCGCTTACTTTGAAATTTCTACTTAGTACGCCTCCCTCACCTTTAGACTCGTATTCGTAGTCGTACTCGTGCTCGTATCTCTGTGTAAAAGTGCATCTTGACTTATGCGCCGCACAAATTTATTGTCTTAATTTTCTTGAAGGAGAAATGACACAGCTTTTCCAGCATTGCGGCACATCCGATAAGCTTACGCTAACAGAGGCCAGAGCTGACAATTTATCTTAAAACGGCACCGAAGCAGAGACGTCGGTTTCTTTAGTCATTTACTGGCAGACGGACAGATGGTGGCGAGGAGGTATTCGCGCCCGCTTTCATCCCAGAGCATGAAGTTCACTTTAGATTCTGGAATTTAATCCACCAGAGCAAATTGAAATCATGTGGTGACCATGTCACTTATCTTTGTTTACACGGGATAAGAGTGAAACGGCCGCTTTCTTGCAAGGAAAAAAATACAAAGAATCAAAAACAAACTAAACAGAACCAAAATCAAATCCGACAGAGATCCTGTTTTGGACAGACCTTACCACCAACCGTCACTACCACCTACACAATCGTCCCGGTGAAAGCAGGTTAAATGCAAATCTCTTTGAAACCGATCCATTGCTGAATGTTGAATGAATTGTTTGTGTTTTCACTGCTCCAACTCAGTCTGTCGTCTTGGTTTTTAGTTTTGTTTTTTTTTTGCTCCTGTCGAATTTGCAACAAAATACCAATAACAACAACAATAACAACTTTTAAGGTCGTTCGTTTGTTTGTTGACGACAGATTTTGGTTTCGCGAGTCGCATTTCCAATTTTTATTTTTTTTTTGTATTTTCGTTGTTTTTCCTATTTTCCATCTTTACGGCCTTAGCCATACGGGTAAAGTATCTTTCCATTTCACTTCGAGCATTCGAATCTTCGAATCCGAATCTTGTCCATGGAATGGCAATGAAATTGCATGGTTTGCTTTGCAGCTCTTGCATGCACAACATGCTGAGCTAAAAATTTGATCGAATGACCTCCTTTTGTTTTGGACGCTCTGACCGAATTCTCACTTGGACGACACAGAGGGGCCAGACCACGTACAGGTACGAGTAATTCCGACACAAAGGCTTAAACGACGACGTCGATCGGAACGATCAATTTATATCTTGAAACTCGACAGAAGCATGAGAGGAGAGTTACTTGTACTCGTATCTGCAGTTCCGAAGTGAAATGAAGTGCACCGTGCTGACTTGTTACAGGAACATCCTTCGGATGATAAATCGACTCGATTTTGGCTTTGGTGCTTTCTTCGTCCATGGGCTCTTTTTGCAGATCTATTCGCTTAGTGTGAGGTGGGATTTATGAAGCGAAACAGAGGAGAAACCCAGAAAAGATGATTTAGCCCATCCGTGGATGGATTTTTAATTGTTGAATCGATTCGAGAACCTGTGGTGCCTGCGCACGTCAATGGTAATATGATTTTTTTTTGTTCGCTTTCATGCCTCCTTTTTTTCGAATTCATTGGATATGGAGACCTATTTCAGTTTTATATTTCGTTTTTCTTGAAAATGATGATGAGGAGTTGTATTGCGAGAGATAATGTCACCTACTGTGTGGAGCTACTGCAGAGATAGCGTGTATTGGGTTATTTTAGGAGAAATTCGGTCGACCCTATTTAAGGTTTATGTGTTTTTTTTTATTTGTGCACACATTAGCTGAGTTATGGCCAACGGGAAAGGAGGTTAATGCTTGGTTTGTCGAAATCTGGGCCTGATTGAGGTGTAAATAAATCTGCCCGATAGAGGATTACATAATAATGTTAGGCGCAGCAGAATTATTTGATTAAAAAATGAAAGCCTAAGCGATGTTGAGAAGGATCGCAATCAAACGGACATATATCAAAAAGTGGAATTTGTGAACAATATGAGCGACAAATGAACCAAATTATTGGATTTTGCTGAACGGGAGTTACGAAAGCAAAATGTAGTTCGTTAGCAAAGTGAGAAGAATCAAAGTGAGATACTACCTACCTATTTAATCGGCAGTAAGTGGATAACGTTTTTTTAATATATGTACGAGTACGAAGATGTACGCCAACACTTAAAGTTTGTGATCCCTTACTTCAATTTACTGCATTGGAAATGGTTGTGAGGAGGCAACCGATTTGCCATCTCCGAGCTCCAGTAAGACTGGCAATGGCACATGTGGTACAAAACAATCCCTTCCGCTTTTCATATATCAACAGGACCGAAAACGTTAAATAATTTGGTACTCTTTTGGTTGTAATTAAATCTACGTCCCAATTGCCATGTAGAAAATAAATTGTTTGAACGTGTAGAGAAAAACCGTAGGTCCCACTGCCGTGTATACAAAATGAAAAAGATTTGAGTGTGCCATCCGAAAGAATATAAGTTCGTTATAAAAGTTATGATATCATCCATTTACTGAAAGTCTTGGGGAGCTTTTACCACACAGTCATGCCCAGTCGTCTTCTTACATACTCGGCACAAAATATATAGTCTTTTGCTCAGATTATGTATATACCTATGTTTTCGGCGTTTGACAAAAAGTTTTTCTATGTATCTCCGACACCAGCCTTAGAGGTGAATTTATCTTTGGATTTAAGCATGTATTCTGCAAAACAGGAAATAGTTCCACCTTATAGCTTTAAATAGTCAAGGCCTTATAGATAATATCACGTATCTTATAATATAAAGAGAGCATCCTGATATTGGAGGGCGTTCGTATTTTGGCCTGAACTGAATATTGTGGTCTTAGGGTAAATTGAGCGAATACAGAACTGGTTCATTTTTATGAAGATGCATAAAGTTTCTAACGCGGCAGAATTTGAAACTCTCCTTCCGTAATCAGTCGAGACTATACGTACTTCTTCTACAAGGGGACGATTGCTTTTTTAGGCATTTAATATTAGGAGAACGTTATTGATTTCAAAAAATTGAAGGTATCTCATTGCGTAGGTGAGCGGTGTAGGTATTCCTTATCAGAACTGACTATCAAATTAGCTAAATGTCAAATCATAAAGTTCTGCCACTTTTTTGTCAAAAGAAAAAAATCAAATAGAAGCCTTCTCTGCTTCAAGTCCCATGTCACGAAAAACCTGAGACTGCAAGTCAAAATATGATCAGATGTTTGTGCAAAATTATTTTATGTATCCGAACTCAACGTAAATACTTATTTTTATCTTTGAAACATATATTCATAAAAATAAATAAATAAACTAAATATTACAACAGTGAGAGTGATTTTAAAAACCGGTGACCATTCCCAACAGAATCTATTGGGAGCCGAGCCTCTTCTTCCACCCATGTATTCGAAAACTTAATGTTTCCCCAGGGGGCTTCATTATTTTATGTGAAACCATTGCTAAATGACATTTCCCAGCAGAAACACATCCAATAATCTCAAGATTAGTGTAGGTGCCTTCTTGCCTTCGGCTTCCAATAACCCGTCATCAACCTGTCATACGACCGCACATGGTCCAACTTCATCCAGTCTCACGCGTCCCACACTTCCACGACGAGTGGATACATGACATGGTTCTCTACATATGGGTGGGAATTGCCAATCACGATTTTTCCCAACTTCCTGGCGCAAAAATTCCTCCAAATCCAAGAGAGAACAAGTTTCATACTCCTTACATAGATGTGCTACTATAGTACAAAATCTGCTTTGAGGGTTTTCAAATCATTTTTTTTTGCATTTTTTGATTTAAAGGATTCTAACAGTTCCACTTTGTAGTCAACCGTAGATAGGAGTAAGTTTAAACTGTATTTATCCCAGAGCCACAAATAAGGAAACACAAGTTTCATACAATTTCGAAAGCATTATGTCATGCACATCTTTCATAGAATGCTTGCTCGCTGTGAGTCCAAATTAAACTCAAACACCACTCGAGCGGGATCAATAATAGTAATTATCGCACCAGACCCCCCATTGTCAGATTGAGCCCTCTCCTCGAGCGCGTTAGAAGAAGAATACCAAAGCCAAGTTTGGCATGGTGTATTCTTGGGACTAGGTCTATCTATCTATCAATTCGATACCATGCCTGGTGGTGTGTTCCTCCGATCGATCACCACGATTACAACGATGACGATCATGATCGTCATGACGGTAATGAAGATGATTGTGATGGTGATGGTGATGATGAAGCGCGTCAATTGATTTAAGATGCTTTGAGGCGAGAAATGTTCACCGCCCCCAGGCACACATATTCTAAACCCCGTCGACATGGTACAGCACATGGAACAGCCCCATACGAGTCTTCTTGACAGTGATCTTGGCTTTGACGTCAAGACTTTGTCTCGTACAGTATGGATGCAACTGACTCGTGACTTGTGACTGTTTGCCTCACACTCATCGTACGAGTACTTGCACACATACACACCCCGGATGCAGTTTGATCGATTGAAAAGCTGCAAACAAACCGTTAATTCCAATGTATCCGTAAGATGCCGGTCGGTCTTTTTCGATATACAGCTGTTCCATCCGCTAGCTAAATCAAATCAGGAAAAGGAAATTCCTAAATGGCTTTGAGGGTTCTTTTCAGCCTCAGATGCTGCTGTATTACAACTACTTTTCCAAAGGAGTGTTCGGCTAGATATTGGTCTTCATTGTTTTTCTTTTTGTTTCTGTTTTTTTTTTTTATATATTCTTTGGTCCCGCTGCATCACTGGGTGCAGATGTTTCATCTTTGGAGCACGATTACTTGGTTAAAAGAAGATCGCGGGCCATATACATACACACACACAAACGTATGGATATGAACATCTTCCTATAGCTGATGGCGATCATGGTGGACCCGACCCATCATTGGCATCGAATGTCGAGTCACTGCGCATATTGATCATGAGTCTGTTGATAATGATCATCATCATGATGGAGATGGAGAGATGATGTAGTTAGAAGCGCTGTCGACAAGTCTTGGGCTCCTTTTCGAGGCGATTTAATTAATAACTGTTTATGGAGAGATTGCTTTTTGACAGAACGTTTTTCTCCCCTCCCTCTGTGTATCCCTGGCTTTGGTTGTCCCTCTGTTTAGTAGGGATGGTGAACGTGTATCTCTTTTTGGAAAGCCTGGATGAGGCTATATCATATCAATTGGACACACAACATTTTGTATTGTCTTATCTTGTATGGGTCTGTTGGACAATGGTTTCGTAAAACGGTAGGTGTGTTCTGGAAGTAGATTAACTGCCACTTAACGTTTTGGGTTGGACGGAAGATGACTCGAGAATTGAAGCTTTTTTTCTGGAGTCTCCTAAAAGGAAGCATGCACGAGTAGCGAGTAAATGGAACATCGCCGGAGAGGAATATAATACATTGTTGCCATTTGAAGAATCGAAGGTTCTGGTGTATCAGGTGAAAGGGTGTAACTGTTTATGGACTTGTTTGGATGTTGTAGTTAACGGTCGCCTTTTTTCAAGATCACTTAGGGTTTGCATATAGGTAGTATGCCTACAGTTGTGACCAGATACATGTGTAATTCAGTTCGTCGTTTAAAGTGATTTGTTTTCTAGTAATAAGGATTATCGGTATTCTCCCAGGAAGGAGTATAGGCTAATGCTTGAAAGATTCTTCTTTTTCAGTTAAACTATTCGTGATGGGTTACATAAGTTATTCTGTGAAAGGAACCTTGTTCTTCCTCCTCCTTTTCCTCCCCGAGATCAGAGGGTACGACAACTATTTAGCTATAATTGTGTAGTATTAAAATTGATCATACTCCCTGCGATGAATCACTCTTACTCAAAATAAAGAATTTAATCACAGGAGTTGCTCCTGTAGAGTTAGGTGACAATGCCGATATCGATCTTATAAAATTTGATCAGATGAGAAGGAATGCACAAGGCGCCTGTTCACCTTGTATTCATGCCGACAGACAAATGACCATAAAATGCCTAATTGTTTGCATGATTATGGTTTGTTCTACACAAGGAACAAGCGGCAGAGATCCAAAGACCAAATCAATATGTTTGGGAAGAGTTCGGTCCAGAGGTAAATTTTGTAAAAGTAAAAGTCGAAATGGAGGCAAACTTAGGTAAGAAGTCTTTAGTTTCTGACTAAATTTGCAAATTTTAGACTTATATGCTCGCACGATCCCACAGTCCTACGAGCAATGCCCTTACTATTTTATTACAATTGTCTACTAAAAAAAGAGCATCTTTGGTAGAACTTGCAGAAATTATAGTCTGCACGATACCATATCCGATAACGAATTCAGGCTTATCAATTTTGTGACGGGGCGAAACATTATCGTAGCTAGCAGTCGCTTCCCACATCTCGATATCCACAAGGGGACTTGGAGAACTTCTGATCAATCAACCGTAAAAAAGATTGGCCACATTCCGACCGTCACAAGACAATTCACCAGTATTAGGCTAGGATATCCCGGACATCGAAAAAGCAAACAAATGCTGTGAGGAGTTTCGTCGTCAGACGGCTGAAATCGCAAAAGATCGCCAAATCCTTTTCCGATCGAGTAAAGACGTTGCAGCTTTACTTCTCTTTTCTTCTTCTTCGATCTAAACAACAGATTTTTAAAACACATCATCATTCAAAGGTCCCATATTTCATGATGTATAGTTGCAGATATTTGAATTCTAACCAATAGAAAACTAGCCAACAAAGCCACAATTGCGGAAAGAAGGCAATTAGCGGTATTTGCATCACGACAACGCCCAATCTCAATATGTTTCTTGCTAAAAATTGTGATCTAGCACCTTTTTTCTATTCGACAAACCCACAATATCGCATCGCGGAACATAATCAAGGGGAGATAAAAGATAAAAGAAAAGCGCGAGCGATACTTCGAAGGTTGAAACAAAAGTTTATCATATTTAAAATAAACTTCGTAGAGTTTTCAACAAATCGATATTTTGCCTCGTTCCTTGCAATAGTTTTAGATACTGATTTTCAAAGAATAATTTTTTTTTGTAAATTTCTTTGATTTAAAGCAATTAATTTTTGCTATATATGGATGGCCCTCTTCAAATTTATCAAGGGCGTTTATAGAGATTTATTAACATTCAATATGTCAAAAATCTCGAGTGTCATTCTAGTCATTCAAAAATGCTAGATGTGACCTAACTCCCCTTTCATTCCGATTTATGTAACAACTGCCCTCTTAACCCCAGATCCCGATTGCAATATTAACATTATGCTAGTTCCTAACCAAATTTCCATCATCGTCTCCCATTCACAAAGAACAAACTATGCACAGCTAACATATCTAATATCTGTACCTGCAATAAACGCGCTCAACCGTGAAATGGATTCATGTGTTCGGATGCAGCATACTCGTACAACCGTTGTAGCATTTCCCGAAACAAATTTCCAAAAATCCATCCGGATATCACGATGCATGTTGGATTCCTTTTCAGATTCCCAACCCAAACAACAACAATAACAACAACAGCAGCAGCAACACTATCAACATCAGCGGTAACTATAGTAAAACCGATTCCTTTAGCATTAACCCAACTCATATACAAACACAGACACATGTTGCACATCAGGTGAAATTCAGGTGAGGGAGTGAGTTACCTTGTTAGAGCATTGATAACAGGTAATTACTTGCTCGTAAAATGTTCAAACGTGACTTTTAGTCGAAAAGTCGAGGGAAAAGCCGAGAGAACCTCCTCAGCATAAACATTTAACATGCTTTCGAGTGGCTATAAAATGAATGAAAACCTATTACAGGATAAGGCTCATGGTGGCACATTTGTATTCTGAATGCAGTTGCAGGTAGCTCTTGTCCATTGTTTCGAGGTGGTCCCGTCCTGAAACCATTCAATATGTTATGACTCTCGTTGACCCAATAAAATCTATCAAAAGGGAAACAATTGAACTGCGGAACTTTCATACAATGTATTTAGGGTTTTGTCTTTTGATATGTAGATGAAGTTGATTCTATGGGAAAGTACAGATACGGATATGGTTTGGAAGGATATTTTGTGCAGAGACACGTAGGAACGAGGGCAATAACTACTGAAAACGGAATAATGTTAATTAAGCGAGCGTTACTTGAAAATAGCTCAATGCATTATTGTGGAAATTTACCAATTGTTTAACATTGAAAAGACTATATATTGCACATCATACAATAGAAAAAAGGTACGATGGAGAAGTCATAGAATTGAGAGCATCAGAACTATAATAAGCTGTTGGCAATTTTGCTGCCTAATAAAACCGAAAGCACCATAAACTTTCACTGACTATAACCAACTATCCAATCTGAATAAATGCAAACCACAAAAAGCTGTAGAGCTGAAGTGCAATCTGGAGCATTAATTTGTGTTAGCGACTGGTGGAAACCTATGGATAAAAACATTAATGCTATGGCAAGCTAAAACAAAGAAAAAACTATGTGTTCAGCTTGCGCATTGGATAAGTTGGCACCTTCTATGCCGGAAGGTCGGGGTTTAACTCTCAGCTCTCAGGCAATACACTGAAACTAAAAACAAAATCCAAGGCCTGTTAAGTTTGTAAAAACATGTATCTAGCATTGTAGACCCTTTGGTGTTGATGAACGTTGTTATGCGGTCCCCAATTTAAGCAGTCATTAAGCTTTGGTACACGGAAAGAACACACTCATTCTCGACAACCAATGAACGCATCCACTCCAACTTGACGGCTATTTGACAAGTGACATTTATGCAAAGTTTCCGGGTAAAAAGTTCTTGACGTCAGTTGTTTGCAATTATGGAATCGGGATCTCCGTAAATCGTGTTGGTTGTTTTTGTATGTTGCGGTCATCAAAAATTCAACGAAACTTTTTGTATCGTACCGTGAAGTTATTATAGTCGCCGTGCAAAATCCGGCCGTGCACAGTGCGTGGAGAACATCACAAGTCATAAAAGCCATGTAAAATCGAATTGTCAATATCTGCTAAGCAAGGACAGCATATCCCGCATCCAAAAACTTGATTTGCAACTCAACGTATACAAGAGACACACCGCCGAATTACACACAGAAGCACTAAACCAGAAGAACGGTCACAGACGAAATCTTTTTACTGCCTATTACAAAATATTTAGAAGCCTCTTAAAAAAACGCTTTTCGCAAATAAACCGTGGACCTTTCAACAAGATTTCGGCTCATAAGGCAAAAAGACTCCAACTTGGCTCAATAACGACGTTACGAACTTTTTTCCACCCACAGATGATTGCCTATCTGATAGCTCAGGCCTTAATGCATTAGACTACAAATTATAGTCTGTTCTGGAGACTTTGGCTTGCACTTATCGACATCTGTGTAGTGAGTTTTGAAAGCACGCCCTTCTAAGAGCAGTGGACAATTAAGAGGTGGGCACACCGACTTCGCCGTTCGCGAAAGGCAAATGAGACCATACCGAATGAGTAGTTTTACAATTTGTACTTGTACACTTAGTGACTCAATAAAAAGAAAAACAAATTAAATATTCATTTTACTAGCCAAAAACCGTACACCAAAACATTTGCAAGTACTAGGTACATGGACGTGTTGTTCTTGATCATAGGCTAAATCTTTGAGTATCTGTGGACTACACGAACAAGACATCACACATTCACACAGCGATTTCTCAAATATTTTCAAATATTTTCAAATATTAGAGGGATAATTTTCGGATTGACAGGGGTACTAGCAGAGTAAATAAGGACAATTAGCGCTCGTTGAAAATTAGACCGACCAGACGATCTCATTATTATAGGATGATGAACGATATGCTTCAAACCTATAATAAGTCAGCTATTTTCTGCAACACCCATATTCCCAATTAAGAACGAACATTAGCATAATTTGTGTTATAGTGCTAATTTGACGTTTTTTTTCTTTTGCCAAATATGCGTAAAAAGGCCAGTATTCTAGGCGCCATGGTTTTTTTTTTCAAAAATTAGCAGTTTCGGCAATACTTGGAAACAAGTTTTTAATATTTTTAAAAGCTTCATCAGTAGATAGCCCAAGTATAACTTCTCGTTGAGAATATAGCAAAAAGGCGCTCTGCCAGGCGTGATAACTAGAACAAATTAAAATAATGCTGCCCTTCCATTTTCAAATCATATCTGCTGAAAACAACAGCTGCCGGAATTCTTTTAAAGAAGGCAATGCAATCATTACAACCCAGTGTTGATGTTCACAAAGATGTTCGTTTAAATTGAATATACTCGATGATTCGGGATCGATCTTCAATCTGATAGTTTTTTGGGCTTTCAATTTTAACTTACTATCATCAATCAGAAAGTTCCCTGAATAACACCGTGTGGCGCTCCCATTGTTCCGATTTGAGTTCTGTTTTTGTTAAGTTGATACATCTGTCGTTGATATTCCCTCTAAATCTTAGCGTCATAGCTTGACATTTGCAAAAGTTACGTAGCCAAGAGTAAATTAATCTCTGTGTGTGTTGGGGATTTTTTACAATTTTGCAACAACGAACTTGTATTAATTACAATGTATACAATATTAATATTGTATTGTTTCGGCAACGATTCTCTAAAGAAAACGGTCGTTTACCAGTGGCACGAGCGGTTCAAAAGTGGTCGTAAGTCAATCGAAGATGTTGAACGCAGTGGCAGACCATCGATTAACATTGATGAAGTTAAAGGAATGTTGGTCAATAACCGCAAAATAACCATTAGAGAGGTAGCGGAGGACTTGAACATTGCCTATGGATCTGTCCAAGACATTTTGGTTAATGATTTGGGTTTCCGTCAGGTAGCAGCAAAGTTGGTGCCAAAAGACCTCGCACAGTGCCATCATTACTTGGCTCCCTGTGACTTCTTTCTGTTCAAGCGTGTTAAAAAAAACACTACGGGGAACGCGTTTCAGAAACCGAGAGGAAGTAATGAAAAAATCGCAGGAAGCACTGAATATAAAAAATGTTTCGAGGATTGGATCAAGCGCTGGCATAAGTGTATTGCAGTCGATTTTTAATTTTCTGAATGAATTCCGGGAACGTTTTGATCAAGGTAGTATTTGCAAAGTGCAATAAGATGTTTATCAAATGGAAAACATTTATTTAGCATACAATGAAGACCTCTATCCTTAATCATTCACACTATGAGATGACTATTCAGGGTTGAGGCACAGAGCTGATATTACCCAAATAAGCTAGAAGCATAAGATATGCAATTTAGTTAGATTTGCATAAAAATTTGCATCTGTCTACTACTGGGGTATCAAGCGTAAAATAAAAACAAAAAATTCTTAAAAAAGAGAGAGGAAGCAAAGTAAAATTCATGAACCAAAATCCCCTCTGTTCTCAAAGTTCCAGAAGTGAAATAGGGTATTCATCTTGACAAGTCCCTGGATTTATAAAGATATTGTAAAGCCCTTCGGCATGTCTATCTAGATAAAGATATTTTTCTTAGGACTATTGTTCAGTTTACGACCATTTGTATGATCTTCAAATTTTACAATCTCTTTTTAAAAGACCAGTTCAGTTAACAGTATTATTTGACACGAATCTCTCATGCACGAAAGGTTTTTTGGTTCTTTTTTAACAGCAAAGGTAACTATCAATAAACGTAACACACAATCATAAACAAGTCAATAGCCGCTGGTAGTAACTACGTACAGTTATCGGACCATTTACATGTCATGAAACCATAACCACAGTAGGATTCATGTTCCGCAACGAGAACTGCCCGCAAGTGCCACCAATATCAATTCCGATAACCATCTGCTCCAATTCGACGAGCGACCATCTCTTAGTATGAGTTTTCCTTAGACACTATCCCCACAACCACCTCCGTGACGCCACAAATGGTCATTCAACTTTCACAAAGGTCACAGCGTGTGCGACATTGCACGAAATTTCTGCAAAAACCCAAAAAGCAAAAGAAAAAAGAAATATTTAAAAAAATTGTTTCTACCATCGAACTTTCCCATTAACACCGCACGTTGGGACATCACATGGTGTACGCCGCTTCCATGCTACCTAATCGTATCATGATGAAGTAGCATGGAGTTACCATGTTCCATTTTCCCTCAAGCCAGCCCAGATGAAAAACCGAAAGCAAGACCCAAATGAATGTAGACCAGAGAGTAGTAGATGCCAATTTAATCATCTTAGCTCCCCTGCTACACTTTATACGTTTTTTGTATACCGCACATGCCACTAAAGGCCCATGGATGTACACGAGAGGCTCATGGATAAGGAAAAATTCCACCTTTCTCCCGGTGGCATCGATGAAACTATTACCATCGTTCCATGCACAAAAATTGCTACGAAAATAATAAAAACCTTCAAAACGATCACAGAGCCTGACCTATATCGGCCTGCAAAGGCTTTGCTACACACGGTCTTCTTCATCGTGATAATGAGGATGATGACGACGAAGATGATATCGGAAAACAGCTCAGCGGTGGAGAGGAGAAAAGGAGTAAAAAGGAAAACTGGGGTAGGATTGTTTTGCTCGTGTTTCATTGGAGATTGCAATTTATTTCGGTGCATTCGTGTACTCATACATACTTGTACTTCAAATTGGACGAAGGGATGCCCTCCTAGCCAAGCCAAAAACACCAAAACCCAGAGCTCTTATGAAATTAAGGAATCATGATCATCTTCTTTGGGAGCCGTACCTCGCATCTCATAACTCTTATTATAGTCGTGATTGCTCATGAGACACGATCCAAACTGAAGAAGATACTTTTGACGTTATCCACGTAGAGAAGAAACAACACCAAGTGCGAACTAAATAAGTGTAATTTAGGTGGTCATTTCACAGTGTGAAATTGAAGCCAAAGATTCAACAAAAAGTGTGTCAGATGTGAGTTGAGATCCTGAGAAAATTGGTGTATATATAATTTGTTACAAAGTCGTACTCGTACGCTAGATTGCAAAGCAGGCTGCACCATAGTACATTTAAAATACTTGCTTAAAATATAAGCGGATAATGATTTGTGAACAAAAAGCGAACAAATCACCTAAAATGTTTGTTTTAACCTATTCAAGGACCAATTGTAGGTAAGGTAGCTTTCTAACTTCTGGTTGAAGAAGAGCATATTCTTTAGGTGGCGCTACAGTCCGGGGTGGAACTGGACTCAGTCAACAGGCGTCTCCAGTCAGCTCGATCCCTGGCTACCTCCAGTTTCGCACGCTAAGGTGGCTGAGGTCCCCTACCACTAGCGTGCGCCTCCTGAGCCTCGGTGTTCCTCTACTACGCTGTCCCTCGAGGGCGGATTCGAAGACTTTTCGAACCGGAGCATTGGCGTTCATCCGCTCTACATGACACAGCCATCTGAGTGGTTTTCCTCTCAAAACAACCAAGAGCACCCTCATCCATGTTTGAGAATGTCCATGCCTCTGCGCCATAGAGAAGGACTAGGATTATTAAGGTCTTAAATAGGGCAACTTTTGTTGTTCGTGAGAGGACTTTGCGAGTCCATTACCCGCTTAGCCCACAGAAGCAGCGATTGGCAAGAGCTATCCTCCGTTTAATCTCAGAGTTGGTGTCGCAGAGCAGTGCCTATGTAGACAAAGTCCTTAATTACCTCAAATTAATATCTGTCGAAGGTGACGTTCTATCCGAGACATCGGTATTGCGTGTCTTTTCTGCTTAACAGCATATACTTGGTGTTGCCCTCGCTGGCCGCTAAACCCATTTTCGCCACTTCCGTCTCAATACTCGCGAAAGCGCCACTGACATCACACTGCTTTCTTCCGATTATGTCAATATCACCGGGGTATGCGAGTAATTGGACGGACTTTTGAAAGATTGTGCCTCTTGTGTTTGCTCCTGAGTCTTGCACTATTCTTTCAAGTATGTTGTAATGTTGAAGAAATCGCGTGACAGCGCATCGCCTTGTCTTTATTCTTTTTTGAGACCTAAGATCTCGGTGAGGTCCTTGATAGAGTAGCTTGCATTTTCCATCGCCATCCTGCACAGGCGGTCGTGTTTGGCAGGGATGCCAAAACTAGGCAATGCTCTGTACAGATGCTGCCATACGCGGCCTTAAAATAATTACAAGGTGGCGCAAAATGAATCATCCTATCGGAAGATGTTATAATTTCTGTAAATGGCGTCGTACTTCAATCATACTTGACATTTGTGAATTATACAGCTGCACAATACAAACAGACAAGCAATGGAGCGCTATACTCCGCTGTCAAGCCATCCTCAATCTCAACAACGAAGAGGATGATTTTATGTCGAAAATCATCATGAGCAACGAGGCGCATTTCCACTTAAGCGGTTACGTCAATAAGCAAAATCTTCGTTTCTGGGACACTGAAAATCAGCGTGTGATGCACGAAGAGCCATTACATCCACTCAAAGCCACTGTGTGGTGCCGCGTTCACGCGAGAGTGATTGGCGAGAGTCATTGTTACTGGCGAACGCTACAGGAACTTGAACGACTTCTTACTGCCGGATTTAGATGAGCGGTGCTTGGTAAACAAGTGGCTTCAACAAGACGGTGTAACCGCACACACTGCACGCGCCACAATGGATATGGTGAAGGAAGCGTTTCCTGGTCGTGTAATCTCCCGTTTTGGCGATTTGGCATAGCCAGCAAAATCGTCCGATTTAACTATCGCAGATTTCTTTCTTTGGGGCTACTTAAAGTCGCGGGCTTATGCCAACAAGCCCAGACAATCGCTGCCCTTAACGATAATATTCGACGTGAATGCGAATAGTTATCACCGGAAATCTTGCGGAAAGTCATGGAAAATGCGATAAAACGGGCACAAAGGTGTATCAACACTGGTGGCAGCCACTTAGCGGATATCATCATATATGTAAAGGTCCAAATAAAGATTTCCATCACTCAAAATATTTTTTTTTATTAAGATAAAAAGTAATTCAGAAACAAAATTAGATGATTAATTTTGCGCCACCTTGTAGATGGTGTGTATCAATCTGAAGCTCATGGGTTTTCTCCAAGACCTGCGTAGTGTGATTATTTGGTCAATGGTGGACTTTCCTGGCATGGAGCCATACTAATATGGACCTATCAGGTCTTGAAGAATGGCTTCAGGCGTTCACACAAAACGGTAGATGCGATGGTAAAAAGACTGATGGCTCTGTAGTTGGCGCAGTTCAGAGGCTCTCCTTAGTTGAGGATAGAACAAACAGTGCTGAGGTTCCATTCATCGGGCATACTTTCGTCCGACAATATTTTAGAGATGAGTTGGAATATGCTCCTTACCAACTCTTCGCCTACCGCCTTGAAGAGCTCGGGAGTCAGACCCTCCTTTCCAGCAGCTTTGTTGGACTTCAGCTAATATATATTGCTATCTTCACTTCGTAGGAAGGAATTGTTGGTCATCATCATCCAGGTTGAAAGGTTCATTCTGCATGGCAACGGTATTTGTGTTATCATCGCAGTTATAAAATCTACAGAAATGAAACTACGATGTTCCCTTATTCGTCTCTACAAGCTTCGGATCGGGGCACATCAGAAGCGGCATCTCTGTTGGCTTTTTAACAGTGTTACCACTGGTCTTCGATGCTTGATGCTGGCGGCAAGGGACCTCTTAAGAGGTTAATAGAAACTCGATCGGAAAAGGAGCGTTTGCAAGTATTGGAATACAGGTGGCAAGAATGGTTTGGTCATGAAAAAGGGCAAATACATATAAGTGATGCTTTCAACAAGAACGGAAACAAAACATCGACAAATAGGACAGACTTAACAATATAGACAGCTATAACTCGTCTCCATGACTAGCAATACAGTTTTCATAGCAACAGATTTACTAGTGATTTAATGGCATGTTTTACCGAAAATTGTAACCAAAGCACACACCAATCTTTTGTCGAAAATACGTACATTTACAATCGACGAATCTATTCTTCAATGGACTAGAAATTAGCCTCCATAAAATAGGAAGTATTTCTTAAAAGGACCTTCAACAGCTTCAACATAAGCATCAAGTAGCAAGAGCGATAAGGTTAAAGGAACGTTAAGCGTCTAGCTGCTTATAAAAGTGATGTTTTGCTAAAGCCATCAAACAAGTATTCGAGTAATCGAAGAAAACCTAGCAAAGTAACTTAACCACATCTTGCTAAGTCTACATAGACATATCTATTTCGAGTTTAATAAATAACTCTACCTTAGGATATTGTTAAATTGGACAAACCAATCCAATAGTGAGGCGTTTCGCTTAAAACTCACAACGATATCAAAGATCAGTTTATTATCACCCTTTTCAATATGTACATATGTTGAGGCCTATTTTGGAAAGGACTTCTGCCAGCATATGCTCTCAATTTCGTGATGGACCAAGGAGCGAAAATATTGAAGCCCGTCTTAAAAACCAAGTTACGGAGTTTGCAAATAACCCGACCTAAACATGGTTTCCGCAGAGATACTCTTAAAAAAAAGTTACATACATATGTATGTATATAATTATATTCTTATAGTAAAAACCGTAGTATACCGAAGTTCTTATCACAAATAAATAACTTCACGTTTTCTAGCAATACACTCACCACTTGCTGTCGAACCACCATTTTAAAATATTGCCATTGTTACGTACCTGCAAGTTAAAGAAAAGAATCACAATTAATAAAAATGAAGAAGCAAAAATATGTTTATGACTTTGTATTATACACATGTATATGAAGTTGTACAATATAATGAAAATAATTGAACACAAGAAACTTGCAGGCAAAACCACATTTCTGGGCAGAGTTCATTGGAGAAAGAGTTCACTGTTGGATGTTCGTGATTCTATCCATCAGTATACCATCGACCATTGCGTTACCGTTAACCATTAAAGTGAAACATGCAAAGTAATTTAGACAACTTGAATACGCAGAGTCATACATTTGTCAGTAGGCTTCGCTTACATCATTCACTTTCGCTTTCGCAAATCTGCAACAATGTCAAAGATATCTCTGCCCCCCTAATCCGATCCGGACAAGACAGATTTTAAACAGATAACATCTTCTAGAAACTACAAGTCATGTTCACATGTATCTAAAAGGCATCTTGGGGGGGTGCTTAACTGCATCGAGAGATAATTGATTTGTACCCATCATGGTCCATGTTTTCGTTTTGACTCGAGACCATGTTATGATGTGCTAATGCCTTCACTATGTAAGCGCGACGAGGTCATATAATGATTCGTGGTTAGTGCTTGTAATCGTACTTGTACGTACGTACCTTGCGGAGACAATTTGACAGATTGTCGCTCATTAAAAATCAATTTTCGGCATTGTTTCGATAAAAAAACAATTCTGGGAATGAATATACAAAAAAAGTGTCTTTATAAGAGCTCTTAGGGGGAAAAAGGTTTTTGCCTGCTTAAGTGAGTGTACGAGTAAGTGATGTAATGCAACATCAACTGGGAATTTGGGACGAATTTTTTAAAGGAGTTGCCAAAGAAAATGTGTTTTGTGATCCAATTAATGTGAAGGTCTAATCTAAAGTGTGACCAATGAAGAGCGTTGTACTCGTTTGGTTAATTCACACGCTATAACATTTTATTGATTGACTTTGCCAAAGGTCAATTCTTGATCTATGTGACAGCATTTATATATTTATATGAAACTTTAGACGTAGCTCATTGTGTGGAATCATGTTTTGATGGACGAGTATATCTGCCATGCTTACTAGCTTGCGTAGAAAGACAAAACTTTCCCAGTAGCAACATCAACGTTAACTGCAGACGTACTTTGCTTTGCCTCTAAAAATAGAAAGGCAATCCATATCATTTTAAGTCCTGGCACGCCAAATGGTGATGGATTAAGCACGTAACCCTGTTACAAGTGAATAGGTCAAATATTTTTTTTCAAAATTCTCTAGTAACTACGATAGCTTTTTAACCAAGAGAGACTTAGAAGCTATGTTCGACAATTTGAAATGACTCAGACAATCCTAATTTTTCCAACACTGACATTTTAAACATCATTTGCCATAGTTGTGAAGATCGCTTAACCTCGTTATCACGCTCTAACTAAGTTCCATTTTTTTTTTGTTTCTAAAACGGTATAAAGGAATCATTAAATCTATAGTCATTCAACCGATAGAATTCATAGTTTCTTCGTATGTAACCACTGTTTATAAGTTCTGCCTGTCTGTGATTTTTATCAATGATTCACTCACCAAGTACACACAGGCTCTCTACATGAAGGCAAAAGAGATAGCAAAGGCGAAAGGCGCTAAATATGTATGGTACAAAGCTAATCAAATTCTTGTGAGAAAGGTTGAGGGAGGAAAAGTTATTTTAATTAAATCATTTAATGACCTTGAACTTCTTTTTATCCTTTTATTAACCCTTTCCTCGTTATACGAACTTATGCGTAACGAGTTTCCCATTTTTACTGCATCGCTGCTGCTTCGCTTATGGGATTGGCTAATGTCGCAGACCGCAGAACGCGTCTACATAATGCTCGGTCCTGGATCGCTTCAGTGGTTAGCCCCAGGCGTTGTTGCGCATTTGCCATCTGAGAAGTCCAGGAATTCTTTTTCCGACCTCGTTTTCTTACAGTTGGAGTGGTCGTAGTTGTGCCTTTTTAACCAGATTTTCCGCAGATCTTCTTTGAACGTGGCAATACCATCTTATTCTATTCGCCTCAAGCTGTTCGGTTAACCGTGGTGTAGAGTTTCCCCTTTAATTTAAGTGGAAATTTTCGGTCGCAAAAGATTTCCGAATTTTCCCGCCATTTCATCCTACCCACACTCACTCTGTGGTTTATGTCGTCGTCACATTTCGCTTCCATGTTAACGATTGATCCTAAGTACTAAAAGATAGTGCTTTTCGGAGGAACTATTCCGTCTAACATTATATCCGGAACAGGTCGCAACAGATGCGCAAATGGGCATGTCAAATGCTCCGTCTTTGAACGACTTATTTTAAACCCGTTTCTCTCTAGCGCATTTCTCCATGAATCTAAGACGTTCTGTAAATCTTCGACGTTATCGTTAAGTATAACTGCGTCGTCAGCGAAGAGAATTGGCGTTACATTTGCTTCGCGCATGCAGTCTTTTAAAAGATAGTCGAATACTACGTTAAAGAGGAAAGGGCTAAGTACGCTTCCTTGATGCACTCCGACATCAACTGGAAATTCTCTCGTTAGTCCGGCAAAGCTTTTAACCGCAGTTTTCACGTTTCCATACATGTCATGTATTATTCTAACATACGTTTCCGGTACGTTTTGAGATCTCAGCGCGGCCCATATGAGATCCCTAGGCACCTTGAACTTATTTAGTGCTTTATTTTTCTTTTAATTTATTAATATGATAGATGAACATTGTTTAAGAGATAACTTTTCATTCCCTTATCCTATTACTTCCAACTGTGATAATGTTTTTACCAACAGTTCCTATTGTAATAACAAACTTTTTGTTGAGCACCAGAATGTCAGAAGTTTGAGAGAAAACTTCGCAGAACTTGTTACTCATCTTGATTATTTTAGTTGCATTCCAGATATTATTGTTGTTTCTGAAATTTGGATATACGAGTATAGCTTTGAAATAAAAGATTATGTTATTCCCGAATTCACTTTTTATCCTAACACGAATGAAAATTACGCAGCAGGTGGTGTCGGGTGTTTTGTAAAAGATGAATATGTGATTCTCGGTGTTCAATGTATCAATTTTTTATCTGCAGATGTCTTAAAAATCTCGCTTTTGTGTGTGTATACAGACTACATATGTTTAATGTTATTTTGTTCATAAAAGAGTTCTCTGATCTAATGGAAAAGGAAAAATCAAAAAATTTAATTATAATTGGGGACTTTAACATTGACATCTTGAATAGTTGTGAAACTGTTTCGAGTTATTTAGCTCTTTTGGCATAACATGGCCTAGCTTGTTTCATTAATGAGGCTACTAGGTCTGCATCTGGTACATGTTTAGATCATATCTATGGACGATTCAGTAATGTCTCTTCGATTAATTGTGAGAAATGTGTACTTGAGCTTATGTTAACTGACCACTCAATGATAGGACTCATAGAAAATTACTATAGAAGCAATATTTGCAAAAATCCTAAATCCCCTAGCAAGATTATGAAAATTAACTTCAGTAACTTAAAAACCAGTCTGTTGTGTGAGACGTGGGATGATGTTTATTTATGTAGTGATGCTTCAACCTCTTTTACTGTCTTCTCGAATATCCTAAATAGGTACATTGTAAGTTGTTCATCTTCCTTGTCTGCTAAAAAGGAGGCAAAACTTAAACCTTGGATCTCAAGGTTCTTAGTGAACAAAGTGAATTACAAAAACAAGCTTAGGATCAAATGCCAAAGGCACCCTTGTAATATGAGCTTAAAAATAAATATAAAAAATTGTGCCCTGAAATAAAAAAAATGATTCCTTATTGTCGTGATGCATATTTTCGTAATCGATTGAATCGATTGGCAAATAGTGAACGGTATTCTCAATAATTCTTCGTCTAAAAATAACCTACTGTTATACGTGTCGATGGCCGCGAGGTTTTCGATAAACTTGTGATTGCTAATACATTTAACAGCTATTTCACTAACATAGCCTTCAGCTTACAACCTAGTCCAGTACAACCGATTTGTTCTTTATGTTCGTCCTGTAATAGTAATGCTGAACCAGTTCAAAGAAACAGCTTTGTATATAACGCCATAACTCCTCTTGAGGTGTTAAAAAATTCGAATTCATGTGGTGCTGATAGCATTTCGAACCTGGTCGTTAAAAAAATTGCATGTTTCTTAGTTGACGTATTAGCAGATGTCTTTAATCGTTGTATTTTTACTGGGATTTTTCCAGAAGCCTTGAAATGTGCAGATGTGATTCCTCTGTTTAAAAAAGGATCTGCTGCAGAGTTGTGTAACTACAGGCCTATCTCACTTCTTCCAGTCTTCAGTAAAATCAGTAGTGAGCTTTTTAAATAGAATTGAGTTCTTTAACCCAGTTCAATTTGGATTTCAAAATGGATAAATCGACTAAAGATGCACTTTTACAGTTTTGTGCTCATGTAATGTCTGACCTTGATGCGAAAAGATGTACAGCGGGTTTATTTATTGACATCTCTAAAGCCTTCGATATGGTCAACCACAATTTTTTGTTGAAGAAACTAGAAAAAGCACGTTTTCGTGGTTTTATTCTTAATTGGTCTAGGTCGTATCTGGAAAATAGGTCGCAGAGAGTAAAGATTGACGAGATTAGGAGCGAATATAATTTCGTAAATTTGGGCGTACCTTAAGGCTGTGTTCTAGGTCCTATTTTGTTTTTAATTTATATTAATTCGCTATTTGCTCTTAATTTTAAAGGTAGACCTACTGCTTTCGCTGATGATATAGGTTTTGCTTATGGCTTGAATAGTCCTTTGGACTTGGTCTCCGACATTAATTGGGATCTCGACCTATTAAGACACTGGTTTGCCAAACAAAATTTGGTTATAAGCTAAAAAACAAAACTTATGTTTTTTAATTTGTCTTCTACACACAACCTTGAAACGAATGTGTACTTCCATGCACCTAAATGTGATAGATGCAACTGTACGTTCGCTTTTCCCACCTTTTGTAGTAGTTTCTGCTGTAGTGAAAAATGTTTTTTAATTGAGAAAGTAGACGATTTTAAGTACCTGGGGCTCACAATAGACTCTAGAATGAGTTTTTCGGTGCACGCTGAAATATTGAGGAATTATTTTCGTCTCACGCTTAGGCATTTCTTCTATTTGCGCAATATCTGCTCTACGACGCTTTTAAAAACTATTTTCCATTGAATTGTTCAATCTAAGCTTCAATACGGAATTGCTTGTTGGGGAAGTATGATTCGGAACAAAATCAACCCTCTGTTAATTTTGCAGAAATACATCATAAGAAAACTTTGCCGCAAACCTAGAAGACATCCCAGTTTTCCACTGTTCTGTGATCTAAAAATTCTTCCTGTTCATCACCTTTATTGCTTTGAGGTATTGAAGACCTTCTTCATGAAATCTGGTAATCGAAATTTTCGATTAATCTCAAATTATAACTTACGGGGAAATTCGTCTTATATGTTATCTGTACCCATATTTCGTACTACTGACTTTCGTAGTTTTTATTCTGTTACGTCATATCGCTTGTTTGACAAACTTCCTCATTCCATCAGGGCTATATCAATATCTGGAATATTTCTAAAACTTGTAAAAAAATTGGCTATTTCAGTGCAACAACTCTTATTTGGAATCTATTATCTCTGACATTCTGGTATAATCGAAATTATTTATAAATTATTTGCATTTTGTGTCTTCTTTTTTATGTTATTTATTCAAACATTGCTTTCCTTATTTATCTATTTTTCTTATGTTATTTAATTAAGTCTCTACTTCTATTTGTTCAATATTCGGTTTCTATTAATTTTTGTTCTTTTTCGTATCTAAATTTTGAATTTTGTAAATTGTTCTTAATGGGTCACCCACCCAAACATTTTTTTTTATTTTGTAATTCCAACAGCTTCTTGAAGTGGCATTCAAAACTATTTTCAAAATGTTTCTTATTCTATATATTTAGCGTCCTTTTAATATTTTAAACATGTATGTTAGCAATATGAATATATAAGAAAAAAAATATATATCTATCTATCTATCTATATATATTGAAGTTGTTTTAGTTTAGCTGAATTAACTTTTATGATTGGATTCAGAGCTTATGCGGCGAAGAAAAAAATCGTAGAGATCCAAATGGTGTTTAATCTTCTTTTTACTTCGAAAAGGCAGGAAAACGCACCAACAATTTGTTTCTTCAAAACAAACCGCTTGCTGTTGTCATTTCGATTTCCAGAGCTGTGCAGACAATGATGATAGTATAATATTTGTCATTTAAAATAAACACGGTGTCACTGTCGAGCAAGAAGACGAAAACGATCGTCTTGAATCACTTTGTTTCATTGATCTTTCTGAGTTAATTCCGGAAGCTTTTAACCAATATCAAATCACTGCACTGTTCCCAAGAAACGGGGCTCTTCTATGTTGTTGCTATTAACCATACAGGAACCTCAATGAAGGCGGTATTCCTATTTGGTAAATGCCAGTACCAGTATCTCATCATTTTGTTTTATTGCATTTCACTTCCATTGTATGTTGTACGGAATTTTGTTCTCTTCGGTAAAATACAAAGTATCAGTCTATTTTCGACGCATTCATTTCTGTGCTCTCTGATCACAGCTAGCCGTGTTTTGCGCAAGAAACTCGTCAAGCACTCTTCTAGCAAGTTCTTAAGAAATGTAGAGTCCCATTCACACAAGGAACGAAACCTTCGCACGGTTCCTTTTGGCTTTTGTGCGATTATGTATCCCCTATTTTTATAATTAAATATGAACAACCACTGTTTTCTTGGCTGTTCTGTCGCCCAGCTTGTGGTATGAGTATCCCCAAAATCACACACAAGATCCTATCTACCATATTGTGTGAACCCTTCTATGTGTCTTGAACCCTTATTGCATCTAAAACCCTTCGTAAGCCCATATTAGTGAGGTTTCAGACCAGGAAAGTCAATAATCTACCAAATCTATACACTTTGGCCCATTCTGGAAAAACTCAAGAAGTCCAAATTAATACGCACCATCTTTCCATCAATTTTAAGGTCGCATTTATGGATTCATACAATATTCGGTCCGATTGACACTAAAATGCTTTGGAGGATTCAACGACGAACTACATAGCTATACAGTGAATTGGACCTTGTCAAGAGGGAGCGTATCAGTCCCCCGAAATAGCTAGGACACCGAGAGGGAAGGGACACCAATGCTTTGCCCGAACAGTCTTTATATTTAACACGGAGGAACAACGCAGAAGAGGAATACCTCATCTTAGGTAATACGCACAAGTAGAAGGAGATCTAAGTCGAGTTTGAGTGCGTAGCTGGAAGCAGTTAACAAAACATCGCACTTAGCGCAGAAGCTTGTTACTTGAGGCCCAGGTTCACCCCAAACCTTCCAGAAAATATAGCACAACGTTCTTGAAGTTCTTCTAAACCGAAAAAATATCATTAATTACAGAAGTGCTAAGTGCCTACGGCCTGGAAAGAAGACTCTATCTGAACGGGGCTTCATTAGTTTTTTTTTATTGATCTTTACTGATTTCTTTCTAGTAGTTACACGACAGTAACATGCTGCATCCTTGGTTTCAAAAACTACTTGCTACCTTAGGACAAACTTCAACTAGTCATTAGTTCATATATAGTATATCTTATGACATTTCCCTTCCAACAAAATAACAACAATTACATTGTCTACAACCAACCGCCCATTTTCAACACCTGCCAAATGGTAATCACTTTAAATCCTTAATGACTGTTCAGCCAAGATTACCCAATGTTCTCGTTCTGTATACTAGGTAACTAGGCTACCATTGCCATTACTTATTGCTTATTGCCTACAGGCCTTAATGCCATTTCCATTTGTTTGTTACTTTTTAACTCTACCTAACATTCGAAAGGGTTATGGTCAATATTAGCAGGACATTGACCGCACCAGTCAAAATACTCGTACCCAGACGCACAGTAACTATCCCAAGAAGCTCATTCATCTTTCAGATCAGACGAGTACCTGGAAAGAATACTTGACTTCTTTCAGTGTATTTCAAAGTTGTGTTCGATATAAATGAATCTGGCTCCGTTCCACAGTAGCGCATTCATTAGACAGCATCTTTCACTAATCAATCATTTCTTCGTCATCGTTACGAGTATCCAATGAATACAAAAACGTCTTGTCTTGGGTGCGCACATGCTTTCGTCAGACAATTGCTTTTCATGGGAACGAGATGTATTGGCGAATTTAATGACTCTTCGGGCGCAACCGCATGTCCAATGAAATTTTTTTCGTTTTACCTAGGATGCCCGTCAGGTATAATTAATTTTGTAATAACGGTTATAAGTAGATGAGTAAGTACTGATTGACATGCTATTGGATGTGGATTTCGCGATTTTGGGGTCTATTCATATAGCATTGACTGTTTGGGTATCTGAACAGCTGAATGAGTAAACGAGACGACATTTGTATTGACAATTATAAAAAGTACGGGCCATAAGGAAACATTTTTGAAAAACATTTAAGAGTGTTTAATTTTGTAATCTTGGACAAACTAGAAAAAACGGTTTATATTTCTAATGAGTTGAAAGGTCGTGCAAGCAGATAACGAAACTGTTTTAATGCAAAAGCAATCTTCTCTTATAAAGTTAAAGGGTTAAATGCGATTTAACTAATCGAAGCGAGGATACGGTTGGATTGGGTGTTAGTTTATTCGCAGTATTAAGAAATCCATCGAATTGTGTGAACGCATAAGGTTATCGTTAACAACCTAAGTCCACAAAAGTCCACAATCGAACAAATCTACACGCTTTGGCTAATCCTGGAAAAAACTCAAGAAATTCAAATCGATATACACAACCTATTCATCAATCTTAAAGCCGCGTTTGACAGCATGTATAGAGACAAGCTGTACAAAGCATACCTAGATTCGGCACACCTGATAAACTCGTCCGTTGAATGACGATAGAGAATTCTTGAGAGATAAGTGTCAAATTCACGCTCCAACACAAAAACCATAATCTTTCAAAAGTCCGTGTAATTTCTCGCATATGCCGATATTACTCGTATTAACATAATCGGAAGAAAGCAGCGTAATGTCAGCGACGCTTTAGCGAATATTGAACAGCGTTGAGATCAAGCGAAGTAGGTATAATTCTTGTAAATGGCTGCTTGTTTAAGCCAAGAATGCAATTGACAAGCATAAACCCTCTCCCAAACGATAAAAGATATCCTATATAAGGCCTTCATAGCTCCAGTTCAGCTCTGCGACGCAGAGGCAAGGACACTATCAAAAATTGATTAGGATACTTTAAGAGGAAAATTTACGGTCTCGTCTGCATAGCCGTGACCAGAGGAGAATATACAATGACGAACTGTACGGACTGTACAGCGACAGAAAAGTAAGAGTGCAACGACTGAAATGGCTGGGTCATGTAGAGGGGACGGACCCAATATTTCATTCTTAAATATATTCGAATTTGCTCCGTGAGGGACAATAAAGTAAGACCGGGACTCATGGGCTACACAAAAATAGAAAGGAACTTCAGCTTTAACTTTCGTTTTTTTTTAATGCTGGGCAATAACTCCAACTGCACAACCCCCAACATGAAGGGCCAGTTCCATTATCGATACGCCTAGCACGACGACTCGGTTAGATCGAAGCTCCAACACTGAGTATTGCCAGGTTGACATCTCTCTCAGAGCGCACCCTTTTTCTACAACACACAGCCATTTTCGATTAACATGAAGACTGTCTTATATAACCGAATTAGAACATTGGTTTGGTGATGGATACAGTGTTGGCTTCTTTCCTTTTTGGTTATAACTCAGGTAATCAATACTTTCAAAATTGGCAAATTTAGTCTTTGAACGTTACAAGCAACATATTACGTTATCAATTTAGTTTCATGAATCACAGATAGTGTATTGCAGTTTTGACAGAAAACTTGCTATCTATAATGTGCTGTTATAAGAGCAGTAAAATCAATTCCCTGTGAATCCTTCTAGATATTATAGGCTTCCGCAGAACATGCTTATGTTAAATAGAGAATTAAGCAGTTTCGGAAATCATTAAAGCAGGGAACATCGATAGACGTTGGTCGAGTGCAGCTAAATTCAATCGTACCATTGGATTCAATAAATTATCCTTTGTGGAGCTGTGCTTAGAAAAATTTAACACCCTTAATAACATAGGTACCAGCTGTTCAAGAATCCTCTCAATAGACTGACGAAAGGCGCAAAATCACTGAAGCATCACAAAGTCATCATGAAGTTGAAAATTAATCGAATCGTTCGCTTGGTAGTTCGCTAGGTAAGCAAGGGCGTTGATAATCAATTCTGAGTCAAAATAAACTCTGATGATGCTCGAATTCGTAGTTATGACTGAGGGAGCATTCACATTTTAGTTGAGGTAAAACCTTGTATGTCCCTTGAGGTAGCCAAAGCAGTCAAGAAATACACTTATGTAACGTACTCGTAACATTCTCAAACTGTCAAATGATAGATAACTGACAAAAGCGTCATTGAATGGATATGGCTATTATGTTGGTGCTTTTGTGTTAAATAAATGACCATGTGAAAACTATACTGTAGCCAAAAACATTGAATATAACCAATAGCTAGGTTTTCTAGCAAAATAAGAACATCTTAAAGATCACTGGCTCTCGAGAAAGTCGAGCAAACAGTCAACGAGCAAGATAAAGGCAAACTTGTGGGTGGTTAAAGATCTGAATTTTTAAGAGCACGAATTATTCGAATTTGCTTATAAAAATTTCCAGTTTTGAGCGGCTATAACCGATGTTTGATTAGCTCTGTGAGTTAAGTAAAGACCATAAAACGAGAAACGAGATTAGCCTACTGTGAGAAGCTTAACTTACATAATCTGATCAGATTCAGATATTCGACTTAAATGAACCAAACCAACTAAACATATTTTTGTCTGTCCATAAACTTAAAGTTTCTTTATTCATTTTATGAGACAAACGCTTCCTAAGGTGCCTCCACCCCAATTCTAACACATGCCTTTAATTCTCCTTATCCCGACTCAAACACAAGTCTTTGAAAACTCTACCCATTTATGGTGGTCTCGCTCACTCTCTCACTTTTTACGAAACATGTTATTTATCAGCATAAAACTGTAAAATGTAATGAACTTGATTTATTGCCGCATTGGCATAGAGCCCGTAATCACCTAAGCTAAGGTATCCGTACGACTACCCTCACCATAAATAACCACGTTTAGATCTCTAAGTGCACACCAGTAGCCTCTATGTGTGCACAAAACAAAACATCAACAGCAAAATGGACACAAAAATTATAAAAATCAACAAAAAGTAACAAAACTCTACAGAACTACTCCTACAACACTCTGAAAATCGAGAACTATAGAACCAACTCCAAACTGGATAGAACTGGTATTCCATCAATTGCACAACCGATGGACCAATATCCGATGTCCAGAGTTTTTTTTTTTTATCCCCAAGAACCAATATTTTCACGATGTTGTTGTTTGAGTTTTTTTTTGTTTGCCAACTTTCGAATCCATAAATATCTGTTTTACCTTAGAGAAATTTATTTAGATTCACCCGTGAGCCCAAAAAGGAGGAAGCCCTGAATCTCTAGAGTCCAGCATTCACCATCTAAGAGTACCATCCTCCATTCGAGAACCGGCGACCGACGTCCGCCTTGCCATTTATTCAAATTCAGAAGGAAACACTTGGAAAATGGCCCTTAACTAGGCGCAGTCAAGGTACCTAGATATCTAGGGTGTAGAGGAGGATTGTGGGTTTAAAGTATAGAAAACGAGAATGAGGCATTGGCTAATATGTAAATCTACTGAGGGAAATGAACTTAGTTGACTCGAGATCTCTGTTAAAGCGCGGTCCAAAAAGACGTCCATGCGGCAAGAGGAAGTCAATTCAAGAATCAAGATGATTCCATCGTCGCCAATAAAAATAATAATAGCAGCTGAAGCTGTACCAGCACCAGGCAAAGGAAGGATCCTCCAAACACAGGTACAACTGCTGATTGGAAAACAGGAAAAACGATGAAGCAACATGCTGCAAAAAACGGGGAAAATTATCAGTTTAACCAGTAACCAGTACCTCCACCCGAGCTAGGCCAGCAACGGATGGAGCATCTTTCCTCAAGTTGTCTTCTCATCCTTCTCAACGATGAAGTATCTAGTGGTATCCCTGGTTTGAATATACTCGTACAATGCACGATCCTCTTGGCTAATAGTTTATATCCAGAGGTAGAACGATTGACCATAAGGAAGACTCGTTTTTTTTTTTTCTCTTTTGTAGTTTCTTCCGTCTTCATAGACAGAGAACGGATGGTTTGCAACACAAATCGAATCATAAAGTGTACAAAGCCAAGAGCAAACGGATGAAGATGACGAGGATGAGGTTGAGGGTGAGGATAAAGATGAGGAGGACAAACGGACATGGAATAGCATAAGAACTTATGTGGAATGAAATAAATTAACGTGAAATGGAAACGCGCTGGTTGGTACTCGTAGTACTGGTTGTTAGTGTGGTGGCCAACTAGTGGCTGTTGCTCGTAGTAGCCTAGTAGAATAACAGGGGAAAAAGGAAAAACCACAATACCATGGAAAACCATCGAATAAAGGAAGAAGTCATGGACCATGAAGTGGCCATAACCACAGTGTATATTGGTATCCATTACCAGGAGAAGACGCATATCGTGCTGTAGAATCGATGAGGATATACCAACAACTACAATGATGAAAACGACAATGAACGACCCCTAGTGTACTGAGCAAATAGCCGTAGAAAAGGCAAAGAGAATAGAGAAACAATAAAGCAATAGCAATAGCAATAGCAGCAGCAGCAACACCACCTGCCAGATATAAACGTACCAGTTGTGGTATTATTTCAAATAAAAGGAAACGTTTGTTAGAGGCATAACTTTGGTGCTAAGAAGGTTTCTTCTTTGAAGGAGGAAGTTTCACCTAAAGGAAGCCAAGATTGTGGGATTGTGTTGCTGTTCGAATGTTCATTAGAAGTGAGTTCGTTGTGTTCAGAAAAAACAAAGCAATTCATATCTAACAGTCGTTAAGCTAACATTAGTCGGTCTGTTCAGTTGAAAACAACTGTGCAGAATTACAATTTTTCAACAGGCACGCTAAGTTCTCAAATGATTCAAAGCTATAATCCAGCTATCAATAGAATCACATATCATAGCAGAGATGGATTTGACAGAGGCTTTATTAGCGATTAGTCATTGTTATAAAATTACTTGTGATCGTAGACTGAGCAAGCAATGAAAGCGATTACGATAACTGATCAGTACCACTGACGACAACTGTAACTATAGAATGATGACAACTGCTTAGGGGCACTGAGTGACCTACACGGGTTGATCAATAATTCTAAATCACTTTGTCTAACGATAAGAATGGTTGATATCGACTAACAATCGTCGGAACACCAAGGAAAACTTAAGGCCATTAATGACCATTGCTTACAAAAAAAACAAAACGACACCAGTAATTGAGAGTGTCTACAATTAATAATGTTCTTGGATCATTTACACTGCAGGGGGACACCACGATCAGCTTAAAATAGCAAATCAACTCCATTTAGTGATAAAGCCAAATTAAAAAAATTCCAGAGGTCACAGGCGATCACGATCACCAACAAAATCAAATAGTTTCAAATGAACTGTATGATTAAACAACAATAACAAAATATAAATAAGAAACATCAAATTTTGTATTAATTTTTTCTGATCACTAATTTATCGACAAATAGTCTCGAAACCGCATATGATCATAAACAATTGAAAATCACTTAGCTCCAACCATGAGCAAATATTAAAATCGAAATATCGTGGCAACATAAACAATCGCTATAAACAGTCAGAAATCTAATTTCTGTTATTTGCTATAATTGTTGAGTTGTTGAGGATAACTGATCTTCTTTGCAAATGTCTAATAAACTTTTCAGGGAAATAGAAAAAGCAGAGAATGCCAGCTTTTGCTGATTTTCTTTTATTTTGTTTAAATTTAACAAAAGTTTGAAAAATAACCAATCAAGGTGCGTTTGAGAAATTTTTAGTTGATATGGACCTTAGCTCATTCTCTCATACTGTAACAAGATTATAACTACGAGTGATATGGTATGGTGGCCGATACAGATGACGACGGCAAGTGAAGGGTTAATGAAAAAGCGGACAAGTGCGAATCGACCTTATAAATTCTCTCTGAGTGATGTCGTTTAATTTAATAAAACACATTTGTTAATAACCTTTTCAGGTAAATAAATGGCTGGATTAAAATTATTATATGTATAATATGTATATATAATTATTATAAATATTTTTCTTTCAAAGAAGACTTTTTAAAAAGTAAAATAGTTTTTTTGAAACACCCAGTAATCATATACAAAACAATGGAAATCATATACACGCAGTTACTCATAGTGAATAATCTCTGGATCGCAGCCAATCACGAACGCATAAAAAAAGCAGTAAAACCAGTCTGTTTCTACTTTGCCCATAAACATTCTACAGCCCTTTGCACTCCGAGCAGGGAAAAAAATTACTCACAAAAATCTCTGGATCGCAAGTAATTCTCCATAAGGAAAAATGTCGGGTAGACTTTTGTATGCATTCTAACTCAGGCAAAATCAAATGGGATTTGGAATTTAAACAGGGCAATAGATCTGCGGTATTTGATCTAATGAGCTGTTGTTGTTGGTTTTTTTCTTCGCTGAGTGGATTCATTCACATTTTCTCCCATACATTCAAACGGCAAATGTATCTACAGTCTGTTTGATAACATCGTACACGACAAAAATAATAATAATAAAAAATCAATTGCTCTGGTTTATTTTGTTAATTTACTTGAATGCTTTTCAATTAATATGTTGTCCACTCTCCTCCATTATCAATAATTGCTTAAAGTCTTCGAGGCATGCTTTCTACTTATCTTATAGTATACTATTGAGACAAAGATCTCCATAAAACTCGTATTTTTCGTGATAATTGTTTGACCGTCGCGATCTTCTTACCTTGGAGCTTTAGCTTCATGAATGCCCAAACATTTTCAATGGGATTTGCATCCGGCGACTGTGATGGCCAATCTAAAACATCGACGTCATTTTCTTGTTTCCACGCACTGCACAAGCGACTGCGATGTTGCGGGTCATTATCTTCTTGCAGTAACCAATTCTCATTCCTTCTTTTAAACCACCTTTGGGCAGATGGTAATAAAGCCTTCTTATAAATTTTGACCATGTTGGGTGCGTTTAAGTTATTTGTAAACATGAACAAATTGCCAAATCCTTGTTTTGAGAAGCATCCCCAAACGTGCACCTTTGCCGGGTGTTTGACGGTCCGCTGGATTAATTTATTGGATTGTGTAAACCAGGTATGAGTGATAGGAGACCATGCCCAAAAAGAAGCTTCATCCGAAAAAATAACGTTGTTCCAATCTCTGTCCAAATTCTCCTTGGCCCAACTGAGTCGTTTTTCTACGTGTTTTTTTGACAGTAGTGGTTTCTTTATTGTGCTTCGAAATTTTACATTATTGGCTAGTAAACGTCTTCGTATCGTATCACAACACACATTTAGACCCCTTTTACGTAAAATCCCTTGTCCTACACGTAACGATAGAAGAGGGTTTTTTTTTCAAACACACGTAGAATCATTTTGTCCAGCTTTTTTGTTGTTCTTGGCGTAGACCCAATCTATACGTAAACGAATATTTTCTGTATTTTTTTCAATATTTTAGGCTTAGCAGTTTCGGCGATAAGGGGGGAGAATGGTCAATTTTCATATTTTTTCTTAAATAACTTTAAAACTATTTATTTTAAAATTATAAAAAATATATATTTGAGCCCAGTACAAGTTTCCTAAATTGCCTCCCAAAAATGTCCCCCATGTTTGGGTCACAGAAATACATATGTGTACCAAATTTCAACTTAATCAGTCTAGTAGATTCGGAGCAAATTGGATGTGACAGACGGATAGAGAGACACACGAATGATCTTATAAGGGTTCCATTTTTTCATTCGGACGTACGGAACCCTGAAAATGATTAAACTAGCTTTTAGGTCATACAAAATTTGTTTATTTATGAATATCAACAAAAGCTGTCAATGCTGACAATGAGTAAAGAGTAAACGAAAAATGACTAATCTACTGGCACCCTAATTAATGAGGTGACTAAGCACTGATCGTAGGTCATAATACTCGTAGTTTTCTTGTTCATTAAAGCCAACTGCTCAGGATCAGATCATTGATCGCGAGGCAATTACATATATTTGCATTTAAATGGTGACTAAGATCAGGGATGATCGCACACGATATCTAACAAGCGGTAAACACTCGCACAGTCAGTATGGTACAGGAAATACCTTTTAACCGTACAATGAAAATAAAATAAACGCTTAAAAGAATCAACTCCAAAGAGATCTCCCCCTAGCTAAATAAAAGCATCATGAATGAATCAATTTTTAAATTGATACTCACCTTGGGTTCGGCACTGTTTTAGATGAAGATGACGCGGAAGGACCGTATCTTAGATGTTATCTAATTCAAATACTATACATAAGTCTTCTAGAAATTGTCAAGATCTCTTTGATCTTCAGGCTCTCTTTTTCGAAAAAGCTTGATAATTGTTTTCTTGATAACCACCACAATACTGACTTTTCCATTACAACCATTCATATTGCTGATTATTTTGGTTTTATGATCTTTTACGAGTACATCAATGCGATCAGAATCACTACTCTTTGGCATTTATTTAAGGGTACCGGGGTCACTACGTACTGGCGAGAATTCATATGCCGAAGTCTGAACCCCATGAAGTTATTTTATCCTCTTCTACGCGCTCAACATAGGAATACCGGAAAAATGATAAGCACTAGCCCAGTTAACTTGCAAGTTGAAATAATATTTGTATATAATGTGATGCTAGTGAGTAAGATATCTTAGAGGGGAAACGCCGACAACTCATTTAAGAGCTTGTCCATCAGATGGCATAGTCAATTAAACATACTTCTATTTAATTGCTTTGTTTAACATCTCTCAGTACTTCGAAATGAATGAGTTATTGGTTCGTTAAAAAAATGACCCGGTAGGCGTACCCATCATCTCAGCGCCTTTTAGTTATAGCCCTATGCAAGAGTAAGTCGGACTTTTATAGAAAAAACGCTTCGAAGATTTGACAGCACTCTTACAGCAAACATCATTAGACGTCGTACCGTCTTTGTTAAAGGAAGTCTCAACTGCAAAAGGAAGCCCTTACCAAACACTAAGATATTCCAAACTTAAGAGTTCTTCTTAACAAGACTAAGTTAGTATGACCTTTCAACTGTATTTACAAAAAACACTTGCGTTCTCGATCTAATTTGAAGAATATGAGAAGAGCCAGCAAAAACTTGGGCAGAGCTTAGCTATCACTAAACGAGTAGACACTTTGGCTCTTTAACCTATTCCTCACAATAACATTCATTGCTCATTGCCATGAAGTCTGGCCAAACTGCACATGTTCAAAAGTTTCGTTGCTAGAAGCGCCTTTAATGTTGATGTAATGAACAATGCTTGCCGAGTGCACTTTAAATTCCGCCTTCTGTCCGCCAAGGCCTCTATCTATAGGCATGTTAGAGTCTAACAATGAATATTCTTTTCTCGTGTTGAGTTTAGAATTTTCCAAATTCTTCCTAAAACCGTATCCGAATATTTTTCTCGAATTCTACTCGCCTTACTGAAAGAAAGGAAAAACATTGGAATTCGATGTGCCTAAGGTCTGAGATGGAAATTTTGATAATACAAGGCACAGTAATGCAGGGTACTGGTCTTTCAAATTGCTTGTTACATAAATATTGTTATGTGCTTTTTCACATGATTCCTACTATATGGATATTATGCTAAGGATTAATTTGAGAAAAATCATGGATAAATACCAGAATAAGCATAACGATACAATTTACACTCATTTGGAAATAATACGTCAGCTTAAGCTCTTCAACACAGCACTCAATGAAAATGCTCACCATTAACGTGCACATAAAATACGAGTACTTCACCATTTTAGGAACATTGTGACACATTGCTCATTTACCGACAAATTGCCCTGAGTAACTATGTTTTAACTATGTATAACAGGTTGCAAAGAGTGCATCAATATACTCAAATTTTAGTGGTGATTCACTTGCAGCAGTAATGTAAAATTCAACACTTAAAACAACTTCACTTAGCATCCACTATGCTGTTCTATATGAATCACTCTATCAACATGTGCTATCTGTTTAAGTGACAAAAATGTTTTCCCGAAGTGCAACCACCTGCTAACAGAGTATGATATTTCTTATATCGAAGCACAAACAAAAAATAAATAGTTCTTCTGCTACCCCCAGGCAGTTACATTACGTGTCCTTACTTTTCCTGCACCTTTTACTAAAGTCCCTATCTATTTGGAACCTGTTAAGCCATCTGCCTTAGTCCCAGCTTAAGTCATAGTTCAGACCTGTTTGTGTTTAATTAACGTCTCCGCTCACGAGCACTCACTTAATCCAAAAATGTCACAAAAACCTAAGCAAACAATTAAGTATCGCGTGGATATTCAATTTACCATTACAAGTGCAAATTTATACTGCACGGCAAGATGAAGCCAAGAATGCCAGGAAGTGTTAATTAAAGTAAAACAGTTACGCACTACTTGTATACGCCGCCTTCATACCACTGACGTGATACTAGTTGTAAAGTTGCTTGTGTACATCTGTAAGTAGTGTAAATGGAATCCTGTAAAGGAATGTGGATTTAATGTTTTACTTGTTGCTGGAAGTTGCAGGGTTTTTTTTTCTGTCGTTGATTTCTTGGAATCTGGGATAAGAATTTCACTGTTTCAGTCAGATAGAACCATTTTTCATTGATGGTCATCAAGATGAGTGTACCCGTACAAGCAGAAAAGTAGTGAAACAAGAGAATAACGTGGGAAAACAGCTTAACAAAGTTTATAAATACCTCATATCGTTTATTGAATTTATGGATTAAATGCTAGCAGATAAGACGCTTTTTCGCATTTACTTTACTAACTTTAGGTGGCGCTACAGTCCGGGGTGGATCTGCGCCTCAGTCAACAAGCTTCTCCAGCCAGCTCGGTCACTGGCTAGCTGCCTCCAGTTTCGCACGCTAAGTTGGCTGAGGTCCTCTTCCATTTGCCTGCGCCACCTGAGCCTTGGCCTTCCTCAACTGCGCTGTCCCTCGGGAGCGGATTCGAAGACTTTTCGGACCGGAGCATTGGTGTCCATGCGCTCTACATGACCCAGCCAGGTCTATGTCGCTGTACAGTCCATACAGTTCGCCGTTGTATCTCCTCCTCCACTCACAGTCAATGCAGACGGAAGGAAGATCGCCCGAAGAATTTTTCTCTCGAAGCAACCAAGAACACCCTCATCCGTTTTTGATAATGTCCACCCCTCTGCGCCATAGAGCAGGACCGGGATTATAAAGGTCTTATAAAGGGTGACTTTTGTTGTCCGAGAGAGGGCTTTGCTACTCAATTGCCTTCTAAACCCAAAGAAACAGCGGTTGCCAAGAGTTATTCTTCGCTTGATCTTGTCTGTATTTATAGCAGAGCCTAGGTAGACAAAGTCCTTAAATATCTTAAAGTTATATCTGTCGAGAGTGACATTCTGCCTGAGACGTCGGTGTTAGTTGTCCTTTTTGCTTGACAGCATATATTCGGTCTTGCCCTCATTGACCGCTAAGCCCATTTTCGTCGCTTCCGTCTCAATACTCGCGAAAGCGCCACTGACATC